>JBBGZY010000214.1:2905000-4195000 GCA_037952925.1 Lithobates clamitans | reverse complement strand
ATGCAAAATTTCAGCTTAATTTTGCCAATGTAGAAGCTGCAAAAACTGTAAAAGCAAAACTACGCTGGAATTTCGCAAACGTGCAAGACGTCAAATCATTCCGTAATTTCATTATCTATGACCGTGAATTAATATGTATTGTGGTATTATGATGCTGGTTTTTATTAAAAATCACCTAGCATCAAATGCTATTTCTGTGATAATGTCAATTATGTCCTTTGGACAGTTATATACTCTTAAGCTCTGTACTCATAAAATGAATTGAACAAATGAATGTTCTTTTTTAGGGTTGTTGCTCACTCTTTGGGCATTCTTAAACACTTTCAATGCACAGCAACACCACCTGGGCCTGTGCTGTAATTATAAGAGCGGTGTACTTGTCCATGCCTTTCTGATGTTCACCATTTATTTTATTACATTATTATTTTTTCATGAGTACGAATATCTCCTCGGGTTTCTTACTCATTCAGACTCCTCTGCAGTAGTCTAGTCCGCTTCCATCTTCGGCTATATACTAGGTGGTAGTCCCCTTTTGCATATCTGATACTCGACTTGTATGTTTGTTTTTACTTGACTTCAACGATGTTCATTTCTCTGACCCCGATGTTGATTTTTATGTGTGACTTTGTCTCATTACAGAATATGAATATAGCAGTACTACTTCGCATGAAATGCCTCTAAAGAAAGGACTCTACCAGGTCCAGAAACGCGTTGGGCTTGAAGAATTTGTACTTATATATGATATATGATTCTGTTCTTGTCTTTTTATGCATTTGCTTATGGTGATGTATGCACCGCATATTTTATATGAATAAATTTCTATTTTCTAAAAATAATCCGTTTGTTAGTTGCCCCTAAAGTCCCTTACTAATTCCCTGGGGAGTACTCCATATCTACTATTGTCTAATTTGGGATGTTAACTATAAACGAAAGATATTCTGCGCAGATAGACTAAAAATAATTGTTAAAAAGAAATCGAGGAATGCTAACTGACACTTAAGGATAATTCAGAATGACTCAATCAGATATTAAAGAAAATATAATGCAGAGCAATCAAATTAAACTGAACAGTCCATATCATCATCTATTGATGGTAAAACAATCTTGTATGTGAACTGATATGAAGTGCTGAAGAAGTCCTGCCCCCCGGGCCGTAACGCGTATTGGGGAGGAGTCACGTCTGGCATCACCCACAGCCATCTTCCTGGTTTGAAACCTGTTGTATGTATTACATGCTTGTTTGCTAGGACTCAGCCGGAGTGCTTTGCTTGTGAGTAGATTTGCTTCTTTATTATTATTTAATTAAATATTCAAACAGAGAGCACTAGATTGTCCCCTTATTTTTCATTCATATGTGTGATGTGACCATCGGCTGGATCATAAGCGATCAGTACCTCAGGTGTGGGTTAAATACTGTATGATCTTTTACAGGTCGAGCCTATGAGGTGAGAGGCTGGAGTATATGTGGTGGATGTGCTAAAATCACCGCTTTACTGTCTCTGTCCATGATTCCACCTTAGGAGGCTCTTCATATCCTTTCACATACAAGATTGTTTTACCATCAATAGATGTTGATATGGACTGTTTAGTTTAATTTGATTGCGCTGCATTATATTTTCTTTAATTTGGGATGTTGGCAACCTGTGGGTCTTCTTGGTTGGATCTCTATACACTATAGAGGGATGTGCTTTGTTATTTTTCATGTTTGAGGTTTAAAACCACTTAAGATGTTTATATTTAAAGCATAACTCCAAGCTAAATTTGTATTTTACCATGCAGTGTTGCTGTAGCCTTACTGCATGGGACAACAATTTTTTTTTCTAGGGGTGAGCACAAAGCTCTAACTCAACTGACTCACCAATCTCCCAGAAAATTGCGCTCCCCTGCAGTCCAGTTGAGTACTGATCCTGGATATGGAGCATGCTGACATCAGGGACAGTCCATTTTCAAGACCACTGGACCACGGGGGACAGGAACCGAAGGGAATGGCCTTGTGCGGGAAAGGATCAGCAGGTCAGGTAAGTATATCTCCACTGTCCCCTTCTCTAGAACAAAACAAGCAGTTAACCCATTCAGTGCAGGCACAGCCCCACTGCAAGGGCAAAAAATAATTTCTAACATGTTTTTTCTCAATACACCAGCAAAATGCAGAAATTAAGAATACTAGAGATAATGCTATAACTACTCCCACGCTGCAAAGACATGCTGATAGGTTAATTGACTCCCGTCTAAAATGGACCTAGTATATGTATTCATGTGCGTTAGGGATCTTAGATTGTGAGCTCCTTGAAAGTAAGGGACTGATGTGAATGTTCAATATATATACAGTATCTCACATTTTTGTAAATATTTTATTCTATCTTTTCATGTGACAACACTGAAGAAATGACACTTTGCTACAATGTAAAGTAGTGAGTTTACAGCTTGTATAACAGTGTAACTTTGCTGTCCCCTCAAAATAACTCAACACACAGACATTAATATCTTAACTGCTGGCAACAAAAGTGAGTACACCCCTAAGTGAAAATATCCAAGTTGGGCCTGAAGTGTCAATATTTTGTGTGGCCACCATTATTTCACAGCACGGCCTTAACTGTCTTAGGCATGGAGTTCACCAGAGCTTAACAGGTTGCCACTGGAGTCTTCTTCCACTCCTCCATGATGACATCACGGAGCTGGTGGATGTTAGAGACCTTGCCCTCCTCCACCTTCTGTTTGAGGATGCCCCAACGATGCTCAATAGGGTTCAGGTCTGGAGACATGCCTGGCCAGTCCATTGCCTTTACCCTAAGCTTCTTTAGCAAGGCAGTGTGTTTGGGGTCATTATGTTGAAATACTGCCCTGCGGTCCATTCTCCGAAGGGAGGGGATCATGCTCTGCTTCAGTAGGTCACAGTACATGTTGGTACCACCACACACGCTTGACACCATCTGTACCAAATAAGTTGATATTGGTCTCATCAGACCACAGGACATGGTTCCAGTAATCCATGTCCTTAGTCTACTTGTCTTCAGCAAACTGTTTGCGGGCTTTCTTGTGCATCATCTTTATAAGAGGCTTCCTTCTGGGGTGACAGCCATGCAGACCAATTTGATGCAGCATGCAGCGTATGGTCTGAGCACTGACAGGTTGACCCCCCACCCCTTCAACCTCTTCAGCAATGCTGGCAGCACTCATACGTCTATTTCCCAAAGACAACCTCTGGATAAGACGCCGAGTGGGCTCACTCAACTTCTTTGGTCGACCATGTCCTGTCAAACCGCTGTATGGTCTTGGTTACCGTGCTACAGCTCAGTTTCAGGGTCTTGGCAAACTTCTTATAGCCTAGGCCATCTTTATGTAGAGCAACACTTCTTTTTTTTCAGATCCTCAGAAAGTTCTTTGCCATGAGGTGTCATGTTGAACTTCCAGTTACCAGTAAGAGAGAGTGAGAGCGATAACACCAAATTTAACACACCTGCTCCCCATTCACACCTGAGACCTTGTAACACTAATGAATCTCATGACACTGGGGAGGGGAAATGGTTAATTGGGCCCAATTTGTACATTTTCACTTAGGGGTGTACTCACTTTTGTTGCCAGTGGTTTAGACATTAATGGCTGTGTGTTGAGTTATTTTGAGGGTGCACCAAATTTACACTGTTATACAAGCTGTACACTCACTACTTTACATTGTAGCAAAGTGTAATTTCTTCAGTGTTGTCACATGAAAAGATATAATAAAATATTTACAAAAAATGTGAGGGGTGTAATCACTTTTGTGAAATACTGTACAAATGTGTAAAGCACTGTGTACAATTGACAACACTATATGAGCACCTGTAAAACATAAATAAATACATATATAAGTAAATGAAAACAACTGATAACCCAGTGTTGCTCCATACATATTAGCGGAGAACATTTTTTGTATTCAGGTCAGGTCTGAACAGAATTATGTAACTTTTTGGGAAAAATATACAGCCAAAAAGTCCAGAACTTGAGGCCATTATAGCAAAAACCTCCACAGCCACCATGTACTTCCCTCTGGTGCTCAGATAGGCCGGGATTATGGCAATCCAGACACTGCAGAACACCAGCATGCTGAAGGTGATGTACTTGGCCTCATTAAAACTGTCTGGTAATGTCCTGGCTAAAAAAGCTATAATGAAACTCACAGCTGCTAGAAGCCCCATATATCCCAGGACAGAGTAGAAGCCGATAACTGAACCCTCATTACACTGAATGATGATCTTCCCCTGATAAGAGTGAGTGTCCAGATCCTGGAAGGGGGGAGAAATAGACAACCAAGTGACGCAGATTATTACTTGAACCATTGAGACGACACAAATTATAAACTTGGGCAGTTTGGTTCCCATCAATTTCCTCCACTGACTCCCAGGTTTAGTGGCTTTAAAAGCAATACACACCATGATACTTTTGGCAAGTAGAGAAGAGATGGTAACTGAGAATATGACACCAAAAGAGGTTACACGCAGCATGCAGGTTCCATCTACTGGATGGCCGAAGAACAAGAAGACACAGAGGAAGCTCAGCATGATGGAGACCAGGAGAAGATAGCTCAGGTTCCGGTTATTAGCTTTAACAATGGGGGTGTCCTGGTAATGTATAAATATCACCAATATTAAACCAGCCAAAAGACAACACAGGATGGAGACAGCTGAAAATATTGCAACAATGGTATCATCAGTGTAGGAGAGAAAGTCCATCAATTTAGGAACACACTGATCCTTCTTCTCATTTGGCCATTCTTCATCAAGACATTGCATGCAGTTTTCACTGTCTGCAGAAAGAACAATGCAAACACAAAGATCATCGGGGTCAGAGCTTCTAAGAAAATGAATTGTCTTGTATTGCGTCACAGCTAGCAATGGGATTTCCATCAGTGCATTGTGGAAGAGTAAAAGATAATATAATAAATAATAAATAACATATATTGTAAATATAATACAAATATAAAAATAGTCTAAATATAAAATTATTATGTAACAAATTACCTAAATATATAATCAATAAAATGTTGAAGAGATTAATTAATTTAAGATATAGAGATGGGGTCTGAGCCGACTGCCAAGAAGATGGCCGCGGTCAGCTCTGGAGTCAGATTCACACACATCGACTTACACAGCATCAGGGAAAGCCTGGAGCAATCGCCCGCTGCGATACAAGCTCCACTAGCACCCACAGCACCAATGAGGAAATGAAAAAACCAAGACGGTCCCCGTAAATTAACTGACTTTATCCCGGTGGCTGGAGCTTCTACCCTCCAATATGGCACTCCAAATTGGCACTGGCAGATCTCTGGCACATAACAGCAGCGGGACGCCTCGTGGAGGGCATGCAGGAGAAATCCTTCAGAAAACTTCTGGAAAAGGTAATACCCACTTCACAAATCACAGCACCCCATGCTCCAGCCAGAACAAGTCCAAGTTTAAGCAGGCTAACTACCAAAGGCATGCTCAAGAGGAGTGCAATTCCCAGGATGATACTGGGGAACTGCTGAAACTGATTTCCCTACCAGGAAGACACTACCATGAAGGAAATGTTGATCTTGCTTAGAGGCACTATTCATAGGGATATGCTCTCCTTTGAATCACAAGTGAGAAAAAAGGTGGCAGAACTGGGGGACAGAGTTCATCATGTAAAAAATAAAATGGGTGACTTTCCACAGCTCATAACGCGCTGGTGGAAGTACATAATAAGCAAGAGGATGAAGTGACAATGCTTAAAGCTAAGATTGCAGACCTGGAGGTCAGATTGAGGAGAAACAATGTGAAATTCAGAGTGGTGGAAACTGTCCCTCTGTTGGACCATTGCCACTATGTGCAACAGTTAATCTCTATTCTTCTCCCTGCTTTACCAGAGAGGGAGCTTGTAGTGGACAGAGCCCACCATCTTCCTCGCCCCTAACATCTGTCAGAAAACATCCCCAGGGACATTATAAAAATTCTCCTTCACCAGACCCCTATTTAGGTAATACCCTCTTTACTGACTTGTCTCAATACATGATCCAAACACGCAAACAATTAATGCCTATTACTAAACTTCTGTGAAACCATCACCTAATGTACTGAAATAAATATTGAAATAATTATTACCCGGTGGTGGCTATGGATTCCCTCTATTTATTCCTTATACATATTAACTTGTCTATTTCTATAGTTAGCCAGTCTATTAAAACTCTGATGTTACTGTTGATAGTACAATGATATAAGGTTAGCTATGAAAATTTCCCAAGAAAATAGGAAATACTAACATATAAACACTAAAGGAAAACATTACGAAGCATATAACAAAGATCATCAATGATACTTTTCGTAAGGCAGTTCTCTAGATATTGTCTCGTCAGCTGGGCTCAAAATGGCAAAAGAGAAAGCTTTTCCTCTCGGTCATCACTTTTTAATCACTTCAGCCCCGGAAGGATTTACCCTTTCCTGACCAAGCCCTTTTTTGAGATACGGCAGTGCATCGCCTTAACTGACAATTGCGCGGTCATGCGCCGTCGTAACCAAACAGAATTGACATCCTTTTTTTCTCACAAATAGAGCTTTCTTTTGGTGGAACAGTACCTGACCGTGAGATTGTGTGTAACTGCGGCTCAGCATCGGCAATATTGACCCTCCCCGACCCCTGTCACGAGAGCCAGCACCAAGCTCTGTCGCTCCTCCCGCTCGCTGCCCCCAATACATTCCTATGGATACACTGCATCTCGTGGGGACGGCGAGTGCGAGAAGCACAACCTCGCAGCGCTGATTTCCAGCGTGATCCGATTGAAACACAATCTTGAGGTCAGGTACTTTATTTGATCACCTCTGTGGGTTTTTATTTTTTGTACTATAAACAAAAAAAGAGCGAAAATTTTGAAAAAACACAATATTTTTTACTTTTTGCTATAATAAATATCCCCAAAAAATATATAAAAAAACACATTTCTTCCACAGTTTAGGACAATACGTATTCTTCTACATATTTTTGGTAAAAAAAAAAAATTGCAATAAGTGTATATGGATTGGTTTGCGCAAAAGTTATCTACAAAATAGGGAATAGATTAAGGCATTTTTATTAATATTTTTTTTTATTAGTAATCTGCAATTTTTATCATGACTGCAACATTGCGGCAGACAGATCGGACACTTTTAACACTATTTTGGGACCAGTGACCTTTATACAGAGATCAGTGCTATAAAAATGCACTGATTACTGTGTAAATGTCACTGGCAGGGATGGAATTAAACACTAGGGGCGAGCAAGGGGTTAACTGTGTTCCCTCAGCATTTTCTAATGCTGGGGGGATGGGCTCACTAGAACATGATAGAGAGCACTGCTCCTGATCACTGGGAGCAGTAGATCCCTGTCATGTTGCTAAGCAGAACAGGGAAATACCTTGTTTACATACACATCTCCCTGTTCTGCCTCTCTGTGCCACGATTGCAGGCCATCAGCGGACATGGAGTCCGCTGGACCTGTGGGCATGCTCCAGGGGCACGCCTGCTTGCGCCGGATGACGCAGTGATGTATGGGTATGTTGTTTTGCGCACCTGTGCCACTTTGACTATGTATATTGGCATAAAGGGGTGGGCAAGTGGTTAAATGCCATCCATACACCGTCCAAAACCCAACCCTATTGCCAGCCCATCAACGTTTATGACGAATCAAAATAGTTATGAGGCAGTCCTTCTCAATATATTATATTTCTGTCCATCCTGCTGTATTGACCTCTAGGGGCAGCATTCGTCCATGTATCATCGCTGTGACCCAGGTCATCTTCAGTGACTGCTGGTCCTTTGATCTTCTGTAGCCCATCTTCATCAATCATCCTGGCAGCAATGGCCCTCTTTGAAGCTTGCTTGCAGAGTATTAATCGAGAATTTCAATCTTATCACACCAGTTGGTCAGGTGCCAAGCTTTTGTTCCCATCCTTGCTAGGGGGCATCACTTCTTCTTTCAGATGAAGGTTCTGATATGCTACAAAGCTTTGATGTGCATCTTGTTACATTCCAGCCAGCCCCCAAGAGTGCGGAAGCTTGGTGTATTCAGATTTCATATTCAAACACATCTTGTATTATAGAATAAAACATGTTGCCTTCCTACATACTCTGATTTGCCCCTAAAGGGTGCATATCACCCTTCTTCAGACATGGCTCCTATAGAACAGTCCATAACTGTCTTAATGTGTTGTGCTTTCCAACATGTGCTTCAGAAACAGTTCCTATGGAACAGTTCATAACTGTCTTAACGTGTTGGCTTCCCAACATCTGCTTCAGAAACAGCTCCTAAGGAACAATCCATAACTGTCTTAACATGTTGTGCTTCCCAACATCTCCCGCTTTGCCACTGAGGGACACACCACGATTATTCTTCAGCAACAGCTTCCATGTCACCATTCTGTGTCTTCTCCTTTCCTATATCTTCACGACAGGGTTCAATACAGGCAAGGGGTGTCCATTCACTCACCATTTACCAGCACACACTCCGAGCAACATATTACCCAGCTTTCAGATACAGAGTCTCGAGGAGGGCCTCACTCACCCATATTACTAACCTAAAATACACATATGTCACATTATACCATAACATAAATCAACCCATTACCATAATATATGCATATATATATGTGACCCATCAAATTATGCATCCTGCTCCCAACCCCCTATAACTCTTTACTGTAGATACGAGTTGGGATTAGGCAGGCTTGCTCACAATGGCCTTTCCTACTGCAATTCTGATACGTCAGCAGTATTTCAGGGCTGGTGGTCGAGGAACACCCTAGTTCCATGACTAACGTTACATCAGTATCCTTTAGGACAAAGAAACAAACTCCTCTATGTCCCAAATAATACCCAGGTGCTTCCTTCCCAGCAATGATCTCTCCATCCAGAACCCAGAGTGAAATATCTTCCCAACACTTCTCGTTCACCACCGTGTATTGACCTGGCATACAAAGGACATCATGGTCATGCCTCTGACAGAGGGAAATATCAACCTGCCTCCAGCTTCCATCCTCTCTGATCACATGTGGGTAATTTAGCCTCAGATGCAACAAGGTAGAATCCTCATTCAATAAGCCCATTGATTCCACCAAATAAACAGACCGAGTCTACACTTCTGTATATGGGATCAACAAGGAAACATAACACCTTTCATAATCCAAACTAGCACAGCCCATCCAGGCATTCGACCACCACTTTGGATTAGTGTAAGCAATGTGTTTTGGCAAAGTCTTACTGAGCTGTGATGCTAACTCATAAGGCCACTGCCCCTCATACAGAGACTGTAAAATCAGCTGGAAGTTGGTTGATACCTCCGCCTGCCCCTGCATGCACGCCAGAGCGCATGACAGATTTCTGTCCTGTACCATCACACTCTCTACCAACCTCTCAACATGGTGGACAAAATCCTGAGCCACTTTAACGTGGGTATTTATGTGATTTTGTTGACTGTTATCAAGGATGCCACCAATCTCGCTGAGTAACAAAGCCCCGCTTACTGTCTGAAGCTATGGTTGAGAGTTTGTTCCTCAGGATACCGATGTCCACTCTATTAATAACACCAATCCCAGCTCCTATTCACCCCAATATAGAGCTGAACACATCCCTCCTCTTTCGGTTACTACTCAGAAATAGGCGCCCTGAATGAACCTCATTCCATGTCTGCACATCCCTGTGAGTAAACCACTGGTACAATGACCGCACTTGATTCAGTGTATACTCAGCACATATAGGGTAATAGGTTTTTATCAACCACTGTGAGGTGTTGACACACCATGTGGTGAAGGCATACTGTACCCTGGTAGCCATTGTTGGTTCCCTTTTCTCTAACGGAGCATGCTTCTGTGTGTAGTCACTGGCATTAACTGTGCAAGGTTCCAATCTCTCAGGTGAGACATCAACCAGGCATATCTTCCCCATATCCAGTTCTGGTGTCCCACTTGTCCAGTAACCGAGAACCTTTCTGTAGGACTGCTAAGATTGAGACACCACCCCTACAAGGAAATATTCACCCCATTGATGTGTCACCTGGCCAACAGGCACCTTACTTATACTTAAGTGCCATTCTCCTGGGTACCCGCACCATCTTAATTCAGTTATGTCAATACATGTCACACATTAAAAACATTTCCTTCTTTCAATTCCTCCTCCCGCCAAAAAAAAAACATATTTTACATTTCTTGTTCTGAAGGATTGGATAGGTTATATTCCTTCCTCAACCTCCAACCCACTGCACTTGTATTCACAGTACATTTGCATTCATAAATGACAGGAGAGACTCCGGCTAAATGTTTCATAGGTCTTGTTGATTGGCATAGTCTTTCAGATTCAGCATTAGCGCTAAATTGTCCATAGGAAAAAGAAACCTTAAATTGCAAATATTAATCTGAATCTTTTTGTTTGTCCTTTCTCCCCTGAATGTTTGTCAGAACAAGTTAACAGTGTGGTATGGCACAGACGAACTGCCAACATCTTTAAACTTTGTTCCAGAGACCTCTCCAATCTCGCTCCACCAGGACTCTGGAAGTGAAAAACAAGAGCGGAATCAAATTCTTATCCACAATATCTGTCCTACCTTTAGTTGCCATTTTAACCCGTGTGTGTCACCTTGTGTGTCTGTACCAAAGCCAAACATTCCAGGGTATGTAAACTTTTCATCAGGGTCATTTGGGTGATTTCTGTTATTCCTGTGATTTAAAAAGGAGCCCAACAACTATGAGATCATAAATGGCTTCAAATGATCACTATCCTTAAATAAAAGACAGTTTTGGGGCACAATCAGTCATATTTTAAATATCAATGCCAACATTTTACAATTTCTGCTAGGGGATGCAAAATTTTGAGCACAACTGTAGATAAATAGATGATATTACACAGTAGAACTCCTATGTAGTGACTGCCTATTGGCAAGTATTAAAAAAAGCTGTTAGTGTTGTAAGGACACCATCAATTAAAAAAAAAAAAAAAACGCACAAGAAAGTTGCTATAGGCAGAAAATGATAACGAGGAGTTTCAATTCAAATTGTCTGAAAACCCTGAAAATGATCGTCTCTTGCTTGCCACCTTTTGACTGTTAAATATATACAGTTATATTGTTAGTAAGGTTGAATAAAAAGCACCACTCTATCAAGTTCAACCTGTGTTAGTGAGTGTATGTGCTTAAAGTCATTGTAAAGGCTCAAGTTTTTGTATCTACATTCTTTAATTACTGTCAATCACAGTCATTGAGCCAATGAGGAGAGAGCAGGAGGCAGAGCAGAGCAGAGCAGAACCATCTCTGAGTGTAAATGTAAACACAGAGCAGCTGCTCAGTAGAGAGCCTGCTCTGGTGCCCCCATAACAAGCTGCTTGGGGAAGAGCCAGGAGCGCCGGAGGGGCCTGAGAAGAGGAGGATCGGGGCACCTCTATGCAAAACCACTGCAACAGAGCAAGTAAGTATAACATGATTGTTATTTAAAAAAAAATTGCCTTTGAAATCACTTTAAGTCATTACCATTCCCCATATGCCTATACATTGTGATTGCTAAAATGCCCAACTAAAAGTTTTTTGAAAATATCGACATTCACATATCCTTACCTCTCAGACAGTAAAGAACCCCTGAGAGACCTGAGACTGAATAATTTTCTTCCAATGCTAGAATCACATATTTAGCTATTTGCATAGTACAACCTTATCTCATCTGAAGCATCTCTTCTCCAGGGAGAAAAAGTTTAATGCTTGTGGTTGTTCTTCATAATTTAGGTGCTCTAGTCCCCTTATTATCTCTGTTGCCCTTCTCTGGACTCTCTCCAGTTTAGGTACATCCTAAGGACATGTGACCATAATTGGACAGAATACTCAAGATGTAGCCAAACCAGAGTTGAAATTTTCAATTAAATGAGCAAGGTATACATTTATTTAATCAAGTCAGATGTTTCAATTGTAGCATATTAAACAAGAAGGAAATTCAGATCCATTGTAGTGTAACCAAACTTACGATATTAAAAAAAAAAAAATACTCAGGTTATATGTGCTGACATGGTTGACTCCAGGTGGGGGGGGGGTGGCAGGCAAGGGGAGGGGAGGGAATAGAGGTGGGAATGAGGATGGGGGGAGAAGGGCACCAGCAAGGAGAGTAGTTGTGCTTTACAGTAATAGGCAGAAGAGGTGAAAGATGGAGGCAAGTTGAATCTGTGATACAAAGAACATCATAATGTTGCAGTACATTTTGGATGTGTTAACCAAGACAACCATTTAGCTAGAAACTTTGCCATACTTAAACTTTTCCTAGCAACTAGTCTCTCCATCTCACATTGGAGGTTTAGATCTGCAATTGTACTGCAATTGTACTTGAAGGGGATTCTGACATTTTCCATAGTTTGGTGATATTTGGTTTTGACACAAGTAGTAGATGTATTATTACTACCCTTGTTTCTGATGGGAATTTCTCTATCCCAAGATATAGTAGTGCTAGTGAAGGGTTAGGAGCAGATGGGGTATGAAATATTCAGGAGATCAGAGCAAATATCTGTCTCCAATATGAGCCTATGGATCTGCTGAACCTCAGGATGTGTGCTATGGTACCAGTACTTCCACAGGATCTCCAACAAGTGGCAGGATGTCCTGGGAAGATGGTATGTCCTTAGAGAGACGGTATGGTGTCAGGTACTATCTGTGTTTGGTTTTTTTGGTAGAATTCCCAATGGTTGGAGCAGTGGGAGGCTGTGTAGGTGAGTTTAAAGGCTTGTGTCTACATGTCAGGGGTGACACTCACATTTAGTTCCTTGACCCATTTTGAGAAGGTAGTGATTTTGGAGTAAGGGCGATTGTCACTGAAAGCTGAGTAAATTATGGCTATACCATGTTTGGGGTATATTGCACGGCTGTAGAAATTATGAAGAGATTCGGGTATAGTAAGTGGGAGATCTTCATGTATGTAAAGGCTTCAGTATCAGGTATGTTGTATTCAGTTTGGAGATCTCTGAAGGTTTTTGGAGAGCCGTTAGTGTACAGGTCTGATAGGCTACTAATCTTGTACTCCAGTGTTGTATTTTAAGATTTGACAGGTGAGCTGTTAGCGTTTTGAGAGGTATCGGTAGGGTATGAGATTTTGCATGGGTGAATTTCTTCCAGTGATGTTAGATTTTATTATTATTATTATTATTATTATACACGATTTATATAGTGCCAACAGTTTATGCAGCACTTTACAATGTACAATGTATGTAGGGACAGCAGAATTACAGTACAATTCAATACAGAAGGGACGGGAGGGCTTACATTCTAAAGGGAGAGGGTGGTGGTACAAAATGTAATATATGTGGGGAATGATTTGATTGGGTGGCTCGGGGACAGTTGTTAGGTGGGTGTGGGATAGGTTTCCCTGAATAAGTGAGTTTTCAGGGATCTCCTAAAGGTGCACAGATTAGGGGCTGATCGGATATACCGGGGCAGGGAGTTCCAGAGGATTGGAGAGGCTCTGGAGAAGTCCTGAAGGCGAGCATGAGAGGAGGTAACAAGGGAGCTTAGAAGTGGTGATTTCTATAAGTGGAATGCACTTCTGACTCTGCACTTATCACTCATCCTCTGACTGTCTGATCTGAAAATATCATCTTTGTCCTCCCACAGGTATGCTCCTACTGCTGCAACTCCAGCCAGAATCGCATTAGTAAAAACTGTCTCCTATGTCTCTTAACTCTGGTATGCTCCTACTGCTGCAACTCCAGCCAAAAACTGAAACACTGCTATCTTTTTTTCTTATGTGTCTCTAATAATGCTGGTATGTTATTTTTACTTAACTGTCTGTAGACCTGTCCACATTACAATGCTTTATTATCTCCTTTGTCTTACCCAAAATTATGACCCATTTAACTTTAGTGCCCTCTTCCTAGTCTGTTTGTGACTTAAGAATTTTGCCCTGTTAACCAGCCAAGCTTTATAACCTCTTGATTGCTAATTGAAATCCACCCACACCCTACCCTTATCAGTATATATAGAAGCTTCTCTTGGGGGAAGCATTTGCAGCACTCAGTGAATTAAGGGTATGACCTTGTTGGTTTCCCAGTCTTGACCGGGTGCTTCGCACTAACATACTTATCTATAAAATGTAGAAAACTCAAAAAGGATAAAACTAAATTGTAGTGTTAATCCTGTTAACTTCAAATTTTATCCAAGTAAGTGTGGGACCAAAGATAGTCCAGATAGAATAGAAAGGAAAGAGGATGGAAAGAGAAGGAGAGACATCTTGAGATGCTGGGACTACACCTGTAGTTCAGATATCTGTGAGCATCTTATATTCCTCAGAATATCTGTAAACCACCCATACTCTCCATAGGGAGTTAAAATTTTCGATGTTTTCGAGATCTGTGGCCCGTATTTCCTCCATACCATACATCTCCTGTATGTTGAGGAGCCATTCTTTAATAGAAGGAGTTTGGGTGGATTTCCAATGCCTGGGTATTAAGGCTTTGGCAGCAGTGAGTAAAAATCTTGTTAGGGAACTCTCATATTTTTTCATTGGACCTTTGGTGATATGTAATAGGCAACATGTTGCCGTTAGTTGAATCAAAGTTTTGGTTATGTTTTTAATAATCTCACAAACCTTTTGCCAAAATGGATGTATTAGGTTGCATTCCCACCAAATGTGGTATGCAGTTCCGCTGGTCCCATTGCATCTCCAGCAAACATCTGAAGCCATTGGGAACCATTTATGAATTTTAGCTGGTGTATTGTACCAGTTTGTCAAGGGTTTGTATGCGGTTTCCTGGTGGCGCGTGCTGATTGAGCATTTGTGTGCAAACACACAGGTGTGTAGCCATTGGTCCTCGCTAAGTGGGGTGTTTAATGCTTCTTCCCATAATCTTTTATGGGTATTTAAGTTAGTAGTACCTGAAGACTGCAGCCACATATATGCCAAAGAGATAGTTTTATCAGTTTTCTCAGCCTGTAAGCAAATTTCTTCAAGCGGTGACAGGGGCCTAGTAAAATGTTACGCTTATTGGGATTTGAAATGAAACTGTATATTTGGCAGTATTCCCAGTGGGATAATGTTTCTAGTCCCTTTACCCTAACAAGTTCTTGTAGTGTTTTCACCTTATCTTTCTCAAAGCATTGTGTCGCTAACAAGGGTGGTATCTCATTTGTTGTCATTTTCGTTTGTGTTTGTAGGCCCGGTGTAAATTCCGGGTTATTTCGTACGGGGATCAAAGGGCCAGGAGCTGAGATCAGACCTGTGGGTTGCATGATATTCTGTGCAAGTTTAAGTGTAGCCCCTACTATTGGGTGGTTTTTCAGTTGTGACGGGCATGCATCCCATGTTATCCATGGTGTGTGTTTTATTGGTATAGGTCATGTTGCATCTTCCAGACTCACCCAATCCTTATTGTCAGCATGACAATTCCAATCAATTATGCGATTCACATGCGCTGCTAGGTAATCATTTCTAAAATTTGGAAACCCCATGCCTCCATTTTGCTTTGCCTTAGTGAGTAGCTGTAGATTGACGCGTGGATTTTTCTTCGCCCAAAGAAATCTCCTAGTCATGGAGTTCAAAGCATGAAAAAAACTCATTGGTACTAGGACCGGTAATGTCTGGAAGAAGTACAGAATCCTGGGCAGTATTGTCATTTTTATTATAGCTGCTCTACCAAACCAGGAAAAGTATTTTAGCGTCCACCTCTCCAAATCCTTATTAATGCTTTGTAGAAGAGGTTTAAAATTTGTAAAGTATATCATTTCGATGTTTGGTGTGAGCCACATACCAAGGTATTTAACAGCCTTGTCTTCCCATTTAAATGTACAATTGTCTCGTGTCTTGGACAGGTGGATCCCTGATAATGTTAAATTCATTGCCTCAGACTTTTTATAATTAACTTTGAAGTTAGAAATATAGTTGTAATGGTCAAACAGTTTGCATAGGTTGGGCAGAGAAATATGTGGTTGGGTGATAAAAAACAGAAGATCATCAGCGTACGCCACAGATTTATATATTCTGGGTCCTACCTGGAAACCTTGTATTGATGGGGAGTTATTGACGATTCAAATTAATGGTTCAAGTGTTAGGATAAAAAGTAACGGGGATAACGGGCACCCTTGGCGTGTTCCGTTTTTAATTCGCACTGTATCTGATAGCTCACCATTAATTTTGATTCTCGCCATCGGATTACGATATAAAGTCGGAATCCATGATAGCATATGCGGTCTCAAACCAATATGATCGCACGTCGCCTGCAAATAGTCCCACGCTACGCGATCGAAGGCCTTCTCGGCATCTGTGGAGAGAAGCATCCCTTCAAAGCCATCGGAGCGTGCCCTGTGGATTAGATTTAAAGCTTTTGTCACATTATATCTGGCCTCCCTACCCGGCATAAAGCCCACTTGTTCAGGTCCAATCAAAAGGTGTAATAGTGGCCTTAGGCGATTTGCTAAGATTTTTGTAACTATTTTTAAATCTATGTTAAGCAATGAAATTGGTCTGTAGTTGGAGCATTCTAAAGGGTCTTTATTTGGTTTGGGTAGCACTGTGACATGTGCTTTCAGGAAGTCTTCCGAGATATTGTGGAGATCTTTGAGAGTTTAATGCTTTGATAAGATGAGGCGTTAAAAGTGTCGGGAAAGCTTTGTAATAGAGCGCTGTGCACCCATCAAGGCCCGGGCTTTTACCTGGTTTTAGGGATTTAATAGCCTGCAAGACCTCATCTTCAGTAATTGGTAATTCCAACTGCTGGGTTTCTTGGTCTTCCAAAAACGGGCAACCCACTATCTATAAGGAATTGCTTTAATAATTGAGGGCGTGATCCATTCAGTTCAGCTGGGGGGTTATAAAGCTCAGAGTAATATTTATGAAAAACTTGAGCAATTTTACTTGTCTCATGAATCGTTTGGTTGTTTTTATTTTTTATGGCCAATATGTTATTTGCTAATTGTGTTTCTTTTAGTGCTTTCGCTAAAAATGTTCCTGTTTCTTCACTATGTTCATAAAAAAAACTTTTCTTAAGAAAAAGGGTTCTCCATGCCTGCAAGTTTAACATTGATTGTAGTTATTTGCGTAAGTCCAGCAGTTGGACAGCTGTTTTAGTGACCAAAGATTGCTTATGTTGGGCTCTAGGTTGCTTATTCTGGTTACTAGCTCTTTCAAATCCCTCTCAGCATCCCTTTTTTTCCTTGCCCCCAGTCTGATTAGTTCCCCTCTAATCACACACTTGTCTGCTGCCCATACATTTAATGGAGAAAGTTCGTCAGATGCATTTTCGTGAAAATAGGTTTTAATGGCCTAAGCTATTTTCGCGTGGTCCTGTGTATTAGTAAGTAAATATGGATTCAGTCTCCAAGTATTGCTGTGTGTACGTTTAGATGGGAAGCTTAGAGTCAAAGAAATAGGAGCATGGTCTGAGATGGATTTGATGCCAATTTTTGCAGCTTGCAGTAGCAGAAGATCTCTTTGCGAGAGGAAAATATGGTCTATGCGTCTATGTTTGTTATGCAATGTCGAGAAATATGAAAAATCCCGACCTGTAGGGTTGACCGCTCGCCAGGTGTCTACTAATGTAAGGGAAGATAACAATGTTTTAATCTTCTTTAGTTTTTTATATGGCAAGCTAGAGGTACCATCTCATGTATCCTGAGGGGGATTTAGCGGTACATTGAGGTCTCCTCTCAATATGATGCATGATAAGCAGAGAGGGGTCCCACCGCTCAGGTAGGCGCAGACCAGGGGAGATGAACACCAGTGTAGTATTATCCTTCAAGAGGGAAGAGTCCCAGGTGCTGGCTGATGCAAGATGAGGCAGACAAATCGAAGAAAGCTGGAAGCCGCACACCGGTATAGTGCTGAATGCTTTATTTAAAAAGCTGGATCATGAAGACACACAAAACTTGACAGCAGAAGCGTACAAAAGCAGCTGACGCGTTTCACACTACAATGAGTGCTTATTCATAGCTGTGTCAGCTATGAAGAACCAATGCTTACAGTCATTATAAGAAAAAAGGAAACAAAACTAGCCATAGTAATTTTCTCTCTTTCATACTGCACATTCTCATGTTTCTGTCTTCTCCTAGGGGCAGGAGAACTGGCGACTTCATCAGATGAAGCCCCAGAAAGATTAATTTCCTGAGGGCCCTTCTCCTCACTCTCAGTACCCACTCCATCCCCTCTTGCACGTTTCCCATAGGGTTGTACAATGATCTCAACAGGGAAAATTTCACGCTGGGCGCACTCATGACTCTCGTTGCTTTCCACATCTATCATCTCCTCCTCTTCATCACTAGAAGATATTTCACCCAGCGATGCTATCAGAGGAATCAGATTCTGATTGGCCAACATATTAATTGCCAAGTCCACTTCGTTCCCTTTCCATTTCCATCTCTTCATGGGGGGGGTCACTAGATACACCAGGATCTTCCTCATGAGCTATATTCATGCCCTCAACAGCCTCTCCTTTAAGGGCATTGGGGTCAGGACTAGCTGCATTAACCACAATCGCACACCGCCCGGAAACCACACCACAGGGGTCCTCACGGTACTGCCTCCCTGCCCGCTGCTTGGCGGCCTCTGCTCCTCCCCCTGCCTCTTCCCACCAGCTTCCGCTCCTGCGAATGTCTTCTTCCACTTTTGGTACTCTCCACATTGCCTGGCAAAATGTCCTGCTTTATGGCAAACGTCACAAGTTCTACTGGCTCCACAATAACTCGCCTTATGCCCGGGTTGCTTACAAAAGCGGCATCTATGTCACATTCTGAGCTGATATGCCCATACATAAAACATTTACCACAGTATCTGGGCTGTCCTTGATAATACAAGAACCCTCTTTCTCCTCCAATTGTGAAGGCAGAAGGTGGATGTCTCACACCCCCTACACATTCCTTATCCATTTTTAAACGAGCAAAAAAAACTGTATTTTCCTGTCCATATTTTAAATCTATTAAGCACTTTCTCACCCCCCTTTAATACTTCACAATACCCAGATAAAAAGGCTCTCACCAAAGCAGGATCCACAAAGGGGTTATACGTGAGGACGATTACCATTTTTTCGTCCTGCATAAACAATGGCACAACCTCCAAACACTTCATGATTTCTGTTTCTCTCTTTCTTTCTTTTGACCTCTCAAAGGTGTTGTAACAAACCTCAGTAGACGAGAAGGTAACATTGTAAATGCCCTGCAGCATGAAGTCCTGCAAACACAATAGCTGACTTACAGCTACATTACAGACATCCATCAACACGTCAACCATGATATTCTTCAATGATACTTTCTCCTTAGAAGCTGGCTTAACCAGAAAGCACAGCGAGTCTTGGAGACCCCGACTCGCCATGATGGGCAATAATCCACACAGATAGACTTTGAAATCCTAGGGTACCCCCAAAAGGGGGCCCAAGAAGCTCCCCTCCACCGACCAGCTATGCCCTGTGGGGCTACGACCACAATTGCCCACAATTGCCCTCTCATGAACTTCCAGCAGCGTCCTACCCAATAGCAGCAGAGGATGCACCAGTTAAGGAAAACACCCCCAGGACGAGTAGGACTGGTGCCTTCTGTAAACCCTCTGACTCTGACACAAGATCGCAGCCAAAAGGCCGAGAAGCGATAATGTGATAGCCTCTGAATGGCTATCACAGTGTGTGTAAATAAATAAAAAAATAAAATAAAAAAAAGCAATGCAAAAATACCTACAGTAGATCAAGGATCTAGGTCAGTGCCAGGGTTAGTGTTAGTTAGTTAGTAAGGGTCAAAAGTCAAGGTCAGTGTCAAAGGTCAAAGTCAAAGGTCAGGATCAAACGTCAGTATATTTTGGGTAGAATTTAAAAAAAAATCCAATTAGTATTGGTGTCAGTGTCAGTGTGTTTTAGGTAGGATAAAAACTACTACGAGTACAAACAACAACTAACATACACATATGTGGTATTGCTGTGATTGTTGGGAGCAGTATAATTTATTTTGGGTTGTTCTTTGATGATAGGTTATGGTAGTAACAAAAACATACAGTGGAACCTCGGATTACAGACTTCAATGGGATGCAATACAGCATGCGGCCAGAGGCGGGGGGCGATGGAGAGCCTTGTAAACGGGCGAAAAGGCCCGAGCACACTTCGGCTGACCTCGGCAAACCTCAGAAAGACTCCTTTCATGAGCCTTTCCGAGGTCTGCCGAGGACAGCCAAACTGTCCTCGGGCCTTTCCGTGCATTTCCGAACGCTGACGATCTGCGCTGTTCGCCACTGGCGCACCCCCACCTCAGGCCAAAAGTGGTACTGCACACCGCTTTTGGCCTGAATCCTGCTCATTTTGCGAGACAACACTTGCAAACTGAGTTAGGATTTTTAGAAATACAGTGAATTTTGTGAAACGCTCGTTAACCGCGTTACTCGCAAACCGAGGTTCCACTGTATAGCTAAATTGAAAACAAATATATATATTTTTTCTGCGCCGAGCATACGCATATATGCAGCCTTGGCTTTCTGGGGTTATACGGGGATGGTGTAGGCATCATCCCGGTACTGTTTTTTAGAGCGGGTGATCGGCTTTCCAGGGATAACAACTGATGTGGCTAAAAGCCGCTCGATCGTTATCCCTGAGGAGCGGGAGGGGACATCTGTCACTTCCGTCACTTCAGGCTTACTCGGCTGCCAATGGCGCCAGATTTTAAAAAATATACAGTATTCAGAATCGCCGTTTTTCAGTGAATCTGAATGCTTTGAAATGCAAAGAAGGGATTGGAGGTCTTTTAGACCCCGGATCCCTCCATAAAGAGTATCTGTCACCACCTATTACTGGCATGTTTACATTCCTTGTGACAGCAATAAAAGTGATCAATTTTTTTTAACCACTTGACAACTGGGCACTTAAACCCCCCTCGTGACCAGACCAAATTTCAGCTTTCAGCGCTCTCACACTTTGAATGACAATTACTCAGTCATGCAATACTGTACCCAAATGAATTTTTTGTCCTTTTTTTCATAGAAATAGAGCTTTCTTTTGGTGGTATTTGATCACCTCTGGGTTTTTTTATTTTTTGCGCTATAAATGAAAAAAGACCGCAAATTTTGAAAAAAAATGTATTTTTCTTAGTTTCTGTGATAAAATTTTGCAAATTAGTAATTTTGCTTCATAAATTTTGGCCACAATTTATAATGCTACATATCTTTGGTAAAAATAACCCAAATTAGTGGATATTATTTGGTCTTTGTGAAAGTTAGAGAGTCTACAAGTTATGGTGCAAATCATAAAAAATTGATCACACCCGATACACTGACGGCCTATCTCATTTCTTGCGACCCGAACAAGTCAGGAAAGTACAAATACCCCCCAAATGACCCCTTTTTTGAAAGTAGACATTCCAAAGTATTTAGTAAGATGCATGGTGAGGTTTTTGATGTTGTCATTTTTTCCCACAATTCTTTGCAAAATGAAGATTTTTTTTTCCCCCACAAAATTGTCATTGTAATAGGTTATTTCTCTCACATGCCATGTATATACCACAAATGATGCCCCAAAATACATTCTGCTACTCCTCCTGAGTATTACGATACCACATGTGTGGGACTTTTTCGCAGCCTAGCCACATAGAGAGCCCCAACATGCATGGAGCCCCATCACGTGTTCTAGGAGCATAAATTACACATCTAATTTGTTGACTACCTATTACTTTTTTGAAGGCCCTGGAGAACCAGGACAATGACATGTGACACTGACGTGGCACTGATGACAAATGGCACTGATACGTGGCACTGATGTGGCACTGATGACAGATGGCACTGATACGTGGCACTGACACTGATGTGGCACTGATGACAGATGGCACTAATACATGGCACTGATGACAGATGGCACTAATGACAGATGGCACTAATACGTGGCACTGATGACAGATGGCACTAATACGTGGCACTGACAGATGGCACTAATACATGGCATTGACAGATGGCACTAATACGTGGCACTGATGACACGTGACACTGATGACAGATGGCACTAATATGTGGCACTGATGACATGTGGCGCTGATGACAAATGGCACTGATATGTGGCACTGATGACACGTGGCACTGATGAAAGATGGCACTAATACATGGCACTGATGACAGATGGCACTAATACGTGGCCCTGATGACAGATGGCACTAATACGTGGCACTGATGACACTGATGACAGATGGCACTGATACGTGGCACTGATGACAGGTGGCACTAATACGTGGCACTGATGACACGTGACACCGATGACAGGTGGCACTGATGACAGGTGGCACTGATGACAGATGGCACTATGTGGCACTGATGACAGATGGCACTTATACGTGGCAGTGGGGACAGATGGCACTAGGGACAGATGGCAGGGCAGATGGCAGGGCAGATAGCAGGACAGATGGCAGGGCAGATGGCAGGGGCAGATGGCAGGGCAGATGGCAGGGTCAGATGGCAGGGGCAGATGGCAGGGCAGATGGCAGGGGCAGATAGCAGGGCAGATGGCAGGGCAGATGGCAGGGGCAGATGGCAGGGGCAGATGGCAGGGCACATGGCAGGGGCACATGGCAGGGGCAGATGGCAGGGCAGATGGCAGGGCAGATGGCAGGGGCAGATGGCAGGGGCAGATAGCAAGGCAGATGGCAGGGCAGATGGCAGGGCAGATGGCAGGGGCAGATAGCAGGGCAGATGGCAGGGCAGATGGCAGGGGCAGATAGCAGGGCAGATGGCAGGGCAGATGGCAGGGCAGATAGCAGGGGCAGATGGCAGGGCACATGGCAGGGGCAGATGGCAGGGCATATGGCAGGGGCAGATGTCAGGGCAGATGGCAAGGACCGTTAACAGCGGGACACCTTTTTTTCCTTTTTTTTTTTTTCTTTTACACTTACTGCCGCAGTGGTTCCGCTCTCCCTCCTCTCACGCTGTCTCTGTGTGAGGAGGGAGAGCCGGCGATGAGAGATGATCTCATATGTTTACATATGAGTTCCTCTCTCATTGGCACCGCCGATCGCACTGTAAACGGCCGCTGTCATTGGCCGTTTACGGTGATCTGTGACTGGCTGTGTCCGAGGGACACGGCCAGCACAAAACTTCCGCGATGCAAGCCCGCGGGAGCGCGCAATGCGGAAGTAAACAGGAGGACGTCCAGGGACGCCCTCCCGGCAATTGAAGTCCGCGCTGTAGCCGTCTTTCGGCTATAGCGCGGATGCCTAGTGGTTAAACACAATTAATTAATATAAAAATAAATAAAATAAATAAGAAAAAAACATTTTTAAAGCACCCCCGTCCCCGCGAGCTCGCGCAGCAAAGAAAACACATATGGAAGTCACGCCCGCATATGTAAACGGTGTTTAAATCACACATGTGAGGTATTGCTGTGATGGTCAGAGCAAGAGCAATAATTCTAGCACTAGACCTCATCTGTAACTCTAACCTGGTAATCGTAAAAAAAATAAAAGCATCGCCTATGGAGATTTTTTGGTATCGTAGTTTGTCGCCATTCCATGAGTGCGTTCAATTATAAAGTGTGACATGTTTGGTATGTATTTACTTGGAGTAACATCATCTTTCACATTATACGAAAAATTGGGCTAACTCTACTGTTTCGTTTTTTAAAATTCATGAAAATGTCCCTTTTCCCAAAAAGTTGCGTTTAAAACACCTCTGCACAAATATCGTGTGACATAAAATATTGCAAGAATCGCCATTTTATTCTCTAGATTCTCTGCTAAGAAATATATATATAATGTTTGGGTGTTCTAAGTAATTTTATAGCAAAAAATATGGATTTTAACTTGTAAACACCAAATGTCAGAAATAGACTTAGGCATGAAAGGGTTAAAATGGGTGATTCTCTCATGTATTTGTCATGTATCTCTTATAGTTTATTTATCTGCCCTGATCATGCTCTTACATTTCATAATGCATTCTTTGTAGTGTTGAAATGCTCACGGTGATCCTTCTGCCTTATATTTTTTTAAATACTTTTTTTTTCTCATTAATATTCTTTTTTAGGCCAGAATTTAGCCAATCAGATTTAACTTTAATTCTTTTATATTTGTTGTCCACCGGAGTGTACTCAATAATGACATAATTTTTCCCTTGTGTCTCCTTTTTCTATGATTTACATGGAACATAGTTATTTTGAGATCATTGGTCCCTAAGTCATCCCTTACTTCCACGTCTGCAATCAGATCTTTGTTGTTTGAAATTAATAGATCTAGCAATGCATTATTTTTAGTTCGGTATTCCACCATTTGGAACATGAAATTGTCCTTCAAGACAACTTTTGCCCCATACACACGAGCGGAATTTCCATCGGAAAAATCTTGGATGTTTTTTTCGACGGAATTCCGCTCAAGCTTGGCTTGCATACAAACGGTCACACAAAATTTCTCTGAACTTTCGACCGCCAAGAACACGGTGACGTACAACACTACAGCGAGCCGAGAAAATAAAGTTCAATGCTTCTGAGCATGCATCGTATTGTTTCCGAGCATGCATATTTTTTTGCACGTCGGAATTGCATACAGACAAATGGAATTTCCGATAGGAACTTTTTCGACAGAAAAATAGAGAACCTTCTCTCAATCTTTTGCTGGCAGAAATTCCGCCAGCAAAAGTCCGATGGAGCATACACACAGTCAGAATTTCCGACCAAAAGCTCACAAGCTCACATCGGACTTTTGCTGGCGGACTTTCCGCTCATGTGTATGGGGCATAAGAAATGACGAGTTAATATTCAGATAAATGAAGTCCCCCATGATAAAAATATTGCCTGGCTTCGCCACCATTTCCATCTGTTTGAGTAGACTGGTCTCATCTTCCATCTTCAGGTTAGGGGGCCTGTACCATACATCCATTATTAACTTCTTGCTGACTTGCTCCTGTAGATAAATGTCAGGTTGGCGACACGTACAGGCTCATTCACATACCTGAACATCGCTGCCTGTTTTCAGGTTGGGAGCGCATGCTCCCACCTACCTACCTTCAGGGCTGGCTCAACCCTTCCTTCTCTGAGCTGGCTGCTCAGCTGTCGGCTAATTTCCAGCTCTCATCTCTCGCCACAGTTAACCAGCTGTTGTGGATCTGCTCGTCAGTCACGAATATGGCATGACAGGTCCTCTTTACAGTGAGATATGGGGTCAATAAGACCCCAAATCTCACCTCTAGACTGTGCCTGAAATTAAAAAAAAAAAAAAAAAGATCCTGGCTTCGATCGTAGCGGTGAGTCGGTAGAAGCACCGGAGGGCGGCGGGAGGGGGGGACGTCCCCTCTCGCCTCCCGTAAGAACGATCAAGCAGTGTAACAGCCGCTATGATCATTCTTATGGTGTAGGGAATCGCTGGCTGAAAAAGATGATATCTGAATGATGCCTGTAGCTGCACCCATCATTCAGATATCCCTGCACAAAGTCAAGGACGTCGTATGACGGAAGGCCGGAAGTGGTTAAAACGCTTTTTTTTTTTAACACAAAGTTGTCCATTTATACAATATTTATAACACATAGCACGTACATATCAAAAATGACACCCCAAAATAGATTCTCTTACTCCTCCTGAGTACGGCTATACCACATGTGTGAGACTTCCACAGCCTGGCCACATACAGAAGCTGGGTATGGCTGAGCATGGCCGGGTATGGCTGAGCATGGCCGAGTATGGCTGAGCATGGCTGGGTATTGCAGAGTATCGCCGAGTATGACTGGGTATCGCCGAGTATGACTGGGTATGGCAGAGTATGACTGGGTATCACCGAGTATTGCAGAGTATGGCTGGGTATTACAGAGTATTGCAGGTTTTGGCAGAGTATTGCAGATTTTTGCGGGGTATTGCAGAGCATGGCTGGGTATGGCAGAGTATGGCAGAGTATGGCTGGGTATCACTGAGTATTGCAGAGTATGGCTGGGTATCACTGAGTATTGCAGAGTATGGCTGGGTATCACTGAGTATGGCTGGGTATCGCGAGGTATGGCAGAGTATTGTGGGATATTGCGGGGTATTGCAGGGTATGGCAGTGTATTGTGGGGTATTTCAGGGTATTGCAGGGTATGGCAGAGTATTGCGGGGTATGGCAGGGTATTGCGGGGTATTGCAGGGTATTGCGGGGTATTGCAGGGTATTGCGGGGTATGGCAGAGTATTGCGGGGTATTCCAGGGTATGGCAGAGTATTGCGGGGTATTCCAGGGTATGGCAGAGTATTGCGGGGTATTCCAGAGTATGGCGGGGTATTGCAGGGTATGGCAGAGTATTGCGGGGTATTGCGGGGTATGGCAGAGTATTGCGGGGTATTGCGGGGTATGGCAGAGTATTGCGGGGTATTTCAGGGTATGGCAGAGTATTGCGGGGTATTCCAGGGTATGGCAGAGTATTGCGGGGTATTCCAGGGTATGGCAGAGTATTGCGGGGTATTCCAGGGTATGGGAGAGTATTGCGGAGTATGGCGGGGTATTGCGGAGTATGGCGGGGTATTGCAGGGTATGGCGGGGTATTGCGGAGTATGGCGGGGTATTGCGGAGTATGGCGGGGTATTGCAGGGTATGGCAGAGTATTGTGGGGTATTGCAGGGTATGGCAGAGTATTGCGGGGTATTGCAGTGTATGGCAGAGTATTGCGGGGGTATTGTGGGGCATACCAGAGTACTGTGGGGCATTGCAGAGGGCATTGCAGGGCATTTATAGTAGTTGGGATGGCTGAGCATGGATGGATGGATGGCTGGATGTCTCTGTGCAGCGCTGTGGGCACTACAGATGCAGCCCACAATGCTGCAGCCATCCATCCATCCCCCTCTCCGCTCACAGTGTACCGATCGGTACACAGAGGGGAGGAGAGGAACCGGCGTCATCAGATGACGCCGGTCTGTTTACATGTGATCGCGCCGTCATTTGACGGAGCGATCACATGGTAAACGGCCGCGATCAGCGGCCATTTACCGGGATCTGTGATGCGCCGGGTCCTCTGGACCCGGCGGTCACGGATGCTCTCGAGTGCGCGCCCTAGGGGGCGCGCGAGAGCAGAATTCTGGGAGGACTTCCCTGGACGTCCTCCCAGAGTTAAACAACCGACCTGTAGCCGTCATTTGGCTATGGGCCGGTTGTTAAGTGGTTAAAGACTGGCTTTGCTGACATCCCTTCTGGCTCCTTATCCTGCTTGCTGTTCCTCTACTTGGATCCCTGACTTCTGGCCTGGCTGATTATCTGATCTGGTTACTAAACTCTGGCTTGGCTGACTACCTGATCCAGTTACTGGATTCTGGCTATGTTTTGACTACGCTTACTCTATTTACCTTTTTATTTTTATTAATAAACAAGTGTGATTTTACTGTACTTCTGTCTCAGTCTTGTTCATTGTTTCTGACACCTACTTCCTTTTGATATTACACAGTGAGTCTGTCAACAGATCCTGGCCAATGATTCACCGGCTGGAACCTATTGATCAGCTGTGTCACATCACAGCCCACAGTAAGTTGGTAAACAACATGGAACTGGATACAGTGGGACAGATCGCTTTATTTCTTTTCCCTGCAAAACAGGGAAAATAAACAAATTGAGGTACAAAAAAATCAGCAGTCAGTGAACACATTAACACTTCCTAGGCACACAGTTAACCCTTTGATTGCCACAGATGTTAACCCCTTCCTTCACTAGTTTGTACAGTGACAGTGCATATTATTAACTTTGATCACTGTATTAGTGTCAGTTCCCACTCAGTGTCAGTTAGCTTTAGATCACAGTCCCAATATAAGTCGCTGATTGCCACCATTACTACTATTAAAATAAAATAAAATAAATACAAATTCCAGTATATATTCTATAGTATATATATATATATATATATATATATATATATATATATATATATACAGTGGGGACAGAAAGTATTCAGACCTACTTAAATTATATATATATATATACAGTGGGGACAGAAAGTATTCAGACCCCCTTACATTTTTCACTCTTTGTTATATTGCAGCCATTTGCTAAAATCATTTACCGTAAGTTCATTTTTTTTCCTCATTAATGTACACACAGCACCCCATATTGACAGAAAAACACAGAATTGTTGACATTTTCATTGATTTATTAAAAAAGAAAAACTGAAATATCACATGGTCCTAAGTATTCAGACCCTCTGCTCAGTATTTAGTAGAAGCACCCTTTTGATCTAATACAGCCAGGAGCCTTTTTGGGAAAGATGTAACAAGTTTTTCACACCTGGATTTGGGGATCCTCTGCCATTCCTCCTTGCAGATCCTCTTCAGTTCTGTCAGAACAGGCACAAAGTTGTTGTGAAGCCACTCCTTTGTTATTTTAGCTGTGTGTATAGGGTCATTGTCTTGTTGGAAGGTAAACCTTTGGCCCAATCTGAGGTCCTGAGCACTTTGGAGAAGGTTTTCGTCCAGGATATCCCTGTACTTGGCCATATTCATCTTTCCCTCAATTGCAAGCAGTCATCCTGTCCCTGCAGATGAAAAACACCCCCACAGCATGATGCTGCCACCACCATGCTTCACTGTTGGGACTGTATTATACAGATGATGAGCAGTGCCTGGTTTTATCCACACATACCGCTTAGAATTAAGGCCAAAAAGTTCTATCTGGGTCTCATCAGACCAGAGAATCTTATTTCTTACCATCTTGGAGTCCTTCAGGCGTTTTTTTAGCAAACTCCATGCGGGCAACCTATCGGGGCTTTAAAACAGCCAATGGAGTACAATGAATGGTTACAAAATTTGAATTTTATTGGTACAAAAAATATATAAATAACGATAAAAGGAAAAATTCATAAAGATAAATACTGACTGTTAGAGTCAGGACACGAACTGAGTGTGGCATACATATACAGCAGACAGCAACTTGCAGTGAAAACCAATGTATGACACAATGTATACGAGGGCAGCCTATATTTCCCCAATTATAAGCGTTTTGAATAACAATAAATGCCTCTAATGAAGACAATAGGCCATACAATGTATGTGGGACAATAATAATTATGTATAATCCTGACGCGTTTCGACCCTTCCCGGGTCTTCTTCAGAGGATGGCTGTCCGCACTAAAAGAAAGGGGGTAACATATATCACATATCAAACATAACATCCAATTTCCGCAGTGCCAAAAACCATGCAGGCATGCCCTATAATGCGACTGAATAAATTGTATAGTTACCTATCACAGAGATTGTGACACTACAGTGTCATTCTTGGCATTACCAAAACGTTTAAGATGAATACACTTGTTTCTTCACTCCTCCGTCTCCCCCGTATCGGACCAGTTCCCACCGGGGACGAGTGACGGACCAGATGAGCCTTACGAGGGGTCACGCTTACCAGCTGGTAAGCGTGAAGGGGATGTCCCCCCTCCCGCCACCTACCGCTGCTCTTCCTGGGCCTCCCGTCCCACCGAGAGACCTGAGCTACCAGCCGGCAAGTCCGTCGCCTAGGCTGAGACCTGAACAAAGCCGAATTCAGCTCTGATCAGGTCACAACGCCACTTCTAGTTTACTTGGCTGCCAATGGCACCCATTTAAAAACAATTACAATATTCAGAATCGCCAATTTTGGCGATCTGAACACTTTTAAGTGCAAATGAGGGATCGGGGATCTTGACCCCCAGTTCCTCCATAAAGAGTACATTTCCCCACCTATTACTGTCACAAGGGATGTTTACATTGTGATCAGATTTTTTTTTTAAAGGGACAATGAAAAAAAAAAAAAATAGATAAAATACAAATATTTTTAAAGTGCCCCCATCCCTGCGTGCACACGCAGCAAAGAAAACGCATACATAAGTCATGCCCACAAATGTAAACAGTCTTCAAATCACACATGTGAGGTATCCCCACGATCGTCAGAGTGAGAGAAATAATTCTAGCAAAAGACCTCCTCTGTAACTCTTACCTGGTAATCGTTAATTTTTTTAAACGCGTCGCCTATGGAGATTTTTAGGTACCATATTTTTGCGCCACTCCACGAGTGTGCGCAATTTTAAAACATGAGATATTAGGTATCTATTTACTCGGCATAACATTATCTTTCACATTATATAAAAAAATAACTTTACTGTTTAGTTTTTTTTTTTTAATTTATGAATGTGTCTTTTTCTCAAAAAATGTGTTTCAAAGACCATAAAAAAACGCAAAAAACGTAAAAAACGTGTGACATAGCATATTGCAACAGTCGCCATTTTATTCTTTAGAGTCTCTGCTAAAATATATATATAATGTTCCGGGGTTCTAAGTAATTTCCTAGCAAAAAATATTGATTTTAACTTGTAAGCAACAAATGTCAGAACATGAAAAGGTTAAACACTAGTTCCATTATTCACAAAGATACATTTTATTTTTATTTATTATTATTTTATTTGAGTTACTTTTATAGCACTGTCAATTTACGCAGCGCTTTACATATACATTGTACATTCACATCAGTCCCTACCCTCAAGGAGCTTACAATCTAAGGTCCCTAACTCACATTCATACATACTAGGGACAATTTAGACAGGATCCAGTTAACCTACCAATATGTCTTTGGAGTGTGGGAGGAAACCGGAGTACCCAGAGGAAACTCACGCAGGCACAGGGAGAACATGCAAACTCCAGGCAGGTAGTGTCGTGGTTGGGATTTGAACCAGTGACCCTTCTTACTCCTAGGTGAAAATGCTACCCACTACACCACTGTGCCTCCCATTTGCTGTGTTACTATCAATACAGTCCTGTTTATCATATCCCTCTTTTTCCTTTGTAAAAAAAACTGAAGAAGAATGCATTTATTAAAACAGTTGCCTTCTTCTTGTCAGTTGTAACCATGTTTTCCTGGTTATCCTTTATGGGGCCAATATGCTCTGACCTTGCCTATTTGCTTCATAAGGGTTGATTCAGGAGGGTTTCCAACCAGTAATCTTCCCTATATTTGATGCTACAAATCCCTTTGACCTTTCACAGGCTCTGAGCATGAATGAGCCCATCTGCCACAAGTTACTGAAGGCTGAGGAACCTGAGTCCCTGGGGTTGCTGAGGATGATGTGTGTAAACTTTCTCTGTTGAAGAGTGGACAGCAGGTTGGGCCACTATCACACACAACCTCTCTGGGCACAAAATTACATGGGGGTAACCTCTAGGGCCAGCTTCTGCAGATATGACAGAAACATTTTCCCAGTGTGACTCCTATCCCCAATTGCAAAACCCTCTTGAAATAACCTTTTGAATGCTTGCAGAGGACTAGTGGTTCAATGGACAACTCATCCTATGTAGGTGACTCCAATGTCACCTTCACCAGCTGGAACGATATGGGGCAGCACAATCAAGTGTGCCCTGTCCTGCATCCTACCTTGTTGCCAACAGATCTACCCAGTCGGCCATGAACTTATACAATGTCCCTGTCCATACTCACTAAACTACATATTTGTACTAAGGCGGACCTTCCTGTTGACCCCTTGGTACAGTGATGTAGAAACATTGCCTTCCATATGCTGTAGAGGTTCGTTGCTGTGCATACCCTTTCAGCAAGTGGCTGATACTGTGCTCCAATAACTTGCCAAACCCTCTATGCCAGTTAGCAGATCAACAGCAGGAGTAGCTATGGATAAGGAAGCAGAACAGGGCATTTTAGCACTTTAGCAGCTAATGATAACTTCTAGCTACTCTAGGAGAAGGAGGAGGAGGATGATGATGAAGGCTTGGTTATCCACTCTAAAATCTCCTCCCTGTGCTGTGGGTGCAAAGCCTACTACCCCCCCCCCCCCCAAAAAAAAAAAGAGAGATTTACCTATTAGCCCTAAAAATGGCCAGAATGTAATAGGGATTATTCATTGGGATGGCATCAGTGGGAATTGCCACTAAGGTTGGGTTCACTGAATTTCAGAAAAGATTTATCGAATCCCCAGAGAAAATAACCTGAGCAGATTTGCCCATCCTCGGTTTCCCGCAGTCAGCAAAGACAGGTAAAATATCTTGCCCAAAGTCTATTGAATCTGTATTAATTATATATGCTGCCTGCATTTTGTATGTTATGTTTTGTTGATTTTGTGTCTTGTGGCGGCCGTTGGGAATGAGGGATTGATTATATAGTCAGGGACGGGAATAATTGATAACGCCTCCTGGGGGAATAAATAATTGTGCGGTGAAGCATGGGTGACCAGGAGGGGGCATCAGAAACATGCACAGCGGCGTGGGGATCTCGTGAGGATCTGAGTAATCCCATATTTCACTACGGCTGTCACATATCTTGTTGGTGGTTATGTCTTGTCCTGAGTGTGTTTGTATACTGCAGTTCAGTATACATGAAGAGGGCTGGGGTCTGGTTAAAATTGAAGAGCCAGGGTATAAAAGGGAATTTCTTGGTTACCAACCCTTGTTAGCGGAGACCACAAATGTGTTGGTATTCAGATTAAATGTACATTACCAAGTCAAACTTGAGGTTAGCAAGTCACCACAGGCTATAGAAAGTGAAGTTAGAAGGAGGGGACACACAGCCGAAAGGTGTCCACTATAACCTGAGCAACCGGAACAGTTTGAAGAAGGGGAGAAAGTCAGAGTGAGAAATTTGGGTATGGCATTGGGAAATGTAAATGTAATTTGAAGTGGTACATTGAATTCCATTTTATTTGTTATGTCTTGTTGAGAGTAATAAGTGGTCACATATTACTCGCCTCCCCTACTTGCGGCCACCTCATGTGGGCAAGACTGTGACTAGTCTACGTTTTGGGAAGACGCACATAAGGAGACTTGCGTGGCAGCCGAACACTGTAGATGTTCCTTTCTCGCTCTCTGTCTCTTTTTATCCATATTGTCCTCATTAACTTGAGACTGTGATATAGTCTGAACCGGTACCAGGTGATGAACAGAGGAATAGCCAGACCCTTTCAGAATCCAAGGCAACCTCGTGACCCATCTAAAATTCTGAGCAGACACATAAATATCCCAGTCATCAAGACGGAAAGTGATAAGGGAGCCTTATATATCGGGGGGGGGGGGGGTCCGAAAGAGGGACAGGTGATGGTTACAAGAATTGTCAGACCCTTGAGTCCAAGACAGCTTCATAAAACCGCCATACAAATCCTGAGCCCGGACACATAAAACCTCTAATAGCTAACGATGGGACAGAAGTTAGAGGGACCCAGAGAGGGTAGCCTGGCTTGTGACTTGGTACTAGAGTGAGAAGGAGAGGATGCTGTCGAAAAAGGAAAAGAAATTGGCAAAAGTGTGGGTGTCAGGAAATGTTCCATCCGCTGGTAAGACCTTTTTTTTGGCATGCAGTACTGAGGTCCACCAACAGGTGTCTCCTGGCAGTTTGGAACTGTCAGGAGAGCTTTTCCCTGTTAATAGTATATCATCTTTGGGCCGCAGTACTGGCGTCCACCAGCGGATGGTTCCTGGCAGTGTGGAGCAGACAGTACCTCCTACAATCAGGTGTCACTTGAGGCCAATCACAGGTCTATAAATACCCGGCAAACATTCACATGTTGGCCTTGATTTCTTCATTGCCTCCTGACCTGCTAGCAATCTTATCCTGTGCCCTGAACCTGATCCTGTCTCCCTGTCTCGGACCCTATCCTGTCCCATCTGTTACCTTGCATCCCTGCCTGGAGTCTGACCCATCCATCCTCTCCCTGTCCTGTGTTCCATACCCCATCTGCTAACCTCCCTGTGTATGACCTTGGCCTGGCTTATGTTTATGTCTCTGGAACATCCCCTGTCCATCTGCTGATCTGCTGTGTATGACCCTGACCTGGCTATTGCACTTTATTGCACTTATCTGTCTGTTGTTATTTGTGGGTCTCTGTCTGTGGTTGGTTATTGCACTGTGTCATATTGGAGTTGGTTGTATTATATTACTCACTTTCTTTAATAAATTATTATATTTTCACATATATACGTTTGGGTGTCCTCTGTCGCAGATCACACGGTTCTGGTCACACCTGTTCATGACAGTAAATCAAGGCATCTCTGACCAGAAGTGACTGCGCAGAGGAACCATTGTAGTGCTATTAAAATGCAATCAGAAACAGTTGTTCTCCTTGCCTCACTGGTGTTGGAGGATAACAATTACTGCCGTCTGGTATTGAAAGAGTGGGCCAGGGATCAGCTCCTGGAGTGTATCCGTCTGGCCCATTCTCTGGTTGATCAGGGTAGATTACTGTTTGAAAACGTTCAGCCCCTTATACAGGTGTGTGCTGAGCTAGCCTTGTCTGGCAGTCCTAAAGGAAGTGATGATTTTTCTCTCCCCTTCAGTAGCGATCAGGTGGAGTCTCTGGTATGGCTGTTGGAGGATGATGCTGTATACTTTCTGGAGCATTATTCAGCTTGTCCTAAACAGGTGCTAGTGGATTGTACAGATTCGGTGCAGTCCCTGGTTAGACAGGCAGTATGTGAACCCACGTTTGTTCAACCTGTACTACAGGCATGGTCAGACTTATTATCTCCAGCCTCGGTCAGCTCTGCACAACCCAGACCTGCTATTAGACACCTGCCTGCCCAGGAGTCTTTTTTCCCTTCACCCATGGCAACCTCTGTTTCGGCCCAATATACCATGCTTCCCACCAAATATCGATACCCTGTCCCTACCCCCTGCACCTATCCTGCATTCAACCCACCTGCCTCTTCTCAGCTGTCCACAAACCCACAGGAACTTCCTCCAGCTACTGTTACCTCTTCTCTGCCATATTCCAATCCTCCTTTCCAGTCTGCTGCACCCCTCACCTACAGAGCTTCAGTGGCTAAGCCAAAGAAAAAATTAAAGTTTTTTCCAACCAAGACGATCCTGCCAGTAACCCAACCTGCCCCCACACCAGCTAATCCAACCCATACTATCATGCCAGTGGCCAATCCTGCCTCCCCGCCAGCTGATCTGTTCCAGCCTGATGTGTTCCTGTGTGCCGCCCAGCCTGATGTTCCGATGCCTGCTGTTGTGCCAGTACCTGCTGTTCTGCCTGATGTGCCAGTGTCTGTGCCTGCTGCCCAGTTTGAAGTTCCAGTACCAGCTGCTCGGTTTGAAGTTCCAGTACCTGCTATCCAGTCCGATGCACCTGCTGTTCAGCCTGTTGTGCCAGTACCTGCTGTTTTGCCTGATGTGCCAGTGCCTGCTGCCCAGTCTGAAGTTCCAGTACCAGCTGCCCGGTTTGAAGTTCCAGTACCTGCTATTCAGTCCACTGCACCTGCTGTTCTGCCTAATGTGCCAGCACCTGTGCCCACTGTCCAGTCTGAAGTTCCAGTACCAGCTGCCCGGTTTGAAGTTCCAGTACCTGCTATCCAGTCCGATGTACCTGCTGTTCAGCCTGTTGTGCCAGTACCTGCTGTTCTGCCTGATGTGCCAGCACCTGTGCCCACTGTCCAGTCTGAAGTTCCAGTACCAGCTGCCCGGTTTGAAGTTCCAGTACCTGCTATCCAGTCCGATGTACCTGCTGTTCAACCTGTTGTGCCAGTACCTGCTGTTCTGCCTGATGTGCCAGCACCTGTGCCCACTGTCCAATCTAAAGTTCCAGTACCGGCTGACCGGTTTGAAGTTCCAGTACCTGCTATCCAGTCTGATGTACCTGCTGTTCAGCCTGTTGTGCCAGTACCTGCTGTTCCACCTGATGTGCCAGCACCTGTGCCCACTGTCCAGTCTGAAGTTCCAGTACCGGCTGCCCGGTTGGAAGTTCCAGTACCTGCTATTCAGTCCACTGCACCTGCTGTTCTGCCTAATGTGCCAGCACCTGTGCCCACCGTCCAGTCTGAAGTTCCAGTACCAGCTGCCTGGTTTGAAGTTCCAGTACCTGCTATCCAGTCCGATGAACCTGCTGTTTTGCCTGATGTGCCAGTGCCTGCTGCCCAGTCTGAAGTTCCAGTACCAGCTGCCCGGTTTGAAGTTCCAGTACCTGCTATCCAGTCCGATGTGCCTGCTGTTCAGCTTGTTGTGCCAGCACCTGCTGTTCTGCCTGATGTGCCTACTGCCCAGTCTGAAGTTCTAGTACCTGTTGTCCAGCCTGATGTCCCAGTGCCAGCCCTCCAACCTGATTTCCCAGTGCCAGCCTTCCAGCCTGATGTCCTGGTGCCAGCCCTCTAGCCTGATGTCCTGGTGCCAGCCCTCCAGACTGATGTCCCGGTGCCAGTCCTCCAGCCTGATGTCCCGGTGCCAGCCCTCCAGCCTGATTTCCCGGTGCCAACCCTCCAGCCTGATGTCCCGGTGCCAGCCCTCCAGCCTGATGTCCCGGTGCCTGCCCTCCAGCCTGATGTCCCAGTGCCTGCCCTCCAGCCTGATGTCCCGGTGCCTGCCCTCCAGCCTGATGTCCCGGTGCCCGCCCTCCAGCCTGATGTCCCGGTGTCTGCCCTCCAGCTTGATGTCCCGGTGTCTGCCCTCCAGCCTGATGTCCCGGTGTCTGCCCTCCAGCCTGATGTCCCGGTGTCTGTCCTCCAGCCTGATGTCCCGGTGTCTGCCCTCCAGCCTGATGTCCCGGTGTCTGCCCTCCAGCCTGATGTCTCAGTGTCTGCTCTCCAACTTGATGAGCCCGCTGCCCAGCTTGAAGTGCCCATGCCTTTTGCCCAGCTTGAAGTACCCATGCCTGTTGTGCCACCACCTGTTGTTCTGCCTGTTGTGCCATCACCTGTTCTGCCACCATCTGTTGTTCTGCTTAATGCCATAGACTATGGACAATTACAACCAATTGGAGCATCCGGAGGCCGCTACTTTGAGGGGGGGGTACTGTCAGGAAATGTTCCATCCGCTGGTAAGACCTGTTATTTGGCATGCAGTACTGAGGTCCACCAGCAGGTGTCTCCTGGCAGTTTGGAACTGTCAGGAGAGCTTTTCCCTGTTAATAGTATATCATCTTTGGGCCGCAGTACTGGCGTCCACCAGCGGATGGATCCTGGCAGTGTGGAGCAGACAGTACCTCCTACAATCAGGTGTCACTTGAGGCCAATCACAGGCCTATAAATACCCGGCAAACATTCACATGTTTGCCTTGATTTCTTCATTGCCTCCTGCCCTGCTAGCAATCTTATCCTGTGCCCTGAACCTGATCCTGTCTCCCTGTCTCGGACCCTATCCTGTCCCATCTGTTACCTTGCATCCCTGCCTGCAGTCTGACCCATCCATCCTCTCCCTGTCCTGTGTTCTATAACCCATCTGCTGACCTCCCTGTGTATGACCTTGGCCTGGCTTACGTTTATGTCTCTGGAACATCCCCTGTCCATCTGCTGATCTGCTGTGTATGACCCTGGCCTGGCTATTGTTTTTGAACCTGGTATTTCCCATTTATTGCACTTATCTGTCTGTTGTTATCTGTGGGTCTCTGTCTGTGGTTGGTTATTGCACTGTGTCATATTGGAGTTGGTTGTATTATATTACTCACTTTCTTTAATAAATTATTATATTTTCACTTATATACGTTTGGGTGTCCTCTGTCGCAGATCACACGGTTCTGGTCACACCTGTTCATGACAGTGGGTAACTATGCACTTGGGTGGATGGCTGCAGACAGAGGAATGGTTCTTTCTTTTGATGAGAAAAAGGGGTTTGTTGTCAGACCACAGACTGCTGGCCACAGCAGACGCTTGGTTCAAAGTTGCGAAAGCCATTCTTGAAGAAGGGTGGACAGAGCAGGAAACAATTCAAAATGGTTATATTGTTTATGTGTACAAAAAGCCAGAAAAGGAGTCAAAATGTGAGACAACCAGTCAGCTACCGCCCTATGATGACGTCCGGTCCTCAGGAAGTGGGTACCGCTCCTCTGGCACCGCCCCTTCCCCCTTGCACAGTAACACCTCCCCTCTGACAACTCCACCTCATTGTCCCGCACCTCCACCATGCTTGAATGTAGACAAAGCACACTTGTCTTTGTACTCCTCATCTGATTGCCACCACACACGCTTGACACCATCTGAACCCCCCACACCAAAACCCACCCATATGTATCCGGTGATAGACCAATCCTCCATAACATATTATAATGCCAACCTACCCCGTTAATGGTAGGCATTTTCTCTGATGAGGATAGCCAGGAAGACGAGGCAACCTCACAGAGCCCTAATCACGAAACACATGAAACTCAGGCAACTGGTCCTACACAGACACGTGAGACTCAGGCAAAGAGTCATACTCAGCCCGGTCCCTCCCATCAAAGCCCCGACCAGAGTCATGCTGACCCTGTGCCTGGAGCCCTGCCTAACACGCATACGTGGACAACTATGTTCCCACTCCGAAAGTTACATTCCAGTAATATGACTCACAAGCTGGGGGAATAACGGGCTCCTTTGTTAATGTTCGACAACCCATTTGGTAGTCCCCTCTTACACCCCTTACAATTCGGAACACACACTCAACAGCCACTGCCCAGTACGCGCACCACCCAGGATATGGACGGAGAGTCCATCAAGACCTCAGACACGCACCACAGAACACGGGGGGAGCAACACAGGCACCTTGGGGAATAACTGTGGCACAAGGGGCTCCCCTGATGTGCATAACTTTCACACCCTCTCAGGCTGCATCTCTTCTCATGAGCCTACCGGACCCTGAAAAGCAGTTCATGCCATTTTACAGAAGGATCACCCAAATCCAAAAGACATACACGGCCGCGTAGCGAGATTTGGTGAGCTTGTGCGAGATAAAGGCAGGGGATGCTTACTGGCCGGTGATGGAGAAATGCTTTGATGAATATTATAGTGACAATATCTATGACTCAGGATGTGACTTTGTGGTCCAATTAAAAAGGTGGGCTCCAGACCGCATGGCAGACCAAGTGACTAGTATACAAGAGGTTACACAGGACAAAGGTGAATCTGTTGAGAAATTTCATGCTAGAATAAAACAAATGTTTACTGATTTGGGTTTCAACAAGCTGAACAAAGCACACACAAACATGCTGAGTGTCACATTTGTCTCAGGTCTCAGAGAACCAATCCGGAAGGGTCTGCTCCTTTCACGCCCGGAGTACAGAGTATTGTCCATTGAAACGTTGTTATTAGTGGCAAAAGGCCTAGAATCCTCACAGAGCAACAGAAAGGTAACTCCTCTCATGATGGCCCCTGACACACCATATCTGCCTTCACCAACACAAAATCCGAGTGTCTGCTACAACTGCGGAAGACCCATCCACTTCAAAAGGGGATTGCCAAAGTCCTCGGAAGTTCACCAACAAGCAACCAGGCCCCAACTGTGGTCCACATGAAGACGCCCAATATCTGAGACACGACACTCCTCCTCCTCCACCCCCCCACATGCCCCTTAAATCTGTTAGGGGCTGATGTCTCATTCACACTCCAGGCTTCTATTTCCTTCCAACCTGATGGTGGTGTTCTGGTCTCCTCACCGCTAACCATCGATGATGCCTCAGCACTGTGTTCCTTCCCCCTTTTATTACCCTTGGATGCACAAGGTGAGGCTGAAGTCCCAAAAGAAATCTTGGATCGAGTCCCTACATGCCTGTGGTCCACAGGGCCTGACGATATAGGACATCTGAAATTGCTACCAATCATGGTGCAGCTGAAGCCTGGGGCCCCCTTGCCCAGAAGGCCACAGTACCCCTTGAAGCCAGCTCAAGCTGCATCTATTTCAAAGCAAGTCAAAGCCCTTCTGTCAAATGGAGTGTGGCTCTAGAAAGGAGCTACAGAAACTGAAGGGATCATGTAATTAAACAAGAAGTCGGGTCTACTACGATCAGTGTTTCCTGCAGTGGTACAGTGGGCCCACGGTGCCTCTCATCTGTCAAAAACTTTAATGAACTCTCTGATCAACAAATACTACTTGGCTCCAGGGATTACCCCACTTACCAACAACTTCTGTAGGTCATGCACCATCTGTGCTAAATGCAACCCAGGAAGAAAGGAAAAGGTACCCTTAAAGAAATGAAAAGCCCTAGGTGCTGGCAAATGCGTATAGAAAATTAAGATGAATGAAAAATTCTGGACAGCCGCACTCCAAAGAAAATTTCTTTTGCCTTTTATTGAAAAATCGGGATCACACTGTACAAGCCACAATGATACAAAAAGGACTGACGCGTTTCACACTACAAAAAGTGCTTACTCATATGAGTAAGCACTCATGTGGAGTGTGGCTGTCCAGAGTTTTCCATTCATGTAATGCATGGCTTACTTCTTGCTCAATAAATATTTAATCAAATCACTATACAGAGGAATCAGGACCTCCTTTCTCCTGCTGGTAACCCCTCTAATTATATGAAGATCTATATAAAGGAATCAGGATCTCCTTCTCTCTGTTGGTGACCCCTCTACTGATATAAAAATCTACAGTGCCTGTAGTGCCTGTAGTGAATACTAAAAGTATTCATACTCCTTGAAATGTCCCACATTTTGTCATGTTACATCCAAAAAACATATGTAATTTATTGGGATTGTATGTGATAGGCCAACATAAAGTGGCACATAATTGTGAAGTGAAAGGAAAATGATAAATGTTTTTTTTTTTTCAAATTTTTTACAAATAAATATGTGAAAGTGTGGTGTGCATTTGTATTCATCTCCCTTTACTCTGATACCCCTAACTAAAATCCAGTGGAACCAATTGCCTTCAGAAGTCACCTAATTAGTAAATAGAGTCCACCTGTGTGTAATTTATTTTCAGTATAAATACTGCTGTTCTGTGCAGCCCTGAGAGGTTTGTTAGAGAACTTTAGTGAACAAAGAGAATCATGAAGGCCAAGAAACACACCAGACAGGTCAGGGATAAAGTTGTGGAGAAGGTTAAAGCAGAGTTAGGTTTTAAGAAAATATCTCAAGCTTTGAACATCTCAACACTGTTCAATCCATAATCCGGAAATGGAAAGAGTATGCCACAGCTTCAAACCTACCAGGACATGGCGGTCATCCTAAACTGACAGGCCGGGCAAGGAGGCATTAATCAGAGAAGCAGCCAAGAGGCCTGGACTTGTAACCCTGGAAGAGCTGCAGAGATCAAGACAACTATTAGTCATTCACTCTACAAATGTGGCCTTTATGGAAGAGTGGCAAGAAGAAATCCATTGTTGAAAGAAAGCTATAAGAAGTCCCATTTGCAGTTTGCGAGAAGCCAAGTGGGAGACACAGCAAACATGTGGAAGAAGGTGCTCTGGTCAGATGAAACCAAAATTGTACATTTTGACCCAAAAGAAAAATGCTATGTGTGGCATAAAACTAAAACTGCACATCACCCTGAACACACCATCCCCACCGTGCAACATGGTGGTGGTATCATCATGTTGTGGAAATGCTTTTCTTCAGCAGGGACAGGGAAGCTGGTCAGAGTTGATTGGGAGATGGATGGAACCAAACTGCAGCGAAAGGTGATTCTACAAAATACTGACTAGGGGGGACTGAATACAAATGCATGCAACACTTTAGAGATATTTATTTGTAAAACATTTTGAAAATCATTTATCATTTTAATTCCACTTCACAATTATGTGCCACTTTGTGTTGGTCTATCACATAAAATCTTAATAAAATACATTTATGTTTTTGGTTGTAACATGACAAAATGTGGAAAATGTCAAGGGGTGTAAATACTTTTTCAAGGCATTGTATATAGATGATTAAGGACTTACTTCCTCCTGCTGATGATCCCTCTAGTGATATAAAGATCTATATAGAGGAATCAGGACCTCCTTCCAATGACCCTTCTAGTAATATAAAGATCCCAACCATGACACCACCTGCCTGGAGTTTGCATGTTCTCCCTGTGCCTGCGTGGGTTTCTTCCGGGTACTCCGGTTTCCTCCCACACTCCAAAGACATGCTGGTAGGTTAATTGGATCCTGTCTAAATTGTCCCTAGTATGTATGACTGTGAGTTAGGGACCTTAGATTGTAAGTTCCTTAAGGGTAAGGACTGATGTGAATGTACAATATATATGTAAAGCACTGCGTAAATTGACGGCGCTATATAAGTACCTGAAATAAATAAAATAAAAATAAAATCTATGTAGAAGAATCAGGACCTCCTTCATCCTGTTGGTGATCCCTCTAGTGATCCCTCTAGTGATAAAAAGACCTATATAGAGGAATCAGGACCTACATCTTCCAGCTGATGATCCCACTACTTATACAAAGATCTATATAGAGGAATCAGGACCGCCTTCCTCCTGCTGGTGATCTCTCTGGTATGGATTTTAGGGGGTAAACCACAACATTTTTCTTTTTATTTTGGCGTGGGGTTCCTCTCCAAATCTATACCCAACTTACAGTCTGAAAGTTCTTCAGGTGCTTTTTTTTGCAAGCTCCAAGTGGGCGTTCATGTGTTTTGCACTGATAAGCCATCTAGCCACTACGCCATAAAGCCCAGATTGGTGGAGGGCTGTAGTGATGGTTGTCCTTCTGGAACTTTGTCCAATCTACAGATTCTACAGAGAATCTCTGGAGCTCAGTCAGAGTAACCATTGAGTTCTTGTTCACCTCTCTTACAAAAGCCTTTCTCCCCCGATTGCTCAGTTTGGCCGGGCGACCAACTCTTGGAAGAGTTCTGGTTGTGCCATTCTTTTTCCATTTGAAAATTATTAAGGTCACTGTGCTCTTGGAACCCTTCAGTGTACCAGAAATTTTTCTGTAGCCTTCCCCAGACCTGTGCCTTGCAATAATCCTGTCTCTGATCTCTGCATGCAGTCCCTTTGACCTCATGGCTTTGGCTTTGATACATTATACATTGGCCTTTTATATAGGTGTGCACCGTTCCAAATCATGTCCAATCAGTTTAATTTATCACTGCTGGACTCCAGTCAAGGTATAGAAAAGGTCTGAATACTACGCCAATGTGATATTTCCGTTTTTCCTTTTTCATACTGTCAGGGATGTGCTGGCCATAATGCTGTTGAAGCTTTGAGGTGCACACAGATGCGTAGGCAGAGGCCTGTGGATACTCATCTTGTAGTGCATGCACATGTACATGCACAGGTGTGCACACATTTGCCACTGATTCTGCTGCCAAAAGGGTCAAACGAGCTGGGTCACACACGAAATATACAGAGCAGATATCAGCTGGATCAAACACAAGGTAAACTCTAACACGAGCACTGGCTGAATGCTGATACAGGTGATTTAAAGGTGAGCTGGCCAATCACTGTTGTTTCCCAGGCAAAGGCTGTGTCAGGTGAATTGTGCTGGGTCCTAAAGGGATCCTATTACTGACAGCCCCCTTCCGTGAGTTTGTGGAATGTGCGGTTCCTCAGTGTCTGGTTCCCAAATGCCAGTTTTTCTCACAGGCCAGTCCTGCATCCAGCGTTCTTCCGGAATGCTCTTTCAGTGCTTCTGGAGGCTTTGTAACTGATCACAGGGTGCGTCTGTCCACCGAATCAGTCGATCGGCTGACCTTCATAAAAATTAATCAGTCTTGGATCACCAGCTACCAAGCACCTGATGCTGATGTAACCAATTGATTTTTTTTATGTGAGATTCCTTCAAGACTGCCTATGCTGATGCTGAGTGACTATCCTGTTATGCTGAGTGACATTCCTCTTCCTCCTCAGTTTTCATGCTGATAGCTTGTAAGAACATTTGTGGTTCTGGGCACTGCCACCAGTGCCCAAGGCCCAATTTTTCAGACCCTGTTTAACAGGGGCATATAATTACAATTTTTAATCCAATAATTTGAAACAGGGCTCATTCCTGCGCTCCAACTATAGTTTCTATGAGGGGTTGCGGTGTTGTGGCACCAGCACCTGTGCCCAAGGCCCAATTTTTCAGCCCCTGTTTAACAGGGCCGTATAATTACAATTTTTGATGCAATAATTTGGAGCAGGGCTCATTCCTGCGCTCCAACTAGAGTATCTGTGAGGGGGTGCAGTGTTGTGGCACAAGCACCAGTGCCCAATGCCAAAATTTTCAGCCGCTGTTTAACCACTTCAGACCCAGAAGGATTTTCCCCTTCCTGACCAGAGCACATTTTACAATTTGGCACTGCGTCGCTTTAACTGCTAATTGCGTGGTCATGCAATGCTGTACCCAAACAAAATTTGCGTCCTTTTCTTCCCACAAATAGAGCTTTCTTTTGATGGTATTTGATCACCTCTGCGGTTCTTATTTTTTGCGCTATAAATGGAAAAAGACCGAAAATTTTGAAAAAAAATGATATTTTCTAATTTTTGTTTTAAAAAAATCCAATAAACTCAATTTTAGTCATACATTTAGGCCAAAATGTATTCGGCCACATGTCTTTGGTAAAAAAATGTCAATAAGCGTATATTTATTAGTTTGGTATAGCATCTACAACTAGGGTACATTTTCTGGAATTTACACAGCTTTTAGTTTATGACTGCCTATCTCATTTCTTGAGGGGCTAAAATGGCAGGGCAGTAGGGATGAGCCGAACCCCCCCCCCGGTTCGGTTCGCCCCAGAATCTGCGAATGGACCGAAAATTAGCACGAACGTTAGAACCCCATTGATGTCTATGGGACTCGAACGTTTGAAATCAAAAGTGCTCATTTTAAAGGCTAATTTGCATGGTATTAGGTTGGCGTGGCATCAACCACCTCTGAACCTGCCCCTGCAGAGCTGACAGAAACTCTGCCCCAGTGTGGATCCTGTCCCCCAAGAACACCAGCTCAAGCACAGCATGGCATCTTTTGACCTGCGTACTTGTGTATTCCCTTGAACGCCTACGGAGCACTGCTGGTTCCGAGGACAAAGCACAGGAAGAGGCCACTGAGGAAGAAGAAGAGGAGGGGGTGGAGGAGAGAGGTGTCTCACAATCATTAGTAGTGGCATTTTGGAGGCATGGTGGCGGAACAACCTCCAACACTACTGCACCTTGTCCTGCTTCCTTCCCAGCTGCCAGCAGAGTGACCCAATGCGCCGTGAAACTTTGGTAACGTCCCTGTCCATGCCTGCTGGACCATGAGTCAGCGGTAATATGCACCTTACTGCTGACCGCCCTGTCCAGCAAGGCCAAGACATTGCCTTCCACATGCTGGTAGAGAGCAGGAATCACCTTCCGTGAGAAAAAGTGGCGTTTGGGTACCTGCCACTGAGGAACCGCACATTCCACAAACTCACGGAAGGGGGCAGAGTCTACCAACTGAAAAGTCAGCAGTTGAAGTGCTAGAAATTTTGCCAAGCTAGCATTCAACTGCTGGGCATGTGGATGGCTGGGAGCAAACTTCTTTTGGCGGTGCAGCAGCTGGGGCTAATTTGCATGGTATTGTCCTAAAAAGGGTTTGGGGACCCGGGTCCTGCCCCAGGGGACATGTATCAATGCAAAAGAAAACTTTAAAAAATGTCCGCTTTTTCGTGAGTAGTGATTTTAATGATGCTTAAAGTAAAAAAAAAAAAAGTGAAATATTCCTTTAAATATCGTATCTGGGGGTTGTCTATAGTATGTCTGTAAAGTGGCGCATGTTTCCTGTGCTTAGAACAGTCCCTGTACAAAATGACATTTTTAAAGGAAAAAAAGTAATTTAAAACTGCTTGCGGCTTTAATGTAATGTCGGGTCCTGGCAATATGGATGAAAATCAGTGAGACAAACGGCATGGGTACCCTCCAGTCCATTACCAGGCCCTTTGGGTCTTGTATGGATATTAAGGGGAACCTCGCACCCAAATTAAAAAAAGAAAGGCGTGGGGCCCTAGGCCCTATATACTCTGAACAGCAGTATACAGGCAGTGCAAACAAGACAGGGACTGTAGGTTTGTTGTTAGGTAGAATCTGTTTGTAATTTTGAACGGGTACATTTTTAAAGTGTAGCTCCAGCCGAAAAATCTGTTTTTAAGCTTTTTGGAAAACATAGGGAAGGGTTATCACCCCTGTGACATTTGTTTTGCTGTCTGTGCTCCTCTTCAGAAGTTTTCACCTCACTTTTTGTCCCAATGACAAATGTTTTTTGAAAATTTGGGGTTTTTAGTGAAACAAGGATTGGTGACAAAGCATTAGTGGAAAGGAGAAAAGTTTTTCCCATATTAACTCTTACAGGAGAGAATTTCCCTTCCTATGGGGTAGATTTCATCTCACTTCCTGTTGTCTCCTTACGTTTGCAAGTAGTAGTCGTTTGTAAGTTGGATGTTTGAAAGTAGGTGCCTGCCCTATATACTCAGCAGAAATTTGGGCCTTAGGTGTTGTTGTGGCCTCAACACTGTAAGCCCTCACAGGGCCCTGCTGTGAAATATTAGATCAAGAATTTTAATTACATGCCCCTGTTGAACAGGGCCAGAAAAATTGGGCCTTTGGTGGTGGTGGTGCTGGTGGCACAACACTGTAAGTCCTCACAGTTAATCGTGGTGGGTGCAGAAACGGGCCCTGCTGTGAAATATTTGATCAAGAATTGTAATTACATGCCACTGTTGAACAGGGGCTGAAAAATTGGGCCTTTGGTGGTGGTGGTGTTGGTGCCACAACAATGTAAGTCCTCACAGTTAATCTTGGTGGGCGCAGAAATGGGCCCTGCTCTAAAATATTAGATCAAGAATTGTAATTACATGTCCCTGTTGAACAGGGGCTTAAAAATTGGGCCTTAGGCACTGGTGCTGGTGCCACAACACTGCAACCCCTCACAGATACTCTAGTTGGAACGCAGGAACGAGCCCTGCTGCAAAGTATTGCATCAAAAATTGAAATTGTAATTACACACCCCTGTTAAACAGGGGCTTAAAAATTGGGCCTTAGGCACTGGTGCTGGAACCACAACACTGCAACCCCTCACAGATACTCTAGTTGGAATGCAGTAACGAGCCCTGCTGCAAAGAATTGCATCAAAAATTGTAATTAAATGCCCTTGTTAAACAGGGGCTTAAAAATTGGGCCTTAGGCACTGGTGGCGGCGCACAGAACAAAAAATGTTCTTACAAGCTATCAGCATGATCATTGAGGAGGAAGAGGATAATTACTCAGCATAACAGGATAGTCACTCACCATCAGCATAGGCAGTCTTTGAAGGGATCTGACATTTCAAAAATAATTATTCAGTTACATCAGCATCAGATGCTTGGTAGCTGGTGGTGATCCAAGACTGATTCATTTTTATGAAGGTCAGTCGATCGACCGAGTTGGTGGACAGACGCACCCTGTGATCGGTTACAAAGCCTCCAGCAGCACTGAATGTGCTTTCAGATAGAACGCTGGATGCAGGACAGGCCAGTAGCTGAATTGCATACTGTGCAAGCTCTGGCCAGTGATCCATCCTCAAGACCCAGTAACCCAGAGGATTTTCGATGGGAAAGGTGTCCAAGTCAGATCTTGCCCCTAGGTATCCCTGCACCATGTAAAACAGATGCTGGCGATGGTTACTGGAACCGATTATACCTTGGGGCTGCGGACTAAAAAATTGTCTGAACGCATCGATCAGATGGCCACCTTCTCCACCGCTCCTTCTTTGACTGACCGAAGCTTCAGCAACACGTTGTCCAGAAACAGCAGTTTGTAACCTCCCAGTCTCTGGGAACGCATTGCACAGACCTTTCTGCAAGGCCTCCCAAAGATGTTTCATCCTCTGCTCCCTCTGCGACGGCAAGATAAGGTTCGCAACCTTACCCTTGTAACGTGGATCAAGGAGGGTTGCTAGCCAGTAACGATCCCCCTCCTTGATACCACGAATACAAGGATCCTTCCACAGGCTTTGCAGGATCAGGGAGGCCATGCAGCGTAGGTTTGCTGAGGCATTCGGTCCGGAGTCCTCTGGGTCACTAAGGATGACATGGTCCGCAGCCACCTCCTCCCAGCCACATACAAGTCCATGTGTTTCTTGGGATTGATCCCTTAAAGACTGCTGCTGATGCTGAGTGCCAGGCTCCACCTCTATACTGACACAATCCTCCTCCTCTTCCTCCTCCTCCTCCTCCTCCTCCTCCTCTTCCTGTGTGATCGGCGGGCATGCAGGAACACTGTCTGGATAAAGGGGGCCTTGAGACCTAAGGAAGTCCTCCTCTTTCTGCCTCTGTTCTGCCTCAACTGCCCTGTCCATTATTCCACACAACGTGTGCTCCAACAGATGGACAAGGGGGACAGTGTCACTGATGCATGCACTGTCACTGCTCACCATCCTTGTGGCCTCCTAAAATGTTGAAAGGACAGTGCATACATCCCTGATCATGGCCCACTGGCATGGGGAAAAAAAACAAGCTCCTCTGACCCTGTCCTTGTGCCATAGTTGCACAGGTACTCATTGATGGCCCTCTGCTGCATGTGCAGCTGCTGCAGCATGGCCAACGTTGAGTTCCACCTGGTGGGCATGTCACAGATTACGTGGTTGTAGGGCAGGTTAAACTCCTTTTGGAGGTCTGCCAGCCGAGCACTGGCATTATATGACCGGCGGAAATGCACACAGACTTTCCTGGCCTGCCTCAGGACATCCTGTAAGCCCGGGTACCTGCCCAAGAACCGCTGCACCACCAAGTTAAGGACGTGAGCCAAACAGTGCACATGGGTCAGTTGTCCCTGTTGGAGGGCGGAGAGGAGGTTGGTGCCATTGTCGCAAACCACCATTCCTGTCTTAGGTTGGCGTGGTGTCAACCACCTCTGAACCTGCCCCTGCAGAGCTGAAAGAACCTTTGCCCTAGTGTGGCTCCTGCCCCCCAAGCACACCAGCTCAAGCACCACATGGCATCTTTTGGCCTGCGTACTTGCGTAGCCCCTTGAACGCCTACGGAGCACTGCTGGTTCTGAGGACAAAGCACAGGAAGAGGCCATGTAGGAAGAAGAAAAGGAGGGGGTGGAGGACAGAGGTGTGTCACAATCATTAGTAGTGGCATTTTGGAGGCGTGGTGGCGGAACAACCTCCAACACTACTGCACCTTGTCCTGCTTGCTTCCCAGCTTCCAGCAGAGCGACCCAATTCGCTGTGAAACTTTGGTAACGTCCCTGTCCATGCCTGCTGGACCATGAGTCAGTGGTAATATGCACCTTACTGCTGACCGCCCTGTCCAGCGAGGCCAAGACATTGCCTTCCACATGCTGGTAGAGAGCCGGAATCGCCTTCCGTGAGAAAAAGTGGCGTTTGGGTACCTGCCACTGAGGAACCGCACATTCCACAAACTCACGGAAGGGGGCAGAGTCTACCAACTGAAAAGGCAGCAGTTGAAGTGCTAGAAATTTTGCCAAGCTAGCATTCAACCGCTGGGCATGTGGACGGCTGGGAGCAAACTTCTTTTGGCGGTGCAGCAGCTGGGGCAGGGAAATTTGCCTGGTACAATCTGATGTCGGTGTACCGAAAGCAGATTGCCCACAAGTACTTGGCTGTGACACACCTAATTCTACACCTTCATTCCTCTCAGTGCAGGTCTCAGAGAGGACTGAAGGTATAGTGGGGTTGGAGATCTCAGCTGATGAGGAGCAAGGAGAGGTCCTCTTTGTTCTTTGGTGTGGGTCTTTTAGATACGCTTGCCAATGAACTGCATGGCAGGTCAACATATGTCTGGTCAAGCATGTGGTGCCCAAGCGGGAGATGTTTTGGCCACGCGAGATACGCTTGAGACATATGTTGCAAATAGCAGCTGTGTGATCTGATGCACTCATCTCAAAAAAGGTCCACACCAAAGAACTTTTAGAATAACGCACAAAGACAGCAGCGCCCTGCACATGTGGAGCTTTGCAGTGTGATGCAGTCAGTGTGCTGCCCTTAAGCTGGCCCCTGGAGGGCATCTTGCCTCGTTGGTGATGTGCCTCCTCCTCCTCTCTCCTATCAGGCACCCACGTTGAGTCAGTGACCTCATCATCCCCTCCCTCCTCATCACTGGAGCAAACCTGGAAGTATGCTGCAGCAGGGGGAGCATGACTGCCAGATTGCTGTCCTTCTTGGGCATCCCCTCTGTCCGTGCTCACGTTACTGCCTTCATCGAGCTCAGTATCATCATCAGAGCCTTCTAAACGCTGGGCATCCTCCTGGAGCATGTACCCAACACTGTGGCCAAACAGTTTGAGGGACTCCTCAGGAGGACATGGTGGGAATAGGGAAGGAGTAACTGATGCCATTGAGCCGAGGTAAGAGGCCCCGTTGGCAGCTGCTTTGCCAGACAAAGTACCCTGATCATTAGTGATAGAGGATGAGGACGGCTACACTAACTTGCAGCTTATTTAGCTGCCTGCGGTAGTGATAGGATCAGGAAAACACCACCAACCTTCTACAGGTAGCTTTAGTTGAACACTGTGCAGAGCTCTGAAAAACTAACTTGTAGCTTATTTAACTGCCTGTGGTAGTGATAGGATCAGGAAAACACCACCAACCTTCTACAGGTAGCTTTAGCTGAACACTGTGCAGAGCTTGCACTACACTAACTTGTAGTTTTAGCTGAACACTGTGAGGAGGACGCACCACACTAACTTGTAGCTTATTTAGCTGCCTGCGGTAATGATAGGATCAGGAAAAGACAACCAACCTTCTACAGGTAGCTTTAGCTGAACACTGTGCAGAGCTCGCAAAAAACTAACTTGTAGCTTATTTAGCTGCCTGCGGTAGTGATAGGATCAGGAAAACACCACCAACCTTCTACAGGTAGCTTTAGCTGAACACTGTGCAGAGCTTGCACTACACTAACTTGTAGTTTTAGCTGAACACTGTGAGTAGGACGCACCACACTAACTTGTAGCTTATTTAGCTGCCTGCGGTAGTGATAGGATCAGGAAAACACCACCAACCTTCTACAGGTAGCTTTAGCTGAACACTGTGCAGAGCTCGCAAAAAACTAACATGTAGCTTATTTAGCTGCCTGCGGTAGTGATAGGATCAGGAAAACACCACCAACCTTCTACAGGTAGCTTTAGCTGAACACTGTGCAGAGGTTGCACTACACTAACTTGTAGTTTGAGCTGAACACTGTGAGGAGGATGCACTACACTAACTTGTAGCTTATTTAGCTGCCTGCGGTAGTGATAGGATCAGGAAAACACCACCAACCTTCTACAGGTAGCTTTAGCTGAACACTGTGCAGAGTTCGCAAAAAACTAACTTGTAGCTTTTTTAGCTGCCTGCGGTAGTGATAGAATCAGGAAAACACCACCAACCTTCTACACATAGCTTTAGCTGAACACTGTGAAGAGCTCGCAAAAAACTAACTTGTAGCTTATTTAGCTGCCTGCGGTAGTGATAGGATCAGGAAAATACAACCAACCTTCTACAGGTAGCTTTAGATGAACACTGTGCAGAGGTCGCACTACACTAACTTGTAGTTTTAGCTGAACACTGTGAGGATTCTGACCAAATCCCTTTGGGTGAGGAGCACCCCACACTCTCATTAAGTACCTCTCATTAGTGTCCACTTCTGTCATGGGTGGAGACCTCAAAGTTCTCCCATATTGAAGAGTGTATTGCTCTCATGGTTCAGAGAAGCAGGATCTCCCAATCCATGGATAGTGTAGGACCCACTAATCATGGGGTACTTTGATGCAGTAAGTCGGCTTAGCACCATATAGCAATATGGTGTGACCAAATCCCCATATTTTTTGATGATAATATTATTTTTTAAATTGTCTAGGTGTTTTAAACTAGCCCTGCTGGAGGTAAATGTCTTTTTTGCATGTGTGCGCTGTAATATTTTGCTCTGCTGTAAGGTCTTATGGCTACAACAGCTTTAATGCATATTTTAGGGTGTACCCCCCAAATATTTTGTTTGTCTATTGTATGGATTCTGACCAAATCCCTTTGGGTGAGGAGCACCCCACTCTCTCATTAAGTACCTCTCATTAGTGTCCACTTGTGTCATAGGTGGAGACCTCAAAGTTCTCCCATATAGAAGAGTGTATTGCTCTCATGGTTCAGAGAAGCAGGATCTCCCAATCCATGGAGAGTGTAGGACCCACTAATCATAGGGTACTATGACGCAGTAAGTGGGCTTCGCACCATATAGCAATATGGTGTGACCAAATCCCCATATTTTTTGATGATAATATTATTTTTTAAATTGTTTAGGTGTTTTAAACTAGCCCTGCTGGAGGTAAATGTCTTTTTTGCATGTGTGCGCTGTAATATTTTGCTCCACTGTGAGGAGGTTGCACTACACTAACTTGTAGTTTTAGCTGAACACTGTGAGCAGGACGCACTACCCTAACTTGTAGCTTTAGCTGAACACTGTGCAGAGGTCGCACTACACTAACTTGTCGTTTTAACTGAACACTGTGAGCAGGACGCACTACACTAACTTTTAGCTTTAGATGAACACTGTGCAGAGGTCGCACTACACTAACTTGTAGTTTTAGCTCAACACTGTGAGGAGGACGCACTACACTAACTTGTAGCTTTAGCTGAACACTGTGCAGAGGTCACACTACACTAACTTGCAGTTTTAGCTGAACACTGTGAGGAGGACGCACTACACTAACTTGTAATTTTAGCTGAACACTGTGAAGAGGATGCACTACCCTAATTTGTAGCTTTAGCTCAACACTGTGCACTACACTAACTTGTAGCTTTAGCTGAACACTGTGCAGAGGTCTCACTAAACTAACTTGTAGCTTTAACTGAACACTGTGAGGAGGACGCACTACCCTAACTATAAATAGTCTAGCTGCCTGACTGTACCAATAGGATCAAAAGAAGACCAGCAATTTTGTTTAGGTAGCTGTAAATACTGTAACAACACAAGCCTGCTTGTCAGTAGTAAGATAACAGGAACGGATCTAGCTAAACTGAATGCAGTGTATATATATATATATATATATATATATATATATACAACACCTGGGATGCATATATATATATATATATATATATATATATATATACAATACACTGTAAGTGCAGCTAATTCACTGACTGTCCAGCCTAATCTATCTAACTTAAATCAAATGACACTGTCTGTCTCTCTCTCTCTCAGCACGCTGGAGCACACTACATAGGGCCGCCATGCAGGCGGCCTTATATAGTTGTGGGGCATGTTCTAAACCCCCTGAGCCATAATTGGCCAAAGCCACCCTGGCTTTGGCCAATTACAGCTCTCCCTACTGATGGTGCTGTGATTGGCCAAGCATGCGGGTCATAGTGCATGCTTGGCCGATCATCAGCCAGCACGAATTTGGAGCGAACGGCCCATATCGTTTGCAATTCAACGAACGATCGAACAAACGATGTTCGGGTCGGACATGGGTTCGACTCGAACACGAAGCTCATCCTTACAGGGCAGTACAAAACCCCCCAAAAGACCCCATTTTGGAAAGTAGACACCCCAAGGAAATTACTGAGAGGCATGTTGAGCCCATTGAATATTAATTTTTTTGTCCCAAGTAATTGAATAATGAAAAAAAAAAAACAATTTACAAAAATTTTCACTAAATTATATATTGCTCACACAAGCCATGGGCATATGTGGAATTGCACTCCAAAATACATTTAGCTGCTTCTTCTGAGTATGGGGATATCACACGTGTGGGACTTTTTGGGAGCCTAGCCGCGTACGGGGCTCCGAAAACACCGCCTTCAGGATTTCTAAGGGCGTAAATTTTTGATTCACTCCTCACTACCTATCACAGTTTTGGAGGCCATAAAATGCCAAGATAGCACAGCCCCCCAAATGACCCCATTTTGGAAAGTAGACACCCTAAGCTATTTGCTGAGAGGCATCGTGAGTATTTTGCAGCTCTCATTTGTTTTTGAAAATGAAGAAAGACAAGAAACATTTTTTTTTTCTTTTTTCAATTTTCAAAACTTTGTGACAAAAAGTGAGGTCTGCAAAATACTCACTATACCTCTCAGCAAATAGCTTGGGATGTCTACTTTCCAAAATGGGGTAATTTGGGGGGGTTTTGTGCCACCTGGGCATTCCATGGCCTCCGAAACTGTGATAGGCAGTGAAGAGTGAAATCAAAAATTTACGCCCTTAGAAAGCCTGAAAGCAGTGCTTGGTTTTCGTGGTCCCGTACGCGGCTAAAAAGTCTCACACATGTGGTATCCCCGTACTCAGGAGAAGCAACAGAATGTATTTTGGGGTGTAATTTCACATATTACCATGGCATGTTTGAGCAATATATCATTTAGTGACAACTTTGTGGGAAAAAAAAATTGTCTCTTTCCCGCAACTTATGTCACAATATAAAATATTCCATGGACTCGACATGCCTCTCAGCAAATAGCTTGGGGTGTCCAATCTCCAAAATGGGGTCATTTGGGGGGGTTTGAACTGTCCTGGCATTTTATGCACAACATTTAGAAGCTTATATCACACATCACCAACTCTTCTAACCACTTGAAGACAAAGCCCTTTCTGACACTTTTTGTTAATATGAATTTTTTTTTTGCAAGAAAATTACTTTGAACCCCCAAACATTATATATATATTTTTTAAAGCAAATGCCCTACAGATTAAATGGTGGTTGTTTCATTTTTTTTTTTTTTCACACAGTATTTGCGCAGCGATTTTTCAAACACATTTTTTGGGAAAAAACACACTTTTTAAAATTTGAATGCACTAAACACTATATTTCCCAAATGTTTGATGAAATAATAAAAGATGATCTTAGGCCGAGTACATGGATATCAAACATGACATGCTTTAAAATTGCTCACAAACGTGCAGTGGCGACAAACTGAATACATTTTTAAAAGCCTTTAAAAGCCTTTACAGGTTACCACTTTGGATTTACAGAGGAGGTCTACTGCTAAAATTACTGCTGTCGATCTGACCTTTGCGGTGATACCTCACATGCATGGTGCAATTGCTGTTTACATTTGATGCCAGACCGACGCTTGCGTTTGCCTTTGAGCGAGAGCAGGGGGGGGCAGGGATGCTTTTTTTTTTTTTTTTTTTGCTTTTTTATCTTATTTTTAAACTGTTCCTTTAATTTTTTTTTTTAATCATTTTTATTGTTATCTCAGGGAATGTAAATATCACCTATGACAGCAATAGGTAGTGATAGGTACTCTTTTTTGAAAAAATTGGGGTCTATTAGACCCTAGATCTCTCCTCTGCCCTCATAGCATCTGACCACACCAAGATCACCAAGATCGGTGTGATAAAATGCTTTCCCAATTTCCCAATGGCCCTGTTTACATCTGGCGAAATCTAAGTCATGAAATGCTCGTAGTTTCCGGTTTCTTAGGCCATAGAGATGTTTGGAGCCATTCTGGTCTCTGATCAGCTCTATGGTCAGCTGGCCGAATCACAGGCTGCATCCTCAGGTTCCCTGTTGGGACAGGAGAGCCCGAGAAAAACATGGAAGATGGTGGGGGGGCATTCCCTCCCACTGCTTGTAAAAGCAGTCTAGAGGCTAAGTAGCCACTAGGATTGCTTTTACATGAAAGCCGACCACCGCTGGCTGAAAAGAATGATACCAAGATGATACCTAAACCTGCAGACATCATTCTGGTATAACCACTCAAAGTCCAGCAACATACCAGTATGTTACTGGTCCTTGTTGTGCATATATTGTAATCTTTTTTTTCATGCAACCTGTGGGCTGAACGAAAAAAAGAGATTGATTGGTGATTATGCCCACCATTAGAATACCTCCCTTCATCCACCCACTTCTAATGAAGGGCATACATGCACCATTTATATATGCTGAAGCATGGGGGCATCCTCCCGCAAAACTCAGGAGCAAATCGGTCCTCCGCCCACTGCTGCCCCTACGCTTCGGCATATATGCTGAAGTATGTAACTGTGGTGGTGAAATCACCTCCAACAGCGCTGGAGTCACGGCTTTTTCTATCGTGGGAGCAAACGCTGTTGCTGTCAAGATAAATAAATCTGCGCTGCAACTGAATGGTGTACCTGCTAAGCAAATGATGGTTAACAATAAAACAAAGTAACATTACAGTATAACAGTAAGACTTACCATACCTGCAAAGCAAATACAAAAAAAAATAGTGAAAAATAAAACATTTAACGCAACCTGTGCCTAAAATATATATATGCTGAAGCATGGGGGCATCCTCCCGCAAAAGGCAGGAGCAAATCGGTCCTCCGCCCACTGCTGCCCCTACGCTTCGGCATATATGCTGAAGTATGTAACTGTGGTGGTGAAATCACCTCCGACAGCGCTGGAGTCACGGCTTTTTCTATCGTGGGAGCAAACGCTGTTGCTGTCAAGATAAATAAATCTGCGCTGCAACTGAATGGTGTACCTGCTAAGCAAATGATGGTTAACAATAAAACAAAGTAACATTACAGTATAACAGTAAGACTTACCATACCTGCAAAGCAAATACAAAAAAAAATAGTGAAAAATAAAACATTTAACGCAACCTGTGCCTAAAATATATATATGCTGAAGCATGGGGGCATCCTCCCGCAAAAGGCAGGAGCAAATCGGTCCTCCGCCCACTGCTGCCCCTACGCTTCGGCATATATGCTGAAGTATGTAACTGTGGTGGTGAAATCACCTCCGACAGCGCTGGAGTCACGGCTTTATGTATCGTGGGAGCAAACGCTGTTGCTGTCAAGATGAATAAATCTGCTCTGCAGCTGAATGGCATACCTGTATACCTATATATATATATATATATATACTCCAAACATGTAAAGTGCTGCGTACATTGAGATAACTACAGTAGGTACCTGGAATAAATAAATACATATAAATATACTGTATTCTAAATGCAAACTACAAGATTTTACAAAAATACTCCATAAAATACAACTAAAAAAATCCCTATAAATCCTAATTGTGAGCCTCTTCAGCAAACAATACAAGCAGAAAACAATCAAGTAACGTCTTACTTTGCCTCTTTTCCAGAAGATAGGATTGTTCATATTGGTAAGCAATACCGGCACAAAGTCTGGTCTTATAATGGAAATTTGATAAGTGGAATAATATGTTCTGTTAACACAAACCCAGCTTTCTAAAATAAGATCGGTTGGAACTTCTCTTCTCTCATTGAAGTAGATCTTAACACCGGATGGTTCCATGTAATGAACATTTCTCACATATTTGTGCAGCTTTTCATGGAAGACAGAAATACACACATTACCATATTACCATAATACCAATGTAACCACTTCAATAGAGGGCATTTATACGTCTTCCTGCCCAGACCAATTTTCAGCTTTTAGCGCTGTCGCTAAACACAATTGCGCGGTCATGCTACACTGTACCCAAATAAAATTTTTATAATTTTGTTCCCACAAATAGAGCTTTTTTTTGGTGGTATTTTGATCACCTCTGGGATTTTTATTTTCTGCTAAACAAATAAAAAAATGACCGAAAATTTTGAAAAAAAAATGTTTTTTTTGTTTCTGTTACAAAACTTTGTAAATAAGAAAGTTTTCTCCTTCACTGATGGGCACTGATGGGGCTGCACCGATGAGGTGGCACTAATGGAAACTGATGATGAGCACTAATATGAGGCACTGATGGGGCACTGATAGGCGGCACTGATGGGCACTGATAGGTGGCACTGATAAGCAGCACTGATAGGTGCACATAGGTGGCTCTGATGGGCACTGAAAGGTGGCTCTGATGGGCACTGAAAGGTGGCACGGATGGGCACTGATAGGTGGCACGGATGGGCACTGATAAGCGGCACAGATGGGCACTGATAGGTGGCATGGAAGAGCATGGATGGGCACTGAAAGGTGGCACTGAAGCACAATATTAAATGGTATTAATGGATGCCAATCAGTGCCAAACAACAATGCCCATTGTCGGCACTGATTGGCAGTCATTGTGGGCACTGATTGGCATCCCTGGTGGTCTAGGGTGGCATACCTGGTGGTGAGTAGTGGTGGCATCCCTGGTGGTCCAGTGTGGGCATCCTCAGGGGGGGCTGCACTGATAATCGATCAGCACAGACCCCCCCTGTCAGAGGAGCAGCCAATCGGCTCTCCTCTACTCGCGTCTGGCAGACGGGAGTGAGGGAAAGCTGATCAACAGCTCTTCTTGTTTACATCGTGATCAGCCGTGATTGGACATCTGTCAGAGACTCTTTACCTAGATTGGATTTGAGGTGTGTCCGACTGACATCCCGCAACAACGATCGTCGCGATGCGCACCTCCGGGGGCGCGCAGTGGCTTGATATCCTGGTGTCATATGACGTCCGGTCAGGATATTGAAATCACTTTGCCACCATCATTTTGCTATAGTGCAAGTGGTTAAGGGATACATTCACCTTTGGTAACGTGTTGCAAGTTATAATAACCATAATAACTGACAACCATATTCAGAGTTTAACATGTAACATATTACAGATGCACCAGCTCCCACTTCCCCCTGACCCCCTGATTTGACAGCTAGCAGGGGATCTTCTCCCCCCATGAATGAGAAAACTATTGGCTGACAGCTTGTAGTTCTCAATGAACTACCATGGTGCTGTTGAGCACTGTGGTAGTTCATTGATTTTTCCTTTGTGTGTATCCGCCTTCCTGTACAAGCTGCAAAGAGACAGACACATTGAGGAGTCTTCAGGAGCCCTGCATTGCATCAGCAAACTGCTGATTATGGGTGCAATGCTTCGCTTTAACCGATTCCCGCACGTCCAGTGGCATAATGATGCCAGCAGGAACCTCTTGTCAATCTGGGTGGATGTCATATGAGACGGTATCAAAGTGGTTAACCAACTCAATACTGAACACTTTCACCCCATTCCTGCCCAGGCCAATGTTTACCTTTCATTGCCCTCACATTTTGAATGACTATTGCTCAATCATGCAACACTGCACCCATATAAAATGTTTTATTCTTTGGTTGCATTATAAATAAAAATAAAAACAAAAAGATTGAAAAAAATATGTTTATTTTCGTACCTGTTATAAGATTTTGCAAATAAGCAATTTTTCTTCATACATTTTGACCAAAATGTATACTGCTACATGTTTTTGATAAAAATAACCCAAATCAGTGTATATTACACAAATGTATATTACACAAATGCTAGGAGCCCAGCTAACAAAATGGAGGGAGGAACTGGAGCTGCTATTACATGAGGAGGACATAGACTTTGTGGGAAAAACTGAAACTTGGTTTGACAACTTACATGATTGGCTGACAAATATACAAGGATATTCCTTGTATCGGAAAGACAGGGAAGGTAGAAGAGGGGGAGGGGTGTGTCTATATGTAAAAAATTATGTAAGGGTGGCAGAGAGGAGTGACATTTTGAATGGGACTAGGGGGGAGTTGGAATCAGTGTGGGTAGAACTTCAAAGAGAAGAAGGAAGTGGGAAATGAATAGTGGGGGTATGTTTTAGGCCACCCAAACTGAAGTAGGAGCGGGACCTAATATCACAGTTAGAAATGGCAGCTAGGCAGGGAAATGTCATCATAATGGGGGACTTCAATTATCCAGATATTGACTGAGCAGAGGGGACAGCTCACTCACTGAAGTCCCGTCATTTCATGAATGTCTTACAGGACAACTTCATGTCCCATCTGGTGGATTCCCCAACTAGAAACAATGCCCTACTAGATTTATTAATTACAAATGATCCTAGTCTGATCTCTGATATGGAAATACGGGACAACTTGGGATCTAGGGATCATAGGATGATCACATTTAACGTAAAACATAGAGAAAGGAGGAAAGCACAAGAACACTAAATTTCAAACGGGCCAATTTTTTGGAACTGCCGTAATTACTACATGACATCAATTGGGATCAAATCATGGAAACATTGAACACAGAAGAAAAATGGGAATGCTTTAGGAGCATATTAAACAAAGGTATCACACAGTGCATTCCAATAGGCAATACATATAGAGTAAAGGTTAAACCTGATTGGCCAAACCGTAATGTAAAAAGCCTCATTAAAGGGAAAAAAAATGGCCTTGAAACAATATAATGGGTCGCAGTCAGCATTCAAACACTACAAGGAATGCAATAAGACGTGTAGGAACGCAATAAGGGCAGCCAAAATAGAATATGAAAGACACATAGTGAAGGAGAGTAAAAAAAATCCAAAGAAATGTTTTGGATACATTACCAGAAAAAAAGGAAAGATCAGAGCACGTTGCCACATAGAAGATGAGGAAAGGAGGATGGTTACAGAAGACATAGAGAGGGCAGCTGTACTAAATGCCTTCTTCTCATCAGTTTTTACACAGGAAAAGGAGGGGTATACTGACCATGGAAGTACTGTTGGTGACATATCATAGGGCATAGCCTTGTGGCTAACAGAGGCCGGAGTGAAGGAAAGACTAGATAAACTTAATACAAATAAATCACCAGGACCAGGTGGCTTACACCTGAGAGTCCTCAGAGAACTCAATCAGGTTATAGCCAGACCATTGTTCCTAATCTTTGTGGACAGCATACTGACAGGATTGGTACAAGCTGATTGGAGAAACGTCAATGAGGTACCAATATTCAAAAAAGGACAGAGACAAATCCTTGTGAACTACAGGCCAGTTAGCCTAACATCAATCATTGGTCAATTATTGGAGGAGAAGATAAGGGACTATATCCAAGAATTTCCTGAGGAAAAAAATATCTTAAGTAGTCATCAGCTTGGGTTTATGAAAGGTCGTTCTTGCCAGACCAATCTGTTAACATTCTACGAGGAAGTGAGCTTCCATCTAGACAGGGGAAGGCCTGTGGATTTAGTTTACCTGGATTTTGCAAAGGCATTCATTACAGTCCCCCATAAACGCTTAATCTACAAGCTGAGGTCTCCAGGCATGGACCATAAGGTTTTTTCTTGGGTTACAGGGTTACAGGGGCATGTCCAAAGGGTAGTGATAAATAATGTGTACGCAGACTGGTCTGGAGTGGTAAGTGGGGTCCCCCAGGTTTCTGTCCTGGGACCAATTCTATTCAATTTATTTATAAATCATGTAGAAAATGGGATAAATAGTTCAATCTCAGTTTTGCAGACAACACAAAATTAAGCAGGGCAATAACTTCACATTAAGATATAGAAATTTTACAGAAAGATCTGAACAAAATAATGGAGTGGGCAACTACATGGCAAATGAGGTTTAATGTGGAGAAATGTAAAGTAATGCACTTGGGGGCAAAAAAAAAACAAATGCAAACTACTCACTAGGGGGAGAACCGATGGAGGAATCAAGGATGGAGAAAGAACTGGGGATCCTCGTGGATGACAGATTGAGCAATCACATGCAATGCCAATGTCAAAGCAGGCATAATATTAGCACCCATAAAACAGGGATATACTCCAGAAATAGAACAATAATCCTACCACTTTATAAAACTCTGTTTAGACCACATCTGGAGTATTCTGTCCAGTTCTGGTCACCAGTCCTCAGAAGGGATGTGCTGGACCTGGAGAGTCAAAAGAAGGGCAATAAAACTAATAAGGGGACTGGAGAACCTCAATTATGAGGAAAGACTGCAGACTTTAATCTTATTCTCACTGGAGAAAAGAGGAGATATGATAGCAATTTACAAATACCTAATTGGCGATCCCAGCATAGGAAAAAAAATGATTCAGTCTCAAAGAGTGTAAAAGGAGGGGGACACACATTGAGATTGGAAGAGAAGTGGTTTAACCTTAAACTGCGAAGTGGGTTTTTCACTGTCAGGCAATAAGGATGTGGAGTATTAATAGTTTTATGAGACTTTTAGATGTGCAACAACAGGGATATGGGAAATAATTATAGACACTGGCACACGTGCACCTACACAAGTTGAACTGGATGGACTATCCTTTATTCAACCTACTATGATACTATGATTATTTGGTCTGTGTGAAAGTTATAGAGTCTACAAGCTATGGTGCCAATCAATGAAAATTGATTAACCCTGATTTCCTGATGGTCTATCTCATTTCCTGAGATCCTAAAATGTCAGGACAGTTCAAATATCCCCCAAATTACCCCTTTTTGGAAAGTAGACAGTCAACTGTATTTAGTAAGAAGCATGGAAAGTTTTATTAAAGTTGTAATTTTTTCCCACAATTCTTTGAAATTTTTTTTTTTCCCACAAAATGTTTACAGTAATGCCCCGTACACACGATCGCACATTCCGCCAACAAAATCCATGTTTTTTCCCGATGGATGTTGGCTCAAACTTGCATACACACGGTCACATAAATCTTGTCAAAAATTCCAAACACCAAGAGTGCGGTGACGTACAAGACATACGACGGCACTAGAAAAGGGAAATTCAATAGCCAGTGCACCACCCTTTGGGCTCCTTCTGCTGATCTCGTGTTAGTAGAAGTTTGGTGAGAGACAATTTGTGCTTTTCAGCCTCATGCTTTTCCGATCGTTACTGCTCTTCAGTTTATGCTTGTGGGTTTGTATCTGGTTTCCAGTGCTTCCCCCCCCCCAAAGCGCACACAAGGTCCGTTAATAAACATTTAAAAAATATTTTTTTTTTAGTTAAACTGAAATATTATTTTCTTAGATTTACTGCTTGTGTTTCTTTTAGCTGTCTCCTAGGTTCTCCAATGGGCTTTTTTTTGGCCATTTTCTTCAATAGTGAAAACATAATTTATTTGATACATGAGGTGACAATCTCTTCTTCAGCGAACTATTATTATGTTGTGGGTCTGCTACACACACACCTTGTTTTTGTTGTTAATGTATGTAATGCATTACTGTTAAAAATATACATCATTTTCAGCACCATGAATTAATTTTGCAGAGTCACGAAAATGGCATGATTGTGGCAAATTATAAAGCACTGCGGGAGTTATTTACTAAAGGAAAATCCACTTTGTGAATAAAAGTGTAGCGCTGGTGGTGAATAATAAACTGAGAATAATCAGAATGTGAATCTGTATGTCAGGTAGTGCCTTAAACACTAATGTGACACTCAAAAAAAATTAAAAAAAAAATAAAAAGGGATGTATGTAGTCAAACATATATCAAGTTGCAACGATGCGATTGTGCCCAAACTCAGAGTCGCACGAATCACTCGAAAAATATAATATAGAACATAGAATACCAGTATTCAAACGTATGATGTGCATAAATGGTATTAACAATACTTGTGACAAAAATGCAACTTCAAGTCCCAATGAGTCTCACATATTCAATTGGATGTTCAAAACAAGTATCATATGTTCCGAATACCCATGATACAGGGGTGTGAGCCCTCGGTGATAAATGCAAACAAGTGTGTAGACCAGTGTCTATTAAAACACATAAAATAAAAAAACTAAAATATGTGTAAAAGATTTGTGATAATAAATAGAAGGGAAGTGACATGGACATTCACTGTACTGTTCATTTAACCGGTTCAATACAGGGCATTTTCACCCCCTTCCTTCCCAGACCAATTTTTAGTTTTCAGCAATGTTGCAATTTAAACGACAGTTGCACGGTCGTGCGACGTTGTACCCAAACAAATTTGATGTCCTTTTTTCCCCACAAATAGAGCTTTCTTTTGGTGGTATTTGATCACCTCTGCGTTTTTTATTTTTTGCGCTATAAACAAAAGAAGAGCGACAATTTTGAAAAAAACACAATATTTTTTACTTTTTGTTATAATAAATATCCCAATTTTTTTTTTAATTTTTTCCTCAGTTTCGGCCGATACATATTCTTCTACATATTTGTGGTAAAAAAAATCGCAATAAGCGTATATTGATTGGTTTGCGCAAAAGTTATAACGTCTACAAAATAAGGGATAGATTTATGGCATTTAAAAGAAAAAAAATTATTTATTTTTTTACTAGTAATAGCGGCGATCGCAATTTTTTTTCGTGACTGCGACATTATGGCGGACACATCAGACACCTTTGACACATTTTTGGGACCATTCACATTTATACAGCGATCCGTGCTATAAAATTGCATTGATTACTGTGTAAATGTGACAGGCAGTGAAGGGGTTAACCACTAGGGGGACACAAGGGGTTAATAATGTTTCCTAGGGAATGATTCTAACTGTAGGGGGCAGGGACATACAAGGAGAGGAGACCGATCGGTGTTCCGCTGTACTGGGAACACAGATCGGTCTCCTCTCAACTGACAGGACGTGGATCTGTCTGTTTACACACACAGATCCACGGTCCGGCCCGGTTAACAGGAAATCGCGGGTGCCAGGCGGACATCGCGGCCGCCGGGCACACGCACCGGGTCCCGAGCAATTCGGCGGGCGCACGCGCCCGCCTCCTAGACGGCCGGGAAGCCCAGGCCGTCATATGACGTCCACCCAGGATGGGAGATCCCATCTGTGGATGTCATATTACAATACGTGGGTAGTGAAGTGGTTAAGCACAAGAGACTCCATTTTGTTCTCACTGTTGAAATATGTTCTGTAACCTTCACCTAACACACAGTCACATCTCCTACTAAGTTTTCTACTACCCCCTCCCTTCTCAAAGTTTTACTTTTGCAATTGTTCTATTCACTAGTTTTTAATGATATATTTCTATTTGTTAGCTTTTAATAACATATTTCCTCTGTTAGTTTTTAATAACATCTCACACCACCCCTTTCTTATCTATGTATAAAATAACATGTAATAATACATTTTTCACTGAACGGACATTTTAAACACAGTCATTGTGTCCTGTGAATCTGTTCCTGCAGCTGCAGTATTAACTTTGTTTTAGAGTCCCAATCAGAAATTAGTTATATCAGCTTGGCGAGTCATATCAGGAGTTTGGCAGAGTCTCCAGAAGGAACCGCGCTTCGATCGGGATCAACAGGAAACGCAGACCACAAATGCCAGCTAGGTTTCTGGTTACATAGTTACATAGTTACATAGTAGGTGAGGTTGAAAAAAAGACACAAGTCCATCAAGTCCAACCTATGTGTGTGATTATGTGTCAGTATTACATTACATATCCCTGTATATTGCGGTCATTCAGGTGATTATCTAATAGTTTCTTGAAGCTATCAATGCTCCCCGCTGAGACCACCGCCTGTGGAAGGGAATTCCACATCCTTGCCGCTCTTACAGTAAAGAACCCTCTACGTAGTTTAAGGTTAAACCTCTTTTCTTCTAATTGTAATGAGTGGCCACGAGTCTTATTAAACTCTCTTCTGCGAAAAAGTTTTATCCCTAATGTGGGGTCACCAGTACAGTATTTGTAAATTGAAATCATATCCCCTCTCAAGCGTCTCTTCTCCAAAGAGAATAAGTTCAGTACTCGCAACCTTTCCTCATAACTAAGATCCTCCAGACCCTTTATTAGCTTTGTTGCCCTTCTTTGTACTCGCTCCATTTCCAGTACATCCTTCCTGAGGACTGGTGCCCAGAACTGGACAGCATACTCCAGGTGCGGGCGGACCAGAGTCTTGTAGAGCGGGAGAATTATCGTTTTATCTCTGCAGTTGATCCCCCTTTTAATGCATGCCAATATTCTGTTTGCTTTATTAGCAGCAGCTTGGCATTGCATGCCATTGCTGAGCCTATCATCCACTAGGACCCCCAAGTCCTTTTCCATCCTAGATTCCCCCAGAGGTTCTCCCCCCAGTGTATAGATTGCATTCATATTTTTGCCACCCAAATGCATTATTTTACATTTTTCTACATTGAACCTCATTTGCCATGTAGTCGCCCACCCCATTAATTTGTTCAGGTCTTTTTGCAAGATTTCCACATCCTGCGGAGAAGTTATTGCCCTGCTTAGCTTAGTATCGTCTGCAAATACAGAGATTGAACTGTTTATCCCATCCTCCAAGTCGTTTATGAACAAATTAAATAGGATTGGTCCCAGCACAGAACCCTGGGGGACCCCACTACCCACCCCTGACCATTCCGAGTACTCCCCATTTATCACCACCCTCTGAACTCGCCCTTGTAGCCAGTTTTCAATCCATGTACTCACCCTATGGTCCATGCCAACGCACCTTATTTTGTACAGTAAACATTTATGGGGAACTGTGTCAAATGCTTTTGCAAAATCCAGATACACCACGTCTACGGGCCTTCCTTTATCTAGATGGCAACTCACCTCCTCATAGAAGGTTAATAGATTGGTTTGGCAAGAACGATTCTTCATGAATCCATGCTGATTACTGCTAATGATATCATTCTTATTACTAAAATCTTGTATATAGTCCCTTATCATCCCCTCCAAGAGTTTACATACTATTGATGTTAGGCTAACTGGTCTGTAATTCCCAGGGATGTTTTTTGGGCCCTTTTTAAATATTGGTGCTACATTGGCTTTTCTCCAATCAGCTGGTACCATTCCAGTCAATAAACTGTCTGTAAAAATTAGGAACAACGGTCTGGCAATCACCTGACTGAGTTCCCTAAGTACCCTCGGATGCAAGCCATCTGGTCCCGGTGATTTATTAATGTTAAGTTTCTCAAGTCTAATTTTAATTCCGTCCTCTGTTAACCATGTAGGTGCTTCCTGTGTTGTGTCATGAGGATAAACACTGCAGTTTTGGTTACTGAAGCCCCCCGATTCACTCGTGAAGACTGAGGAGAAGAATAAATTCAATACCTCTGCCATCTCCCCATCCTTTGTAACCAGATGTCCTTCCTCATTCTTTATGGGGCCAATATGGTCTGTCCTCCCTTTTTTACTGTTTACATACTTAAAGAATTTCTTGGGATTTTTTTTGCTCTCCTCCGCTATGTGTCTTTCATGTTCTATCTTAGCCGTCCTAATTGCACCCTTACATTTCTTATTGCATTCTTTATAAATTCTGAATGCTGTGGATGATCCCTCAACCTTGTATTTTTTGAAGGCCTTCTCCTTTGCTTTTATATGCATTTTTACATTGGAGTTAAGCCATCCAGGATGTTTGTTCGCTCTTTTAAATTTATTACCCAATGGGATAAATTGGCTAATGCCCTTATTTAATATGCTCTTAAAGCAAACCCATCTCTCCTCCGTATTCTTTGTTCCTAATATTTTATCCCAATTTATGCCTTTTAGCAAGGTTTGTAGTTTAGGGAAGTTGGCTCTTTTGAAATTCAGTGTCTTTGTGTTCCCTTCATGTCTCCTATTTGTGTGATTTATACTGAAACTAATTGACCTGTGATCGCTGTTACCTAAATTGCCCCGTATTTCCACATCTGTTATCAGGTCTGTATTGTTGGTAATCAGTAGATCTAGTAATGTTTTATTTCTAGTTGGTGCGTCTACCATCTGACCCATAAAATTGTCCTGCAAGACACTAAGGAACTGGCGAGCCTTAACTGGCGCCCAGTCTATGTCTGGATAATTAAAATCCCCCATTATGATAACACTTCCCATCCCTGCTGCTAATCCAATTTGTGATAGGAGATCCGTCTCCACTTCCTCCCTCAGGTTAGGGGGCCTATAGCATACTCCCAGTATTATTTTCCCCTTAGCTTCATCCCTTTAGAGCTCTACCCATAAAGATTCCACCTCCTCCCAAGCCCCCTCAGTGATGTCATCTCTCACATTCACTTGTACATTATTCTTGATATATAGGCATACCCCTCCCCCTTTTTTACCCTCTCTATCCTTGCGGTATAGGGTATACCCTTGAATGTTTGCCAGCCAATCATGAGAGCTGTTGAACCAGGTCTCTGAAATTCCCACAAAATCCAAATCCTCCTTGTACAACAGTATCTCTAGTTCACCCATCTTGTCCGCCAGGCTCCTGGCATTGGTGAACATGCCACATAGTTTAGACCGGTCACATATTGTCCTCGTATTGGGTGTTTCAAAATTGCAACTTGGACTTGCTACTATACTCACCTTGTGTTTTTGTGCTTTGGTTAACCTACCACTAATGCCCCCAATACTACTCTCTGGAATATCTTCCGCGCTGGCTATCACTGTCTCTGGACCCTCCCCCCAATCACCTAGTTTAAAAACCCCTCTAACTTTTTGGCCATCTTCATTCCCAGCAGATCTGCACCCTCCTCATTTAGGTGCAGTCCGTCCCTTCTATAGTACCGGTTACCGACTGAGAAGTCGGCCCAGTCCTCCAGGAACCCAAACCCCTCCTTACTACACCAGCTCTTCAGCCATTTGTTTACTTCCCTAATCTCCCTCTGCCTCTCTGGTGTGGCTCGATGTACCGGTAGTATTCCTGAGAACACTACCTTGGAGGTCCTTTTCCTCAATTTAGCTCCTAAGTCCCTAAAATCGTTCTTTAGGACACTCCATCTGCCTCTGACTTTGTCATTGGTGCCAACGTGCACCATGACAGCTGGGTCTTCCCCAGCCCCTTCCAGTAATCTGTCCACAAGATCCGTGATGTGCCGAACCCGAGCGCCCGGTAGACAACATACTGTTCGGCGCTTCAGGTCTTGGTTACAGATTGCCCTCTCTGTCCTTCTAAGAATTGAGTCCCCTACCACCAGAATCTGTCTTTCCTTTCCCTTTGCTGCCCCCCCACTCTCACTGGAGGAGTTCTTCCCCTGGCAGCTAGGAGAGTCCCTTATCTCCAGCAATGCTGGTCCCTGACTGGTTACACCAATGTCACTCAATGGAGCGTACTTATTGGGATGCTCTAGTCCTGGATCGGCCTCCCTGGAACTTCCCCTTCTACCCCTCCTGACTGTCACCCATCTACTCTTTGCTAGTGCCTGCACCTCTTTGTCTCCACCCGCCTCTGTGCTGGCCCCTGCCGGCACCTGCCGTGTACGCTCCTGGCTCACCTTTAGTATGGAGGGACTTCTCAGTGCTGACAGTTGCTTCCCCAGATTCAGAACCTGGGCTTCCAGGGAAACAATGTGCTTACATTTTGCACAGCAGTATTCGCCCTCGATCGGATGATCAAGGAACGCATACATGCGGCAAGATGTACAAAGAGTCGCCTCTCCACACCCGCCGGGCATCATACCTATTAAATTTAGTGAGGATTTGGGGATTTTACCCTGTCCAAATTACCTAACAACGAGCTTCCTGGCACTAATACTCAAGACAATACACAGGTACACGACAAGACAATACACAGGTACACAATACACAAGTACTAACGATCCACACACACTACTCAGACAACACTCAGATACTCACACTACACAGGTACTATGACCCCTGTTATAACCTCCTGTTTTAAACTCTTGTTTTTAACTCCCACTTAATCCAGCTCCACTTACACCAAGCCCCACCGCTTCAAACTGAGCACGCTCAGACTGAGTCCTACAACAAGTTAAATAGGCACCTGTGAGCAATTAACCACACCCCTTAATTGATAGACTGATGAAACAAGAAAAAAAAAAAAAGCTATTTAAAAAGTGACAGCAAAAGGCAAATTAAAAACTAAAAGGAAAAGTCCCCAAAATGCAACCCAGCACACACCAACAGACAGCAGCAAACACACACCAACAGACAGCAGCAAACACACACCAACAGACAGCAGCAAACACACACCAACAGACAGCAAACACCAACAGACAGCAAGACTTGTATACTCTAACACTTGTTTTTAACTCCCACTTAATCCAGCTCCACTTACACCAAGCTTACACCTTTCTGGTTGGGTAATGTGTGTGTGTGTGAATGTGTATGTGTCCCCCTTCACGGGTTGGACTGTGTGTGGATAGGGAAAATCCTCTGCAGTTGACTTCTTGTGGGGGACCTGAGTCAGAGGCGAATGGTAGGGTCAGATAAAACTCACAGAGAAGAGAAGAGACGAGGAGGGTCTCTTAATGAGTGTTTTGTCTATTGTCATAAACCCCTTCTATCCATGTAAATAAGTGGAGACTATTCTTGTAAATCTGCAGATTTGCTGTACTATTTGTTTTAGAGGCCAGAGGGTATAGGCACAAGTAGAAAAGACTGGCCAGTCATTATGGGCATTAAATTAATTAAGGAAATGAAGGGAGAGAGGTGTTCTGAAAATGCCCAGCGCAAGATGAGCGCTAGAGAATATATGAACCGAAGGTACGGTTCCACCTATACTGAGCCCCTAGATAAATGGGTAGAATGGACAAAGGGAACAGCTAAACCTTTAAAATCTGAAGGGACTTTTGATTTACAAGTATGGAAAACTGTTCTGCATGATTATGGCCCACTACTGTGCAGTGAAGGAATGTGGAGAATAGCTTGCACATGGGAGACAGAAGCTAAAGTAGCAAATCAAACTGGCTTGACAGAGATGTTTAATAAAAGTACTGCCCAAATTGACTACGTTTGGCCAGAAGACTCTGTAGAGGAGGACCCCCCACCTTATGTGGCTGCCAGTTTGGCTTTAAGGGGTACATGGGGAAGCAAAGAGGAAGAGGAAAAGGAAGAGGCAAAGGCAATTTCAGAAATCATGGCAATCGGGGACCAATTATATGCTACAATTGTGATGGGGAAGGACACGTAGCCAAATTCTGCCATCTTCCTGACCATAGACTGGAAAAGAGCTTAGAGGCATCTCATGCTGATCCCAGTTCTCTGCCAAAAGCAGTGGATCAGGCATAAGAAAATGGCATGCCAGTATCAATCATGTTAAATAGGGGAGACATTGGTCTCGAGGCCAGAGTAAAAGTATTTTTACAAGAACTCCCCTTTCCTGGAGGAGAAACAGAATTAACCTTTTCAATACTTACTGCAAGCCAAAGTGTTTTTATTATAGAGGACTTACCTCCAGGATTAATATCTACAAATGTTATATCTGGTGTTGGCCTAACCGGGACCTCTACTGATTTGGTTGAGTCCAAGCCACTTAAACTAAGGCTAGGACAGCAAACAGAAATTGTCACTAAAGTGTTAGTTTCAGACACAGTTCCTACCAATCTTTTGGGAGCTGACATTTTGAACCAAATTTTAGCAAACATAGACTACACTCCTACAGGAGTCCAAGTGGTCAGTAGTCTGTCAGGAGAAGTTTTAAATTCTGCCTGTGGAGTATTTTTAATCCAGGGCTCCACTCCGCCATTTCCACCAGAATTGAAAGTGATTCCAGCTGAATTATGGTCCACCAGCAAATATAATGTAGGTCTGCTGGATTGCAACCCAGTCATGATAAAAATTAAACCAGGAAACCCATCTCCCACAGATTAAACAGTACCCACTGAGTATTGCTCAGACTGAGGGGATAAAGGATCAAACCACTCAACTGAAAGCAGCACGGGTTGTTGTACCAATTAAGTCCCAAGTCAATACACCCCTGTTCCCAATTGCAAAGAAACCAGACAAGAAGGGTGGGCAGGTGACATATCACATGGTGCATGATTTGAGAGCCATTAACAATATAATTGAGGCAGATACCCCAATCATGCTCAACCCCCACACTTTACTAAGTGGAATACCTGCCTCCAGCACCTGCTTTACAGTGATTGATCTGGCAAATGCTTTCTTTTCGGTGCCCCTGCACCCAGATTGCTGGCACCTTTTTTCATTTACCCATGATGCCCAAAAGCTAGCATGGACAAGATTGCCCCAAGGCTGTGTGAGTAGCCCCTCTGAATATAATGCGGCGTTAAAGCAAGTATTGGACCAATTGTCCCCCTCACACCCAAACACAGTTTTGCTTCAGTACATAGACAATTTGCTTATTCGTTCTGATACAAAGGACATTTGTAGTAGAGAAACAGTAAGCCTTCTCATGTTTCTCTATAACAGTAACAACAAAGTTAGCAAAGATAAGATACAATACTGCCAAGAGAAAGTGATCTTCCTGGCTAACTGCATTTCACATGGAATCCGTCACCTAACCCCAGATCGAGTTAAAACTCTACAAAACTTTGAAAAGCCAAGAAATGTCCGGCAACTACGTGCCTTCCTGGGGTTAGTGGGATATTGTAGGGACTGGATTCCAAATGCATCAGAACTTATGGCTCCTCTATATGAGGCTACCACTAGAAACCCTTTCAAACTCACATGGGACAATGAATTGCAGATGAAGGAGCTTATTAAAATTTTGTCTGAAGCTCCCGCCATTGGACTTCCTGACTATACTAAGACTTTCTCGTTGTTCTGTCATGAAGTCAATGGATTTGCTGCAGGTTTACTTTCCCAGCTACATGGAGACAAACAGAGGCCTGTGATGTATGTATCAGCCTCATTAGACCCTGTCATCAAAGGCTCTCCCAGTTGTATGCGAGCCATAGCAGCCTGCATTTTGTTGCTAGATAAAGTAACTGAGCTTGTACTAGATTCTGCTCTGATCCTGTATGTCCAACATGCAGTACAGGAAATCATGAATCAAGTAAATACCAGACATGTGTCTGCCAGTAGAATTGACAAGTACCAGTCTGCTCTTTTTGCTCCTTCGAATTTAACAATCAAACGATGTGCTACTGTAAATCCGGCTACTCTTCTTCCTATAATTGATGAGGAAGATGCAACAAATGGTACTGATGTAGAACCTGAGAGTTTTTCTCATGATTATATGGCTCTTATGGAGGTAGAAAGGGCCTCTGTCACACCAGCAAAAGATGAGCCTTTATCAGATTGTGACACACACTTATTCATAGATGGTTCCAGATTTTACACTGATGATGGTCAGCCACACACAGGGTTTTCTGTAACCACTACAGACACCATTTTACATCAGGAAGCATTGACACCCCAGATGTCAGCACAGGAAGCAGAGTTGTGTGCTGTAGTCAAAGCATGTCATCTCCTAGAGCAGGGGTCTTCAAACTGCGGCCCTCCAGGTGTTCAGGAACTACAATTCCCATCATGCCTAGTCATGTCTGTGAATGTCAGAGTTTTACAATGCCTAATGGGATGTGTAGTTCTGCAACAGCTGGAGGGCCGTAGTTTGAGGATCCCTGTCCTAGAGAATCAAAGGGAAACATTTACACTGACAGCAGATATGCATTTGGAATAGCCCACGATTTTGGGCCTATTTGGAAAGCACGGAACTTTCTGACTAGTGCAAGGAAGCCAGTGAGACATGCAAAACTCATAGAGCGGCTATTTGAGGCTTTTCAGAAACCAGCAGAAGTTGCCATCTTGAAGTTAAAAGGGCATGCAAGGGGAAATGACATTACAGCCAGAGGAAATGTTTTAGCGGACCAAGCGGCAAAGAATGCTGCCCTTATGGCATTTGGAGTCACACCCACTGTAGGGGTCGCCCAGGTAGTGGGGACAGATTCCCCTCATCAAGAGCAGTGGGATGTAGAAACTCTAATTCATTTGCAGAACCAGGCCCCTGATGAAGAGAAGGATAAGTGGATCAAATGTAATGCTACCCAAACTCAGCAGCGCCTGCGGAGCGTTGACAACAGGTGGTGTCTACCCAGGAGTTTGTACCCAGTTTTAGCAGAACTGGCACATGGCGTCAGTCATCTTGCTAAGGGCGCGATAGTGGCACTTACTGACTGCTATTGGATAGCACCTGGATTTAGTGCATTTGCAGCCAGGTTTTGTGCTTCATGTCTCACTTGTGCTCTGTACAATACAGGGAAGCCTGTCCATGTTCCCAAAAAATATTCTCATAAGCCAGATTTCCCTTTCCAAAGAATTCAAATAGACTACATTCAGATGCCCAAAATAGGCACCTATGAGTTTGCTTTAGTGTGTGTTGACATGTTCTCAGGTTGGCCCGAAAGCTGGCCAGTAGCTAAAGCAAATGCAAAAACAACAGCAAAGAAAATTTTGAATGAAATAGTTTGTAGATATGGAGTTCCTGAAACTATTGAGAGTGACAGAGGAACCCATTTTACTGGGGAAGTAATGAAAGAGGTAATGGAAGCACTTCACATACAGCAAGCTTTCCATACACCTTATCATCCACAGTAGTGGTAAAGTTGAGAGACTTAATGGAATTTTTAAAAAACAGATGTGCAAAAATTAAAGCAGATACAGGAAAAGGATGGGTGGAAGCTTTGCCATTAGCCCTATATTCTGTACGAACTACCCCTAAACAACCACATGGGCTGTCCCCCTATGAGATTTTATTTGGAGGGCCACCCAAAACAGGGCTATATTTTGGGTGCAGGCTTCTCATTCTAATTTGTTAGAATATGTTCAGATTTTGCAAAGAACATTGAATAAAATACATGAAGGTGTTTGTATATCTATCCCCGACCCAGATTCTGTTTCAGGTATTCACAGAATCCAACCAGGTGACTGGGTGGTGGTCAAACGACACGTCAGAAAGCCACTAGAACCAAAATTTGACGGACCATATGATAATGTTTCTTTTCTTTTTGTTGTTTGTGAGAACTGAGACATGGAAAAATAACCATTTCATCCAAATGTTAAAATTGTATGCAACCCATAGCAACGCTAGTAACTGCTGGGTGTGTTCTCACTTACATTCCCAAACAGGAACAATAACCATGATAGCAATGCCTCTCAAATTCACTGATCTAAACACAACCAGCATAAATGGCTCATACATACAGTAGTCTCCACAGCTAATGAGCACAGATCAGTAACTTTGATGGTTTCAAAACAGATAGACACTCCACAGATTTGTTTAAACATCACATGCCCGTTTGACACTAAATGTACACGGTTGGGCAATTCAGATTACACTGAAGCAAAAATTACAGTTTATGGAGGAAACTATGGTCAATATTATTATAACCCAGATCCAGAACTAAATAGAACCCTTTATAGTACAAATTGCTAATTGCTCACAGTTCCCAATATGTAAAAATATCGGTTACCTGAGATTCCATGTTATTGCTTGCAGTTTTTTAGGAGCAGGCATACCGTCCATACGTAGAGGGTTATATTATATGTGTGGAAATAAAGCTTAGGCCTGGCTTCCTACTAATGTTACAGGTACATGTTATATTGGGAAGTTAGCACCTGCTTTGGCTGTTTGCAAGGATACAGTGCGACCAGATCAAAGTCCAGAATACCCTTTAGTGTTCAAAAGAGAGGTGTTCACTGAAGGTGACATGGCATGGTCATGGTTCCCTTCCTGGACAGGATGGGGAATTGAAGCAATGAAAAGAATAAATAACTACACTAGAATTGTAGATGAGATTATTAACCTTACTACCACTAAAATAGGTTTATTAAATGAAGAAATGGCTCAGCTTAAAAAAGTAGTATTAGAACACAGATTAACGCTAAATTATCTCCCTGCAGCTCAAGGTGGGATGTGTAAGGTATTTCACACTGACTGTTGTATATATATTTCTGATAATGAGGACATTATTAAAGGGCATCTTGCTAAGATAAGAGAACTACAGAATAAGGCCAGGGATATTGCTAAAGATGGATGGAACCCCTTTCAGGGTTTAGGAGGTTTTGCTGATTTTTTTATATGGCATAGCAACATGGTTACAGAAACTAGGCGCTTACATTGTGATGTTCCTATTTCTCATATTTGTTATTTACTTCCTCATCAGGCTATGCCTCTGTGTAACTACCCGCTGTACCAACAAATGTACCACCAGCCCTGATGAACCCATTATTGTGAGAAAGCTAGGAGAGAGCTGAACAGGACGCCGTCTCTCTGCGCCAATGTAACAGGAGTTACCAGCAATCGGCTGAATGTAACACGGAGAAGAATGGTGTCAAATAAACAAAAGGGGGGAAAATGACATGGGCATTCACTGTACTGTTAATTTAAGCACAATAGACTCCATTTTGTTCTCACTGTTGAAATGTGTTCTGTAACCTTCACCTAACACACAGACACATCTTCTACTAAACGCTCTCTACTCCCTCCTCCTTTCTCAAGGTTTTACTTTTGCAATTGTTCTATTTGCTAGTTTTTAATAATACATTTCTATTTGTTAGCTTTTAATAACATATTTCTATTTGTTAGTTTTTAATAACATCTCACACCACCCATTTCTTACCTATGTATAAAATAACATGTAATAATACATTTTCACTGAACGGACATTTTAAACACAGTGATTGAGCCCTTTGAATCTGTTCCTGCAGCTGCAGTATAAACTTTTTTTTAGAGTCCCAATCAATCAGTCATATCAGAAGCTATTGCAGTAGCTGTCTATATGATGGCAATTTTAGAGGTCACCAAATGCCAAATGTGGAAACATGGATAAACAAATAACAATATGAACAATAAATGCCCAATGTTTCAAAACTGGTATGTCCCAGATTGAATTGTATCATGCAGACATGGTATTTAGCATTTAAAGTCCATGCTATTATGCAGAGTGAAAGTTCATATAGATGAGGATATTATAATAATAATATCCCAAATCTCTGTATGCTTCTTGCACAGTGAATCAAGTTTGTATTTCATTCTAGTACAAACCCATCTAGACAGCAATGTCATACACTTATTTTAATACAAATAGGCCTGAACAAATGTAGTTAACCTGGATCTGCCAAAAACATTGTATTAGTGGGCCAACGAACGATGTTTACTACGAACGATTACTGTGTCCACGAACCTGGAACTTGCCAGTTTAAACTGTACAACAGTAAAGAAAAGCACATGGAGCAGCATGCAAGTAATAATAATAATAATAGGAACACACGACAACTACTTACTTTTTTGAAGAACTCTCTTGATCTTTCTGTACTGATCCTGCTCCCTCAGTTTCAGGTCTGACCATCGTTTCCTCAATTGCTCCTTGGATCGTCATACCCCAAAATTCCTGTGCAGTCTTTTCAAAACTTTAGCCATGATCTTGGCCTTTCTGACATTTGGGTTTGGTTAAGGTCCATGCTTCCCATCATAGTCGGCCCTCTTCAAGATGTCTTCCATCTCTACCATCTCTTTAAAGGACATATTTGAGGCCTTAAATCTCCTCCGGGATCAGGACGTTCGTGGCCCTGGGCTTTCGTCATTGCTGCTCTCCTCTGCGTGCACTTTCTCTTTCTCCGCCATGTGCTCTCCCACTACGCTGAAAGACAAGGGGCGTGGAATAGACTAGAAAGAACGTCAGGGGCGGGCGGAGTTTCACGCATGCACAGTGTATATAAAGCCTAAAACACGTGTGTCGTACGTACGAACTGTGAGAGGAGGAAGGAGTATCAGAAGCGCTGATCATTAGATCAATTTTAACTTGGTGCATCAGTGGCCTATACTGCTTATATATTGAGGCCTATATTGGGTCAAGATTAGGAGAGTTTAGCCTGACATTATGGTTTGTCTTGTGTTGTGTCTTGCAGAGAAAATGGATTTATTCAATGATGAGAACTTTATCCCCATATTCATTGATATGTACAGGGAGTTGCCCTGTCTGTGGCAGGTAAACCACCGTTTTTATAGCAATCAAACAAAGAGAATGGCAGCGCTGGATCAATTGCTGGAATTTGTGAAGCCGGTGATCCCCATGGCAGACATCCCCTATTTGAAGGCCCTAATTGGTGGCATGAGAAGCACTTATAATAGAGAGTGCAAGAAGGTCCAGGATTCCCAGAGATCAGGAGCAAGGGCAGATAACATTTATGTCCCCAGGCTGTGGTACTATGACAGACTGCATTTTCTGGCAGGCCAGACTGAACCCAGGCCAGCACTCTCCAGTCTTCCTTCAAGGCTTCCTTCCACCTCAGCTAAGGCTTCTGACATCCAACCTGGGCCTTCCAGCCAGGAAGAAGTGGAGGAGCCCAGCTTGAGCCAGATATAGCATTGTTCAACATATTTCTAGTCAAATAATTAATGATGTTAACTAGATGTTATTATTAATCAGTAATCTCTGATTTTACAAAGTGTTTTACATATCAATAGACAGTAGTGGCCACAAATGATTGGGACAAGAATGAAAAATGCTAGGGTCAGAATGATAGTCTTTTCTATTCATTAACATTCAATTTGCAACAGTCATGAGCTGAAAATTGTGTGTGATTGATGAATCAAAAACTAAAACTATGTCCCTTTTTCATACACAGGAAAGTCTCAGCCAGGAGGAGGCTGTGGATAGTGGCAGCCAGGAGGAGGCGGGGGTAAGTGGCAGCCAGGAGGTGGCCAGGCCCAGTAGCATGCCTGAATTCCAGGTCCCTCCCCTCCGCCTTCCAAAAAAAGTCCCAGGAAGAGCAGTAACCTGGAGGAGGCAGCACTTGGCCTATTTTGGAAGGCTACTGTGGCCCTCAGAACCTTCCCCAATAATCAAGACGAATATGCCTACATGGCAGCCTGCAAAATGCAGAAAATGGAGGAGGGCCAACGCCTCTTATGTGAGGAAGTTATGTTACAAGCCCTAAATAAGTGGTTGAGGGGTGAACTCACAAGCCAGAGCCACATTTGTGAGTTCAACCATGGTCCTCCTCCTCCACCTCCTGCCACAACTACAACACCAGAGCCACAGAATGGAAGCAAGTGTGGAAGGAAGTGTGGAAGGAAGACAAGAAAGTGATGGCCTGGGTTCAGTCTGGTCTGACAAAAGAGTAAGTCCACAGCCTGTGGACAGATATGTCATCTGCTGCTGTTCCTGATCTCTTGTAATCCTGGACCGGATTGTGCTCACTATTATAAGGACCCCTCAGGCCACCAATTTTGGCTGTAAAATAATTGATGTCTGCCCTGGGGTACAAAGGCTTAGCAAATGTCACCAGTTTCTCCAGCGTTGCCTTCCTCTTTATTTTGTTATGACCCATAATAAATGGCTATTTATTTTTCACAAACACTTGCCTATGTGTTTTACTTCAAAAAGGACAGTTTCTTTGTAAATAGGCAGGTACATTTCAAAAATACAATGCCAAATTAACAAGGGACACCAACACCAACCTCCTTGAGGTTAAAAAATACAAGATGATAATGGTGCTGTGGTAACTTGACACAAAACGAAAGAAAAAAATTATAGAGATCCCTATAAAAAAATAGGAGATCTGGATAAAAAAAAATAAAAAAAACTATAAACAAAAATTCGAAACATTATTATGGAGATCTGACGAAAAAAAATATTATTCATGAGATCACGAGCAATAATAAAGAAATCAGTTTGTCAGAATGTGTGTGAATATCAGCAGCAAAACAACTTCATTATTCTAGCATTATAAAGAAGAAGAGAAAGTGCTGCATTAAAAGATTTTTAAATTTGCAGCGTGACGAATGTGCTATCTCCATTACAAACATTATCTTCCGTCTCATACTTGATTCAGAGTATGCGTGGAACTTTGTGCATCAGATTTGTGTACACACGATCAGAATTTACAAGAACGGATTTCGTTGTCGGAATATTTGAGATCCAGATCTCAAATTTTGTTTGTTGGAAATTCTGACGGAAATTGTCCGATGGAGCCTACACACGGTCCGAATTTCCGACAACAAGCTTCCATCGAACATTTGTTGTCGGAAAATCCAATCGTGTGTACATGGCATAGCAAGTTATTTCTCTCATACAGCATAAGCATACTTGAATTTACACCCCAAAATACATTCTGCTACTCCTCCTGAGTATGGGGATACCGCATGTGTGAGACTTTTTCACAGCCTGGCCACATACAGAGGCCCAACATCCAAGAAGCACACTCAGGTGTTCTAGATCTCTACTAAACCCTTCCTATTTCTTTACCAAGTTCCTTTTACTGCTTATCACGTATGTCTCTTGTGACAGACCTAGCCGGGAGAGAGACTTTTGGAGGGGACTGAACGCTAGCCTCTTACCGTCTGATCATGGGCCCTGGCATTTTGGGGAACGGTGCCTTTTGTAAGCTGTTTGCCTGGGGACCCTTGAGGTAGTACTACTTTGGATTCGGGTCCTGGTCCCCCAGGACACACAGACTCTGGTGACCCTGGATTTGCCATATTAGAAATAGTGGCTGATTCATAATGCTGGGACAGATACTGTTAGGAGATGCTGACGTAAATTCCAGCCACATGTCTGTCTGTTGCCTGCTAGAATGTGTATTGTAAATAAGTCTCTAGTATGGGATCTAAGAGTCATCAGATCCCCATTGTTGTTTGTGTTAATTAACTCTGCTATTTTGATAATGTTGATTGGGCTTTCTGAGCTACAAGATGGCCAGTCTGGCCTAAAGGTTATGTCTGAGTCATCTAGGCTGTCTAAAGGGATTATTTAATTAGCCCATGTTAATTAGGTTACAGGTGTATTGTTAGAGTAATATGAGCCAGAGATATGCACCTCCACTGTTAGTGTATAAAAGAGCCTGTATTTTTGAATAAAAAAGATTCCTGGTTGAACTTACATACAGCCTGCCTGGTGTTTGTTCTGAGCTATCACAACTGGGTTAGAACGGCACATAGCTGTAGTTCTAATCCCGGAGCATTGGATGACCGAACAATCAGATGTTGCGATCTGCAATCTGATTCTATAGCAGCAGAGTGTCGGGAGAGTGGAACCGAGCGAGCAAGGGGCTCGTTACATCTCTATTGCGCTATCTTTGGCTAAATTTGATGGCCTGCATACTTTATGAAATATTGGTAAAGCACGGGATAGATGGTGGGATGGGGTTGGTTGCCACATAGATAAGTGTATAACATGGCTACAATATAAACGTGGGCTCACTCAAAATCTAATCTAATGGGTCTCTATAGAACAGCAGATGTCTGATGTCCCCATGGATGAATAGTCAACGTCGCCCACCAGCACAGTCACTTTCGTACTCAACTCAATATGTTTTGAAGGTGACCGACAACCAAGATATCACCCTTCCCGTCTGAGGACATTTATAAACGTACGTTGGATGGAAAGTGGTTAAGTCAACTTACCATGGAGAAGCCTGGTTGCCCAAGTCATTGGCTGTGCTATCTTCAACTTAAACATTTTTTTGGTAGCTTGTTAAACAAAGCCTAACATTTCAAGATTTGGCTCCTATAGAGACCCTGTGTCTCCAGAAAAAGGACTGCACCAACCTATATCTATTATTTACAGCATACTTTTGCTACATGCTTTTCCTCATTGCCCACTTTATATTAGAGACTGTGAGGAGTTGAGCTATTCTTTCTCACTGAAAGATTAAGAAAAGTCCTTTATTCCAACAGCCGATGTGACACAGAACAAGTTGGGGTGATTGGCTCTACCTTCCTAGCTGTCACATGGGAGTGAATAAACCAAGTGTATATAAATGAGTAAATATAACTCCCTATAAAAAACAAAAGGGAGAACGAAAGGAAGGTACCCCCAATAGTACAAACGACACGCAATTATATCAATATAAGTGTAATGGTGGCTAGATGGTACCATGGGATACAGCACCTCATCCCCGAAGTAATCAAAAAAGCTAGTGGGTGTGAGGACAGGGGATTATAACGGTGCTAGGGTCAAAGAATATAACGAAGAAAGAATAGAGAGATTTTTTAAAAGACAAGGAATTACAAAGTTTATTGGTAATAATACATACATAAAAAAACACATAAAAATCGATTTACACTTTAGAATAGATATATATACTGCATGTGACCCAAGATATTGTAGAATAGGCCAGATGGAGGTGGCCGTCGAAAAAGGGGCTCGATTTCCTACATGTTTCGCCAAGACATTGGCTTCCTCAGGGAACAAGAGCTCAAAAATGTAAAGAGGGTCTGTATATGAGGATATAAAGAACATCATGTGAACAAAGACATTTAACAATGCAGTATTTAATATATACTCAAGAAAATCAAAATTGTAGCTAGGTGGTCATGTAACAAGGCGGTCCCACTGGTACCGGTATCGCAAACGTACCTGGAGCGCCGACTCCCAGAGAGGCGCCGCGGAGGGCGTCACCACAGGGGAATAACGGGCAGGCCGTGCCGTATAATTGTACCTGCAGGGGGCGCACAGTAAACCTGGCAGAGGAATGTATTGAAAGTATGTGAGTAGATGTTGTGTTTTAGCAAATAGGAAACTGAAGATGATGCAGTTATGCATCACTTGCATAAGGCGAAGAAATATATATATCTGAGTAATAAAGAAGTATAAAAACTCACAATTTACTTTAAAAACAGTGAATTGCAGTGGACAAGAGGTGCCTGAAGATGGATGCACACATACAGCAGAGCAATTAGCGGAATCAGCAATCAATTAGAAAAAATGGCCTAGATGGAAGAATAAAATGCTATTAAGGTGGAATTTAATATGCATTATAAACTAGGCAAGGAAAAAAGCAAGAGTGAACTTACATAGTAAGGTAACCTGCCAGATAGAGGTTTCGGATTGATGCAATCAATGCATAAGATGTATTAGAAAAAACACCAATTGCATTGTGTCCTAGGGAGAAATGGATATGAGGGGGAAAGTGAGGACGACAGCGACTGTATTAAGAGAAATAATAGAACTGCTGAGGGGATAGGGAACAGATTTACCTGGTAAGCCAGAGAGCGAAGGATGTGGTTTTAAGGAAATAGATGTTGTGGATTGCTCAGAGGATGGATAATAAGTCCCAAATAGTTCCTATAAGGAATGATTAAAGGCTCAATGAGTAGTGAAATAGGGACAAAATTATGCTGGATGTCCTCAGGAAAAAAGAAGAAATTACCTTGTTGCTGTGTGTGGAGTGTGTATAGGCACGTCCGTCGTCCAGCAGAAGGGCTGGGGGACTGGCCGGTTACTTATGTGCCCCCCACACCTGATCAAATCGTGATCAGGTGTGCGGACGCAAGTGAAGGGTGCCCGCGCATGCGCACAAGGCGATGCCCCGGAACAACAAGTTCCGGCATGCACCGCGTGCGCATGCTCAGAGCAGGCGGGCCGCTTGGCGAATGGGAGGGTGGGACGCCGAGGAGTGGGAGGTACCAAGGCGTCACCACCTCCCATCAGCCGATGGAAGAGAGGGGACCAGAGAGTCTGAGTGTGACGCGGGCACCCAGGGCAGACAGGATGGGTCTGCCCCGGGCATCCGTACAGGCACGGACAGCACTGGTGATGCACCTCCCGAGGGGGGAAGCCAGCGACACGTCTCCCCACCAGGACGTAGGGGGACCAGGCAGAGGGTGCGATCCGGCAATGGGGCACACCAAGTGCAGGACTAAAAGTGGGCAGAGACACAGGGTGGAGGGGCATGGCCTCCACTGCTCAGGCCGTCCACAGGGGTCCATGGGGACAGCGAGAGATGCCTGTGTGTCGGCACATAATACCACGCCACAAAGTGTATAACAGACATGGAGAACAACGTAGTCCAAGTTGTACAAAAGAATTATGAAAAAAGACAATATTATATAACATGAACAAAAACTCAAAAAGAACAGATGAGTCAAAAGGGTATGTCAATACAGGTAGCAATATCAAAACTTCACATATCGATGAATAAGAAAATACAGAATTAAACAAAATTAACTGTGTAGAAATAAAATTATTAATATGACGGGAAATACAGTAATAGCAAATGACAAAGGTCAAGATGGTAAATAGTGTCATATAGGGACTGAAAAGGGGAACCACAAGTAGAGCCATGGCAGAAATCAAGATAAGGTAAGAAAAAGGGGAATGTATGGAGAGAAGACAGTGAAAGGGTGTGAAAAGAATACGGGAAGAAGGGGGCAAGGAGGGGGAAGGGACAGAAAGAATAGAATCTATAAGCGGCGCAGGCTGAAGGGTGGGCATAGAAGATAAAAATGCGCACTATAATTATAGATATGGCTCTTAAGAGTACATCTATTAGAGAAAAGGTTTGAAGCTGATATGTTCATTAAGTCCCGGAAATTTGGTGGCATTTAATGTATGAATCCATTTTGTTTCAAGTCGTAGTAATTTGTTGTCTATGCTTCTGCCTCTGACATGTGAGGGGACATTAACTAAATAAAAAAGTGTAGCGCTATGGTGATGAAGCAAATGTAGGGTGTAGGACAGAAGAAGGTCTGTTTACATTTGAAGAAACCAATAACCTCATCTAATCCAAAACCTATGTGTGCTAGATAGTGCAGTGAATATGGATGTGACATCCGATATCACCACTCGTATAAATAAGAAAGATGCTCTATCTCGCTAGGAAGAGCAAAAAACATCAAAAAAGAATTGAATGTATAAAAAAGTTAATATTGATTAAAACATCCAAACTTATCAGTGGTGAAGAAAATATATAGTGTCAGAAGTGTCCATAATATAAATGGATAAAACTCCCAAATAAACAATATAAACATATTAGTCCATATGGTGTACGATGTGGTTGGCCCAAATTGAATCACAGGCGGGTGGCATCACAAAGAAGAATCCAAATTTCAGTAAAAGATGGAATACTCTTACCGACTTTGATGGACTCACAGGCCTTTGGCGGTGAGTCAATTAGGCTTGTACTGTCTTATGATGGATGACAGTGTCAGGATGGCTTGTACACCAGAAGGGTTCCTCCTCAGATGGGGGGCCAAGAATCAGCCCAAAAAGGTCTCCGTCTTTGTCAGCATGCATGGACCATATATGAAGAAAAAACAAGGAGCATTTCAAATGAACAAATCAAGCATGGCAAAAGTTAGCGAATTCCCTTTGTTAGAGGTGCTGCAAGACGTTCGTAACCCGCCCTACGCACGTTTCGTTGTCAGACTTCTACTGGGCCCCAGTAGAAGTCTGACAACGAAACGTGCGTAGGGCGGGTTACGAACGTATTGCAGCACCTCTAACAAAGGGAATTCGCTAACTTTTGCCATGCTTGATTTGTTCATTTGAAATGCTCCTTGTTTTTTCTTCATATATGGTCCATGCATGCTGACAAAGACGGAGACCGCGGAGACCTTTTTGGGCTGATTCTTGGCCCCCCATCTGAGGAGGAACCCTTCCGGTGTACAAGCCATCCTGACACTGTCATCCATCATAAGACAGTACAAGCCTAATTGACTCACCGCCAAAGGCCTGTGAGTCCATCAAAGTCGGTAAGAGTATTCCATCTTTTACTGAAATTTGGATTCTTCTTTGTGATGCCACCCGCCTGTGATTCAATTTGGGCCAACCACATCGTACACCATATGGACTAATATGTTTATATTGTTTATTTGGGAGTTTTATCCATTTATATTATGGACACTTCTGACACTATATATTTTCTTCACCACTGATAAGTTTGGATGTTTTAATCAATATTAACTTTTTTATACATTCAATTCTTTTTTGATGTTTTTTGCTCTTCCTAGCGAGATAGAGCATCTTTCTTATTTATATGAGTGGTGATATCGGATGTCACATCCATATTCACTGCACTATCTAGCACACATAGGTTTTGGATTAGATGAGGTTATTGGTTTCTTCAAATGTAAACAGACCTTCTTCTGTCCTACACCCTACATTTGCTTCATCACCATAGCGCTACACTTTTTTATTTAGTTAATGTGCACAAATATAGTCGTTTTGTAGTGTTGGCTGCTTTACTTGTTGGATTGGCGCGGTATTCCATTTATCCATGTGAGGGGACATGTTCGAGTGCGGAAAACACAATGACATAAGGATCAAAATTGTGCTGGGCAGCAATGTGCCGATTGATGGCAGTGGTAGTAGTGTTTTTGTGTAATGGTTTGATGTGATCGCGAATGCGAATCTGAAACGGACGCTTAGTTTTGCCGACATAGTATGAACCACATTGGCATTGGGCCAGATAAACGACTCCTACAGTGGTGCAGGTGACTCAGTGTCTAATGGTATGAATGTTTCCATTGGGCAAGTTCCCCACTTGAGAGTTAGTGACAAAAGCACAAATGTCACATCGGCCACATTGGTATGTACCCGTGGCAGTGGGCCTGAGGGCAATGTCAGTAGTATGGTGACTGGTAGTAAGTCGATCGCGAAGTGAAGGGGATCGACGGTATGTGATGTCAGGATGTGTATTTACATATTTGGCGATTATAGGATCTGATGTTAGTAAGGGCCAAAATTGCTTGAGAATGTGCTTAATTTGAATGTGTTGGTTTGAAAATTGGGTGATTAGTCTTAACGGTTGTCTAGTATCTGATGGTTTGTTGGAAAAAACAAGGTCCTTTCTGTTTAGTTTCTTTGCCTTATTAAAGGCTTTTTTCAAAAGGGAATGACTGTAGCCTCTATCAAGGAGTCTATTATACAATTCATGTGCTGCCTTGAGGAAATCTTCCTCTCAGGTGCAATTACGCTTAATCCTTAGATATTGGCTAAACGGGATGCTTCTAAGGAGAGGCCTGGGATGGGCGCTATGAGCATGCAATATCGTGTTGCCCGAAGAGGGTTTACGATAAAGGGCGGTGTAAATTTGACCATTAGACTGCAAACCAATCAGGAGGTCCAAGAAATGGATCTGTGATTGGCTGCACTCCATGGTGAACCTGAGATTGAACGTGTTCAGAGTAAGATGTTGAACAAAGAGGACCAGTTCCTCTTTGGTACCCGACCAGAAAAACAGTATGTCGTCTATATACCTGTACCAGGAAATCACCCTGGACAGGTAGGGATTGGAATAGGCCGGATCAAATAGTTCCCTCTCCCACCCCCCCAGGTAGAGGTTGGCGTAGGCTGGGGCACACTTGGTCCCCATAGCCACACCTTGTACCTGGAGGTAGTGGGAGGAGCCGAATATAAAGTAGTTCCGTGTGAGTATGAACCTCAATAGTTCAAGGACAAAGTCCCCGTATGTGTCAAATTTGGGGCCTCTTTCCCGAAGTAATTTTCTGATCACTGAGATGCCTCTATTGTGTGGAATGGTGTTATATAGACTTTCCACATCTAGGGCTACTAGCCATGTGTTTTCAGGTAAGGTTTGATTTTCAAGAAGCCGAAGGAGATGAATAGTATCCTTAATGTATGAAGGCAGGGCAACTACGTGGGGTGCCAGATATTTATCGACCAATGCACTGGCGGATTCGGTGAGACATTGTCGTCCGGACACAATTGGGCGGCCCGGGGGGTGATCGAGAGATTTATGGAGTTTAGGAAGCGAATAAAAGGTAGGAGTTGTGGGTTCTTTGACACTGAGAAACTTCCATGTGTTGGAATCTATAGTGCCCTTTTGGTAGGCTTCGAATATCAATTGTTGATATTCGGATATATAGTGGTCGATAAGTGATTTAGAGATGGGTCTGTACCAATCTCGGTTGTTAAGGATGTCAAGACACATTTGTTCATAGGAGGGCACATCCATCACCACCACGTTGCCACCCTTGTCGGCTGGCTTAATGATCAGTTCGGGATGATTTTGAAGGGATTTGATGGCTTTGGTGAGAGCCGGAGTTAGATTGGGAGAGTGAGGGGGATTAGAATTTAGCCCTTCAATAGTGGTAGTAACCTGTTGTACGAAGGCCCAGATATTGGGGTTTGTGGATAGTTTGGGGAAATTAGTGGATTTAGTGGGTGGGAGGGGGGAAGGAGACACCAAGGGCGGCGGCCCCAGAATCAGGGAAGTCCGGAAAATCGTCGCCGTCAGTGTCGCCCTCCTCCCAAAGTGACATCAGCTCCTCAAGAGCTTGTATTTCAGCCAAAGTGGGGATTTGTTGAGAGGGCCTTGTTTCTTGGGGAAGTACATTGGTAGAAGAAGATTTGTCATAGATCACTTTGTAAAGCAGTCTGCGTGCAAAAAGATGGATATCTTTGATAAAGGCAAATTTGTCGAAATCGTTGGATGGACAAAAAGTGAGGCCAAGTTGGAGTACGTGGATCTGATCCATGTTTAATGGAATAGATGATAAGTTAATTACATCAGGGGTGGATGATCTTCGTGGATCACCGGGGTTTGTGTTTGTGGGTTGGGGGTTGGACTCAGGAGGGAGTCCTGGCCCTGTCCTAAAAAAATAGGTGCAAGTTTAGGGTCCACAGGTAAGGAATTAGCTGGGAACATGGAAGTAATGGTGGGTTCACTTACCCTCCGAGTGACAGTGTGCGTTTGAGAGTGAAGGGGTGCCGATGTGGCCGTAGGTGCCTTGGTGTTGGATGATTTTGGTATCGCTGACGACTTAGATTGTGCTTTAGTGAAAGGGGTGGACACGTGAGAGGTCTTGGGGTGAGCCGTGGATGAGTGAAGGAGAGGAGTGGGTCCAAGCGTGCGGTGTAGTGATTCCGAGGACGTGGCCGATAAATCGCCTTTTCTTCTTTTCGCCAGTTGTTCTTGTGTTAGATCTTGATATACAGTGGAAGTGCTAGATGAGAAGGAAGCAGACATGGTATTAGAAGCATGATTGTTGGAGGTAGGTATATTGGAGGTGAAGGGCTTGTTTCTAGGTTTGGTTTCCTTGGTGTTATCCCAATTGTAGGCATAGCCATTTTCATGGGCTGCTAGATCTCTAAGGAATTTGCTTTCTTTGTCATTAATTGTTGTAAGTGTGTATTCCTCCAGGTGAGCTTGCAGGGTTTTATCCCGTTTGCTATATCTGGGGGAAGACATACCTTGTGCATGGTCAGTATACCATTGGTTGATAGCAACATCAAGTTGTGCCAACTCGGTGGTGTATTCATTACAGAGCATGGGAAGCATGTTGAGGGAGCATGACAACAGGTTACTCTCCCAAGACGCCTTCAATGTATCATTAATTTTTTTGATGTTCGGAAATAATTGTATTCTTAATCCCCAAGGGATAATTTTGTGTTCAGCATACTTTTCAAAATAGATTTTGTGCCAGTAAATTCTGACTTTCTTTTCCAAAAGACGTTGTAGTCTGATGAATGCCCTGTCCAGTTCAGCGTCACTTATAGTAGAAGAATTTTGGGATGCCTGGATGCGCGTCATAAGGCCCTCCCAGGCCTCACCACAGAAATCTGCCATGGCTGTAACCCGTGGATCCCTGAACAGCACTGAGGATGCAAACAAACGAGCATGCTCTGCTCTGAGCATGCGCACGCGGTGCATGCCGGAACTTGTTGTTCCGGGGCACCGCCTTGTGCGCATGCGCGGGCACCCTTCACTTGCGTCCGCACACCTGATCACGATTTGATCAGGTGTGGGGGGCACATAAGTAACCGGCCAGTCCCCCAGCCCTTCTGCTGGACGACGGACGTGCCTATACACACTCCACACACAGCAACAAGGTAATTTCTTCTTTTTTCCTGAGGACATCCAGCATAATTTTGTCCCTATTTCACTACTCATTGAGCCTTTAATCATTCCTTATAGGAACTATTTGGGACTTATTATCCATCCTCTGAGCAATCCACAACATCTATTTCCTTAAAACCACATCCTTCGCTCTCTGGCTTACCAGGTAAATCTGTTCCCTATCCCCTCAGCAGTTCTATTATTTCTCTTAATACAGTCGCTGTCGTCCTCACTTTCCCCCTCATATCCATTTCTCCCTAGGACACAATGCAATTGGTATTTTTTCTAATACATCTTATGCATTGATTGCATCAATCCGAAACCTCTATCTGGCAGGTTACCTTACTATGTAAGTTCACTCTTGCTTTTTTCCTTGCCTAGTTTATAATGCATATTAAATTCCACCTTAATAGCATTTTATTCTTCCATCTAGGCCATTTTTTCTAATTGATTGCTGATTCCGCTAATTGCTCTGCTGTATGTGTGCATCCATCTTCAGGCACCTCTTGTCCACTGCAATTCACTGTTTTTAAAGTAAATTGTGAGTTTTTATACTTCTTTATTACTCAGATATATATATTTCTTCGCCTTATACAAGTGATGCATAACTGCATCATCTTCAGTTTCCTATTTGCTAAAACACAACATCTACTCACATACTTTCAATACATTCCTCTGCCAGGTTTACTGTGCGCCCCCTGCAGGTACAATTATACGGCACGGCCTGCCCGTTATTCCCCTGTGGTGACGCCCTCCGCGGCCCCTCTCTGGGAGTCGGCGCTCCAGGTACGTTTGCGGTACCGGTACCAGTGGGACCGCCTTGTTACATGACCACCTAGCCACAATTTTGATTTTCTTGAGTATATATTAAATACTGCATTGTTAAATGTCTTTGTTCACATGATGTTCTTTATATCCTCATATACAGACCCTCTTTACATTTTTGAGCTCTTGTTCCCTGAGGAAGCCAATGTCTTGGCGAAACATGTAGGAAATCGAGCCCCTTTTTCGACGGCCACCTCCAGTAGGAATATCAAATAGGGATAGGAAGAACATCTTAAACGGTCATAAATATGAATAGGAGATACAGTCATACATGTGAATGCAAAACTATATTAGGATGAACAGAGAAACATCGATACTCAGGTCCCAAGTGGTGGTCTAAGATAATGCAGTATGAGACGTCCATATACAGGTCCCAGGTGGTGGACTGAGGTAATACAATATGAACAATACCAGATATTACCTGAAAAAAACATAATAAGCGTAATAATAACAAATAAAAACCTAAAACCAGATGGTATGTGAAATTAGAAATAGAGGATAAAGTCTCATAGTGATATAAGGGGATGTGTGGATGTAAATAAATATAGAAATTACCAAAGACGTATCCTAGACCTAAAACAAGTTCTAATGTGGGCGGATGTACCAAAACACTTACTAAGTAAATAAATTCTATAATATAAAACCTGAAGCACCCAGGCAAGACCTACACCATTAACCCCCCATAATTGGGGTGAAAGGTGGCAGTGCCCCCTAAGTGCAATAAAGTTAGTAAATTGTAAATATAGAAGTGTACTGGTACTACCTGGTAACATACCGACCGAAACCATCCCCCTACCCATAAAGGACATAGTGGATTCAGAAAAACTTATTATGGTATGGATCTGATGCAATGAAGGCCTAAGGTTATAGATCTATATGTAATCATACATTAATAAATTGGTAGAGTAAAGAGTGGAATGATGACAAAGGCCACCCATAAGGGCAGCAACTCATGGAGCAATGGTGACCCACAGTGCAAAGTTATGGATTGGCTAAGAAGCAATTTAGATCTATGTCTAAATTCAGCCCTTTAGGGGCAAGAGACCCTAACTGGTATATCCAGCTAGTTTAATTTCTGGAGATAAGGGTTTGTTTGTTTACCCCCCTCCAATGATCCTAAACCATATCAATGCCATAGAATACAAGTCTTTGTATTGACTGTTAAACCCAGTAATGAAAGCTATATCCTTCTGGTTGCTAACATTCCTACTTTTCTTTCGGAGTAGATATTTTCTATCCATTCTCAGGATTTCCATTTTTGAGCTAGACAAGGTTATCAAGTACATATCCTTTTTCATAGAATCTTTCTATCAGGATGTCAGCCTGTGTGTTAAAGTCTTCAAGTGAATCACAGTTCCTGCGTATCTTTAGTAGTTGGCCTTTAGGAATGTAGCATTTCCACTTGGGGTGATGGCAGCTGGATATGGGGATGTACCCGTTCCGATCTGTTCTTTTAAAAAAGGTACGGGTACATAAGGTGGGCATCCCCCACCTTAAAAATCTCTAGGTCCAGGTAGTCAAACTTATGGTAATTCCATTTACCCATAGAAGTAATACCATATCTGTTGGCATTTAGATCTTCAAAACTAAAAAATCAAAAAACAAAAAATCGAAACATTTTGATTTGGGGGATATTCCTGTTGTAAACATATCCCTCCTCCCACATGTTCATGAAAAGGTTTGCTACGCTAGAAGCATACCGGGCTCCCATAGCAACCCCTTTGGTTTGTACAAGGCATTCTTTGTTATACCAGAAATAGTTGCACTCCATGGCCAATTTAAGGCCTTCTAGGATAAAATCAGTCTGTACTTGTTTAATCTGTGTATTCTCATGTAATGCTTTTTCTACTCCAAGCAGCCCATCTTTTTGCACAATGCTTGTGTACAACAAACTAACATCTATAGTTGCTAGCAACCAATTCTCTGCACCTTTTATCTCTTGTAGTTCTTGTATGAGTTGCAGGTTGTCACGTAAATATTATTTGCCTTGTTGCACCAGTGGTTTCAGATATTTATCCAGATATTCCCCCAGCCTTGAGAAAACCAAATTTATTCCACTGATAATGGGCCTACCAGGTGGTTTATCCAGTCTTTTGTGAATCTTGGGTGTATAATATATGACTGGAGTTTTGGTGAAGTTAGAGACCAGATATTCCGCTTCTTTGGGATTCAATATACCCATGTTCTTCCCTTTATCAACATACGTCCTTAGTTTATTTTCGTACTTCTTCTTCGGGTCCCTGTTAATCTCCTATATGTATTATCAACGTTTTATAGATTCTACATCTCTTCTTGGTAATCTTTCTTATTCAGGATCACCAGCCCTCCCCCCTTATCTGCCAGGCGTATTACTACTTTGTGCTGTTTTGCTATGTGTTTAATGGCTCTCCATATGTATTTAGTTTTCTTGCTCTTCTCCTCCATATTTCTCAGGTCCTCCTCCACCATCTTCTTAAATGTGCTCATGCATTGATCTCCTGGCATTTTAGGGTTGAAGATGGAGTAATTTCTAAGATTTGTTTGTACATATTCTGGAGTCTCCTGTATCCTGTTATCCATGTTCATAGCATAATGTTTCTTGATGTTAAGTTTTCTCATGAACTTTTGAAGGTCTAGCTGATGTGACTACAAGTGTTGTGGATTTTCACATATGGACTTAAGTGGAAGAGTTTATGATAATGCTATGGCACAAGTACTGGTTTGTGAGTATATTCACCTCTATTTTATTTAAAAAAAAAAAATTGTATTGAAGATAATGTGCTTTGTTCTTCTATGCTTTCAATCCTGAGATCTTATTTATGATTCCACTCACTTCTTGACTCGAGCATGAGAAGTCAGCATGGCTCAGTATGTGCAGCTTGGGCTCCAAACTTTATTTTCTTCTTTTGTATTCCCCTTTTCTTCTTCTTCTCTTTCATTTTCTTACTTTTTGCCTCTTTTTATGGCTTATAGCCCCCCAGCTGTTTTGAAACTACAAGTCCCATGAGACAATGCAAAACCCTGACAATCACAGGCATGACTCCTAGAGGCAGAGGCATGATGTGATTTGTACTTTCACCACAGCTGAAGTGTCGAGGTTGCCTACCCCTGGCTTTCTGGCTTCTAATATAGTATGGGGATGCAAGGCTTCACGCACAAACTTAAACTAGCATGGCAAATAGGATTGAATTGCACTTTATGCTCATCTTTGATATTGAATGTGTATTATCTTTTATTTAGGTATTGTTTTTTTGCATGTTGACCAACTGAATTCCATAAAAATGTTTAATAAAGTTCTATTATATAAAAGAAAAATATTATTTTTTTTTTCATCCAGGAAAGATTTGGCAAGAAGTCTCATGCTGTTGATACTAGAAGGAGGCATCCAAGTAGTCAGTGACGTGTGAGTAGGCCCAAGAGAATGCCTGGGGGAGACTGTTGCCATTTTGCACCCCTTATTTGTTTGTGGAGACACTGTTCCAGACCTGCTGCTAGGGCTGCGACTTAGAGAAAACCCCCTGTGATAAGCTGTTGTTACCTTTTGTGCAGAAGACTTTACTTCAGTTAACTACTTCTAAATTGTGTACCTGATCAAGTTTGCTAAGTTCTGGGTATCCCTATCCCAGGTCTACAAACAATAAAAAAAGACAGTATCTGCCTTTTACTTGTGTGGAAGACTGAGAGGACTGTGTGCACCTGGCTGTGAAATTACCTTATTCCTGGCTGTCTTGTAGTATATGGGATCAGAACCTGGGTCGGTGATACAGTTGTAAAAAAAAAATAACTCTAAAATTGAGAGGTTATAATAAGAGAAGGGGAATTCTGAGATGTGAAACAAGATGGACATATGAGATGAGAACATATGTCCCATTTGGATTGAATAGTGAATGGGATGTTAATTGTTTGAGTATTGTAAGTAAGAAAGATGCATAAAATGAGGTTAAATTATGGGTCACATTCATTTAATAGCTATGAGTTCACGTGTATTTAATACCTGGGAAAAATAAGCAATCTTGTCTAATATATTTATAATACAGTATGGGGGTGTAAGAGGGGTTATAAGAGGGGTCATATTTATTTGTTATACTGTATATATTGTGAATGAAGCATTTCACTAATAAAAATAAATAACACTAATAAAAATCATGCTGTGTATAATTGTTTAATAGTTTACATAATTTATTGGGAGGACTATTTATAGGGCCGTTTTATATGTATTTTTATTGTATATGTTATGGCAGGATCAGAAGTAATTAATAATGTAGTATATAATATTTCCATCAGTACAGAGAAGTACAAAAGTCCCCAATTCCTATGTGGTGGCCAAGTTTGGAAGAGGGGTGCTCTAGATGTGACCTGCCCACTGTACTCTGCATCCCACAGAGAGGAGGGATGTATTGGGGGATATACAATGCTTGATGTAAAGAATTAGGGTGGAGTTGAGAGTAGGAAAGATTTGTAAATTGGTTCCATGGATGGGAATGATTTGGGACTCATACCCTGTAATTCATAAAGACTGGCACAAGCAGATTTTAAAAACATGTCTCCCATGCTTTTAAAAGTGGTCAAGAATGCATCAAATTCATGTCCCTGTCTAGAACTTGAACATGAATTTGGCTCCTGCTGCGCCACTTTTGGAATGCACGTGACGCACAAAATCTGTCTGAGATATTTTCTCTCTGTACGTTAAAAGAGAGTTGGTCTTAATTATCTCCTCTTTTATATTTTGGAGTATTCATTGTGAAAAAATGTAAAAGTGGCACATTTTAGAACTATCTGAATTTGGTGCACGAGTTGCTGTCAGAACCAAAAGTCTTACAAATGCTTCATGAATTTTGGTGCAATACATTAACAAGAGGAATTAATGCCAGGGAAGTGTTGCAGCAGCTTTATTGAATTCACCCCAGAGCGTTATTTAGGGGGATCAATAATTTAGCCTCTAATAACATTTTAAATTAGGAAAAAGTCGGCTGAGTATATAGTTAAAACTCCAAGTCCCTACTTGAGATTCCATCTGATTGCAGAAGTGATTTGAGTGGCTGAACAGCCACTCTATCACTTCTGGCGGTGGCAGAAGGGGGTCCATCCCCCCCTCCCACTGCTGCCTTTTTGGGGCTCTGCTGTCCAATCATAAAGACCAGGAGCGATGCTACTGGTGACAATGGCTGCACAGAACAGAGAGAGAGGAACTGATGTTGCTCATTCCTGTCTGTGACCACAGAAACAGGAAGCAATGACTATGCCGTCATTTGCGGTTGTGCCTCTCTGTCTATCTGGCAATTAGTGGCCAGGAAAGCAGCCAATCAGATCAATATATGTCAGATTCACTACATTGGAGGGCAGAGGAGAAATATCTGGAGTCTAAAAGACCCCAGATCTCTTCATAAAGAGGACCTGTCATGGCCCATGCTGTCACAAGGGATGTTGTTCATCCCTTGTGATAGCAATAAAGTTAATAATAAAAATAAAGACAGAGTAAAAAAAAAAGTTATATAAAATAAATATATATTTTTTTTAAAGCGCCCCCCCGGTCACCCCCCCGTGATTAAGTGCAAATGCGAACACACACGTTTCTCCCACAAGCATATGTAAATGGTGATCACACTACACATGTGAGGTATTGTCCTGAACATCAGAGTGAGAGCAATAATTCTAGCACCAGACCTCCTGTGTATCTCTAAACTGACCTCCTGTGTATCTCTAACCTGAGTTGCTTATGGACAATTTTAAGTACCATAATTTGCTGTCATTCCATGGGCGGATGCAGTTTTAAGGTGTGACATGTGAGGTATCTATTTACTCAGCGTAACATCATCTTTTTTAGTTTTAAAAAAAATTGTATTATATTGTGATTGTGTGCAATAAAATTCATAAAAGTATATATTTTCAAAAACAAACTGTGTTAAAAAAAAAAAAAACCACTGCACAAATATCCTGTGACATAAAACATTGGAACACCCATCATTTTATTCTATAGGGTCTCTGCTAAAAATATATACTGTATTTATTGGCACTCACTTTTTCACCATGAAAATCGGGTGCAAAGAGCGTGTTAAATGCCGATACTTTCATTTTAGTTGCCTTGGAGGGGACAGGGAGGGGGGGCAGGACGAGCGCTGTCAGATTACATACAGTGAGAATCTTCTGTTTACTTGGATGCCTCTGTAATAAGAAGTCCTCTCTCCTGGGCCGCCATTGGACCACTGTTCTGTCTATCATAGGAGATTCTCACTGTATGTAAATTGGTCGGAGCTTGTCCCGCCCCGCTCCCTGTCCCCTCTAGGCTGCAGATGGGCATCGATCAGGCTGAACTGATGGCAATGGCGAGGCTGCTGCATTGAAGGTAATGGGGAAGCTGCAGCATTGATGGAAAGGGTGAGGCTGCTGCATTGATGGCAATGGTGAGGCTGCTGCATTGATGGAAATGGTGAGGCTGCTGCATTGATGGCAATGGTGAGGCTGCTGCATTGATGGCACTTGAGAGGCTGCAGATGGACACTGACCCTTATTTTGCTTCAAAGTTCCTTATTTAACCACTTAAGGACCGCCTCACGCTGATGTACGTTCGCAAGGCGGCACGGGCAGGCAAAATCACGTACATGTACGTGATTTGCCTCCCGCGGGTGGGGGGTCCGATCGGACCCCCCGGTGCCCGAGGCAGTCCCGTTTTGTTCCCCAGCGATCGGAGTGGAGGGGGAGGCCATCCGTTCATGGCCCCCCCTCGCGATCGCCGCCGGCCAATGGGAACACTCCTTTGCTGCTGTATGCTAAACAGCAGCAAAGGAAGTGATGTCATCTCCCCTCGGCTCGGTAGTTTCCGTTCCGGCCCGAGGAGAGAAGACAGGTATGTGAGTGCACCAACACTACACACACAGTAGAACATGCCAGGCACACAAAACACCCCGATCCCCCCCCCGATCGCCCCCCGATCCCCCCCCAATCACCCCCCCCTGTCACAAACTGACACCAGCAGTTTTTTTTTTTTTCTGATTATTGCTAGGTGTCAGTTTGTGACAGTTACAGTGTTAGCACAGTTACTGTTACCCCCCTGTAGGTCTAGGGTACCCCCCAACCCCCCCTAATAAAGTTTTAACCCCTTGATCACCCCCCGTCACCAGTGTCGCTAAGCGATCATTTTTCTGATCGCTGTATTAGTGTCGCTGGTGACGCTAGTTAGGGAGGTAAATATTTAGGTTCACCGTCAGCGTTTTATAGCGTCAGGGACCCCCATATACTACCTAATAAATGTTTTAACCCCTTGATTGCCCCCTAGTTAACCCTTTCACCACTGATCACCGTATAACCGTTACGGTTGACGCTGGTTAGTTTGTTTATTTTTTATAGTGTCAGGGCACCCGCCGTTTATTACCGAATAAAGGTTTAGCCCCCTAATCGCCCGGCGGTGATATGCGTCGCCCCAGGCAGCGTCAGATTAGCGCCAGTACCGCTAACACCCACGCACGCAGCATGCGCCTCCCTTAGTGGTATAGTATCTGATCGGATCAATATCTGATCTGATCAGATCTATACTAGCGTCCCCAGCAGTTTAGGGTTCCCAAAAACGCAGTGTTAGCGGGATCAGCCCAGATACCCGCTAGCATCTGCGTTTTGCGCCTCCGCCCAGCCCACCCAAGTGCAGTATCGATCGATCACTGTCACTTACAAAACACTAAATGCATAACTGCAGCGTTCGCAGAGTCAGGCCTGATCCCTGCGATCGCTAACAGTTTTTTTGGTAGCATTTTGGTGAACTGGCAAGCAAGCACCAGCCCCAGGCAGCGTCAGGTTAGCGCCAGTACCGCTAACACCCACGCACGCACCGTACACCTCCCTTAGTGGTATAGTATCTGATCGCATCAATTTCTGATCTGATCAGATCTATACTAGTGTCACCAGCAGTTTAGGGTTCCCAAAAACGCAGTGTTAGCGGGATCAGCCCAGATACCTGCTAGCACCTGCGTTTTGCCCCTCCGCCCGGCCCAGCCCAGCCCACCCAAGTGCAGTATCAATCGATCACTGTCACTTACAAAACACTAAACGCATAACTGCAGCGTTCGCAGAGTCAGGCCTGATCCCTGCGATCGCTAACAGTTTTTTTGGTAGTATTTTGGTGAACTGGCAAGCACCGGCCCCAGGCAGCGTCAAGTTAGCGCCAGTACCGCTAACACCCACGCACGCAGCATACACCTCCCTTAGTGGTACAGTATCTGAACGGATCAATATCTGATCCGATCAGATCTATACTAGCGTCCCCAGCAGTTTACGGTTCCCAAAAACGCAGTGTTAGCGGGATCAGCCCAGATACCTGCTAGCTCCTGCATTTTGCCCCTCCACCCGGTCCAGCCCACCCAAGTGCAGTATCGATCACTGTCACTTACAAAACACTTAACGCATAACTGCAGCATTCGCAGAGTCAGGCCTGATCCCTGCGATCGCTAACAGTTTTTTTGGTAGCGTTTTGGTGAACTGGCAAGCACCAGCGGCGTAGTACACCCCGGTCGTAGTCAAACCAGCACTGCAGTAACACTTGGTGACGTGGCGAGTCCCATAAGTGCAGTTCAAGCTGGCGAGGTGGCAAGCACAAGTAGTGTCCCGCTGCCACCAAAAAGACAAACACAGGCCCGTCGTGCCCATAGTGCCCTTCCTGCTGCATTCGCCAATCCTAATTGGGAACCCACCGCTTCTGCAGCGCCCGTACTTCCCCCATTCACATCCCCAACCACATGCAGTCGGCTGCATGAGAGGCATTTTTATGTCCTCCCGAGTACCCCTACCCAGCGAACCCCCCAAAAAAGATGTCGTGTCTGCAGCAATCGCGTATATAGGCGTGACACCCACTATTATTGTCCCTCCTGTCCTGACAATCCTGGTCTTTGCATTGGTGAATGTTTTGAACGCTACCATTCACTAGTTGAGTATTAGCGTAGGGTACAGCATTGCACAGATTAGGCACACTTTCACAGGGTCTTCCAAGATGCCATCGCATTTTGAGAGACCCGAACCTGGAACCGGTTACCGTTACAAAAGTTAGTTACAAAAAAAGTGTAAAAAAAAAATAATATATAAAATAAAAAAAATAGTTGTCGTTTTATTGTTCTCTCTCTCTCTATTCTCTCTCTATTGTTCTGCTCTTTTTTACTGTATTCTATTCTGCAATGTTTTATTGTTGTTATGTTTTATCATGTTTGCTTTTCAGGTATGCAATTTTTTATACTTTACCGTTTACTGTGCTTTATTGTTAACCATTTTTTTGTCTTCAGGTACGCCATTCACGACTTTGAGTGGTTATACCAGAATGATGCCTGCAGGTTTAGGTATCATCTTGGTATCATTCTTTTCAGCCAGCGGTCGGCTTTCATGTAAAAGCAATCCTAGCGGCTAATTAGCCTCTAGACTGCTTTTACAAGCCGTGGGAGGGAATGCCCCCCCCACCGTCTTCCGTGTTTTTCTCTGGCTCTCCTGTCTCAACAGGGAACCTGAGAATGCAGCCGGTGATTCAGCCAGCTGACCATAGAGCTGATCAGAGACCAGAGTGGCTCCAAACATCTCTATGGCCTAAGAAACCGGAAGCTACGAGCATTTTTTGACTTAGATTTCGCCGGATGTAAATAGCGCCATTGGGAAATTGGGGAAGCATTTTATCACACCGATCTTGGTGTGGTCAGATGCTTTGAGGGCAGAGGAGAGATCTAGGGTCTAATAGACCCCAATTTTTTCAAAAAAGAGTACCTGTCACTACCTATTGCTATCATAGGGGATATTTACATTCCCCGAGATAACAATAAAAATGATTAAAAAAAAAATATGAAAGGAACAGTTTAAAAATAAGATAAAAAAAAGCAAAAAAATAAATGTATTTTATTTGGATTTTATGTGATAGACCAACACAAAGTGGCACATAATTGTGAAGTGGAAGGAAAATGATAAATGGTTTTCCAAATTTTTAACAAATAAATATGTGAAAAGTGTGGCGTATATTTGTATTCAGCCCCCCCCCTAATACTTTGTAGAACCACCTTTTGTTGCAATTGCAGCTGCAAGTCTTTTTGGGGATGTCTCTATCAGCTTTGCACACCTAGAGAGTGACATGTTTGCCCATTCTTTGCAACATCCACTTTGCATAATATCTCAAGCTCTGTCAGATTGGTTGGAGAGCATCTGTGAAAAGCAATTTTCAAGTCTTGCCACAGATTTTCAGTTGGATTTAGGTCTGGACTTTGACTGGGCCATTCTAACACATGAATGTGCTTTGATCTAAACCATTCTATTGTGGCTCTCGCTGTATGTTTAGGGTCGTTGTCCTGCTGGAAGGTGAACCTCTGCCCCAGTCTCAGTTCTTTAGCACAGAAGACTATATATAAAATAAAATAAAATCAGCACGACAATGAATAATGTTATTCAGCAGCTAAACACCTGGGTCAAAAATCAAATCCCTAAAATAATTATATAAACAGATGGTGTACCGCTAATGTGAGACACATTGGTAAAATGTTGAAATAATGTTGAAATAAATGTATTATTTCAACATTTTATCAATGTGTCTCACATTAGCGCTGCACCATCTGTTTATTCAATTCTTTAGCAGACTCGAACAGGTTTTCTTCTAAGATTGCCCTGTGTTTGGCTCCATTCATCTTCCCATCAACTCTGACCAGATTCCCCACCCCTGCTGAAGAAAAGCATCCCCACAACATGATGCTGCCACCACCATGTTTCACACTGGGGATGGTGTGTTCTGGTTAGTGTGCATTGTTCTTTTTCCGCCACACATAGCGTTTTGCTTTTAGGCCAAAAAGTTCAATTTTGGTCTCATCTGACCAGAGCACCTTCTTCTACATGTTTGCTGTCTCCTTCACATGGCTTCTTGAAAACTGCAAACGGGTCTTCTTATGGATTTCTTTCAACAATAGCTTTCTTCTTGCCACTCTTCCATAAAGGCCAGATTTGTGGAGTACATGACTAATAGTTGTCCTGTGGACAGATTCTCCCACCTGAGCTGTGGATCTCAGAAGCTCCTCCGGAGTTAACATGGGTCTTTTGGCTGCTTCTCTGATTAACGCTCTCCTTGCCTGGCCTGTCAGTTTAGGTGGACGGCCATGTCTTGGTACATTTGCGGTTGTGCCATACTCTTTTCATTTTCAGATGATGAATTGAACAGTGCTCCGTGAGTGGAATATTTTTTTTATAACCTAACCCTGCTATAAACTTCTCCACAACTTTATTCCTGATCCATCTGGTGTGTTCCTTGGCCTTCATAAAGCTGTTTGTTCACTAAGGTTTCCTAACAAATCTCTGAGGGCTTCACAGTGACTTCCAAAGGCAATTGGTTCCACTAGATTTTAGTTAGAGGTGTCCTAGTAAAGGGGGCTGAATACAAATGCACACCACACTTTTCAGATATTTATTTGAAAAAAAATGTTGAAAACCATTTATAATTTTCCTTTCACTTTACAATTATGTACCACTTTGTGTTGGTCTATCACATAAAATCCTAATAAAATACATTTATGTTTATGGTTGTAACATGACAAAATGTGGTGACATCGCTTTATCATTAAACTTTTATTGGGCCAACCAAATATAAGCTGTCATCCTCACATGAAGACCGCCCCTCTCTTATACATTTCTGTCTTATGGGCTTAGTCCTACAGTCAGGGCTGGTAGGGAGAAGGATCCTTATACAAAACACATAATCAAGATGCACAAAATCTTTCAAGAGACACACTCTGGATAAACACTTCAATCTTCTATACTTTGATTTTTTTGTAGAACAGACTTAATCAGAAATGCATAGAAACCTAAGTTCCCCTCCTGCGGCCTTCCGACGCTCTTCCCGGACCTCCTGTCCCACCGGGAGACCCGATCCACGATCCGGAACTTCTGCCAGCTAGAGAAGGACTGAATCAAAGCCAGAAATGGCTTTGATCGAGTCTCCTATGTGTAAACATGGAAGCAACGTCACAACATCACTTCCGGTTTACTCGGCTGCCAATCACGCCGATTTTTAAAAAAACTACAGTATTCAGAATTGCCGTTTAAAGTGCAAAGGATGGATTTGGGGTCTTTTAAGCCCCCCGATCCCTCCATAAAGAGTACCCATCACCACCTATTACCGTCACAAGGGATGTTTATATTGATCATTTTTTTTTTTTGCAGAGACAATGTAAAAAAATAAAAATATATAAGAACAAAAAATGTAAAGTGCCCCCTGTCCCCGCGAGCTCGTGCAGCTAAGAAAACGCATACGTAAGTCGCACCCGCATATGTAAACAGTGTTCAAATCACACCTGTGAGGTATCGCCATGATTGTCAGAGCTAGAGCAATAATTCTAGCACTAGACCTCCTGTGTAACTCTAACCTGGTAACCACTATTTTTTTTTAAAGCATCGCCTATGGAGATTTTTAGGTACCGCTTGTCACCATTTCGTGAGTGTGCGCAATTTTAAAGCATTACATGTTAGGTATCTATTTACTCGGCGTAACATCATCTTTCACATTACACAAAAAAATTGGGCTAACTTTAATGTTTAGTTTTTTTAATTCATGAAAGTGTCTTTTTTCCCAAAAAAATGCGTTTGAAAGACCTCTGCGCAAATACCATGTGACATAAAATATTGCAACGACCCCCATTTTATTCTCTAGGGTCTCTGCTAAAAAAAATATACAAAATGTTTGGGGGTTCTAATTAATTGTCTATATAAAAAATATGGATTTTAACTTGCAAGCAACAAATGTCAGAAATAGGCTTAGTCATGAAAGGGATAAGATAGAAATATATAGGATATACCTGCATATAAATATATACAGCACAGGTAAAATACATAAAGGATGAAAATGAACTATTTGAATGTGTCTCTTAACATGACATAAACAAAGCAATTAGTAAAATACCATCAATCCTTCCCCCCAATAAAAAAACAAAAAAAAACAACCATTTATTTTTCTATATTTAAAACCTGTATAAATAAATCAAAGATTTTTGATGATTGCAGATCTCCTGATCCTGATTTCTTCCCAGGAAATGAGAAGGAAGGCAGAGATAGCCATCTATTCACATAATTATTATATGATCTAGGATAGGATCATACTAATATAAACACTTATTATCCAACTTACTCTGTGCTGGAATCCATGTTGTTTGGATTTATTTTTCTTCATGTACATTTCATGTAGAGCATGGGCCAGAACATACACAGCCCTGTATGCATAGTATGGCAGAGTTGTATAACCTTCAAATGCATTCCAATATTTTACACCTCTACAAGGTAATGCAGAAATGTTATAGAATGATTTAAAATGGTAATTTTTGCGTATGTTTGGGGAAAGGCAGTGAAACTCATAAATCCAAACATCTTCTAGTATTGGGTCAGTAAAGCAGCGGGCGAGGCTGACAGCAAGATCAGAATTATCGAATTGTACGTAGATTTTTTGTGACCACAGAAATATGAAGCTGCAGTTGATTGCTGTAAAGTCATCATATAGTTTATTTTTTAGCTTACTCCATGAAGGCGGGGAAATAAATGTGATATTTTCTAAAACAGAGGGCATGAAGTGAGCAAAAGAATACCAGTACCATGTGTAAGCTCCACACACTATGACAACCTTAGCTGCTGATTTATGAATACTCTTCAATCCTTCAGTATTACTTAGAATATCTAGAGTGAGTTTAATGGTATAATCTGTGCAGATCCCATGTTGGCTCATCATCTTGCTCAGTTCTTGGGTCTCATCATCACCGCTGCCATCCCATGATGTTAATATTCCAACCAAGTTCCACCCAAAATGCTGCAAAAATTGTATGATAGCTGTAAAACGGGCCCGATCATCTGGAGTCATATGGAATAAGGTTGGATACATTTTTCCATCACTCAGGCGAGGGTCAGTGATTCGATAACTGATCTGCATGATATGTTGGGAAATATTTTAATGAGGATTTTATTATTCAGACAATGAAAATATGAGAAATGCAATTTATAAAAGATGGGCAAAGATCTCGTTATCATATTTATTTTTCTGTTCTAAAAAAAAAAAAAAAATAATAAGTAATTTTTTTTATAAAGTTTATTAAATACTTTTACAGTATAAACAAATTAAAGCGGAGCTCCAGATTCCCCAAAAAAATGTATAAATCATTTTACATTTGTTAAAGTCTATGGGACACTAACCAAAACCCAAAAGTGCTCATTTTAAAGGCTTATATGCAAGTTATTGTCATAAAAAGTGTTTGGGGACCTGGGTCCTGCCCCAGGGGACATGGATCAATGCAAATTAAAAAAAAAAAACTCACATTTTTTCAGGAGCAGTGATTTTTTTTTTAATGCTTGAAGTGAAACAATAAAAATGAAATATTCCTTTAAATATCCCCCCCAAAATCCATAAAGACCCTTCAGGACTGGTATTGATTTTAAAGGGAACCCTGCGCCAAAATGTAAAAAAAAAAGGCGTAGGTGTCCCCCCAAAATCTATGCCAGACCCTTATCCGAGCACGCAACCTGGCAGGCCGCAGGAAAAGAGGGGTGACTAAAGAGCGCCCCCCCTCCTGAACCGTACCAGGCCACATGCCCTCAACATGGGGAGGGTGCTTTGGGGTCTGACCTCAAAGCACCTTGTCCCCATGTTGATGGGGACAAGGGCCTCATACCAACAACCCTTTAACAAGGGGACCCCCATATCCCAGCCTCCCCCCTATGTGATATGGTAACGTGGTACATTGTACCATTTCACAAAAAAAGTGTCGAAGTTGGTAAAAAAGACAAGAGACAGCTTGGGACAAAAAAATGTTCAGTAATGTAAATTCATGCCGCCCAACAGACCAAAAAAAAGCCGCAACCGTTCTGCCTCTATGGGAGGCTCCCGCTGACTGATGCTTCTTCTGAGTGACAGTTGTTATATAGCTGAGGGCGGGGCCACCTGATGATGTAAACGGGTGACCCCACCCCCTCTGACACCCCGTGAAACATAAAAGGAAGAAAGCGGAAAGAAAAGGGGTGGAAAAATGGGAGTGGACAAGAGACTAGTGAAATATCAGCAATGGAAAGCCTATTACCTTAACCACAAACGAGGCCCAACGGCCAACACATTTTTTTTTTGTTACAGAAAAAGTGAGAGAAAGACAAATTGATTTTCATTTTCTTTTCCCAGCCAGGTTCAGGGAAAAGTAAATGTATGTATTTTGAGAGTCGCTATGCTGTTTTATACACAAAGGAAACTTGCCGGAAAATTAAAATTACCTGTCATTATAATACCATTTTTTTTTGTAAATGTGACTAAATCCTAGAGATGCGCCACTTCATAGGCAGGTTTAGGAGACCTCAAAAGTTTTTTTGTTATTAAAGATTTTAATATTTCACTTTAGGCAATATTAAAACCACTGCTTCTCTGAAAACCTGTCTCTTTAGAGAAGCCTATTGCACCCCGCCTAACAACTCTACTTTTATTTTCAGCTCATCCCCCACATTTTTGTACCCTTTTGTATCACTTGACCCTCCCCTAGATTGTAAGCTCTAACAAGCAGAGCCCTCTGATTCTGCCTGTACTGAATTGTACTGAATTGTATTGCATCTGTACTGTCTGACCTAACATTTTAAAGCACTGCGCAAACTGTTGGCGCTATATAAATCCTGTAAAAAATAATAATAATATTGGGGGGATAAGGGAGCCCCCCCCTCCTGAACCGTACCAGGCCACATGGCCTCAACATTGGGAGGGTGCTTTGAGGTAGCCCCCAAAGCACCTTGTCTCCATGTTGATAGGGAGAAGGGCCTCATCCCCACCACCTTTGGCTGGTGGTTGTGGGGGTCTGCAGGCCGGGGCTTATTGGAATCTGGAACCCCCATTTAACAAGGGGACCCCCCTTGGTGACCCCACCCTCCTCTGATGCACAGGGAATTCACAGGACTTCCCTGTGGCTTTCCCCATGTTGTCAGAGGGGGCGGGGTGACTACTGCCCCTACAATGTCATTCAATTTTGTCAATCCCACAAGAGATCAGTAGACTAGGATCCCTATTATGATGGAGTCTAAAGTGGTTAGACACACTAAGTTTGGGAAAGCCATTTTTGATGTTATTTATGTGTTCGTTTATTTTGACATCTAATTTCCTTGTGGTGCGACCCACTTACTGCATTCCACATGGACAATTTAAAAGGTAGGTTATATGAGTGCTCTGACGGGTGATAAATTTGTCAGTTCTATACTCCCTATTCGTATTGTTTGACTTAAAAGAGGAGTTTTTTCTTTCTCTATTCCTCGTTGTTTTGCATAAAACACACACCTACCACAAAAATTGTGAAAATGCAGGCAGAAATAGTGGTTTATCTTGCCTCATTGGTAACAGAGGATAATAACTATTGCTGTCTGGTATTGAAGGAGTGGGCCAGGGATCAACTTTTAGAGTGTGTCCATCTGGCTCATTCCCTAGTTGACCAGGGCTATGTGGTTTGGGGATGTTCAGCCTTTAATTCAGATGTGTGCAGGGCTAGCCCTGTCCTGTATTCCAAAGTGCAGTGATGATTTTTCTCTCCCTTTCAGTGTTGATCAGGTTGAATCTCTAGTGTGGCTTTTGGAGGATGATTCTGCATACTTTTTTGAGCACTATTCAACTTGTTCCCAACAGGTGCTAATAGAGTGCTACTAGAGTGGGTTAAATTAGTGCAGTCCCTTACCAGACAGGAAGCATGTGAACCGCATTTTGTCCAACCAGTACTCCAAGCATGGTCTGAGATAATGCACTCAGCCTCAGTCAGCTCACAACAATCCATTCCTGCTACCAGACACCTGCCTGCCCAAAAGTCTTTCCCCCATCATCCATGCCAACCTCAGTCTCAGCCCAATATACTCTGCCTCTTCTGTGCTGCCTACAACAACCCCACAAAAACTTCCTCTAGCCACCGTTCCCTCTTCCTTACCATATGCCAGCCCTTCTCTTCAATCTGCTTCACCCCTTACTTACAGCCCTGCAGTCACCTACAGAACTTCAGTGGCTAAACCGAAGAAAAAACTGAAGTTTTTTCCAACTTATACAATCCTGCCATTATCTCAACCTGCCCCCACACAAGCCAATCTGCTCCAGCCTGCTTCCACTTCAGCCGACCTGCTCCAGTCTATCTCCATGATTACCAGTTGGGGTCAGGTTAGTCTCTAATGGTACTGAACCTAAAGACCCACCTAACCCTGCCAAATTCCTGATGCCCAGCCTGAAGTTCCAGTGCCCGTGTTCCAGCCTGAAGTTCTGGTTCCCGTGTTCCAGCCTAAAGTTCCGGTGTTCGTGTCCCAGCCTGAAGTTCTGGTGTTTGTGTCCCAGCCTGAAGTTCCGGTGTTCATGTCCCAGCCCGAAGTTCCGGTGTTCATGTCCCAGCCTGAAGTTCCAGTGTCCATGTCCCAGCCTGAAGTTCCGGTGCCCGTGTCCCAGCCTGAATTTCCGGTGCCCGTGTCACAGCCTGAAGTTCCAGTGCTTATTTCCCAGCCTGAAGTTCTGGTGTCCATATCCCAGCCTGCTGGGCCGGTGCCCATTACCCAGCCTGTGGAGCCGTTGCCCATTATCCAGCCTGTGGAGCTGGTGCCCGTTACCCAGCCTGTGGAACTGGTGCCCATTACCCAGCCTGGGGAGCCAGTGACTGCTACCCAGCCTGCTGAACCGGCGTCTGTTATCCGGCCTGTTGAGCCAGTACCCATCATCCAGCTTGCTGAGTCAGTGCTTGTCGCCCAGCTTGCTGAGCCGGTGCCCATTACCCAGCCTACTGCGCCAGTGCCCGTTACCCAGCTTGTTGAGCCAGTGCCCGTTACCCAGCCTGCTGATATGGTGCTTGCTGCCTGGCCTGATATTTCAGTGTCTGCTGTCCGGCCAGATGACCCAGAGCCTGCTGTCCAGCCAGATGACCCAGAGCCTGCTGTGCAACTAGATGACCCAGAGCCTGCTGCCCAGTCAGATGACTCAGAACCTGTTGCTCAGCCAGATGACCCAAAGCCTGATACCCAGCCAGATGCCAGCTAGATGACCCGGAGCCTGCTACCTAGCCAGATGACCTGGAGCCTTCTACCCAGCCAGATGACCCAGAACCTGTTGCTCAGCCAGATGAGCTGGAGCCTGCTATCCAGCCAGATGATCCAGAACCTACTGCCCAGCCTGATGACCCAGAGCCTGCTCCATTTAAAGTTTGAGAATAGGTTGAGATCGTTTCAGCCTCCAGGTGACCCAGAGCATGCTACTAAACCAGATGACCCAGAGCCTACTACCCAGCCAGATGACCTGGAGCCTGCTACCCAGCCAGATGACCCAGAACCTGCTGCCCAGCCTTCTGACCCAGAGTCTGCTACCCAGCCAGATGACCCAGAACCTGCTGCCCAGCCTGATGACACAGGGCCTGCTGCCCAGTCAGATGACCCAGAGCCTGTTGCTCAGCCAGATGACCCAAAACCTGCTACCCATCCAGATGACCCAGAGCCTTCTACCCAGCCAGATGACCCAGAACCTGCTACCCAGCCAGATGAGCTGGAGCCTGCTATCCAACCAGATGACCCATAACCTACTACCCAGCCTTCTGACCTGGAGCCTGCTACCCCGCCAGATGACCCGGAGCCTGCTACCCATCCAGATGACCTGGAGCCTGCTACCCAGCCAAATGACCCAGAACCTGCTGCCCAGCCAGATGACCCAGAGCCTGCTACCCAGCCAGATGACCCAGAACCGTATGCCCAGCCAAATGACCCAGAGTCTGCTACCCAGCTAGATGACTCAGAACCTGCTGCCCAGCCTGATGGCCCAGAGCCTGCTGCCCAGCCAGATGACCCAGAGCCTGCTGCCCAGCCAGATGACCTGGAGCCTGCTACCCAGCCAGATGATCCAGAGCCTGCTGCCCAGCATAATGTGCCTCTGTCTGCTGCCCAGCATGATGTGCCCCTGTCCGCTGTACAGCTTGATGTGTCTATGCCCATTGCCCAGCTTGATGTGTCCACCACCCACCTTGATGTGCCTGTGCCACATGCCCAGCTTGATGTGCCTGTGCCTGCTGCCCAGATTGTTGTGCCTGTGTCTGCTGCTGTCCAGCTTGATGTGCCTGTGCCCACTACCCAGCTTGATGTGTCACTGCCCACTGCCCAGCTTGATGTGCCGATTTTTGCTGCCCACCTTGATGTGCCTGTGCCCGCTGCCCAGTTTGATGTGCCAATACCTGCTGCCCAGCTTGATGTGCCTGCTGCCCAGCTTGATGTGCCACTGCCCACTGCCCAGCTTGATGTGCCGCTGCCCAGCTTTATGTGCCACTTTCAGCTACCCAGCTGGATGTGCCTGTGCCTCCTGCCCAGCTTGATCTGCCTGTGCCCCCTGCCCAGTTTGATGTGCCACTACCTGCTGCCCAGCTTGATGTGCCTGTGCCTGCTGCCCAGCTTGATGTGCCTGTGCCCACTGCTCAGCTTGATGTGCCACTGCCCAGCTTGATGTGCCACTTTCAGCTACCCAGCTTGATGTGCCTGTGCCCACTGCCCAGCTTGATGTGCCTGTGCCTGCTTCCCAGCTTAATGTGCCACTACCTGCTGCCCAGCTTGATGTGCCTGTGTCTGCTGCCCAGTTGATGTGCAACTGCCTACTGCTCAGCTTGATGTGCTGCTTTCTGCTACCCAGCTTGATGTGCCTGTGCCTGCTGCCCAGCTTGATGTGCCTATGCCCGCTGCCCAGTTTGATGTGCCACTACCCGCTGCCCAGCTTGATGTGCCTGCTGCCCAGCTTGATGTGCCTGTGCCCATTGCCCAGTTTGATGCGCCACTGCCCACTGCCCAGCTTCATGTGCCACTTTCAGCTACCCAGCTTGATGTGCCTGCTGCCCAGCTTGATGTGCCTGTGCCTGCTTCCCAGCTTGATGTGCCACTACCTGCTGCCCAGCTTGATGTGCCTGTGTCTGTTGCCCAGTTGATGTGTCACTGCCTGCTGCCCAGATTGATGTGCTGCTTTCTGCTACCCAGCTTGTTGTGCCTGTGCCTGTGCCTGTGCCTGCTGCCCAGCTTGATGTGCCTGTGCCCGCTGCCAACTTGATGTGCCACTGCCCGCTGCCCAGCTTGATGTGCCACTTTCCACTACCCAGGTTCATGTGCCACTTTCCGCTACCCAGCTGGATGTGCCTGTGCCTGCTGCCTAGCTTGATGTGCCTGTGCCCACTTCCCAGCTTAATGTGCCTGTGCCCGCTGCCCAGTTTGATGTGTTGCTACCTGCTGCCCAGCTTGATGTGCCTGTGTCTGCTGCCCAGTTGATGTGCCACTGCCCACTGCCCAGACTGATGTGCCGCTTTCCGCTACCCAGCTTGATGTGCCACTGCCCGTTGCCCGGCTTAATACCATGGACTTTTTACATACTCAGCTTGGTGTGTCTCTGCCCAGCTTGATGCCTTGGACTTTTTACATGCACAGCTTGATATGACTCTGCCCACTGCCTGGCTTGATGCCATGGACTTTTCACAGCTGCGGCTAGTTGGAGCATCCCGGAGGCCGTTCCTTCAATGAGGGGTTCTGTCAGGAAAGGTTTCACCTGCTGGTAGCTGTAGTAATATGACTGAACAGAAGTGACCCCATTTTGTGCAGCAATAAAGTCATATAAAGTCAACTGGTTCTGTTTTTAAGCTTGGTAACAGGTTTTCTATAAAGCACACATATAAGAAAAAATAGCTTGCATACGCAATTTTACTCTGTACCGTCTAAATAAAGAATTGTGGCTCAGTATGTCCGAGTCACCTTTCCTGTGTAATGAGACATGAAACAGGGAAGCAGGACTCATGACTATGAGTCATGAAAGCAGATGGCATAAGTTACTCTAGTAATCTATGTCTGCCATTTTGTGAAAGGTTAATCATCTGACCATTAATGATATGTAATGATATGAAATGTACACCCCTGTATTAACCACTCTCATCTTCCATATTATGATTGGTTATTAATGACCATATATAAATTGTATACCTGCTCAGAATAAAATAGATAGCTTTGGATATAACCTTTGCATCATCTAGTTGTGTTCACCAAGAAGCTATCTCCTCAGTACTGAGAGGGTCTTGTGAGTGTGGTAATTGCTGTGATTATACCTAGCTGGTCTTGTCAGGTATACAGAAATACCGTTTTATTCCCTTCAGTGGCGCTGTCAGACCTTTGGCCCACAGTACTGATGTCCACCAGTGGGTGTCTCCAGGCAGTCTGGAACTGTCAGGAAAGGTTTAACCTGCTGGTGGCACTGTCTGATCTTTGGACTGCAGTACTGGTGTCCACCAGCGGGTGTCTCCTGGCAGTGTGGAGCTGACATAATCTTCTGCGATCAGGCGTCACCTGAGGCTAATTGCAGGAGATGTGTACTTATACCCAGCAAGCACTCAAACACTTGCCTTGGTATTGTCCTTGAGCCCTGACCTGTACCTGTGATCCTCTGTACCTGAACCTGTTCCTGTCCCTCCTGTGATCCTTTTATCCTGTACCCTTGCCCTGCAGCCTGATCCCGTCCACCTTCTCTCTGTCCTGTTTGCTCCTTGCTCCTTGCCCCCATCTGCTGATTTCCCGTGCATGACCCTGGCCTGGCTACATTTACGATTCTATTTCCCATCTATTGTATATACTTATTTAGTCTGTTATTTGTGAGTCTCTGTCTGGTTGTTGGATTGTTGTGCGCTGTATTCACTCATCTTAATAAACTACATTATTTCACTTTACATGCATTTGGTTCCCTCTGTTGCAGTCCACGCAGTTCTGGTCGCACCTGTTTATAACACCAGGCCAATTTTTAACTTTCAGTGCTGTCACACTTTGAATGACAATTGGGCAATCATGCTGCACTGTATCCAAACACATTTTTTATCATTTTGTTCCCACAAATAGAGCTTTCTTTTGGTGGTATTTGATCACTGCTGGGTTTTTTATTTTTTGAGCAACAAATAAAAAAAGGCCAAAAATTTAGAAAAACATTTTTTTTCTTTGTTTCTGTTTTAAAATTTAGTAAATAAGTATGTTTTTTCCTTCAATAATGGGCACTGATGAGGCTGCACTGACGGGCACTGATACGGCGGTACTGATGGACACTCAGGTGTATTGCAGCACTGAACGTCCTAAGCTCCTCCCACGCGTTACATCACTGACACGTGACTTTTTCAAGGATCCTTGAAAAAATGTCACGTGTCAGTGATGTAATGCGTGGGAGGAGCTTAGGACGTTCAGTGCTGCAATACACCTGAAGGTTAACAGCAGCTGTTTCTCTATGGGAAACCTCGTCCACAGCGGCTGACTGCAATCTGCACATTTGAATGCTTCTAATAGACCGGGAGTTTGTGAGTGTATCTCTTGTCCCTGTTTTGCTTATGAACTATCTAATAAGTTCACTGCACAATGATCTATTTTTTCTTTGCTTGCTTTGCATAAAACCTTTATCCTGAGAGCCGAATCACCAGCAGTATTTTGGCTTAAGTGGGATGCAAGAAAAACTAAATATCCTGATACAAACGATCTAACCCAGTGAGTCAATCAATCTGGATTAAGGGAAGGAACTGTTTAATTATTTTTACTTTCCCCCACTATTTATCTCTGCCTGGACATTGTACTCAGAGTGTTATTATTATTTTATTTATATTCACCGTCACATCAACAATTTGAAGATTTATTTTGGCAATTTTAACACATGTATTAGCACCATAATTATTTATTTATATTATTCACATGTATGCATTTTTTATTCCTGAATTTAAGCTTAGTCGCAGCAGCACATTGTGCACTATTTATTTAAAGCGCATCAATTTAATATTTAGTACTATTTATTTGGTTATCTGATCACCCTATATTGATAGCAGCTTTAATTTACTGATTTTTTCATAAAACTAACTATATTGGTATATATATATTTTTAAGTACAATTTATTTATATCACACATATCTATCCACATCAGCGCTTGGTTTTTATTCATTTTTTTTAGCACTGATGGACACTGATGGGCACTGATTATGTGGCACCAATAAGGTGGCACTGATGAGGTGGCACTGATGGGCACTGATGATGGGCACTGATGGGTGGCACTGAAGGGCACTGATAGGTGGCACTGGTATGCAGCACTGATATCATGTTCCTGTGATGGATCTCCGAATGAGCGGCGTTCGGGGGATGACGTCATTGCCGTCACGTGATGTGGCGCCATCCCCCGACGCTCTGCAGAACTCTGATTGTGAATGGCATGGGCTATAAAAGGAGGACGCCGGGAACCCTAGAGCCGCCATCCTTACCCTCGGACACCTTGTTTGGGGTAAACACCATGCTAATTGATTTTGAATGAAAGAGGTGTAACCTCTCTATTACCTAGATGCTATTGTGGATGTTGGATTGATCTGTGAGGGGGGCTTTCAGCAGTGTGGGTAAGCTGTGTTATTTTGGACATATTCATTTCACCCCTATGTTTTTCAAGACTCTGGGCTTCACTTGTGGAGGGGAGCGGTTGAAGGTTCCCCTTGGGGAGTGATATTATGCCCACTGTGTGCTTGTAACTTAGTGGAGTGTTTTTTTGTTTTTTTTCCTATTATGTTAGTTACAATTCTGGAATCCCCTTTTTTGACAGCTATTTTGTGTTGTTTTTTGATTCTATCTTTTAGAGGATTCCTACATTTTCCCTCCCCATCATCTTTTAGGGTCGGGAATTTCCTTTTCCCCCCTTTGGAGCAAATTCCACTAGAGAGATTTTTTGGATTTGGACGTTACAGTTTGTAAGTACCTTTTCGATGTTTGGATGTCTGATGGAGTATAGGAACTTTTTATTCGAAATACAATTTTTTGATATGTAAGTCCTGTGTACATTTTAATTATATGCTTCAGATGTATGCTATAGGATATTTCTGTATATACTTGTCTATATACTTTTATTGTATTTTGTACCTTTCAGAAATGGCAAAATTGTCCCTGAGGAAGATTGTATAATTAATTATTTTGAAACGCGTTGGACTCTCACTCATGGATAAGGAACATCTATGTAGTGGGATCTTTTGCCATCACTGTAATATGTTATAATTGTGTTATCTTCATGTTTGTCTTTTTACAAGATTGTCTTTTTAAACTTCTTTGTACAATGAAGTAAATATATATTTTTATATATAATTTCTCTAATTAATTTGATATTGCCCATAAAATCCCACTTTTTGAGGTTCTCTTTGGGTGTGGGAATATTGTTTAAAGAAAGCAGGTGTAGCTATACTCTTGAAACCAACTGTACCCCTACCTCCACCATGCTCGACTGAGAGAGTAAATATAATATCAAATGGCCAGTGGGGCTCTAAAATTGTTACTATTAGACATGTGCATCGTCAATAAATTTGTTTTGTTCCATTCCGTTTGTATTAAAAGTAATTTGTAATTCGTGTCTGAAATTCAATTTGAATTCGTACGAAATACGAATTTTCGTTAGCTTCGTAAAATTTTTGTAACAATAACGAAAGTTCATTTTGATAAATTTATCATTATGAAGGGCTCCCACCATCCCTTTGCTGTGCTGACTTCCCGAGTTTTCAACTTTTAGTTTTGTTAACTTTTCATAACAATAACGTAAGTTCGTTATGATAAATTTATCATTATGGGGAGCTCCCACTATCCCTGTGCTGACTTTCTGGGTTTTTAACTTTTAGTTTTGTTAACTTTTCGTAACAATAACGAAAGTTCGTTATGATAAATTTATCCAAAGTTCGTAAACGGAATTTCGTATTTCGTACAAAATTCGTATGCATAAAGATTTGTATTTCGGATCCTTACGAATGTACGAATTTTTTGGAAATTAATACGAATTTCTGATTCGTTAAGAAACGAATTGCACATGTCTAGTTACAATGAGAAGAGGAAACACTTCGGAAAGGAAAATAGCTGCACACCCCAAAGGAAATTGCAAAAAAAAAGGAATTTTCCCCCCAAAACGAAGGGGTTTTCAAGGCAGCAAAGAACTAATACAAAGGTATGCAATATTATTAGTTTTATTTAAAACATAAGACAGTAGAGTAAAAAACATGAACTGTGTACAAAAGTTGTAAGAAGCACAGGAGCATGTACAGGGCTACACAAAAATAATGCAATGAACAAGCGCTTGGATAGTCCTGACGCGCTGATGCATGCGCTGTTGCAAAATTGTATGCATAAAAATAATATCAGTACAATAATGCACAGTTATATGTAGTAATTGTATAAGTCTCACGCATACTTTTGGTAACTATGCCCAAGACTTATACAATTACTACAAATAACTGTGCATTATTGTACTGATATTATTTTTATGCATACAATTTTCCAACAGCCCATGCATTTCCTCTGAAGATGACCCGATGGGGTCGAAACATGTCAGTACTATCCAAGCGCATGTTCATTGCATTATTTTTGTGTAGCCCTGTACATGCCCCTGTGCTTCTTACAACTTTTGTACACAGTTCATGTTTTTTACTCTACTGTCTTATGTTTTAAATAAAACTAATAATATTGCATACCTTTGTATTAGTTCTTTGCTGCCTTGAAAACCCCTTTGTTTTGGGGGGAAAATTCCCTTTTTTGCACATGTCTAGTTACTATCTGTAATCTACTGTATATGCTCCTAACTTTAAGTAAATACATTTTGTATGGGATGTTTTTACTAAGATATCTACCATTACACATATGTACCTCCTCATAGGAGCGGATTTTAACCTCCTTTTATCTCTGTCTTTGGATAGACCTATTCAGGAGAGTAAACCATTTCACAATAACAAACATAGACTGCACATGAAATTTCAATCTCTTCTTAAACAAAACTCACTTTTTGATGTGTGGAGGTTTATGAATCCCACCAGGAAAAGTTATATCTTCTATTCTCCGATACACAAAACACACACTAGAATTGACCGTTTCTTGGCTAGCGAATTACGCCATACTAAATCCTCATATGTAGCATCTTTAACTTATTTGGACCATGAACCCTGTTTAATTTAACCCTTTATATATTCTATACACTTCCCTCTAAAAACTGCCAATGGCGACTAAATGAATATCACCCTGTGTATGTTTCCAATTTAATTTTTTTTCATCTCTCCTTTTGCTTTACATTCAGTTTTTGCATCACTATTTTCACTAATTACGCTGAATGTCATTGTTATTGGCATTGCAGAATAGGCATGCTTCATGTGTATTGCCTGATGCCTCATTTTTGTGTTTTTTTTTTCTCTTCCCTATCAACTAGGGTTCCGTGGTCCTTATTTGAAAATCACAGGACTATGTGAGAAGGGGGAAGGTCCATTCCCTTTTCCTGCAATAGCCACATGTAATGATATCAGAAGAACACTCACAGTTGCTAATCAACAGGTGGAGTGGTGGTGTGAAAGGAGATCTCTTCTCCCAAGATTTCTCTTTCAATATTTTTATTGAGTTTACAATGATACAGATCACACGTTAAGCAAAGCAACAGCAGAGATGATTTAACTAAAAACATAGTCACGTACATATGAAGAACAAATATCCCTTACTTCAGAAATACATGTATGATGGAAATGGAGACATATTTCAGGCCTGAGGTTCACTTTAATCTGACAAGTGAATGACTGACCAGATGCCTTAGGTCTTTTTAGACTTTAGAGGAGGGTAAAAAACATTGATAGACCAGCCCAGAGACTAGGAAACAATATAGAAGATAACGGAAAGTTGCAGAGAGCCAGTCCTGCCACCCCTAAGATATCTCACTGCTGCTCCCAAGATTTCTCATGTATTATGAGTCTTTCTTAATGATTTCCTCCTGACCGGTATTCCTAAGTGGGGCTTCTCTCAGTGCAACATGTATTACTCACACGCATATAGCTGATGACCGCCTAATGTTGTCACTTCATTGGTTAGTTTGTTCTATATTTACTTATTGTAATATTTGGGCGTTGCTTCTTAACACAATAAATGAGTCCCTGTGCTGTCCTAAATTCCATTGGTACTGTGCCTCAGGAAACCAATCTTTTTACTGCAAGTACATTGATGTGCTGGCTTCTAATTTATCTTCTTGGATCTGTGCTTTTGTCCCTCCTTCCCTATATTTAGCCTGCAAGTGTAGGATGGACTTTATTTAAAGCCGTCATCCATGGATAATAAGATTCCAAGCTGGAAGTAATGATGGCACCTGGTGAAAATGCTTAATTGTAAAGGAAGTCACTGACTACTCTACTGAGTTAAATGATTCCCTGTACAGATCATGCACACACAATACAGAAATGTTAGCAGATGTCTAGATACATACAGTTCTGACCAGTTTAAAGTCACTTAAAGAAGACTTACCCAAATGGCACCACATGCTCTGTGTACCTTAATTATATAAAGTTTGGTTAATTCTGACCTGCACTCATACCAGAAAAGTCAAGCTAAAAGAAATCCACCTAGACTGTACTGAGCCATCTATTGGTCACACCATATTACATACATATAATACAGTGAAGTTATCACTTACCTGTGTATACCAATACAGACTAAGTAACTGAGCCAGCACATGGCTTGAATGGAAATTACTGTCACCAATAAAACCAGCCACTTCTCCATGTCCTTTACAGTAATAGTTGGGAGCTTCCTTTTCTCTAGACAATATCTTTGTAGCATATCCCAAAGTTTTCATTGGATCAGAACACGTACTAAATATATGATAGCCCAGGGTAACATTGGGCAGAAGATCAGGGTTCTGGTTAATTTTATTTACAACTAATTTCATCAGCAAGATGCTTTTGTACTCTTCATGATCAAAGCTATAGAGGTTTTGAAACCACACAAAATCATTACTTATGAGATTACAGTTTGGCCACATCCCACAAAATTAACACAAAAAGTGTTTCACAGAAAACAAAGGAAAGGTAAAGGAATAGAAATGATATGAAAAAAATACAATTGATAGAGCCCCTAAACTATAGATGTCCTGGTTTGGAAATCCTATAATGATGTGTCAGTTAGATGTTAGGTTATGGCCCAAAGCAAAGGACAAAGTCCATCTGATCCTCTTGTATCAAATTAGGTAGGTGTGAAGATATTTGGTTGACTAAGACTTTGGTGTAGACCTTTAAATCAATATGTAACCACTTCCCGCTTGATCTATTGTAATAATACAACCTGGTGGGAGCTTTCATTCTGGGTGAACGTCATATAATGTCCTCAAACCCTTTGCACTTGTGTATGCCCCCGATGGCATGCAGCACCATGATCTGTAGTTGTTATATCCCTTGGACACCCTTGGCCAATCTCAGTGGCCCTTTACCATGTGTCCAATCACAGCAGACCACAAAATAGAAACTGTCGCTGGTATTTGCTGTTTCTGGTGCTCCTTACTCATACACAGACCATGTGTGAGAGGAAGGAAAGAGATCTGTACCGGGATCTGTGAGTTTACTGATTCCACTGTAATTTACTGTGATCTTTACACTGCCCTACACTGCACTGTTACACACATAGACCCACCTTACAGTGCCCTGATTGCAGCCAGCGCACCTGTCACAACGGTGCAGTTGTCATCAGTGCACTGATCAGCCACGCCAGTACAGCCATTATCAGTGCCCTGATCAGCCAGTGTACATGTCTAGTGCTGGGCTGAACAACCCCCTGTTTGGTTTGCTGCCAGAACAGCCGAACCCTATTGAAGTCTATGGGATTCAAATTAGAAAAATCTGAAGTCCCCAAATTGAAGGCTTATATGCAAGTTATTGGGCATAAAAAAGCATGGGGTTCCAGATGCTGCCCTGGGGGCATGTATCAATGCAAATCAGTACCCTGATCAGCCTGTGTAGACAGAAGGACTTATGAATAAATGGTTGTGGAACAAATCATCAGAGTTTCCATTATTTCTTATGGGGAAATTTGCTTTGACATATACAAGTTGTTTGATTACGAACATGTTCAGGAACGAATTATGCTCGCAATCCAAGGTTTTACTGTATAGAAGTACCCCCCATTACCTTACTGGTGACTATTGGAATCAAAGCCCTATATAGTAGCATTGCACATTCAAGGGGCATTTCTGTTATTGAGGGCTTTCTTAGGGAAAGACCATACAATTCCTTGGGTTATACCCATTTAATTTTGTCTTTATTAGAGCATATTCTCACTAGGAATGGTTTCACATGCAATGACTCCCACTACCTCTAGGTGCAAGGTGTTTCAACGGGCATATCATATGAGCCATCATATGCAAATCTGTACCTGGGGGTTGTGGGAGCGTATATTATTCTCGGGTTAAACATTTCCCATTTCTGGCAGTATATTTTAATTTGGTAACACTTTATTGATGATGCAAAAAAATTAGAGAACAGAAATCAGACTTTAAATGAAACATGGCATTGTGGGTATGGATGATATATGTAAATAAATTCAATTAATTGTGATTTAATTTGATGTCATTAACCCCTAGGGGTGGTCCATGATTTTTAAAGCATACCCAGAATAAAATAAAATACAATAGGATACAGATATAATCATAAAAGATTAATATATTTATATTGATAATCATAAATTTATGCAAGCAAATCAATGGACGTAAATTGGTGCAATTGTTACAAAGAAATACACAAGTCATAAATTTAACAATCAAAATTACATAAATCACATGATATGGATACAGACTCGGGAAAGTAATATTAATTGAATTCATGATAAAAAATAGGCTTAGCTCGGCACCCTTAGTTTATAACCGACGCGTTTCTTGGCTTCCTGACAGTCATCAGGGGTGGGATGCACATATTTACTAAGAAATCAATAGAATTGACTAAATATTAATATATGTAAAACCTTCAGAATAGAGAGAAAATTTTGGAAAAAAACACTTGTTTAAAAAATTACAGATTAGCCGATAGTTTGGGCAAAATCCCAGCAATGAGATTTTTGGTGATTTGCAATAGACTGTCTCATCCGGGTTTGAGGTAAGGTAAGACACCCCCCCCTGAAGAATTGGAGAGAGGGCCAGGGGAAACGACAGCCAGGGACCAACCCAGACACCCTCACCACCTGTCCAGTGGATGTTGTGTGTGTATATTTGGCCAAAATCTGTGAAAAACATTTAGATAAAAATTGGGATTTAAAGAAACAAATAAACAAATGAAGCTAATAGGTCTAAAAGTGTTTGTGTTGGACAAATGGGGATCATCCTCCAATAACGACATCTCCCTCCTGGTAGTGTTCATACTCAAACACTGGCTTTAGCATATTAAGTCTACAACGATGTGCTGAGCTCCTGGTCAATACGACTCCATAGGATGTGATGGGAATGATCAGTATCAGTAGAAGATAGATAAAGAACAGCAGAAATAACATCATGGCACGCAGCAGATCCTCTCAGTCACCAGCATGAGGTAGGGGTACTTTAGGGCCCATCCTTCTTGGTGGATGTGTAGCTTGGCGAGCAGCATGGTGTCTGGCATGGTATATAGGCATGTCGGTATCATGATGGATTAGTTTGCTTACTTTGTACTATATGCAGCATGTAATGTAGAGATGTCAGTGTGAGTTCATTTTTCATTGGAGCCTATGTAGTTTAAGCTAAAGTTGGGCTATATTTATATGGTTTAAGTGTAGGCTCAGGACATATACTAATTATTTGTTTATTTAGAATACTCTGATCTGATGGTTTCCGGATTTCTCCCATTTCAATTACATCTTTGGCTGCTGGATAATACTAGTAACATTTCCTGTCCATATATACTAGCTCAAGTGAGTACTGTGAAACATGCACTGTAGGTAGTGAAGCACGTCGATATATTAACTATAGTTGCCTATCTCATTTACTACCAGTGCTCTGGTTATAATAGTTCTGTTTTCACTGTTTCCAGAGACATTTGGTCTTTGTGTAGATTTATGCCCTGCACACACGATCGGACATTCCGACAACAAAATCCATCGGATATATTCAAACGGATGTTGGCTCAAACTTGTCTTGCATACACACGGTCACACAAAGTTGGTCAGAAATTCCGAACGTCAAGAACGCGGTGACATACAACACGTATGATGAGCCGAGAAAAAATGAATTTCAATAGCCAGTGCTGCTTTTCTGCTTGATTCCGAGCATACGTGGCACTTTGTGTGTCGGAATTGTCTACACACGATCAGAATTTACGCGATCGGATTTTGTTGTCGGAAAATTTTATAGCCTGCTCTCAAACTTTGTGTGTCGGAAATTCCGATGGAAACTGTCCGATGGAGCCCACACAGGGTCAGAATTTCCAACAACAAGCTCCGATCGCACATTTTCCGTCGGAAAGTCTGACCGTGTGTGTGGCTGGGGTTAATGATTACTAGTCTTTGGTATCTGCCGTACAATCCCAGTAAGTATGTCCATGTATGGTTGACAACCTATATAACCAAACTACATATATGTAGTTAATAAGTGATCATCACTGTGTCCACCCCAAGGTCTTAATTGGATACCCCACGACCCACCATATTGATGTGAGCATTTGTATGAGGATGATAATGATCAATGATTTTCATAATGATTCCCACTTACTCATTAAAAAGAAAACCTGACAGATCTGGAACAGAATATGGATCCTGACACTACTCCTCAATAAATAACAGCTCCCCGAGCTTTCATCAGCTTTATAAGGGAATAAGCGGGGAAAGTGGTTACAGCATTCAACAATTATGGGGTGGGGGAGAGAAACGCAACAACCACAGTGTAGCATGTAAAGTGCACTTTTAATAGAAAATATAAAAAAAACACTCACAAAGATACAATAGAACTCAGCATGACAGTCAGCTAGGGACAGAGATCAGACAAGTAACCAGAGGCTGAAGAAGAAGCAAGGCTGCTTTGAAATTTGTTCCGGTTCCAGCTCCAGCATTTTCCTGCTTCATACCCTGGGACCTGTGTTCCATCCATGGCTTTGGCTTTCCAGTGGCAGCAGATCTCTGCTTCCATTCCATCTTTGCTCCCTTGCCAGTGGCCAAGTCATGGTATCCTGGTTGCATGTCTGCTCTCTATCCCAGAGGCTACCTGACTGTCATGCTGAGCTCTATGTAACCACTTCTGGACCGCCGTAAGCCAATATACGTCCTAATTTTGAAGAGGGAAATAGTTGTTATGGCAGCAGCTAGCTGCCATAACCCCGATATCCTCTTGTTCGGCCAGCGGTCCTCTCTCTGATAAGAGTGGTCTCTGTGGCAGATTCTCAGCGAGATCACTTTTATCGGCAGCGGGAATGCGCCCCCTCCTCCCGCTGCGTACCGGTGCCCTCTGCCGCTTACCGTAGCCATCAGCAGCGGAGGAGGCGATCGGATCATTTCTCCTCTGTGGCATGGAGATAAGTGAGGGGAAGATGGCCCCCACCCACCTCCATATCAATGCAGGGCGAAAGCGACGTCAAAACTTCACTTCTGCCCATAGCTCTTAAAGGGACATTTTTTTTTTTCTTTTTACTTTTTTAAATGACAATTTTTTTTTTTATTGCATTTTAGTGTAAATATGAGATCTGAGGTCTTTTTGACCCCAGATCTCATATTTAAGAGGTCCTGTCATGCTTTTTTCTATTACAAGGGTGTTTATATTCCTTGTAATAGGAGTAAAAGTGACACCATTTTTTTTTTAAAAGAACAGTGTAAAAATAAATAATAAAAGGTAAAATAAATAAGAAAAAAAAAAATTTAAACGCTCCCTGTCCCACCGAGTTTGGGTGCAGAAGCGAATGCATACGTGAGTAGCGCCCGCATATGAAAACCGTGTTCAAACCACACGTGAGGTATTGCCGCGATCGGTAGAGCGAGAGCAATAATTCTCGCCCTAGACCTCCTCTGTAACTCAAAACATGCAACCCGTAGTATTTTTTAAACATCACCTATGGAGATTTTTAAGGTTAAAAGTTTGTTGCCATTCCAAAGAGCGGGCGCAATTTTGACGCGTGACATGTTGGGTATCATTTTGCTTGGCTTAACATTATCTTTCACAATATAAAAAAAAATTGGGCTAACTTTACTGTTGTCTTATTTTTTAATTAAAAAAAGTGTATTTTAAAAAAAAAAAGTGTGCTTGTAAGACCGCTAAGCAAATACGGTGTGGAAGAAAGTATTGAAACGACTGCCATTTTATTCTCTAGGGTGTTAGAAAAAAAATGTATAATGTTTGGGGGTTTTAAGTCATTTTCTAGTGAAAAAAAAATGTTTTTAACTTGTAAACAACAAATCTCACAAAGAGGCTAGGTCCTTAAGTGGGTAATATTTGTGAGTGTTTTTTTATATGTTCTATTAAAATTACATTTTATGCACTACATTAAGGTTGTTGCGTTTCTCTCCCCCTTTCCACTTTTTGTCTCCTACAGCCACACAGCACACCCATGCCGGAATGAAGCAGCACTTCCAGAATTAGATTAGTAGTGTGTTGTATAGTACTCTGTAAACTTACATCTACCACATCAGGGCATCGATTTCTGACGGGTGCATCTGTGTATGAGGGTGGATTCAGTTTAAGGGGTTGGTGTGCTGTGATTCTTCTGGGTGTTCCCACCTTTGATTCAACAAATATGGTCATGGCATAGGCATGTAAGACAATGTTCTAGTAATGTCAACCCTTTCCTAGGGAAGTGGCATCTTCCAGCACCCTCTGCTTCCTTAGAAACCATTTACAGCTTGAAGCTATCATATACAGAAGCTGTAGAAATACAACTTCTATTTATGATGCTTGGCTTCAGTAGAACAATGGCCCAACCAGGTAAAATTTTGGTCCAAACTTAGATTTGAACTAAACCATTAGCTCATCCCTAGTGAAAGAAAATGGTAAGCATGAGAAACCCATAAGAGCCATATTTATAAAGCAGTATGTATGACTTTCACAAACTTTCACTGTAGGTGAACCATTCACTGTCATTAAAACACATTTTGCTGAAGTAAATACTCACCTGCAGTTAATATTTGTTGAATGTCAGATTCACAGCTTTATACATACTGTATACAGTACCCCTAAGTTTTCACCAATTGCTATCCTGTGAATAGCCCTTATTTTGAACAGCCCTGAATAGTAGGAGTTCACACACACAAACTATTAAATTATATCACATCTCCCTCCCTCTCTGCTAGGAAAAACAGAACTATATGGATTATCATTTTGCGGGTACTGTCTATAAGCACATAACTATTTATCAGAAATCCCAGCATGGCCTGAAGACAAAATATTATGAAAGGCAAATGTATTCATTATATATTTTTGCAACACAGTCTGTAATTTAACAATAAAAAAATATATAACACACCGGTAGAAACATTTATACATTTTCATAAAATATAACAGTGAAAATGAAGAATTATTTTTCTCTTTGTTGAGTCATACAGAGAGAGCAAAGATGAGAAAGAAAAAGACTTACCTATCACAAGCGGAAAAGCTTACAGGTGAACCAGGCCAATGAAAACCTATTTTATTTAAAGTTACATCAAAAATGCTGTTTAAGTGAGCAGAGACCAATCCTCCGATAATGACATCTCCCGGCTGGTAATATTCATACTCAAACACTGGCTTTAGCATATTAAGTCTACAACGATGTGCTGAGCTCCAGGTCAATAGGACTCCATAGGATGTGATGGGAATGATCAGTATCAGGAGACAGATAAAGAACAGCAGAGAAAATGCCATGACACACAGCAGATCCTCTCAGTCACCGGCAGTTCTGCTCAGGAGGAGACACAATCACCAGAGCTTTATACACATCGACTGACACCGATTTACACTACAGAACAAAGAACAGAATAATAGTAACATCAGTCTGAAAATATAACATCTATATTTGAAAATGTAACTCATCTAATAAAGTTGGTTTATTCTTTATTCCACATGCAGTACACTTTTAGTAGTTCAGACTTAAATGTATTCAATTTCAAAATATTCTTCTGTAAAAACATAATTTTTGTTAAAATTATATTTTTACATTACAGGATGGAAAGTGAATGTCCAATAGGGGTGAATAAATACTCACGTTTTCTAAATACTACAGGGCTGCTTAAATAGCAGTTCTTTGCACTACTTCTGAGTTGCCAATTTGGATTCATTGCAACATTTTAAACTGCCCTCCTATACCAATCTATAACCTAATCAGGTTCCCTCCAAAACTTCACCCTCCTATTGATGACCCTACTCTGGAACAGTGGGACTCTACTAAATATTTCAGCAGATTTGTCAGGTTACCTGAGTCCAGGTGACAGATGCTCCCCGTTGGGGTCTGGAGTGCATGGTAGTGGACCTTCTGACTGACTGCTGCAGATGGAGCTCTAGGTGATACAAGAGAGCAGGTACACTGTAGTACCAACATGGATGACACTGGGAGCTAGAGCATGAGGTTTCACAGGGCGCGGAATCTAAGAGCCAGCGGGTGTTCACCAGAGGCCCCTAGTGGTGGGGATTTAGCTGCAGTCTGGCTCCAGGTTGTGGCCCCTAGGGCCTCCCAGCTCACACTCACAATAGACTACAGGGAGGTAGAGAGAAAGCAGCAGACTGCAACAACAAAGGATAGATAGCCAAAGGTCAGGGAAACAAGCAGGTAAGGATAGTAGAACAAGCCGAGATCAGTAACTGGAATCAGATGTGGAACACACAGCAATAGTAGGGATGAGCCGAACACCCCCCGGTTCGGTTTGCACCAGAACCTGTGAACGGACCGAAAATTCGCACGAACATTAGAACCCCATTGACGTCTATGGGACTCAAACGTTTGAAATCAAAAGAGATAATTTTAAAGGCTAATTTTCATGGTATTGTCCTAAAAAGGGTTTGGGGACCCGGGTCCTGCCCCAGGGGACATGTATCAATGCAAAAAAAACTTTTAAAAACGGACGTTTTTTCAGGAGCAGTGATTTTAATGATGCATAAAGTAAAAAAAAAAAGTGAAATATTCCTTTAAATATCGTACCTGGGGGGTGTCTATAGTATGCCTGTAAAGTGGTGCGTGTTTCTTGTGCTTAGAACAGTCCCTGCACAAAATGTAATTTTTAAAGGAAAAAAAGTCATTTAAAACTGCTTGAGGGTTTAAAGTAATGTTGGGTCCTGGCAATCTGGATGAAAATCAGTGAGACAAACGGCATGGGTACCCCCCAGTCCATTACCAGGCCCTTTGGGTCTTGTATGGATATTAAGGGGAACCCCACACCCAAATTAAAAAAAGGAAAGGTGTGGGGCCACCAGGCCCTATATACTCTGAACAGCAGTATACAGGCGGTGCAAACAAGACAGGGACTCTAGGTTTGTTGTTAGGTAGAATCTGTTTGTAATTTTGAAAGGGTACAATTTTAACATGTTTAGCTCCAGCCAAAAAATCTTTTTTTAAGCTATTTGGAAAACATAGGGAAGGGTTATCACCCCTGTGACATTTGTTTTGCTGTCTGTGCTCCTCTTCAGAAGATTTCACCTCACTTTTTGTCCCAATGACAAATTTTTTTTGAAAATTTGGGGTTTTTAGTGAAACAAGGATTGGTGGTAAAGCATCAGTGGAAAGGAGAAATGTTTTTCCCATATTAACTCTTACAGGAGAGAATTTCCCTTCCTAGGGGTAGATTTCATCTCACTTCCTGTTGTCTCCTTCCATTTGCAAGCAGGAGTCATTTGTAAGTTGGATGTTTGAAAGTAGGGGCCTGCCCTATATACTCAGCAGAAATTTGGGCCTTAGGTGTTGTTGTGGCCACAACACTGTAAGCCCTCACAGGGCCCTGCTGTGAAATATTAGATCAAGAATTGTAATTACATGCCCCTGTTGAACAGGGGCAGAAAAATTGGGCCTTTGTGGTGGTGGTGGTGCTGGTGCCACAACACTGTAAGTCCTCACTCGCTTCTGGTGGGTGCAGAAACGGGCCCTGCTGTGAAATATTAGATCAAGAATTGTAATTACATGCCCCTGTTGAACAAGGGCAGAAAAATTGGGCCTTTGGTGGTGGTGGTGGTGCTGGTGCCACAACACGGTAAGTCCTCACTCACTCTTGGTGGGTGCAGAAATGGGCCGTGCTGTGAAATATTAGATCAAGAATTGTAATTACATGCAGCTGTTGAACAGGGGCTGAAAAATTGGGCCTTTCTTGGTGGTGGTGGTGCTGGTGCCACAACACTGTAAGTCCTCACTTGCTCTTGGTGGGCACAGGAACGAGTCCTACTGCAAAGTATTGCTTCAAAAATTGTAATTACACGCCCCTGTTAAACAGGGGCTGAAAAATTAGGCTTTAGGCACTGGTGCTGGTGCCACAACACTGCAACCCCTCACAGATACTCTAGTTGGAATGCAGGAACGAGCCCTGCTGCAAAGTATTGCATCAAAAATTGTAATTACATGCCCCTGTTAAACAGGGGCTGAAAAATTGGGTCTTAGGCACTGGTGATGGCGCCCAGAACCAAAAATGTTCTTACAAGCTATCAGCGTGATTATTGAGGAGGAAGAGGATAATTACTCAGGATAGTCACTCAGCATCAGCATAGGCAGTCTTTGAAGGGATCTGTGATTTCAAAAAAAATTATTCGGTTACATCAGCATCAGGTGCTTGGTAGCTGGTGGTGATCCAAGACTGATTCATTTTTATGAAGGTCAGTCGATCGACCGAGTCGGTGGACAGATGCACCCTGTGATCGGTTACAAAGCCTCCAGCAGCACTGAATGTGCGTTCCGAAAGAACGCTGGATGCAGGACAGGCCAGTAGCTCAATTGCATACTGTGCAAGCTCTGGCCAGTGATCCATCCTCAAGACCCAGTAACCCAGAGGATTTTCGGTGGGAAAGGTGTCCAAGTCAGATCTTGCCCCTAGGTATTCCTGCAGCATGTAAAACAGACGCTGGCTATGGTTGCTGGAACCGATCATACCTTGGGGCTGCGGACTAAAAAATTGTCTGAACGCATCGGTCAGACGGCCACCTTCTCAACCGCTCCTTCTTTGACTGAAGCTTCAGCAACACATTGTCCAGAAACAAGAGTTTGTAACCTCCCAGTCTCTGGTAACGCGTTGCACAAACCTTTCTGCAAGGCCTCCTGAAGATGTTTCATCCTCTGCTCCCTCTGCGACGGTAAGATAAGGTCCGCAACCTTACCCTTGTAACATGGATCAAGGAGGATTGCCAGCCAGTATTGGTCCTTCTCCTTGATAGCACGAATACGAGGATCCTTACGCAGGCTTTGCAGGATCAGGGAGGCCATGCAGCGTAGGTTTGCTGAGACATTTTGTCCGGAGTCCTCTGGGTCACTAAGGACCACATGGTCCGCAGCCACCTTCTCCCAGCAATGTACAAGTCCATGTGTTTCTTGGGACTGATCCCTTAAAGACTGCTGCTGATGCTGAGTGCCAGGCTCAACCTCCATACTGACACAATCCTCCTCCTCCTCCTCCTCGTCCTCTTCCTGTGTTATCGGCGGGCAAGCAGGAACACTGTCTGGATAAAGGGGGCCTTGAGAGCTAAGGAAGTCCTCCTCTTCCTGCCTCTGTTCTGCCTCAAGTGTCCTGTCCATTATTCCACACAGCGTGTGCTCCAACAGGTGGACAAAGGGGACAGTGTCACTGATGCATGCACTGTCACTGCTCACCATCCTCGTGGCCTCCTCAAATGGTGACAGGACAGTGCATGCATCCCTGATCATGGCCCACTGGCATGGGGAAAAAACCCCAAGCTCCCCTGACCCTGTCCTGGTGCCATAGTCGCACAGGTACTCATTGATGGCCCTCTGCTGCATGTGCAGCTGCTGCAGCATGGCCAACGTTGAGTTCCACCTGGTGGGCATGTCACAGATTAGGCGGTTCTTGGGCAGATTAAACTCCTTTTGGAGGTCCGCCAGCCAAGCACTGGCATTATATGACCAGTGGAAATGCACACAGACTTTCCTGGCCTGCCTCAGGACATCCTGTAAGCCCGGGTACCTGCCCAAGAACCCCTGCACCACCAAGTTAAGGACGTGAGCCAAACAGGGCACATGGGTCATTTGTCCCTGTCGGAGGGCAGAGAGCAGGTTGGTGCCATTGTCGCAAGCCACCATTCCTGCCTTAAGTTGGCCTGGCGTCAACCACCTCTGAACCTGCCCCTGCAGAGCTGACAGAACCTCTGCCCGAGTGTGGCTCCTGTCCCCCAAGCACACCAGCTCAAGCACCGCATGGCATCTTTTAGCCTGTGTACATGCATAGCCCATTGAACACCTACGGAGCACCGCTGGTTCCGAGGACAAAGCACAGGAAGAGGCCATGGATGAAGAAGAAGAAGAGGGGGTGGAGGAGAGAGGTGTGTCACAATCATTAGTAGTGGCATTTTAGAGGTGTGGTGGCGGAACAACCTCCAACACTACTGCACCTTGTCCTGCATCCTTCCCAGCTGCCAACAGAATCACCCAATGCGCCGTGAAACTTAGGTAATGTCCCTGTCCATGCCTGCTGGACCATGAGTCAGCGGTAATATGCACCTTACCGCTGACCGCCCTGTCCAGCGAGGCATGGACATTGCCTTCCAAATGCCGGTAGAGAGCCAGAATCGCCTTCTGTGAGAAAAAGTGGCGTTTGGGTACCTGCCACTGAGGAACCGCACATTCCACAAACTCACGGAAGGGGGCAGAGTCTACCAACTGAAAAGGCAGCAGTTGAAGTGCTAGCAATTTTGCCAAGCTAGCATTCAACCGCTGGGCATGTGGATGGCTGTGAGCGAACTTCTTTCGGCGGTGCAGCAGCTGGGGCAGGGAAATTTGCCTGGTACAATCTGACGTCGGTGTACCGAAAGCAGATTGCCCACAAGTACTTGGCTGTGACACACCTAATTCTACACCTTCATTCCTCTCAGTGCAGGTCTCAGAGAGGACTCAAGGTATAGTGGGGTTGGAGATCTCAGCTGATGAGGAGCAAGGAGAGGTCCTCTTTGTTCTTTGGTGTGGGTCTTTTAGATACGCTTGCCAACAAACTGCATGGCAGGTCAACATATGTCTGGTCAAGCATGTGGTGCCCAAGCGGGAGATGCTTTGGCCACGCGAGATATGCTTGAGACATATGTTGCAAATAGCAGCGGTGCGATCTGATGCACTCGTCTCAAAAAAGGCCCACACCAAAGAACTTTTTGAATAACGCGCAGAGACTGCAGCGCCCTGCACATGCGGAGCTTTGGGGTGTGATGCATGCAGTGTGCTGCCCTTAGGCTGGCCCCTGGAGGGCATCCTGCCTCATTGGTGATGTGCCTCCTCCTTCTCCTCCTCCTCCTCTCATCTATCAGGCACCCACGTTGAGTCAGTGACATCATCATCCCCTCCCTCCTCATCACTGGAGCAAACCTGGCAGTATGCTGTAGCAGGGGGAGCATGACTGCCAGATTGCTGTCCTTCTTGGGCACCCCCTCTGTCTGTGCTCACGTTACTGCCTTCATCTAGCTCAGTATCATCATCAGAGCCTTCCAAACGCTGGGCATCCTCCTGGAGCATGTACCCAACACTGTGGTCAAACAGTTCGAGGGACTCCTCAGGAGGACATGGTGGGGCTAGGGAAGGAGTCACTGATGACATTGAGCTGAGGGAAGAGGCCGCTGCTTTTCCAGACAAAGCACCCTGAGCATGGGTGAGAGAGGATGAGGAGGATGAGGACGGCTTGGTCATCCACTCGACCAAGTCTTACACATGTTGCGGCTCAACGCGGCCAGCTGCCGAAAAAAAGGCCAAGCGTGTCCCACGGCCACGTGCTGATGAGGATGCACCGTCACCACGACCAGCACTTCTTGCCTCTAGACACAGAGCCTACTTGCCCTCTTTTAATGGCTTGTGTCTGTCTGCCTCTCAGTACATATATATATATATATATGTACTGATACTGCAACTAGCAAAATCAACTGCCTGCTGTAGTATGAGAACACTACCAACCTTCTACATGTAGCTTTAGCTGAACACTGTGCAGAGCTCGCCAAAAACTAACTTGTAGCTTATTTAGCTGCCTGCGGTAGTGATAGGATCAGGAAAACTCCACCAACCTTCTAAAGGTAGCTTTAGGTGAACACTGTGCAGATCTCGCACTACACTAACTTGTAGCTTATTTAGCTGCCTGCGGTAGTGATAGGATCAGGAAAACACCACCAACCCTCTACAGGTAGCTTTAGGTGAACACTGTGCAGAGCTCACCAAAAACAAACTTGTAGCTTATTTAGCTGCCTGCGGTAGTGATAGGATCAGGAAAACTCCACCAACCTTCTAAAGGTAGCTTTAGGTGAACACTGTGCAGATCTCGCACTACACTAACTTGTAGCTTATTTAGCTGCCTGCGGTAGTGATAGGATCAGGAAAACACCACCAACCCTCTACAGGTAGCTTTAGGTGAACACTGTGCAGAGCTCACCAAAAACGAACTTGTAGCTTATTTAGCTGCCTGCGGTAGTGATAGGATCAGGAAAACACCACCAACGTTCTACAGGTAGCTTTAGCTGAACACTGTGCAGAGCTCGCACTACACTAACTTGTAGCTTATTTAGCTGGCCGCGGTAGTAATAGGATCAGGAAAACACCACGAACCTTCTACAGGTAGCGTTAGGTGAACACTGTGCAGAGCTCACCAAAAAATAACTTGTAGCTTATTTAGCTGCCTGCGGTAGTGATAGGATCAGGAAAACTCCACCAACCTTCTAAAGGTAGCTTTAGGTGAACACTGTGCAGCTCTCGCACTACACTAACTTGTAGCTTATTTAGCTGCCTGCGGTGGTGATAGGATCAGGAAAACACCACCAACGTTCTACAGGTAGCTTTAAATGAACACTGTGCAGAGCTCACCAAAAATAACTTGTAGCTTATTTAGCTGCCTGCGGTTGTGATAGGATCAGGAAAACACCACCAACCTTCTACAGGTAGCTTTAGCTGAACACTGTGCAGAGCTTGCAAAAAAATAACTTGTAGGCTTAGCTGAACACTGTTAAGAGGACACACTACGCTAACTTGTAGCTTTAGCTGAACACTGTGCAGAGGTCGCACTACACTAACTTGTAGTTTTCGCTGAACAGTGTGAGGAGGACACACTACACCAACTTGTAGCTTTATCTGAACACTGTGAGGAGGACGCACTACCCTAACTTGTAGCTTTAGCTGAACACTGTGCAGAGGTCACACTAAACTAACTTGTAGCTTTAGCTGAACACTGTGTGGAGGATGCACTACACTAACTTGTAGCTTTAGTTGAACACTGTGAAGAGGTCTCATTACACTAACTTGTAGTTTGAGCTGAACACTGTGAGGAGGATGCACTAACTTGTAGCTTTAGCTGAACACTGTGCAGAGGTCGCACTACACTAACTTGTAGTTTTAGCTGAACACTGTGAGGAGGACGCACTACATTAACTTGTAGCTTTAGCTGAATACTGTGCAGAGATCGCACTACACTAACTTGTAGTTTTCGCTGAACACTGTGAGGAGAACGCACTACACCAGCTTGTAGCTTTAGCTGAACACTGTGAGGAGAACCCACTACCCTAACTTGTAGCTTTAGGTGAACACTGTGCAGAGGTCACACTACACTAGTAGTTTTAGCTGAACACTGTGAGGAGCACACACTACATTAGCTTGTAGCTTTAGCTGAACACTGTGAGGAGGACGCACTACCCTAACTTGTAGCTTTAGGTGAACACTGTGCAGAGGTCACACTAAACTAATTTTCTAGCTTTAGCTGAACACTGTGAGGAGGACACACTACACTAACTTGTAGCTTTAGCTGAACAATGTGCAGAGGTCGCACTACACTAACTTGTAGTTTTAGCTGAACACTGTGAGGAGGACGCACTACACTAACTTGTAGCTTTAGCTGAACACTGTGAGGAGGATGCACTACCCTAACTTGTAGCTTTAGCTGAACACTGTGCACTACACTAACTTGTAGTTTTAGCTGAACACTGTGCAGAGGTCTCACTACACTAACTTGTAGTTTTAGATGAACACTGTGAGGAGGACGCACTACACTAACTTGTGTCTTTAGCTGAACACTGTGCAGAGGGCGCACTACAATAACTTGTAGTTTTAGCTGAACACTGTGAAGAGGACGCACTACCCTAACTTGTAGCTTTAGCTGAACACTGTGCAGAGGTCACACTAAACTAACTTGTAGCTTTAGCTGAACACTGTGAGGAGGACGCACTACACTAACTTGTAGCTTTAGCTGAACACTGTGAGGAGGACACACTACATTAACTTGTTGTTTTAGCTGAACACTGTGCAGAGGTCGCACTACACTAACTTGTAGTTTTCGCTGAACACTGTGAGGAGCTTACACTACACCAGCTTGTAGCTTTAGCTGAACACTGTGAGGAGGACGCACTACCCTAAGTTGTAGCTTTAGCTGAACAATGTGCAGAGGTCTCACTACACTAACTTGTAGTTTTAGCTGAACACTGTGAGGAGGACGCACTACACTAACTTGTAGCTTTAGCTGAACACTGTGCAGAGGTCTCACTACACTAACTTGTAGTTTTAGCTGAACACTGTGAGGAGGACGCACTACACTAACTTGTAGCTTTAGCTGAACACTGTGAGGAGGACGCACTACCCTAACTTGAAGCTTTAGCTGAACACTGTGCACTACACTAACTTGTAGTTTTAGCTGAACACTGTGCAGAGGTCTCACTACAATAACTTGTAGTTTTAGCTGAACACTGTGAGGAGGACGCACTACACTAACTTGTATCTTTAGCTGAACACTGTGCAGAGGTCGCACTACAATAACTTGTAGTTTTAGCTGAACACTGTGAGGAGGACGCACTACCCTAACTTGTAGCTTTAGCTGAACACTGTGCAGAGGTCACACTAAACTAACTTGTAGCTTTAGCTGAACACTGTGAGGAGGACGCACTACACTAACTTGTAGCTTTAGCTGAATACTGTGCAGAGGTCGCACTACACTAACTTGTAGTTTTCGCTGAACACTGTGAGGAGGACACACTACACCAGCTTGTAGCTTTAGCTGAACACTGTGAGGAGGACTCACTACCCTAACTTGTAGCTTTAGCTGAACACTGTGCAGAGGTCACACTAAACTAACTTGTAGCTTTAGCTGAACACTGTGAGGAGGATGCACTACCCTAACTTGTAGCTTTAGCTGAACACTGTGCACTACACTAACTTGTAGTTTTAGCTGAACACTGTGCAGAGGTCTCACTGCACTAACTTGTAGTTTTAGCTGAACACTGTAAGGAGGACACACTACACTAACTTGTAGCTTTAGCTGAACACTGTGAGGAGGACACACTACATTAACTTGTTGTTTTAGCTGAACACTGTGCAGAGGTCACACTAAACTAACTTGTAGCTTTAGCTGAACACTGTGAGGAGGATGCACTACATTAACTTGTAGCTTTAGCTGAACACTGTGCAGAGGTCGCACTACAATAACTTGTAGATTTAGCTGAACACTGTGAGGAGGACGCACTACCCTAACTTGTAGCTTTAGCTGAACACTGTGCAGAGGTCACACTACACTAACTTGTAGCTTTAGCTGAACACTGTGAGGAGGACGCACTACCCTAACTTGTAGCTTTAGCTGAACACTGTGCACTACACAAACTTGTAGTTTTAGCTGAACACTGTGCAGAGGTCTCACTGCACTAACTTGTAGTTTTAGCTGAATACTGTGAGGAGGACGCACTACACTAACTTGTAGCTTTAGCTGAACACTGTGCAGAGGTCGCACTACAATAACTTGTAGTTTTAGCTGAACACTGTGAGGAGGACGCACTACCCTAACTTGTAGCTTTAGCTGAACACTGTGCAGAGGTCACACTAAACTAATTTGTAGCTTTAGCTGAACACTGTGAGGAGGACGCACTACCCCAACTTGTAGCTTTAGCTGAACACTGTGCACTACACTAACTTGTAGTTTTAGATGAACACTGTGAGGAGGACGCACTACACTAACTTGTAGCTTTAGCTGAACACTGTGAGGAGGACACACTAACTTGTATCTTTAGCTGAACACTGTGCAGAGGTAGCACTACAATAACTTGTAGTTTTAGCTGAACACTGTGAGGATGCCGCACTACACCAGCTTGTAGCTTTATCTGAACACTGTGAGGAGAACGCACTACCCCAACTTGTAGCTTTAGGTGAACACTGTGCAGAGGTCGCACTACACTAGTAGTTTTAGCTGAACACTGTGAGGAGCTTACACTACACCAGCTTGTAGCTTTAGCTGAACACTGTGAGGAGGACGCACTACCCTAAGTTGTAGCTTTAGCTGAACAATGTGCAGAGGTCTCACTACACTAACTTGTAGTTTTAGCTGAACACTGTGAGGAGGACGCACTACACTAACTTGTAGCTTTAGCTGAACACTGTGAGGAGGACGCACTACCCTAACTTGTAGCTTTAGCTGAACACTGTGCACTACACTAACTTGTACTTTTAGCTGAACACTGTGCAGAGGTCTCACTACACTAACTTGTACTTTTAGCTGAACACTGTGAGGAGGATGCACTACACTAACTTGTATCTTTAGCTGAACACTGTGCAGAGGTCGCACTACAATAACTTGTAGTTTTAGCTGAACACTGTGAGGAGGACGCACTACCCTAACTTGTAGCTTTAGCTGAACACTGTGCAGAGGTCACACTGGACTAACTTGTAGTTTTTGCTGAACACTGTGAGGAGGACACACTACACCAGCTTGTAGCTTTAGCTGAACACTGTGAGGAGGACCCACTACCCTAACTTGTAGCTTTAGCTGAACACTGTGCAGAGGTCACACTAAACTAACTTGTAGCTTTAGCTGAACACTGTGAGGAGGACGCACTACCCTAACTTGTAGCTTTAGCTGAACACTGTGCACTACACTAACTTGTAGTTTTAGATGAACACTGTGAGGAGGACGCACTACACTAACTTGTAGATTTAGCTGAACACTGTGAGGAGGACACACTAACTTGTATCTTTAGCTGAACACTGTGCAGAGGTAGCACTACAATAACTTGTAGTTTTAGCTGAACACTGTGAGGATGCCGCACTACACCAGCTTGTAGCTTTATCTGAACACTGTGAGGAGAACGCACTACCCCAACTTGTAGCTTTAGGTGAACACTGTGCAGAGGTCGCACTACACTAGTAGTTTTAGCTGAACACTGTGAGGAGCTTACACTACACCAGCTTGTAGCTTTAGCTGAACACTGTGAGGAGGACGCACTACCCTAAGTTGTAGCTTTAGCTGAACAATGTGCAGAGGTCTCACTACACTAACTTGTAGTTTTAGCTGAACACTGTGAGGAGGACGCACTACACTAACTTGTAGCTTTAGCTGAACACTGTGAGGAGGACGCACTACCCTAACTTGTAGCTTTAGCTGAACACTGTGCACTACACTAACTTGTACTTTTAGCTGAACACTGTGCAGAGGTCTCACTACACTAACTTGTACTTTTAGCTGAACACTGTGAGGAGGACGCACTACACTAACTTGTATCTTTAGCTGAACACTGTGCAGAGGTCGCACTACAATAACTTGTAGTTTTAGCTGAACACTGTGAGGAGGACGCACTACCCTAACTTGTAGCTTTAGCTGAACACTGTGCAGAGGTCACACTAAACTAACTTGTAGCTTTAGCTGAACACTGTGAGGAGGACGCACTACACTAACTTGTAGCTTTAGCTGAATACTGTGCAGAGGTCGCACTACACTAACTTGTAGTTTTCGCTGAACACTGTGAGGAGGACACACTACACCAGCTTGTAGCTTTAGCTGAACACTGTGAGGAGGACTCACTACCCTAACTTGTAGCTTTAGCTGAACACTGTGCAGAGGTCACACTAAACTAACTTGTAGCTTTAGCTGAACACTGTGAGGAGGATGCACTACCCTAACTTGTAGCTTTAGCTGAACACTGTGCACTACACTAACTTGTAGTTTTAGCTGAACACTGTGCAGAGGTCTCACTGCACTAACTTGTAGTTTTAGCTGAACACTGTAAGGAGGACACACTACACTAACTTGTAGCTTTAGCTGAACACTGTGAGGAGGACACACTACATTAACTTGTTGTTTTAGCTGAACACTGTGCAGAGGTCACACTAAACTAACTTGTAGCTTTAGCTGAACACTGTGAGGAGGATGCACTACATTAACTTGTAGCTTTAGCTGAACACTGTGCAGAGGTCGCACTACCCTAACTTGTAGATTTAGCTGAACACTGTGAGGAGGACGCACTACCCTAACTTGTAGCTTTAGCTGAACACTGTGCAGAGGTCACACTACACTAACTTGTAGCTTTAGCTGAACACTGTGAGGAGGACGCACTACCCTAACTTGTAGCTTTAGCTGAACACTGTGCACTACACAAACTTGTAGTTTTAGCTGAACACTGTGCAGAGGTCTCACTGCACTAACTTGTAGTTTTAGCTGAATACTGTGAGGAGGACGCACTACACTAACTTGTAGCTTTAGCTGAACACTGTGCAGAGGTCGCACTACAATAACTTGTAGTTTTAGCTGAACACTGTGAGGAGGACGCACTACCCTAACTTGTAGCTTTAGCTGAACACTGTGCAGAGGTCACACTAAACTAATTTGTAGCTTTAGCTGAACACTGTGAGGAGGACGCACTACCCCAACTTGTAGCTTTAGCTGAACACTGTGCACTACACTAACTTGTAGTTTTAGATGAACACTGTGAGGAGGACGCACTACACTAACTTGTAGCTTTAGCTGAACACTGTGAGGAGGACACACTAACTTGTATCTTTAGCTGAACACTGTGCAGAGGTAGCACTACAATAACTTGTAGTTTTAGCTGAACACTGTGAGGATGCCGCACTACACCAGCTTGTAGCTTTATCTGAACACTGTGAGGAGAACGCACTACCCCAACTTGTAGCTTTAGGTGAACACTGTGCAGAGGTCGCACTACACTAGTAGTTTTAGCTGAACACTGTGAGGAGCTTACACTACACCAGCTTGTAGCTTTAGCTGAACACTGTGAGGAGGACGCACTACCCTAAGTTGTAGCTTTAGCTGAACAATGTGCAGAGGTCTCACTACACTAACTTGTAGTTTTAGCTGAACACTGTGAGGAGGACGCACTACACTAACTTGTAGCTTTAGCTGAACACTGTGAGGAGGACGCACTACCCTAACTTGTAGCTTTAGCTGAACACTGTGCACTACACTAACTTGTACTTTTAGCTGAACACTGTGCAGAGGTCTCACTACACTAACTTGTACTTTTAGCTGAACACTGTGAGGAGGATGCACTACACTAACTTGTATCTTTAGCTGAACACTGTGCAGAGGTCGCACTACAATAACTTGTAGTTTTAGCTGAACACTGTGAGGAGGACGCACTACCCTAACTTGTAGCTTTAGCTGAACACTGTGCAGAGGTCACACTGGACTAACTTGTAGTTTTTGCTGAACACTGTGAGGAGGACACACTACACCAGCTTGTAGCTTTAGCTGAACACTGTGAGGAGGACCCACTACCCTAACTTGTAGCTTTAGCTGAACACTGTGCAGAGGTCACACTAAACTAACTTGTAGCTTTAGCTGAACACTGTGAGGAGGACGCACTACCCTAACTTGTAGCTTTAGCTGAACACTGTGCACTACACTAACTTGTAGTTTTAGATGAACACTGTGAGGAGGACGCACTACACTAACTTGTAGATTTAGCTGAACACTGTGAGGAGGACACACTAACTTGTATCTTTAGCTGAACACTGTGCAGAGGTAGCACTACAATAACTTGTAGTTTTAGCTGAACACTGTGAGGATGCCGCACTACACCAGCTTGTAGCTTTATCTGAACACTGTGAGGAGAACGCACTACCCCAACTTGTAGCTTTAGGTGAACACTGTGCAGAGGTCGCACTACACTAGTAGTTTTAGCTGAACACTGTGAGGAGCTTACACTACACCAGCTTGTAGCTTTAGCTGAACACTGTGAGGAGGACGCACTACCCTAAGTTGTAGCTTTAGCTGAACAATGTGCAGAGGTCTCACTACACTAACTTGTAGTTTTAGCTGAACACTGTGAGGAGGACGCACTACACTAACTTGTAGCTTTAGCTGAACACTGTGAGGAGGACGCACTACCCTAACTTGTAGCTTTAGCTGAACACTGTGCACTACACTAACTTGTACTTTTAGCTGAACACTGTGCAGAGGTCTCACTACACTAACTTGTACTTTTAGCTGAACACTGTGCAGAGGTCTCACTACACTAACTTGTAGTTTTAGCTGAACACTGTGAGGAGGATGCACTACACTAACTTGTATCTTTAGCTGAACACTGTGCAGAGGTCGCACTACAATAACTTGTAGTTTTAGCTGAACACTGTGAGGAGGACGCACTACCCTAACTTGTAGCTTTAGCTGAACACTGTGCAGAGGTCACACTGGACTAACTTGTAGTTTTTGCTGAACACTGTGAGGAGGACACACTACACCAGCTTGTAGCTTTAGCTGAACACTGTGAGGAGGACCCACTACCCTAACTTGTAGCTTTAGCTGAACACTGTGCAGAGGTCACACTAAACTAACTTGTAGCTTTAGCTGAACACTGTGAGGAGGACGCACTACCCTAACTTGTAGCTTTAGCTGAACACTGTGCACTACACTAACTTGTAGTTTTTGCTGAACACTGTGCAGAGGTCTCACTGCACTAACTTGTAGTTTTAGCTGAACACTGTGAGGAGGACGCACTACACTAACTTGTAGCTTTAGCTGAACACTGTGAGGAGGACACACTACACTAACTTGTAGCTTTAGCTGAACACTGTGCAGAGGTCACACTAAACTAACTTGTAGCTTTAGCTGAACACTGTGAGAAGGACGCACTACCCTAACTTGTAGCTTTAGCTGAACACTGTGTACTACACTAACTTGTAGTTTTAGCTGAACACTGTGCAGAGGTCTCACTGCACTAACTTGTAGTTTTAGCTGAACACTGTGAGGAGGACGCACTACACTAACTTGTAGCTTTAGCTGAACACTGTGCAGAGGTCGCACTACAATAACTTGTAGTTTTAGCTGAACACTGTGAGAAGGACGCACTACCCTAACTTGTAGCTTTAGCTGAACACTGTGCACTACACTAACTTGTAGCTTTAGCTGAACACTGTGCAGAGGTTACTAACTTGTAGCTTTAACTGAACACTGTGAGGAGGACACACTACACTAACTGTAAATAGTCTAGCTGCCTGACTGTGGTACTAATAGGATCAAAAGGACACCAGCAATTTTCTTCAGGTAGATGTAAATACTGTAACAAGACAAGCCTGCCTGTCAGTAGGAAGATAACAGGAACGGATCTAGCTAAACTGAATACAGTGTGTGTATATATATATATATATATATATATATATATATATATATATTTATTTATTGTAGCAGAGCGTCCCAGACAGAGCCAGGAAAAGTCCTGTTAGGGGTTTATACATCTCCCATGCTCCTCTCATACAGGTTCAGGGATCTCTGATCCATGGTCCAGTTCAGGTCTTGGTCCTTTCCCCCAGGCTAATTTAAGCTCACCTGAGCAAGACAGCCTTTGCTCTTGGCCTGGGATAATCAGACAAGCTTCTGTGTAGGAGAGCAAAAAGGTATGTAGAAGCTGACAAGCTGTAGGCTTGCTCAGCCTGGTAGTTAGGATCTTTAAATATTATTTAGTTAGTGCCGAGACACGGCTAGGTTTTGTTTTGGCTATTTCTGTTCCTATTTGGATGCACTTGGAGGTTCTGTAATGACTTCAGGAAGCTTAATGCAGTGACAAAGTTTGACACGTACCCAATGCCCAGAGTGGACGAACTTATAGACCGACTTGGCAAGGCTCGCTATCTGACCACTTTGGACTTGACAAAAGGTTATTGGCAAATACCCCTGACTGGTAGCGCCAAAGAGAAGACTGCATTTGTGACCCCAGAGGGTTCCTTTCAATATAAAAAAATGCCTTTTGGGTTGCAAAATGCCCCCGCCACATTTCAGAGGGCCATGGACAGGACTCTAAGACCCCACCGACAATATGCAGCAGCATATTTAGATGACATAGTGGTACATAGCACTGACTGGGAGTCTCACTTGCCCCGTGTCCAGGCTGTCCTTGATTCCCTCTTCAAAGAAGGTTTTACAGCAAATCCAAAGAAATGTGCCATTGGTCTAGAGGAAGCCAAGTATTTGGGCTACACTATTGGGCGTGGTGTAATAAAACCTCAAGTGAATAAAATAGAAGCCATCCAGGAATGGCCACGTCCTGCAAACAAGAAGCAGGTCAGGGCCTTTCTTGGCATTGCGGGGTATTATAGAAGATTTATCCCAAATTTTGCAACTATAGCTGCCCCACTGACAGACCTTACGAAAGGGAAAGACTCTGTAATGGTGAAATGGTCCTCAGTAGCAGAGGAATCTTTCCAAGTCCTGAAGAAGGCTCTTTGTGCACAACCAGTAGTGTACTCCCCCGATTTCGCCAAAGATTTTTTGGTTCAGACGGATGCGTCTGATGTTGGTATCGGGGCAGTACTATCACAGGTACACAATGGGGAAGAACACCCTGTAATGTGCCTAAGCAGAAAGCTTAATGACCATGAGCAAAGATATGCAGTCATTGAAAAGGAGTGTTTAGCCATAAAGTGGGCCGTGGACACACTCAGGTACTATTTGTTAGGACGCCAGTTTGAGTTAATAACTGACCATGCTCCTCTGAAATGGATGGCCCAAAAGAAGGAGACTAATAGACGGGTGAACTGGTGGTTTTTGGCTCTACAGGATTACTCATTCACTGTAAAACACAGGCCAGGTGTTGAGATGGGGAATGTAGATGCCCTGTCCCGTGTTCACTCCTGTTGGGCTACAGGTGTTCCAAACCTGGGGTTGAAACAAGGGGGGAGGATATGTAGCAGAGCGTCCCAGAGAGAGCCAGGAAAAGTCCTGTTCAGGGTTTATACATCTCCCAGGCTCCTCTCATACAGGTTCAGGGATCTCTGATCCATGGTCCAGTTCAGGTCTTGGTCCTCTCCCCCAGGCTAATTTAAGCTCACCTGAGCAAGACAGCCTTTGCTCTTGGCCTGGGATACTCAGACAAGCTTCTGTGTAGGAGAGCAAAAAGGTATGTGGAAGCTGACAAGCTGTAGGCTTGCTCAGCCTGGTAGTTAGGATCTTTAAATATTGTTTAGTTAGTGCCGAGACACGGCTATTTTTTGTTTTGGCTATTTCTGTTCCTATTTTGTTTTTTTGGAACACTGTACAGCACCTGTATATAGACTTGTATATATCACAAATAAACACCGCACTGTTTGTCACTATTTCACTGGATTTGGTATCTGTGCCTGAAAGATTGCTCATCCCAGGGAGCTTTGTACCTGCTACCTGTCCCCCAGGTTACAATATATATATATATATATATATATATATATATGTATATATATATATATACATACAACACCTGGGATGCATATATATACACAATACACTGTAAGTGCAGCTAACTCACTGACTGTCCTGCCTAAGCTAGCTAACTCAAAGGAAATGACACTGTCTCTCTCTCTCTCTCAGCACGCCAGAACACACTACACAGGGCCATCGTGCAGGCGGCCTTATATAGTGTGGGGCGTGTTCTAAACCCCCTGAGCCATAATTGGCCAAAGCCACCCTGGCTTTGGCCAATTACAGCTCTCTCTACCGATGGCGCTGTGATTTGGAGAAGAACGCACATGGTTGACATCTCTTCTCAAAGGATTGAAGAAGCACAGCTCCCACCCCCATTGAAGAAGCGTCCACTTCAATAAAAAATGGGTCCCCAGGATTAGGTCTCCTAAAGAGAGGTCCAGAAACAAAGGCCTGTTTCAGGTCATGAAATGCAGAGACAGCTTCAGGAGGCTAGTCCTTGGCATTCGCACCTTTCTTGGTCAAAGCGATAATAGGCGCAGCAATGTAAGAGTAATTCCTTATGAACTGACTATAATAATCGGTGATGCCAAGAAAGCATTGAGTGGCCTTGAGGCTAGCAGGAAGAGGCCAGTTGGTAATGGCCAAAACCTTTCTAGGATCCATACAAACACTCAAACTTCAGACAAAGCATCCCAGAAACAGGACCTCAGAACATTCAAAGGAAAATTTCTCCAGCTTGGCATACAGATTATTCTCCCTAAGGCACTGAAGTACAGTGCGGACATGGTTTCTGTGGAAAAGCAGATTTTCCAAAAAAATGAGAATGTCACCCAGATAGATGACAACAAACTAGTACGGCAGAAGCCTGAAGATTTAATTGACAAAGTTTTGGAACACAGCTGGGGCATTACACAAACCAAAAGGCCAGATATTCGTAATGCCCATCTCTAGTGTTAAACGCGGTTTTCCATTTGTCACCTTCCCATATCCGAATCAGATTGTATGTACCTTTGAGATCCAACTTGGGGAAAATGGAGGCACCCTTTAACCTGTCGAATAGCTCAGATTTTTTTTTTTTTGTATTTGACAATTTTTATTAAGGTTTAAAAGTTACAATGCAAAAATACAAAGCACAAAAACAAGGGGGGATAGTGGGATAAAACAAACATAGAAGGGGAGAGGGGTGGGAAAAAAGAAAGCATCAGCAGACATCCATAGGTAGTGTGAGCGCATCCTGCAATTATCAAACATAAGGCTTAGCTGGTTGACCGACCAGGGTTAAGGCAGTACCTATAGGCCTATATGCAGGTCCCGGTCATCAGTTAAACACACCATGAGGAAGAAAATTTTTCTGTAAATGCATAGACTGTATATCTAAAACAAAAAAAACAAAAACAAAAAAAAATGGTGATGGTAAAAAAGAAAGAAAGAGGAGGAAAAGTGTAGAGGAGAGTAATTCCAACCATCTCGGCTCGTCACTCAAGGATCCTGCGCTGATGTAGACGTGGACCTCGGGGAGCGGAGATGGGGGGATGACCCAAGCAGTCAAGGGGATTCCACCCGAAGATATCAGCTCTCCCATATTGTTGTGTATCTGGCCATGCGATTTTCTAGTTGGGCCGAGATAGACTCCATGAGCTCTACATCTTTAATTCTGGCGTAGAGATTTGAGAGAGTTGGGGGGTGTCGATTCTTCCAGTGTAATTCCACTAAGCACCTTGCCGCCATGAGGATATGTGTGGTGAGCTTTTTTGCTAGTCCGGGGAGATTGGCAGGGAGAAGACCCAGTAGGAACAGCTATGGGGAGAGGGGGACATCCACTTCCAACAGCTGATGGAGAAGGCCTCGCACCAAGCTCCAGTAGGGCTGGAGAGCTGGGCAGCTCCAGTAAATATGGAATAGTGTGCCTCGGTTACAATGACACCTCCAACAGCAGTCCAAGGCCGATGGGTATATGGCGTGTAAGCGAGACGGTGTTAGGTACCAACCGTAAAGCACCTTATAAGTGTTTTCTTTGTAAAGAGTACATATAGAACTTTTGGCCGCACAGCTCTCAATCGTGCAGGGAGAGTTCCTCCCCGAGGTTTTCTTCCCACTTGTGCATGTATCTATGTTTCCCCAAGGAGAGCCTGTCATTAGAGTTTAGAATTTTGTAGATATCCGAGGTCAGACCTCTCTGTGAGGGGCCTTTAAGGACCACTCTCTCAAATGGGGAAAGCATGGAGAACTGTAGTGTTGGGGCGATAGTGAGGGCATAATGCCGTATCTGAAGTTACCCTAAGAGAGCAGTACTAGGGAGGTCATGTTTGGCTCTAAGTTGATCAAAGGGTAGTAATACCCTGGTTAACTGGTTTACTGCATGTCCGAAGTGAAAAAGATTTTTCTGTAACCAGGGATAAATCATCTGGTAGGTTAAACTATTGGGTAATTAAGGGTTATAGAGAAAGGCTGTGACTAAGGAGGCCTCAGATTGGAAGGGATTAACACGGTTCTGTTGTTTCCAAATGGACTACAGTAGATTCATGGTATGTAGTAGATAGGTGGAGGGGACCTTGGCATTTGTGTTCCACAGTAAGTTGTTCGGGTGGAGGGGGCTATCCATAATTTATCTATTTGGGTGCATTAATTGTAGGCCAGGAGGGTGACACAAGATGCGATTGCTCTCAACTGGGTAGCATAGTAATAGCGAAGGAGGTTTGGGAAGGCCAGACCACCCTCTTTCCGAGAGGCATAGAGTATCGAGCGAGCAACGCGGTGCCATTTGTAGTTCCATGTGAAGTTTAAGAGATCAGTCTGGAGTTTCCCAAGTTGAACTAGTGGGATGGGAACTGGGATGATCATAAAGCAATACAGTATTTTAAGCAATGCGGTCATTTTGATTGAGGCTATACATCCGAACCAAGATATTGGGTAATGTCTCCATTTAAACAGAAGGGACCTGATTTGTGCAAATAGGAGTCTAAAATTTGCGTTGCATAGCAATTCATAGCGGGGGATGAGGTGCACTCTTAGATACCTAATGGCATGTGTCTTCCAAATGTAGTGGAAATTGTCAGAGAGATGGCGTACCTCCTAAGAGGATATGTTAATTGGCAAGGCTTCCGATTTAGCGGAATTTATTTTGTAACCCTACAGGGATCCAAATCAGGGATTAGGGAGGGTCGTGCGTGGTCGCGTCAAGGTCAGGAGTATATCCTCTGCAAATAGTGAGACTTTAAATTTGCATCCCCTAACCATAATTCCACTAACGTTGGGGTAACGTCTTGTCTGATCTGGGCTGCCAGGGGTTCGACGCACAGGGCGAAAAGCAATGGAGAGAGCGGACATCCTTGCCTAGTCCCATTTGAGATGGGAAAAGGGGGGACGCGCAAAGGGTGTTTTAATAGATGTGGATGGGGTTGCTTAAAGGTGTCTAATCGCCTGAAGGAACGGCCCCCTGAAGCACAGGTGCTCAAGGGTCGAGAACAGAAACGGTCAGCTGAGCCTATCTAAGGCTTTTTCAGCATCTAAACTCAGCAGTTTTGTGTGTTTTGTCTGTTAACAATATCAATTAGGTTGATGACTCTCCTGGTGTTGTCCCCACCTGACGTACTGGGACGAAGCCCATCTGGTCTTTATGGACCAAGGAGGGTAGTACCAGGATTAGACAAAGGGAAAGCAGTTTCGTAAAAAATTTTAAGTCTGAATTCAGGAGAGCAATGGGTCTGTAGTTCCCACAAAGTGTGTAATCCTTATCAGGTTTAGGTATTAATGTCAGATGGGAAGCTTGCATATCTCTTGGGATGTCGTTTCTGTTCAGAAATCCATTAAATAAGTGGGTCATGTGTGAGAGTAGGATGGGTAGAATATTCGTACGGCAGGCCGTGAGGGCCTGGGGCCTTACCGTTTGGTAGAAGTTTTAAAGTCTCGGAAATCTCCTCCTCAGTAATTGGTGAGTTGAGGGACTGTAATGCTTCTGCGGGGAGAGTGGCCACTCCACTTTTCGTCATGTATGTTCGGATGCGGTCTGTAAAGTCGTCTGGAGTCGGGATGTGTGGGATGGAGGGATTATTGTATAGGTCTAAGAAATAGTCGTGGAGTAGTTGAGCTATGTGTTCAGGGTGATAATGGAGGGTCCCCGTTGAGCCTCGCAGAGCCTGAAGGGCTGACATGTGGGCTTGCTCCCAGAGTTTACGGGCCAATAGGGTATGGGCTTTGTTGCCTGGCGTAGTTTTTGAAGGGCTTTTTCTACCTTACCTATATCTATGCTCTTAAGGACCGGCCGTAGGCATATAATTTAGTAGTCTGATGGAAGATGAGGATGCGAGTCTGGACTCTAGATCTCAGAGTCTCTGTACTGTCTACTGTCTCATTAATTTAGTGTTTTTTTTCCAGGCCGTCGAGACAGCTATACAGTGTCCACGTATTACCGCATTATGTGCTTCCCAGCACTGTTTTCGATAAAATCCTGTTTTTGAGCAGTTTCTAGGTCCATCCTGGCTGCGTCATCCTTAAGGAGGTAGTCATTGAGCCGTCAGTGGCATCTCTTGACCCTAAAGAAGTCTAGTTTGAGCTGTAGGAGTATCAGGGCATGGTCCGACCACGAGATAGACAGGATGTCTATAGCAGCTAGTGCCCTCAGGGAGGGAGCGTTTAGAAAGAAATAGTCTAATCGCGCATATGTGTGGAATGGATGAGAATAATAGGAGTATTGACGCTCAGACGGGTGGGCTACGCACCATGCATCCAACAGGGCAAACTTGCAGGTCACCTGACGGAACTGTTGGGATTGTCTGGAGAGACGGGAAGGGGTAGTTTTCGTGACAAGTGAGGTCCTGTCCCAGACCGGGGAGAAAGGGAGATTGAAGTCCCCTCTCACGACCAGGAATGTGTGATTAGAGCGAAACAAACTATTGTACACCCTGGTTACAAAGGACATCTGATACGCATTCGGGGCATAGATATTACAGAATGTTACATTGGATTGTTACCATTTGCCTCTAAGGATCAGGAACCCACCCTGGGGATCAGAGTAGGAGGATACAGGTGTAAATGGGGAGCCCCTTTTAAATAAATAGCTACCTCCGCTTTCTTTTTTGTACCGGATGCTAAGTACCCTGTGGGGAAGAATCTAGAAGCAAACGCTAGGGAGCCTCTTTTGTCAAAGTGTGTTTCTTGACCAAATATTAACTCTGCCCCTGAATCTCTAAAGCTCCTCAATGCCAGCTACTGCCTAAAATTTGAGTTAAGGCATATTGATATTATGTGTGTAGATCTGAATCATGAGAGGGCCGTGGTGTGAGCGGATAATGTTGTGTAACTTTATGTAGAGATGCATCATACTTATCTGACCTAGGGGTTTGGAAAGGTGATGGTCAGAGCCAGTGGTGGAATTTAATTCTCGTGTGCGGAGTCAAGGATCCAGGAGTGGTGAGCCATGGGAGGAAAAGAGAGGAGAGACAAGAAGAAATAAATCACATATCTAAAAACAAATAATTCAAGGCCTTCATTGGGCCAACAGTTCCATATTACCGCCATTGTCCAAAACGGGCAGACGGGGGTAAAAAAAAGGAGGAGATAAAAAAACAGGAAAAACAACAACCTGGGAACTTCAAATCACAATAGAAATGAAGGGGGTTAGTGTCAAACACCAAGTGTCAACTGCTATCTAAACTCTAGGACCTGCCAAAAAGAGGGACCTTGGTTAGAGATTAAAAGGCTGGGGGACAATACTAGTCAAGTACCAAATGGGCATACATGAGTAATAACTCTTTGGGCAGAGTATGCGATCCGAGAGGGGGAAGGGCCCAAGGCGGACAGCCGGGGGGCAATCACCCAGGGCAGACCGTCCGGGGTGCAGGGGGAGCCCCAGAAAACAGCTGATCTGGGAGGGCGAGGACTCGTCCCCGCAGGATGGGGACCACAACTTGGAGAAAAAGATATGTTAAACTTTAAGAACTGGAATATCAACTTAAGTTCAAATGTAAAAAACAAAACAAAACGTTCTCCTGCAGTCTAGTCATCCGGCCGTAATTGGCAGAAAAAAGGCAGATGGGCGATGTACGGTGAGAAAGTTCCTCATGGTAGATGGTGCTTGGGGCTCTTGTGGGGGGAATCGGGGGTCAGCCACCTTTTCTTTAGAGGAATCCTCTGCCAGCCAGTGGTCAGAGTATGAGGAGGTGGAGTGATGATATCCCACCCCGGTAGGTCCGGGATGGGAATGTTCAAGGTCTCGCAGAAGTAGCGGATGTCCTCTGGGACCCTAAGGGTTGCTGTCTTCCCATTATGCGTGGCCATCAGGCTAAAGGGGAAGCCACAATGGTAGGTGATGTTGTTGTCCTGCAGTAAGTGAAGGAGCGGGTGAAGCAGTCTGCGCTTCTGGAGAGTGATCCAGGATAGGTCAGGAAAGAGTTGAACTGGTGCGCCATCCACTAGGATCGGTTTGGTCACCCGTGCTTTGCGCATGTCCTCTTTTAAAGTGAATGAATGCACCCTGCAGATGACATCCCTGGGTTTGGCAGCTTGGTCTTTAGGTTTCAGGGCTCTGTGGGCTCTATCCTTTTCCACTTGTGTAGTGGCTAGTACTCCCAATAGATTGTTGAATACAGTTTGGAGGACCATTATCAGATCCTCCAGGCTGTTGGATTCAGGTAGCTCAGATATTAAGGGTAAGGGCAGTGGCGGCTGGTGCTCAAATTTTTTTGGGGGGCGCAAACAAACTGAAAAATTCTGAAAACAAAAAACCCATCAATTGCAGCCTCACTGTACCATCAATCGCACCCACTATGCCATCAAACGCAGCCACTGTGCCCATCAATTGCCGCCACTGTGCCCATCAAAAACGGCCACTGTGCCATCAAATGCAGCCACTGTGCCCATCAATTGCCACCACTGTGCCATCAAATGCAGCCACTGTGACCATTAATTGCCACCACTTTGCCATCAAATGCAGACACTGTGCCATCAAACGCAGCCACTGCGCCCATCAAGTGCCACCACTGTGCCCATCAAACACAGCCACTGTGCCATCAAACACAGCCACTGTGCCCATCAAACGCAGCCACTGTGCCCATCAGTTGCCGCCACTGTGCCATCAAACAGTCACTGTGCCCATCAATTGCTGCCACTGTGCCATCAAATGCAGCCACTGTGCCCATCAATTTCCGCCACTGTATCATCAAACGCAACCACTGTGCCCATCAATTGCCGCCACTGTGCCATCAAAAGCAGCCACTGTGCCATCAAATGCAGCCACTGTGCCCATCAAATGCAGCCACTGTGCCCATCAAGCACAGCCACTGTGCCATATCAAATGCTCCCACTGTGCCATCAAATGCTGCCACTGTGCCATCAAATGCTGCCACTGTGCCCATCAATTGCCACCACTGTGCCATCAAATGAAGTCACTGTGACCATTAATTGCCACCACTTTGCCATCAAATGCAGACACTGTGCCATCAAACGCAGCCACTGTGCCCATCAATTGCCACCACTGTGCCCATCAAACACAGCCACTGTGCCATCAAATGCAGCCACTGTGCCCATCAAATGCAGCCACTGTGCCCATCAAACACAGCCACTGTGCCATATCAAATACTCCCACTGGGCCATCAAATGCTGCCACCATGCCCCATCAAGTGTTCCTACTGTGCTCCATCAAATGCTCCCACTGTGGCCCAGCAAATGCTCCCACTGTGCCATATCAAATGCTGCCAGTGTGCCATATCAAATGCTGCCAGTGTGGCCCCCGCCGTCTGCACTTACCCTGTCTCGGTGAAAGAGCTCCTCAATGCTCCTCGATGTCTTCTCCCGTCCTCTATTCCCATCCTCTACTATGATTGGATACCTGATAGGCGTCCAATCACAGCGCCTGTCGTTTCACCCAGTCAGGTGACGTGTAAAAGATCCGAGCATCTGATTGGCGGAGAGGCAGTTTAGTGTTAGGAAAGTGAATATTCATTCGCTTTTCTAACACAGCTGAGTAACATGAAAGACACATACTGTAGCGGAGGAGAGCAAAAAAAATCCCAAGAAATTCATTAAGTATGTAAACAGTAAAAAAGGGAGGACAGACCATATTGGCCCCATAAAGAATGAGGAAGGACATCTGCTTACAAAGGATGGGGAGATGGCAAAGGTATTGAATTTATTCTTCTCCTCAGTCTTCACGAGTGAATCAGGGGGCTTCAGTAACCAAAACTGCAGTGTTTATCCTCATGACACAACACAGGAAGCACCTACATGGTTAACAGAGGACAGAATTAAAATTAGACTTGAGAAACTTAACATTAATAAATCACCGGGACCAGATGGCTTGCATCCGAGGGTACTTAGGGAACTCAGTCAGGTGATTGCCAGACCGTTATTCCTAATTTTTACAGACAGTCTATTGACTGGAATGGTACCAGCTGATTGGAGAAAAGCCAACGTAGCGCCAATATTTAAAAAGGGCCCAAAAAACATCCCTGGGGATTGCAGACCAGTTAGCCTAACATCAATAGTATGTAAACTCTTGGAGGGGATGATAAGGGACTATATACAAGATTTTAGTAATAAGAATGATATCATTAGCAGTAATCAGCATGGATTCATGAAGAATCGTTCTTGCCAAACCAATCTATTAACCTTCTATGAGGAGGTGAGTTGCCATCTAGATAAAGGAAGACCCGTAGACATGGTGTATCTGGATTTGGCAAAAGCATTTGACACAGTTCCCCATAAACATTTACTGTAGAAAATAAGGTGCGTTGGCATGGACCATAGGGTGAGTACATGGATTGAAAACTGGGTACAAGGGCGTGTTCAGAGGGTGGTGATAAATGGGGAGTACTCAGAATGGTCAGGGGTGGGTAGTGGGGTTCCCCAGGATTCTGTGCTGGGACCAATCCTATTTAATTTGTTCATAAATGACCTGGAGGATGGGATAAACAATTCAATCTCTGTATTTGCAGACAATACTAAGCTAAGCAGGGCAATAACTTCTCCACAGGATGTGGAAATCTTGCAAAAAGACCTGAACAAATTAATGGGGTGGGCGACTACATGGCAAATGAGGTTCAATGTAGAAAAATGCAAAATAATGCATTTGGGTGGCAAAAATATGAATGCAATCTATACACTGGGGGGAGAAGCTCAGGGGGAATCTAGGATGGAAAAGGACTTGGGGGTCCTAGTAGATGATAGGCTCAGCAATGGCATGCAATGCCAAGCTGCTGCTAATAAAGCAAACAGAATATTGGCATGCATTAAAAGGGGGATCAACTCCAGAGATAAAATGATAATTCTCCCGCTCTACAAGACTCTGGTCCGGCCGCACCTGGAGTATGCTGTCCAGTTCTGGGCACCAGTCCTCAGGAGGGATGTACTGGAAATGGAGCGAGTACAAAGAAGGGCAACAAAGCTAATAAAGGGTCTGAAGGATCTTAGTTATGAGTAGGGATGAGCCGAACACCCCCCTGTTCGGTTCGCACCAGAACATGCGAACAGGAAAAAAATTCGTTCGAACACGCGAACGCCGTTAAAGTCTATGGGACACGAACATGAATAATCAAAAGTGCTAATTTTAAAGGCTAATATGCAAGTTATTGTCAATAAAAGTGTTTGGGGACCCGGGTCCTCCCCCAGGGGACATGAATCAATGCAAAAAAAAGTTTTAAAAACGGCCGTTTTTTCAGGAACAGTGATTTTAATAATGCTTAAAGTCAAACAATAAAAGTGTAATATCCCTTTAAATTTCATACCTGGGGGGTGTCTATAGTATGCCTGTAAAGGGGCGCATGTTTCCCGTGTTTAGAACGGTCTGACAGCAAAATGACATTTTGAAGGAAAAAACACATTTAAAACTACCGCGGCTATTGCATTGCCGACAATACACATAGAAGTTCATTGATAAAAATGGCATGGGAATTCCCCACAGGGCAACCCCGAACCAAAATGAAAAAAAAAAAATGATGTGGGAGTCCCCCTAAATTCCATACAAGGCCCTTCAGGTCTGGTATGGATATTAAGGGAAACCCCAGCCAAAATTAAAAAAAAAAATTGACGTGGGGTTCCCCCTAAATTCCATACCAGACCCTTCAGGTCTGGTATGGATTTTAAGGGGAACCCCGCGCCAAAAAAAAAAAAAAAAACGGCGTGGGGTCCCCCCAAAAATCCATACCAGACCCTTATCCGAGCACGCAACCTGGCAGGCCGCAGGAAAAGAGGGGGGGACGAGAGTGCGCCCCCCCCCCCCTCCTGAACCGTACCAGGCCACATGCCCTCAACATTGGGAGGGTGCTTTGGGGTAGCCCCCCAAAACACCTTGTCCCCATGTTGATGAAGACAAGGGCCTCATCCCCACAACCCTGGCCGGTGGTTGTGGGGGTCTGCGGGCGGGGGGCTTATCGGAATCTGGAAGCCCCCTTTAACAAGGGGACCCCCAGATCCCGCCCCCCCCCCTGTGTGAAATGGTAAGGGGGTACTTACCCCTACCATTTCACTAAAAAACTGTCAAAAATGTTAAAAATGACAAGAGACAGTTTTTGACAATTCCTTTATTTAAATGCTTCTTCTTTCTTCCTTCATCTTCTTCTTCTTCTGGTTCTTCTGGCTCTTCTGGTTCTTCCTCCGGCGTTCTCGTCCAGCATCTTCTCCGCGGCGTCTTCTATCTTCTTCTCCTCGGGCCGCTCCGCACCCATGGCATGGGGGGGGGAGGCTCCCGCTCTTCTCTTCATCTTCTTCTCTTCTTCATCTTCTTCTTCATCTTCTTCTTCTTCTTCTCTTCTTCCTTCTTCTCTTCTTCATGTCTTCTCCGGGCCGCTCCGCAGCCATGCTGTGGCATGGAGGGAGGCTCCCGCTGTGTGACGGCGTCTCTTCGTCTGACGGTTCTTAAATAACGGGGGGCGGGGCAACCCGGTGACCCCGCCCCCCTCTGACGCACGGTGACATGACGGGACTTCCCTGTGGCATTCCCCGTGACGTCACAGGGAAGTCCCGTCAAGTCACCGTGCGTCAGAGGGGGGCGGGGTCACCGGATGGCCCCGCCCCCCGTTATTTAAGAACCGTCAGACGAAGAGACGCCGTCACACAGCGGGAGCCTCCCTCCATGCCACAGCATGGCTGCGGAGCGGCCCGGAGAAGACATGAAGAAGAGAAGAAGGAAGAAGAGAAGAAGAAGAAGAAGAAGATGAAGAAGAAGATGAAGAAGAGAAGAAGATGAAGAGAAGAGCGGGAGCCTCCCCCCCCATGCCATGGGTGCGGAGCGGCCCGAGGAGAAGAAGATAGAAGACGCCGCGGAGAAGATGCTGGACGAGAATGCCGGAGGAAGAACCAGAAGAGCCAGAAGAACCAGAAGAAGAAGAAGATGAAGGAAGAAAGAAGAAGCATTTAAATAAAGGAATTGTCAAAAACTGTCTCTTGTCATTTTTAACATTTTTGACAGTTTTTTAGTGAAATGGTAGGGGTAAGTACCCCCTTACCATTTCACACAGGGGGGGGCCGGGATCTGGGGGTCCCCTTGTTAAAGGGGGCTTCCAGATTCCGATAAGCCCCCCGCCCGCAGACCCCCACAACCACCGGCCAGGGTTGTGGGGATGAGGCCCTTGTCTTCATCAACATGGGGACAAGGTGTTTTGGGGGGCTACCCCAAAGCACCCTCCCAATGTTGAGGGCATGTGGCCTGGTACGGTTCAGGAGGGGGGGGGGCGCACTCTCGTCCCCCCCTCTTTTCCTGCGGCCTGCCAGGTTGCGTGCTCGGATAAGGGTCTGGTATGGATTTTTGGGGGGACCCCACGCCGTTTTTTTTTTTTTTTTGGCGCGGGGTTCCCCTTAAAATCCATACCAGACCTGAAGGGTCTGGTATGGAATTTAGGGGGAACCCCACGTCAATTTTTTTTTTAAATTTTGGCTGGGGTTCCCCTTAATATCCATACCAGACCTGAAGGGCCTTGTATGGAATTTAGGGGGACCCCCACATCATTTTTTTTTTTATTTTGGTTCGGGGTTGCCCTGTGGGGAATTCCCATGCCGTTTTTATCAATGAACTTCTATGTGTATTGTCGGCAATGCAATAGCCGTGGGTAGTTTTAAATGAGTTTTTTCCTTCCAAATGTCATTTTGCTGTCAGACTGTTCTAAACACAGGAAACATGTGCCCCTTTACAGGCATACTATAGACACCCCCCAGGTACGAAATTTAAAGGGATATTACACTTTTATTGTTTGACTTTAAGCATTAATAAAATCACTGCTCCTGAAAAAACGTCCGTTTTTAAAACTTTTTTTTGCATTGATCCATGTCCCCTGGGGCAGGACCCGGGTCCCCAAACACTTTTTATGACAATAACTTGCATATAAGCCTTTAAAATTAGCACTTTTGATTTCTCCCATAGACTTTTAAAGGGTGTTCCGCGGCATTCGAATTTGCCGCGAACACCCCAAATTGTTCGCTGTTCGGCGAACTTGCGAACAGCCAATGTTTGAGTAGAACATGAGTTCGACTCGAACTCGAAGCTCATCCCTAGTTATGAGGAAAGGTTGCGAGCACTGAACTTATTCTCTCTGGAGAAGAGACGCTTGAGAGGGGATATTATTTCAATTTACAAATACTGTACTGGTGACCCCACAATAGGGATAAAACTTTTTCGCAGAAGAGAGTTTAATAAGACTCGTGGGCACTCATTACAATTAGAAGAAAAGAGGTTTAACCTTAAACTACGTAGAGGGTTCTTTACTGTAAGAGCGGCAAGGATGCGGAATTCCCTTCCACAGGCGGTGGTCTCAGCGGGGAGCATTGATAGCTTCAAGAAACTATTAGATAATCACCTGAATGACCGCAACATACAGGGATATGTAATGTAATACTGACACATAATCACACACATAGGTTGGACTTGATGGACTTGTGTCTTTTTTCAACCTCACCTACTATGTAACTATGTAACTATGTAACCAGCAAGTGCCCAGCATGGCGATGATACATGGACGAATGCTGCCCCCAGAGGCCAATACAGCAGGATGGTCAGAAAAATAATGTATTAAGAAAAGCTGCCTATCAACTACTTAGTGATTCGTTAGAGACCTAGATGGGCTGGCAATGGGGTTGGGTCTGGACGGTGTATGGGTGGAGTTTAAGAAGTGCACACAGAAGGGGAATCGTCCCCTTTTTCGCTCTTGGCTCTTGCCCGATGGCTCTATCTTTCTTCTCTGAGCCTCATGGCTAGTCTAGGAATAGACAAGTTAATACATATATGGAATAAATTGAGGGAATCCACAACCACCCGACTGTCTGATGCGGAATACTGCTCCATCGTGGGGGGGAAGGACCAGGGAACACCCAGGCATTTAAAAAAAAGTGGTTTAAACTGCCCGCACCATGCCGACTCACTCACTATTACAGCACCGCAACCATGCAGTCGGCCAAAGATGGCCCCGGGAACAGAGTCTCACATGCAGTCACTCTACCAGGGCACACTGCACAGGCTGCCTTTACCTCCTCCGGAGCCTTCACTCAGCATGCAGGCAGCAGACAGAGGTAAGAGACTGGCATCCTCCCCTGCTCCCTCATACTGTAAAGAGCCCCAAGCCAAAAAGCAATTATGGGCTAACTTAGCAGATGGAGACAACACTGCAGACCACAATACATTCCTAGCAGCCATGCCTGTTTCAGATGATGTCTCAGAAGAAATGCTCAAATCTATGCTGTTAACCCTGCAGAGGGACTTACACAGAGAGCTACAGCTGTCCATATCGCAGATACATGATAGAGTGGACTGTCTAGAGGAAAGGGCTGATATACTAGAAGAAAATATGCAATATTATTCCAAGGCCCACAATGAGCTTTTGAATGCCCATGATCACCATGGGGAAGAAATGCAATGCATTAAAGTGAAATTGACAGACTTAGGGGACCGCTCTAGGTGCAATAATATTACATTTAGGGGCATCCCAGAATCAATTAAAACAAACAAGCTCACTCAATACATTCAGCAACTCTTCTCAAAATTGCTCCCTCACTTAAACGCACGTGATCTCACTATTGATCGGGTCCACAGAATTGCTAAGCTTGCCCACCTTCCCGCCGAGGTGCCAAGGGAGGTCCTGGCATGGATACATTATTATCACGTAAAAGAACAAATCCTCTCTGCTGCCAAAATCACTAAACTTCTACCAGCTCCCTACTCCAAAATACAAATTTTCACTGATCTCTCCCCTGCCACAATGAAGATGCGCAAAGCCTTCACCCCCATAACGTCAATACTTCAAGAGCATAAAATCATATATAGATGGGGTTTCCCGGCTAAATTGTTGGTCACCTACCATCAACAAATAATTCCCATCCTCAACCCCAAAGATGGGTACAAAAAATTAACCAACTGGGGGCTGCCATCAGGAACCATGAATCAGACCATGACAGAAGTAAAGTTAAATCACACTTGTTTAATAATAATAAAAAGGTAAACAGAGTAAGCGTTGTCAAAACAAGCTAGAGTTCAGTAACTGGATTGGATAATCAGCCAAGCCAATTTTAAGAGAGCCAGAAGTATACGTAGTAGTACAGCAAGCAGGATCAGGAGCCAGAAGGGACATCAGCCGAGCAAGTCTTCAACAGGAACGCAGCAGAAAATCTTTGTGATGTGACAAAGGTGAAGGCAGAGATCAAGTGAGCTGGACGACTTAAAGTAGGCAGGACTGACAAGCAGAATCAACAGCTGGGTAACTGTGGAGAGAGATGGGAGCTGGCAATTAGCTGATAGCTGAGCGGCCAGCTCAGAGAAGGAAGGGCTGAGCCCAGCCCTAACAGTACCCCCTCCTCAATGACCCCTCCCCCTCGGAGGACCACCGGGATTGAGGGGAAAACGTATATGGAAATCATGGAGGAGGACAGGGGCATGTACGACCGAGGATGAGACCCAAGAGCGTTCCTCCGAACCGTACTCCTTCCAATGCACCAGGTACTGTATGCGCCCACAGGGAGTCAACAATGGATTGTACTTCATACTCCTCATGGTTCTCAACCTGTATAGGGTGAGGACGTGGCACCGAGGTGGTAAAATGATTGCAGACCAAAGGTTACAATAAGGAGACATGAAAAACATTTAGGATGCGCATATTAGGAGGAAGGTCCAAGGCGTAAGCCACTGGGTTAATCCTGCGAAGGATACGGAAGGGCCCAATAAAATGAGGTGCGAACTTCAAAGAAGGAACACGAAGTCGGAGGCTGCGAGACAACAGCTAGACTCTGTCCCCAACCTGGTAGGAAGGTGCAGGCAGGCGTCTGCGGTCAGCATGGAGTCTGTACCTATTGTTAGCATGTTGCAAAGCCTCTTGAACTTGTGCCCAAGTGGAACAAAGACTATGGAGATGCTCCTCTAATGCAGGAATACTCTGTGGAACAAATGAGTCAGACAATATGGAAGGTTGGAAACCATAATTCGCCATAAATGGGGACAATCGGGAAGCAGAATTCAAAGCACTGTTGTGAGCAAACTCTGGCCATGGTAATAGGTCTGACCAGTTGTTATGATGGTCAGAAATATAGCAACGTAAGAATTGCTCCAAGGACTGATTGGCTCGTTCTGCAGCCCCATTAGACTGCGGGTGATATGCAGAGGAAAAAGCAAGCTGAATTACCAGCTGTGCACAAAAGGCTCGCCAGAACCAGGACACAAACTGACTACCCCTGTCCAAGACAATCACCTTGGGTAGCCCATGTAAGCGAAAGATCTCCCGAGCAAAAATGGAAGCCAGTTCCTTAGAAGTGGGCAGCTTCTTAAGTGGAATACAATGACACATCTTTGAGAACCGGTCAACCACGATAAGGATAACAGTGTGGCCTTGGGAGTTGGGTAACTCCACAAAGAAATCCATAGACAGGTGGGTCCAGGGCCTTTCTCCATTGGGTATGGGTTGTAGGAGGCCCACTGGAAGGTGTTGTGGAGTCTTACTCTGAGCACACATGGATCAGGCAGCTATGAAGGCAGTTACATCAGCCCGTAGACTAGGCCACCAGAATTGTTGGGAAATTGCCCAAACGATTTGATTCTTTCCAGGGTGGCCAGCTGCCTTGGGAGAATGGTAAGTCTGGAGCACTGCAGTACGGAGACTCTCTGGGACAAAGCAGCGGTCACAAGGTTTCTCAGGAGGAGGATGGACCTAAGCAGCAAGAATTTTGTCAGCCAACAGCTCTCTGTCACCAATCTCATAATTGCACTCTGCAGGTGACAATTTCTTGGATAAGTAGCCACACGGATGCATAGCGCTCTCAGAGTTAGGACATTGAGACAGAAGGGCGCCAACTCAAGTCTCAGAAGCATCAACTTCTAGGATAAAAGAGAATGTAGGATCAGGATGTGCCAACACAGGAGCAGAAACAAAGGCAGCCTTGAGACTCTCAAAGGCCTTATTGGACTCTGGAGACCAACTCTGTGGGTTACCGTCCTTTCTGGTCATATCAGTCAGGGGCTTGACCAGAGACGAGAAGTTATGCATAAACTTCCGATATTAGTTGGCAAAGCCCAGGAAACATTGCAGAGGACATAAACCTACGGGTCTGGGCCACTGTAGGACTGCCGACAGTTTCTCTGGGTCCATCGAAAAACCAGCAGTGGAAATGACAGCCCAGGAATTTAACCTGTTCACGATGGAACTCACACTTCTCCAGTTTACAAGAGATTGTTTTTTCTTTGTTTCTGAAGCACACGACAGACATACATGTGGTGGCTCTCCAGGGACTTGGAAAATATGAGGATATCATTGAGATAAACCACCACACATAACTGCAACAAATCTCGGATGACATTGTTAATAAATTCCTGGAAAACTTCCGGGGCATTACAAAAGCCAAAAGGCATTAAGAGTTACTCATAATGGCCTGTTCTGGTATTAAACACAGTTTTCCACTTGTCGCCCTCCTTAATCCGCACAAGATTGTATGCCCCTCTCAAATCAAGCTTCGTGAAAACCATTGCACCCTTGAGGCAGTCAAATAAGTCTGCAACATACTCCTCCATGGACTTATCCTCCAAGACCGACAAAGGGTAAACCCAGCCATGAGGGGGTATGGCACCAGGTTGAAGGTCAATTGCACAATCATAAGGCTGGTGTGGAGGCAAACTACTGGCTTGACCTTTGTCAAAGACATCGCTAAAATTGCGGTACTCCTTCGGCAGGGAGGAGAGTGAAGAGGTGCACAGGGTTCCACCTGACGACTATAGTGACTGGATAGCCGCATCTTACCTCCGGTGGTGGGGGCGCCTTACTGTCGCTGCATTGCGCCGCCGTGTACCGGCTCGTTCTCTGCCCTGCATTCCGTGCCTGGTCCCTGCTGCAGGTTCCTCCGTGTCACCACCGGATTGGTCGCCTGGCAACGCCCGGGGCTCTCGCGAGAGCTGGGAAGACTTCAAGCGAGCTGGACATAGGCTTCGGTCCCAGTCTCCCTTCCCCTGTCTCAGCCTCAGCCACAGTAACGGACGCTGGTTGCGGCTGTGGATACCGGGTGCATGTGGTGAGAGCGCAACTCTGAAATACTACAGGACAGGTATGAGAGCGTTTGGGCTCAGTTTAAAAACTCTGGGGCTATAGAGGTGGACTGTACAGTATCTTGTTAAAACTATGCCCTGCTATGCCTGCAAATGTTATACAGTATACAGTAGTTGTAAAGAGAGTCACTGAAAGAGCAAAATAAAGGAAGTACAAAGGGAAAGAGGAAAAGAGGAAAGCAGAGAAGAACCAAAAGAGGCAAGAAAAGCGTTTGTTAAAGGGAGAAGGGGAAAAGGGAAAGAAAAAGGAAGGGAAAAAAGAAAATAAAGAGAAGCATATTGTGCCCGGCTAAAAACCAAAGGACACTACCCCGTGGCCTAATAGTTTGACAGGGAGAAGGAGAAAGGGATCGGGCAGCGGCGCCCTACCTGATCAGTTTGTTAACCTCGCTGAGCTGTTGAAACACGCATATTGGCTGAGTGGGGGCTGGAGGGGCGCAAACAGAACCTTGCATTAAAGAGAGTGTATCTACCTGTGCTAACTTCTACTGCGGTCTCCTGGTTTCCCCTGTGCCCCATCTGTTCTCCACTGGTGGTGTTGGGTACCCAGGCATACAAAAAGTAACAAAGGCAATGTCAAGGAGGAGAGGGGAGGAGCCAGTTAACATGGAGAATTTGGGGCCCCAGTTGTTGCGATCTGCAAAGGAGAAGGGGAATCAGGCGGCAGCAGCTGCAGCAAAACTAGAGAGGTTTGCACACACTCCTGAACAGACCCCCATTAAGAATGGGCAAGCTCCGCAACTTAAGACCACCGGGGACAGGAAAAGTTATGGACAGGCATCTACCACCCCAGCCGGAGCAGGGCATAAAAATCTAACTGCTAATAAAGGCCCAGGAGCAGGGGAAAAAGTTCATGTACCATCACCAGCAATGGCCTCTGTTTCAGAGGCAGAACCAACCCTGAGGGAAATTTTCCATGCGATTAACTCCTGCAGAGCATCAGTGGAGGGGTTAAGCTGCCAAATTAAAGAGATCAAGGATGAACTGTTATTAATAAAGCAGGAACTGCAAAAGGCAGTAGACAGAATAACTGGCTTGGAGGGAAGAGTGAGCCAAGTGGAGGATGATGTTTTTCCCCTACAGCAAGATGTCAAGGCTATGAAGGAACAACTGGGTAGAATTAATGAAAAAATGGATGAAATGTAAAACCGTCTGAGAAGGGACAATATAAGAATAGTGGGTCTTCCGGAGAGATGTGAAGGGCAGAATCCCATTGCCTTTTTGGAAGGATGGTTCACAGAAATATTTGGAAGAGATGCATTCTCCCCACAGTTTGCAATTGAGAGAGCCCACCGGGTCCCCTTCAGGGCTCCGCCCCCTGGAGGGCGCCCCAGGTCATTATTGATGAAATTTTTGAACCACTGCGACAAGATAGCCTTAATGCGTAAAGCCAGAGAGAAGGGGCTTATTTTGTACAACAGTGCAAGGGTCTCATTTTTTGCGGACTTCTCCCCGGAGTTGCAGAGACGCAGGGAAGGCTTTGTGGAGGTCAAACGCACCCTTCAAAAATTTGATGTCAAGTATGCCCTACTGTACCCAGCCAGGCTACGGGTTGAGGCAATGGGGGAGGTTCTCTTCTTTGACTCCCCGGGGGGGGTAACCCACTGGTATGAAGAAAATAAACAGAGGCTGGAACCCAAGGAAAGGAGCCCAGAGTGCTAGGTTGTTCGATCAGAAGATAAGAAGATTTGGACTGAGGGAAACAATATGAATTTTGATATAAAGAGGGAGAATGATGGTGTATGGTAGATTAGGAATGGTGGAGGAGGAGGTTAATATAATTAAAATTTTGTACACGTGGATTTTAATGGTGCAGGGAGGAATATATGAGTTGGTCACGAATAGAGCCCCAGGGGCTAACCTGGTAAGGTGGGGGAGGGGGGAGGGGGGTAGGGATGGGGGGGACTGGTGGGGGGGAGGGAGAGGGGGGCTGGGTGGTGGAGAGGAAGGGGGGCTGCAAAATTATTTTAAAGTGGAATTAAAATGCACTCAGTAATTGGAGGGGTAGTTAGGGGAAAGGGGCGGGAGGGGGGAAGGGCGATTAAGCACATGTGTGGTAAATATAAACATCATGAATAGGAACACGGGGAAAAAGGAAAGGGGGACACTTAATATGTTCACTAGAAAGGAAAATAATAGTAATGAAGCACAGAGGGTAACTAAGTCATTATTTTTTTCTGTTTATTTACTTATTTATTTATTTATTTTTATCTCTCTTCTTTTTTTTTTTTTTTTGCAGTATACAGCTTGGTATTAATGGAGGGGTCTCCTATTAATAGGAATATGGGGGAAAAGGAAAGGGGGACACTTAGTAGGTTTATTAGAAAAGAAAATAATAGTAATGAAGCACAGAGGGTAATTAAGATTTTTTTTTTTTTTCTTTTCCTTTTTTTTTTTTTTTCTCTCTCTCCCCGGGTTTGCTATATGCAATACACAGTCTGATATCAATGGAGGGGTCTCACTGTGGCTACCTTATGGGGGCTCTCTCTCGTTGCTCTCTGGGGGGAGCTTGGGAGGTGTTAAAGTTCGATACAAGTCAGTATACCAAGTTGAAGGTGCTTATTGTCGTTGGTTTTCCGGTACTAATTCCTGTCTGTTGTTTGTCTAATGCAGTCTAAAGTCCTTAGAATAGGCTCCTGGAACATACGGGGGATGGGGAACCCAATTAAGAGGGCTGCTATTTTTTCACTGCTGGAGATAAGGGGGGTGGGCTTGGTCTGCCTACAGGAGACCCACTTGACAAAGGATACGATGAAAGGTCTCCCAAGTAGAAGGTTCCAGGCCCAATATCACTCGGTGTACTCCTCTTACTCCAGGGGGGTGAGTATATTGGTAACAAGAAGTGTGATGTTCTCCTGTAGGCAGACCAGGATAGATAGTTTAGGTCGTTATGTTTTTTTATACTGTTCTATTGAAAACAAAATGTATGTTATTGCTAATATCTATATCCCCCCACCATTTAAACTGGAAGTACTGTATAGTTTAATGGAGTTTATGTTGGATAAAACAGATACCCCGGTGATAGTATTAGGGGAATTCAATGAGGTGTTGAACAAAGAGTTGGACAGATTCCCACCGCGAGCCCAAGTAAATAGTGTAGCAGGGGGTCGGCTGGGTAACTTCCTGGAGGAGGCAGGTCTGTTGGATATGTGGAGGGTCCGGAATCCTGGAGTAAGGCAATACTCGTGCTTCTCTTCCTCCCACTCCACCTTCTCTAGAATTGATATGACCCTGGGGAATGCAGAGGCAGTGCCAATGATAAAGGATGTAGTATACTATCCGAGAGGGGTCTCGGATCACTCCCTGATGGTGGCCTCAGTGGGTATAGGGGTCAGGGATGTTAGAGGGCCCTGGAAGCTAAGTCCATATTGGTTGGAGTTAATGGGGGAGCCAGAGAAGATAATAACAAAGTTAGAAGAGTTTCTAAAATTTAATGAAGGCTCAACGACAGCGGGTGTACAATGGGACACACTGAAGGCATTCCTTAGGGGTATTTTGATCCAGGGGGTGGCAGGAGTTAAGAGAAGGGCAAGGGAGTGGGAGGAGGGAATTAGGAGGGAATTGGAGGTGGCAGAGAAGCAATTTATAGAAGGCCCTACACCAGAGAGGCAGAAACTGTGGGAGGAGAAACAGGAGGCCTATAGAACTGCAGTCCTGAAGAGGGGTGAAAATAAGCAACTCTTCCTGAAACAACGGACCTTTGGGGAAGGAGAAAGTGTGGGACGCATGTTGGCCTATTTGGTAAAAACGAACTCCTCCTCTTCGGCGATCCCGGCAATCAGAACTCCAGGTGGTGAGATATCCTCTCGGAGCCCAGAAATTACAGACACATTTGAGAGATATTATAAAAACCTGTATAGGTCACAGGGGTTCGTTGGGGAGGAGGACATGGAAAATTTTTTTAAAGACATACAGATCCCTATAGTTACTGAAGAGGATAGAGAGGGTATGGATGCGCCGATTACATTAGCTGAACTACAACAAGCTGTAAAGGGAATGGCAAATCAAAAATCTCCGGGACCGGATGGTCTCACGGTGGAGGTCTATAAGCACTACGGGAAGATCCTCCTGCCGGAGTTGCTGAAAACACTGAACTGGGCCCTACAGGGAGGGTGTTTGCCGGTCTCTATGACGGAAACAAATATCATCTTGCTTCATAAAGAAGGGGGTGACTCACTGGAACCGTCGGCATACAGGCCTATATCTTTGTTGTGTACAGACGCCAAGATCCTGGCAAGGGTATTGGCTGCTAGACTTAACAAAATTATGCATAAACTCATCCACGTGGATCAAACGGGATTTATTTCCCGTAGGAACACGAGTATGAACATTAGAAGGGCATATATGAACCTCCAGACCCTGACAGAGAATATAGGTTCAAAAGCTGTGGTATCTTTGGATATAACTAAGGCCTTTGACAGTCTGGAATGGCCCTATCTCTGGCGGGTGCTGGAGGAGTTTGGCTTGGGTCCCGTTTTTAGAAAGTGGTTAAAAATACTGTATAGGGGCCCAAGTGCGAAGGTCAGGGTTAATAAAGAACTGTCAGGGAAAATATGCTTAGAGAGGGGGACGAGACAGGGATGCCCCCTGTCTCCCCTGTTGTTTGCTCTCACTATGGAGCCACTAGCAATCCATATTAGATCTAGCTCTAAGATTGAAGGTTTTGTAAGAGGAACAGGAGAAGAAAAGATTGCCCTGTATGCCGACGATGTCCTACTGTTCCTTGGAGATACGGGAGGCTCGCTCAGGCAAGTAATGGACTTGATGGAAAGGTTTGGCAGCGTGTCAGGACTGGTGGTGAATTGGAGGAAATCTGCACTAATGCCATTAGATGACCTCAATGGTCCTGACATGTTGGGAATCCCATATTTAAAAGTAGTCTCAAAGATTCGCTACCTGGGCATAAATATGTCAAAAGACCCCAATCAATATATTATAGACAACCTAGTTCCACTATTGGATAAATTTAGGTGTAAAATAGATATCTGGAGCCGGCTGCCCCTATCTGTAGCAGGAAGGGGCAACCTAATCAAGATGGTTTGGTTGCCCCAACTGCTGTATCTGCTACACAACTCACCGGTGTGGTTGAACAAAAAGTGGTTCCAAAAGATCGACTCACTTTTTAGGGAGCTGTTGTGGAGGAGGGGGAAGGCCAGGATTAGCCTTCAGAGTTTGCAATTACCAGTTAAAGAGGGGGGATAGCCCTCCCGCATCCGAGGTGCTATCTTCTGGCAGCACAGTTGCAGCATGTAGGGGGTGGAAGTGCTGACAGAGGTTTGTTAACCCTGGAGGCACCACATAAAATCGTAGCGGAAGCATTGGAAGCAGATTCACTATCTGGTAGAGGCCCCACAACTAAGTTAATAACAAAAGTCTGGAAGGCAACAAAGACCCTAATGGGATATGTTGGGTTTACAGAATATGCTCCCCTCTGGCATAACAGAAACCTACAGGAGATAGTGGCTATGGGGGAATTTAAAGAATGGACGAGGTGGGGTATAAATAGACTATCCCAGCTGTATAGAGGGAGGGTATTGAAATCTTTTGAGGACCTCCAAAGGGAATACAGTATCCCAAGACAAACATTCTTCAGGTATCTGCAAATGAGAGCGGCATTGGAGGTACAATTTAGGGCAAAGCCCCTAGCCTGGACAGAGGCTGCACTGCTCCAAAGGGTGATCAAACCTGGGGAGATGAAGGGCTTTATCTCTGGAATATATGTGCAGCTGTGCAAGGAAGCCATTGTCAGATCAGAGCATCTGGGCTGTAGGGAGGGGTGGGAAAAGGATGTGGGAAAGTTGACAGATATACAATGGAGGGAAATACTGAAGGTAGGACAGGAGGTTTCAGTGTCACCTGCACAGAGACTCTCCCACTTAATGTTGCTACATAGAGCATATTACACCCCAAAAAAATTATTCCATTTCGGTGTAAGATCTGATGCCAAGTGCCCCAGGTGTGGGGAAGAGGGCGATCTGATACACATGGTATGGAGGTGTCCCAAGCTGGTACGTTACTGGCGGGAGGTTGTGGGCTCTATCGAGGGCAAATGCGGGCTCTCCCTGGAGATAGACGTCAGATTCTGCATTCTTGGATACAGAGCATGGAGACGAGAGGAGGCAGCGGCTAAAATAGCCGTGCTGAGGTGCCTTTACCAGGCCCGGAAACTCATTATGCAGAGATGGCAAACAGTCCTTCCCCCGGCAATGGATGAGTGGGTTAAAACAATAAATGAGGTAATATGGAAGGAGAGAGCCCTATATATTAGAAGAGGAAACCTTAAAAAGTTTGAAAAGATGTGGAACCCGTGGTTAATAAGCTTAGGGTGTCAGGAATAAATGGAAAGATCTGGCTTAGGGTAGGGGGTGGGTAATGGGAAGGGAGGGTGGGCTGGGGGAAAAATAGCTCCCGATTGCATTAGTGCACCTTATGAAATATGTCCCCTTACTAGTGGAGTATGTCCATGTTAACTTGTAGGTGTTTTAATATATTGTATGTAAATTAAGAATTGTTAATAAAGATTATTTAAGAGAAAAAAAAAAGAAGAGGTGCACAGGATCTTGGCTACCTTCTGGAAGCATGTCTCACTGCATTGTGGTGACCAGGAGAGAACCTTAGCATGGAACCAATCAAAAGAGGGGTTGTGCCTCTGTAACCAAGGATAACCAATGACCAGTGGAAACCTAGGTGAGGAAATCATTTGGAATTGGATTATCTCATGGTGAAGAGCCCCTACGGCCATGGACAACGGAACCGTTTCATGAGTCACATGGGAAAGCTGTAGAGGTCTCCCATCAAGAGCCTCAATGTCAAGTGGAGTGTCACGCAGTTGCAGTGGAATCGAGTGTGCGATACAAAGGCAGCATCAATGAACAGGCCTGCAGCCCCAGAGTCGATTATAGCCTGTATCTCGATGGACGACTCAGCCCAAGAAAGGGTGACCGAAACCAGGGGCTTACCATTCTGGATAACTGGAGACGAAACAATGCCACCTAAGGTATGTCCATGACAGGACCTCAAGGTTCGGGCATTCCCTGGACGGGTAGGACAAGACTTCTGAAAGTGACCTGCCTGGCCACAATAAAGGCACAATCCCTCCCTCCTCCTAAAGGCTCTCTCATCCGCAGCGAGATGCGTAAAGCCCAAGTGCATGGGTTCATCTTCACTGAACGACTCGGTACCAGGAGGGATGGGAGGTGAGGAAGGCACGGGTGGGACTGCAAAGCTCGGAGGCATATGTACAGGAGGCTTTCCCAAGCGCTCCTTAAAAGAGAGTCTTTCTCTGAGTCTGGAGTCAATGAGGTTGGCAAACGTGATCAACCTCTCCAGCTCAGTGGTTACATCTCGAGCTGCTATCTCATCCTTGATGGAATCCGAGAGACCATGAGAAAAAGCAGCCACGAGAGCCTCTGCTGCCAGAGTACGGAATTCAATGGCATAGTCGGCAACAGTTCTCATACTCTGTTTGATGGACATGAGGCACTTGGCAGCAGAAGCGGAGCATATGGGAACCTCAAATACCCTTTTAAAGGAGGCCACAAAATCAGGGTAACTCAAGACAACAGGTTTTTGCGTCTTCCATAGAGGGTTTGCCCAGGCCAAGGCTGTCTCAGAAAGCAAAGATATCACAAAACCTAGTTTGCTTCTGTTCGTGGGAAACGACTGGGGCAGCATCTCAAAGTAAAGCTCAACCTGGTTGAGAAACCCTCTGCATTGAAATGGATTGCCCCCAAATTGCTGGGGAAGAGGAGTGGAACCAGACATACCTCTTATAGAGGTAATACTCGAGGCGCCTGCACAGAGCCTGCACAGAGACTGGCGCAGCAGCAGGGATGGCCTCAGGTTGTACCGGAGCAGCCAGAGTGGGAGTCTCCAGGTTAGACGTGCAGCTCAGGAGTGTTTGTAACGCTGTGGCACACTGATCCATGCAGTGATCTTGCTCATCCAATATGGAAAAAACATTACCAACAAGTGGATTGACTGTATCTTCTGAATTCATGGCCTTCACTTACTGTCAAAACCATGAATCAGACCGAGACAGAAGTATAGTTAAATCACACTTGTTTATTAATAATAATAATAATAAAAAGGTAAACAGAGTAAGCATGGTCAAAACAAGCCAGAGTTCAGTAACTGGATCGGGTAGTCAGCCAAGCTAATGTCAGAGATCCAGAAGTAAACGTAGTAGTACAGCAAGCAGGATCAGGAGCCAGAAGGGATGTCAGCCGAACAAGTCTTCAACAGTAGGGATGAGCTTCGAGTTCGAGTCGAACTCATGTTCTACTCGAACATTGGCTGTTCGCAAGTTCGCCGAACAGCGAACAATTTGGGGTGTTCGCGGCAAATTCGAATGCCGCGGAACACCCTTTAAAAGTCTATGGGAGAAATCAAAAGTGCTAATTTTAAAGGCTTATATGTAAGTTATTGTCATAAAAAGTGTTTGGGGACCCGGGTCCTGCCCCAGGGGACATGGATCAATGCAAAAAAAAGTTTTAAAAATGGACGTTTTTTCAGGAACAGTGATTTTATTAATGCTTAAAGTCAAACAATAAAAGTGTAATATCCCTTTAAATTTCGTACCTGGGGGGTGTCTATAGTATGCCTGTAAAGGGGCGCATGTTTCCCGTGTTTAGAACAGTCTGACAGCAAACTGACATTTGGAAGGAAAAAACTCATTTAAAACTACCCGCGGCTATTGCAGTGCCGACAATACACATAGAAGTTCATTGATAAAAACGGCATGGGAATTCCCCACAGGGCAACCCCGAACCAAAAAAAAAAAAAAAAAAAAGATGTGGGGGTCCCCCTAAATTCCATACAAGGCCCTTCAGGTCTGGTATGGATATTAAGGGGAACCCCAGCCAAAATTTAAAAAAAAAATTGACGTGGGGTTCCCCCTAAATTCCATACCAGACCCTTCAGGTCTGGTATGGATTTTAAGGGGAACCCCGCGCCAAAAAAAAAAAAAACGGCGTGGGGTCCCCCTAAAGATCCATACCAGACCCTTATCCGAGCACGCAACCTGGCAGGCCGCAGGAAAAGAGGGGGGGACGAGAGTGCGGCCCCCCCCTCCTGAACCGTACCAGGCCACATGCCCTCAACATTGGGAGGGTGCTTTGGGGTAGCCCCCCAAAACACCTTGTCCCCATGTTGATGAAGACAAGGGCCTCATCCCCACAACCCTGGCCGGTGGTTGTGGGGGTCTGCGGGCGGGGGGCTTATCGGAATCTGGAAGCCCCCTTTAACAAGGGGACCCCCAGATCCCGGCCCCCCCCCTGTGTGAAATGGTAAGGGGGTACTTACCCCTACCATTTCACTAAAAAACTGTCAAAAATGTTAAAAATGACAAGAGACAGTTTTTGACAATTCCTTTATTTAAATGCTTCTTCTTTCTTCCTTCATCTTCTTCTTCTTCTGGTTCTTCTGGCTCTTCTGGTTCTTCCTCCGGCGTTCTCGTCCAGCATCTCCAGGTTGCGTGCTCGGATAAGGGTCTGATATGGATTCTTAGGGGGACCCCACGCCGTTTTTTTTTTTTTTTTTTTGCGCGGGGTTCCCCTTAAAATCCATACCAGACCTGAAGGGTCTGGTATGGAATTTAGGGGGAACCCCACGTCAATTTTTTAAAAAAATTGTGGATACCGGGTGCATGTGGTGAGAGCGCAACTCTGAAATACTACAGGACAGGTATGAGAGCGTTTGGGCTCAGTTTAAAAACTCTGGGGCTATAGAGGTAGACTGTACAGTATCTTGTTAAAACTATGCCTTGCTATGCCTGCAAATGTTATACAGTATACAGTAGTTGTAAAGAGAGTCACTGAAAGAGCAAAATAAAGGAAGTACAAAGGGAAAGAGGAAAAGAGGAAAGCAGAGAAGAACCAAAAGAGGCAAGAAAAGCGTTTGTTAAAGGGAGAAGGGGAAAAGGGAAAGAAAAAGGAAGGGAAAAAAGAAAATAAAGAGAAGCATATTGTGCCCGGCTAAAAACCAAAGGACACTACCCCGTGGCCTAATAGTTTGACAGGGAGAAGGAGAAAGGGATCGGGCAGCGGCGCCCTACCTGATCAGTTTGTTAACCTCGCTGAGCTGTTGAAACACGCATATTGGCTGAGTGGGGGCTGGAGGGGCGCAAACAGAACCTTGCATTAAAGAGAGTGTATCTACCTGTGCTAACTTCTACTGCGGTCTCCTGGTTTCCCCTGTGCCCCATCTGTTCTCCACTGGTGGTGTTGGGTACCCAGGCATACAAAAAGTAACAAAGGCAATGTCAAGGAGGAGAGGGGAGGAGCCAGTTAACATGGAGAATTTGGGGCCCCAGTTGTTGCGATCTGCAAAGGAGAAGGGGAATCAGGCGGCAGCAGCTGCAGCAAAACTAGAGAGGTTTGCACACACTCCTGAACAGACCCCCATTAAGAATGGGCAAGCTCCGCAACTTAAGACCACCGGGGACAGGAAAAGTTATGGACAGGCATCTACCACCCCAGCCGGAGCAGGGCATAAAAATCTAACTGCTAATAAAGGCCCAGGAGCAGGGGAAAAAGTTCATGTACCATCACCAGCAGTGGCCTCTGTTTCAGAGGCAGAACCAACCCTGAGGGAAATTTTCCATGCGATTAACTCCTGCAGAGCATCAGTGGAGGGGTTAAGCTGCCAAATTAAAGAGATCAAGGATGAACTGTTATTAATAAAGCAGGAACTGCAAAAGGCAGTAGACAGAATAACTGGCTTGGAGGGAAGAGTGAGCCAAGTGGAGGATGATGTTTTTCCCCTACAGCAAGATGTCAAGGCTATGAAGGAACAACTGGGTAGAATTAATGAAAAAATGGATGAAATGTAAAACCGTCTGAGAAGGGACAATATAAGAATAGTGGGTCTTCCGGAGAGATGTGAAGGGCAGAATCCCATTGCCTTTTTGGAAGGATGGTTCACAGAAATATTTGGAAGAGATGCATTCTCCCCACAGTTTGCAATTGAGAGAGCCCACCGGGTCCCCTTCAGGGCTCCGCCCCCTGGAGGGCGCCCCAGGTCATTATTGATGAAATTTTTGAACCACTGCGACAAGATAGCCTTAATGCGTAAAGCCAGAGAGAAGGGGCTTATTTTGTACAACAGTGCAAGGGTCTCATTTTTTGCGGACTTCTCCCCGGAGTTGCAGAGACGCAGGGAAGGCTTTGTGGAGGTCAAACGCACCCTTCAAAAATTTGATGTCAAGTATGCCCTACTGTACCCAGCCAGGCTACGGGTTGAGGCAATGGGGGAGGTTCTCTTCTTTGACTCCCCGGGGGGGGTAACCCACTGGTATGAAGAAAATAAACAGAGGCTGGAACCCAAGGAAAGGAGCCCAGAGTGCTAGGTTGTTCGATCAGAAGATAAGAAGATTTGGACTGAGGGAAACAATATGAATTTTGATATAAAGAGGGAGAATGATGGTGTATGGTAGATTAGGAATGGTGGAGGAGGAGGTTAATATAATTAAAATTTTGTACACGTGGATTTTAATGGTGCAGGGAGGAATATATGAGTTGGTCACGAATAGAGCCCCAGGGGCTAACCTGGTAAGGTGGGGGAGGGGGGAGGGGGGTAGGGATGGGGGGGACTGGTGGGGGGGAGGGAGAGGGGGGCTGGGTGGTGGAGAGGAAGGGGGGCTGCAAAATTATTTTAAAGTGGAATTAAAATGCACTCAGTAATTGGAGGGGTAGTTAGGGGAAAGGGGCGGGAGGGGGGAAGGGCGATTAAGCACATGTGTGGTAAATATAAACATCATGAATAGGAACACGGGGAAAAAGGAAAGGGGGACACTTAATATGTTCACTAGAAAGGAAAATAATAGTAATGAAGCACAGAGGGTAACTAAGTCATTATTTTTTTCTGTTTATTTACTTATTTATTTATTTATTTTTATCTCTCTTCTTTTTTTTTTTTTTTTGCAGTATACAGCTTGGTATTAATGGAGGGGTCTCCTATTAATAGGAATATGGGGGAAAAGGAAAGGGGGACACTTAGTAGGTTTATTAGAAAAGAAAATAATAGTAATGAAGCACAGAGGGTAATTAAGATTTTTTTTTTTTTTCTTTTCCTTTTTTTTTTTTTTTCTCTCTCTCCCCGGGTTTGCTATATGCAATACACAGTCTGATATCAATGGAGGGGTCTCACTGTGGCTACCTTATGGGGGCTCTCTCTCGTTGCTCTCTGGGGGGAGCTTGGGAGGTGTTAAAGTTCGATACAAGTCAGTATACCAAGTTGAAGGTGCTTATTGTCGTTGGTTTTCCGGTACTAATTCCTGTCTGTTGTTTGTCTAATGCAGTCTAAAGTCCTTAGAATAGGCTCCTGGAACATACGGGGGATGGGGAACCCAATTAAGAGGGCTGCTATTTTTTCACTGCTGGAGATAAGGGGGGTGGGCTTGGTCTGCCTACAGGAGACCCACTTGACAAAGGATACGATGAAAGGTCTCCCAAGTAGAAGGTTCCAGGCCCAATATCACTCGGTGTACTCCTCTTACTCCAGGGGGGTGAGTATATTGGTAACAAGAAGTGTGATGTTCTCCTGTAGGCAGACCAGGATAGATAGTTTAGGTCGTTATGTTTTTTTATACTGTTCTATTGAAAACAAAATGTATGTTATTGCTAATATCTATATCCCCCCACCATTTAAACTGGAAGTACTGTATAGTTTAATGGAGTTTATGTTGGATAAAACAGATACCCCGGTGATAGTATTAGGGGATTTCAATGAGGTGTTGAACAAAGAGTTGGACAGATTCCCACCGCGAGCCCAAGTAAATAGTGTAGCAGGGGGTCGGCTGGGTAACTTCCTGGAGGAGGCAGGTCTGTTGGATATGTGGAGGGTCCGGAATCCTGGAGTAAGGCAATACTCGTGCTTCTCTTCCTCCCACTCCACCTTCTCTAGAATTGATATGACCCTGGGGAATGCAGAGGCAGTGCCAATGATAAAGGATGTAGTATACTATCCGAGAGGGGTCTCGGATCACTCCCTGATGGTGGCCTCAGTGGGTATAGGGGTCAGGGATGTTAGAGGGCCCTGGAAGCTAAGTCCATATTGGTTGGAGTTAATGGGGGAGCCAGAGAAGATAATAACAAAGTTAGAAGAGTTTCTAAAATTTAATGAAGGCTCAACGACAGCGGGTGTACAATGGGACACACTGAAGGCATTCCTTAGGGGTATTTTGATCCAGGGGGTGGCAGGAGTTAAGAGAAGGGCAAGGGAGTGGGAGGAGGGAATTAGGAGGGAATTGGAGGTGGCAGAGAAGCAATTTATAGAAGGCCCTACACCAGAGAGGCAGAAACTGTGGGAGGAGAAACAGGAGGCCTATAGAACTGCAGTCCTGAAGAGGGGTGAAAATAAGCAACTCTTCCTGAAACAACGGACCTTTGGGGAAGGAGAAAGTGTGGGACGCATGTTGGCCTATTTGGTAAAAACGAACTCCTCCTCTTCGGCGATCCCGGCAATCAGAACTCCAGGTGGTGAGATATCCTCTCGGAGCCCAGAAATTACAGACACATTTGAGAGATATTATAAAAACCTGTATAGGTCACAGGGGTTCGTTGGGGAGGAGGACATGGAAAATTTTTTTAAAGACATACAGATCCCTATAGTTACTGAAGAGGATAGAGAGGGTATGGATGCGCCGATTACATTAGCTGAACTACAACAAGCTGTAAAGGGAATGGCAAATCAAAAATCTCCGGGACCGGATGGTCTCACGGTGGAGGTCTATAAGCACTACGGGAAGATCCTCCTGCCGGAGTTGCTGAAAACACTGAACTGGGCCCTACAGGGAGGGTGTTTGCCGGTCTCTATGACGGAAACAAATATCATCTTGCTTCATAAAGAAGGGGGTGACTCACTGGAACCGTCGGCATACAGGCCTATATCTTTGTTGTGTACAGACGCCAAGATCCTGGCAAGGGTATTGGCTGCTAGACTTAACAAAATTATGCATAAACTCATCCACGTGGATCAAACGGGATTTATTTCCCGTAGGAACACGAGTATGAACATTAGAAGGGCATATATGAACCTCCAGACCCTGACAGAGAATATAGGTTCAAAAGCTGTGGTATCTTTGGATATAACTAAGGCCTTTGACAGTCTGGAATGGCCCTATCTCTGGCGGGTGCTGGAGGAGTTTGGCTTGGGTCCCGTTTTTAGAAAGTGGTTAAAAATACTGTATAGGGGCCCAAGTGCGAAGGTCAGGGTTAATAAAGAACTGTCAGGGAAAATATGCTTAGAGAGGGGGACGAGACAGGGATGCCCCCTGTCTCCCCTGTTGTTTGCTCTCACTATGGAGCCACTAGCAATCCATATTAGATCTAGCTCTAAGATTGAAGGTTTTGTAAGAGGAACAGGAGAAGAAAAGATTGCCCTGTATGCCGACGATGTCCTACTGTTCCTTGGAGATACGGGAGGCTCGCTCAGGCAAGTAATGGACTTGATGGAAAGGTTTGGCAGCGTGTCAGGACTGGTGGTGAATTGGAGGAAATCTGCACTAATGCCATTAGATGACCTCAATGGTCCTGACATGTTGGGAATCCCATATTTAAAAGTAGTCTCAAAGATTCGCTACCTGGGCATAAATATGTCAAAAGACCCCAATCAATATATTATAGACAACCTAGTTCCACTATTGGATAAATTTAGGTGTAAAATAGATATCTGGAGCCGGCTGCCCCTATCTGTAGCAGGAAGGGGCAACCTAATCAAGATGGTTTGGTTGCCCCAACTGCTGTATCTGCTACACAACTCACCGGTGTGGTTGAACAAAAAGTGGTTCCAAAAGATCGACTCACTTTTTAGGGAGCTGTTGTGGAGGAGGGGGAAGGCCAGGATTAGCCTTCAGAGTTTGCAATTACCAGTTAAAGAGGGGGGATAGCCCTCCCGCATCCGAGGTGCTATCTTCTGGCAGCACAGTTGCAGCATGTAGGGGGTGGAAGTGCTGACAGAGGTTTGTTAACCCTGGAGGCACCACATAAAATCGTAGCGGAAGCATTGGAAGCAGATTCACTATCTGGTAGAGGCCCCACAACTAAGTTAATAACAAAAGTCTGGAAGGCAACAAAGACCCTAATGGGATATGTTGGGTTTACAGAATATGCTCCCCTCTGGCATAACAGAAACCTACAGGAGATAGTGGCTATGGGGGAATTTAAAGAATGGACGAGGTGGGGTATAAATAGACTATCCCAGCTGTATAGAGGGAGGGTATTGAAATCTTTTGAGGACCTCCAAAGGGAATACAGTATCCCAAGACAAACATTCTTCAGGTATCTGCAAATGAGAGCGGCATTGGAGGTACAATTTAGGGCAAAGCCCCTAGCCTGGACAGAGGCTGCACTGCTCCAAAGGGTGATCAAACCTGGGGAGATGAAGGGCTTTATCTCTGGAATATATGTGCAGCTGTGCAAGGAAGCCATTGTCAGATCAGAGCATCTGGGCTGTAGGGAGGGGTGGGAAAAGGATGTGGGAAAGTTGACAGATATACAATGGAGGGAAATACTGAAGGTAGGACAGGAGGTTTCAGTGTCACCTGCACAGAGACTCTCCCACTTAATGTTGCTACATAGAGCATATTACACCCCAAAAAAATTATTCCATTTCGGTGTAAGATCTGATGCCAAGTGCCCCAGGTGTGGGGAAGAGGGCGATCTGATACACATGGTATGGAGGTGTCCCAAGCTGGTACGTTACTGGCGGGAGGTTGTGGGCTCTATCGAGGGCAAATGCGGGCTCTCCCTGGAGATAGACGTCAGATTCTGCATTCTTGGATACAGAGCATGGAGACGAGAGGAGGCAGCGGCTAAAATAGCCGTGCTGAGGTGCCTTTACCAGGCCCGGAAACTCATTATGCAGAGATGGCAAACAGTCCTTCCCCCGGCAATGGATGAGTGGGTTAAAACAATAAATGAGGTAATATGGAAGGAGAGAGCCCTATATATTAGAAGAGGAAACCTTAAAAAGTTTGAAAAGATGTGGAACCCGTGGTTAATAAGCTTAGGGTGTCAGGAATAAATGGAAAGATCTGGCTTAGGGTAGGGGGTGGGTAATGGGAAGGGAGGGTGGGCTGGGGGAAAAATAGCTCCCGATTGCATTAGTGCACCATATGAAATATGTCCCCTTACTAGTGGAGTATGTCCATGTTAACTTGTAGGTGTTTTAATATATTGTATGTAAATTAAGAATTGTTAATAAAGATTATTTAAGAGAAAAAAAAAAGAAGAGGTGCACAGGATCTTGGCTACCTTCTGGAAGCATGTCTCACTGCATTGTGGTGACCAGGAGAGAACCTTAGCATGGAACCAATCAAAAGAGGGGTTGTGCCTCTGTAACCAAGGATAACCAATGACCAGTGGAAACCTAGGTGAGGAAATCATTTGGAATTGGATTATCTCATGGTGAAGAGCCCCTACGGCCATGGACAACGGAACCGTTTCATGAGTCACATGGGAAAGCTGTAGAGGTCTCCCATCAAGAGCCTCAATGTCAAGTGGAGTGTCACGCAGTTGCAGTGGAATCGAGTGTGCGATACAAAGGCAGCATCAATGAACAGGCCTGCAGCCCCAGAGTCGATTATAGCCTGTATCTCGATGGACGACTCAGCCCAAGAAAGGGTGACCGAAACCAGGGGCTTACCATTCTGGATAACTGGAGACGAAACAATGCCACCTAAGGTATGTCCATGACAGGACCTCAAGGTTCGGGCATTCCCTGGACGGGTAGGACAAGACTTCTGAAAGTGACCTGCCTGGCCACAATAAAGGCACAATCCCTCCCTCCTCCTAAAGGCTCTCTCATCCGCAGCGAGATGCGTAAAGCCCAAGTGCATGGGTTCATCTTCACTGAACGACTCGGTACCAGGAGGGATGGGAGGTGAGGAAGGCACGGGTGGGACTGCAAAGCTCGGAGGCATATGTACAGGAGGCTTTCCCAAGCGCTCCTTAAAAGAGAGTCTTTCTCTGAGTCTGGAGTCAATGAGGTTGGCAAACGTGATCAACCTCTCCAGCTCAGTGGTTACATCTCGAGCTGCTATCTCATCCTTGATGGAATCCGAGAGACCATGAGAAAAAGCAGCCACGAGAGCCTCATTGTTCCAAGCAACCTCTGCTGCCAGAGTACGGAATTCAATGGCATAGTCGGCAACAGTTCTCATACTCTGTTTGATGGACATGAGGCACTTGGCAGCAGAAGCGGAGCATATGGGAACCTCAAATACCCTTTTAAAGGAGGCCACAAAATCAGGGTAACTCAAGACAACAGGTTTTTGCGTCTTCCATAGAGGGTTTGCCCAGGCCAAGGCTGTCTCAGAAAGCAAAGATATCACAAAACCTAGTTTGCTTCTGTTCGTGGGAAACGACTGGGGCAGCATCTCAAAGTAAAGCTCAACCTGGTTGAGAAACCCTCTGCATTGAAATGGATTGCCCCCAAATTGCTGGGGAAGAGGAGTGGAACCAGACATACCTCTTATAGAGGTAATACTCGAGGCGCCTGCACAGAGCCTGCACAGAGACTGGCGCAGCAGCAGGGATGGCCTCAGGTTGTACCGGAGCAGCCAGAGTGGGAGTCTCCAGGTTAGACGTGCAGCTCAGGAGTGTTTGTAACGCTGTGGCACACTGATCCATGCAGTGATCTTGCTCATCCAATGTGGAAAAAACATTACCAACAAGTGGATTGACTGTATCTTCTGAATTCATGGCCTTCACTTACTGTCAAAACCATGAATCAGACCGAGACAGAAGTATAGTTAAATCACACTTGTTTATTAATAATAATAATAATAAAAAGGTAAACAGAGTAAGCATGGTCAAAACAAGCCAGAGTTCAGTAACTGGATCGGGTAGTCAGCCAAGCTAATGTCAGAGATCCAGAAGTAAACGTAGTAGTACAGCAAGCAGGATCAGGAGCCAGAAGGGATGTCAGCCGAACAAGTCTTCAACAGTAGGGATGAGCTTCGAGTTCGAGTCGAACTCATGTTCTACTCGAACATTGGCTGTTCGCAAGTTCGCCGAACAGCGAACAATTTGGGGTGTTCGCGGCAAATTCGAATGCCGCGGAACACCCTTTAAAAGTCTATGGGAGAAATCAAAAGTGCTAATTTTAAAGGCTTATATGTAAGTTATTGTCATAAAAAGTGTTTGGGGACCCGGGTCCTGCCCCAGGGGACATGGATCAATGCAAAAAAAAGTTTTAAAAATGGACGTTTTTTCAGGAACAGTGATTTTATTAATGCTTAAAGTCAAACAATAAAAGTGTAATATCCCTTTAAATTTCGTACCTGGGGGGTGTCTATAGTATGCCTGTAAAGGGGCGCATGTTTCCCGTGTTTAGAACAGTCTGACAGCAAACTGACATTTGGAAGGAAAAAACTCATTTAAAACTACCCGCGGCTATTGCAGTGCCGACAATACACATAGAAGTTCATTGATAAAAACGGCATGGGAATTCCCCACAGGGCAACCCCGAACCAAAAAAAAAAAAAAAAAAAAGATGTGGGGGTCCCCCTAAATTCCATACAAGGCCCTTCAGGTCTGGTATGGATATTAAGGGGAACCCCAGCCAAAATTTTAAAAAAAAATTGACGTGGGGTTCCCCCTAAATTCCATACCAGACCCTTCAGGTCTGGTATGGATTTTAAGGGGAACCCCGCGCCAAAAAAAAAAAAAACGGCGTGGGGTCCCCCTAAAGATCCATACCAGACCCTTATCCGAGCACGCAACCTGGCAGGCCGCAGGAAAAGAGGGGGGGACGAGAGTGCGGCCCCCCCCTCCTGAACCGTACCAGGCCACATGCCCTCAACATTGGGAGGGTGCTTTGGGGTAGCCCCCCAAAACACCTTGTCCCCATGTTGATGAAGACAAGGGCCTCATCCCCACAACCCTGGCCGGTGGTTGTGGGGGTCTGCGGGCGGGGGGCTTATCGGAATCTGGAAGCCCCCTTTAACAAGGGGACCCCCAGATCCCGGCCCCCCCCCTGTGTGAAATGGTAAGGGGGTACTTACCCCTACCATTTCACTAAAAAACTGTCAAAAATGTTAAAAATGACAAGAGACAGTTTTTGACAATTCCTTTATTTAAATGCTTCTTCTTTCTTCCTTCATCTTCTTCTTCTTCTGGTTCTTCTGGCTCTTCTGGTTCTTCCTCCGGCGTTCTCGTCCAGCATCTCCAGGTTGCGTGCTCGGATAAGGGTCTGATATGGATTCTTAGGGGGATTTGCGCGGGGTTCCCCTTAAAATCCATACCAGACCTGAAGGGTCTGGTATGGAATTTAGGGGGAACCCCACGTCAATTTTTTAAAAAAATTGTGGATACCGGGTGCATGTGGTGAGAGCGCAACTCTGAAATACTACAGGACAGGTATGAGAGCGTTTGGGCTCAGTTTAAAAACTCTGGGGCTATAGAGGTAGACTGTACAGTATCTTGTTAAAACTATGCCTTGCTATGCCTGCAAATGTTATACAGTATACAGTAGTTGTAAAGAGAGTCACTGAAAGAGCAAAATAAAGGAAGTACAAAGGGAAAGAGGAAAAGAGGAAAGCAGAGAAGAACCAAAAGAGGCAAGAAAAGCGTTTGTTAAAGGGAGAAGGGGAAAAGGGAAAGAAAAAGGAAGGGAAAAAAGAAAATAAAGAGAAGCATATTGTGCCCGGCTAAAAACCAAAGGACACTACCCCGTGGCCTAATAGTTTGACAGGGAGAAGGAGAAAGGGATCGGGCAGCGGCGCCCTACCTGATCAGTTTGTTAACCTCGCTGAGCTGTTGAAACACGCATATTGGCTGAGTGGGGGCTGGAGGGGCGCAAACAGAACCTTGCATTAAAGAGAGTGTATCTACCTGTGCTAACTTCTACTGCGGTCTCCTGGTTTCCCCTGTGCCCCATCTGTTCTCCACTGGTGGTGTTGGGTACCCAGGCATACAAAAAGTAACAAAGGCAATGTCAAGGAGGAGAGGGGAGGAGCCAGTTAACATGGAGAATTTGGGGCCCCAGTTGTTGCGATCTGCAAAGGAGAAGGGGAATCAGGCGGCAGCAGCTGCAGCAAAACTAGAGAGGTTTGCACACACTCCTGAACAGACCCCCATTAAGAATGGGCAAGCTCCGCAACTTAAGACCACCGGGGACAGGAAAAGTTATGGACAGGCATCTACCACCCCAGCCGGAGCAGGGCATAAAAATCTAACTGCTAATAAAGGCCCAGGAGCAGGGGAAAAAGTTCATGTACCATCACCAGCAGTGGCCTCTGTTTCAGAGGCAGAACCAACCCTGAGGGAAATTTTCCATGCGATTAACTCCTGCAGAGCATCAGTGGAGGGGTTAAGCTGCCAAATTAAAGAGATCAAGGATGAACTGTTATTAATAAAGCAGGAACTGCAAAAGGCAGTAGACAGAATAACTGGCTTGGAGGGAAGAGTGAGCCAAGTGGAGGATGATGTTTTTCCCCTACAGCAAGATGTCAAGGCTATGAAGGAACAACTGGGTAGAATTAATGAAAAAATGGATGAAATGTAAAACCGTCTGAGAAGGGACAATATAAGAATAGTGGGTCTTCCGGAGAGATGTGAAGGGCAGAATCCCATTGCCTTTTTGGAAGGATGGTTCACAGAAATATTTGGAAGAGATGCATTCTCCCCACAGTTTGCAATTGAGAGAGCCCACCGGGTCCCCTTCAGGGCTCCGCCCCCTGGAGGGCGCCCCAGGTCATTATTGATGAAATTTTTGAACCACTGCGACAAGATAGCCTTAATGCGTAAAGCCAGAGAGAAGGGGCTTATTTTGTACAACAGTGCAAGGGTCTCATTTTTTGCGGACTTCTCCCCGGAGTTGCAGAGACGCAGGGAAGGCTTTGTGGAGGTCAAACGCACCCTTCAAAAATTTGATGTCAAGTATGCCCTACTGTACCCAGCCAGGCTACGGGTTGAGGCAATGGGGGAGGTTCTCTTCTTTGACTCCCCGGGGGGGGGTAACCCACTGGTATGAAGAAAATAAACAGAGGCTGGAACCCAAGGAAAGGAGCCCAGAGTGCTAGGTTGTTCGATCAGAAGATAAGAAGATTTGGACTGAGGGAAACAATATGAATTTTGATATAAAGAGGGAGAATGATGGTGTATGGTAGATTAGGAATGGTGGAGGAGGAGGTTAATATAATTAAAATTTTGTACACGTGGATTTTAATGGTGCAGGGAGGAATATATGAGTTGGTCACGAATAGAGCCCCAGGGGCTAACCTGGTAAGGTGGGGGAGGGGGGAGGGGGGTAGGGATGGGGGGGACTGGTGGGGGGGAGGGAGAGGGGGGCTGGGTGGTGGAGAGGAAGGGGGGCTGCAAAATTATTTTAAAGTGGAATTAAAATGCACTCAGTAATTGGAGGGGTAGTTAGGGGAAAGGGGCGGGAGGGGGGAAGGGCGATTAAGCACATGTGTGGTAAATATAAACATCATGAATAGGAACACGGGGAAAAAGGAAAGGGGGACACTTAATATGTTCACTAGAAAGGAAAATAATAGTAATGAAGCACAGAGGGTAACTAAGTCATTATTTTTTTCTGTTTATTTACTTATTTATTTATTTATTTTTATCTCTCTTCTTTTTTTTTTTTTTTTGCAGTATACAGCTTGGTATTAATGGAGGGGTCTCCTATTAATAGGAATATGGGGGAAAAGGAAAGGGGGACACTTAGTAGGTTTATTAGAAAAGAAAATAATAGTAATGAAGCACAGAGGGTAATTAAGATTTTTTTTTTTTTTCTTTTCCTTTTTTTTTTTTTTTCTCTCTCTCCCCGGGTTTGCTATATGCAATACACAGTCTGATATCAATGGAGGGGTCTCACTGTGGCTACCTTATGGGGGCTCTCTCTCGTTGCTCTCTGGGGGGAGCTTGGGAGGTGTTAAAGTTCGATACAAGTCAGTATACCAAGTTGAAGGTGCTTATTGTCGTTGGTTTTCCGGTACTAATTCCTGTCTGTTGTTTGTCTAATGCAGTCTAAAGTCCTTAGAATAGGCTCCTGGAACATACGGGGGATGGGGAACCCAATTAAGAGGGCTGCTATTTTTTCACTGCTGGAGATAAGGGGGGTGGGCTTGGTCTGCCTACAGGAGACCCACTTGACAAAGGATACGATGAAAGGTCTCCCAAGTAGAAGGTTCCAGGCCCAATATCACTCGGTGTACTCCTCTTACTCCAGGGGGGTGAGTATATTGGTAACAAGAAGTGTGATGTTCTCCTGTAGGCAGACCAGGATAGATAGTTTAGGTCGTTATGTTTTTTTATACTGTTCTATTGAAAACAAAATGTATGTTATTGCTAATATCTATATCCCCCCACCATTTAAACTGGAAGTACTGTATAGTTTAATGGAGTTTATGTTGGATAAAACAGATACCCCGGTGATAGTATTAGGGGATTTCAATGAGGTGTTGAACAAAGAGTTGGACAGATTCCCACCGCGAGCCCAAGTAAATAGTGTAGCAGGGGGTCGGCTGGGTAACTTCCTGGAGGAGGCAGGTCTGTTGGATATGTGGAGGGTCCGGAATCCTGGAGTAAGGCAATACTCGTGCTTCTCTTCCTCCCACTCCACCTTCTCTAGAATTGATATGACCCTGGGGAATGCAGAGGCAGTGCCAATGATAAAGGATGTAGTATACTATCCGAGAGGGGTCTCGGATCACTCCCTGATGGTGGCCTCAGTGGGTATAGGGGTCAGGGATGTTAGAGGGCCCTGGAAGCTAAGTCCATATTGGTTGGAGTTAATGGGGGAGCCAGAGAAGATAATAACAAAGTTAGAAGAGTTTCTAAAATTTAATGAAGGCTCAACGACAGCGGGTGTACAATGGGACACACTGAAGGCATTCCTTAGGGGTATTTTGATCCAGGGGGTGGCAGGAGTTAAGAGAAGGGCAAGGGAGTGGGAGGAGGGAATTAGGAGGGAATTGGAGGTGGCAGAGAAGCAATTTATAGAAGGCCCTACACCAGAGAGGCAGAAACTGTGGGAGGAGAAACAGGAGGCCTATAGAACTGCAGTCCTGAAGAGGGGTGAAAATAAGCAACTCTTCCTGAAACAACGGACCTTTGGGGAAGGAGAAAGTGTGGGACGCATGTTGGCCTATTTGGTAAAAACGAACTCCTCCTCTTCGGCGATCCCGGCAATCAGAACTCCAGGTGGTGAGATATCCTCTCGGAGCCCAGAAATTACAGACACATTTGAGAGATATTATAAAAACCTGTATAGGTCACAGGGGTTCGTTGGGGAGGAGGACATGGAAAATTTTTTTAAAGACATACAGATCCCTATAGTTACTGAAGAGGATAGAGAGGGTATGGATGCGCCGATTACATTAGCTGAACTACAACAAGCTGTAAAGGGAATGGCAAATCAAAAATCTCCGGGACCGGATGGTCTCACGGTGGAGGTCTATAAGCACTACGGGAAGATCCTCCTGCCGGAGTTGCTGAAAACACTGAACTGGGCCCTACAGGGAGGGTGTTTGCCGGTCTCTATGACGGAAACAAATATCATCTTGCTTCATAAAGAAGGGGGTGACTCACTGGAACCGTCGGCATACAGGCCTATATCTTTGTTGTGTACAGACGCCAAGATCCTGGCAAGGGTATTGGCTGCTAGACTTAACAAAATTATGCATAAACTCATCCACGTGGATCAAACGGGATTTATTTCCCGTAGGAACACGAGTATGAACATTAGAAGGGCATATATGAACCTCCAGACTCTGACAGAGAATATAGGTTCAAAAGCTGTGGTATCTTTGGATATAACTAAGACCTTTGACAGTCTGGAATGGCCCTATCTCTGGCGGGTGCTGGAGGAGTTTGGCTTGGGTCCCGTTTTTAGAAAGTGGTTAAAAATACTGTATAGGGGCCCAAGTGCGAAGGTCAGGGTTAATAAAGAACTGTCAGGGAAAATATGCTTAGAGAGGGGGACGAGACAGGGATGCCCCCTGTCTCCCCTGTTGTTTGCTCTCACTATGGAGCCACTAGCAATCCATATTAGATCTAGCTCTAAGATTGAAGGTTTTGTAAGAGGAACAGGAGAAGAAAAGATTGCCCTGTATGCCGACGATGTCCTACTGTTCCTTGGAGATACTCGCTCAGGCAAGTAATGGACTTGATGGAAAGGTTTGGCAGCGTGTCAGGACTGGTGGTGAATTGGAGGAAATCTGCACTAATGCCATTAGATGACCTCAATGGTCCTGACATGTTGGGAATCCCATATTTAAAAGTAGTCTCAAAGATTCGCTACCTGGGCATAAATATGTCAAAAGACCCCAATCAATATATTATAGACAACCTAGTTCCACTATTGGATAAATTTAGGTGTAAAATAGATATCTGGAGCCGGCTGCCCCTATCTGTAGCAGGAAGGGGCAACCTAATAAAGATGGTTTGGTTGCCCCAACTGCTGTATCTGCTACACAACTCACCGGTGTGGTTGAACAAAAAGTGGTTCCAAAAGATCGACTCACTTTTTAGGGAGCTGTTGTGGAGGAGGGGGAAGGCCAGGATTAGCCTACAGAGTTTGCAATTACCAGTTAAAGAGGGGGGGATAGCCCTCCCGCATCCGAGGTGCTATCTTCTGGCAGCACAGTTGCAGCATGTAGGGGGTGGAAGTGCTGACAGAGGTTTGTTAACCCTGGAGGCACCACATAAAATCGTAGCGGAAGCATTGGAAGCAGATTCACTATCTGGTAGAGGCCCCACAACTAAGTTAATAACAAAAGTCTGGAAGGCAACAAAGACCCTAATGGGATATGTTGGGTTTACAGAATATGCTCCCCTCTGGCATAACAGAAACCTACAGGAGATAGTGGCTATGGGGGAATTTAAAGAATGGACGAGGTGGGGTATAAATAGACTATCCCAGCTGTATAGAGGGAGGGTATTGAAATCTTTTGAGGACCTCCAAAGGGAATACAGTATCCCAAGACAAACATTCTTCAGGTATCTGCAAATGAGAGCGGCATTGGAGGTACAATTTAGGGCAAAGCCCCTAGCCTGGACAGAGGCTGCACTGCTCCAAAGGGTGATCAAACCTGGGGAGATGAAGGGCTTTATCTCTGGAATATATGTGCAGCTGTGCAAGGAAGCCATTGTCAGATCAGAGCATCTGGGCTGTAGGGAGGGGTGGGAAAAGGAGGTGGGAAAGTTGACAGATATACAATGGAGGGAAATACTGAAGGTAGGACAGGAGGTTTCAGTGTCACCTGCACAGAGACTCTCCCACTTAATGTTGCTACATAGAGCATATTACACCCCAAAAAAATTATTCCATTTCGGTGTAAGATCTGATGCCAAGTGCCCCAGGTGTGGGGAAGAGGGCGATCTGATACACATGGTATGGAGGTGTCCCAAGCTGGTACGTTACTGGCGGGAGGTTGTGGGCTCTATCGAGGGCAAATGGGGGCTCTCCCTGGAGATAGACGTCAGATTCTGCATTCTTGGATACAGAGCATGGAGACGAGAGGAGGCAGCGGCTAAAATAGCCGTGCTGAGGTGCCTTTACCAGGCCCGGAAACTCATTATGCAGAGATGGCAAACAGTCCTTCCCCCGGCAATGGATGAGTGGGTTAAAACAATAAATGAGGTAATATGGAAGGAGAGAGCCCTATATATTAGAAGAGGAAACCTTAAAAAGTTTGAAAAGATGTGGAACCCGTGGTTAATAAGCTTAGGGTGTCAGGAATAAATGGAAAGATCTGGCTTAGGGTAGGGGGTGGGTAATGGGAAGGGAGGGTGGGCTGGGGGAAAAATAGCTCCCGATTGCATTAGTGCACCATATGAAATATGTCCCCTTACTAGTGGAGTATGTCCATGTTAACTTGTAGGTGTTTTAATATATTGTATGTAAATTAAGAATTGTTAATAAAGATTATTTAAGAGAAAAAAAAAAGAAGAGGTGCACAGGATCTTGGCTACCTTCTGGAAGCATGTCTCACTGCATTGTGGTGACCAGGAGAGAACCTTAGCATGGAACCAATCAAAAGAGGGGTTGTGCCTCTGTAACCAAGGATAACCAATGACCAGTGGAAACCTAGGTGAGGAAATCATTTGGAATTGGATTATCTCATGGTGAAGAGCCCCTACGGCCATGGACAACGGAACCGTTTCATGAGTCACATGGGAAAGCTGTAGAGGTCTCCCATCAAGAGCCTCAATGTCAAGTGGAGTGTCACGCAGTTGCAGTGGAATCGAGTGCTGCGATACAAAGGCAGCATCAATGAACAGGCCTGCAGCCCCAGAGTCGATTATAGCCTGTATCTCGATGGACGACTCAGCCCAAGAAAGGGTGACCGAAACCAGGGGCTTACCATTCTGGATAACTGGAGACGAAACAATGCCACCTAAGGTATGTCCATGACAGGACCTCAAGGTTCGGGCATTCCCTGGATGGGTAGGACAAGACTTCTGAAAGTGACCTGCCTGGCCACAATAAAGGCACAATCCCTCCCTCCTCCTAAAGGCTCTCTCATCCGCAGCGAGATGCGTAAAGCCCAAGTGCATGGGTTCATCTTCACTGAACGACTCGGTACCAGGAGGGATGGGAGGTGAGGAAGGCATGGGTGGGACTGCAAAGCTCGGAGGCATATGTACAGGAGGCTTTCCCAAGCGCTCCTTAAAAGAGAGTCTTTCTCTGAGTCTGGAGTCAATGAGGTTGGCAAACGTGATCAACCTCTCCAGCTCAGTGGTTACATCTCGAGCTGCTATCTCATCCTTGATGGAATCCGAGAGACCATGAGAAAAAGCAGCCACGAGAGCCTCATTGTTCCAAGCAACCTCTGCTGCCAGAGTACGGAATTCAATGGCATAGTCGGCAACAGTTCTCATACTCTGTTTGATGGACATGAGGCACTTGGCAGCAGAAGCGGAGCATATGGGAACCTCAAATACCCTTTTAAAGGAGGCCACAAAATCAGGGTAACTCAAGACAACAGGTTTTTGCGTCTTCCATAGAGGGTTTGCCCAGGCCAAGGCTGTCTCAGAAAGCAAAGATATCACAAAACCTAGTTTGCTTCTGTTCGTGGGAAACGACTGGGGCAGCATCTCAAAGTAAAGCTCAACCTGGTTGAAAAACCCTCTGCATTGAAATGGATTGCCCCCAAATTGCTGGGGAAGAGGAGTGGAACCAGACATACCTCTTATAGAGGTAATACTCGAGGCGCCTGCACAGAGCCTGCACAGAGACTGGCGCAGCAGCAGGGATGGCCTCAGGTTGTACCGGAGCAGCCAGAGTGGGAGTCTCCAGGTCAGACGTGCAGCTCAGGAGTGTTTGTAACGCTGTGGCACACTGATCCATGCAGTGATCTTGCTCATCCAATATGGAAAAAACATTACCAACAAGTGGATTGACTGTATCTTCTGAATTCATGGCCTTCACTTACTGTCAAAACCATGAATCAGACCGAGACAGAAGTATAGTTAAATCACACTTGTTTATTAATAATAATAATAATAAAAAGGTAAACAGAGTAAGCATGGTCAAAACAAGCCAGAGTTCAGTAACTGGATCGGGTAGTCAGCCAAGCTAATGTCAGAGATCCAGAAGTAAACGTAGTAGTACAGCAAGCAGGATCAGGAGCCAGAAGGGATGTCAGCCGAACAAGTCTTCAACAGTAGGGATGAGCTTCGAGTTCGAGTCGAACTCATGTTCTACTCGAACATTGGCTGTTCGCAAGTTCGCCGAACAGCGAACAATTTGGGGTGTTCGCGGCAAATTCGAATGCCGCGGAACACCCTTTAAAAGTCTATGGGAGAAATCAAAAGTGCTAATTTTAAAGGCTTATATGTAAGTTATTGTCATAAAAAGTGTTTGGGGACCCGGGTCCTGCCCCAGGGGACATGGATCAATGCAAAAAAAAGTTTTAAAAACGGACGTTTTTTCAGGAACAGTGATTTTATTAATGCTTAAAGTCAAACAATAAAAGTGTAATATCCCTTTAAATTTCGTACCTGGGGGGTGTTTATAGTATGCCTGTAAAGGGGCGCATGTTTCCCGTGTTTAGAACAGTCTGACAGCAAAATGACATTTGGAAGGAAAAAACTCATTTAAAACTACCCGCGGCTATTGCAGTGCCGACAATACACATAGAAGTTCATTGATAAAAACGGCATGGGAATTCCCCACAGGGCAACCCCAAACCAAAAAAAAAAAAAAAAAAAGATGTGGGGGTCCCCCTAAATTCCATACAAGGCCCTTCAGGTCTGGTATGGATATTAAGGGGAACCCCAGCCAAAATTTAAAAAAAAAATTGACATGGGGTTCCCCCTAAATTCCATACCAGACCCTTCAGGTCTGGTATGGATTTTAAGGGGAACCCCGCGCCAAAAAAAAAAAAAAACGGCGTGGGGTCCCCCTAAAGATCCATACCAGACCCTTATCCGAGCACGCAACCTGGCAGGCCGCAGGAAAAGAGGGGGGGACGAGAGTGCGGCCCCCCCCTCCTGAACCGTACCAGGCCACATGCCCTCAACATTGGGAGGGTGCTTTGGGGTAGCCCCCCAAAACACCTTGTCCCCATGTTGATGAAGACAAGGGCCTCATCCCCACAACCCTGGCCGGTGGTTGTGGGGGTCTGCGGGCGGGGGGCTTATCGGAATCTGGAAGCCCCCTTTAACAAGGGGACCCCCAGATCCCGCCCCCCCCCTGTGTGAAATGGTAAGGGGGTACTTACCCCTACCATTTCACTAAAAAACTGTCAAAAATGTTAAAAATGACAAGAGACAGTTTTTGACAATTCCTTTATTTAAATGCTTCTTCTTTCTTCCTTCATCTTCTTCTTCTTCTGGTTCTTCTGGCTCTTCTGGTTCTTCCTCCGGCGTTCTCGTCCAGCATCTCCAGGTTGCGTGCTCGGATAAGGGTCTGGTATGGATTCTTAGGGGGACCCCACGCCGTTTTTTTTTTTTTTTTTTGCGCGGGGTTCCCCTTTAAAATCCATACCAGACCCTTCAGGTCTGGTATGGAATTTAGGGGGAACCCCACGTCAATTTTTTTAAAAAATTTTGGCTGGGGTTCCCCTTAATATCCATACCAGACCTGAAGGGCCTTGTATGGAATTTAGGGGGACTCCCACATCATTTTTTTTTTTTTTTTTTGGTTCGGGGTTGCCCTGTGGGGAATTCCAATGCCGTTTTTATTAATGAACTTCTATGTGTATTGTCGGCAATGCAATAGCCGCGGTAGTTTTAAATGAGATTTTTCCTTCAAAATGTCATTTTGCTGTCAGACTGTTCTAAACACGGGAAACATGCGCCCCTTTACAGGCATACTATAGACACCCCCCAGGTATGAAATTTAAAGGGATATTACACTTTTATTGTTTGACTTTAAGCATTATTAAAATCACTGCTCCTGAAAAAACGGCCGTTTTTAAAACTTTTTTTTGCATTGACTCATGTCCCCTGGGGCAGGACCCAGGTCCCCAAACACTTTTTATGACAATAACTTGCATATTAGCCTTTAAAATTAGCACTTTTGATTATTCATGTTCGTGTCCCATAGACTTTAACGGTGTTCGCGTGTTCGAACAAACTTTTTTCCTGTTCGCATGTTCTGGTGCGAACCGAACAGGGGGGTGTTCGGCTCATCCCTATTCAACAGGAACTCAGCAGAAAATCTCCATGATGTGACAAAGGCGAAGGCAGAGTTCAAGTGACCTGGACGACTTAAAGTAGGCAGGACTGACGAGCAGAATCAACAAAAGCTGGGTAACTGTGGAGAGAGATGGGAGCTGGCAATTAGCCGACAGCTGAGTGGCCAGCTCAGAGAAGGAAGGGCTGAGCCCAGCCCTGACAGCTGCTACCTCTGCACACCAATGCACCAGGAAGCAGAGGCTCACAACCAGCACCTCCTGCCTCCCATACCCTGGCACCTGACAAGGAGTGAGGCTAAATGCTACTAATGCCAACTGTTCCAGCACAAGTCAGATCCAGCATGGGTGACGTTATTCTCTTTTTCCACCCCCTCAGGTTACTGTGTGCTAAGCACACTACTGTGTTCTATTTTGTTGATTTTATTGTTGAGAAATACTCTGTATTACCTAATAGGATAAGCAATATGTGTTATTCTTTACCACATAAATGTCAATTTGCATACTGTGCATCGTTTCATATTCTTATAGGCTGGCTTGATACCCTTATGGCAACTGACTGACAAATATCTAAAAGGTAATCTCGTTCCTCTTACTCACGCCTCCTGGGTAAATTTGATCAGTATGGCCATCACTCTTATATCAATTAATGTTAAAGGCTTGAACTCTCCATTTAAACTAAATCTGTTATGGAAAGAAGCTCTGACCCAACATGTGAATATACTCTGTGTTCAAGAGACACATTTCTCTAAAACTAAACCTCCCTCCTGCTCACACAAACGATATCTACACTGCTTCTTTGCTAACACACCTAAAAAGAAAACAGGGCATCATGATCGCAATAAGCTCATCTGTCTCATTCACACTTCATTGCTGTGAGGTAGATGAGCAGGGTAGGTATCTGATTCTATATGCAACAATTGAGAATTATTGTCTCACCATAGTTAATAGACATGTGCATTCGTTTTCATCCGAATGCATTTTCGTCTGAATTTCAGGTATTTTCGTTATCGTTTTAACAAACGATAACGAAAGTGCAGAATCCGAAAAAACGAAAGATCCGACATAAACAAATGCTTTATTTTCATTTTCATTGCGACAACAGTTCGATATAGATAGGAGATTCGACATGATGCTGACAATAACAATCTGTGTCCATCGAACCTGTGGTCGAATGTGCCTAACCTTAACTCTATTAGTCCAAGATTATTCGACATAGAGAGAAAAGATTTGACATAGAGAGAAAAGATCGCTGCTGGAATTGGGTGGGGGAAGTAAAAAAAAAATAATGATAATGATGAATGTTATTGGCTGATTTTAACCAAAGAGGAGGAGCAGTAAAATAGCTAGAACTAAGTACACACGTACAGCCAACTTACTTTCACTTACGATTTGCTAGCAGAGAGAGACACACACACTAAATCGTTTCAGAAGACAGTCAATCTTATCTGGTCCGTTTGTCAGAGAACCTGAATTATTTAGCAATTAAGCATAAGCACAGCAGCAGAACAATATTGAAGCAAGCTACAGTTCAACTTAACTTTTTTCATAATAATCTGATGCTATTGTGTTAGTGTTGTGAACTTGATAGTGATACTAGTGTTGCTAGTGTTGTGATAGCCTCAGAGGCTGCCCGTGTTGTGGGGGGATTTATTATTATAGATTCTATATTATAGATTGAGATTCTATATAGATTCTATATACCCTATCTTGTTACCTGTCTGATCAGTGATCACTATCACCAGTCCATTTTCTGTTTGAACTATATACATTCAACATGAATGACGAAGATTCGACAAAGCAGCGAAAAACATACAAACGTCGAATCTTTGGCTTATGGTGTCTGTCAAAAGTTCTAAGAAGATTTGATGGAGCAGATAAACTATACGGCGTCGTACAGTTTAGCTGCTCCGTCGAATCTTCTTTGAACATTCGACAGACACCATGAGCCTTCAATGACAGATTCGACCTTAATTAATTTGGATTTTCAGACAAATGCAATTTTTAATGAAAAACGAAATAAATTAAAACGAATTTGGGGAGTAAATAAATAAATTTATTTTTCAGACGAAAACGAAATTCCGAAACAAAATATTTCAGTGTGCACATGTCTAATAGTTAATCTTTATCCGCTTCATAAGGGTCAAAATCATTTTTATACAAAGCTACTTTCTAAACTAGTACCATATAGATCGAACCCAGTAATACTATGTGGGGACTTCAAAGACATAACTGACACAACCCTTGACACATCTAACTCAATGAAATGCAGACCATCTGCTCTATCTTAAGAAAGAATACCTATATGACCCTTGGAGGTGCTTTCATAATGAGGAACAAGATTACACTTTTTATTCTCACTCCCGAGGTTCTTACTCCCGGATCGACTGATTCCTTACCGACAAATACCTGCTACAATCAGTCACAGAAGTGCAAATAGCTACGATCACATGGTCTGACCAATGCGCCAAGTTCGATCAAACTTTTCACCAGCAAAAACTGGACGGACATACTGTCCGGTGACCAAACTCCTTGCGCACCAACCCCTTATTTGAAAAACAAATTTGATCCGAGATTGAGAATTACTTCCAACACAATTCCAATTTGATTGATGATTATTCCACAATGTGGAATGAGCTCAAAGCTTCTCTATGCGGTCTATTTATAAAATGAGGTGCTAAAGCAAAAAAATCACACTCACTCACTACAGAGACCCTACTAAAAAAGATATGCAACCTTGAACACACAAACAAACAATGCCAGAGTTCCATGGCCTCTATAGAATTAAAAAGCCTCAGATACCAACTTACTAACACAAAAAATTTGATTACTAAATCTAGCAACTTAAACTTCAGTTCTATGCCTCTGCGAACAAACCAGGAGCCTTCCTAGCAAAATAAATGAAACACCAACTCTACAAAAAAAGATTTGATTTCTCACAGATCCCCAAGGCAAGCGTCTTTATAACACACTAGACATAGTAAACGAATTTAGTGCATTCTAGTCCATTGTAAGTTATACAATCTCAAAGACTCTTATTCTTTAGCTACCCCTAACCACAAAATTATTGAAGCCTTTCTTTCAGCAATCCACCTTCCCATGATAACTGCTGACCAGTTGGAATTCCTATCAACTCCCTTTTCCCCAGAAAAAATACCCAAAGCCATAAAACAAATCCCTTTACATAAGGCCCCTAGCCCAGATGGTTTCCCAAACAAATACTATAAACATTTCTCTGATCTTATCACCCCACATCTTTGCACCACCTATAATTACTTTGCTACCACAGGCACTATCCCTAAAGAATCACTAGAAGCCCTAGTGGTCACACTGCCAAAACCAGGCAAGTCTCCTGACCGTCCTGTTGACTACCGCCCAGACACAAATATATATGCAAAACTATTAGCACAACGCCTATCCTCGATCATTCCCCAAATAATCCACCCAGACCAAGTGGGATTTGTACCAGGGCGACAAGCATTGGACGGTACCAGATGTCTCATCGACCTCATGCAGTAGGTGGAGCATAGTCGAACGCCTTCTCTGTTCCTTTCTTTGGACGCAGAGAAGGGGTTCAACAGGGTCCACTGGACATATATGGAGGCGGTGCTCCGTAAATTCAGAATCGCAGAATCATTTTTAGCTGCCATATTAAACCTTTACTCCTCCCCAAGTGCACAAGACTGGACATCAGGCATAGTATCAGGTTCTTTCATAATCACCAATATCACAAGACAAGGGTGCCCACCTTACCCCTTGATTTTTGCCATGGTCATGGAATCACTGGCTCAATCCATTCGATCGGCAACATCAATATCTGGAGTCACAATTCACAGTCACAGAACATAAAATTGGATTATGTGCTGACAATGTCATTATCACCTTAACCAATCCCAAATCATCCCTCCTGGATGTCCAATACATTCTTGACAACTTCAGTTTGATCTCCCTATAGAAGATCAACCATAGCAAATCCACCATGCTAAACTTAGGCATCGACTCACAAACCATGCAATATATAACAGCGATAACCCCCTTTGCATGGTCCACCAACTCCTCTCTACCCTACCTTAGAATCCATTTAACATACCCAACCCAAAACCTATTAAGAATAAACTGTAACAACCTCATGGAGAATCTTCTGCGCATATCCAAGGATTTGAGTAGTTTTCCCGTCTCATGGGCGGGTAGAATTGCTCAATCAAAGATGTTTCTCCTTCCTCATATACTTTATGTGTTTCACACTATTTCCTTACCTTTTCTTCCATCTCAGATAAGAAAATTACAAGGACTAATCAATGCATTTATATGGCAACAGAAGCGGCCAAGATTGAAAAGATCCATTCTCCTTTCCCCTGTTCAGCATGGGGCATGGGAGCTCCCAATATTCAAGCATATTACAGAGTAGGGATGAGCTTCGAGTTCGAGTCGAACTCATGTTCTACTCGAACATTGGCTGTTCGCAAGTTCGCCGAACAGCGAACAATTTGGGGTGTTCGCGGCAAATTCGAATGCCGCGGAACACCCTTTAAAAGTCTATGGGAGAAATCAAAAGTGCTAATTTTAAAGGCTTATATGCAAGTTATTGTCATAAAAAGTGTTTGGGGACCCGGGTCCTGCCCCAGGGGACATGGATCAATGCAAAAAAAAGTTTTAAAAACGGACGTTTTTTCAGGAGCAGTGATTTTATTAATGCTTAAAGTCAAACAATAAAAGTGTAATATCCCTTTAAATTTCGTACCTGGGGGGTGTCTATAGTATGCCTGTAAAGGGGCGCATGTTTCCCGTGTTTAGAACAGTCTGACAGCAAAATGACATTTGGAAGGAAAAAACTCATTTAAAACTACCCGCGGCTATTGCATTGCCGACAATACACATAGAAGTTCATTGATAAAAACGGCATGGGAATTCCCCACAGGGGAACCCCGAACCAAAAAAAAAAAAAAAAAATGATGTGGGGGTCCCCCTAAATTCCATACAAGGCCCTTCAGGTCTGGTATGGATATTAAGGGGAACCCCAGCCAAAATTTTAAAAAAAAATTGACGTGGGGTTCCCCCTAAATTCCATACCAGACCCTTCAGGTCTGGTATGGATTTTAAGGGGAACCCCGCGCCAAAAAAAAAAAAAAAAACGGCGTGGGGTCCCCCTAAAAATCCATACCAGACCCTTATCCGAGCACGCAACCTGGCAGGCCGCAGGAAAAGAGGGGGGGACGAGAGTGCGGCCCCCCCCCCCTCCTGAACCGTACCAGGCCACATGCCCTCAACATTGGGAGGGTGCTTTGGGGTAGCCCCCCAAAACACCTTGTCCCCATGTTGATGAGGACAAGGGCCTCATCCTCACAACCGTGGCCGGTGGTTGTGAGGGTCTGCGGGCGGGGGGCTTATCGGAATCTGGAAGCCCCCTTTAACAAGGGGACCCCCAGATCCCGGCCCCCCCCCTGTGTGAAATGGTAAGGGGGTACTTACCCCTACCATTTCACTAAAAAACTGTCAAAAATGTTAAAAATGACAAGAGACAGTTTTTGACAATTCCTTTATTTAAATGCTTCTTCTTTCTTCTTTCTTCCTTCATCTTCTTCTTCTTCTGGTTCTTCTGGCTCTTCTGGTTCTTCCTCCGGCGTTCTCGTCCAGCATCTTCTCCGCGGCGTCTTCTATCTTCTTCTCCTCGGGCCGCTCCGCACCCATGGCATGAGGGGAGGCTCCCGCTCTTCTCTTCATCTTCTTCTCTTCTTCATCTTCTTCTTCTTCTTCTTCTTCTTCTTCCTTCTTCTCTTCTTCTCTTCTTCCTGTCTTCTCCGGGCCGCTCCGCAATCCATGCTGTGGCATGGAGGGAGGCTCCCGCTGTGTGACGGCGTCTCTTCGTCTGACGGTTCTTAAATAACGGGGGGCGGGGCCACCCGATGACCCCGCCCCCCTCTGACGCACGGTGACATGACGGGACTTCCCTGTGGCATTCCCCGTGACGTCACAGGGAAGTCCCTCAAGTCACCGTGCGTCAGAGGGGGGCGGGGTCACCGGATGGCCCCGCCCCCCGTTATTTAAGAACCGTCAGACGAAGAGACGCCGTCACACAGCGGGAGCCTCCCTCCATGCCACAGCATGGATTGCGGAGCGGCCCGGAGAAGACAGGAAGAAGAGAAGAAGAGAAGAAGGAAGAAGAAGAAGAAGAAGAAGAAGAAGAAGAAGAAGAAGAAGAAGAAGATGAAGAAGATGAAGAGAAGAGCGGGAGCCTCCCCCCTCATGCCATGGGTGCGGAGCGGCCCGAGGAGAAGAAGATAGAAGACGCCGCGGAGAAGATGCTGGACGAGAACGCCGGAGGAAGAACCAGAAGAGCCAGAAGAACCAGAAGAAGAAGAAGATGAAGGAAGAAAGAAGAAAGAAGAAGCATTTAAATAAAGGAATTGTCAAAAACTGTCTCTTGTCATTTTTAACATTTTTGACAGTTTTTTAGTGAAATGGTAGGGGTAAGTACCCCCTTACCATTTCACACAGGGGGGGGGCCGGGATCTGGGGGTCCCCTTGTTAAAAGGGGCTTCCAGATTCCGATAAGCCCCCCGCCCGCAGACCCTCACAACCACCGGCCACGGTTGTGAGGATGAGGCCCTTGTCCTCATCAACATGGGGACAAGGTGTTTTGGGGGGCTACCCCAAAGCACCCTCCCAATGTTGAGGGCATGTGGCCTGGTACGGTTCAGGAGGGGGGGGGGGCCGCACTCTCGTCCCCCCCTCTTTTCCTGCGGCCTGCCAGGTTGCGTGCTCGGATAAGGGTCTGGTATGGATTTTTAGGGGGACCCCACGCCGTTTTTTTTTTTTTTTTTGGCGCGGGGTTCCCCTTAAAATCCATACCAGACCTGAAGGGTCTGGTATGGAATTTAGGGGGAACCCCACGTCAATTTTTTTTTTCAATTTTGGCTGGGGTTCCCCTTAATATCCATACCAGACCTGAAGGGCCTTGTATGGAATTTAGGGGGACCCCCACATCATTTTTTTTTTTTTTTTTTTGGTTCGGGGTTCCCCTGTGGGGAATTCCCATGCCGTTTTTATCAATGAACTTCTATGTGTATTGTCGGCAATGCAATAGCCGCGGTAGTTTTAAATGTGTTTTTTCCTTCAAAATGTCACTTTGCTGTCAGACTGTTCTAAACACGGGAAACATGCGCCCTTTTACAGGCATACTATAGACACCCCCCAGGTATGAAATTTAAAGGGATATTACACTTTTATTGTTTGACTTTAAGCATTATTAAAATCACTGCTCCTGAAAAAACGGCCGTTTTTAAAACTTTTTTTTGCATTGATTCATGTCCCCTGGGGGAGGACCCGGGTCCCCAAACACTTTTTATGACAATAACTTGCATATTAGCCTTTAAAATTAACACTTTTGATTATTCATGTTCGTGTCCCATAGACTTTAACGGCGTTCGCGTGTTCGAACGAATTTTTTTCCTGTTCGCATGTTCTGGTGCGAACCGAACAGGGGGGTGTTCGGCTCATCCCTATTACAGAGCAGTACTCTTGGATCAACTCAGAGAGTGGTGGTCAACTAACTCCCAAACAACGTGGAAACAGATTGAATCCACAACTCTCAACTCTGACACTAACATTCTACTTGCCGCCATCCTACTTAACTTCATACCAAAACATCCGTTTCTAAGCTCAATAACGGCAGCAATACGAGTATGATCAGCCATCACACAGCTTAGCAAAGGACTGCCACTTTCTATCCTTTCTTAGCTACCCATGAAAGGCCATAGAGCGCTTGTCATCAGATCTAAATATCGCACAGTGGATTAGCAAGGGAATCACTAACCTGGGTCTATTATATTCTACCGCGGGCCTACATCCATTCTCATACCTGAAGCAGACATACGGAGTTGCATCTCAATCCTTTTTCATATATCTCAGGATCCAATCAACACTGTCCAAAATTCAATGGGCACACAAGGACTCTCTCCCAAATGCTATACTGAAATTCTATTAACAACTATCTACTTGGCATATAGTCTGCTCACCACACCACCTGATGATCACTCATCATCTTCAACCAAATACTGGCCCTCTCTTGTGGACAACCCACCTTCGACTAATCTATGGCACCAAACCCTAACTCTACCTCTGCACCTGTCTCACTGTATCTCCCACTGGACAGCGGTACAAAAACACTATCATAAGCGGTACCTTACTCCAGCCAGGCTTGCTGCCATTTACCCTACGACATCAACGAAGAGCTGGAGAGGATGCAATGAGATAGGAACATAGTTACATAGTTACATAGTAGGTGAGGTTGAAAAAAGACACAAGTCCTTTAAGTCCAACCTATGTGTGTGATTATGTGTCAGTATTACATTACATATCCCTGTATATTGCGGTCATTCAGGTGATTATCTAATAGTTTCTTGAAGCTATCAATGCTCCCCGCTGAGACCACCGCCTGTGGAAGGGAATTCCACATCCTTGCCGCTCTTACAGTAAAGAACCTCTACGTAGTTTAAGGTTAAACCTCTTTTCTTCTAATTGTAATGAGTGGCCACGAGTCTTATTAAACTCTCTTCTGCGAAAAAGTTTTATCCCTATTGTGGGGTCACCAGTACAGTATTTGTAAATTGAAATCATATACCCTCTCAAGCGTCTCTTCTCCAGAGAGAATAAGTTCAGTGCTCGCAACCTTTCCTCATAACTAAGATCCTCCAGACCCTTTATTAGCTTTGTTGCCCTTCTTTGTAGTCGCTCCATTTCCAGTACGTCCCTCCTGAGGACTGGTGCCCAGAACTGGACAGCATACTGTAGGTGCGGGCGGACCAGAGTCTTGTAGAGCGGGAGAATTATCGTTTTATCTCTGCAGTTGATCCCCCTTTTAATGCATGCCAATATTCTGTTTGCTTTATTAGCAGCAGCTTGGCATTGCATGCCATTGCTGAGCCTATCATCTACTAGGACCCCCAAGTCCTTTTCCATCCTAGATTCCCCCAGAGGTTCTCCCCCCAGTGTATAGATTGCATTCATATTTTTGACACCCAAATGCATTATTTTACATTTTTCTACATTGAACCTCATTTGCCATGTAGTCGCCCACCCCATTAATTTGTTCAGGTCTTTTTGCAAGATTTCCACATCCTGCGGAGAAGTTATTGCCCTGCTTAGCTTAGTATCGTCTGCAAATACAGAGATGGAACTGTTTATCCCATCCTCCAGGTCGTTTATGAACAAATTAAATAGGATTGGTCCCAGGACAGAACCCTGTGGGACCCCACTACCCACCCCTGACCATTCTGAGTACTCCCCATTTATCACCACCCTCTGAACACGCCCTTGTAGCCAGTTTTCAATCCATGTACTCACCCTATGGTCCATGCCAACGCACCTTATTTTGTACAGTAAACGTTTATGGGGAACTGTGTCAAATGCTTTTGCCAAATCCAGATACACCATGTCTACGGGCCTTCCTTTATCTAGATGGCAACTCACCTCCTCATAGAAGGTTAATAGATTGGTTTGGCAAGAACGATTCTTCATGAATCCATGCTGATTACTGCTAATGATATCATTCTTATTACTAAAATCTTGTATATAGTCCCTTATCATCCCCACCAAGAGTTTACATACTATTGATGTTAGGCTAACTGGTCTGTAATTCCCAGGGATGTTTTTTGGGCCCTTTTTAAATATTGGTGCTACATTGGCTTTTCTCCAATCAGCTGGTACCATTCCAGTCAATAGACTGACTGTAAAAATTAGGAACAACGGTCTGGCAATCACCTGACTGAGTTCCCTAAGTACCCTCGGATGCAAGCCATCTGGTCCCTGTGATTTATTAATGGTAAGTTTCTCAAGTCTAATTTTAATTACGTCCTCTGTTAACCATGTAGGTGCTTCCTGTGTTGTGTCATGAGGATAAACACTGCAGTTTTGGTTACTGAAGCCCCCCGATTCACTCGTGAAGACTGAGGAGAAGAATAAATTCAATACCTCTGCCATCTCCCCATCCTTTGTAACCAGATGTCCTTCCTCATTCTTTATGGGGCCAATATGGTCTGTCCTCCCTTTTTTACTGTTTACATACTTAAAGAATTTCTTGGGATTTTTTTTGCTCTCCTCCGCTATGTGTCTTTCATGTTCTATCTTAGCCATCCTAATTGCACCCTTACATTTCTTATTGCATTCTTTATAAATTCTGAATGCTGTGGATGATCCCTCAACCTTGTATTTTTTGAAGGCCTTCTCCTTTGCTTTTATATGCATTTTTACATTGGAGTTAAGCCATCCAGGATTTTTGTTCGCTCTTTTAAATGTATTACCCAATGGGATACATTGGCTAATGCCCTTATTTAATATGCTCTTAAAGCAAACCCATCTCTCCTCTGTATTCTTTGTTCCTAATATTTTATTCCAATTTTGCCTTTTAGCAAGGTTTGTAGTTTAGGGAAGTTGGCTCTTTTGAAATTCAGTGTCTTTGTGTTCCCTTCATGTCTCCTATTTTTGTGATTTATACTGAAACTAATTGACCTGTGATCGCTGTTACCTAAATTGCCCCGTATTTCCACATCTGTTATCAGGTCTGTATTGTTGGTAATCAGTAGATCTAGTAATGTTTTATTTCTAGTTGGTGCGTCTACCATCTGACCCATAAAATTGTCCTGCAAGACATTAAGGAACTGGCGAGCCTTAAATGAAGGCTTTACGCCACTTTACGCCACATCTGGTGGGACTGCCCCAATATCAAAAAGTTCTGGCAAGAGGTGTCTATCCTTATCTCCTCTACATGCCCTGCATCTCCACCCCTAACAGCGCTAGATCTCCTGTTGGTATTATCGATCCCCACGTGGCCTGGACAATCCAAAGTACTGGCAACTCATATTCTGATAGCTGCCCACCAAGCTCTGGCAAAACAATGGACATCAGTAAATCCACCTACAATAATGGACACTATCCATATACTAAACAAACATTTCAAACTGGAGTTTGCAGTTTGCTAAATCCAAACTGACCTCCAGAATATTTTACAAAAATTGGGCTACGTGGATTGATGACCAAAGAAGCAAATATCTTATATGACAAAGCTCTAACAAATAGTTTCTTCTCCCTTTTCTTCAGTTCTTCACATACCAAGACATGTCTACTTACAAATTGTTTGATACAGTACCAGATGTTGTTATCTCTCACTTCTCAAGATCACTCTGTATAGCTCACATTTTTAGGACAAGTCATTACCCAACTCATCTAGCTTACTGTTAATGACACTATACTCACTTATGTTGACACCCAATGTTATGCTAAATATTATTAATAATATTTGTAGTTATATTCCATAAATTCCTAACTTGGTGTCTAGTCCCTACTTACAATTATTGCCCATTTGGGGAGAGTGGGGTATGGCCACTAAGAATACCTGACACTACTTTGTATTGTTCTACCTTATACTCTATTTGCATGTTATTGAAATATGTAATAAGTAGGGATGAGCCGAACACCCCCCTGTTCGGTTCGCACCAGAACATGCGAACAGGAAAAAAATTCGTTCGAACACGCGAACGCCGTTAAAGTCTATGGGACACGAACATGAATAATCAAAAGTGCTAATTTTAAAGGCTAATATGCAAGTTATTGTCATAAAAAGTGTTTGGGGACCCGGGTCCTCCCCCAGGGGACATGAATCAATGCAAAAAAAAGTTTTAAAAACGGCCGTTTTTTCAGGAGCAGTGATTTTAATAATGCTTAAAGTCAAACAATAAAAGTGTAATATCCCTTTAAATTTCATACCTGGGGGGTGTCTATAGTATGCCTGTAAAGGGGCGCATGTTTCCCGTGTTTAGAACAGTCTGACAGCAAAATGACATTTGGAAGGAAAAAACACATTTAAAACTACCGCGGCTATTGCATTGCCGACAATACACATAGAAGTTCATTGATAAAAACGGCATGGGAATTCCCCACAGGGCAACCCCGAACCAAAATTAAAAAAAAAAAATGATGTGGGAGTCCCCCTAAATTCCATACAAGGCCCTTCAGGTCTGGTATGGATATTAAGGGGAACCCCAGCCAAAATTAAAAAAAAAAATTGACGTGGGGTTCCCCCTAAATTCCATACCAGACCCTTCAGGTCTGGTATGGATTTTAAGGGGAACCCCGCGCCAAAAAAAAAAAAAAAAAACGGCGTGGGGTCCCCCTAAAAATCCATACCAGACCCTTATCCGAGCACGCAACCTGGCAGGCCGCAGGAAAAGAGGGGGGGACGAGAGTGCGGCCCCCCCCCCCTCCTGAACCGTACCAGGCCACATGCCCTCAACATTGGGAGGGTGCTTTGGGGTAGCCCCCCAAAACACCTTGTCCCCATGTTGATGAGGACAAGGGCCTCATCCTCACAACCCTGGCCGGTGGTTGTGAGGGTCTGCGGGCGGGGGGCTTATCGGAATCTGGAAGCCCCCTTTAACAAGGGGACCCCCAGATCCCGGCCCCCCCCCTGTGTGAAATGGTAAGGGGGTACTTACCCCTACCATTTCACTAAAAAACTGTCAAAAATGTTAAAAATGACAAGAGACAGTTTTTGACAATTCCTTTATTTAAATGCTTCTTCTTTCTTCTTTCTTCCTTCATCTTCTTCTGGTTCTTCTGGCTCTTCTGGTTCTTCCTCGGGCGTTCTCGTCCAGCATCTTCTCCGCGGCGTCTTCTATCTTCTTCTCCTCGGGCCGCTCCGCACCCATGGCATGAGGGGGGAGGCTCCCGCTCTTCTCTTCATCTTCTTCTCTTCTTCATCTTCTTCTTCATCTTCTTCTTCTTCTTCTTCTTCTTCTTCTTCTTCTTCTTCCTTCTTCTCTTCTTCCTGTCTTCTCCGGGCCGCTCCGCAGCCATGCTGGCATGGTGGGAGGCTCCCGCTGTGTGACGGCGTCTCTTCGTCTGACGGTTCTTAAATAACGGGGGGCGGGGCCATCCGGTGACCCCGCCCCCCTCTGACGCACGGTGACTTGAGGGACTTCCCTGTGACGTCACGGGGAATGCCACAGGGAAGTCCCGTCATGTCACCGTGCGTCAGAGGGGGGCGGGGCCACCGGGTGGCCCCGCCCCCCGTTATTTAAGAACCGTCAGACGAAGAGACGCCGTCACACAGCGGGAGCCTCCCTCCATGCCAGCATGGCTGCGGAGCGGCCCGCAGAAGACAGGAAGAAGAGAAGAAGAGAAGAAGAGAAGAAGGAAGAAGAAGAAGAAGATGAAGAAGAAGATGAAGAAGAGAAGAAGATGAAGAGAAGAGCGGGAGCCTCCCCCCCATGCCATGGGTGCGGAGCGGCCCGAGGAGAAGAAGATAGAAGACGCCGCGGAGAAGATGCTGGACGAGAACGCCGGAGGAAGAACCAGAAGAGCCAGAAGAACCAGAAGAAGATGAAGGAAGAAAGAAGAAAGAAGAAGCATTTAAATAAAGGAATTGTCAAAAACTGTCTCTTGTCATTTTTAACATTTTTGACAGTTTTTTAGTGAAATGGTAGGGGTAAGTACCCCCTTACCATTTCACACAGGGGGGGGGGCAGGGATCTGGGGGTCCCCTTGTTAAAGGGGGCTTCCAGATTCCGATAAGCCCCCCGCCCGCAGACCCTCACAACCACCGGCCAGGGTTGTGAGGATGAGGCCCTTGTCCTCATCAACATGGGGACAAGGTGTTTTGGGGGGCTACCCCAAAGCACCCTCCCAATGTTGAGGGCATGTGGCCTGGTACGGTTCAGGAGGGGGGGGGGGCCGCACTCTCGTCCCCCCCTCTTTTCCTGCGGCCTGCCAGGTTGCGTGCTCGGATAAGGGTCTGGTATGGATTTTTAGGGGGACCCCACGCCGTTTTTTTTTTTTTTTTTGGCGCGGGGTTCCCCTTAAAATCCATACCAGACCTGAAGGGTCTGGTATGGAATTTAGGGGGAACCCCACGTCAATTTTTTTTTTCAATTTTGGCTGGGGTTCCCTTTAATATCCATACCAGACCTGAAGGGCCTTGTATGGAATTTAGGGGGACCCCCACATCATTTTTTTTTTTTTATTTTGGTTCGGGGTTCCCCTGTGGGGAATTCCCATGCCGTTTTTATCAATGAACTTCTATGTGTATTGTCGGCAATGCAATAGCCGCGGCTAGTTTTAAATGAGTTTTTTCCTTCCAAATGTCATTTTGCGGTCAGACTGTTCTAAACACAGGAAACATGCGCCCCTTTACAGGCATACTATAGACACCCCCCAGGTACGAAATTTAAAGGGATATTACACTTTTATTGTTTGACTTTAAGCATTAATAAAATCACTGCTCCTGAAAAAACGTCCGTTTTTAAAACTTTTTTTTGCATTGATCCATGTCCCCTGGGGCAGGACCCGGGTCTCCAAACACTTTTTATGACAATAACTTGCATATAAGCCTTTAAAATTAGCACTTTTGATTTCTCCCATAGACTTTTAAAGGGTGTTCCGCGGCATTCGAATTTGCCGCGAACACCCCAAATTGTTCGCTGTTCGGCGAACTTGCGAACAGCCAATGTTCGAGTAGAACATGAGTTCGACTCGAACTCGAAGCTCATCCCTAGTAATAAGCAATGTTTCAATTGTTTGCAGAAAAATTCTTAACGATAAATCTATGTACGTTTACTTAAAATTTAATTAAAAAAACCTTTAGGTTTAAAAAAAAAACTGTAAAAAAGACCAAATGGAAAAAAAGTAAATTGCAACATTTTTATACCAGAAGAGGGACTTTTGTGTTGATAAATAGGACTGCCGAATTTGATTGTTTAAATCCACCCCCCATGAACTGATTGTAATCGTGGATACACCCAGGATTTTGAAAGGGACCACGTCTTCCGTGAAGTTCCACCAAGGTGTTATTGAGAATGGTGGTCATAACATGCACATCTCTCCTTTCCCTCCACTTCAAGGCCAACACTTCCTCATTTCTCAGACTTACTGATTCCCTCCTTTGTAGCTTTGTGGTGACTAGATACTGTGGGAAGCCCTTCCAGTTTGTTCTTGCTGTACCACAGGCCAATGTTTTCTCATGGTACAGGTGGCAGAAAAGGGGCAAACTGTTATAATAATTGTCCATGTAGTTTTGATACCCTTTTGAAACAGTGAGAATGCCAGCTCCCAGACAATTTTTCCACTTGTTCTAATGTATGTTGGGCACCCTGGGGGCTGGATCTGGGAGTCTCTGTCTTCGTACACGTGGAAGGCATGCACATATCCAGTGATGCTTTTACAGATCTTGTTGAGCTTCAATCCATACCTCTTACTGGGAATGTACTGATTGAAATCCAGCCAGCCTGTGAAATGGACCAGATGTTTTACATAGTTACATAGTTACATAGTTAGTAGTTAGTAAGGTTGAATAAAGACACCAGTCCATCCAGTTCAACCTGAGTGAGTGTCTACAATTGTCCCTATCCCCGTACATTGCATCTCATTAAGATACTCATCTATTATATCATTATTTATTTAAGGTACCCATATAGCACTGTCAATTTAATGCAGCACTCCACACTCATCACTCCCTACCCTCAAGGAGCCCACAATCCAAGGTCCCCAACTCACATTCATATACTGGAGAGGGAATCAATTAGGGGCCAAATATATATAGTTTATAAAAGTTGGGATGATCTCTGTGGGGGGGGGGGCTGTGAGTTATCGCTGAAATGCAGGAAGCGCATGATCATGTCATAGCAGGACCTGGACATGACATCTGAAAAAATTGGCATGTGATGGATGGGGCTGGTAGACCAATAAGCATGCAAATTGTTTTTTGTAAGTCCCATGTTGATCATAAGGCCCAGAAACAATCTAAACTCCTCCACCGTAAGACATCCCCATTCAAAAGGATGGCATACCATGAGTTGGGGTTGTTACAAATGTATTGTCGGGTAAAAATATTTGTTTGGTCTACAATGCATTGAAGTAACTCATCAGAGAAAATAAAAAAATAAAAATAATTTCTGAAAAATTGTCAGTGTTGGCCTGCACACCTGCCTGTGCTGTGAAAAGGCGGATTGTATCTAACCCTGAGCTGGAAGGCAGCCATGATGGATTTGCTAAGGCATCTAGAAGATGGGTTTGGGCCCTAATTCTTTGGGACTGGATCAAAATTCCAGTGCTGGTACTGGGCCTTTCCTCCTGGGGTCTAGTGCTACTGCTGTTTGTGATTAGCCATTGGGAAGTATGGCGCTGGAGGTGGCTGCCTGTTCTTCAGAGCATCTTCTTTTAGGATGGACGGCTTCCTCCTCTGATTCGGTCGCTGATCCACTGCTTTCGATGGGCTCGTATTCCGAATTGGAATCAGAAGTTGAGAGCTCCCTACTGCTTTAATCCATCAGGTTTAGGATTTGATATGCCTCATCAGTAGTAAAACTTTTTTTGTACATGGTCGCTGTATGATGGATGACACTGAAGAGCTTCAAGACAAGTACACTGGGCAGCACGACAGGTACACTGATGGGCTGCATGTCAGACAGTGATGGGCTGCATAACAGGTAGTGATGGGCTGCACAACAGGTACTGATGAGCTACACGATGGGTTCTGCTGGACTGCATGACAGCTACTACTGGGCTGCAAGACAGGTACTAATGGGCTGCATGACAGGTACTCTGATGAGCTGCATGACAGGTACTCAGGTACTCTTATGGACTGCAGATAGGCACTTGCTTATTCTGATGGGCTGCAGCTATTTTTTTGGCTACTCTGATGGGCTGCAAATAGGTACTCGGGTACTCTAATGGGCTGCAGACAGGTACTCAGGTATTCTGATGGGCTGCAGTTAGGTACTTGGGTACTCTAGTGGGCTTCAGATAGATACTAGGGTACTCTTATGGGCTGGAGACAGGTACTCAGGTATTATGATGGCTGCAAACAGGTGCTTGGATGGGTTGGAGACAGGTAATCCGGTACTCTGATGGGCTGCAGATTGTTATTCAGGTACTCTGATGGGCTTACAGACTGGTACTCTGATGAGGTCACAGACAGGTCCTCTTTATTTACTGGGGCAACCTGGGGCACGGTGGTGTACACTATGATGGGTAACTCACTGTTCCCGCTATCTCCTCCTCACACTGGATCAGTGTGTGAGGGGGAGAACCTGGGAACAGCCAGTTACCGCAGTTTGCTTACATTAATCACCGGTTGGGATTGGACGCAGCCAGTCATGTGGTAAAGAGCCAATTTTATTGGCTCTTTACCCTGATCGGGGATGGGCTGTGTCCGAAGGACATGCCTCATCCCCAGTCGCCAAGCTGTGTGCCCCCAAGGGGTGCGCACGAGTCGCTTGACCGGTAGGGCGTCACATGTTGTCGGCCCAGAGGGATGAGAGGTTCCTGCCGGCCTCAATCTGTAATAGCACAAATTCTTTAACCAGTTCCCAGATGGTATCCAATAGGAAGAAACGCATCAGTTTGTGCTTGTGATGTCATTGTGATCTCTTTCCTATTATCCATGGATTTGATGTCTGTTTATATAGTGCTATTTTAAAGTGGATACATGTACCGTAAGTGTACATTGTTTTTTTAAATAAACTATTTGAAACAGTTTTACACAATGTGCGGATGCTTGTTGTTTCCCCTACATATGTTTGAGAGTTGCCTATCTGCCTGATGTGGCTAGCCATATGTCTTGAGCCTTCCTACTGAGGGTTGATTCCTTCAATCCAATTTTGGGCCAGTGGATATCCGTAACAACTACCTTGAAGTGCTGGATATGGTTAGAGTGATTCCCTGTAACTGCATGCTTGACTTAATACTCACTAGTATATGAATCCGCACTTTGCTGGCTTTATATTTTGGTGGTGGACCACATACTGATGGTGAAGTTTGACTACATTTTGTTTCTTCATGGGTGATTTTTATTCAACTTTATGGAATTCATTTTTTCACGACAGATTACTGCACACTGGATGTTCTTGATTTTTATACTTATAAACTCTTTGATTTTTTTTGGGTTGTATCATATGACTTGTATATTTTGATAATTCAGAATCTGTGGAAGACAATATTTTCAAAACAAAGCCTATTTATTATTAATAAAGACTGAAAAAAAAACACATTTTTAAAAAGTAAAAAGCCATATGTGGCACATATTAAAGGCTAAGTTCTCTTTTTTTGTAAAATTCAGCTCCCCTATGCACCAATATACCATTATTGGACCCTGCTTGCACAAAAATACAAGTTTTCTTTGATTTTGAAAACAGGGCATTACCTCAGCTATGGCTATATTTTGCAGATCACCTCAGAAACTCCCTGGTATACAGACACAGAAAGACTAGCCAGTAAGATACAGGAAGGAGTTTACCAGCTGACCTCATTAGCACACCTTCACCCATAAACTAAGTTTTCACAGCACCCCCGGCATTCCTCCATTTGTGCATTTGCCAGGCACCCCCAGCATCCCTGCAGATGGGCTCAGGGTGCATGCTAAACTCCCTGGGACCACATGCAGCCCATGAGACATCCCTGATGTAGTGCAAAGGCCTGCCTGATTGGATACAGTGATTGGATTGATGGTGTGTCCTCCTAGTACATAGTTTTGGTAAATCTAAGGGAGATTGCACAGAGATTGTACAATCAGATGGTATAGTGTATGGCCACATTTATACACCTACCAAATGCGGTAAAGAAACTTACAAAAATGTCCCATGAGCTACTTTGCCAGGTGGAGCGCAGTCCATTGATGTCAACAGGCTGCCCTGTGTGTGTCACTGGAAAAAACAAGCCAAAAAACATGCACTCAAACAACTCTGGGTGTGAATGAGGCCTGAAAGTAAAATTGTGTTTACAGAAAAACAATGAGGCTCCATTCACATCTGTGTGTTTCCAAATGCATGGCAAACTGCACAGAAAATGTGTGCTTTGCCATATGTTTCAGAAATGCTGCAAATGTGCATCGTGCTTGTGTTGTCATTACATGTTAAAGGCTCCCCAAGTGCAGCAAATGCAACAAAAACTGCAGTAACACACCATGCTCCGCTTCCAAAAAAGTTCTGGAGCTTCTCTGGGACGATTGTCATGCATAGGGCAGCCCATTCAAGTGAATGGGTTGCCCTCTGCGTGATGAGTGAATACGCCTCAAAAGACCCCCCAAAAAAACACATGCGGGAATGTGAATTTTTACTACGAGATGTGAATGGGGCCTGACATCCTTGTGTCTCTATCCACTCCCTCCTACAGTATGTACTAAAGATGGTCACTATTCAATTCAGTGGGGTCTCCAGCTTTCATATTTAGGGGGGACACATGGGGGGACAGGGACAAAAGTAGGGGGGCCAACTATAAAAAATGTGTATATATATAGATCTATCTATCTATCTATCTATCTATCTATCTATCTATCTATCTATCTATCTATCTATCTATCTATCTATCTATCTATCTATCTATATACACACATACATACAGTTCCTTGAAAAAGTATTTACACCCCTTGAAATTCTCCACATTTTGTCATGTTACAACCAAAAATGTAAATATATTTTATTGGGATTTTATGTGATAGACCAACACAAAGTGGCACATAATTGTGAAGTGGAAGGAAAATGATAAAAATTGGCACCTGGGGCGGATCCTATATCTGGCATCCCTCCCCCCAGGCGGACAGGCAGTGCACCGTACATCAACATCAAGTGATGTTAGGGAAGTATACTGGCAGATTGGGGTGATATAGTGACAGGTTAGGGTGATAGTGCCAAGTTAGGTGATATACAATAGTGCAAGGTTAGGTGGTAGTGGCAGGATAGGTGGTAGTGCCAGGTTAGGTGATATACAATAGTGTCAGGTTAGATGGTAGTGCCAGTTTAGGTGATATACGATAGTGCCAGGTTAGGTGGTAGTGGAAGGTTAGGTGTTAGTGGCAGGTTAGGTGGCAGTGCCAGGTAGGGTGGTAGTTCCAGGTTAGGTAATAGTGCCAGGTTAGGTAATAGTGCCAGGTAGGGTGGTAGTGCCAGGTTAGGTAATAGTGCCAGGTTAGGGTGGTAGTGCCAAGTTAGGGTGGTAGTTTCAGGTTAGGGTGGTAGTGCCAGGTTAGGTAGTAGTGCCAGGTAGGGTGGTAGTGCCAGGTTAGATAATAGTGCCAGGTTAGGGTGGTAGCGTCAGGTTAGGGTGGTAGTGCCAGGTTAGGTAATAGTGCCAGGTTAGGTGGTAGTGCCAGGTTAGGGTGGTAGCGCCAGGTTAGGTAATAGTGTCAAGTTAGGGTGGTAGTGCCGGGTTAGGGTGGTAATGCCAGGTTAGGTGATAGTGCCAGGTTAGGGTGGTAGTTCCAGGTTAGGTAATAGTGCCAGGTTAGGTAATAGTGCCAGGTTATGGTGGTAGTGCCAGGTTAGGTAATAGTGCCAGGTTAGGTAATAGTTCCAGAGTAAATACATAACATGAATAGATAAGAGTCCTGTTCCCCTCTCCCTCCATCACCTGCACTAAAAGCATGAATCTACTATGACTGTCCCTGCTGCTGCAGAATCTCCTTCTCCCCCTCCCTGAAGTAAACATAAAGTAAAAAAACTCACATGGGTGCCGGCAAGCTGAGGATTGCTTCTGGCTTCTTCTTCCTGGAACTGTAGTCAAAATGTGGCGGGTGAGAGGGGAAGAGGGAGGGGCTGCAGCACGGACAAAAGCATTATTGGCTGACGAGATGAGATGCAAATATCCCCCTTCCCATGATGGTCGGGAGTCGGGACACAGACATCATGCAGTCCTGCATCTTACTGCTGTGTGCACTTCTCCACACATTACAGGTTGGAGATGTTGTTTTGCACACACAGGGGGTGGCTTAGAAGTCGAAGCACTGCTGCTGGAGCTGGCTCTGTCTTCTGTCATTATTACAAGCAGGAGACCTGGACAATAAAGTTTACACAACAGGACACGGAGCATGGCAATAACATAGCCATGCCCTCTGTGTGTGTCTATCCCTCCAGCAGCTGAGAATCTACAGAGAATTGCTCTGTAATTGCCGTGCCAATTGTTTTAATTGGGGGGGCACATAGGGGGTCCAGTATGATGTTGGGGGGGTCAGGTCCCCCTGTGGCCCCACCCTGGTGACGCCTCTGATTCAATCTGATTGTAAAATCTCTGTACAATTTTCTTTAGATATACCAGTGCTATGGAACAGGATGGCCCACCTGAACAATCCATTCAATTTGTATCCAGACAGGCACTTGTACTACATAGCTGATAGGAGTAAAGGAGATTGTACAGTCAGATTGTATAGGAAGTGGGTGGAAGGTGGTATTATAATGAGGAAGGTGTGGTCCAGAGTGGAACATATCCTATCACTCCCTCTTCTGTGATGCAACAAGGAAGTGAAAGCTTCCAACAGGAATGCTGATACAAACTACAGGAAGAGATGGAATCTGAAAATCCGTTCAAAGATACAAAAAAACTGAGAAGATACTGAATATCCTGCGAACAAGGTAAGTGAGAGAAAAACACATTGGGATAGCTGGGCAGGAATGGCATTGGAAAATGCTTTTATGTATTATGAAAAGTGAAATTCTGCCCAAAGGGTGAACTTATCCTTTAAACTGTTGCCAACCACCCCACATATATTAACTGCGCAGCGGCGGCTCCTCTACACAGAATCACGTACCTGTACGTGATTCTGCAGTTCCGTGTCTGGGGCACGCATGTGCGCTGCTGGCAACCTGCTCCCACTGTGATTGGACACAGCAGGAGCCAATCAGTGGACTCGATGTCCACCGGCGATCATTGGGGAGAGAGAGAGAACGTCAGTCTGCCTATGTAAACAAGGCTAATCGCCGATTCTGTCAGTAGGGAAGGTAGTGATCTTGTGTTTCTGCTAAGCAGGAACACGGATCTCTGCCTTCCCACAGTACAAGCACCTCCCCCACAGTTAGTAAGCACTCCCTAGGAACACATTTAATCCTTTGATCGCCCCTAGATGTTAACCCCTTCCCAGCCAGTGTCATTAGTACGGTGACAGTGCATATTTTTAGCACTGATCACTGTACTGGTGTCACTGGTCCCAAAAAAAGTATCAAAATTGTCAGTTAGTATCCGATTTGTCCGCCAGAATACCGCAGTTTCCTCTATAAGTCGCTAATTGCCGCCATTGCTAGTAAAAAAAAATAAATAACAACTCCATAAATATATCCAATCATTTGTAGATGCTATAACTTTTCGCAAACCAATCAATATACATGTTATGGGATTTAGTTATTTTTTCAAAATTGTCGGTCTCTTTTTGTTTATAGCGCAAAAAATAAAAAACGCAGAGGAGATCAAATACCACCAAAAGAAAGCTCTATTTATGGGAAAAAAAGAACATCCATTTTATTTGGGTGCTGCGTCGCGTGACCGTGCAATTGTCAGTTCAAGTAACGGAGTGTCGTGCAAAAAATGGCCTGGTCATGAAGGGGGATAAATCTTCCAGAGCTGAAGTGGCTAAACTGCTCATGCATGCATATTTATACTATACTATCAGCACACATGCATTTGTTGTATTTTTTTTCTATGATAGCATAGTGTACAGGATTTTTTCTGACATTTAGCTTAGTGCATACACAATTTACTACACAGAAATCCACACATTTTATTTTTTATTTTTCTTCAATTCATTCATCTTAAGTAAAGTGTTGATCAACATTATGTACTGCATCTTCTAATACTTTTACAATTATTTTATTTGTATTATATTACTATTAGCCTAAACAAGATGGGTGAATGAACTGTTAAAGTGAAGGAGACATAGTAAGACTTGTATGATGACAGTCTGTATTGGAAAGCAGATGGTGAAAGGCAAATTCAGTGTCTGTTTCCTGGGGGAATCCGGCAGAAACTTTCATCTAATAAAATCTCAGGTTTGTTGTTCTTTGGTGACTTAATTGTTCTTTTTGTTCTATTGTGAATGGAGCGGTCCCACCACTGTAATCATGTGCCGGTCTTGTGGTGTCTCTATTGAGCGCTCAGCTCAGGTGTCAGTAGTCCCCGGAGAACGGCACACAGAAGGTTTACAATCACTCTAATAATGAAGAATGATGTCACCGGCTTTACTATTCTCTACAATCTGCTGCCATGTGTGAGATATTGTCACAACATTCTAAATGTGACTCTAAACTTTCATCCAATAGAACAAACTCCGGCTGTTCCCTGAAGAAGATGTCTAATAATACTTTACTAAAGAACTGCTTTCCAGTATCAACAATGCAGAGAAATAAAAGTTATAAAGTTTAGTAGTTTATTTTGCTAGATATTCAGTATATACAGCATTTTCTTTAACATTCAGATGCAAGTATACAAAATAATGTAATTGTTATTAGCATATAAAATGTTAGGAAAGCTATATAATAATTAAAGATAAAATGTACTGTTCAATAAAATATCAATAATAATAATGATTACAATAAATACTATAAATAATGAACTTTTGATTAGTAAAGAAAGCTTAAAGTGGTTGCTAACTTTCAAAAAGATTCACTGGCAGCCCCTCTATTTAATCCAGACATAATGCACTATGTAAGGATTCATGCACATGGGGTATTTTTACAGCTGCTTTTACCAGCGTCAGAAGTTTGTTTTTTTGTAGCTTAAAAACACCTCTCCATGTTATTCAAAGGCCTCATATACACACAGGCTTTTAGGAACTGTAAGTGGCATAGGTGTTTTCAAGCTGCAAAAAAAAAAAAAAAAAACAGGGCCAGTGCGTTCTGAGGACTGGCGTTACAGCTGTAAAAACATTTGATGCTTTTAAAAGCTGCTAATTTTTATGTCAAAATCAATGGTTTCCTATGAGAGCCCATTGATTTGAATAGAAGTCGCATCCAAGTCAGATCAAGATGATCCGACTTGTGGTGTGACTTGTGTTCTAAAGATCTTGAAGTTGAACCCCTCGCCAAAATGAAAAAAAAAAAAAAAAACGGCATGGGGTCCCCATCAAGATCTATACCAGACTCTTTGGTCTGGTATGGATTTTGAAGGGAACCCCAGACCAAAAAAATGGTGTGGGGTCCCCCTAAAATCCACATCAAACCCTTATATGAGTGCCCACCCTTCCTGGACCATATCAGGCCACATGCCCTTAACATGGTGGGGGAGGGTGTTTTGGGGTGGGGGGGCTCTGCACTCCACCCAAAAGCAACTTGTCCCCATGTTTATGGGGACAAGAGCCTCTTCCCCACAACCCTAGCTGGTGGTTGTGGGGGTCTGCGGGCAGCTTATCGGGGACATGGGGACAAGGTGCTTTGGGGTGGGGGGCTGAAAGTCCACCCTGCCCAAAAGCACCCACCCACATGTTGAGGTTGTGTGGCCTGGTTTGGTCCAGGAGGGGGGGCACTCGCTCACCCCCCCCCATCCGGACCTGCAGGGCTGCATGCTCACGCTGCTTTGCTGGTAATACTGATGGAGTTATTGAAAACAACTTTTCAAAGGCTTTTTTTTTATCAAGTGATATCAAGAATAATAATAATAATAGCGCTAAATGAAAAACACAAAAAGAAAAGCGCGAATCAACACTCACCAAACTTCTACTAAAATAAAATTAGCAGAAGGAGCCCAAAGGGTGTCGCGAAAGAGATGAAAAACCACGTAGTACATCTAGTATGTCACTATGCTCGTAATTGTTGGCCAACAATTGTGTGACCGTGTGTATGCAAGACAAGTTGGAGCCAACAACCTTCGAACAAAATTCCACAGTTTTGTTATCAGAAAGTCTGATCATGTGTAAGGGGCATAAGGCTGATATATATATATGGATGGTTTGTTTGTGAAATGTATGCACAGAGCCAAATACTTTGCTTTTACCTTTTTAACCACTTCAGTTCTTACAAATGCACACCAACTATGGACCAGAGCAATGTTTACTTTCCACCATGAACCTTTGGATTGAGCAATAACAAAGTAATACATTTTTTGTAGGACAAAAAAATACTTTTTTGCTGATATTTCTTTTCAGAAATTATTTTATTTTTTAATGCAATCCACAGACAAAACATAACCAAGCTTAAAGCCCAACCCCAGGATAAATGTATAGATCAGTAGAAATACCAATTCTATATATGATACTCGGCTCCTGCCAAACATGCGGCTGAATGGACAAAAGTTTGGTCATTTGGATGAATGTCCAGATCTAGGTTTGGAATGAAACATTACTAATTTCTATTCTTCCTCCATAATCCTATCCTTGTACTCCACCACCATGTGGAAGGTAATATTTCCAAGTTGCTTGACCACAGGATCAGCAGGAGGGTCCACCTGACCACAGACGCATGGTCCAGCAACCAATGGCAGGGTTGTTATACAGTATATTGTTCATTACCCACTGGGCAATTCTGTTGGCATCTGAAAAAGATGCAGGATGGAATCAAATGGCTACAAGCTGTTTAAGCCCACCTCTGAAGATCTTGTAAGTCAGGGTACCTATCTAGGAATAGCTGTACCACCAGATTGGGGACATGTGCTTAAGAAAGCACATATGAGAACTTTCCCTGCTGAAGGGCAGACAGTAGGTTGGTGCTACAAATGCAAATGGTACGCTGTTCCTTTAAATCATATAAAGTAGTCTAAATAACCTTAAATCAATTTAGCATAATGAAAATTGTGTGCAAAGAAAAATAAAGTGCAAGTGCTAATGTGCTGTGCAAACATGGAATATACAGTATCTCACAAAAGTGAGTACACCCCTCACATTTTTGTAAATATTTTCTTCTATCTTTTCATGTGACAACACTGAAGAAATGACACTTTGCTACAATGTAAAGTAGTGAGTGTACAGCTTGTATAACAGTGTAAATTTGCTGTCCAATCAAAATAACTCAACACACAGCCAATAATGTTTAAACCACTGGCAGCAAAAGTGAGTACACCCCTAAGTGAAAATGACCACAGTGGGCCCAATTAGCCTTTTTTCCTACCCGGTGTCATGTGACTCGTTAGTGTTACAAGGTCTCAGGTGTGAATGGGGAGCAGGTGTGTTAAATTTGGTGTTATCACTCTCATTCTCTCATACTGGTCACTGGAAATTTCAACATAGCAACTCATGGCAAAGAACTCTCTGAGGATCTGAAAAAAAGAATCTTTGCTCTACATAAATATGGCCTAGGCTAAAGGAAGATTGCCAAGACCCTGAAACTGAGCTGCAGCACGGTGGCCAAGACCATACAGCGGTTTAACAGGGCAGGTTCCACTCAGAACAGGCCTCGCCATGGTCCACCAAAGAATTTGAGTGCACGTGCTCAGCGTTATATCCAGAGATTGTCTTTGGGAAATAGACGTATAAGTGCTGCCAGCATTGCTTCAGATATTGAAGGGGTGGGGGGGTTAGCCTGCCAGTGCTCAGACCATACGCCGCATCAAATTGGTCTGCATGGCTGTCATCCCAGAAGGAAGCCTCTTCTAAAGATGATGCACAGTTTGCTGAAGACAAGCAGACTAAGAACATGGATTGCTGGAACCATGTCCTGTGGTCTGATTAGACCAAGATAAACTTGGTCACTGATGTAGGGGGGGTCTGCGCAGACTCTGATGTAAGGGAGGTCTGTGCAGACTCTGATGTAAGGGGGTCTGTGCAGACTCTGATGTAAGGAAGCAGAGTAAAAGTGGGAGAGCATGATTGCAGGGATGCTATAATATAAAAGGGGGCTGCACTGTATAGGGGCACTGTAATCATTACAGTGCAGTCCCCTTTATATTTATATCACAGTGTCCTGGCACAATACAGTGTGCAGGACCGACACCCCCCCCCCCTCCCGGTCCCTGGGCTGCTCAGTCTGAAATGCCCAGGCCTATTTTTTGTGCCTGGCGTACAGGGGCTAGAAGCTGAAGTCTGGTATTGCCTAAGTAGGAATGTTGCATTCTGTAGTACGTGATGTATGTTCAGAATGCTAAGGCTTGCACTGTCTACAAGCCCAGCGTATAGCAACCATGTCTGCATAGGTGAAGGTGATGTCCTTCGAGAATAGTAAGTCAAGAAAAGAAAATGTGACAGTAGCTAATGCCCGATGAGCAGCCCAAATCTTGTATGTGAAGTCAACGTGGTTTAAAAGGGTGCTGCAGGGTAATGTAAAGGTGGAACCCATGTACTACAAACCTGACTCTCTGCCCTGGTTGTGAAAGGCCTGGTTGATGCTGAGAATACTCAGTCGATAGGGAACCTGTGGAAAAGGTGACATGAGAGTCCAGGTTTTTGACCTGGTGTGAATAGATGCCTAACCCAGCCCCGCCCCCTTAAATATGACTGACCCCACCTCCATGGTTGAACTTGTGCGGGCCCCATTGTTTTTTTATTTTTATTTTATGTTCGTCTTTTTACTTTTTTTTCATTTTTTTAATTTTGTTTGAGTTCATTTTTTTTTTTCCTGTAGAAAACACATCCAACCTTGTGCAGGATGGAACAACCTGAACTGGACTGACCTAAGGGAGAGAAGACAGACAAGAAAACGTGAGCGGCCGGGTTGTGTGCCACTGGAGACATGCTGGCAATAGCGTATTGCAAGAAAGTAGCCTCATAAGGAAGGCGAAAACAAGGACAGCAGAGAGCGTGTGTGGGGATGAACCAAGGTCGTCTTTAATTACATAGATAAAAAAAAACACAGTCACTTCCAGCACTAAAGGGTCCTCTGAAGTAAAAGGCAACAGGTATAGAGGTGGTACAATGATATCCCAAGACTGGGTGGATGCTGCCTTCCTCAGATGTGGTAATCCAAAGGGAACTACAAGAAAAACAAAATGGACGGCGCGCACACCTAGTGCATTACCAAAGATAATTTAATAACAAAAAATTGTATAAAAGTGGGTACTCACAAAATGCAACTGCCAATAATCCATACAATTACAATGTGTTTGGACATGCACAGGATACGGGGTACAGCTGATGTGTTTTGGAGGCGCACCCCCTTCTTCAGAGCTAGGCTAATCACATCCACCATGGGGAAGCCTGTCCTTTGCATGTCAATATACATTGTAATTTTATGGCTTATTGGCAGTTGCATTTTGTGAATACCCACTTTTATACAATCTTTTATTATTAAATTATCTTTGGTAATGCACTAGGTGTGCGCGCCTTTTGTTTTTCTTGATGTTTAATCGTATGTCCGGATGTCCGGCAATAAAAAGAATTGTGTCGACTTGTATCGGAGTTGCGAACCTGGAGTATCGTATGAGTTGTAAATGAGTGCGAACGTATGTATGAAAGGTATGGGTAATGACTGGTTGGTTGTGGCAGGTGCCTTGAGGGGGAGACTGAGGTACAGGAAGCTGTGGTGTGCGTAAAAGATAAAATAGTGTTATGTTGTACCGAGGATTGGAATCGCTATGTCGCCATCGTGACCGGCATTCAAATCGGACTGTGGTAAAGTGCCATCTCACCCCTCCAAAACCGAACACATACCAACCACCCAGCCCCCATAGGCTAATCAAATGAATACAAGCACAAAACTTGTGCAAACAATACATGCTCAGCTCCAATGGGAGAAGGCGGCAACCCCATAAACTGTGAATCCTACAACCAGTGAAGCCTGTGAAGCCTGTGCCAAGTGATGTTGGACAACGACCGACAGAGGCTCGGGAGCTTGGATCTACAAACGAATTGTATGTTTGTAGATGGGATATCAAACAAGGCAGAGGGAACCTACAAATGTACTAGGTCTGTGCCGAATGATGTTGGGACACGATCGACAATGACTCGGAGGTAGCTAACTATGAAAGGGATGCGGGATAGGAAACATAATGAATCACAACATTGTGTATGATACAAAAAAAGGACTAAATCCTACCTGCAACAGTGAGTGAGAACCGCAGATGAAGACCACGAACTGAGACCTGCAACACACTGGTAATAGAACGCACAGACTCATGAAACACAAAGTGAGCCGGCCTAGTGATTTTACTTGCATCGGAACCAAAAAGGAATATAAGTGTGTGGGCTGCTTAATACCCCCCAGACTCCTCCCATAAATTCAGGCCACCATACTGGCCTTCTTATATATATATAACAGTGATGGTCTGGCCAAGCATGTCTCCAGACCGAAACTCTATTGAGCTTCTGTGGGGCATACTCAAATGAAAGGTGGAGGAGCGCAAGGTCTCTAAGATCCACCAGCTCCATGATGTCGTCATGGAGAAGTGGAAGAGGACACCAGTGGCAACATGTGAAGCTCTGGTGAACTCCATTCCCAAGAGGGTTACGACAGTGCTGGAAAATAATGGTGGCTACACAAAATATTGACACTTTGGGCCAGTTTGGACATTTTCACTTAGGGGTGTACTCACTTTTGTTGCCAATGGTTTAGACATTAATGGCTGTGGGTTGAGTTATTTTGAGGGGACAGCAAATTTACACTGTTATACAAGCTGTACACTCACTACTTTACATTGTAGTAAAGTGTTGTGTCACATGATAAGATATAATAAAATATTTACAAACATATGAGGGGTATACTCACTTTTGGGTTTGGATCCGTTTGGTGGAAACCAGACCTAGACCCCCATGCAGCTGTGCAGCAGGAGATAATTTCTAACAGTGATCTTTTGCTCTGATTGTGATCAGCCAGCAATGGACCTCTATAGCAGTGATCTGCTGTTACACAAAGAGGCTTGACAGAGCTGCAACAGCTTGATCCCTGTTACTGACAGGAAAGGAGGTGATGGTACTAACAGGAAGTGAGGTGATGGCACTGACAGGAAGTGAGGTGATGGTGCTTACAAGAAGTGAAGTGACGGTACTGACAGGAAGTGAGGTGATGATATTTACAATAATTGAAGTGATGGTACTGACAGGAGGTGAGGTGATGGTGCTTACAAGAAGTTACATATATCGTTACATAGTAGGTAAAGATCAAAAAAAAGACACAAGTCCATCAAGTCCAAGCGATGTGTGATTATATGTCAGTATTACCTCGTATATCCCTGTATGTTGTGGTCGTTCAGGTGCTTATCTAATAATTTCTTGAAACTATTGATGCTCCCCTGCTGAGACCACCTCCTGTGGAAGGGAATTCCACATCCTTTCCACTTTTACATTAAAGAACTCTCCACGTAGTTTAAGGTTAAACCTATTTTCTTCTAATTTTAATGAGTGGCCACGAGTCCTGTTAAACTGCCTTCTGTGAAAGAGTTTTATCCCTATTGTGGGGTCACCAGTACAGTATTTGTAAATTGAAAGCATGTGCCATTTCAAGTGTCTCTTCTCCAAAGAGAATAAGTTCAGTGCTCACAACCTTTCCCCATAACTAATTTCTTCCAGACCCTTTATTAGCTTTGTTGCCCTTCTTTGTACGCGCTCCATTTCCAGTACATCCTTCCTGAGGACTGGTGCCCAGAACTGGACAGCATACTCTAGGTGCGGCCGGACCAGAGTCTTGTAGAGTGGGAGAATTATCGTTTTATCTCTGGAATTAATCTCTATTCTGTTTGCTTTGTTAGCAGCAGCTTGGCATTGCATGCCATTGCTGAACCTATCATCTACTAGGACCCCCAGGTACTTTTCCATCCTAGATTCCCCCAGAGGTTATCTCCCCAGTGTATAGATTGCATTCATATTTTTGCCACCCAAATGCATTATTTTTCATTTTTCTACATTGAACCTCATTTGCCATGTAGTTGCCCACCCCATTCATTTGTTCAGACCTTTTTGCAAGGTTTCCACATCCTGTGGAGAAGTTATTGCCCTGCTTAGCTTAGTATCGTCCGCAAATACAGAGATTGAACTGTTTACCCCATCCTCCGGTCGTTTATGAACAAATTAAACAGGATTGGTCCCAGCATAGAACCCTGGGGGACCCCACTACCCACCCCTGACCATTCTGAGTACTCCCCATTTATCATCACCCTCTGAAATCTCCCTTGAAGCCAGTTTTCAATCCATGTACTCACCCTATGGTCCATGCCAACGGACCTTTCTTTGTACAGTAAATGTTTATGGGGAACTGTCAAATGCTTTTGAAAAATCCAAATACACCACGTCTACGGGCCTTCCTTTATCTAGATGGTAACTCACCTCTTTGTAGAAGGTTAATAGATTGGTTTGGCAAGATCGATTCTTCATGAATCCATGTTGATTACTGATAATGATACCGTACTCATTACTAAAATCTTTTATATAGTCCCTTATCATCCCCTCCAAGAGTTTACATACTATTGATGTCAGGCTAACTGGTCTGTAATATCCAGGGATGTATTTTGGGCCCTTTTAAATATTGGTGCTATATTGGCTTTTCTCCAATCAGCTGGTACCATTCTAGTAAGTAGACTGTCAGTAAAAATTAAGAACAATGGTCAGGCAATTACTTGACTGAGTTCCCTAAGTACTCTCGGGTGCAAGCCATCTGGTCCCAGTGATTTATTAATGTTAAATTTCCCAAGTCTAATTTTAATTCTGTCCTCTGTTAACCATGGAGGTGCTTCCTGTGATGTGTCATGAGGATAAACACTGCAGTTTTGGTTACTGAAGCCCCCAGATTCCCTTGTGAAGACTGAGGAGAAGAATAAATTCAATACCTTCGCCATCTCCCCATCCTTTGTAACCAGATGTCCTTTCTCATTCTTTATGGGGCCAATATGGTCTGTCCTGCATTTTTTACTGTTTACATACTGTACTTAAAAAATTTCTAGGGATTTTTTTGCTCTCCTCCGCTATGTGGTTTTTCATGTTCTATCCTATCCTTATTGCACGCTTACATTTCTTGTTGCATTCTTTATAAAGTCTGAAAGCTGAGGATGATCCCTCAACCTTGTATTTTCTGAAGGCCTTCTCCTTTGCTTTTATATGCATTTTTACATTGGAGTTAAGCCATCCAGGACTTTTTTTTCGCTCTTTTACATTTATTACCCAATGGGATGCATTGGCTAATGCCCTTATTTAATATGCTCTTAAAGCAAACCCATCTCTCCTCCGTGTTCTTTGTTCCTAAGATTTTATCCCAATTTATGCCTTCTAGCAAGGTTTGTAGTTTAGGGAAGTTGGCTCTTTTAAAATTCCCCTTATGTTTCCTATTTGTGTGATTTATACTGAAGCCAATTGATCTGTGATCACTGTTACCTAAATTGCCCCATATATCCACATCAGGTCTGTATTGTTGGTAATCAGTAGATCCAGTAATGCTTTATTTCTAGTTGGTGCATCTTCCATCTGACCTATAAAATTGTCCTGCAAGACATTTAGGAACTGGCGAGCCTTAGATGAATGCGTGGTTCCCTCCGCCCAGTCTATGTCTAGATAATTAAAATCCCCCATTATGATAACACTTCCCATCCTTGCTGCTAATCCAATTTGTGATAGGAGATCTGTCTCCCCTTCCTCCCTCAGGTTAGGGGGCCAATAGCATACTCCAAGTATTATTTTCCCCTTAGCTTCATCCCTTTGGAGCTCTACCCATAAGGATCCCACCTCCTCCCTAGCTCCCTTAGTGATGTCATCTCTCACATTCACTTGTAAATTATTCTTGATATATAGGCATACCCCTCCCCCTTTTTTACCCTCTTTATCCTTGTGATAAAGGGGATACCCTTGAATCATGAGAGATGCTGAACCAGGTCTCTGAAATTCCCACAAAATCCAAATCCTCCTCGTACAACAGTATCTCTAGTTCACCCATCTTGTCCGCAAGGCTCCTGGCATTGGTGAACATGCCACATAGTTTAGACCGGTTGCATGTTATCCTCTTATTGGGTGTTCCAAGATTGCAACTAGGACTTGCTACTATACTTACCTTGGGTTTATGTGCTTTGGTCAACCTATCACTAATGCCCCCAATACTACCCTCTGAAATATGTTCCGTACTGACTATCTCTACCTCTGGATCCTCCCCCTGTCGCCTAGTTTAAAAACCCCTCTAACTTTTTGGCTATCTTCATTCCCAGCTCACAGGAAGTGAGGTGATGGTGCTTACAAGAAGTGAAGTTATGGTACTGACAGAAAGTGAGGTGATGGTACTGACAGAAAGTGAGGTGATGATACTTACAATAGCTGAAGTGATGGTACTGACAGGAAGTGAGGTGACAGTACTGACAGGAAGTGAGGTGATGGTGCTTACAAGAAGTGAAGTGACGGTACTGACAGGAAGTGAGGTGATGGTACTGACAGGAAGTGAGGTGATGTTACTGACAGGAAGTGAGGTGACCGTACTGACAGGAAGTGAAGTGACGCTACTGACAGGAAGTGAGGTGATGGCACTTACAAGAAGTGAGATGACAATACTGACAGGAAGTGAGGTTACATTACTACACTCCCAATGTGAGAACTATGGAGAAATGCACAGTGCACTGCTATGGAGCGTTCTGTAGAATGATTGTAAGCTCATTGATTCAGCTCCTGGGTGTAGTGATCAATACTGAATGTCACAGGCATCAGGCAGTTCCTGCCTGAACCCCTGCAGAAGCTCCTGATTTCTAGTGGCATTGTAGAATGTTGCTGGGGTGGATGGCTGTTATCTCAGTGCTGTGGTAAAATGGTGGCTTGGGCTGAAGTGGTTACATTGAACATGAAAATGATCTCTTCCTATATATAGTGAGTGATACTAAAGTCTAATTTTTTTATTTAAAAATAACAAGTATGTTATACTCACCTGCTTTGAGCAGTGGTTTTGCACAGAGCAGCCCCGATCCTCCCCTTCTTGGGTCCCTTGCTGGCGATCCTGACTCCTCCCTCCTGCTGAGTACCCCCACAGCAAGCAGCTTGCAATAGGGGCACCTAAGCTTCTGCTCACTGTGTCCATTCAGACACAGAGCCACGGTCCGGCCTTGCCCCCTCTCTCTCTTCATTGGCTTACTGAATTTGAATAACAGCATCGGGGTTATTCATAGAATGCATTAAGATAAAAAAATCTTCTGACTTTAGAACCACTTTAACTATGAAAAGTATTCCTGGTCACTGTTTGGGTAACATGAAGAAAAGATAGAAAGGTAGACAGAAAGGAGGATTGCTGGTCAGATTACAGCGGCTGAAATGAATCAAAATCCTCCTTTAAAAAAGCCCTCTATGGTGTTCTCTTAGAGCAGGAGATACAGAAATGTAATTACATAAACCTCCAAACAATGGATTGCTGATTTCTCTATTTTTCCATTCAGGAGAATAGGAAGATCTCTGCTACCCACCGAATGTAGAACTGTAGCCAGGCCAGGAACATTCAATAATATATAGATTCTTAACAAGCAGTAACCAATTTTTATCCCTTTCCCTGCCTGAGACATTTTCTTTCATTTTGGCACACATGTTAAAATGGACATTTTAATCTGGATGATTACTTAAAACACCCCAACATGGCTTCCGGTTGCAGGGCCACATGTAAAGGAGTGAGGAACAGCAGCTCCAGGAAAACCAGCCTAAAAAATGGCTTCTAATGCCCACGGATGGTGATCACACCCCAGCCCTTCTCACTCCAGCCTTGGGAACACAGCGCATGGACATATTTGTTTTCCACGGCTCCTCGGGCAAACCCACAGCGGTTTGCCAGAGGAGACCCCCGCTAAGCCCCCCCTGCCAAGCCCACACACTCCAAACATGGCGGATAGTGCAGCAGCCCCAGTCACCACAGACACAGCACACTATATGGCTGCACTGCCTCTCCTTCCCGAGGAACAGTATGTAGGCTTGGCACAAGCCATTGCAGCCCTGCTGTCCCCCACCATGACAGCTGCAGTGGACAGAGCCATAGCTGCAGGCATAGCCCAGCTCAGGAAAGAGATAGGAGATCACGCCAAAAGGCTCTCTGAACTAGATCTCTGCGTGTCTGACCTGGAAGATGAGGTACAAAACTCATTCACCTCTGATCAGCAATCACAGCAAACCCTGAAATACATCTTAGACAAGCTGGATGACCTAGAGAATCGCTGTTGACGCAATAACCTGATGGCTATTGGTCTCCCGCAGTCAATAAACTTAGACTCCCTCCAGGACATCTGCTCCTCATGTATCCCATGTGCTCTGAGAATAACAATGCCATGTATAAAGAAGAGGGCACACCATCTGGGGCCCCCTTCCAATGACAGGTGCACCCCAAGGTCCATTATAGTTAGCTACCCAAACTACTCTGATAGTGTAAACATGCTGAAATCATTCAGGAATTCCTAATCTCCGCAACTGGATGGGCACAAACTCCTGCTGTTTGCGGACTATTCCCCAGAAGTATCTTGGAAATGCTTACGTTTCAACCAATATGTGCGGCTCTCTACCAAAAGGGGGTTAATTCACCTTGGCCTATCCGGCATTACTCTGCTTCACAGACCCATCAAGCAAATCTAAATCCTTCTCTCACCCAGAGGAAGCACAGCAATACCTGCAGGCATACCTCCATATCACAATGGATACCTCTGCTCCACCAACCCCCTCCCATCTACAGTAGCTGCACCAAGAGATCAACGCAGCCCGAGAATGGACCCGGACAAAAAACTTCATCTTTATGACTCATCTGGCCACAACAAAACATGTTAATGTTTGACTGAGGACTACTGACTCATGCCAAACTTAACTCCTTAAGGTCACATCGCTATGGCTGCCCTGATTAATTAGACATAGGTTGTTGCACTCTATGATTGATGTCATATTATACCAAAGTTATAGCTGCTCTCTTCACTGCATATGATGTTTCTTTTTCTTTTCAGAGACATGCTGTCAGGACCAGGGCTTAATGGGACTTCTTCAGTGTCTGGCGTTGAATTTTCTCACTGAGCTATCTGGGATGCTGGACAACTCTTGGCCTTATCTATTGGACAATCCTATCTGATCCATTGGACAAGCCTGCCTTGTGTCTTGATTGCTGTTGAACCTCAAACTCCTTGCTCCTCCCATGAACTTCCTATATAAGCATTGTCTCAGCACTTTCTCTTTGGCAGGTTATTGTGCCTTCTCAGCCAGTGCCTTGCTCTTGTCCTTCCTGCTGCTGTCGGTATTTTTCTACCACACATGATCGACCCTTGGCTTGTTCCTTAACTAATCGACTGCCTGATCCCAACCTGCAACTACTTGTTACTGACCTTTTGGCTTGTTTACTGACCACTCTGCTGTTTGATCCTTATCTGCTCATCTGCTTCTGGACCCTGGCTTGCTCACACCCTTATGGGGCAAACCTGAGGACCGCGACCTGGTACCAGCATGCAGTTAAATCCATCTCCACCATCAGGAGCTCTGGTGAACACCGGTTAGTGCTTAGACTCCACACCTCAGGTAAGCCTGTGTCATCTGCCAGGGTGACTGCCTGTGTACCTATCCTGCTGGTCAGTGGTAGTCCTGCAACTGCTTTAGCAACTGGTCTTAAAGCCTGACGCCTGATCGTGGCAGAATAACCTGGCCTAAAACCTGGAGGCCACTATAGCAAATGCTGTGGCTCCTTTCAGGCAGCAAATTGCAGAGCTGCAGGAGTTTGGTGTCACCCACCAAGAAAAATATGCCGGACTGGAAAGTGTGGTGAAAATTCAACATGAAGAGATCCATGCTCTGCAAAAACAATTGCTGGACCTACATTCCCGAGATGATGCTAATGCACATATGCCTCACCCAACCAAGTTTAATGGAGATCGCCGCCATTACAGAGGTTTTTTAACCAGTGTCACATATATTTCCAAAAGTGACCCACTGCATTCACTTCTGAAAAACAGAAGGTAATGTTTGTTATCAACCTCCTGACTTGGGAAGTTAGCTTGGGCCTCCCCTTATATAGAACAAGACAGAGCCACGCTGAATAATTTCCAGACTTTTGAGGCTGCGATGAATCAGGTTTTTGATGATCCTTACCGCTGCGCTACTGCTGAAGCAAATTTGCATAGTTTACGGCAGGGTAAACATTCTGTTGCTGAGTACACAACTGAATTCAGATGTTGGATCACAGATGCCACTTGGAACCCAGCAGTGCAAAAAAGTCAGTAGCGCCAAGGGTTTCTGAACAGGTAAAAGATGAGCTTGCCAGAGTGGAGACTCCGAATGATCTTGAGGCCTTCATCCAACTATGTATCCAAATTGATGAAAGACTTACAGAAAAGAGGAAGGAGAGACTTGGAATGTTTGGAAGTAATTGTGGCATGCTAGTCCATTTGTTCAGAAGGATCCAAGAGTTTCTTCAGGTTCTGGCACAGCTGAACCTATCTATGCAGGTTGATGCAATTAAAGACAGGCTTGTGCAACTTGTTTCGGAACGAATCGAAATTCATCCGAATTTAGCAACTTTCGAACATTCGGAAGCAGCTTGCCTGTCCTGGTTCAGGCAGATCTAGCAAGAGGCCAAGCTCTGATACTTGGAGTAGCAGTAGTGCTATGCTAAGGCCACCCTCCAAACAGAAAAGGTCAGGGAAGGAAACTGTTGATGGTTCAAAATCCCCTACTAGCAGGGCTGAGAGGTCCCGCTCTGAGACCAGGAAGCAGTCGGCATCTATTGCATGTAGCTGTCTTTTTCAGGATCTTCCCCCCAAGAACAACCTGCACAATTACTACTAGAGCCAGTTGTGTCACCTCTACTATGGGCACTTTGAGAAATGTGGTGACACCAAGTATTTTTTTCAGGAAAGGCCTGACAGTACCACCAACACAGGCTTTTGATTCTGAACACCCATTTAAGCAGCCTAAAAGTGAAATATTAAAATATGAGCAAAACATTTTGCACACTCATGGTTCCACCACCACTCCAATTGGCACCACCATAACCACTGAAAAAAATACATCTGCAGGTCATAGAAGTAATGAGGGAGATTTTTTTAGTCCCATTTCCCATTAGCTATCTGAGAGAAAAGGAAATACAGCAGTCCCCCCCCAAACATCTGATGGTGATAAATCCTCCTTTGCAAACATGGAAGATTCAGATTATACCTAACCTTTTAATCTCGATCAGGAACCAAATATTTATGCGATAGAATATTCCCCTTCCCATATTAAATTTGATTCCCCACTAGAGATGAGCCGAACACCCCCCCAGTTCGGTTCGCACCAGAACCTGCGAACGGACCAAAAGTTTGCGCAAACTTTGGAACCCCATTAAAGTCTATGGGACTTGAACGTTCAAAATCAAAAGTGCTAATTTTAAAGGCTAATATGCAAGTTATTGTCCTAAAAAGGGTTTGGGGACTCGGGTTATGCCCCAGGGGACTTGTATCAATGCAAAAAAAGTTTTAAAAACGGCTGTTTTTTTGGGGGAGCAGTGATTTTAATGATGCTTAAAGTGAAAAAAAAAAGAAATATTCCTTTAAATATCATACCTGGGGAGTGTCTATAGTATGGCTGTAAAGTGGCGTGTGTTTCCTGTGCTTAGAACAGTCTCTGCACAAAATTAAAATTTTAAAGGAATAAAAGTCATTTAAAAGACAATCGGCATGGGTACCCCCCCCCAGTCCATTATCAGGCCCTTTGGGTCTTGTATGGATATTAAGGGGAACCCTGCAACCAAATTAAAAAAAGGAAAGGTGTGGGGCCCCCAGGCTCTATATACTCTGAACAGCAGTATACAGGCAGTGCAAACAAGACAGGGACTGCAAGTTTGTTGTTTAGTAGAATCTGTTTGTAATTTTGAACTGGTAAATTTTTAAAGTGTAGCTCCAGCCAAAGAATCTATTTTTAAGCTTTTTGGAAAACAAAGGGAAGAGTTATCATCCCTGTAACATTTGTTTTGCTGTCTGTGCACCTCTTCAGAAGATTTCACCTCACTTTCTGTCCCAATGACAAATGTTTTTGAAAATTTGGGGTTGTTAGTGAAACAAGAATTGGTGATAAAGCATCAGTGAAGAGGAGACACGTTTTTCCCATATTAACTCTTACAGGAGAGAATTTCCCTTCCTAGGGGTAGATTTCATGTCACTTCCTGTTGTCTCCTTCCGTTTGCAAGTAGGAGTCGTTTGTAAGTTGGATGTTTGAAAGTAGGGGCCTGTCCTATATAACCTGCAGAAATTGGGGCCTTAGGTGTTGGTGTTGTCACAACACTGTAAGCCCTCACAGTTACTCTTGGTGGGCGCAGGAACGGGCCGTGCTGTGAAATACTAGATCAAGAATTGTAATTACATGCCATTGTTGAACAGCGGTAGAAAAATTGGGCCTTTAGTGGTGGTGGTGCTGGTGCCACAACACTGTAAGTCCTCACAGTTACTCTGGGTGGGCACAGGAACTGGCCCTGCTGTGAAATATTAGATCAAGAATTGTAATTACATGCACCTATTGAACAGGGGCAGAAAAATGTGGCCTTTGGTGGTGGTGGTGGTGGTGTTGCCACAACACTGTAAGTCCTCACAGTTACTCTTGGTGGGAGCTGGAACAGGCCCTGCTGTGAAATATTAGATTAAGAATTGTAATTACATGCACCTGTTGAACAGGGGCAGAAAAAATGGGCCTTTGGTGGTGGTGGTGCTGGTGCCACAACACTATAAGTCCTCACAGTTACTCTTGATGGACGCAGAAACGGGCCCTGCTGTGAAATATTAGATCAAGAATTTTAATTACACGTCCCTGTTAAACAGGGGCAGAAAAATTGGGCCTTAGGCACTGGTGCCACAACACTGCAACCCCTCACAGATACTCTAGTTGGAGCGCAGGAATGAGCCCTCCTGCAAAATATTGCATCAAAAATTGTAATTACAAGCCCCTGTTAAACAGGGGCTGAAAAATTGGGCCTTAGGCACTGGTGCCACAACACTGCAACCCCTCACAGATACTCTAGTTGGAGCACAGGAACGAGCCCTGCTGCAAAGTATTTCATCAAAAATTGTAATTACACGCCCCTGTTAAACAGACGCTGAAAAATTGGGCCTTATGGAACTGGCGCTAGTGCCACAACACTGCAATCCCTCACAGATACTCTAGTTGGAGCGCAGGAACAAGCCCTGCTGCAAAGTATTGCATCAAAAACTGTAATTACATGCCCCTGTTTAACAGGGGCTGAAAAATTGGGCCTTAGGCACTGGTGCTGGTGCCACAACACTGCAACCCCTCACAAATACTCTAAGTGAGTGCAGCAACTAACCCTCCTTGCAAAATATTGCATCAAAAGTTTTAATTACACACCCCTGTTAAACAGGGGCTGAAAAAGTTGAGCCTTAGCCACTGGTGGCAGAGCCCAGAACCAAAAATATTCTTACAAGCTATCAGCATGATCATTAAGGAGGAAGAGGATAGTCACTCAGCATAACAGGATAGTCACTCAGCATCAGCATAGGCAGTCTTGAAGGGATCTGACATTTCAAAAATAATTATTCGGTTACATTAGCATCAGGTGCTTGGTAGCTGGTGGTGATCCAAGACTGATTCATTTTTATGAAGGTCAGTCGATCGACTGAGTCGGTGGACAGGCGCACCCTGTGATAGGTTACAAAACCTCCAGCAGCACTGAATGTGCGTTCCGAAAGAACGCTGGATGCAGGACAGGCCAGTAGCTCAATTGCATACTGTGCAAGCTCTGGCCAGTGATCCATCCTCAAGACCCAGTAACCCAGAGGATTTTCGGTGGGAAAGGTGTCCAAGTCTGATCTTGCCCCTAGGTATTCCTGCACCATGTAAAACAGAGGCTGGCGATGGTTGCTAGAACCAATCATACCTTGGGGCTGCGGACTAAAAAATTGTCTGAATGCATTGGTCAGACGGCCACCTTCTCCACCGCTCCTTTTTTGACTGACCGAAGCCTCAGCAACACGTTGTCCAGAAACAGGAGTTTGTAACCTCCCAGTCTCTGGGAACGCATTGCACAGACCTTTCTGCAAGGCCTCCTGAAGATGTTTTATCCTCTGCTTCCTCTGCGATGGCAAGATAAGGTCCACAACCTTACCCTTGTAACGTGGATCAAGGAGGGTTGCCAGCCAGTATTGATCCCTCTCCTTGATACCACGAATACGAGGATCCTTCCGCAGGCCTTGCAGGATCAGGGAGGCCATGCTGGGTTTGCTGAGGCATTCGGTCTGGAGTCCTCTGGGTCACTAAGGACGACATGGTCTGTAGCCACCTCCTCCCAGCCACATACAAGTCCATGGGTTTCTTGGGACTGTAAATGATCCCTTAAAGACTGCTGCTGATGCTGAGTGCCAGGCTCCACCTCCATGCTGACACAGTCCTCAGCTTCCTCCTCCTCCTCGTCCTTTTCCTGTGTGATCGGCGGGCACGCAGGAACACTGTCTGGATAAAGGGGGCCTTGAGAGCTAAGGAAGTCCTCCTCTTCCTGCCTCTGTTCTGCCTCAAGTGCCCTGTCCATTATTCCACGCAGCGTGTGCTCCAACAGATGGACAAGGGGGACAGTGTCACTTATGCATGCACTGTCACTGCTCACCATCCTCGTGGCCTCCTCAAATGGTGACAGGACAGTGCATGCATCCCTGATCATGTCCCACTGGCGTGGGGAAAAAAAAAACAAGATTCCCTGACCGGGTCCTGGTGCCATAGTCGCACAGGTACTCATTGATGTCCCTCTGCTGCGTGTGCAGCCGCTGCAGCATGGTCAACATTGAGTTCCACCTGGTAAGCATGTCACAGATTAGGCGGTTCTTTGGCAGGTTAAACTCCTTTTGGAGGTCTGCCAGCCGAGCACTGGCATTATATGACCTGCGGAAATGCACACAGACTTTCCTAGCCTGCCTCAAGACATCCTGTAAGCCCAGGTACCTGCCCAAGAACCGCTGCACCACCAAGTTAAGGACGTGAGCCAAACAGGGCACATGGGTCAGTTGTCCCTGTCGGAGGGTAGAGAGGAGGTTGGTGCCATTGGCGCAAATCACCATACCTGTCTTAAGCTGGAGTGGCGTCAACCACCTCTGAACCTGCCCCTGCCAAGCTGACAGAATCTCTGCCCCAGTGTGGCTCCTGTCCCACAAGCACACCAGCTCAACCCCTGCATGGCATCTTTTGAACTGCGTGCTTGCGTAGCCCCTTTAACGTCTACGGAGCACCGCTGGTTCCGAAGACAAATCAGCAAAGGAAGAGGCCATAGAGGAAGAAGAAGGGGATGGGGTGGAGGAGAGAGGTGTGGCAGAATCACCACTAGTAGTATTTTGGAGGCGTGGTGGCAGAACAACCTCCAACACTACTGCAACCTGTCCTGCATCCTTCCCAGCTGCCAGAAGAGTCACCCAGTGCGCGGTGAAATATAAGTAACATCCCTGTCCATGCCTGCTGGACCATGAGTCAGCGGTAATACGCACCTTAACGCCGACCGCGCTGTTCAGCGAGGCCAAGACATTGCCTTCCACATGTAGAGAGCCAGAATCTCCTTCCGTGAGAAAAAGTGGCATTTGGGAACTTGCCACTGAGGAACCGCACATTCCACAAACTCACGGAAGGGGGCAGAGTCTACCAACTGAAAAGGCAGAAGTTGAAGTGCTAGCAATTTAGCCAAGCTAGCATTCAACCGCTGGGCATATGAATGGCTGGGAGCGAACTTCTTTCGGCGGTGCAGCAGCTGGGGCAGGCAAATTTGCCTGGTACAATCTGACGTCGGTGTACCGATAGCAGATTGCACCTAAATACTTGGCTGTGACACCTCTAATGCTACACCTTCATTCCTCTCAGTGAAGGTCTCAGAGAAGACTGAAGGTAGTGGAGTTGGAGATCCCAGCTGATGAGGAGCAAGGAGAGGTCCTCTTTGTTCTTTTGTGTGGGTCTTTTAGGTACATTTGCCAATGAACTGCATGGCAGGTCAACATATATCTGGTCAAGCATGTGGTGCCCAAGCGGGAGATGTTTTGGCCACGCAAGATATGCTTGAGACATATGTTGCAAATAGCAGCGGTGGGATCTGATGCACTCGTCTCAAAAAAGGCCCACACCAAAGAACTTTTGGAATAACATGCAGGGACAGCAGCGCCCTTACATTCGGAGCTCTGCGGTGTGATGTAGTTGGTGTGCTGCCCTTAAGCTGGCCCCTGGAGGGCATCCTGCCTCGTTGGTGATGTGCCTCCTCCTCCTCTCTCCTATCAGGCACCCACGTGGAGTCAATGACCTCTTCATCCCCTCCCTCCTCGTCACTGAAGCAGAGATGGCAGTATGCTGCAGCTGGGGGAATATGACTGCCAGATTGCTGTCCTTCTTGGGCACCCCCTCTCTCTGGGCTCACGTTACTGCCTTCGTCTAGCTGGGTACCATCATCGGAGCCTTCAAAACGCTGGGCATCCTCCTGGAGCATGTAGCCAACACTGTGGTCAAACAGTTCTGGGGACTCCTCAGGAGGACATGGTGGTGCTAGGGAAGGAGTGACTGATGCCATTGAGCCGAGTGAAGAGGCCGTGTTGGCAGCTGCTTTGCCAAAGTACCCTGAGCCTGGGTGAGAGAGGATGAGCAGGATGAGGACGGTTTGGTCATCCACTCTACCAAGTCTTCCTCATGTTTTGGCTCAACACAGCCAGCTGCCGAAAAAAAGGACAAGCCTGTCCCACAGCCATGTGCTGATGAGGATGAACCGTCTCCACGACCAGCACTGTTGCCTCTAGACACAGAGCCTGCTTGCCTTCTTTTATTGGCTTGTGACTGTCTGCCTCTCCTTGTTGGCCTTCCAGACATACTAATGGCCTGCAGTGAGATGTAGCTGCACAAAGCTGGGATACTGATACTGCAGCTAGCAGAATCAACTGAATGCCTGTAGTATTATTAGTATTAGTTACAAAGCCATCCACAACTCTGCCCCCCGCTACATCACTATCCTAGTCTCAAAATACCAACCTAATCGCCCTCTCCATTCCTCCAGAACCTCCTGCTCTCTAGCTCCCTCATCACCTCCTCCCATATCCACCTCCAGGACTTCTCCCGAGCCTCATCCATCCTCTGGAATTCCCTACCCCAATCTGTCAGACTGTCTCCAAATTTATCCACTTTTAGGCGATCCCTGAAAACTTTTCTCTTCAGAGAAGCCTATCCTGCCTCCATCTATCAACTGCACTATTTTCTCCATTAGCTCATCCCCCACAGCTATTACCCTTTTGTATAACTTGACCCTCCCTCTTAGATTGTAAGCTCTAATGAGCAGGGCCCTCTGATTCCTCCTGTATTGAATTGTATTGTACTTGTACGGTCCTCCCTAATGTTGTAAAGTGCTGCGTAAACTGTTGGCGCTATATAAATCCTGTATAATAATAATAACTAGAAAAGGTACAATTTCTGGGGAAATTGTGAAAAGTGTTCTTGCCTCTACATCTGGAGTGAGCGGAGTAACTGGGGGGAGTGCCTGGAGTAACTGTTGTGTGGTTGGAGTAACTGTGGAAAGGTTGAACTGGGCAGATGGGCAGAGTAACTGTGTGGAGTGTTTGTAATGAGTAAAGATAGTAAACATTACACTAACCAATTGATTGATCAAATTTAAAAAGTGCACAAGTGCTAATGATGTAAAAGGTAGAAATATCGGTAAATGACTTTGTCGGACACAGACTTAAGGGTTACCAGGATTTATTCCGCCCCAGCCAAAGCATAGCACCTGACGGACTCGCGTCCCAAAATCAAGTGTGTCAAAAACAGTTTACACAGTGTACATATAATTTCAATATATTGCATCACAAGCGAACTGGCGGTATATTTCCGTTATACATTAACATTAACATTAACATTTTGAACAGTCAACTTTTTGAACTTTTTGGATACAAGGCAATTCATTAAAGCATATACTTTAAACCCTTACAAATTTTCAGTTTCTCTGCAGTTTTGCTCCTTGCTGTTTCTTTGTCTTACTAATCAGCAAGCAGGCTATAGCACAGGAAGGAGAGGGTGAGTGTGATGAGGACAGTGTGATAGGGCGAGCTGACATGCTGCATCTACCGTCTGTAGGACGGGTGATCGTTTTAGCCAGCCGGCTTCTTATGCTTATTTGAATCTGCTACACTGTAAGTGTTATTTTAATTCTTTTAATAAACCTCAAAACCAGGATTACGCTATGTTGTTTCCCTCTCTTTTCCCGGGGTACCCCTAAATGAGAACAACCACCCAGCTAGGAGTCTTTTATTAATCTCCATGATAAGAGTGATTTCCTGTGACTTGGTGGACTAGTGGTATCATCACCCTTTGGCTGTATGAAGTGGCATGTCGTTTCCTAGAAGCCCATCCAATGAAAGGCCCTGACCGGGTTAAGGTCGCAAGCCCCCTTGTGCTTGCCGTTTGGTAAGCGCGCATTTTATTTTCAGCTACCACCGTGGTGCGGTGGAGGAATTTTTTCTATTTTACATTTCCTGCTTTAAAAAAATGGGGTCTGAGCCTATGTATTTTCACAACATTTATTTGGACTTTATTCACTGTGTTAGGACTGTCCACTGAACACTTATTGATTTAGGTTTCAAGAACTGTGTTAGTTATTTAATTTGGGTTCTAACCAATTAGTCCTATTCAACACTGGTACTAGTATTTACTCCTATTTACAGCGCTGCTATATTTGTTATATTGTTGTATTAGTGTGTGTATCTCACATAGAGTGGCTGCTTTTGTTATTATGTAGTTTTTTTTAATTTTTTTTCACTAAGTTATTTTCATCACTATTTTGGTTATCCCCTATTTGGTCATTCACAATATTTCACGAACAGGTACCCTTTTTGGGTGCACTACAGCGCGGTATTCCTCTTACTATATGATGAGGACAGATGTCTGTGATGGATGGGGGGGAGTAAGTGAGTTCAGTGTCTAACAAGTACACCGAACATGAAATATAGAGAATGATGTTTAGCTAATTGTAAATGGTCCCACATAACTATGGCCACGTAAACTGACCCTCATTGCCACTTTATCTGTTTGATGACCACTGTCTCACAACCACTGTTTCCTGGCAACACTTATGCCCTGTTTATGCAGGCTCTAAGCGTGTTCACAACCACTGCTCAAAACACAATACACAGGATAATGGTAGCTGTAATAACTGTGCAGTACTCCTGACTGGAGACACTGCTGCACCCTGGAGATGTAAATGTGATCCAACAGTAGGGATGAGCCGAACACCCCCCTGTTCGGTTCGCACCAGAACATGCGAACAGGAAAAAAATTCGTTCGAACACGCGAACACTGTTAAAGTCTATGGGACACGAACATGAATAATCAAAAGTGCTAATTTTAAAGGCTAATATGCAAGTTATTGTCAATAAAAGTGTTTGGGGACCTGGGTCCTGCCCCAGGGGACATGAATCAATGCAAAAAAAAGTTTTAAAAACGGCCGTTTTTTCAGGAGCAGTGATTTTAATAATGCTTAAAGTCAAACAATAAAAGTGTAATATCCCTTTAAATTTCATACCTGGGGGGTGTCTATAGTATGCCTGTAAAGGGGCGCATGTTTCCCGTGTTTAGAACAGTCTGACAGCAAAATGACATTTTGAAGGAAAAAACACATTTAAAACTACCGCGGCTATTGCATTGCCGACAATACAAATAGAAGTTCATTGATAAAAACGGCATGGGAATTCCCCACAGGGCAACCCCGAACCAAAATTAAAAAAAAAAAATGATGTGGGAGTCCCCCTAAATTCCATACAAGGCCCTTCAGGTCTGGTATGGATATTAAGGGGAACCCCAGCCAAAATTTAAAAAAAAAATTGACGTGGGGTTCCCCCTAAATTCCATACCAGACCCTTCAGGTCTGGTATGGATTTTAAGGGGAACCCCGCGCCAAAAAAAAAAAAAATGGCGTGGGGTCCCCCTAAAAATCCATACCAGACCCTTATCCGAGCACGCAACCTGGCAGGCCGCAGGAAAAGAGGGGGGGACGAGAGTGCGCCCCCCCCCCTCCTGAACCGTACCAGGCCACATGCCCTCAACATTGGGAGGGTGCTTTGGGGTAGCCCCCCAAAACACCTTGTCCCCATGTGATGAAGACAAGGGCCTCATCCCCACAACCCTGGCCGGTGGTTGTGGGGGTCTGCGGGCGGGGGGCTTATCGGAATCTGGAAGCCCCCTTTAACAAGGGGACCCCCAGATCCCGGCCCCCCCCCCTGTGTGAAATGGTAAGGGGGTACTTACCCCTACCATTTCACTAAAAAACTGTCAAAAATGTTAAAAATGACAAGAGACAGTTTTTGACAATTCCTTTATTTAAATGCTTCTTCTTTCTTCCTTCATCTTCTTCTTCTTCTGGTTCTTCTGGCTCTTCTGGTTCTTCCTCCGGCGTTCTCGTCCAGCATCTCCTCCACGGCGTCTTCTATCTTCTTCTCCTCGGGCCGCTCAGCACCCATGGCATGGGGGGGGAGGCTCCCGCTCTTCTTCTTCTTCTTCTTCTTCTTCTTCTTCTTCTTCTTCTTCTTCTTCTTCTTCTTCTTCTTCTTCCTTCTTCCTTCTTCCTTCTTCCTTCTTCCTTCTTCCTTCTACCTTCTTCCTTCTTCCTTCTTCCTTCTTCCTTCTTCCTTCTTCCTTCTTCCTTCTTCTTCCTTCTTCCTTCTTCCTTCTTCCTTCTTCCTTCTTCCTTCTTCCTTCTTCCTTCTTCCTTCTTCCTTCTTCCTTCTTCCTTCTTCCTTCTTCCTTCTTCCTTCTTCCTTCTTCCTTCTTCCTTCTTCTTCCTTCTTCCTTCTTCTCTTCTTCATTTCTTCTCTTCTTCATTTCTTCTCTTCTTCATTTCTTCTCCGGGCCGCTCCGCAGCCATGCTGCGGCATGGAGGGAGGCTCCCGCTGTGTGACGGCGTCTCTTCGTCTGACGGTTCTTAAATAACGGGGGCGGAGCCACCCGGTGACCCCGCCCCCCTCTGACGCACGGGACATGACGGGACTTCCCTGTGGCATTCCCCGTGACGTCACAGGGAAGTCCCGTCAAGTCACTGTGCGTCAGAGGGGGGCGGGGTCACCGGATGGCCCCGCCCCCCGTTATTTAAGAACCGTCAGACGAAGAGACGCCGTCACACAGCGGGAGCCTCCCTCCATGCCGCAGCATGGCTGCGGAGCGGCCCGGAGAAGAAATGAAGAAGAGAAGAAGGAAGAAGAGAAGAAGAAGAAGAAGATGAAGGCCCTTCAGGTCTGGTATGGATATTAAGGGGAACCCCAGCCAAAATTTAAAAAAAAATTGACGTGGGGTTCCCCCTAAATTCCATACCAGACCCTTCAGGTCTGGTATGGATTTTAAGGGGAACCCCGCGCCAAAAAAAAAAAAAATGGCGTGGGGTCCCCCTAAAAATCCATACCAGACCCTTATCCGAGCACGCAACCTGGCAGGCCGCAGGAAAAGAGGGGGGGACGAGAGTGCGCCCCCCCCCCTCCTGAACCGTACCAGGCCACATGCCCTCAACATTGGGAGGGTGCTTTGGGGTAGCCCCCCAAAACACCTTGTCCCCATGTGATGAAGACAAGGGCCTCATCCCCACAACCCTGGCCGGTGGTTGTGGGGGTCTGCGGGCGGGGGGCTTATCGGAATCTGGAAGCCCCCTTTAACAAGGGGACCCCCAGATCCCGGCCCCCCCCCCTGTGTGAAATGGTAAGGGGGTACTTACCCCTACCATTTCACTAAAAAACTGTCAAAAATGTTAAAAATGACAAGAGACAGTTTTTGACAATTCCTTTATTTAAATGCTTCTTCTTTCTTCCTTCATCTTCTTCTTCTTCTGGTTCTTCTGGCTCTTCTGGTTCTTCCTCCGGCGTTCTCGTCCAGCATCTCCTCCACGGCGTCTTCTATCTTCTTCTCCTCGGGCCGCTCAGCACCCATGGCATGGGGGGGGAGGCTCCCGCTCTTCTTCTTCTTCTTCTTCTTCTTCTTCTTCTTCTTCTTCTTCTTCTTCTTCTTCTTCTTCTTCTTCTTCTTCTTCTTCTTCTTCCTTCTTCCTTCTTCCTTCTTCCTTCTTCCTTCTTCCTTCTTCCTTCTTCCTTCTACCTTCTTCCTTCTTCCTTCTTCCTTCTTCCTTCTTCCTTCTTCCTTCTTCTTCCTTCTTCCTTCTTCCTTCTTCCTTCTTCCTTCTTCCTTCTTCCTTCTTCCTTCTTCCTTCTTCCTTCTTCCTTCTTCCTTCTTCCTTCTTCCTTCTTCCTTCTTCCTTCTTCCTTCTTCCTTCTTCCTTCTTCCTTCTTCCTTCTTCCTTCTTCCTTCTTCTTCCTTCTTCCTTCTTCTTCCTTCTTCCTTCTTCTCTTCTTCATTTCTTCTCTTCTTCATTTCTTCTCTTCTTCATTTCTTCTCCGGGCCGCTCCGCAGCCATGCTGCGGCATGGAGGGAGGCTCCCGCTGTGTGACGGCGTCTCTTCGTCTGACGGTTCTTAAATAACGGGGGCGGAGCCACCCGGTGACCCCGCCCCCCTCTGACGCACGGGACATGACGGGACTTCCCTGTGGCATTCCCCGTGACGTCACAGGGAAGTCCCGTCAAGTCACTGTGCGTCAGAGGGGGGCGGGGTCACCGGATGGCCCCGCCCCCCGTTATTTAAGAACCGTCAGACGAAGAGACGCCGTCACACAGCGGGAGCCTCCCTCCATGCCGCAGCATGGCTGCGGAGCGGCCCGGAGAAGAAATGAAGAAGAGAAGAAGGAAGAAGAGAAGAAGAAGAAGAAGATGAAGAAGAAGATGAAGAAGAGAAGAAGATGAAGAGAAGAGCGGGAGCCTCCCCCCCCATGCCATGGGTGCGGAGCGGCCCGAGGAGAAGAAGATAGAAGACGCCGCGGAGGAGATGCTGGATGAGAACGCCGGAGGAAGAACCAGAAGAGCCAGAAGAACCAGAAGAAGAAGAAGATGAAGGAAGAAAGAAGAAGCATTTAAATAAAGGAATTGTCAAAAACTGTCTCTTGTCATTTTTAACATTTTTGTCAGTTTTTTAGTGAAATGGTAGGGGTAAGTACCCCCTTACCATTTCACACAGGGGGGGGCCGGGATCTGGGGGTCCCCTTGTTAAAGGGGGCTTCCAGATTCCGATAAGCCCCCCGCCCGCAGACCCCCACAACCACCGGCCAGGGTTGTGGGGATGAGGCTCTTGTCTTCATCAACATGGGGACAAGGTGTTTTGGGGGGCTACCCCAAAGCACCCTCCCAATGTTGAGGGCATGTGGCCTGGTACGGTTCAGGAGGGGGGGGGCCGCACTCTCGTCCCCACTCTTTTCCTGCGGCCTGCCAGGTTGCGTGCTCGGATAAGGGTCTGGTATGGATTTTTAGGGGGACCCCACGCCGTTTTTTTTTTTTTTTGGCGCGGGGTTCCCCTTAAAATCCATACCAGACCTGAAGGGTCTGGTATGGAATTTAGGGGAAACCCCACGTCAATTTTTTTTTTTAATTTTGGCTGGGGTTCCCCTTAATATCCATACCAGACCTGAAGGGCCTTGTATGGAATTTAGGGGGACCCCCACATCATTTTTTTTTTTTTTTTTTTGGTTCGGGGTTGCCCTGTGGGGAATTCCCATGCCGTTTTTATCAATGAACTTCTATGTGTATTGTCGGCAATGCAATAGCCGCGGTAGTTTTAAATGTGTTTTTTCCTTCCAAATGTCATTTTGCTGTCAGACTGTTCTAAACACAGGAAACATGCGCTCCTTTACAGGCATACTATAGACACCCCCCAGGTACGAAATTTAAAGGGATATTACACTTTTATTGTTTGACTTTAAGCATTAATAAAATCACTGTTCCTGAAAAAACGTCCGTTTTTAAAACTTTTTTTTGCATTGATCCATGTCCCCTGGGGCAGGACCCGGGTCCCCAAACACTTTTTATGACAATAACTTGCATATAAGCCTTTAAAATTAGCACTTTTGATTTCTCCCATAGACTTTTAAAGGGTGTTCCGCGGCATTCGAATTTGCCGCGAACACCCCAAATTGTTCGCTGTTCGGCGAACTTGCGAACAGCCAATGTTTGAGTAGAACATGAGTTCGACTCGAACTCGAAGCTCATCCCTATCCAACAGTGTGTTTTTTTCTGTGGTGGCTGCCCAGACCAGTTGAGTATATCCTCTTGAGTGAAGAAGGTCAGATATTGGCTTCTTTTCTCTGCACAGAAAATCTTCATTGAAATCTCCACAGAGTATTATAGGTTAGTAAGGAATTGGCCAATACTGTAATCCGGTGGCCTGTAAATGACAGCGATCAAAGCTTGTACAGGGGACTCCAGTTTGACAACCAAGAACTCCAAGTCAGTCACATTGTGATGATACTGCTTTTCATAGGCCTTGAAATGGTTTCTGACATACAAGGCGACACCTCCGCCACTTTTACTTGCAATGTCAGGAAGGTTTGTGTACGAGAGGTGTCTGTTGCGTTTGAACAGGTTGTAGCCCTCCAGCTGGAGACTTTCAGCAAAAGAAGAGCCTGAGAGATGAGTTTCAGTGAAACATAAAACATCTCCAAGTGTCAACTCATGGTGAGATTTGATATCTTCAATGTGAGCTGGTAATCCTTCCGTGTTGTGATGGATAATTGTTAATGTTTGCTGTTTGTCTGTTGTCTGTAGAAACTTTAAGAGGGGCATAACACTTTCCAGTGATGCTTTCTTCATTGAATCCAGGGAAGCTGTGATTTCAGGATCAGCAAAAATCTTTTTCTCATCAAAGTCGGTTATGTACAGTCCTTGTAGTGTAGTCTTTCTACTCAGAGCAACATAGGCCATTCCCGGATGGAAGACCCGTTTCAATGAGACCACTGCCGACTGTATCGACATCCCCTGACACTTATGAATCGTACATCCAAAAGCCAACTTCAGGGGGAACTGCCTGCGAACAACTCCTTTCTGTCTCAGGTTTTCCTCTACCCTTTCTATGTACACCAAGTTGTCAGCATCACAAGACGACTTGTTACGGTATCTCTGTCCTGCATTTGGATTGTCCAGCACAAGCCCAAGCTTGTTTACCGTAGTAGCACCATTCTCAGTCTGGATGATTATTCTTGCAATCTTGCCAAATGTCCCGTTAACAAGCCCGTCTTCTACATCAATGTTTCTTGTGATCATGAGACGGGCACCTTCAGCTGCTTGCAGTGTGTCAATCAGATTGTCTTTGTGTCCTTTGAAAGGTTGGTGTTGCCTCAGCATCACTCCTGTCTTAGGGTCTTTTCTGTAATCGACGGCATCTATGTTGGTGATGTTTGAATGGAGAACAGACACAGTTGCAGCATTATGTTTGTGAACCTCTTTGTTGGTGGCAAATATGTGTAGCACGTCATTAGGGCAGTGGGTGGGATCTGTAAAAGCCTGAGCAAGCAGAGCTTTGTCATCATTGCTTAAGGTGACAGTCTTCTGCTTGACTCTGATTCTATTCAAAAGCTCAGCAAATGAAATGTCATCCTTCTGTCGCATGATCTCTGTCAGCGTGATCATCTGAAAGTTGTCTTTCCAGACGTCATTGGTATTTTCCTCAAACACGCAGAGTGGCTTACTTTTTCCCAGCGGGGGGACCTGGTAAAAGTCTCCTACTGCTAGTACTGACATACCACCAAAAGGTTTCTTACTGCCTTTGATTTGCTGTAATCTCCAGTTGATGTAGGCAAACAGAGGCTTTGAAATCATTGACACCTCGTCAATAACAATGATCTCCGCATTTGACAGCTGTGCCCTCACTTCATCTATTAGATTTCCAAGTCCTTGGTAGGGTGGCTTCAAGCTTCTTGGCAACTTCAGCAGAGAATGCAAAGTGTTGCCTGAAATGTTGAAAGCTGCTGTTCCTGTAAATGCAGTTAGTTTGGGCATGGATATGTCTGCTTCCTCACGTAGTCTGGTAAGTTTACAGAGTATCTTTGTCGCCTCAGCATAGATGCACTTTATCAGGTGTGATTTGCCTGTCCCTGCACCACCAGTGACAAAGTAATAGAATGGGTCAGGATTTAGGCCACGCACACGGTTAGTGCACCAGTCACAAACTGAGTAGAATGTCTGAGCTTGTGTCCGGTTAAGGTTTCTGTACATTTTCCGAAGGAAATCAGGGCACATTTGTGGGGCCTTCACAGTAAGCGCAATTCCACCTGTTTGTTTGTGACGTGTATACTCCGGAACATCATCTTGTTCATTCTCATGAAGTGGCTCCCCTTCTTTGCGTTCCTCTATACATTCCAACCTATCCAACTCAGCTTCTGGGGCAAAGGTGTTCCAAGCATCTTCAACAGGGCCGTTTTTTACAAAGTCATCCAAGACTTGTTCCACAATTTTGTTGTGTTGTTCGAACTTCTTTTGGTTGCTGGTAACAATTGCAGACACTGCTCGGATTGCTTCTTCTCCTGGTAAGCTCACACAGGCGCCTTTGTAAAAATCCTGGTGTGTTGGGAACCTTACAGTTTTCAGTGATGACTCTGAACGGTGGGGGAGGTAGAGTTTAAGCAGTCTGCCGTAGTAGTTCTCAGGGTCCTTCTTCTCTGAGAAGCGTGCGTACCTGATGATTGCAGGCTTCCCTCTCGTGCGTTTTTGAATCATTCCCATTTCATTCAATAGGCTGACACGCTTGCTGTCTTCCTTTTGCTTGCCATCTTCCTTCTGCTTGCCATAGACAACCCTGTAATGGGATGCAAAGTCTGCCAGACACATGGACTCAAACTCTGGTGTTTCGGGTCTGGCTCTGTATTTGTCGACAAAACTCGTCATCCACACATTAAGAGAATCGGCTGGTTTGTTCTGCAATGCACTGAGCGGGAGACTCATTTTCAGTGCGTTGTCCCCAGTTGGCAGAAAAACAACCTCACGTGAGCAAGACTTCATTTTCAAGCTGCACGTACGGGCCACAGACTCCTGGGCGCTGACCTCTCTGTGTTTTGAATAAGCCTGAAGAACCTCTTTCATTTCTTCTCGTTCTGTCGCTGTTTCTGGGCTCATTTCTTTGACTATTGTTTTGAGATAGTCACTCAGCTCCCGTTCTGGCTTGGATATGTAGGACAACATGTACATGATGCAACCATACTCATCAAGAATGTACTGGATGTCCATGTTGGCGTTCCAGGCCATCAGTAAATGTGGATTGTAGTTGTTCACCCAGCAGTCCTTGACATCACGCTTCATTAGAATCACGCTTGAGGAGGTCAATGCCTGAATGTACAAGTTGTACTGATTCAAAGTCATATCACACTGTGCCAGTAGCTGTGACATGTCTTCAAGCTGCACTTTTGGGTTATTAAGCAAATCCCAGACTGGTTTCAGTTTGTTTTTGGCTGCTTGTGGTTTCATTGCACAATCTCCTTGTTCTTCTGGCATCGGGTAAGTTATCCTCGTTTTTCTAATAGGTGGCTTTGGAAATCCAAATCTGCATACTCTGTTACCTTTCTTGCATGATTTTGAATTAGATCTGCTGTGCATTTGAAGTTCTGTTACAAATCTGTGAAGTAAGGCCTGTTTGGCTTCATCAGGCAGCTGGCATGAGATGTTATGATCTATAAAGGCACACACCTTGTCATCACTGTCTTGTCCAAATATAGGAGCTCCTGCTACCCAACAGAGACAATGTATATGAGGGCTCCCTCTCGCCTGAAATTCAACCCGGTAAAAGTAATCGATAACTTCACCAATTGGCTGTGCAGGACCCAACAGCAGCTCTCGCATCAGAGCATCAACCCGTTTGTCAAACATGCGCATGGTGGTCACTGGGTTGCCTCGAAGAATGTCACACTTTTCAGCCCAGTCTAGCCCCGCAAAATCCACCTTTTGACCTTGTTGTGCCTTTATTGCCGTTATTACCTCTGGCCATCTGAATTCTGCAGCAGAGAAGGTAAGAAAAAATGTTGGCTTACCCAATTGTCTGACCATGGCTAGCAAATTCTTCAGATTTTTATCCCAGTAAGCTGGACTCCCTCTCAGTGGTTGCATGAACCTTGTGGCATCTCGGTTTCGCACCAACCTCTCAACCTCACACTTGTCCTGTAGCAGCTTGTTGGATATTTTCCGTCCATCCCTGGTATTGGGTTTTCCTTTCCTTAACTGGATGGACATGCTGCTTTTGGCCATGTGTGTTTCTGTGACAAACTGCGCAAAGAAGAGGTAGCTTGTGTCTCTTGCAAAACGAGTATCAACACAAAAAAGCCTTGCATTGAAATACATGCTCGGGGACAGTTTGACTTGTCTTGCCTGGTCCAATGTATTCTGTCCAGTAGGGAACTGAACAGGGAAAGCCATTGCCTCAAGCCTAGGAACTTTAAAGAAGCTGACAGGTGTGTTTCCTTGTGCAGGTGCAATGCTGAATATTCCATCACCGTGTGTCAGTGCTTCCTCTCCAAGGTCAGATGGCTGCAAACAACTGTCTAGGCCAATTCCAGGTCTTAGTGTATCCTTCTCATCCTCTGCATTGGGAGGTTGTTGGTCATGGCCTTCCTGTTGCTCAGAAGCAGCCGGTAAACATGCAGACTGTACCTCTGATGGATCACAATTTTCGATGCGTTCAAGTATCTCCATCATTTCAGTTTCGTCACAACTGTCGAGTTCCATCCCATCATCATTATCATCATCATCAGCGATTGTCTCATCCACTCTAATTGAAATGTCACTGTAGTCGGGGTGTGTGTCAATGAGTTTTGACAGACCTGCTACTACATTTCCCATGTTGACATAATGAAACAGCTGGTGGCCTTTGTAAGTCAGACGTCTTTTCAGCTTCACTCTGTGTAACTGGGATTTGCTGTGCGATCTTGGTAGAGTATTGACCGTGGTTTCCACCTCGGATGGCACACACACTACAGCGCCATGTATAGCTGCCTGTCGACCTTTGGGAAGTGTGATGATCTTGGCAAATGGCAGTATTTTGGCCAAAAGTTGTCTTTCCAGCACATTCAAATCGCAGAGCTCTGGGGGAATGGGCGCCAGCTCCATGTTGTTAGCTACAGCGATGGATGATTTGTGTCCTGCTTTTAAATGTAAATCACAGTTGTGACAAATCCATTCTTTGGTCCTTTCATCTGGTACGGTGCATTGTTCAGGTCCTTGACAGTGATTGTTGCACACATGGACATATTTCCCTGTCAAACAGGCAGCAACAATGTGTAGATTCTTCTTGTAATTGCTGTGAATGCAATGTTTCACTTGGTTAGGGAAAAGGGTGCGATGACACATCGTGCACACAAATGTTGGCCCAGCTTTAATGCATTCATGGAAAGTGGATATAGCTGTCTGCATTAGGCTGTTGTCCACTGGTTGACTGCATTCCCGCATGACACGAGTCCATCGTCTGTATTTCATTCTTATTTTGAAGGCACATTGCATCTTATGGGTTATGCGAAAATCTGCTTGAGTTTGACGCTTCATTTTCATGTAACTCATGCAATGTTGCAAGTGACGTTTTCTGAAAGCAGGATCATTATGATATTTTCTGGTGATGTATTGCTTCTGCTTCAACTTGAAATCGACATTTGTGGCATATTTTCTGGTGATGTATTGCTTCTTCTTCAAGTTGTAATCTGCATTTGTCGCATATTTTCTGGTGGTGTACTGCTTCTGTTTCAAGTTGAAATCTGCATTTGTCGCATATTTTCTGGTGATGTATTGCTTCTGCTTCAAGTTGAAATTGGCATCTGTTGCATATTTGCGAATGATATATTGCTTCTGCTTCAACTTAAAATCAGCATCTGCTCTGTATCGGCTGGTGATGTATGTCCTTTTCTTATTGGTGACAGACATCTTTGTAGCCTTGAAATCACGCCTTCTTTCATTTCTGTGTCTTGTCTTCAGTTTTTGTCGTCTCTGTGCATTTAATTTGGACAATGCCTTACTGTCCTTCCATATGCCCTGTGAGGATTTCGCATCAACTGACCGTGGAGAATGCTTGCTGGCTGGGAATCCAGTGTGTGTTACATCTTTGGTCATCTGTGTCACTTTGTTCTCCACATGCTTTGCATTATGTGGTTTGTCAGATTGCACCAGTGGGGACAGCAAACCATCTGACAGACGTCTTGCACGATGAAATGAGACTGGCATGAAGTCATACTGCAGTCCATCAATAGGGCCTCTGGTGTCTGTAAGGAGCAATTCATACAACTTATAAATCCTTGCCCCCATATCACTCAAATGTGTAAAAGTGATCATAACAGCTTTTCCTTTTCCAGTGGCAGGAAGTCCATCCTTATTTCGACTATGAGAATCAAACAGTCCATATCTCCCAGACTTGTCTCTGAACAATGCAATGCAATATGGCACTACTATAAAAAGTGCATGTGTAACATCTGCATTGAGGCACTGAAGTCTTGTGGAGAGGTCAACAAACCAACCTTGGTTGTCACCGTCTACCGTGTCTCTCATACATCCCGATAACACTGGAGATTTAACAACGTTATACTCATATTTGTCAGTGTTGACTCTGAGGGGCACTTCTTCCATTGTCAAGTGTTGATGCTGATAGACATTTCTTTGTTTTAGCTGTTTTATTGTTGAGCCATACAAGCTGTTGCCCTTCTTCAGTATTTGATCAAGATCACCCTTTCTCACAGCATCAAGCTCACTGTGGTATGCCAAAAATGTCAGAGCCATGCATGTACACTGTTTGTTCCTTAACCTTCCATAGCCATGATGACCCTGATGAAATGATGCCTGCACAGAAATCTCACTTGGTACACATGGTTCTTGCATGCCATGGTTTTCAGAAGTGCCCATCACACTGTCACTGTGCTCTTGAACTTGACACTGAGTTGAACATGAAAATGACACCACAGGTTCACTATGTACCTCCTGGGCACATTCACTGTCACAAACCTCCATATCCACTATGCTGCTGAGGGGCTCCGGATCCAGTTTAGTCCAGCGTATCTTTGCAGCTTTAGATCTCTTTCCTTTAGATGGCATGATGATATTTGTGGAAGGAGCTATAATTCTCCTCAGAGCTTTGTTCGAAGAGCTATAATTCCCCTCAGAGTTGTGTTGGAGGAGGAGCTATAATTCGCCTCGGAGCTGTGTGGGAGGAGCTATAACTCCCCTCTGAGCTGTGTGGGAGGAGCAATAATGCTATAATTCCCCTCAGAGCTGTGTGGGAGGAGATACAATTCCCCTTAGTGTTGTGTGGGAGGAGCTATAATTCCCCTTAGAGCTGTGTGGGAGAAGCTATATTTCCCCTCAGAGCTGTGTGGGAGAAGCTACATTTCCCATCAGAGTTGTGTGGGAGAAGCTATAATTCCCCTCAGAGCTGTTTAAAAGGAGCTATAATTCCCCTCACAGCGGTGTGGAAGAAACTATAATTCCTCTCAGAGTTGTGTGGGAGGAGCTCTAATTCTCCTCAGCTGTGTGGGAGGAGCTATAATGCTAAGCTGCAATTCCCCTCAGAGCTGTGTAGGAGGAGCTATAATTCCCCTCACAGCGGTGTGGGAGAAACTATAATTCCCCTCAGAGTTGTGTGGGAGGAGCTATAATGCTATAATTCCCCTTTGAGCTGTGTGGGAGGAGCTATAATTCCCCTCAAAGCTGTATTGGAGGAGCTATAACTTCCCTCCAAGCTGTGTGGGAGGAGCTATAATGCTATAATTGTCCTTAGAGCTGTGTGAGAGGAGCTATAATTCCCCTCAGAGCTTTGTGATTTTTTTTTTTCAAAAATGATTTTGTTTTTTTGTTTTTTCAAAAATGATTTTGTTTTTTTGTTTTTTCAAAAATGATTTTTTTTAATTATTTTTTTTTTCAAAAATGAAATTTTTTTTTTCAAAAATGAATTTTGTTTTTTTCAAAAATGATTTTTTTTTTTAAATTTTTTTTTTCAAAAGTAATTTTTTTTTCAAAAATATATTTTTTTTTCAAAAATATTTTTTTTTTTTCAAAAATATTTTTTTTTTTTACATGGGGCGGTCATAATGTTTTGGCTGATCATGGGGTGGTCATAATGTTTTGGCTGATCATGGGGTTGTCAGCTTTTGTCACCTCCCACTCTAGTTTTGAACATTTCGCCATTCATTCCTATGGGACCAATTTTGCCGCAAAAACGACGATATTTCGTGGACCATTCGGCGAAACGTTCCACAAAGTAATAGCACACCAATCGGGAAAAATCCGCACGTTTGGGTATATTACTTGTCTCTGTAGTGTGGAAAATGTGGGAGGAGTCTACAAGCATTATCAAGTCTAGCAGATGAAGTCACATGCATTTGGGGTGTCTCAGCATCTTGTGTTTACAACCACTGTTTCCTAGCAACATTTCCTTTTGAACATTTTGCCATTCATTCCTATGGGACCAATTTCGCCGCAAAAACGACCATATTTCGTGGACCATTCGGCGAAACGTTCCACAAAGTGATAGCACACCAATCGGGAACAATCCACACGTTTTGGTATATTACTTGTCTCTGTAGTGTAAAAACTGTGGGAGGAGTCTACAAGCATTATCAAGTCTAGCAGATGAAGTCACATGCATTTGGGGTGTCTCAGCATCTTGTGTTTACAACCACTGTTTCCTAGCAACGCTCATGCCCTGTTTATGCTTCCCAAATACTACTTCATCAAAACTGCCCCATCAGAATTACCCCATCAAAACTGCCCCATCATATTCCTCTATTATAAATCAGTACATGGTGTGTCTGTCCCCTCCCCCGGGCTCTGTAATCAGAGCTGAGATGCTCCAGCCACCTTCCCCCCTGTGTATAACAGAAGCTTTGGTAACCATGGCAACAAAACAAACACTAACAGCTGAAAGAGCTGAACATTTTTTTCAAAAGTAATTTTTTTTTTCAAAAATGAATTTTTTTTAATCAAAAATGAATTTTTTTTAATCAAAAATGATTTTTTTTTTCAAAAGTAATTTTTTTTTTCAAAGGTAATTTTTTTTTTCAAAAATGAATTTTTTTATTTCAAAAATATTTTTTTTTTCGAAATTATTATTTTTTTTTAAAGTAATTTTTTTTTCAAAAATAATTTTTTTTTTCAAAAATATTTTTTTTTTCAAATATATTTTTTTTTCAAAAATAATTTTTTTTTTAAAAGAAATTTTTTTTTCAAAAATATTTTTTTTTTTCAAAAATAATTTTTCAAAAATGAAATTTTTTTTTTCAAAAATGAAATTTTGTTTTTCAAAAATGAATTTTGTTTTTTTCAAAAATTATTTTTTTTTTAATTTTTTTTTTTTTCAAAAGTAATTTTTTTTTCAAAAATATATTTTTTTTTCAAAAATATTTTTTTTTTTTCAAAAATATTTGTTTTTTTACATGGGGCGGTCATAATGTTTTGGCTGATCATGGGGTGGTCATAATGTTTTGGCTGATCATGGGGTTGTCAGCTTTTGTCACTTCCCACTCTAGTTTTGAACATTTCGCCATTCATTCCTATGGGACCAATTTCGCCGCAAAAACGTCATTTCGTGGACCATTCGGCAAAACATTCCACAAAGTAATAACACACCAATCGGGAACAATCCGCTCGTTTCGGTATATTATTTGTCTCTGTAGTGTGAAAACTGTGGGAGGAGTCTACAAGCATTATCAAGTCTAGCAGATGAAGTCACATGCATTTGGAGTGTCTCAGCATCTTGTGTTTACAACCACTGTTTCCTAGCAACGCTCATGCCCTGTTTATGCTTCCCAAATACTGCTTCATCAAAACTGCCCCATCAGAATTACCCCATCAAAACTGCCCCATCATATTCCTCTATTATAAATCAGTACATGGTGTGTCTGTCCCCTCCCCCGGGCTCTGTAATCAGCTGAGATGCTCCAGCCACCTTCCCCCCTGTGTATAACAGAAGCTTTGGTAACCATGGCAACAAAACAAACACTAACAGTACACTCTGATTAATGGCTAAAATTTCCTGAAATGACCTCTAAACAAATGGCCGTATTTTAAAAACTATACATCCTACAGCGAAGATCTTTATATTGTGAGAATCACAAGACCCAGACCTAGATTTTGATGTATAGTATGTCTCTGAAATATTAAAAATGAAGGCACAGTCGCAGTTTAGAAATTGCCCTTCAAATTTGGAGGGGGCTAGAGTGTAGTTTCAATGAATGTCAATGGACGGCGTGAGTTGCAAACAAATGGTCATATTGTGAAAACTATCAGGACTATGGCTTAGCCGTGGACATGTTTAGTGGCAGCAGGGATAGCTGAACATTTTGATATCAGATTTGTGTAGGTGGGCTTGAAAATGAGGGAGTGGCGGCAGTTTAGAAATCATGTTCTGATTTTCCAGCTTTTGTCATCTCCCACTCTAGTTTCCCCATTCATTCCTATGGGACCAATTTCGCCGCAAAAACGACGATATTTCGTGAACCATTCGGCGAAACGTTCCACAAAGTAATAGCACACCATTCGGGAACAATCCGCACGTTTCGGTATATTACTTGTCTATGTAGTGTAAAAACTGTGGGAGGAGTTAGGGTGGTAAATTTGGCTATAATAATAAGAATAATATATATGTGAGATAACAGTAAGTGGTCTTGCTATGCAAGAACACTTAATTATATATGTGAGATAACAGTAATTAAGTGTTCTTGCATAGCAAGACCACTTACTGTTATCTCACATATATATTATTATTCTTATTCTTATTATTATAGCCAAATTTACCACCCTAACTCCTCCCACAGTTTTTACACTACATAGACAAGTAATATACCGAAACGTGCGGATTGTTCCCGAATGGTGTGCTATTATTTTGTGGAACATTTCGCCGAATGGTTCACAAAATATCGTCATTTTTGCGGCGAAATTGGTCCCATAGGAATGAATGGGAAAACTAGAGTGGGAGATGACAAAAGCTGGAAAATCAGAACATGATTTCTAAACTGCCGCCACTCCCTCATTTTCAAGCCCACCTACACAAATCTTATATCAAAACGTTCAGCTATCCCTGCTGCCACTAAACATGTCCACGGCTAAGCCATAGTCCTGATAGTTTTCACAATATGACCATTTGTTTGCAACTCACGCCGTCCATTGACATTCATTGAAACTACACTCTAGCCCCCTCCAAATTTGAAGGGCAATTTCTAAACTGCGACTGTGCCTTCATTTTTAATATTTCAGAGACATACTATGTACCAAAATCTAGGTCTGGGTCTTGTGATTCTCACAATATAAAGATCTTCGCTGTAGGATGTATAGTTTTTAAAATACGGCCATTTGTTTAGAGGTCATTTCAGGAAATTTTAGCCATTAATCAGAGTGTACTGTTAGTGTTTGTTTTGTTGCCATGGTTACCAAAGCTTCTGTTATACACAGGGGGGAAGGTGGCTGGAGCATCTCAGCTGATTACAGAGCCCGGGGGAGGGGACAGACACACCATGTACTGATTTATAATAGAGGAATATGATGGGGCAGTTTTGATGGGGTAATTCTGATGGGGCAGTTTTGATGAAGCAGTATTTGGGAAGCATAAACAGGGCATGAGCGTTGCTAGGAAACAGTGGTTGTAAACACAAGATGCTGAGACACTCCAAATGCATGTGACTTCATCTGCTAGACTTGATAATGCTTGTAGACTCCTCCCACAGTTTTCACACTACAGAGACAAATAATATACCGAAACGAGCGGATTGTTCCCGATTGGTGTGTTATTACATTGTGGAATGTTTTGCCGAATGGTCCACGAAATGACGTTTTTGCGGCGAAATTGGTCCCATAGGAATGAATGGCGAAATGTTCAAAACTAGAGTGGTAAGTGACAAAAGCTGACAACCCCATGATCAGCCAAAACATTATGACCGTCCCATGTAAAAAAAAAAATATTTTTGAAAAAAAAAAAAAATTTTTGAAAAAAAAAAAATATTTTTGAAAAAAAAATATTTTTGAAAAAAAAAAAATTATTTTTGAAAAAAAATTTCTTTTAAAAAAAAATTATTTTTGAAAAAAAAATATATTTGAAAAAAAAAAATATTTTTGAAAAAAAAATTACTTTAAAAAAAATAATAATTTTGAAAAAAAAATTATTTTTGAAATAAAAAAAATTAATTTTTGAAAAAAAAAATTACCTTTGAAAAAAAAATTACTTTTGAAAAAAATGTTCAGCTCTTTCAGCGAATGATGGAACTTTTTTACTACTATTTATACTTTTTAAAATATTAAGCTTTTTAACACTTTTCACAGTTACTCAAGCCACTCCACCCCACCCAGTTACTCCGCCCACTCCAGTTGTAGAGGCAAGAACACTTTCACAATTTCCCCAGAAATTGTATCTTTTCTAGGTGGTCTTGCTATGCAAGAACACTTAATAATAGTATGAGAACACCAGCAATTGTAGGTAGCTTTAGGTGCACACTGTGCAGAGGACACAGTACACTAACTGCAAATACTGTAGCTGCCTGCCTGTGGAATTAATAGGTTTAGAAGAACACCACCAATTTTATTCAGATAGCTTTAGGTGCACATTGTGCAGAGGACACAGTACACTAACTGTAAATACTGTAGCTGCCTGCCTGTGGAATTAATATAGGATCAGAAAAACACCACCAATTTTCTTCAGGTAGCTTTAGGTGCACACTATGCAGAGGACACCGTACACTAACTGTAAATACTGTAGCTGCCTGCCTGTGGTATTAATATAGGATCAGAAGAACACCACCAATTTTCTTCAGGTAACTTTAGGTGCACACTGTTCAGAGGACACAATACACTAACTGTAAATATTGTAGCTGCCTGCCTGTGGTATTAATAGGAGCAGAACAACAGCAATTGTCTCCAGTTAGCTTAAGGTGCACACTGTGCAGAGGACGCACTACACTAACTGTAAATACTGTAGCTGCCTGCCTGCAGTACTAATAGGATCAGAAGAACACCACCAATTTTCTTCAGGTAGCTTTAGGTGCACACTGTGCAGAGGACGCACTACACTAACTGTAAATACTGCAGCTGCCTGCGGTACTAATAGGATCAGAAGAACACCACCAATTTTCTTCAGGTAGCTTTAGGTGCACACTGTGCAGAGGATGCACTACACTAACTTGTAAACACTGCAGCTGCCTGTGGTACTAATAGGATCAGAAGAACAATGCCAACTTTCTTCAGGTAGCTTTAGGTGCACACTGTGCAGAGGACGCAATACACTAACTGTAAATCCTGCAGTTGCCTGTGGTACTAATAGGATCAGAAGAACACCACCAATTTTCTTCAGGTAGCTTTGGTGCACAATGTGCAGAGGATGCACTACACTAACTTGTAAACACTGCAGCTGCCTGTGGTACTAATAGGTTTAGAAGAACAATGCCAACTTTCTTCAGGTAGCTTTAGGTGCACACTGTGCAGAGGACGCACTACACTAACTGTAAATACTGCAGTTGCCTGTGGTACTAATAGGATCAGAAGAACACCACCAATTTTCTTCAGGTAGCTTTTGGTGCACACTGTTCAGAGGACACAGTACACTAACTGTAAATATTGTAGCTGCCTGCCTGTGGTATTAATAGGAGCAGAACAACAGCAATTGTCTCCAGTTAGCTTAAGGTGCACACTGTGCAGAGGACGCACTACACTAACTGTAAATACTGTAGCTGCCTGCCTGCAGTACTAATAGGATCAGAAGAACACCACCAATTTTCTTCAGGTAGCTTTAGGTGCACACTGTGCAGAGGACGCACTACACTAACTGTAAATACTGCAGCTGCCTGCGGTACTAATAGGATCAGAAGAACACCACCAATTTTCTTCAGGTAGCTTTAGGTGCACACTGTGCAGAGGATGCACTACACTAACTTGTAAACACTGCAGCTGCCTGTGGTATTAATAGGAGCAGAATATTGTAGCTGCCTGCCTGTGGTATTAATAGGAGCAGAACAACAGCAATTGTCAGCAATTAGTGCCTGTGGTACTAATAGGATCAGAAGAACAATGCCAACTTTCTTCAGGTAGCTTTAGGTGCACACTGTGCAGAGGACGCACTACACTAACTGTAAATCCTGCAGTTGCCTGTGGTACTAATAGGATCAGAAGAACACCATCAATTTTCTTCAGGTAGCTTTTGGTGCACACTGTGCAGAGGATGCACTACACTAACTTGTAAACACTGCAGCTGCAGGTAGCTTTAGGTGCACACTGTGCAGAGGACGCACTACACTAACTGTAAATCCTGCAGTTGCCTGTGGTACTAATAGGATCAGAAGAACACCACCAATTTTCTTCAGGTAGCTTTGGTGCACAATGTGCAGAGGATGCACTACACTAACTTGTAAACACTGCAGCTGCCTGTGGTACTAATAGGTTTAGAAGAACAATGCCAACTTTCTTCAGGTAGCTTTAGGTGCACACTGTGCAGAGGACGCACTACACTAACTGTAAATCCTGCAGTTGCCTGTGGTACTAATAGGATCAGAAGAACACCACCAATTTTCTTCAGGTAGCTTTTGGTGCACACAGTTCAGAGGACACAGTACACTAACTGTAAATATTGTAGCTGCCTGCCTGTGGTATTAATAGGAGCAGAACAACAGCAATTGTCTCCAGTTAGCTTAAGGTGCACACTGTGCAGAGGACGCACTACACTAACTGTAAATACTGTAGCTGCCTGCCTGCAGTACTAATAGGATCAGAAGAACACCACCAATTTTCTTCAGGTAGCTTTAGGTGCACACTGTGCAGAGGATGCACTACACTAACTTGTAAACACTGCAGCTGCCTGTGGTACTAATAGGATCAGAAGAACAATGCCAACTTTCTTCAGGTAGCTTTAGGTGCACACTGTGCAGAGGACGCACTACACTAACTGTAAATCCTGCAGTTGCCTGTGGTACTAATAGGATCAGAAGAACACCACCAATTTTCTTCAGATAGCTTTTGGTGCACACTGTGCAGAGGATGCACTACACTAACTGTAAATACTGCAGTTGCCTGTGGTACTAATAGGATCAGAAGAACACCACCAATTTTCTTCAGGTAGCTTTAGGTGTACGCTGTGCAGAGGATGCACTACACTAACTGTAAATACTGCAGCTGCCTACGGTACTAATAGGATCAGAAGAACACCACCAATTTTCTTCAGGTAACTTTAGGTGCACACTGTGCAGAGGACGCACTACACTAACTGTAAATACTGTAGCTGCCTGCCTGTGGTATTAATATAGGATCAGAAGAAAACCACCAATTTTCTTCAGGTAACTTTAGGTGCACACTGTTCAGAGAACACAGTACACGAACTGTAAATACTGTAGCTGCCTGCCTGTGGTATTAATAGGAGCAGAACAACAGCAGTTGTCTCCAGTTAGGTTTAGGTGCACACTGTGCAGAGGACGCACTACACGAACTGTAAATACTGCAGCTGCCTGCCTGCGGTACTAATAGGATCAGAAGAACACCACCAACTTTCTTCAGGTAGCTTTAGGTGCACACTGTGCAGAGGACGCACTACACTAACTGTAAATACTGCAGCTGCCTGCGGTACTAATAGGATCAGAAAAACACCACCAATTTTCTTAAGGAAGCTTTAGGTGCACACTGTGCACAGGACATACTACACTAACTGTAAATACTGCAGCTGCCTGCGGTACTAATAGGATCAGAAGAACACCACCAATTTTCTTCAGGTAGCTTTAGGTGCACACTGTACAGAGGATGCACTACACTAACTTGTAAACACTGCAGATGCCTGTGGTACTAATAGGATCAGAAGAACAATGCCAATTTTCTTCAGGTAGCTTTAGGTGTACACTGTGCAGAGGATGCACTACACTAACTGTAAATACTGCAGCTGCCTACGGTACTAATAAGATCAGAAGAACACCACTAATTTTCTTCAGGTAACTTTAGGTGCACACTGTGCAGAGGACGCACTACACTAACTGTAAATCCTGCAGTTGCCTGTGGTACTAATAGGATCAGAAGAACACCACCAATTTTCTTCAGGTAGCTTTTGGTGCACACTGTGCAGAGGACGCACTACACTAACTGTAAATACTGCAGTTGCCTGTGGTACTAATAGGATCAGAAGAACACCACCAATTTTCTTCAGGTAGCTTTTGGTGCACACTGTTCAGAGGACACAGTACACTAACTGTAAATATTGTAGCTGCCTGCCTGTGGTATTAATATAGGATCAGAAGAACACCACCAATTTTCTTCAGGTAACTTTAGGTGCACACTGTTCAGAGGACACAGTACACTAACTGTAAATACTGTAGCTGCCTGCCTGTGGTATTAATAGGAGCAGAACAACAGCAATTGTCTCCAGTTAGCTTTAGGTGCACACGCAGAGGACGCACTACACTAACTGTAAATACTGTAGCTGCCTGCGGTACTAATAGGATCAGAAGAACACCACCAATTTTCTTAAGGTAGCTTTAGGTGCACACTGTGCAAAAGACATACTACACTAACTGTAAATACTTCAGCTGCCTGTGGTACTAATGGGATCAGAAGAACACCACCAATTTTCTTCAGGTAGCTTTTGGTGCACACTGTGCAGAGGATGCACTACACTAACTGTAAATACTGCAGCTGCCTACGGTACTAATAGGATCAGAAGAACACCACACATTTTCTTCAGGTAACTTTAGGTGCACACTGTGCAGAGGACACAGTACACTAACTGTAAATACTGTAGCTGCCTGCCTGCGGTATTAATATAGGATCAGAAGAACACCACCAACTTTCTTCAGGTAACTCTAGGTGCACACTGTTCAGAGGACACAGTACACTAACTGTAAATACTGTAGCTGCCTGGCTGTGGTATTAATAGGAGAAGAACAACAGCAATTGTCTCCAGTTAGCTTTAGGTGCACACTGTGCAGAGGACACACTACACTAACTGTAAATCCTGCAGTTGCCTGCGGTACTAATAGGATCAGAAGAACACCACCAATTTTCTTCAGGTAGCTTTTGGTGCACACTGTGCAGAGGACGCACTACACTAACTGTAAATACTGAAGTTGCCTGTGGTACTAATAGGATCAGAAGAACACCAACAAATTTTTTTCAAGTAGCTTTAGGTGCACACTGTGCAGAGGACGCACTACACTAACTGTAAATACTGCCTGTTGCCTGCGGTACTAATAGGGTCAGAAGAACACCACAAATTTTCTTTAGGTAGCTTTAGGTGCACACTGTGCAGAGGATGCACCACACTAACTGTAAATACTGTAGCTAATATGACTAATAGGATCAGAAGAACACCAGCAATTTTCTTCAGGTAGCTGTAAATACTGTAAAAGCACCTGCCTGCCTGTCAGTAGGAAGAGAATAACAGGAAGGGATCTAGCTAAACTGAATACAGTGTATATATGTACAATACCTAGGATGCATATATATACACACAATACACTGTAATGCCCCGTACACACGGTCGGACATTGATCGGACATTCCGACAACAAAATCCTCGGATTTTTTCCTACGGATGTTGGCTCAAACTTGTTTTGCCTACACACGGTCGCACAAAGTTGTCGGAATTTCCGATCACCAAGAACGCGGTGACGTCAAGCACGTACGACGAGACTAGAAAAGGCCGGTTCAGAACCAAGCGCGGCACCCTTTGGGCTCCTTCTGCTAATCTCGTGTTAGTAAAAGTTTGGTGAGAGACGATTCGCGCTTTTTCAGACTCGTGGCTTTCAGATCGTTTTCTGCCGTTCGGTTTGTGCTTGTGGGTTTGTATCTGCTCTTCAGTGCGTGGCGTCAGTTCATATCGGAGTTTTCTGTGCGATCTTGTCCGCTCGTTGCTGTTTTTCAGGTCGCTCTTCACAGGCCTTGCTGTTCTTCAGTGCGTACTGTTACTTCGTTCTGAGCAGCCGACCGTTTTCTAGCCATGTTTCGTATGCGTACTCCTCATACAGTTCGTGCTGTGCGGGGGCTTGGTGTTGGGGTCCTGACCTTGACACAAGTCCAGTCCATGAACAGGGTGGGGAGGAGTTCATGGACCAAGAATTGGTTGCTTCAGCGTGACCAGTTCTGTCATATGCCTTTGCTCCGTGAGATCCGTGAGAATAATCCTGATGATTTTAGGAACTTTCTCCGGATGACGGACCCCGTGTTTCACCGTCTGTTGGCTTCGCTGACCCCCTATATCAGCAGGCAGGATACCTGCATGAGGCAAGCCATCACTCCGGAGCAGAGGTTGGTCGCTACCTTGCGGTATTTGGCCACAGGGAGAAGCCTGCAGGACCTCAAGTTCTCGACAGGCATCTCCCCCCAGGCTCTTCTTTGTGGACATTTACTGCTTGTGTTTGTTTTAGCTGACCCTGACAGAAATGTGTTGAGTGCAGAAAATGGCGTGATTGTGTAACCTTATACAAAGCACTGTTGGCTGTTATTTACTAAATGCAAAGACACTTTTCACTACAAGTGCACTTGCAACTGCACTGAAACTGCACTTGTAGTGCAAAGAGGATTTGCCCTTAGGAAATAACCCCCATTTTCTCCTAAAACAACAATTACATCACCCCAAAAATGTTGTAGCATTGAGACAATAATCCACACATTCTTGATGAACAATCTTTTTAATACCTGCACAATCACATGTGCATTTACCAAAGGTTTTTCTGACAAACCGACATGTTTGTTGTATAACAATTTTTGTGGTGTCATTATCCAAAATCAAAATGTGCATTTTATAGAAAACAGGCCTGTGTAAAACCCACAAGAAAGACACAAATCTTGATCTTACAAAGTTCACATTTGGTAGAACTGGAAGGCAATATCAGACATGAGTATTTAGGAACTGGGTTTGATATTGCGTTCAGATGGGGGGAAATCACCCCTGGAAAAGCCAAATTTGGAAGATGCACACTAATTTCACAATGTCAACATGTGCTATCTGCTATTAGGGGGGATCAAGGGACGTTTTTTGGGGGAGAAAGCCCTTCCTCACCGCTACTTTATTATTGAGGAAGGGGTTGCACCCCCAAAACGCGTCCATTGATCTCCCGTGATGGCAGATAGCACATGTTGGCACACTGTGTGCATCCTCCAATTTTGGCTTTGGGAAAAATCACCAAAACATTTTGCACATTGTAGCACACAAAAGAAGAAAGTGATTTGGAGGGGTTTTAAACTCGCCCCAAAACATCAATGATGTTTTTATATTTTGGAATAACATCATTGATGTTTTGCTTGATGTTTTCCAATTGTAAATTACACCCCATGATCTCCCCGATCAGGATCTGGGCACTTTCTGATGTGAAAGGATCTGGATCCACAACCTCATGATCACCTAAAAGGAAAGGAAACCCAAAATAAATTAGGTCTAAAAAAAATGCCGCCATCCATCTCTTATCTGAGCCTGTGGTCGCAGACACTCACCTGTTGTGGTGACTAGTTCCACCACATCTTCTTCCTCCTGCTTATCTTGTGTTGGGGGGATTTTCCCTTCTTCCAGAGGGGGGGGGCTCTGGTCTCCTCAGATGAGGGGTGTCCTCCGAGTCTTTTCTCCCCTATGTAAAACAAAAATGGTATACTTAGCACACAGATATTTGATGGCAGAACTATAAAGATGAAACATTGCTTGGAAGTGGGGTACAATTGTCTGTTTTAGCAGAGTTCCAAGATGTAGCTTTTTTAGTGTCCTTTGTCAACCTGCAATACTTTACCTGTTTTGTACAAGCTTCACAGATGGAGACCCCCCTATAGTATACACTGGAGCACCTGTGTGGCCCCCCTAATAAAAAGGGTGTTCTGGGGTCCCACACTAGTGCTCCAGTGTCCAGATGTGAAAACAGCTGCTCAGTGTCCTCTCCTTACACACAATCTAGTTTGCATTTCATTCTAGTAACAAAGCCATCTACACAACCCAATTCTTTGAAGACAAGTATAGGGCGTCAAAATGGTGGCCAAATGCATATGGGCTAAACAATGGTATTTTATATTTGCCACGAAAAATGTGTGATCCGAACGAATAATGTGCCCATGAACATGAAAGTTGCCATTTTAAACTACAACAGTTCCTAAAAGCACATGGAGCAGCACGAACGTAATAAACATAAAGAATAGGAACACAGCACAACTACTTACTTTTTTGCAGCACTCTCCGGATCTTTCTGTACTGCTCATGTTCTCGTAATTTCAGGTCCGACCACCGCTTCCTGAGCTGATCTTTCGATCGCCGTACCCCGAATTTCCGGTGCAGACTCCTGACCACATTCGCCATGATCTTGGCCTTTCGGACATTGTGGTTGGGGTAAGGCCCATACTTTCCATCATAGTCGGCCTTCTTCAGGATGTCCACCATTTCCAACATCTCCCCAAAGGACATATTTGAGTCCTTCAATCTCCTTCTGGATCGGGACGTTTCAGGCTCCAGCCTTTCCTCCTCCTCCTCGTTGCTGTACTTAGCACTATCCTGCTGTCTCTCCGCCATGTGCTCTTCCTCCACTGCGCCGAACGAAAAGGGGCGGGGAATAGAATAGAAAGAACTTCATGGGCGGGCGGAGTTATACGCATGCGCAGTGTGTATAAATCGTAACGCGCGCGTCTTACGTACGATCTGTGAGCGGAGGAAGGAGCATCGGAGACGCCGATCGTGCTAACGAAGGTAGGATCTAAACTTGGGCCTATACTGCTTCGAAATTGAAGCCTATATTGTAACAAGATTAGGGGAGTTTGGCCTGACCTTAGGGTTTGTCATGTGTTGTGTCTTGCAGAGAAAATGGATGGGTTCAACGACCACAATTTCCTGCCCCTGTTCATAGACAAGTACAGGGAGCTGCCCTGTCTGTGGCAAGTGAGACACCCCCATTATAACCACAAACAGAAGATGCAGGCAGCGCTGGAGAAACTGCTGGAGTTGGTGAAGCCGGTGGTCCCCACAGCAACCATCCCTTATTTAAAAGCTAAAATTGGTGGCCTGAGGAGCACTTATCTTAGGGAGCGCAAGAAGGTCGCAGATTCCCAGAGGTCCGGAGCTGCAGCAGATGACATTTATGTCCCCAGGCTGTGGTACTATGAGAGACTGCGATTTCTGTCAGACCACACTGAAGTCAGGGAATCCCTCTCCACTCTTCCTTCCACGCTTCCTTCCATCCCAGCTGAGGCTTCCGATGTCCAACCTGGGCCTTCCAGCCAGGAAGAAGTGGAGGAGCCCAGCTGGAGTCAGGTATAGAATTCTTCTACAGATTTCTGGGCAATAAATAAATGATGTTTACTAGATGTTATTATTGATCACTAATTGCTGATTAAAAAAAGTGTTTTACATATCAATAGACAGTAGTGGGCAAAAATAATTGGGACAAGAATGCAAAATGCTGGGCTCAGAAGGATAGTCTGTTATATTTGTTAACATTGAATTTGAAGCAGTCAGGAGGTGAAAATTGTGTGTGATTGATGAAAACAATACTAAAACTATGTCCCTTTTTCATACACAGGAAGACCTCAGCCAGGAGGAGGCTGTGGAATGTGGCAGTCAGGAGGAGGCGGGGATTAGTGGCAGCCAGGAGGAGGCGGGGATTAGTGGCAGCCAGGAGGAGGCGGGGCTAAGTGTCAGCCAAGAGAAGCCTGGGACAAGTCGCAGCCTGACTGAGTCTCAGGTCCCTCCCCTCCGCCTGTCATATAAAAGGGCCAGGAAGGCCACTCCCAGTCCTGTGCAGGATTCAGTATACAGGCTGATCCAGGAGGCTTCGGCGTCCCTCAGAGCCTTCCCCAGTCCTGCAGAGGCCTTTGCCTGCATGGCTGCCACCAAATTGCTGGGCATGCAGGAGGGCCAACGCAAGATCTCTGAGGACCTGATTTATAAAGTCCTTCGGAAGGGGGAGAGTGGGGAACTGACACACAAGACGGATGTCATGGAGAGGGACGATCCTCCTCCTCCTCCTCCTGCTGCCACAACTCTACCACCACAGCCACAGCGTGGAAGGAAGCGTGGAAAGAAGACCACAGAGTGATGACCCTGGGTTCAGTCTGGTATGACAGAAGCTGCAGTCTCTCGTATGACCACAGCCTGGGGACATAGATGTCATCTGCTGCTTTCCGGATCTCTGGGACTTCTGGACCAGACTGCCCTCCCTTAGATAAGGACTCCTCAGGCCACCAATTTTGCTTTTAAATAATTGATGTCTGCCCTGGGGGTCCAAGGCTTCGCCCACTTCTGCAGTTTCTCCAGCGTTGCCTCCCTCTTTGTTTATAGTTGTGACCCCTTAATAAAATATTTTTAGGTAAATTCTACTCTCCTGTGTGTGTTTTCATCCAAAAAGGACAGTTTGTTGGTGAGTATTCAGGTACATTTCTAAAGTACAATGTGAAATTAACAAGGGACAACAACACCAAACAATCTCCTCCTACAGATTAAATCGAACAACATATCAATGGTGTTGTGGGAACTTGTCACAAAAAACACACAAACATTTTCGGGAGTACTGTACAAATCAAAATCACCAAAAAAAAAAAAAAAAGAGAAACACAAAAAAAGATTCTACATTAAAGTAAAAAAAAAAATAAAACAAATATGTTGTCAGATGTGAGAAATCAAAATATATTGAGGGAATCCCGATAAATAGTAACGAAAGAAGTTTGTGGGAAGTGTGTGTGAATATGAGCATCAAAACGACTTAATTCTTATCACATTATAAAGAAGAGAGTGCGCTGTATTAAACCATTTTTTACATTGCAGCGTGACGAAAGTGCTTTATCTATTACGAACGCTAAGTTTACCAGAACGAGCTGTCCCGTGTCGGAATTTCTTCTGAGCATGCGTGGCACTTTGTGCGTCGGAACAGGCCACACACGGTCGGAATTGACGCGATCGGATTTTGTTGTCGGAAAATTTTATCTCCTGCTGTCCAACTTTGTGTGTCGGAAAATCAGATGGAAAATGTCCGATGGCGCCCACACACGGTCGGAATTTCCGACAACACGCTCCGATCGGACATTTTCCATCGGAAAATCCGACCGTGTGTATGGGGCATTAGTGTAGCTAACTAACTCGCCTGTCTACTCTATCTAACTTAAATCAAATGACACTGCCCCTCTGTCTATCTCTCTGCTGCCACCGCAACACAGGCGGCCTTATATAGTGTGGGGCGTGTACTAAACCCCCTGAGCCATAATTGGCCAAAGCCACCCTGGCTTTGGCCAATTACGGCTCTCTGTACAGACGGGGCTGTGATTGGCCAAGTATGTGGGTCATAGTGCATGGTTGGCTATTCATCAGCCAGCAATGCACTGCGATGCCACAGTGAATTATGGGCCGTGACGCGCCACTCGAATTTGACGCAAACGGCCCATAACGTTTGAAATTCAAATTCAATGATCGAACATGCGATGTTCGAGTCGAACATGGGTTCGAAGCTCATCCGTATTCCCCTGAAAGAACAGCACTAGTGGCACCTGCCTCTCCTGTTCCGGTTGAGTTTCCCATAAACATTAGAGCTGTCAGCACAACAGTTAGTCAAGTAAACTCCTTCACTATCCCTGAAATGAGGCCACCCTCCGTTTTATCACAAAAACACAGCAGCATAGCAGAGTGTGCAGGCCGGGCTACAAACAAAATTAAGCATCTGCGGCTGAAGAGTAAACTCTCTCTAAAAATTCTTCATCACACTGTGGCAGCACCCTTTGTCCTAAAATTTGGGAGTATTTTGTGACAGTTGGTGATGGCCACACAGCTGCATGTAAACTATGCTGCAGAGAAGTCAGCGGTGGGAGACTGTTGGGTCATCTCACAAACGCTGGGATGAAGCAACACATGCTTAGCCACCATAGGCCAGTGGTGATGAGGGAATAAATGGGTGTGGCTCCCCCAACTACCACAACTATTACCAGCAGCAGTGTCACAGTCACTGCCACTTCTGGAGCTGCAGGTCATACTAAAATGCAAAATAAATCCATACAGCCCACTTTCGAACATTTTGGTGGGTTACATTACCGGGGAATGTCAAAACAGGAGTCCCATAAAATTATGCGCCTCATTGGACAGCTTATAGCTGTTGGGGAGCTTCTTTCAATTTTGTGGAAGGGGAGCCCTTCAAGCAGCTGATGCAGGCTGTGGCACCACAATACCAGGTCCCTTCACACACCACATTTAGTAGAACCTTAGTGCCCTCGCTGTACCAGTCACGTGTTGGGGTTTTGAAGGATTTGCTGGCCAATCAGTGCACTTTACAACTGATTTATGGAGTGCTCCAAGTGGCCAGCAGTGCCTTCCTGTCCTTGACTGCCCATTGGTGGGAGCCCAATGTGTCGCAAGATATATAACCACCACCACAAACAATTGCAAGGTCAAGAAAAACCTCAAGTGCTGTGGTCGCTGCCACAGTGCACAAGACAGGATTGCACTCTTTCCTCCTCCACGCTGAGGTGATGGATCAGCAGCACACATCACAGACTATTCTAAATGCACTTCAGAAAATGATAGGGAAGTGGCTAGGGGAACAGGCAGGCACGAATGTCAAAATGGGACTTTTTGTCAGTGATGGTGGAGCTAACATGACAAAGGCTATCCGTGATGGAAGATTTGTTGGTGTGCGCTGCTGTGCATACATCCTGCATCTAGTCATTAGATATGCTCTCGATGATAACACTAACAGTGGAAGGTTAGCATCACTGCTTGAGTCGTGCCACAAAATTGCTGGTCATTTCCACTGTAGTGTGAAAGATAGATACATATGCTAGAGCGTATACTTGAGCAACAGAGGGCAATTCAAGCAATGGCATGCAACCATTTTATTGGTATTGCCAGACCGCTAGGCAGGGAGGATTGGGTTATGATTGACCATATTGTCACAGTGCTCAGGCCTTTTGAGGATGTCACTGACTATTTAAGCAAAGTGAGTGCTAGCCTGGCACAAGTGGTTCCCCTCTTTGCACACCTTTAAAATAAAATTGATTCCTTCCTTTCCAATAGGGAACGATTGCCTGGTGCCAATATACTTGTTGAAGTTGATGCCCTTGTGAGGAGACTGAAGGAGCAACTCAGCTGGCATATAAAAGAGCTCATCGACTCTCACCCCGAGTTCATGTTAGCCACAATTTGTGACCCCAGAATAAAAGGCAAGATAGCACTCCGCAAAAATACTCTCACCATCTGGAGGGATAGATTGATAAAGAGGGTACGTGAGATGGAAAGGACAATGGGAATACAGCTAGAGGAGGGAGAAGAAGAGGAGCTGGAGATGTCTGATACTCTATTACCTGATACTAGCAGCACTGCTGCCAGTGCTGACTCCACAAGAGCATCAGCTTTTTGGGCTGAGGCACTTGACAGTTTGGTGGGACCCACTAAACAGCCCCCTAGAAAAGAAAAAACTGCTGGTGACATAGTTAGGACTTACCTAGCGGAACCTCCTTTGCCCCCCAGTACAGATCCCTTGAGTTTCTGGGATGAGAAAAAGAGTGTGTGGCCTGCTTTGTCCTCGGTAGTCCAGGAGCTTCTTTCCTGCCCTCAACCACAAACCAGAGTGAGCGGGTGTTTTCTGTAACAGGAAATATATTATGCCCTCAGCGCTCACAATTGCTCCCCCAGCTATTAGAGCAAATGGCTTTTTTAAAAGTCAACCTGCCAAAGCTTGGTTACCCTGCTCTTGACTTTACTCAATCTACATCATCTATGGTAACATAATCTCCACCTGACCCAGACCCACCATCTCCCCTAAGGTCATCATTCCATGCCAAATCATCACATGTCGCATTCTGACCATTTCCGTGAGGGCTTAAATGTTAGATATGGTAGTTACTGTATGTCTGACCTGTACCATCCTATGAAATTTAATAAACATCTGAGTTGGTCAGGATGAAAACAAAGTTCCATTTGGTTTGTTTGTGGTGATTTGGCATGGAATGATCCCCTACTTAACATGTCCCCTACATGGTAAACTTCAAACCAGGTATTAATGAATTCAAATAAAGGTAAAACAAGGACAGTGAACGCAAGTCACCAGTCCATTTAGTAAAGGTGTCATCAATGAACCTGTACCAAACTGTACAGTGTTCATTGAATAACGTACAATGAAATATGAACGCTTGCTCAATCATGTCCGTAAATGCATTAGTGTAAGGGGGTGCTACATTACTACCCATCGCTGCCCCAGCTAGTTGCAAATAATAAATATCCTTAAATAAGAAGAAATTTTCCTCTAGTACAATAGTTAATAAATCCAGGAGAAACAAAATCTGGGCAGAGGTGTATTTTTTTCGAATTAACTAGCAAACGTTTGCAGGCTTCTATACCTAGACTGTGTGGTATAGCTGTATATAGATTGGCAACATCCCATATAACCAGCAGTGCATCAGACGGAATAACAAGAGACTGAATTTTATTTAAAAAATCCAGAGTGTCTCTTATATATGAACGAGTCTTTATAATCAATGGCGTTAAACATTTATCCAAATATTTAGCCAAAGGCATAGTCACTGATGCAGTGCTGGACACAATGGATCTGCCCGGAGGATTAATGGGATCTTTATGTATCTTAGGGAGCACATACTGTTAGGGAAATTTGGCTGTAAGCTATGCACACAGCCATATCTCCTGTGTTAATAGGCACCCATTTCCGTCTTAATGATATAATGTACCTAACCTATCAACCCACGCATCCAAGTAATCAGACATCATCACACTCTTACACTCTCATCTCAGCATGGCTGCCTTTTCTCAGCCAGCCCTTTTATTTACACATCAACAGGAAGTCCCAAAACTACAGGGTTGTGCCTCCAACAGCCAAACGCCTCTTACAAAGTTTGTGACCTCACAGGAAATGAACAACACAGCACGTAAGCACAGGACCAAATAAGGACATGATACAATATACAATACTACAGTTCCTTGTGGGTGGGAGATTATCTGCAAGTGTACGCTCATGGCACCCCAAATATGTTGATCAGGCATACAGGGGTGACAAAACCGATAATGTGTTTGCAGGGTGAACAAATCCCCCCAGACGATCGTTCTGTGCATTGCACAGGGGCCCTTCACTGGTGGACATGTCCTCACTCTGCAAACACCTATCTCCAAACAACAGGAAGTTTTCCACTACCTAACAGGTCTCAACCAGTGTCAGTCTGCATCAGTCAACTCTTTATAGCGGGCTGTAAGAGAACGAACACTGGGAGACTTATGACAATACATTAAAATGCATCTTCATAAAAATTTCCACAACAGTCCTTCCTCTTGTCATATGATCCCATGTGTAAAAAGGGGGGGAAAGAAAAAGCAATTCATCGAGGAGGAACAAGCAATTATCAAGAAAAATAAATAATGTTTATTGAAAATTCACTTTACCCCAATCAAAAAATATCATGTTTAAAAACAGGTACCACCACCAATTCCTAAAAATGACAATGCTGTCATAAAGAGACACAGATGGCCACCACAGACATAAACCATGAACACCTCCTATCATGCAAAATGATATCTCCTAGTGGGTCATCTAATATAAAGCTGATAATCCTAGTAGATTATAGAGTAAGAGCTAATAATAAGTGGGAAGAAGGTGGATGGTAATGCAGCCGTTTGGTAATCGTGTCCTCTATGTGAATGTAAGCAGAGGGGGGAATTGACAGTGACCAGCTTGCTGGTAGGACAGTGAATACTGCTGTCCTTGTCTGCAAAGTTCACCGTGGACATTCAGTACTCACCCTCCCCTCCCTTTTCCTGTACATTGATATGTAAATAAACCAGTTTGAGGGAATTGTAGAGCTGGGCATGCAACAGGAGGTTCTTTTCAGCATTTTATGTATCCACAGGAAGTTGGTGGGGGAGCTTGGGGTCCTATGACACAAGCAAATGAGATTTGTGCGTGGAAGGACAATGGGAAAATACTGGCATTTGAAAGTGTTTTAAATTTAATTCCAGTTGTCTTTTTCGTTTTATACTGTAATACAGTTTTGGTAGAGAGTAAACGGGCATCACCATTATTGTTGTAACATCTAGATGCAGGTAGAAAGAAGCCATAATATTGTTTTGAATAGTGGAGGATTTCATTGTGTTTTTGTAGTTTGTCTGACCACACATTTATAGGGCTGCCGATAACCGTATGTAGAGCATGTAAATGTGAGGATTAGTACACTAGCACACCGGGAGGCCGTGTAAAATAATTAGAGAACGCTGGGTGGCAGTACTCTGTATTCCACCCCTCAGCACTGATGGTTTACCGACACAGCTATACTTCTAAGCCCGCTCCAGTCATCCAGGGCTTATAGCTCCTTACATATAGGAACTTCCCTCCCTTGCTACTCATGTCCCATGGTACTGAATTTTAACATATCAAAGGTACAGCTGAAGACCCTTTTGATGTGTTAATCTGATGCAAGTCTACCTAGGTGTGTGAGGTATGGCCTGTTATCCTAAATGAACATTTCAAATGGTACATTGTTTACATACTTAAGGATGATGTAGGACCATAGAAGAAGTATTTATTGATGGTAATTAGACTTGAGGGGGTATTCATGGGAAATATTTGGTTGACCTAGTAGAACCACGGCACCAATGTAGTGATATAGTATAGTGGGTAGATAATTAATTAGTAGTTATTTTAATGATGATGTAAGTACTCTTCCACAGCAACCTGATTCTTCCAGAGAGTGCAATATATTGACTTCCAACAAAGAACAAAGTCCAAAGTCCACAGATGACAAAAATACAACAGAGTAAATATAACTCAGAGTGCCATTTTTCCTAGACCTGCGCCTTCATATTCACACACACACACACAGTACTGACTGAATGCCAGCTTGAATGTCCTCTCAAGTACTGGTCTGACACTTGGGGGGGTTCTGCTAGGTCAACCAAATGTTTCCCATGAATACATCTTTGCTTTAGGACTAAAATTGAGCCCCTTGTTTAAAACCTGCAATTCAATGTCACTCAATGAAACAGAAGAAATATTGCGTACCGCACACGTGATTACGTCCTTTGTCTGTTCCTGCTCCTTGTTGCACCGCCTCTTGTTGTAACGCCTTCGGTTTTTCTTCCCTCCTCTCCTGCACGGGCGTTTGTAGAGCCCCATTCCAAAAAAGAAATTCTGGAGGCATTCGTTGAAGACCTTCACCTTCTTTCTTCTTTTTTACCCCTCTTTTCCAATGTGCACTTTGCACATCCCCATTATCTCACATTTCTCACTACAATATTATTTTACCATTCCACACTTCACACATTCACCTTGTTTCCAGTCTGGTAACTCCAGTATACTCAATCCCTTACTTTATCTACTCAGATTCTTATCCGTCATGTTTACAGCTCCTCCGGGTCGCCACGGGAGATCACCTCTCGGCGGCGTAGCCCTGCGCCTTGTGTCTGCTGGGACATGGGTAAGCAGATTCGCTCCCTCCCCCTTCTAATTTTTTATCAATACCTAGCTTAATTTTGATGCTTTATTGCAAGGTTTGCTCATGTATTTTTGGCAATTACATTGTGTTCCCCTTGTTTCTTTTTTGATTAAACAGTTGAAACTTATCTACAGATTCCCTCCTTATGAAGCGGCTATGGGCCGAGAAACTAGTCGAGGATAATGATTTCTGTGATTAATCGCTCTACTGTATATTTTCCCCCTTTGGGGCTAATGATTTTACTGGTTATATACTGGTTATAAATCTGTACTGTTATCATGTTTTATTGTGTAACTGTTGATTGATTTTTTCTACATCAATAAAATCAACTGTACAATTCTTACATTATTGTTTATCACCCATTTTTGTATTAATTTTTACTGTACCACAATAGTCCAAATACCCTTATGTCCTTTTGGCAGCCTTATTGGGGACCAGGCTCCCAACTTCTTTAAATACTAGATTCCTGGATGATGGTACAAGCTTTTAATATGTCTACCCTAGCAACTTACCATAGAGGCCATTCATTTCCTTATATTCATTGGGTGGATAACACACCCGGCACGCTGTGGAGTGGGATCTATTGGGGAGTGCTTAGAGTGGATGTGGCTATTTCCTTGCCCTCCACCTTGTCACCCCCATTTTTTCCCCACCCCTCAGTCTCAATAAACCCCCAAAGTAGTAGTCAACAATGTAGATTATGTAAAAATTGTTCAATAATAAAGATAGAAAATATTATATCAAACATAGTAATACGTAATTAGGGAAAAATACCCTAAAAGACCGATACAAGCACAAGCATGACAGAGACCCATGGAAAAACTTGAATACGCATAGACAATGTATATATGTACAAGGGCTGAGAACATAAAACACATGATTGGATAAATCAGCCCTTTGAGTGGTGCCTTTCCCGGGAACACCCAAAATTCTTATATCATTATCAGGTATCATCGTTGCCTCTTACTCACCCTATCCTTCAACATGATCCCCTTCTCCCTCCTTCTTCCCCTCCCCCCCTTCTTCCCTTCCCCCTTCCGTAGCCTCTTTCTTTTCCCCTTTCCCCCCCTTTTCCTCCCCCCCTCCACTCGCCGTCTTGCTCTTCTTTTTCCTTTCCCTTTTCTCCCCCCCCTTTCCTTCCTTCCCTTCTCTACGCCTTCCTTCACTTCCATTGTCACCTAATTCCTCAATGTTTCACATATATTTTATAATATATAGTATACAATTTATATTACATCATTATTTTTAAATTTAAATTTTCTGTTTTCATATTTTTTTTTCACTTTTTTATTCACATACTATTACCTTCACCTTCTTTCTTCTTTTTTACCCCTCTTTTCCAATGTGCACTTTGCACATCCCCATTATCTCACATTTCTCACTACAATATTCTTTTACCATTCCACACTTCACACATCCACATTGTTTCCAGTCTGGCAACTCCAGTATACTCAATCCCTTACTTTATCTACTCAGATCCTTATGCGTCATGTTTACAGCTTCCCGGATCGCCGCAGGAGATCACCTCTCGGCAGCGTAGCCCTGCGCCTGGTGTCTGCTGGAACATGGGTAAGCAGATTTGCTCCCTCCCCCTTCTAATTTTTTATCAATACCTAGCTTAATTTTGATGCTTTATTACAAGGTTTTACTGCTCATGTCTTTTTGGCAATTACATTGTGTTATCCTTGTTTCTTTTTTGATTAAACAGTTGAAACTTATCTACAGATTCCTTCCTGATGAAGCAGCTATGGTCCGCGAAACTAGTTGAGGATAATGATTTCTGTGATTAATCGCTCTACTGTATATTTTCCCCCTTTGGGGCTAATGATTTTACTGGTTATATATCTGTACTGTTATCATGTTTTATCGTGTAACTGTTGATCTTTTTCTGCATCAATAAAATCAACTGTACAATTCTTACATTATTGTTTATCACCCATTTTTGTATTAATTTTTACTGTACGGCAATAGTCCAAATGCCCTTATGTCCTTTTGGCAGCCTGATTGGGGACTTCTTTAAATACTAGATTCCTGAATGATGGTACAAGCTTTCAATATGTCTACCCTAGCAACTTACCATAGAGGCCATTCATTTCTTGATGTCAATATTATAACGGATCCCTACCAGATTGGTTTATATTGGAAGTCGTGGTTGCTGTACCTCTCCTTGGGTGTGTTACACCAAAAGCTCGGTTGTCTCATCAGGCATATGCCTAGTTGGGTCTAACCTGGTAAGCCTCTTTGCTCACGGTGGTGGATTATCTATAGACAACCAGTTCACACAGATTCACAGTCACGTTATTTATTGACATTATTATATAGGCTATATGCACTTTATATGCACCAACATTGGGGTTTTTTGCAATTTTATCACCATTGTTGTGTATTATTATTTTTGTTGTGTATATATGATAATCACATTTATATACTTTATTCATTTTTGATTGGAAAATGTCACTGTTTATTCCACCATCATTAGCGCTGCACTATATTACTTTACATGATTACTGGATAGGCATGATTCTCTGAGGAAGGGCGTGATCTACAATAGCCTGAAACATTATATATCATGTTTGCCTGAATATAAGCATGTCGTATTGATGTCTTTTTCATAATTTTTTCCAATAAAAGATATTTTGTGCAGCAATCCCATTAAAATTTATATATATATATATATATATATATATATATATATATATATATATATATATATATATATGTATTGCTGTAAAAATATTTATTATTCTTCTTTTTTATTTTATTTTATCACATTTGGGTTGTGGTGTTTGTATTTATAATATTTAAGGGAATTAATATTTATTTAATTAACACACTTTTCTGGTGGAAAAGCCCATTAAAGTGGTCTGCACCAGATTCAAAAATCCCTGCCCTCATTACCAAAACATGAGACAGATTATATAAAAGATTGCGCTGTCTCATAAATACAGAAAAAACTCCTATCAGAAAAGTTATAACAAATACAGTTTATCAACTAGTGATTATTAAAAAGTTCAATAAACAAGTGTCCATGGTTATCAGAAAATCCCAAGCAGACGGTCTAGTACAATTCTGTTAAAAATGTATTAAAAATAAAGGTTTGCGCTTGGCCTAAATTAAAGCAACACTGGTGCATGAAATTGGACCTGAATACTGTACCACACAAATTCTGTAAAAAATATCAATGGTGTGCTATCTCAAAAAAGCAAAATGTGAATGTAAAAATCACCTGATACTTATTGACTTTATTTGGATGTTAATGTTTTACCATTTATTTATAAATTATTAATCATTTATTACAGATGTTATTCCATTGGTATTTCTGGCATTTCTAGTTCTGGCACAAACTGAACTGGGGGTGTTCGCCCTAACTCTTTGTCATAGTTGGGATGATCTCAGGGAGGGCACTGTGAATTATCTCTGAACTGCAGGAAGCGCATGATCATGCCATACAGTGACCTGGAAATTACAGATGAAAGAATTGGCATGTGATCGATGGGGTGAGTGGACCAATGGTGCAATTCATATATTTTGTAAGATCTATGTTGATGGTAAGGCCCAAAAACGATTTAAACTCCTCCATGTCTCCATTCGAACTGATAGGCATAGCATGAGTTGGGGTTTTTATCAATATATCGTTGGGCAAAAAGGTTAGTCAGGTCCACAATTATTTGAAGTCAATTATCGGGAAAAAATAAATGTAAAAAATGTGCGATAAAAGGAGGGATTGTAGCTGATCCTGAGCTGGAAGAAAGCCATAATGGGTGAGCCAGGGCGAAGATAGGTTTGGGCCCTGACTCTTTGGGTCTGGTATGATATTCCAGTGCTGGTACTGGGCTTTTTATTCTGGGGTCTAGCGCCATTGGCATTTGCCGATTGACCATTGGAGTGTATTGTGCTGCTGGTGGCTGCCTGGTTTTCAGAGCACCTTATCCTTTTAGGAGGGACACTTTCCTCCTATGCATCGGTCGCTAATCCACTACTTTTGACGGGCTCATATTCCGAATCAGAATCAGACAGTGAGAGCTCCCCACTGCTCTCACCCATCATACTTTTAATATTTAATTTAATATGCCTCCTCACTAGTATACCATTTTTTGAACATGGTGGCTGTATGACAGGTAAACTACTGATGGGCAGCAGTGATGGCGGCTCTGTGATGGGTAAACTGATGGGCTGTCCTGCCGGTTAAACTGATGGGCTGTGCTGACAGGTAGACTGATGGGCTGTGCTGATAAGTACATTAACAGGCTTCAGGACAGGTACACTGATGGGCCACACAATAAGTACACTGATGGTCTGCATGACAGGTATACTGATCGTCTGCACATTAAGGACTGATGAGCTGCATGACACTATGGGGCTGCATGACAGGTATACTGATGGGCTGATGGACGGCACTGCAGGTACACTGACATGACAGGTACTGATGGGCGGCACAACACTGATGGGCTGCAAGACAGGAACTGATGGGCTGCATGACAGGTACTGATGAGCTGCACCACAGGTACACTGATGGGCTGAACAACAGGTAATGATGGGCTGCACGACAGGTACTTATAGCAGCAGGATAGGTACTGTTGGGCCGCACTTTAGATACTGATGGGCTGCACCACAGTTACACTTATGGGCTGATGAGCTACACCACAGGTGCAGCCCACAGGTACTGATAGGCTGCATGATAGGTACCGATAGGCTGCAGTGTAGCTGCTGACTTTTATTAATCGGACACTCACCTCCTCTCTGCGGCGCATTGTCACAGTGGGCTTCACAGCCGGGTATGCACTGCACAAGCCATGCTGCACACTGTGACTGGCCAGGCAATCATCTGGGACCTGTGACATGTCCCAGATGATTGCTGAGAGGGGGGGTGATCTTCCTTCCGGTGCCCCGGGAGGAAGTGGGAGCTGGATCCCTCTAAAAAGAGGGTATCTGCTCCCCCCCCAAAAAAATGACATACCAAATGTGGCATGTCAGGGGGTCACCTTCACTTAAGCGGAAGTTCCATTTTTTGGGTGGAACTCCACTTTAAAACAAAAATATTTACATTTTTTTAATTCCAGATGTAAGATGCCCACTCAGTCACTCAGAATTGTAATCCTTCTTCATACACACTATCTGTGGTGCAAATCTCTAACCTTTTTCCATCTTCAGTCTCCAAAGCAAGACACTATTTTTTAAATCCACATGTCATTTGCTTACTCTTTCCCTCAGAAATTGTGGCCTATCCAAAAATACTTAACAGCAGTGGTGCAAAACTGTTTAATTTTTCCCTCTGTAGTCTCTGAATTAAGACACTGTTTTTTATTTTCCAGATAAAATGCCACCTCAGACACTCAAAAATTGCAGCCTGTTCATACAGGTTTAATATTTGTGGTGCAAAACTGTAAAATTTTGCATCATCAGTCCCTGAATTTAGACACTCATTTTTTTTATTTCCAGATATAATATTCCTGCTTAAAAGAGAAGTTTGTTGTGGTGTCTATGAAACCTCTGCGCATTTTCACTTTTTCCTTTGCTTATTTTATAAATGGTGTTTTGGTTCTCAATTGAGTTGTAATGTCATTGTTTCCTCTCAACTGAATAAATAAAAAAACAAAAAAGAGAAGTTTGGGAATTGAAAAAAAACAAAAACAAAACTCATACTCACCTAAATTTCTACAGCACCAATTCAAGCTGCAGCTGTCCTCCACCATCTCTAACACCAAGATCGGAACGATAAAACAGTTTTGTAAGTATATCTTCTATTAGTAAGCCATGTGGTTATATCTTACTACTCTATGGTCCTTTGTTCTTTCTCCTACCCATTATTACTCTGAGGTGCTGCCTTTGGATAATTATTGAAGGACCGTGGAGGTGGTGGAGTCAGTGGTATCCAGAGTGGTGGCCCCTCAATTGGATGATTCCTGTGCTGTTGATCTCTTATCATTTGGAGATCATTACAATTTGGTAAGGGAACTGGCACGCTTGTCTGTGACGTGGTTTGGGATTTTCACACATGGACTTTCATCATTTTCAAGATTTCACATTTGGATTTTTATATGTTTCTCTATATTTACTTCTTTGTTATGCACGCATGAATTATATTATGTGACTGCTTTTTAACTATTTATGTGATGCACATTGTTTAAGTAAGTTTTATTAAAAGTTAATTACATTTTTTTTTTGTACGGTGACATAACGTATAGGGAGGAGGAGCCGGTGACATCACGCCACAACCGGAAGTGAGCAGAACACCATTTTGCTGGAGGTACACAGAGGTTGCATTCTTAAGGATACACACTATTAACCTGCAATGAACCAAACCTATTTACAATCTGCTCATCCTCAGTCAGTTTCGTAGACACCCAAGGCCACAGGCTCCCTAACCGGTATCCCTGAGGGAGAAGCTGTAAGATTTAATAGCTGTAGTAATATGGATGCTAAATGTTTAAATGCCTGCTGAATCCAGAGATTTGACCAAACATCCATGTAGTTCAAGCATTCTCTGAACCTCCAATCAAGCAAAATTCACTCCAATGGTGGGTTTAGAACAAACTGGGAACAGCTTCCATACTTTTATGTTTTTTGTTTTTTTTTATAAAAACAATTCTAAAAAGTAAATACACCATAATGTCTGTTTATCAATATTTTCACAAAAGATTCAAACAACTTTCACCCAATAAGCACACATTTTGTATAATAGGTTTTGAATTGAAAAATGTGTAAATCGGGGGGGGCAGGAGGCGGAGCCTAGCGGAGCAGACATGCATTGTTAGAGCTCCACACCGCTGAGGAGAGAAGAGAAGGACAAAGCGGAGCCTGCAGGCTCAAAAGGTATCCATTTGAACCTTTTTGCCCCAGGGAACAAACTGTGAAAGTTTGGGCAGGAAATATAGTACTGGGAGGAAACCGTGGCAGAAATAAAAATCACTAAGTATAAAATTGATGCGCTTTAAATAAATAGTGCACAATATGCTGCTGCGACTAAGCTTAAATCCAGGAATAAAAAATGCATACATGTGAATAAAATAAATTGATAATTATGGTGCTAATACATGTGTTAAAATTGCCAAAATAAATCTTCAAATTGGTGATGTGACGGTGAGTATAAATAAAATAATAATGACACTCTAAATACAATGTCCAGGCAGAGATAAATGGTGGGAGAAAGTAAAAATAATTAAACAGTTCCTTCCCTTAATCCAGATTGATTGACTCACTGGGTTAGATCATTTGTATCAGGATATTTAGTTTTTCTTGTATCCCACTTCAGCATTTACACTGCTGGTGATTCGGCTCTCAGGATAAAGGTTTTATGCAAAGCAAGCAAAGAAAAAATAGATCATTGTGCAGTGAACTTACTAGATAGTACATAAGCAAAACAGGGACAAAAGATACACTCACAAACTCCCGGTCTATTAGAAGCATTCAAATAAGCAGATTGCAGTCAGCCGCTGTGGACGAGGTTTCCCATAGAGAAACAGCTGCTGTTAACCTTCAGGTGTATTGCAGCACTGAACGTCCTAAGCTCCTCCCACGCGTTACATCACTGACACGTGACTTTTTCAAGGAATGCTTCTAATAGACCGGGAGTTTGTGAGTGTATCTTTTGTCCCTGTTTTGCTTATGTACTATCTAGTAAGTTCACTGCACAATGATCTATTTTTTCTTTGCTTGCTTTGCATAAAACCTTTATCCTGAGAGCCGAATCACCAGCAGTGTAAATGCTGAAGTGGGATACAAGAAAAACTAAATATCCTGATACAAATGATCTAACCCAGTGAGTCAATCAATCTGGATTAAGGGAAGGAACTGTTTAATTATTTTTACTTTCTCCCACCATTTATCTCTGCCTGGACATTGTATTTAGAGTGTCATTATTATTTTATTTATACTCACCGTCACATCACCAATTTGAAGATTTATTTTGGCAATTTTAACACATGTATTAGCACCATAATTATCAATTTATTTTATTCACATGTATGCATTTTTTATTCCTGGATTTAAGCTTAGTCGCAGCAGCATATTGTGCACTATTTATTTAAAGCGCATCAATTTTATACTTAGTACTATTTGTTTGGTTATCTGATCACCCTATATTGATAGCAGCTTTAATTTACTGATTTTTTCATAGCACTAACTATATTGGTATATATATATTTTTAAGCACAATTTATTTATATCACACATATCTTTCCACATCAGCGCTTGGTTTTTATTCATTTTTTTAGCAATAAAAATCACCTCACAAAGAGCTCAAAGGCACTCACTGCAGCTGAAGCAGCTCCAGTCACCTCACAAGATACAGCATCAGGGCGCTCTCACAGACAGAAAATGTCACAGCAAGACTCTCCATTTGAGTCAGATACAGAACAAATCCTCTCACAAACTTCTCCACAAGCCTCCTCAGTATCCCCAGTAATATTATTACAATTTGAAAAGATGCTTCATAAGGCTTTAAAACAAACCTCAGACCAAATAACAAACAGCCTAACCAAAGAAATAAGAGAGCTGGGAAACCGCACCGCAGCCTTAGAAATAAAAATGGATGAAATTGAAATTACAACCCAAGAAAATATAACAGAATTGGAACAATTAAAAAAAGAGAATTTAATACTTCAAACTAAGCTCGAAGATTATGAAAATAGAGCCAGACGTTCAAACTTGCGAATAAGGGGAATACCTGAAACTGTGACAGACCTGCAATCTACTATTACTGCTCTATTACAAGAACTAAAGCCAGATATCCCTATTGAACGTTTAGAACTGGACAGAGTACACAGAGCCCTCACAGCCAAAAAGAAAGATTGACCCCCACGTGATATAATCACAAAATTTCATTATTACAGAACGAAAGAACAAATACTAAGTGCTGCAAGAGAAAAAAAGGAACTTAATTTTCAAGGACACAATTATCAAATTTTTGCTGACCTATCCCAACTTACTATTACTAAAAGACGATCCATGAAACCCCAACTAATGGAACTGCAACGCCACAACATTATGTATCAATGGGGCTTCCCCTTTTCAGTCAGATTTAACTACCAAGGTACAATTTACAGAGGCAGATCAGCAGATGAACTACAACAAACCCTTTTAAAATTAAATCTGACAGAACCCACAAACAGCAACTCTCCCACACGCAGAAGAATGGCGTCATCTTCACCTTCAGGCAGCACCCAGAAAATTTCAGAACAAAATGGGAATCATCATTCTCACAAAAGAGGCCGTTATGCCACATCATCCATGGACCAAGAAGATTCAATGGACTGACATCCTAATTCCTGATATCTCTTCATTTATTATACTAAGAGATGGTTCTCTATAAAAAACCTGTATTTATAACTGAATGTAACTGCATTCTGATAGTCACACACTGTGTGGGATCATGTTACATTCCAGTTATATTTCTTATTACTTCTGATTCATATAGCCTTAGAATATATAAGTGAAATAAGGAAATTCTTGTTCAGTTATATATTATCAGGTAATAACAATAGATTTATTACTTTTTAGGACAAATATGTTCAATAATCCAGAAGTAATGGAAGCTTTTTCTTTCTTTTCTTAAAACAAATATATTATTACCTAACTAGTTCTTAGAATTATGTTTTTGTTTATTCTAATCTGAAGCAATACAACCTCAATTTTATGAGTTAACATATCTAAACAGTTACATATGAATAAAATATGTAATTGTTTACTCTAAAAGGGTTAAAATCCCAAAATAATTCAAACTATCTTCATCAATACCAAAGTTATTAACAGTACCTTTCTAACTGAATTATTTAGCCTAGGGCAAGACTAACCATATACAACCACCCTGGAATAAATAATTTCAACAAAAACTATATTCTGCACTCCAATTAATGAAACATCATTTTGATGTCTTTTGACATAGCACTTCTCTCCTGTAAGAGGAAGATCCCTGTACCCCCATTAGCCCTCCTCATTCTCCCAACCATATTATGTGGGAGTGTGACGAAGGCACTTATTCCCCTGAGAGAGATATTTATTCTCTTTCACGGGTAAATTGTGATTACTTGCAAAAAATAATTTATACAATGTATCATTTAATCTCATATGTTTTTTGTTTACTCTTTACTCCAGAATTCACTGGTTTCTTTTCTATCTATTCATCTCTTCAGTCCACACAGGTTGATCTGCGCAGTCAGCTCTGCATAACAAAAAGTAAGTCAAAACTATTTGATCTATTGCCATGGCACCACTGAATATACTTTCCCTGAATGTTCAGGGAATAAATGTCCCTCAAAAAAGGACCAAAGCCTTCCGTACTTTCCATAACAAGAAGGCTCACATAGTATGCCTCCAAGAAACACACTTCACCAAATATTCTACTCCAAAATATATTTCTCCTTTTTATCAACAAATTTACACGGCTTCTGCCTGTACCAAGCAAAGGGGAACTCTAATTGCATTTCACCGATCCACACCATTCACCTTATCATCAGAAATTAAAGACCCAGAAGGTAGATACCTGATACTCATGGGTTATATAATGGATACAGCAATCACGGTGATTTCCTACTACGCTCCTAACAAACAACCTACACCATTCCTCTCACATATATTACAAGTGATTAATACACACAAAATAGGAACAGTGATAATGTGTGGGGATTCGAACCAGGTCCTCCTCCCATTTCTAGATAAATCACCTTTTACACCATCCAAAATAACCTCTAGATTACCTTTTTCTCAACTTCTTTCCAAATACAATCTGGTAGATTCATGGAGAGAAAGTAACCCAATGAAAAAGAAATTCACTTATTTCTCGCACCCTCATCAAACCTTCACCAGAATAGATCATATTTTTCTAACAATAGGAATGATACCAGAAATTATTGCATCAGATATAATTCCGATTCCGTGGTCTGACCATAATGCAGTATACACTACTATAGCCTCAGCCATACCAAAAGCGCATGACCCAACGTGGTACTTACCGGACATAATGCTCAAACACCCACTACATCAGTTGGCCATTGAACAAGCTTTAAAGGAATACATATCAATTAATAATACAACAGACATCTCCCCAATAACACTGTGGGAAGCTCATAAGCCTGTCTTGCGTGGTACAATACAAAGACAAATGGCACTATTTAAACGGGAACGCAAAAATCTAGCAAAAAAACTAGAACTCAATTTTAATGCAGCCTACATATCATTTCAAGATAATCCATCTCAGAGTACAAAATCTCATCTGGAAAAATCTAGATTGGAATATGATCTATTTCTCACTGAGTCAGTTGATAAATCCCTCAAACGCTCCAAACACAATTTCTACATGAATACAAACAAACCAGGTACATATTTGGCTCGGGCATTAAATTCAACTAACAAATCTTTCAAACCAATACGTATGAAATTATCAAAAAATGTTTACACTTGTAATCCAGTTAAAATAGTCCATAAATTTCACTCACATCTCGCAACTTTATACAAGACAAACAATGAATTTAATCCTACAGAAGCTGAATCCTTCTTCTCAAAAATAAACTTACCTGAGTTATCTTAGAATCAAAAAAGCAGTTTGGATGAGCCTATAACTATAGATGAAGTTGCTAACGCCATAAAAGACCTAAAACTTGACAAAAGACCAGGCCCAGACGGCTACTCGGCTTTATACTATAAAACATTCTCAGAAATACTCTCTCCCATTCTCACTGAAACTTTTAACAAACTTCTAGATGGACATTCTTTTCGGCAAGAAACACTAATGGCAATTGTTTGTATGATCCCAAAACCCCTTTCTGATGATACTTCCTGTGTGAATTATCGGCCTATCTCTCTGTTAAACCTCGATATTAAATTATTAGCAAAAATAATAGCAAAACGCCTCAATAGCATTATAGGAAAATAATACATAGAGATCAAGTAGGCTTCATGCCAAATAGACAGGCAGGCGATAATATACGCAGGGCAGTGTTATTGGCACATATTGCTAAAAAACGGAAAATCCCTTTATGTTTTCTATCTCTCGATATTAAGAGGGCATTTGACACAGTATCCTGGCAATATATGCAATATTCATTACAAAAATGGGGTTTTGGACCCCACTTTTTAACATGGATCAAAGCATTATATAATAAACCCAAAGCCTATATAAAATATGCTGGATACAAATCTGAAGCCTTTAATATCGAAAGAGGTACCCGACAGGGTTGCCCATTATCTCCCTTATTATTTGCCCTTATACTCGAACCCATGGCCCAATACATCAGAACAAACCAAACTATAACTGGCATTGAAGTAGGAGGTATTACACACAAATTATGTATATTTGCAGACGATATATTACTTTTTCTATCATCACCACAGGTCTCTGGTCCTAACTTAATACCAGCTCTTGATGGATTTGCTCAGGGTTGTGCTACTGTATCTTTAACTTTTCAACCTGTTATTTGAACTCTCTTTTGCTATTTAAAAAAAACCTCAGGCACAAAGTTACAAAAAAATTGTAAAGGGAGGGAAAGCACATTCAAATTATTTTAAAATGATTTTATTGTATTACCTTTTTTGTAAGTTTTGAAAGTCTCTGCTGTTTATTAACATAACCCAATAATTCTAAACTGTTGTGAAATGACAACATGGCGAGCCATCAACTGGTCCTTAGTTCATGATCTCCATTCTAGGCCAATAATAAACCCTGAAAGATGTATCAATTAAACTTATTTATCAATGGCATGAAAAAAAACAAAAAACAATTGATTAAATACAATGCAGATTCTAAGAAGGTGAAATTAGGACATGGCTACCCGCCATTTTGTCATTTCATAGCAGAATAGAATGAGCAGGTTGGAAAAAATGAAATCCTATTGCTTCAGTAACATTGGGAAAGCAAGATCCTTGTGTCAGATTGACAATGGCTTCCCACAAAGAGTATGGGGGTGACAATGGTATAGCAAATATGATTATTATTATTATTATACAGGCTTTATGTAACACCAATAGTTTGTGCTGTACTTTACAAAATAATGGGATACAAGTACAATTACAAGACAATCAAATACAAGAGGGTTAGGCAGGCCATGCATGGAGTAAATTTCATTCCTACAACCATGAGCCATTACATTCTTCCTGTGGGGGGGGGGAGCAGTCCCCACCAGGAGAAGTCAGTGAATATTTCTAGGGGCTGTACCAGCCGCTAGCGATAATCGCATATAAAATCTGTCAGTAGACATGTGCATATCGTTTCCTTCCGAATTAGTTTTTTAACGAATATCGACAAATTCGTCAATTCAGATATATCCGAATTAACAAATTTTTCTGCATATTCGAAAATTTGTACATTCGCAAATTAGTAAATTCATTAATTCGCACATTCATAAATTTGCACATTCGTAAATTAGCACATTCGTAAAGTCGCACATTCGTAAATTAGTAAATTCGCTCATTCGTAAATTAGTAAATTCATACATTCGTAAATTTGTAAATTTGTAAATTTGCACATTCGTAAATTAGTAAATTTGTACATTCGTAAATTCGCTTATTCCTAAATTAGTAAATTCGTACATTCATACATTCGTAAATTCGTACATTCATACATTCGGAAATTCGGAAATCTGAAATAATTAACTAATAATAACTTAACTATTACTAACTATTAAATTATAGGTATTGTAATATCTTTTCAAATTTGGCTGTTAGTGAATGTAACAAATACAAATTTATCCGAAGTTATGAATTATCAGAAATAACGAATGCCGTATCCAAATGAATGGAACGTAATTAATAATAATAAATAACAATAACAATAATGAACTTTTTATTATTATTATTTATTAGTAATTTGTTTGGTTCCATTTGTTTAGATGCGACATTCATTATTTCGGATAATTCGTAACTTCGGATAAATTCGTATTCGTTACGTTCGCTAACAGCCACATTTGAAAGGAAATTACAATACCTATATTTTAATAGTTACAGTAGTTACTATTTCAGATTTTCTAATTTTCTGGTTTTCGAATTTCCAAATTTTCGAATCTTGTAATTTACGAATATACAAATTTTGTAATGTACGATTGTAGAAATTTACGAATGTGCGAATTTACTAACTGCCATCATAACGAATGACCCGAAAAATGAAAAAAAAAAAACAAATTAAAGGAAAACTAAAACAAACACATTTTTTGGCAGTGCACAAGTCTATCTGTCAGGCTGGTTGTACCCAAGTTAATTGATCAATCAACTTGGTACATTTAGCCTGCCTATATAGTAGTTCCTCAGTTCCTGCTGAACCGACTCAGATTCGAACCATCTATGGCGGGCCTTAGGAGGGACCTGCTCATGAGATCTTACAATCTAAATGGAAAGGCACATGATACAAAAGGTAAAAACTGTGTGTGGATGGGTTGTTTTAGAAAGTAAAAAAGTTTAGTTGTTAGGCAGATAGGCTTGCCTGAACAGATGAGTTTTCAGGCAGATAGTCATGTAGGTTGGGGTAATGAATTCCAGAGGACAGGACAGGTTCTAGAAAAGTCCTAGAGGGGAACATGAGCAGAAATGATGAGGGAGATAAAGAGAAGGGGATCCTGGGAGGAGCGAGGAGACAGTTAGTATAGATGGCTTTCTAAACTGGTAATAGTTTTAATTTTATTTCTTGGGTGACTGAAAGCCAGTGGAGGGATTATCAGAGGGGGTTGGCAGACACCGGGGGTTTATTATTATTATCAGAGAGGCGTTGGAAGACATTGAGGATTTTTTTTTTATTATTATTAGTAGTAGTAGCAGATACTGAATTATTACATTTATATTGGATAATTTTGTTGGAAGACACTGGAACCAAGGAGCGATTTAGTAATTTTTTTTCAAAAATGTCCCTGTTATGATTTTAAAATGTACAGTATGTAGTAGATTTGTTATATTGTAATACCAGAGTCAAGGGCAAAGATAGCACATTATTGTGGTACATTGTGGGATAGTCTTATGACAATATTTCACAAACAATGTTGAGATGGGGACAAAGTAGAGTCTGAAATTATGTAATTTAATTTTAATATAAAGAAATTATTGAAAAATAAACCAATGTACTTTTGGCATACCAAATTCCTTGAAAGATACATTGAGAAAGGCTACAACCCCTTTGGCCTTGAGGTTCATGTGTTCCCAAACATATCTAATATTGGAAAGTATTTTAAGACTTGATGAGAGGATAATTTGAAATTATGTTCACAGAACATGATGATCCTCCTAATTTCTGAATATTAGGAATACATGAAATGAATTGACACAAAGCTATATTTGTTCACTCAGGGAATCAACCTCATGTCCCAAAGACTATTTTCTAAAAAGAATAAAGAACTTAAAGAGGGACAAGATGGCTTTTCCCAGGGCAGGGCCTACCAATGGTTGAATCAAAGACAATTAAATCAATATACCAAAAGAAGGGATGCGCACAGACAAGCCTGTGCATAATGATTCCTTCCTGTCTCATATTCATTGTCTCCTTCTCAATCTTCTCAAATTTCTTTCTTCCAGAGCAACAAATATCCAAGGAAAAGCAAACATCATAAAGGTCATGGGTCACTTGCATGTGATCAGGACAAAAAAATGATCACCCTTTTGGAATTAATTGGGGGTGATAACATCACACGAGAGGACACACAATTCAGTTTTCACACAAAATAGCAAAGGTCATTATGGTGGTGGGACATCTGGTAATTCTGATGGAAGGACACAGAGACACGAAGGTGAATTGGGCACAGCCCAGTTATACCACAATCACTCCTTCTCAATTCAAAACTCTCAATGGTTTTACTGAGCTTGGATTTCACAAAATGAACACAGGAAAAAAAAGAACACAGGGATCAAACAATTTATTGTGCATGTAGCTGGGTTCTGCCACCTGTGTGCCGCTCTCTCTTTCACAACCCCAGCTGCTGTGTAAGTTTCTTAGAGGAGCACCGAGTAGGGTTGCCACCATTTCTTCAAGCCAAACCTGAACACTTTAGTGGCACACAGCAATTGTTTTTTTTTAAGGGGGGGCACTGGATCTTGGTATAAAATGGAACTCTAATGTAAGGGGGTTCCTGCTCACCAAAGCCCCCACTTACATCAGATTTCCCAACATTACACCTTAACCGCTTCTCGACTGCCTCACGCAGATATACTGCGGCAGAAGGGCATGTACAGGCAGATTAATGTACCTGTACGCTGCCCCGTGCCCACCGGGAGCTCCATAACCGCGATCGCGGGTCCCGCAGTCGCGATGTCCGCTGGGATACCCGCGATCGTCTCACGGTGAGGAAGAACGGGGAGATGCTAATGTAAACAAGCATCTCCCCGTTCTGCCTAGTGACACTGTCACTGATCTCTGCTCCCTGTAATTCGGGTGCGGTGATCAGTGTAGTGTCACACACAGCCCCTGCCCCCCCCACAGTTAGAAAAACTCCCTAAGAAACACTTACCCCTACAGCAGCGCCACCTAGTAGTTAACCCCTTCACTGCCAGTGACATTTTTACAGTAATCAATGCAATTTTTTAGCATTGATCGCTGTATTAATGCCAATGGTCCCAAAAATATGTCAAAATTGTCTGTGTCCACCATAATGTTGCAGTCATGATAAAACTCGCTGATTGCCGCCATTACTAGTAAAAAAAAAAAAAATATCAATAAAAATGCCATAAAACTATCCCCCTACTGGAAGTGATGCTGCGGCTCCGGGGAAAGCACCGCTCATGTCCTACAGTGGTGCCAATAAAAAACTCCAAGACAAGGATAATGGCTGTAAGATGGGAGTGTTGCAGCGCATTGCTTTGCACCACAAGGACTCCCAAAACCAGGCAAATGCGGCGTCTCACCTGCAAATCACGTGATTGCATAGACACCACGCTGCCCATAGTGCACTGCGTCCGGCGCCTGTACACAGTAGACATGTGCCCTGTCAATAAATTCATTTAATTTTGTTCCGTTCCATATTAAAATGAATTTGTAATTCATAATTCGTGTCTGAAATTCAATTCGGATTCGTACGAAATACGAATTTTCGTTAGGTTCATAAACTTTTCGTAACAGTAATGAAAGTTCGTTATGATAAATTTTTCATTATAAGGGGCTCCCACCATCCCTGTGCTGTGCTGACTTCCTGGGTTTTTAACTTTTAGGTTCATTATCTTTTCATAGCAATAACGAAAGTACATTACGATAAATTTATCTGAAGTTCATAAACGAAATTTCGTATTTCGTACAAAATTCTTAAGCATAAAAATTTGTATTTCGGATCCTCACGAATGTACGAATTTCCGGAAATTTGTACGAATTTCCGGAAATTTGTACGAATTTCCAAATCGTACGAAACTAATCGCACATGTCTTGTACACAGTGCATTTAACCACTTGCCGACTGGCTCACACCGATATACATCGGCAGAAGGGCACGGCAGTGCAAAATGCCGTACCCACGGCAATCGGATTAGTTGCAAAACTGATCAGCCTTCAGGTCCAGGCCTGACCAATAAAATGCCTCCTCTGCCTGTGAATTGTAAACACAGGCAGAGGAAGTGATGTCACCTCCCCTCCTGGAATCCTTTTCAGTTCCAGAGAAAGGAGAGAGGAAATCTAAACGTGAGTTGCACTAACACTACACTGACAAAGTATACGTAGGCACACATTTCACCCCCCGATAGCCCCCCAGCTAACCATCTTCACTCCCTGTCACTGTGTCACCAATTGCAGTTTCCAGATTTTTCACTGATCACTGCATTGGTGTCACTTGTTAGGGCAGCTAGTAGTAGGCCCAGGTAGCTTTAGGTTACCCCCCATTAATCTCCTAATAAAGGTTTAACCCCTTGATCACCCCTCAGTTAACCCTTTCCCCTATTTTCTGATCCCCGTATAAGTGTCACGGGTGACGCTAGTTAGCCAGTCAGCTGGTTAGTTTAACCGTCAGGTTTTTATAGCGTCAGGGTACCCCCATATATTACCTAATAAAGGTTTTAACTCCCTGATTGCCCCTAGTTAACCTTTTTACCCTCTCTCACCAGTGATCACCATATTAGTGTCACGGGTGACGCTAGTTAGTTTGTTTTCTATAGTGACAGGGTACCCACCGTATATTACCTAATAAAAGTTTAATCCCCTCATCACCCAGCTGAGCATGACAGATGAGAGCGAAGGGGGAAGCCACCTCACTGGCAGATTCAGGCTCAGTATAGGAACCAGTAGACAGTAGCAGCACACTGACAGATTGATCTGATGACAGAATAGTGGTCCCTACTAAGGTCAGACGTACCCGACCCCGTTCTTCTGTTGTTGAGGTGCAGGAACCGCAGGGCTCTCATATGGAGCAGAGAGCCAGTACTAGCGCTGCTCATCCTTCTGGTGAACTGGCAAGCACCAGCGGCCTAGTATATCCTGGTCGTACATCCAGCACTGCAGTATCATGTGGTGACGTAGCGAGTTCCATAAGTGCAGTTCAAGCTGGTGTGGTGGCTAGCACAAGTAGTGTCCTGCAGCCACCAAGAAGACAAAGACAGGCCCATAAAGCTCATAGTGCCCTTCCTGCAGAAAATGCCAACCCTAATTGGGAGCCTACCACTTCTGCAGCACCCGTACTTCCCCCATTCACTGGCCAACCCAGAATTCAGGTGGAACCAGTTGATTTTACGCCACTTGATTTTTATTCACTGTTTTTCACGGAAGAACTCTATAGATCTATTGTGGACCAAAGCAATTTGTATGCTGGTCAATTCATTGCCGCTAATCCCCAGTTGACCCTTGCCAGAGATTGGAAACCTATTACAGTTTCCAAATTTAAGACCTTTCTGGGCCTATCCCTCCTCATGGGCATAACTAAAAAAAGTGAGTTGCGGTCATATTGGTCCACTGACCTAATTCACTATATGCCTGTGTTCTCTGCTTCCATGACCAGGGCTAGATACTAGCAGATCTTGCGGTTCATGCATTTTAATGACAATGAACCCTGTCATCCTCAGGGTGACCCTGGATCTGATCGACTCCACAAAATTCGGCCCCTTGTAAACCACTTCAACCAACAGTTTGCAGCCTTGCTTACTCTCGATCAAATTGTTTGCGTTGACGAGTCCCTGATTACATTTTCTGTCCGCTTGTCTTTCAAACAGTCTCTCCCCAGCAAGTGTGCCAGATATGGTGTCAAGTTGTATAAGCTCTGTGAAAGGGCAACAAGCTATACATATAGATTTATGGTTTCTGAGGGAAGAGATAGTCACGTGGAGCCCGAGAACTGCCCAGATTACATAGGGATCGCTGGCAAGATTGTTTGGGACTTGGTGTCACCCTTATTTGGAAAGGGGTACCACTTGTGGACAATTATTACATGAGCATGCCACTTTTTAGTCACTTGTTTGATCATGGAATTGGCACATGTGGTACCGTACAATCTAAGCTTGTAGAATCCTGACTTAGACTGGGGGAGAGAGCCTGCTTGAAGTGTAATAATTTGCTTGCAGTGAAGTGGAGGGATAATCAGAATGTTTTCGTTCTGTCCCCCCTTCACACAGATACGACAGTCCAAATTGAAATGGCAACTGGTGTTGTGGAGAAACCCCACTGTATCCATGAATACAACCTTAATATGAAAGGGGTGGACCTCAAAGTCCAGTTGATGGCGCCGTACTTAATATACTTATTCCAATTGGCTCTGCTGAACGCTTATGTGCTATAAGTGTCAGGATAAACTGGATCCTTCCTTAAATTCCAGGAAGAGCTCATCACAGCCCTTCTGTTTCCAGACGGTTTTGTGGCCCCACTTCCCAATCCAAATGCAGTGAGGCGGCTGCATGAGAGGCATTTTCCGTATTTCCTCCCTGGTACCCCTACCCAACGATCATCCCAATGAAGAAGACGTGTCTGTAGCAAGCGTGAAAAGGGGCATGACACCCGTTATTATGTTCCCTCCTGTCCTGGCCAACCTGGTCTCTGCATTGGTGAATGTATCCAACGCTACCACACACTAGTGGAGATGCCACACTAGTGAAGATGCCATCACATTTTGAGAGACCCGAACCTGGAACCGTTATAGTTAAAAATAAAAGTGTATTATATATATATCTATATATAAGTAAAATAAAAAAGCCAAAAATAGTTGTTGTTTTATTGTTCTCTCCCTATTTTTCTCTCTCTATTGTTCTGCTCTGTTTTACTGTATTTTTTAACTGCAATGTTTTATTGTTATTATGTTTTATCATCTTTGCTTTTTTGCTTTTCAGGTATGTAATTATTTTATACTTTACTGTTTACTGTGTTTTGTTGTTAATCATTATTTTCTTTCCAGGTACACCATTCAGCTGCAGCACTGATTTATTTATCTTGACAGCAACAGCGTTTGCTCTCACAATATGTAAATCAGCGACTCCAGCACTGTAGGAGATGATTTCACCACCACAGTTAAAAAAAAAATGGTGCATGTATACCCATTATTAGAAGTGGGTGGATGCAGGGTGGTATTCTAATGGTGAGCATACCCGCCGATCAATCTCTTTTTTTCATTCAGCCCACAGGCTGCATGAAAAAAAAGAACATTACAATATATGCCCAACAAGGGCCAGCAACGTACTGGTATGTTGCTGGACTTTGAGTGGTTATACCAGAATGATGTCTGCAGGTTTAGGTATCATCTTGGTATCATTTTTTTCAGCCAGCGTTGGCTTTCAACCTAGTGACTAATTAGCCACTAGACTGCTTTTACAAGCAGTGGGAGGGAATGTCCCCCCTTCCGCCGTCTTCCATGGTTTTCTCGGGCTCTCCTGTCCCACCGGAGAACCTGAGCATGCAGCCGGTGATTCCACTAGCTGACCATAGAGCTGATCAAAGACCAGAATGGCTCCAATCATCTCTATGGCCTAAGAAACAGGAAGCTGCGAGCATTTCATGACTTCAGTTTCCTGGGATATAAACAGCACCATTGGGAAATTGGGAAAGCATCTTATCACACCGATCTTGGTGTGGTCAGATGCTTTGAGGGCAGAGGAGAGATCTGGAGTCTAATAGACCCCAATTTTTTTTAAAAGAGTACCTGTCACTACCTATTGCTATCATAGGGGATATTTACATGTGATAACAATAAAAATGACGCATGCGTCAATCTCGTGTCATATGTAAACAGCAATTGCACCATGCATGTGAGGTATCACCGCGAATGTGAGATCGAGGGCAGTAATTTTAGCAGTAGACCTCCTCTGTAAATCTAAAGTGGTAACGTGTTTGAAAAATATCTGTGCAAATACTTTGTGAAAAAAAAATTGCAACACCCACAATTTCAATCTGTAGGGCCTTTACTTTAAAAATATATATAATGTTTGGGGTTCAAAGTAATTTTCTAGCACAAAATTTTTTTTTTAATGTAAACAAAAAGTGTCAGTCTTTGTCTTCAAGTGGTTAGAGTGGTTAGAAGAGTGGGTGATGTGTGGCATAGGCTTCTAATTTTGTGCATAAAATACCAGGACATTTCAAACCCCCTCCCCCAAATGACCCCTTTTTGGAAAGTAGACAGTCCAAGCTATTTGCTGATAGGCATGTTGAGTCCATGAAATATTTTATAATTTGCCACAAGTTTCGGGAAAATTACAATTTAGTTTTTTTACACAACTGTCACTAAATGATATATTGCTCACACATTACATAGGTATAAGTGGAATTACACCCCAAAATACATTCTGCCATTCTGCTGCTTCTCCTGAGTATGGGGATACCACATGTGGGACTTTTTGGGAGCCTAGCCCCATACAGGACCCCAAAAAGCAATTACTGCCTTCAGGATTTCTAAGGGCGTAAAATGGTGGTTTTACTCCTCACTACCTATCACAGTTTTGGAGGCCCTGAAATGTCAAGATAGCACAAACCCCCCACTCCCCAAATGACCCCATTTTGGAAAGTAGACACCCCAAGGTGTTTGCTAAGAGGCATGGTAGGTATTTTGCAGCTCTCATTTGTTTTTGAAAATAAAGAAACAAAAGGAAAACATTTTTTTTTCTTGTTTAAATTTGTCAAAAAGTGAGATCTGCAAAATACTCAACATGCCTCTCAGCAAATAGCTTGGGGTGTCTACTTTCCGAAATGGGGTCATTAGTGGGGGTTTGTGCTATCTTGGAATTTCATGGCCTCTGAAACTGTGATAGGCAGTGAGGAGTGAAATCAAAAATTTACGCCCTTAGAAATCCTGAAGGTGCTGATTGGTTTTTAGGGCCCTGTACGTGGCTAAAAAGTCTCACACATGTGGTATCCCTGTACTCAGGAGAAGCAGCAGAATGTATTTTGGGGTGTAATTTCACATCTGCTCATGGCATGTTTGAGCAATATATCATTTCAGTGACAACTTTGTGTACATTTTTATTAATTTTTTTGTCATTATTCAATCACTTGTAACAAACAAAAAAAAAAAATATTCAATGTGCTCAACATGCTTCTCAGCAAATTCTTTGAGGTGTCTTCTTTCCAAAAGGGGGTAATTTGGAAAGTTTTGTACTGCCCTGCCATTATAGCACCTCAAGAAATGAGACAGTCATAATGCGTAAATGCGTAAATTCCAGAAAATGTACCCTAGTTTGTAGACGCTATAACTTTTGCGCAAACCAATAAATATATGCTTATTGATTTTTTTTTTTTTACCTGAGACATGTGGCTGAATGCATTTTGGCCAAAATGTATGATTAAAACTGAGTTTATTGTATTTTTTTATAACAAAAAGTAGATATAAGTAAATATATTATATTTAGAAAATATAATTTTTTCTAAATTTTTTCTAAATTTTCAGTCTTTTTTTTGTTTATATCGCAAAAAATAAAAACCACAGAGGTGATTAAATATCACCAAAAGAAAGCTCTATTTGTGGGGAAAAAATGACGCAAATTTCATTTGGGTACAGCATTGCATGACCGCGCAATTTTCAGTTAAAGCAGCGCAGTGCCAAATTGTAAAAAGTGCTCTGCTCAGGAAGGGGGTAAAATGTTTTGGGGGCTGAAGTGGTTAAAGGGCCTTTTTATTTTTATTTTTTGTTTTATATTTATTTTTGGTGACCAGCTTCGGGGGGGGGGGGCGGTGCCCCCAAAAATCTGGAGAACCCCCCTCCTGCCCTAGTGAGACCAATAGTGTCAGGCAGTGGCAATATCACATGGAATATTAGTCGGGTAATTGACTCACTTCTCAGACCCTGTGTTTTGACTTTTGAGCATACTATCATATTTAAGATACCATTAATTTTTAAAAATTATTAATGACCTTCACAATATTGCTGGTTGCTGTTTGTGTAGAGGCTCTCTATAGCAGCATACCACATCAGAAAGGTATTGAAATAATGTTCTTTTCTACAATGATATTAACAGGAACAATGGAACTACAATGATTTCATTTTAGGGGCCCTTGCTTTCATCCCATACTACAACTTCTTTAGTTTTGGTGGGTGCAAAGAGGGGAGGAAAGAAAATAGATACAACACAGAGGGATGAAATTTTGAGGGGGGACAGAAGACTAAAGAGACCCCAGGGAAAGGGGCAAATGGCTGACCCAACATGAAACTCAGAGTATATGCTCCAGTAAGTATATTATAGGAAGATAATAGTGTTTTGTCAAAGTTAGCCAGTAAGTAATGAACTATCCATGGATTCCACAGTTGTTTGTACATACTTATCCTATCCAGGAGGACTTCCTCAACTTTGGCATGTATCATAGCCCGGGTGATTCTATGCATAGTTTTGAGGATGCTAAGTTGGGGTGATTTCCAGGCCTTTGCAAAGGTTTGCTTTGCTGCAGTGGTAACCTGCAGTAAAAGTATGAATTGATGCTGGGTCAAGTCCAAAGGTTTCTTATTTAGTAGGGCCATGGCTGGGTCAGTGCTTACAGGGCAATTAAACAAAGTGGTAAAGATATGAAATAATCCAACCCAGAAGGTATGGGCTTTCGGCAGTCCCACCAAATATGGTGGTGTCTACCTGCTTTAGAACATCTATGGAAGCAGGAAAGGTGTAAGATGGAATAAATCTAGCAATTTGGGCAGGGACCAGATACCACCTGATAGGAACCTTGTAGTTTGTTCCTGTAGCCACCATGTTTTGCAAAGAGAATTTTAGTAGTGGACCATATTTTGGCCCAGTCAACAGCTTTCAACTGAAGGCCTAAGTCTCACTCCCACTTGGCAACATAAGGAAGAGTTGTGTGGGGTGGGTAGGGGGGGTAGCAGTTGAGCGTATAGGCTAGAGATAAGACCTCGAGCGTGGGGATCATTTTTGCATGTTCATTTGACACCAGTCATAGGAAGGAAGGAGTCTATTCATAAGTTAGGAGTGAGAAAGTGCTTATTTTGAGGTAACGGAACAGTTCTGAGCCTGGAATTCTGTATGTCCCACAGAGGGCAAGACATGGCCTAAAGTTGTTTTATAAATTGGTCAGTGGAAAACCATAATCAAAACTAAGTAGGAGCGGTCCATGCAGGGTAAAAGGCTGGATTGGGCATAAAGGACAGAAGAGGGTTATGATAGGACTGCAGGCAATAATGAGATTTAAGGCTGTCCCAAAGATTCAAGTAATGTTGGGTAATAGAATTTCGGAGCAGCCGGCAATCCCCAGGACATAGCCACAACAGGCTAGCAACCAACAGAGGATTGCAGTCCAGAGATTCTAGGGCAACCCAGAGTGGGATCTCATGCACCTCATGGTATTTAGAGGGTTGTGCCAGGTGTGTTGCTTGGTAGTATTTAGTAAAATTTGGTAACCCTAAGTCACCTTTGAGGATGGTTTTGGACACACAGGGTCTGCCCTTGCCCCAAACATAGGAGAGCACTCAGTACTGTAAGATATGAAGAAAGTAGGATGGGACTGGAATGGGAAGGACACAGAAAAGATATACAATTTTTGGTAAAATTTACATTTTGATCATATTAATCCTTCCTACATCACATCAGGGGTAAGGCAGACCAAAAGGTCATAAGATTAGTGAGGTGAGCATGGTGGGGTAGTTCACAGAGTATAGAGCAGAGGGGTCGGCAGTCAGCTTAATGCCTAGGTAAGAGGTAGAGTGTTGTGACCAAGGGAATGGCAAGGTCTTACATGGGTGGTTGGGGGTAGAGAAAGGCAAAGTTATATTAAGCGCTACGGATCTGTGAGGATTCACAAACTGCTGTGAACTGGTTCAAGGAAGTTTGGGGCAGTTTAGGGGGAGGACAAGAAGACGAGAATATCATCTTCGGATGGATACAATTTATGAAGTTTTCCACCAAGCTCTATGCCCTTAATATTGGGTTAGCTTGAATTAGCTTGAATTAATTGGACCAAATGCTCGATAGCCAGGGCAAAAAAGGAGCAGAGACAGAGGTCACTGTAAGTATGGCCAAGAGACCATGTTGAAAGCCTTCCTATTGTCCATCGAGAGAAAACAAGTGGGGGTACATCTTGAGCAGGCTGCATGTGTAAGCAGAATTGCCCTGCGGATGTTATCCTGTGCTTGTTGGAGAGGTATGAAGCCCACTTAGTCGCTGTGGATCAGAGAGCTGATGACAAGATTCAAGTGGGTAAATAGGACTTTGGCCACAATTTTGATATCAGGGTCAAGGAGGGGGACTATTAGTCCACGAGCTATCATCAGAATGGGGTTTAGGGAGCATGGAAATGATAGCCATCAGGGTATACAGGGGGAAGGAATGTTCATCTAGAAGTTAATTGAAGGCACCTACTAGCAGCAATGCTAACAGAGTAGCAAACTGTTTGTAATAGGTGACTGTGACGCCATCTAGACCGGGACGCTTGTTAGACTTCAGCGACTTGATCATATTAAGGATCTCCAGTTCTGAGAAATGTTTCTTAAGGTCTACATGCTGGAGCAAGAGTCAGGAGGGCAGTTTTAGAGAATAGTATGCTCGCTTGGGCTTCACCATGTTTGCGGAATACTTGAAGTATACTTGAAGCACTTGGAGTGCTCTTGAAGGGTTACTGGAGTAGGAGTGATTTATCAATATTTGTTGTTGATTTTTGCTAGCAGGGTGTATGTGGGGGTCCAAAAAATGAATTATGAATGACTCATTCACCCCCATTGGGCATTCACATTCCATCCTGTAATGTAAAAAATTTCATTTTACCAAAAAAAATCTTTGAGAAGTAAACTGTATCTTAAAAATGAATAATTCTATCTAACTACTGAAAGTGTATTGGATATAAAAATAAAAGAATAAACTAACTCTATTAGATCAGCTACACTACCTGTTAGAGATGTCCCATTTTCAGATTGCTGTTACTATATTTCTGTTCTTTGTTCTGAAGTGTAAATCGGTCTCAGTCAATGTTACTATTATTGTGTTCTTTGTTCTGTAGTGTAAATCGGTGTCAGTCGATGTGTATAAAGCTCTGGTGATTGTGTCTCCTCCTGGGCAGAGCTGCCGGTGACTAAGAGGACCTGCTGTGTGCCATGAAATGTTCTCCTCTGTTCTGTGTCTGTTATCTGCTGATACTCGTCCTTTTCATCACATACTATGGAGTTGTATGGACCTGGAGCTCAGCACTTCAATGTAGACTTCATATGTCAAAGCCAAGGTTTGAGTATGAATATCACAAGAAAGGAGATTTCATTATCGGAGGATTAATCTCTGCTCACGTGTACAGCCAGTATACAGCTCGTTTCACTTTTGGGAGTGAAGGTATAACTAGTCCACCAGGCGATTATGTGTGTGAAGAGTAAGTCTCTTTTTCTCATATTTGCTCTTTCTGTATAACTCAACAAAGAAAATTACATTGTTTATTGTCACTGTCAATATTTTATGAGCATTTAAAGCTGTTTTTACTAATGTTTTATATATTTTCTCATTATTTGGTTACAGTCTGTGTTGCACCAATATACAATGATTACATTTGTCTTCCATCGTTTTTTGTCTTCAGGCCATGCTGGGATTTCTAAAAAATAATAATGTCATGTATGTAGTTATGGCTCCTGCAGACTGAAAATCTCAATGGTTCTTTATTGCCAGGAGAGAGGGAGAGAGGGAGAGAGGGACAGAGGGAGGGAGGGAGGTGTGCTGTCATGTAATAGCTTGTGTGTATGATCTTCTACTTATCAGGGCAGCTCACAGTAAAGACTATTCACAGAATAGCAATAAGCCAGCCTGGAGAAAACTGGGATTCGATGTATAAATTAGTGGATCTGACACTTAACAAATACTCATTGCACGTGAATATTCACTGCAGCTAAATGTGTTTTTAAAATGACAATGATTGATTAACCAACAGTAAATGTTTGTGAAAGTCACTTGTACTGCTTTATAATGATGACCCTTAGGGTTTCCTCATGCTCACCATATCCTGTCACTAGGGATGAGCTGAAATTGAGGTTTGCATTAAACTTTCAGCCTCCTGTGTGACTGGAGCCAAGCATTGTACACAGAAGTTGTATTTGCACGTTGTATTAAGCTATATTTTATAACTTTCTGCTTTCAATGGTTCCGGACTCAAAGGATAAAACCTTTTTTCATTCTTGCTGTAGGATGTGCTACATTTACAAAGAAAAATATTAAACAGTTTATCTACTTTGCTGCTTTACACATGCAGAATCTCACAAAAGTGAGATATTTTGAGAGGACGGCAAATTTACACTGTTATACAAGCTGTACACTCACTACTTTACATTGTAGCAAAGTGTCATTTTTTCAGTGTTGTCACATGAAAAGATATAAAAAAAAAAATTACAAAAATGGGAGGGGTGTACTCACTTTTGTGAGATACTGTATGTATGTGGCCTCATGTAAATGGGTCTTTATTCATGTGGCCCCATATATGTGTACCTGTGTTTGTGCTGGGAGCATGCTCACTGAGAGCCCTGGGTCGTCTTATACTAACGATCAGGAACTTGGACTCTTGTTTCCCGGTCACCTGATCACTGTAATAACCTCTGATTTATTATCATAGTGACCGGTCACTGTGCTGCCTGTCCGTGTGTTTTTTTTTCTCCTCTGAAAGAATAGAAAGATGCATTGGGGAGATTTACCAAAACTGGTGAACACAGAATCTGGTAGCCAGCCTCTAACTTCAGCTTCATTAACCATTTGCTTACTGGGCACCTAAACCTCCCTTCCTGCCCAGACCAATTTTCAGCTTTTAGCACTGTCACTCTTTGAATGACAATTGCGCAATCATACAACACTGTACCCAAATTACATTTTTAGCATTTTTTCCCACAAATAGTTTTCTTTTGGTGGTATTTGATCATCTCTGTTTTTTTTTTATTTTTTGTTAAAAAAATAAAAAGACTGAATTTAAAAAAATAAAAATAAAAAACAAAATTATATTTTGTTAATACATTGTGCATCCTTCATTGATGTACGCTGATGAGGCTACATGGACACTGATAGGCTGCACTGATTGGCACTGATAAGGCAGCACTGATGGGCACTGATGAGATGGCACTGAGATGTGGCACCGATTAGTGGCATTGATGGGTGGCACTGAAGGGCATTGATAGGTGGCACTGATAGGTGGCACTGGGTGGCAGTTATGGGCACTGATGGGTGGCAGTGATGGGCACTGATTGGCACTGATAGGCAGCACTGCTAGGTGGCACTGATGAGATACTGATTGGCACCACTGGTGGGCATTGATAGGTGGCACTCGTGGGCATTGATTGGTGGGCACTGTGAGCACTGATTGGTGGGCACTGTGGGCACATATGAGGCAGTTTCGCCTCTCCCTGCTCGGGACCGATGTTCCTTCAACAGAAGCTGGTGATCGGCTTTTTTTCTTAGCATGAGAAGAAAGGAAAAATGATTACCGATCCTCTATTTACATCACATGATCAGCTGTCATTGGCTGACAGCTGATCACGTGATAGGGGGTCGGGATCGACTCGGGTGATCACAGCGAGCGATGTGCATGCCCTGCAAGGGGAGTGGCCAGCTTGCAAAGGGGATGACGTCTATTGACGCCCTCCTGGCAAAGCAGAACCGCGCTGTAGCCTTCATTCGGCTATAGCGCGGATCTGAAGTAGTTAACCACTTCAGGACTGCCCACCGTGGATATAAATCTCTACTTTAACGTTAAATACCGTTGCTATGACAGCAGATAGCTGCCATAACCCCGGTATTTTTATTCACGGCGGGCAGTCCGCTTTACGATAAAAGTGGTCTCCGTGGCGGATTCGCCGCAAGATCACTTTTATCGGCGATGGGAGAGGTGCCCACCCCACTCCCGCCACGTCTTGGTAATCTCCGCCAGAGCCGTCGGTAGCGGTGGAGACAATCGGGTCCTTTCTCCTGATGGACAGGAAGTCGAGTGAGGGAATGATGGCCCCCACTTGACTCTGTGCCATTGGATGACGGAAGCAACGTCAAACGTCACTTCCGCCCAACGGCCCTAAAGGGACAATTTTTTTTTTTATATTGAAATTTTTTTTTATTGCTTTTAAGTGTAAATGTAAGAAGACCTCAGATCTCACATTAAAGAGGTCCTGTCAGGCTTTTTTTCTATTACAAGGGATATAAAAATGATCCAACATATTTTTTTTTTTTTAAGGGACAGTGTAAAAAAATAAATAAAAAGTAAAATAAATAAGAAAAAAAAAATTAAAGCACCCCGCCCCTCGTTGCTCACACGCAGAAGTGCCCGCATATATAAATGGTGTTCAAACCACACATGTGAGGTAACCACGATCACTAGAGCAAAAGACCTCCTCTATAGGCATGAGCCGAACACCCCCCTGTTCGGTTCGCACCAGAACATGCGAACAGGAAAAAAGTTTGTTCGAACACGAGAACACCGTTAAAGTCTATGGGACACGAACATGAATAATCAAAAGTGGTAATTTTAAATTCTTATATGCAAGTTATTGTCATAAAAAGTGTTTGGGGACCCGGATCCTGCCCCAGGGGACATGGATCAATGCAAAAAAAAGTTTTAAAAACAGCTGTTTTTTCAGGAGCAGTGATTTTAATAATGCTTAAAGTCAGACAATAAAAGTGTAATATTCCTTTAAATTTCGTAGCTGGAGGGTGTCTATAGGCTGCCTGTAAAGGGGCGCATGTTTCCCGTGTTTAGAATAGTCTGACAGCAAAATGACATTTCAAAGGAAAAAAGTCATTTAAAACTACTTGCGGCTATTGCATTGCCGGTCCGACAATACACATAAAAGTTCATTGATAAAAACGGCATGGAAATTCCCCACAGGGGAACCCCGAACCAAAATTTAAAAAAAAATTACGTGGGGGTCCCCCTAAATTCCATACCAGGCCCTTCAGGTCTGGTATAGATATTAAGGGGAACCCGGCCAATTTTTTTTAAAAAAATGACGTGGGGGTCCCCCTAAATTCCATACCAGACCCTTTAGGTCTGGTATGGATTTTAAGGGGAACCCCGCGCCAAAATAAAAAAAAAAAACGGCGTGGGGTCCCCCCAAAAATCCATACCAGACCCTTATCCGAGCACGCAACCTGGCAGGCCGCAGGAAAAGAGGGGGGATTAGAGATCGCCCCCCCTCCTGAACCGTACCAGGCCACATGTCCTCAACATTGGGAGGGTGCTTTGGGGTAGCCCCCCAAAACACTTTGTCCCCATGTTGATGAGGACAAGGGCCTCATGCCCACAACCCTGGTCGGTGGTTGTGGGGGTCTGCGGGCGGGGGGCTTATTGGCTTAAATTGGAACCCCCAGATCCCAGCCCCCCCTGTGTGAAATAGTAAGGGGGTACAAAAGTACCCCTACCATTTCACTAAAAAAACTGTCAAAAATGTTAAAAATGACAAGAGACAGTTTTTGACAATTCCTTTATTTAAATGCTTCTTCTTTCTTCTATCTTCCTTCATCTTCTTCTTCTTCTGGCTCTTCTGGTTCTTCCTCCGGTGTTCTCATCCAGCATATCCTCCGCGGCGTCTTCTATTTTCTTCTCCTCAGGCCGCTCCTCACCCATGGCATGGGGGGAGGCTCCCGCTCTTCTTTTCATCTTATTCTCTTCTTCATCTTCTTCTTCATCTTCTTCTCTTCTTCTCTTCTTCATCTTCTTCTCCGGGCTGCTCCGCATCCATGCTGGCATGGAGGGAGGCTCCCGCTGTGTGACGCATCTCCTCTTCTGACGGTTCTTAAATAACGGGGGGTGGGGCCACCCGGTGACCCCGCCCCCTCTGACGCACGGTGACTTGACGGGACTTCCCTGTGACGCGACAGGGAAGACCCGTCATGTCCCATGCGTCAGAGGGGGTGGGGTCACCGGGCGGCCCCGCCCCCTATTATTTAAGAACCGTCAGAAGAGGAGATACGTCACACAGCGGGAGCCTCCCACCATGTCAGCATAGGTGCGGAGCGGCCGGGGAGAAGAAGATGAAGAAAAGAAGAAGAGAAGAAGATGAAGAAGAAGATGAAGAAGAGAATAAGATGAAGAGAAGAGTGGGAGCCTCCCCCCATGCCATGGGTGCGGAGCGGCCTGAGGAGAAAAAGATAGAAGATGCCACAGAGGAGATGCTGGACGAGAACCTTACCTTTTCACACAGGGGGGAGGCCGGGATCTGGGGATCCCCTTGTTAAAGGGGGCTTCCAGATTCCGATAAGCCCCCCGCCCGCAGACCCCCACAACCAACGGCCAGGGTTGTGGGGATGAGGCCCTTGTCCTCATCAACATGGGGACAAGGTGTTTTGGGGGGCTACCCCAAAGCACCCTCCCAGTGTTGAGGGCATGTGGCCTGGTACGGTTCAGGAGGGGGGGCGCTCTCTCATCCCCCCTCTTTTCCTGCGGCCTGCCAGGTTGCATGCTCGGATAAGGGTCTGGTATGGATTTTTGGGGGGACCCCACGCCGTTTTTTTTTTTTTATTTTGGCGCGGGGGTTCCATACCAGACCTGTTCGGCGAACTTGCGAACAGCCGATGTTCAAATCGAACACGAGTTTGACTCAAACTCGAAGCTCATCCCAACTCCTCTGTAACTCAAAACCGGTAACCTGTGGAAATTTTTAAACGTCACCAATGGAGATTTTTAAGGGCCAAAGTTTGTCGCCATTCCACGAGCTGGCGCAATTTTGAAGCGTGACATGTTGGGTATCAATTTACTCGGTGTAACATTATCTTTCACATTGTAGAAAAAATTGGGCTAACTTTACTGATTTCTTATTTTTTTTTATTTAAAAAACTGTATTTTTTTTACCCAAAAAATTGTGTTTGTAAGACAGCTGCGCAAATACGGTGTGAAATAAAGTATTGCAATGACTGCCATTTTATTCTCCAGGGTGTCTGAAAAAAATATATACAATGTTTGGGAGTTCTAAGTAATTTTCTAGCAAAAAAAAAACAAGATTTTAAACACCAAGTGTAAAAAGTAGGCTTGGTCCTTAAGTGGTTAAGCTTTGACAATAAACCCAGAAGCGGATTAGTTACTATGCACAGCTGCAAAAGTTTCTGTGCGCTCCAGTTTTAGTTTATATCCCTCATTGTATCTTTCTATACTTGCAGAGAAGAATATGCTAATAAACAAAAGTGTGTAAAAAAAAAAAGAAAGAAAAAGCTAGATCAAGGTCTGATCTAGGTCGGTGCCAGGGTTTGTGTTAAGAGTCAAAGGTCAGGGTCAAAGTAGCAGGTCAAAGATCAGGCTCCATATATTTTGGGTATATTTAAAAAAGCTTTTTTTAAATTAGTATCAGCATCAGTGTCAGTGTGTTTTAGGTAGAATAAAAAAAAGCAAAATGTGCATCATTGTTTCTGGGCCGTATTACTGTTACAAATAACAAATAATGTACACATATGTGGTATCCCTGTGATCATCAGGGCGCTGGTAATTTATGGTAAACGCAAGAAATATACAGCAGGTTTTTTTTTTTGTTTTTTGTTTTTTTACTATTTTAGGTCAGTATTCCTATGATGATAAAACAATAATAATCAGGAGATAACAGTTACCATTTACCAACCAAGGAAAGTCTAATTAATCTTGAAAAAAAAACAATCCACCTGGATACACACAGTTCGATTCTTGGACGACCGAGCGTCTGATTTTTGTCAAAAGCGCGTGTGCAGGATTTTGTCTAGCATACTAACGATACGCAAATTGTTGTTTGACAAACACAAATGTAGTGTTAAAGTGTCAAACTGAAAAAAAAAAAAGTAAAAAAAAAAAATAAAAAAAATGAAAACAATTTAAAGTGCCCCCTGTCCCCGTGTGCTCGCATGCAGAAGCGAGCGCATACGTAAGTCCCACCCACATATGAAAAACACACATGTGAGGTATTGCCACAAACGTTAGGGCGAGAGCAATAATTCTAGCCCTAGACCTCCTCTGTAACTCAAAACATGTAACCAGTAGAAAAATTTAAAGCGTCGCCTATGGGGATTTTTAAGTACCGAAGTTTGGCGCCATTCCACGAGCGTGTGATATTTTGAAGCGTGACATGTTAGCTATCTATTTACTCAGCGTAACTACAGCTTTCACATTATGCAAAAAAATTGGGCAAACTTTACTGTTTTTTTTTTTTAAAGCACAAAACTGTTTAAAAAAAAAAAAAAGACGCGTTCGAAAAATTGCGAGATAAAAAGTTGCAAAGACTGCCATTGTATTTTCTAGGGTCTTTGCTAAAATATATATATATATATATATATATATATATATATATAATGTTTGGGAGTTCTATGTAATTTTCTAGCAAAAAAAATAATGATTTTTACATGTAGGAGACAAATGTCAGAATTGGCCTGGTAGGCTAAAAAACACAGTGGGTAAAATACGTTTGCCATAACTCCATCAGTATCACCAGTAAAGCAGCTTCATTATTATCCCATTAAAGAAGAAGAGAATGTGCGCTGCATTTCAAGACTTCATAATTTTCCACGCCACGAATGTTAATTCTACAATACGAACGATGGTTTACAAGACTGAACCAGTCATTCCTTGATTCTGAGCATGCGTGTTTGTGCTTTCGACTTTTGTGTGAGGATTTCTGTACTGACCATCTGAAAATCAGACGTTGAGTTCACATCTGAAAAAAATGTTATGGTCTGCACATCCAGCTTTTGTCTGACGAAAAAGTTAAATCGTTTGTCGAAAGCACCGTACTAACGATCCGAAAATCTGCAGACAGCTCATTGTACAAATTTTCCCTTCTGATTTTCGTACCGTGTGTAGGAGGCCTTAGTAGTTGTGATGATATGTACAGTTTGTCTAACACATGTCAAAGTTGCAAAATTGTGTTTAGGCATTAACATGTGTTTTACCTTCTGTTGCAAAGGGGTTAAATTGTGGGAAAATTACGCTGCTAGCTTCTTTTTAACATTAAATCAGCACACAGATCCAGTGTTGGCTGGTGCGCAACATTTTTTTTTGGGGGGGGCGCAAACAAACTGATAAATTAAAATCTTAGTAATGCAGGACTGTAAATAGCCATTTATCAGGTGATTATGTATCATTACTGTTAGATAAAACTGTCCCCAATATATGCAGCCTCACTGTGCCCGTCATGTGCAGCCTCACTGTGCCCGTCATGTGCAGCCTCACTGTGCCCGTCATGTGCAGCCTCACTGTGCCCGTCATGTGCAGCCTCACTGTGCCTGTCATGTGCAGCCTCACTGTTTCCCTGTCATGTGCAGCTTTACTGTGCCCATCATGTGCAGCCTCACTGTGCCGTCATGTGCAGCCTCACTGTGCCCATCATGTGCAGCCTCACTGTGCCCATCATGTGCAGCCTCACTGTGCCCATCATGTGCAGCGTCACTGTGCCTGTCATGTGCAGCTTCACTGTGCCCATCATGTGCAGCTTCACTGTGCCCATCATGTGCTGCCTCACTGTGCCGTCATGTGCAGCGTCACTGTGCCTGTCATGTGCAGCTTCACTGTGCCCATCATGTGCAGCTTCACTGTCCCCATCATGTGCAGCTTCACTGTGCCCATCATGTGCTGCCTCACTGTGCCGTCATGTGCAGCGTCACTGTGCCCATCATGTGCAGCCTCACTTTGCCTGTCATGTGCAGCCTCACTTTGCCTGTCATGTGCAGCCTCACTGTGCTTGTTATGTGCAGCCTCACTGTGCTTGTCATGTGCAGCCTCACTGTGCTTGTCATGTGTAGCCTCACTGTGCCCATCATGTGCAGCCTCACTGTGCCCATCATGTGCAGCCTCACTGTGCCCATCATGTGCAGCCTCACTGTGCCCATCATATGCAGCCTCACTGTGCCCGTCATGTGCAGCCTCACTGTGCCTGTCATGTGCAGCCTCACTGTGCCCGTCATGTGCAGCCCCACTGTGCCCGTCACCTGCAGCCTCACTGTGTCCGTCATGTGCAGCCTCACTGTGCCCGTCATGTGCAGCCTCACTGTGCCCGTCATGTGCAGCCTCACTGTGCCCGTCATGTGCAGCCTCACTGTGCCTGTCATGTGCAGCCTCACTGTGTCCATCATGTGCAGCCTCACTGTGCCCGTCATGTGCAGCCTCACTGTGTCCATCATGTGCAGCCTCACTGTGCCCGTCATGTGCAGCCTCACTGTGCCCGTCATGTGCAGCCTCACTGTGCCCATCATGTGCAGCCTCACTGTGCCCGTCATGTGCAGCCTCACTGTGCCCGTCATGTGCAGCCTCACTGTGCCCGTCATGTGCAGCCTCACTGTGCCTGTCATGTGTAGCCTCACTGTGCCCGTCACAGTAGGCCAATCACATCCACATTTCAAGTAAAAGAAAAGAAAACACACTCTGCCCCCATCAGAGTCCCCCTTTACATTTGATGTCCCCATCAGAGTCCCCCTTTACATTAGATGTCCCCATCAGAGTCCCCCTTTACATTAGATGTCCCCATCAGAGTCCCCCTTTACATTAGATGTCCCCATCAAAATCCCTCTTAACATTAGGTGTCCCCATCAGAGTCCTCTTTTATATTAGATGTCCCCATCAGAGTCCTCTTTTACATCAGATGTCCCCATCGGAGTCCCCCTTTATATCAGATGTCCCCATCAGAGTCCCCCTTTACATCAGTGTCTGCCTTTACATTAGATGTAATCAAATATATTTTATTGAAAATGTTTTTAATTTATATCTACATACAGTACTGTATATTCCATATATACAAGATAAGATACCCCCTTCCCCCTTACCACACATACATTGGTGCATCGCTCTTTTACCCATATTATTAAACCAATTAGGCCATTTTTCCTAAATATAAACACATTGTACATTTATTTCTTATTTCCACATTTTAAAATGATGCGAAAGCTCTATTTACCACCCTCTCATTAGAGGTCAGTCCTAAAGTATCCACCCACCGTCCCCATATTTTCTCAAATTTCCTAAACCTCCTTTTTTTGTAGACAAACTTTTCACTGGTTACAGTATTTTTTACTATTTTAACCCATTCTATATTTGTTGGAGGGTCTGGTACCAGCCATCTCAATGGCAATGAGCTTCCGAGCCTGAAATAAACACCTAAGCACCACAATTTATATATATGACAATGTCTCCTTATCCATATAGCCCAATATAATGACTTAGGATCCAGTCCCAAGGACACCTCAAACACAGAATGTATGCTATCAAGGATATCTAAGCAATACCTATTCAGTTTTTGACATATTCAGACCATATGGATAGGGTCACCAGTCAGATCCCAACTAGGGATGGGCCGAACGGACCCCTGTTCAGTTCGCAGCAGAACTTGCAAAAGTTTAGACACGAATAACGAACCCCATTAAAGTCAATGGGACCATCAAAAATCAAAAGTACCCATTTTGAAGGCTTATATGCAAGTAATGGGGCATACAATGGTTATAGGGGTCCGGGTCCTGTCCTGGGGGACATATATCAATAAAAAAAAAGTTTGTGAAAAACGTCATTTTTAAATGAGCAGTAATTTTTTGATTTTTAAAGTGAAAGCCTAAAAATGAAAAATTCCTTCCAATATAGTGTCTGGGGGGTCCCCTTAGTCTACCTGTAAAGTGGCAGATCTGTACCATGTCTAGAATCTGCTGCAGCAATAATTGAATTTATAAAGCCTAAAAAAAAAATGACATTTACCCTGCAAGCTGCCTTTATTTTGCTCAGCAACAGCCGGGAAGCCAGTGTGTATGATGAGGCCACAATGTAGTGCACTGGGAACAACCTTAGAGATTTTTTTGGATACATTCGGGGGTCACTTTGACTTTGCATAGAAGTAACGGGTGTGTAAAAATTGGTCTTTGGGTGTCGGTGGCGCCTTCCCACCGTAACCCTATAGAGGTACTCTTGATGAAAGCAAGAATCAGCCTTGCTGTAATAAATTTCAATGATATGCACCTGTCAAACAGGTGCAGAAAAATTACTCTTTGGGTGTTGGGGGGCGCCTTCCCACCGTAACCCTATAGAAGTGCTCTTGATGAAGGCAAAAAAAATTGCAATGATATGCACCTGCCAAACAGATGCTGAAAAATTGGTCTTTGGATGTTAATTGTGCCCATGAAACCTATACCAAAAACATTCTTCCAGATGAAATGATTGAACACCCTCAAAGCTAGGCAGCCTCGAAGTCCTGCAGAGATTCCACATCCCAAAAAAACTTAATTAGTGACATTGGCATCAGGGGCTTCATAGCTGGTAATCCAGGACTGATTCATTTTTATAAAAGTCAAGCGCTCCACGGAGTCTGTGGACAGATGCGTTCTATGATCAGTAACGAAACCTCCTGCAGCACTGAATGCCCGTTCTGAAAGCACGCTGGATGCAGGGCAGCCCAACAACTCAATAGCATACTGGGCAAGTTCTGGCTCATGGTCTATTCTCATGACCCAGTAAGTCAGTGGATCGTCAGCTGGAAAGCTCTCCATCTCTGTTTTGGCCCCATTTTCCACCATGTGATGCAGACGCTGCCGATGGGATGTGGAAGCTGGAAGCTGGAAGCTGGGCGGCGAGGACTAAAAAAATTCCAAAATGCCTCACTTAGGTGGACGCCTTCTCCAGCGCTCCTCTCTTGACCAACAGAAGACTCAAAACTACATTTTCCATGACACTGTAACCTACTGGAGTCAGGAAAAATGTTCAATAAAATCCTCTTTAATGGGTCCTCAAGAGATTTTATCTTCTGCACTCTATGTGGATGGGAAGAGTTCTGAGGCCTTCCCCTTATAACGGTGGTCAAGGAGGGTTGCCAACCAGTAATCATCCTTCTCCTTTATGCCACGTATTCTTGGGTCCTTTCGCAGGCTTTGAAGCATGAGGCTGCTCATGTGCCTCAAATTTGCCGAGGCTTGAGAAACAGACTCCTCGGGGTCACTCAGGATGACAGCATCTGGAACTTCCTCCACCCAGGCACATACTACTCCCAAGGGTCCTGGTATTGCAAAGCCATCACTTACAGATCGACGCATGTCTTCCTCTTCTTCGAAGCCTATGAAAGTGCCAGAATCCTCCTCCTCCCCTCTCTCCTCCTGTGTGTTCTGTGACATAGGAATGATGGTGTCTGGATAAAATGGGCCTTGAGAGGAAAGGGAGTCCTCCTCTTTCTCCTGCTGCTCTGCCTCCAGTGCCCTGTCCATAATGCCACGCAGAGTCTGCTCCAGCAGGAACACAACAGAGATTGTGTCACTGATGCATGTACTGTTACAGCGCAACATCCTTGTGGCCTCCCCAAATGATGACAATACAGTGCATGCATCCTTAATTATCAGCCATTGGTGTGGGGAAAAAAAGTCAGGGCCTTCTGAGCCTGTCATTGTGCCGTATTCGTACAGGTATTTGTTGATGGCCCTCTGCTACATGTATAGCCGCTGCAGCATTGACAGTCGAGTTACACCTGGTGGGCATGTCACAAATCAGGCGGTTTATGGGCAGATGGATTTCCTGCTGAATTTCAGCCAACCGAGCTGTGTATGACCGCCTGAAATAGCTACAGATTCTTCTGGCCAGCTTTAGCACATCTTGCAACCCTGGGTACGTATTCAGGAAAGGCTGCACCACCAAATTGAGGACATGTGCCAGGCATGGCACATGTGTCAACTTTCCTTGTCTTAGGGCGGACATGAGGTTTGAGCCATTATCGGACACCACCTTTCCTGGCTCCAGCTGGCGTGGTGTGAACCACCTCTGGGCCTGTCCCTGCAGAGCTGCAAGAATCTCTGCTCCGGTGTGGTTCCTGTCCTCTAAACACACCAGCTGAAGCATTGCATGGCACCATTTAGCCTGACTCTGGGAATAGCCCTTTGAACGCTTAGGGGGTACCTGATGTTCATATGAAAATTCTGCAGAGGAGGGCATGGAGGTGGCGGAGGAGGAGGGGGTAGAGCTCACAGGTCTGGCATCATCACCACCAGCTGTATGGAGATGTGGAGGCACAACAAGCTGCAGCACCGAGCCCTGTCCTGCATCCTTTTGAGTTGCAAGCAGTGTTACCCAGTATGCTGTGAACAAAATATATCGTCCCTGCCCATGCTTGCTGGACCACGTGTCAGCAGTAAGGTGAATGTTATGGCTGACTGCCTTGAAAAACAATGCCAAAACATTCCCTTTCATGTGATGGTAGGGAGATGGAACGGCCTTATGTGAAAAGTAGTAGCGACTGGGAACCTGCCATTGTGGTATAGCACATTATGCGAATTCACGGAAGGGGGCAGAATCCACCAGGCTTATAAGCAGAAGTTGGAGAGCTAACAGCTTTGACAAGCTTGCATTTAGACACTGGGCATGTGGGTGGCAGGGACTGTATTTTTTTTTCTGCTGCAGCAGATGGGGCAGAGAAATTTGCCGGCTAGTCTACAGATGGTGGTGTGCTACTGGCAGATGTGCTGCTAGGACCTCAGATACCCTCTGCTATACCATTATCCCTGTCAGTGGAGGCTGCTGAGAAGTTATGACTCGGTATAGCAGGGGCAGACTGAAGTGGGTAAGGAGGAGGGACAGATTTGTGCCCCTTTTGTGTGGCTTTTAGGTGCTCTTGCCAATGGGCTGAGTGGTTGGACGTTAAATGCCTTGTTAAGCATGTGATACCCAAATGCTTGGTGTTTTACCATGTTTGATGTGCCTGAGACATAGTTTACAGATAGCAACAGTGTGATCTGCTGCAGATGTGCTGAAAAAGGCCCAGACAGCTGAGCTTTGGGGAGTGGGCCGGGAGATGACAGCTGCAGAATGTGATGGTATAGGGTGACTGCTCTCTACTCTTTCTTGATGTCGGCCTCCTTGGGGTTGTGCCGCCTCACCTTCGGTTTCTTCCTCTGCTCTATCTGGCACCCAAGTCGCATCAGTGACTTCATCATCATCATCATCATCTCCATCTCCTCCATCTTCATCATTACCACTGGAGACAACTTGGCAATACGCTGCGACTTGGGGAATGAATGCCAATTTGTCTACCAGTGTTCCTCCCTCTCTCTAGGCTCATGTTCCTGTCATCCTCCACCTCAGAACCAACATCTGAATGCAGTAATGGATGAGTATTATCAAGGAGAAAGTGGCTGACGCTGTGGTCAAATAACTCAGCTGACTCAATGACTGATGTTGGGGCTATGGCAGGAATAGATGTGGAAAAGGAGGCAGGTTTCTCCACTTTGGCAACTGCAGGGGACTGAACAATTGTCTGCTTGCGTGACAGAGGATGAGGAAGGTTTAGTAAGCCAGTCCACCACCTCCTCTGTATGCTGTGGCTGGATAGCACAGGCAAACTCACTAAACAGAGGAAATGATGCCCTGCCTGAGGACTGACCACCACGTCCACCTTTGCCTGTGGACACATTTGTTGCTGGCCCCCTTACAGTGCCAAGGGAACGTCTGCCTCTCCTTGTTGTCCTCCCAGACATTATTGGCAGGGAGGGGGCGGTGCTTATAAGCAAATGTAAAGGAGAAGTTGAAATCTGTACGTAGATGCACTTTAATCAATGTAAAGAGGTGTTTGGTGCATTTTAATTTGAGTATTCACACTACACAGACACACTCCACGGATACACTATAATATAATGCAATATAATGAGTTAAACGTACAGTGACACACAGTGTCCTAGGACTCCCTGGCCAATCGGGTCTCAGGACCCACTTCTTGATTGACCGGGAGAAGAATCAGGAAAACAATAGTGAATATTAATTTGCATTTGCCACACTCTGCACCCAAGCCCACCCTTTTTTGAAGCCAATTAGAGCCTCAGGCTCTAATCAAGTGCTTCAAAAAAGAACAAACTCCATTGAAATCCATGCATCCGGCGAACTGCATGTAGATTAGGGGCCAGGCGCATAGATTAGGGGGATGGGTCACCACTGCTGGGGAGGTGAGGGGACTCATCAATATGTGAAAATAAAATGTAGCGCATAAATTGTGCAAAAAGTCTTCAATCAAGAAAATGGCTGAAAAACAAACCTGGCTTACCTGGCTTTTTTAGCAATAAAAATCCCACTTTGCTCATCTACGCTATGTGGAGCCTGTTTATTTATTATTTTTTCTCCACATATCAACTGAGAGATCAAACCAGCCTTCACTTCAACTTTTTACGTGACGCACTGTTCCCTCTGATTCGCACCTTGGCCATCCTTTGGGAGGACCCACCTGGCGGCCCCGGGAGATCCATACAGAGTTTGACCCAGAAGGTTCGCAGAGCTGTGATGTCCGTTTTCAGGCCCTGAGAGGCAACCCGCTCGAGTGACTCCCTGTCGCTGACAAGGGAGTCCAATGTATCTGGTAAGAGTTTCTTACACACCATCTTTGCCAAGTTACATGCAGTTGTGAGATATAGCTTTGGGATGATCTGATGATTTACCTGTGTTGGAACACTTGCCGTTTCACATCCACATACTATTCCTAGTGGGACATCCCATGTTTATTTGTTTTTTACTCCCTCACTGGACTTTATTTACCTTTATTGAGAGACTTATAAGTTTCATTCTTGCCGTGTTTATCATTTATGGACATTTGTTTTTCAGCCATTTTCTTGATTGAAGACTTTTTGCACAATTTTCGTTTCAATATATTTTTATTTTCAAAAAAAGAAAAGGGAAAGGGGGAAAATTAGAGGGGGAAAAAAAAGGGGTAGGGGAGAACAGTGCATGACATGACTACATCTCGAGTCAACGTAATACAGACGACCAACACGGTCGCTTGACAAACAACTTAATGAAGTTTAGGAGAACAAAACATCTTAATACAGAGTAGGCTCAGTTAGACATCAACTTTGTATTTGGTAATCGTGAGAAGACATATGATCAGATATAGTAGATAATATATGCGATAGTGGGAGGAAGTGGTTCGCCACCCCAATTGGGGACACACTGTGGCGGGACCTCACCGCCTCCGACCTCCCTCCTACTAGAGAAAGAAAAACATCAATTCTCTGAGAGGGATGGAGGGGATATTATCAGAGGCTACTAAATGTATGCTCACCGCATTGGGTGTGTGAGTTGATCCGATGTCTTCTGATCCAAAATGAGTTCTTAAAGCAACTGTTCTACAATAATAACTAAATAGTTGATAATAAAAATGAATGCATTAGGAGGCAGGGAGTATGAACTCCAATATGGCTGTTACAGTCTGGGCCAGGGCTGGGAGCCAACACAAGACGGCCCCCAGCCGAGGTCCAGGTCATGGCCGTTTGAAAACAGTCCGATGCCCGAGACCAACAGTAAGGAGGGAAGGTGGGAAGAGAAGAGGATGAAGGGCATATGGAGAGAAGAAAAAGAGAGAGAATAGAAAGAAAAAGGGTAGGGAAGGCAGAGGAGATAAAGGTTGAAATAGATGCATAGGAGTCGACTGGGGGGGTGTAGACATATCCAAATGTGGCTGCTCTGTGTGAAAGTCAAAGCGTGACTCCAATGTAGTTTGCCCAGGGTTCCCAAATTAGTTTGAACTTGGTTGAGCTTTCCAGGATTACACTAGCCATTTTTTCTTGGTTCATAATCCAAGATATCTTTCTCTTGGCTAGGATTGTTGAGACTGAGGGTTTTTTCCAGGCTTTGGCCAGAGTGATTTTAGCTCCCAGAATGATGAAGAAGATGAGGCGTTGCGTAACCCTAGGGACTTCTCTTACTGGGAAGTTGAGAAGTGCTACCAGCGGGGACACCTGCACAGGTCTTTCGGCTATCCTACTGATCCAACTGAAGATCCTGTGCCAGAATTGTCTAATCCTAGGACAGGTCCACCATGTGTGAAGCATGTCTCCCCTCAGGCCACATCCCCGAAAACATAGGGGTGAAGCCGAAGGGTAGAAGCGAGCTAATTTGGAGGGCACCAGGTACCATCTTGTTAGCACTTTTAAGCTAGCCTCAACTAGACCCGTGTTTAAAATGCCTTTGTAAGACTGGGAGAAATTCCTGTGCCAAGTTTCCAGCTGCCAGCTTTGGGAAAGATCCCCTTCCCAGGCTAGCATGTAAGGTGCCTTGAGTTGTGCAGAGGATAGTGCCTTGTAAATCACCGAGATGCCCCCCCTCTGCTCGCAGGCCTGGCCACACCATATTTCATAAGGAGTCATTTGGGGTCCATTTGGTAGGGACCTACATTTATTGTGTAAGTAGCTCGAAATTTGGGAAAATCGAAAGGATTCTGACTGTGGCATGTCGAGTTTGCTGACACAGAAAGCTTTAGAGAGAGGACCTAAAGGTCTAAGGAAGTGTCCTATTCTGTACATCCCTTTGTCGAGCCACCATTTAAAAGCGGAGATATTGAGACCTGGAGGGAAATCGGGATTGTGGAACAGGTGCTGTAATGGTGTCGTTGGGGATATTAAGCGGTTGTTGCTTTTCATTCTGTCCCATAATGTAAAGGAATATGACAATGTTGGGGAGAGGATGGGGGGTCTACGTTTCTTTGGGCTCCAGAGGAGGAAGTCCAGGGTGTGGTGGGGGACTGCTTGCCTCTCTATGTGAATCCAATCAGGAAGTTCCCATCGAGAGTAGACAGTAGAGATCTGGGCTAATTGAGCCGCTTGTAGGTACCAGAGTAGGTTTGGTAGACCCAAGCCGCCCTCCGACCTAGGTCTAAACAGGGTCGTTTTAGAGAATCTGTGTCCCCCTTTACCCCAAATGTATTTTACAATGTTGGCCTGGAAGCGTTTTAGGCGGGTAGTGTCTACTGGTATCGGAAGAGCTCTAAAGTAGTATAGGATGCGGGGGAGCAGCGTCATCTTGATCGTGTTGATCCTGCCTAGCCAGGTCAGGGACAGCCTGGACCAACGCGATAGGTCCTCCTCCAGTTTTTTATAAAGAGGGGGAAAATTGGCGTGATAGAGGAGTTCAATCTTAGGAGTCAGCTGTATCCCTAGATATGAAATGGAAGAGTCGCTCCATGAGAACCGAAAGCTGTCCCTGAGCCTGGCCAGGAGAGGATCTGGGATATTGATATTAAGTGCCTGGGATTTGTCATAATTTACCCTAAGGCCTGAGATCTTCCCAAAATCATCCAAAAGACGACAGATAATGGGGAGCGATGTCAGCGGAGAAGATACAAATAGTAAGATGTCATCAGCAAATAATGCACATTTGTGACACTTGGGGCCACTTTGAATGCCTTGAATGTTTGGGTTGTTTCTGATGGCACTCGCCAGGGATTCGATTGCTATGGCGAAGATCAACGGGGAGAGTGGGCACCCCTGTCTTGTACCTCTGGCTATGGGGAAGGAGTCTGAGTAGAACCCCTGGAGACGCACCTGCGCTGATGGAGTTGAGTATAATGCGTGAATGATATTGAGAAAAGAATCCCCGAATCCCCATTTTTGTAGTAGATGGAAAATGTAGGGCCATTGGACAGCATCAAATGCTTTTTGTAAGTCCAGAGACAGAAGACACCCCTGCCTGGGTGAACCTCCATCCCAGTTGGAATTTAAAAGGGAAACTATGTCTATCGCTCTTCGTATTTGGTCGGGCCCCTGTCTCCCCGGTATGAAGCCCACTTGGTCTTTATTAATGTATATGCTGATGAAGGAGGCCAGGCGGTCCGCAAGGATCTTAGTCAAGATCTTTAAATCATTGTTGATGAGGGATATAGGTCTGTAGTTGCTGACAGAGCTGGGATCTTTATCTGGCTTGGGGAGGACCGTGATGTAGGCCGTGTTAAGTGATGAATCGAGGGGATCCCCCTTCCTAAGGGCATTGAAGAATCTAGCCATGTATGGGGCGAGTAGGGTAGAAAATGATTTGTAATATGGTATGGAGAAGCCATCTGGGCCAGGGGCTGAGTGTGATTTCAGGTTTTTGATGACCGCGCAAATTTCTTCAGCAGAAATAGGAGAGTCCAGAACCTGGCGGTGCCTAGCTTCTAATTTGGGAATCTGAATGCTGTTTAGGAAGAGGTCCATGGCCTCAGGAGAAGGGCTGCTTCCACTACTGTATAGGGATTTATAGAAGGTTAGGAATTCTCCCATTATCCGTTGTGGGTTTTGGGACAGGGTACCACCCTGAATCCTGATCTTTGGTAGGGCCGGAGAGCGAAATTTCGGGGATAATTTGCCTGCCAGCATAGGACCGATGCGGTCGCCATTGCTGTAGAATCTGTTTCTATTCCACCTAAGCCATTTTTCAGCCTTAGTGGTTAAGGCGAGGTTTAGGGCTGTGCGTGCTGCATCCAGCTGTGTGGTAGGGACTGCATTTCGGTCCGCTTTGTGTCGTTTAATTAAGGCTGTATATTCCCTATCCAGCCTTTCTATGTCTGTTTTGTTTTCTTTATTGATTTGAGAGGCTAATTGGATCAGGTGTCCTCTTATCACTGCTTTATGAGCTGCCCAGAGGCAAGAGGGGCTAGTGTCTGCTGTATCATTATTGAGGAAGTAGTCGCGTATGTGAGTCTCAATAGCTTTTGATCTGATCGGATCACTCAGGATGGACTCGTTAAGCCTCCATCGTCGGGTAGGTTTATGGCCCCTCGGGTGCTGAAGTACAAGAATCACCATCGAGTGGTCCGACCAGACCACGTCTTTAATATATGCCCTGTGCGTTAGTGGAATGGATGCTGAGGCTATAAGGATGTGATCGATTCTTGCGAAAGAACTGTGGGGGTTGGAGAAATGGGTGTAGTCTCGCAATGTAGGATTTACTTCCCTCCAAATGTCTATCAGACCCTGCTGGAAGATAAGTTTAGCTATGCGTAGGCTCTGTTTTGTCGGTCTAATGAGGCGCCTGCCCAGGGGGCGTGATTTGTCCATGCCCTGGTCAAAGGCCGAGTTAGAGTCGCCTCCATAAATCACTGTGCCTTCCAATAGTGGCGTTAGAGTTGAGAACATGTTTTGGAAGAAGGCAAGCTGGCCCCTATTGGGAGCATAATACGAGATTAGAGAGTATAAATGATTGTCTAATTCCCCCACTAAGAGAAGGTAGCGCCCGTCCGGGTCCTTGAATTCAGATTTGGGGGTAAATTTGCATCGTTTGGAAATAAAGATACCCACCCCCTTTGTTTTGTTCTCAGCATTGGCAAGTTTAAAGAAGGGGAATTTGGAGTGGATAAATGTAGGGTTAAAACTTCTAGGAAAGTGAGTTTCCTGTAGAAGGATCACGTCTGCTTTTTGGGAATGTAGGTATTGAAAAACTTTGCGTCTTTTGGACTGGGAGTTCAGGCCTTGGGCATTATGGGATACTATTTTAATGGCCGTGTTTACAGGTGTGTCATTAGCCATCGAGCAGAGGTAAGGGCAGAGCTGGGCAATCAGCAGTACTCACCATCCTGTGTCCATGGGTTCTTAGTCTCCTCAGGCGGTGAGCGGAGAGCGGTGAGAGCAGCAGTATACGTCTATAGTAGTCCCCCCAGAGGACTCCTGTGGTGAGAAACACATTAGAATATGAGCAGAGAAGGAAAGCAGGAGGGTAAAGAAGAAAGACGGGGAGCAAGGGAGATCCCCGGAGAGTGGAGGGGACAGAGTCCTCCATCAGGAAGAGTGAGTCACAGAAGAATCTCTCCAGTAGGAGGAGATTGGTTCTGTCCAGTGGCCGTTGGAGTACCAAAAACCACTAGGCAGAAAGGGGGGCATGAACGCCGCCCCAGCAGAGGGACCTTTTAGTAGAGTATTGAAAATGAAGATCCTAGAAATAGGCACTGGGCCCGACACATACATCTCAACCTCCGGCAGGGATAAGCATTCACTTTAAGTAGAGCCCGGCGGAGAAGATGTACATGTCAACATAATATCAAACAAGCTAATAAACAAGTATTAGAACTGTGTAAAGGGACCTGGAATAGCGGGGGAGATTGGGGAGGGGGAACCTGTGGGGACCTCCAGAGATAGTATGGGTCATTGAGAATAAATCCCGGGGTCAGTCTAGCAGGACGGGTACCCACCCTCCTCTCTACCCACCCGGACCAACCAAAAGCTGTGGAGGCATAGATCACAGTCAGTGTATGATGAAAAGTATGGGTTAGCAACGTCCCCAAGGATCGTGTCCCCCGAGATCGCCTCAAAAGAGGCGTGGGGGTGTCCCAACTGGACACTCATCTCGGGGGTCACAAACGGGGAGGCCCCACCCCCTCAGCGAACATCTGAAGAGGGGCGGGCAAAATGGCGTTACTAAATATAGGAACATGTCAAAAAAGAAAAAAAAAATTGAGTTCCGAAGAAAAAGTGAGGACTGGAGTTCACGGAGGATTAGTTTCCTTGGATTTCTTGGTTCTTGCTTTTTCCCAAACCGGATTCAGGGGACTCGTGGGCAAGTGTCTCTTTGCAGCGCTGGGTTGGTTTCCTGGGTGGCGTGCAGTCGGGTCCTGGTTGATGAGGCCCAGTTGAAGGAAAAGCTTTTCTCCTTCCTGCAGGGATCCGAATGTGTATGCCTTGCCTTTGTGGAGTAATTTGAGTTGAAATGGGAATAGCCACCAGTATTTGATTTCTCTGTCCATTAGGATTTGGAGAAGTGGCTTTAGGGATCTCCGTTTTTGTATAGTCGAGGGGGATAAGTCAGCAAATATTTGCAGGCGGTGTCCCTGGAACAAAATTTCAGACATGGATCTCGATTTTCTCATGACCTCTTCTTTGATTGAGAAGAAATGTGGTTTTACCACGACATCACGGGGGAGGCCGTCAGCTCTAGGAGGTCGGAGAGCTCTGTGAGCCCGATCCAGCTCAAGCCTGTGCTGTGGGGTGTCTGGGAGCAAATCTTTAATGAACGATTTTATAGTTTCAGGGATGTCCTTGTAGGTTTCAGGGAGCCCCCTGACCCTAAAATTGTATCTTCGGTTTCGGTTTTCAAGGTCATCAATCTTAGCGTTGGCGGTTTCTAGTTGTTCCTGCAAGGTCTGTATACATGCAGTATTTTGGTTTGTTCTGGAAATCGTGGAGTCAAGATTAGATTCAATGATTTCCATGCGGGTGCCAATGTTCTGGAGATCTGCTTTAATGTCACTGGTTATTTTGTGTGCAGTATTGTGAAGGCCTCTGTCCAGTAGTTCTGCAAACTTGGTATATAGGTCTGCTACTGACTCTGGCTGGAGTAGGCCTGAGTCCCCATGCTGTAGTAGCTGGTGGGACTGGGGAGGGCCTGCATCCATTGGGGAATACCCCAGGCTTGTCAGGTTATGCTCCAGGAGAGAAGCGGTGGACGCTGGGGATGCTGGGTTTGATGGGACGCTGCCTGTAGGGTGTTCTGGCTGGAGCAGGGAGGGGGAGGCCGTGTATGGGGGATTCGGCTGTGCAGCCTGAGGAGAGCTGAGGGGAGCGGTCGCCATCTTGGCAGTCTCGGCCTGCGGTAAAGCGGCTTCAAAAGCCGGTTTAAGGTTCCTTCTTACCGCTCCCGAGTACATCGGGAATGTCCCCAGAGGTTCCGGTGGCTGTGTAGGGCGATTTCAGGTCCCGATCGCCGGTCCAAGTGCCGGATTTTCGATCCGGTCTGCTGAGGCGGGACGGAGCTCCCGGACTACGCGTCCATCTTAGGTGCCGCCGCGCATGCGCCTCTTTTTGCACAATTTATGCGCTACATTTTATTTTCACATGTTCTTTTGGTTGTTGTCACCCTGTATGTAGCTGCTCTGCACCATATATTTTTTGAATTTAGCGCAGTGTATACTTTTATTATCTTTGCACCTGTTTGTTTGACTCATCAATAGACAGAAAACTCATAGGGATCCTAGGACTCCTGTGATTTACCCAGGAACACTCAGTACTGCATGGCATGCTGGGTAGGTTATAAAAGGGCTCTTGGGTCACTTTTGGACACGTGGCCTGCCTGTGAAGACCTGTGCGGAGGTGTTTCAGAGAGCGTGGCCTACACCTACTGCGGAGCGGCACAATCAGCGACTCTGCTGTGTACCAGTGAGCTGTAGAGACTCTGGGACAGAACTGGGAACAATCCAGAGATACCTGTTAGAGCCATCAGAGGGTCCCGGTCCATCTTGCAGGGCAGAGCTGTGTAACGGCGCCGGCTGGCGGAAAGCAAGACCAAGTGCACCGGAGCGGAGCTGTTCTATTACACAGACCTGGTTGGGTGAGAGGGCTGCTGCCCAAAGTTTTCCTAACGCACTTTTACACACCTGAATCTGTAACACAGTGTGCTGGCACCTGTAGTCCTACACAGGAGAATTGAAGGAACTAGAGACTGAGTTCAATTAGGCCTCAAGCCTACCCTTTACTGCACTATTAGCACTGTGTTACATGAAGTTAATTGCATCGGAGACAGTTGCAGGTTACTACGCTACAAGGATAATTTTCAACATCTACTTTATCTAACCCTGGTTTATTTAACCATTTGGATTACAATTTATAATTCATAAATAGCTAGCAGAAGACAGAAGACAAAGAAAAGACTGCCTCTTTTATTGCAAGGCCTTGCATCCTATTTCTGGTTAATAGAGAGTTTACACTCTAAAGCAGGGGGAGCTCCCTGGGGATTGCATTTATGCTTTATTTAATAACGTTGTCTTCTTGTGGTTACAAGGGCGCAATGGAAGTGGGCAGGTGCCCAGAATTAAGGTATTTCCCATTCTGGCATCATTGCACTTGGAGATGCACTTCCAGGGACCAGTTAATATAACTTGATGTGTACCAATTATTGTGTGCACTTATTGGGCTATTGCACTATGTTTGTGTGACAGACCAAATATTGTAATACTACTTTTATACCAATTTCAGTAAAATTACATTCCTGGTTGAGTACAATTTGTGTGGAGTGTTGTTCCTTTTACAGCAGGTGGAACATCGGATACCCAGGCAATAACAAAGGTATACTATTGTTGTATTGTACATTGTGGTGTTATCCTTTACTATTAGCTTCACACTAACACTGCACCACAGCTGTGTCAAGGGGATTGAGTCAAGTCATTGGGGGTGTCAACGCAGAGTACCGGCCCAATGAAATATCAGCGGCTCCTTCGGGGGTCAGTGCTACACACGTTTGGATTTTTTTACCAATTTACCAATATAAAGAGGAGTTTCTAAACTGGCCACCAATGTAATGGGGATTTACACTGATCACTAATGTAATAGGAGCATTCACAGTAACCACCAATGTAAGGGGCAATTTGCTTACCTTTGCAGAACAGGCTGATGTTAGGCTTAATGACCACAGTTGTAGGCATGACTTTCCAGCATGCCCCATTACCTCCCAGTGGGCAGCATTCAGCAGACTTGATGGTGGATATGACAGAACTTCACACTGAGATATCGGACACAGCACGGGTCTAAAACTTCAAGGGACAAGGGCATTTAAACTAAGATAGATGGCAAGTATGAGGCAGCTGCTTTGGGCCCCAGAACAATGATGGGGCCCAGGGCAGCTGCCTCTTTTGCTCTGTCGTAAAGAAGGCCCTGGTAGCAATAAACAGAGCCCTGTTCTATCTCTTTACATGCCCATATCACACTGAAAATGGTAGCTTTGAGGAGAATATTTTTATAATATGGGGTGGGACTAAGAGCAATGAGCCATGATTGGGCACAGTCATCATTACTTTTTATATATATAAAACACAAAGCGCTGTGATGCTAAATAGCTGATAATTACACATGAAACCAAGTGAGGCTGCTATCAAAAGAGAGTGTTTTCAGAGTCACTTAAAAAGAATAAATAATGATATTTGAAGCGCTTCACAATGTGCATGAAAATGAATATATAAGAATAAATATAAATAGTCAAATAAATCCAGCGGTGAGTAAAAATTCCTATAAAATCCAGCAATCAAAATAGTGTAAAATTATAAAAAATTAGTGACACCAAATGTGTAAAAAATTCACATAAAAAATCCATATAAAAATAAATATATAGGGATGTATTCAGAAGGTTCAATTATACAGGTGTAGAATCCTGATTGGTATAGAGCTTTTGATCACTAGCAAAGCTGTTTAAAAACACTTGCTTAATTAAGGTGCTCATTGATAGTACCAATGTGTTTTTTGCTTCTATTCACAACCAATGTGGGAATCATAAACAGGCAGATAAGAAAAAACAATCATTGTGCAATAGTTAGGATACCAAGGTACACAGGCAAACTTCAATCCACTCACGTGTGCCTTATAATGATAAGGCATATGCAGGTTTTTCTATAGCAGTCAGCCGCCTTAGACAGGAGCAGATTCAGTGCAGTACACTGTGTGATACTGCTGATCTGCACAGAGCTTCCTTGGCTCCTCCCACGCGTTACATCACAGTCACGTGACCTTTTCAAGGATAATACAAGCTCTGACGGACTCAGCTTTATAGCACAACAGCAGAGTGGTTGCCATGGCTACAGCATGAGTTTATCATCATTCTGCTTCCTGCATATACTTCAATCCTGTTAAAACCTACTTTTATTAGACATGTAATTCATATGAATATCGTTGGTTTATCAAAACCACGATTCCATGTGTAAAAAACGCAGTATGTAAAAAGTAAAAAATATATATATTGATATCTCTAATCACGTTTACTTTTTCAACTCCCTCCAGTGGTCACAATTGGTATAACATCTCACAGAGGGAATAAATGGCAAAGCATTGTCTCTAATGGTTTTGATAATTGACCAGTGCCCCATGATATCACAAAAATGGGGTATCCACATGCTCTGCTCATAAATGTATGGAAAACAGAGTAAACAAGATGACATGATATATATATATATATATATATAAAATATACATATATAAAATTAAAATAAGATATGATATAAGAAATAGGGAAATAATATTAAAATGTAAAATTAAAATCTAAAAATTCCATGATAGAATATTGCAAAAATGGATGATGACCAGTATTTATATGCTAGAACTGAACCAAATATTGCCACTCAGAAAAAACTAGTATTGGACAAATAATGAGAATATTGGACCAAAAAATAAATAAAAAAATAAAAAATAAAAAACAAAATATAAAAAATAAAATTAAAATATATACCATAAAAATATATATATAAATCTGAAAAATCGCTAAAAATCAGAAATAAAACAATTCAGGTCGAATTCAATGTTCAAACCATGGGGTTCTAATGTACCCATCTGGAATATCCATTTGGATTCATTCTTGCTGAGTTCCCTCACTTTATGGGAACCCCTCCAATGAGCCTTATACTTTTGAATAGCCCAGAATTGGAGACCCCTAGGGTCTCTGTTATGATACCTATCAAAATGTTTTGAAACACTGTGTTTTGGATAGCCTTTTCTAATGTTCTGGATATGCTCTCTTATTCTCTTCCACATTGGTCGCTTCGTTCTGCCAATGTATTGGAGGGAGCAGGAGCACTGTAAAGCATATACCACCCCCTCAGTCCTGCAAGATATAAAATCCTTTATTTCAAATTCTTGTCCAGTATTTGTTGAAGAAAATTTCTGACATTTGTATCCATTTTGATTAGTATTTATGCAGGCATAACACCTTTTACAGGGATGGAATCCTTTACCCTGAAAAAAGGTTAAATCAGTTATTCTCTTGGGTGGGTTGGGTACATTTTTAGCTATGATGTCCCTTAGAGTTGGAGCTCGTCTATAAATGAATCTCGGTTTTTCTGGGAGTATATTTGCCAAAGTAGTGTCAGTTTTTAAAATAGATCAATGTCTTTTTATAATCCTCTCCATCCTCCTGTGTTGTATACTGAAGTCCATTATCAGAGGTATGTCATCTGTTTTGTCATTTACCTTGATTTTATCTTGGATCAGCGCTTCTCTTGAGGTTTGATTGACTTCTGTTATTTTTTCTTCTATAAAACATTTATTGTACCCTTTTTCTTCAAACCTCTTACCTATCCACTGAGCTTGTTTAAGATAGTCATTATTTTCTGAACAATTTCTCCGTAAGCGAATAAACTGGCCCTTCGGAATGTTGATTAACCATGGCTCATAGTGGCAACTCGTTACTGGTATATAGCTGTTCCTTTCCACCGGTTTGAAGAAAGTTTTTGTGCTGATGATATTGGCTGTTAGTTCTATTTCAAGATCAAGGAACTGGATTTTAGTCTCACTAATTTGATGTTCAAGTTTAATATTTTTTCTCTTATCTGCCTGTTTATGATTCCCACATTGGTTGTGAATAGAAGCAAAAAACACATTGGTACTATCAATGAGCACCTAAATTAAGCAAGTGTTTTTAAACAGCTTTGCTAGTGATCAAAACCTCTATACCAATCAGGATTCTACACCTGTATAATTGAACCTTCTGAATACATCCCTATATATTTATTTTTATGTGAATTTTTTACACATTTGGTGTCACTAATTTTTTATAATTTTACACTATTTTGATTGCTGGATTTTATAGGAATTTTTACTCACCGCTGGATTTATTTGACTATTTATATTTATTCTTATATATTCATTTTCATGCACATTGTGAAGCGCTTCAAATATCATTATTTATTCATCATTACTTTTTCCAACCATGGCTTTGACAGTGCTCTGTGCCATGATTGGGCAAAGTTTTCATTGCTTCAGTCAATTAGGGTTTCCAATGCACTGTGCGACGGCACAGTGCATTGTGGTCGGTCAAACTGATACCCTCCAGTGCTGCTAATCAGTGCCCACCAGTGCCATCTATCAGTGCCCATCAGTAATGCTAATCAGTGCCCACCAGTGCCACCTATCAATGCCCATCAGTGCTGCCAATCAGTGGCTCCTGATCAGTGCCCACCAGTGCTGCCTATTATTGCCCATCAGTGCCACCTATCAGTGCCCATCAGTGCCACCTATCAGTGCTGCCTATCAGAGCCAACCCTCCACGCCACCTATGAGTGCTAATTAGTGCTACAGTAAATTTGTGTTTGTTTAGCAAAAGATGAAAAAAAACCCCAGTAGTGGTTAAATAACACCATAAGAAATCTGTGTAAAAATGATAAAAATTTCATTTGAGTACAGTGTTGCATGGCTGCGCAATTGTCATACAAAGTGTGAGAGTGCTGAAAGCTGAAAATTGGCCTGGGCAGGAAGGGGGTGAAAGTGGCCAGTAAGAAAATGGTAAATGTACTGCTCCAGTAATATAATGTCCCAAGAGCTTGCATTTCCACCACCATGACATTTCTCAATCTCATAAAGATTCCTCTACATAAAAAATTACTCTCATAAATATTACTCTACACAAAAGCCTGGATAAACCACCGAGAAGGCCAATATTTAGTGACATAGTCTCTGTGACATCACATATCGGAAGGTACATTGTTTTTTTTTTTTTCTGCAGCCTATGGTGATGGGGACCCCAGATTTCCTTTAAAGATACCATGCAAAGTATCAATGAGCTTTCCCAAATTAGGATAGAGGGAGATGTTTTGCTAATGACAGCGGATGTCTCCTCTTTGTATACCGTTATTCCACATTCTAAAGGGTATGAGGCAACTAAACATTTATTGGATTTAAATGAGAGGGTTCCTTAGAAACAAAAGGAGTTCATCTTAGACATATTACAAATTGGAAAGGAACGTAATTATTTTATTATGGGGGAACTTCTTCCTAAAGCGCAAGGGCATTGCTATGGGGGCTAAGTTTGCCCCCAGCCACGACAATTTATTCATGGCACTGTGGGAAGTGTGGGCTATCTATGCCACCAGGCACCCCAAATTGCTGTTTTGGTTGCCTTATATAGATGGTGCCCTCTTTTGATGACAGGGTGACGACATTGCATTACATGAATTTATATGACAACTGAATTCCAATACCTGGGGTATTAAGTTTACTTACAATTGGGACCACCAGTCGAACAGGATCAACTTCTAACCAAAACATCATTTAAAACTATTGATAAAAATGTATTTATACCCACTGACAGTTGCCATCATCCCTCATTGTTGAAAGCCATTTCAAGGGGACAGTTCAGGCGTAATCGCCTGAATTGTTCTAAATTTGAGGACTTTCAACATCAGGTGAATACTCTCAAGGAGAGATTTTTACAAAAGGGATATGCACCTGAATCTTTAGAGAAAGACATACACATTGTCTCCCAATTGAATCGCCAGAATCTCCTTTTTCCTAGGAAAAAAGAGAGGTTTTACTGCTTTTACTGCTTTTCCAAAACAGCACAGATAGGTGAACAGGATCCTGACCAAACATTGAAAAATTTTAAAGGGTGACAAGGTTTTAGGCCCTGTGCTTCCTGATAGACGTCAAGTTGTCTTCAGGAGCGCATGCACCCTGAGAGATTTAGTGGCCGAATGTAATAGAAAGATCGCTCAAGGTTAGTGAGTTTGAGAATTTAACTGGGTTTTACCCATGTAGGAGGTGTAACATCTGTCTCCACTCTAGAACTGTAAGGACTTTTAAGTTCACTTCAAGTGTCACGTCCAAGGAATATGCCATCAAGGATTTCATCACGTGCCAGACTAGGGGGGTGGTTTATAACCTAACTTGCCAGTATAGTCTCCAATATGTGGGGAGGACCACATGGACACTGATGGCACAGGTTAGAGAACATCTGGCCAATATCAGGAAAGGTTTGGGGGACATAGTGTGTCCTAGCATTTCTCTCAGTGTCATCATAATCTCCAAGTTGGTAGGTTATCACTATAGAAAAATACACGTCCCATTGGCGCGGGAGTAATATGAAGAGACAAATCTCCCGCAGAGAAATCCAATGAATTTTTTACCTCATATCCTTTCATCCCCTGGGGCTTATTATAGAGTAGGACATCAACTCCTTTATTAACAATTTTTGGGGTTTTGGGGGACATAGTGTGTCCCAGAATTTCTCCCAGTGTCACCATAGGGACCCCTCCAAGTTGGAGGTTATCACTAAAGAAAAATACACACCCCATTGGCACTGGAGTAATCTGAAGAGACAAATTTGCCACAGAGAAACCCAATGGATTTTTTACCTCAAATACTCTCGTCCACTGGGGCTTTTTATAGAGTAGGACATCAACTCCTTTATTAACAATAGTTGAATTCCATGCAAGTGTCTTTTCCCTTTATCCTTTTTCCCTTTTTACGGCAGATTTTGTGTACATCGTGGCTTATTTTTAGAAAAAGTATAGATGGCTTGAATATTATGCATCATTTATTTTTTGCTTCCCATTTATTGTATTTTTGTTCATTTAGTCATTTTCATTGAGCCTGTTACAGCATTTTTCATTTTATTTTTATTTATGGAGGAATTACTCAATGAGTAGAGGTTAATTACCCCCACAGGAGAGCGTTTAACACCCATCTGAATAAATTGTATTAGTCCTCTGACTCTATTAAATTGAGGTATATAATGCTAATCCTGCTATTCTTTTAGCTTAGTAGATCATAGATGATTCTAGGACGTTTGTGTCCCCATATAAAGTATGTACAGGCTTTTCTATAAGCTAGGAAGAAGGTTTTGGAAAGTTGAGTGGGGATTTTCAGAACGTAGAGAATGCGGGGAAGAATATTAATCTTTATTATGGCAGCCCTACCAAACTAATAAAAAGTCCCTTTGTGCTAAGTATGGAGATCATGTTGAATGTATTTCAGTAGAGGTAAGTAATTCAGTCTAAATCAGTCTTTCAGATGTCTAGGGAGTTGTATTTTGAGATACATAATGGATTGTCTCTGCCATGTAAAGGGGTATTTGGATACATTGGAGGTTGGTAGTGAAATTTTTAAGGCGTAGGATTCAGAGAAGTTAATTTGTAAATTGGACAGTACTTTATAATGGGCAAAGTCACTGAGTAAGTTGAGAATGATAAGGTGTGGTTCAGACAAAAAAATATGTCATCTGCAAATGCCGTTATTTTGTGCATTCGTCCCAAGACATCAATTCCTTTAATTTTGGGATTAGCCCTAAGGCGTCGCAAGAGGGGACAGCCTTGTCTGGTACTTTTGGAGCATGTGACAAATGAACAGTGTTGATTCTTTACTGGTCTTCTTCAGACACTTTGAAAAAAAGGTATTAAACTGACCTCTTTTCCCTACGTATTTTTGTTTGACATTATAGTTGAGTATAGGTTTCCTTAGCCATATGACATCCCCATTAGTACTAGTTATCACAATACTGTACCTATGGAGACCTCATTATGGAATTTCCAGACCAGGATGTCTATACTTTAGTGACTCAATCAATTTTATATTTTCATATCATTTCTATTCTTTCCCATTTCTCTACTTCAGAGGCATATTTCTTGACAACACTTGATTCCACTAACAAACTAATCCCCAAGTGTTGTGTTGTCTTACCTGTTTACTACATTACTATATCCGTACCTTATTGTGCCACTTATACTGCAATAGCCCTGGAATATAAACCTTGTATTACGCCTCATAAAATTTCTCTTCTGTCTTAAAAACTGTCAATAAAAATATACTAAAGACTAAATTTAAATCATTATTGTTTTAAAAACATTTTTGTGTTAGTTTTGTGGGATGTGGCTAAACTGTAATCTCATAAGCAACCATTTTTGTTTCCATTTAAACTCTCTCAATATCCTGCAGGTTGGACTTTGAAGAGTATAAAAACATCTTGGTGATGATCTTAGCTATCAATAGGATTAACAAGGACCCCAATCTTCTGCCCAATATTACCCTGGGCTATCATATATTTGATACTTGTAATGACCCAATTAATATTTTGGGATATGCCACAAAGATATTGTCTGGAGAAAAAAATGCTCATAACTATTACTGTAAGGAACATGGAGAAATGGCTGGTTTTATTGGTAACAGTGAATTCTATTCAAATAATGCACTGGCTCAGTTACTTAGTCTATATCGGTATACACAGGTAAGTGATTACTGCAATATATTTATATGCAATATGGTGTGTCCAATAGATGACTCAGTACAGTCTAGGTGGAATTTTTTTCCAGTCTTACTTTTCTAGAATGAGTACAGATCAGAATTAACAGAGCTTTGAAAAATGCAGGTGCACAAAACATTGCAACCCCCGGGGACATTATTCGGTGATCACTATCCTCACAGTCCACTCAGTCCCACCACTTTTAGTGACTAATTGCTTGAATGAGAGAGCCATCCAGGTGGCTCAATCCCACCATGTCTCTTTAGTAGGTTCTTTGAGTTGCTTTCTGGTGTTTTGGATCTAGTGCCCAGAATATTAGCTCAACAATCAGAAGCTATAAGAAAACTATTTGTTTACATCTTCTTTAAGTAGTTGCTTTTAAACTGGTCAGAACTGTATGTAACTGGACATCTACCAACATTACTGTATTGTATGTGTGATGGATCTGTACAGGAAATCATTTACCTTAGTAAAGTAGTCAGTGACTCCCAGTGATGGGAGTAAGTCACACATGTGCAAGTCACAAGCAAGTCTTAACCTTCAAGTCACAAGCAAGTCCCAAGTTACTGTGGCGAAAAGCAAGCAAGTCAAGTCGAGTCCCTGCTAGAAGTCAAGCAAGTCAAGTCAAGTCATTTATTTTGGTCAAGTCACAAATTAAGTCAAAATACTGATCTACCCCGAAGCTGGGACACGGGGGGAGCTTTGTTTTGTGGGGGGGGGCAGCTTTTGCCTAGGCCAAGACACAGCACTGGTGGTGCCAAGTCATTGCAAGTCAAATAGCCCAAGTCGCAAGTCATTAGTGACAAGTCAAAGTCAAGTCGAGTCATTTATTTAATTTTGTCAAGCAAGTCGCAAGTCCTCAAACAGGTGACTCGAGTCTGACTCGAGTCAAGTCATGTGACTCAAGTCCCCCACCTCTGGTGACTCCCTTCACAATGAAGCATCCTCACCAGGTGCCACCATTACTTCCAATTTGGAATCTCACCATCCATGGATGGCAGCTTTAAACAAAGTCTATCCCACACTGTGAATCTCTTGCAGCCTACATATATAGGGATGGGGTGGGGCAGAAGCAGAGGGATCACAGATCCAAGAAGATAAAGTAGAAGCCAGTACATCAATTTACAAGCAGTAAAAATCTTGGTTTCCTGAGGCATAACACCAATGAAATGTCATGTCAGCACAGGGACCCATACATTGTGATGAGAAGCAATGCCAAATAGTATGAGAACTAAATATAGCACAAATTAATCAATCAAGTGATGGAATTTGTTCATGTAAGTAATACACATAGCTGCTGACTGAAGCCCCATTTATGAGTAAAAGTTAGGAGGAAATCAATAAGAAATGCCCACACTGGGTGTAGAGTTAGAAATTTTGGTAACATATAGTTTCCCGTTCACACCTCCACTCCACCCGTTAATAGGTAACTGTGAGTGATCACCTGGTGTCATTATATGGTGCTAGTATAGGGCAAGGGGGTGGACCTACCCCCTCCCCCAGAATCTTGTGGCTTTTGAATGCAAAGGAAGAGAAGCAATAGATCATCATAATTGGAGAAGAAAAAAAATGAGGTATCGGTCAATATGCATTAAAAATGGTTATCCCATAAAGCAAGCAATAATGGCATTTGGTGCAATTAGCAATGCAAAAAATGAAAATGTGCAATGCAGAACCAAAGGATAGAGGAAACAATGTGAACAGGAGAACACACAGAGCAATATCAAAATAAATATGGAAAAACACACAATAACAAAAATAATAATTACAAAAAAAAGTTTTAGAAAATTGAAAAAGGAAGCAAAACTAACAAGGACATGTAGGAAAGATAAGTGGATGTACAAAAATGTACAAAGTAAAACCTATGTAGGTTTTAGTGAACAAAGAGAGAACAAGACACAATCAACTAGAGTATCAACTGCTCTTTCCCAAACAACATTGGCTAAAATGAAAGATTATACCCCCTTGGGACTTTAATTCAGCATAATGTATACCACACTAGTTGTTGAGTGAATGGTTCGGCCCAAGCATGACTTTGAGCTGAATATAGGCTGTTCACCTGTTCGATGAACACTCAAATTGTTTGGGGCGTTCAACCGATTGTTTGGCCCGCCAAACGACCTCAATGCATTGCGCTGCCGAACAGTGCATTGGAAGCTCTGATTGGCTGAAACAATGAAAGCTTTGCCCAATCAGGGCACACAGCACTGTCAGAGCCATGATTGGATACTGTCATGATGACTTCATCCAGTCATGGCTCATTGCTCTTAGTCCCACCCACACTATAAATCTATTCTTTCAATAGAGGCCATTTGCAGTGTGATATTGGCATGGATAGAGATAGAACAGGGATCTGTTTAGCGCTACTAGCGAGTTAGTGTGCTATAGTGCTTCTATTGTCAGTGTAGAGCAGGGATCTTCAAACTACGGCCCTCCAGTTGCTCAGGAACTACAATTCCCATCATGCCTAGTCATGTCTGTGAATGTCAGAGTTTTACAATGTCTCATGGGATGTGTAGTTCTACAACAGCTGGAGGGCCACAGTTTGAAGATCCCTGGTGTAGAGTATCAGTTAATGTGAATCTAGGCATAGTTCAGTGTGATTGTAGTGTAACAGGGCAGGTTTACTGCAGTATATTTCAGTGAATTAGTGAACGTTTAATATTTCAGTGCAGTATATTTCAGTGCATTTTATTTTAACCACTTGGCTACTGTGCACTTAAACCCCCTTCCTGCCCCAGCGCTGTCACACTTTGAATGACAATTGCGCGGTCGTGCAACACTGTACCCAAATTAAATTTTTATAATTTTTTTCACACAAATAGAGCTTTCTTTTGGTGGCATTTAATCACTGCTGGGTTTTTATTTTTTTAGTAAAAAAAACAAAAAGAGACCGGAAATTTTGAAAAAAAAAAAAAACAGTTTCATAGTTTGTTATAAAATTTTGAAAACAGGTAATTTTTCTCCTTCATTGATGTGCGCTAATGAGGCTGCACTGATGGGCACTGATAGGCTGCACTGATAAGGCGGCACTAATGGGCACTGATAGGTGGCAGAGATAAGGACTAATGAGGTGGCACTGATAGGTGGCACTGATAGGTGGCACTGATAGGTGGCACTAATAAGTGGCACTGATAGGTTGCATTGATCGGCACAGATGGGTGGCACTGATGGGCACTGATAGGCACTGGTAGGTGACACTGATAGGCAGCACTGATAGGTGGTACTGATGATGAGGCACTGATGGGCATTGATTGGCAGCATCCCTATACCACACATTAAAAAATTCCTAAATTCATCATATTTGTGCTAAAAACCTACAGTATATGGTAGCTCTGACAAATCCATAAACATGATCCCTCATACTGAATAATTCATCCATACAGAAACATGTAATAACCATCCAATGAATACCCTTAACAGCCTCAACACATTTCAATCATTCCAATCCAAGATCTTCTTCAGGGTGCCTTTGGTAAGAAGGAGATCTCTAGGTTATAAATAATTGGTATGATATCATGTTTAATTACAAAAAAATTATAGCAACAAACTACATGCTCTTATACTTACAAAACTTCAAATCAAGAAACCCTCGCCCATCAGAGCATCCTTAAAAATTATAATGTTCACCATTGCGTCCTGAATTGTGTTGGATGAAGGTGTTGTCTGGGGGTACATGGGTGATCACATAAAAGTTGAGTCCCAGGCGCTAATCACAGAAAAAACACATAATGCAATATATATTCAGCTGAACCGTGCTGCTGTCAAATGTCAAAGGATCAGATGCTGCAATGCTGAAGACAAAAAGGGTTGACAGTGCTAAGGAACTGAACTGGAATTGATGGATAATGGCTGCAATGAACCACATGTATACTCAAAAATAGGTATGAGCCGAACACCCCCCAGTTCGGTTCGCACCAGAACCTGCGAACGGACCGACAGTTTGCGTGAACTTTAGAACCCCATTAAAGTCTATGGGACTCGAACGTTCGAAAACAAAAGTGCTCATTGTAAAGGCTAATATGCAAGTTATTGTCCTAAAACGGGTTTGGGGACCCGGGTCCTGCCCCAGGGGACTTGTATTAATGCAAAAAAAAGTTTTAAAAATGGCTGTTTTTTTGGAAGCTGTGATTTTAATGATGGTTAAAGTGAAAAAAAAGTGAAATATTCCTTTAAATATCATACCTGGGGGGTGTCTATAGTATGCCTGTAAAGTGGCGCGTGTTTCCCGTGCTTAGAACAGTCCCTGCACAAAATGACAATTTTAAAGAAATAAAAGTAATTTAAAACTGCTTGCGGCTTTAATGTAATGTCGGGTCCTGGCAATATGGATGAAAATCAGTGAGACAAACGGCATGGGTACCCCCCCAGTCCATTACCAGGCCCTTTGGGTCTTGTATGGATATTAAGGGGAACCCCGCACCCAAATTAAAAAAAGGAAAGGCGTGGGGCCCCCAGGCCCTATATACTCTGAAAAGCAGTATATAGACGGTGCAAACAAGACAGGGACTGTAGGTTTGTTGTTAAGTAGAATCTGTTTGTAATTTTGAACTGGCACATTTTTAAAGTGTAGCACCAGCCAAAAAATCTATTTTAAGCTTTTTGGAAAACATAGGGAAGAGTTATCACCCCTGTGACATTTGTTTTGCTGTCTGTGCTCATCTTCAGAAGATTTCACCTCACTTTCTGCCCCAATGACAAATGTTTTTTGAAAATTTGGGGTTTTTAGTGAAACAAGGATTGGTGACAAAGCATCAGTGAAGAGGAGACACGTTTTTCCCATATTAACTCTTACAGGAGAGAATTTCACTTCCTAGGGGTAGACTTCATCTCACTTCCTGTTGTCTCCTTCCGTTTGCAAGTAGGAGTCATTTGTAATTTGGATGTTTGAAAGTAGGAGCCTGCCCTATATACTCTGCAGAAATTGGGGCCTTAGGTGTTGGTTTTGCCACAACACTGTAAGCCCTCACAGTTACTCTTGGTGGGTGCTGGAACGGGCCCTGCAGTGAAATATTATATACAGAATTGTAATTACATGCACCCGTTGAACAGGGGCAGAAAAATTGGGCCTTTGGTGGTGGTGGTGGTGGTGGTATTGTTGCCACAACACTGTAATCCCTCACAGTTACTCTTGGTGGGCGCAGGAATGGGCCCTGCTGTGAAATATTAGATCAAGAATTGTATTTACATGTCCCTGTTCAACAGGGACAGAAAAATTGGGCCTTAGGCACTGGTGTCACAACACTGCATCCCCTCACAGATGCTATAGTTGGAGCGCAGGAATGAGCCCTGCTGCAAAGTTCATCATCCATCGCACTTCCATAGCCACACTGTACACGGAGAAGCCGCATCATTAGCTGGGCATATAAGCTTAACTAGCTTGCTTTTTGCTAAGCGTGAATCTCATGTGGTGGAGGATCACTGTGAGCGGTGTTTATTTCAAGTTTTCCACACAAGCTTTTACTGTGAATTATTGAGGGAATTTTTCCTTGGGACTTTCCTTAATTCCATAGAAGATTTCTTGGATTTCCTATTCTATAAACTTTGATATGCACTAATAGATTTTTATGCACTCATATATTTAATCATGTTATAGCGCAGTTTTTTCCTTGTTTGTTGACGTGAAAGAGATGATCCACCCAGTGGATTCCAGCTGCTTCCTATTGTTTAAGCAAAATGTAGGGTAAAATGAGATCCAGGGTTCTCAATGGGTAATGGATATGATGTTGTGAAGGTCCCTTGAGGGGTTAGGTTATGGGTTTCCTCAATGCTAAGATGGAAGCATGGGTAGGCAAAGGGAGGGATTTAATATTCTGTAGGATCCAGGAATCTGCCAACAGAAGGTAATATAATTTAGCTAGCGTGTGAGTGCAGTTTCAATGTCTTTCCATAGAATGTCTTGGAGAGTTTGGAACCCAGTGGCATTGGGATGCAAGTTGAGAGGCATAGAAGTAGTCCTTTATGTCAAGTAATCGGAACCCACCCACCCGTCTATGTTTAACAAGGTGATGATAGGCACACCTAGCTCTCCTACTCTTCCATATGAAGGTTTTCAATATCAATTTTAATGAAGATAGGTAAGGAGAGGTTAATGGGATCTGTAGTGTGCGGAAAATGTACAAAGTTTTGGTAAGGACTTGCATTTTAAATGCTACCAATCTCCCAGCCCAAGACATCTTAATTTTGGCAAGTCGTTGTGTATCTCCTCATAGTGTATGAATCAGAGTTATAAGACTGGCATCTGTTCATTTTGTGGCAGAGGAAGTCAAAGCGATTCCCAGGTATGGGATGCTCTGGTCAGCCCATGAGTATGGTAGATAGGATGAGAGGTGTTTGCAGGTTGTGATGTGGACTCCGAGGTATAGAATTAAGGATTTTGAGAAATTTACTTTATAATTTATTTCATATTTGCACCTTTGAGATTTTGGTAAAAAGCTTATGCAGAAATTTTAATTGGTGCGAGTTGTTAATAGTGCAAAGAAGTATAATATATCTGCCTTCCGGATCTAGAATAGCTACAGTTAGGGATTAGGATACACAGTCACTGATGGCTATCATGACTCCCCTCTTCTTGGCGTGAGTTGAGGCCATGATAATATGAGGAAAGCTTCAGTGGGAACAGTGAGACATAGAGTCTTTATGAAAATGGGTCTCTTGTATAGCCACAAAGTCAATTTTGTTAGAGAGTGCTTCTTTCCAAAAGGAGTGGCACTTCGCTGGGCGGTTCAAAAGAGACGTTTAGGAACTAATTTTCAGCTGATATGGAAGGTGATGATGCAAATTGAAAGGAAAGAGTTGACAAGAGTATGAATCACTATGGATGGTAGGATGAGGGTTTTCAGGAACAGGGATGAAGGAATATGCTCCGTATAGATGAGAAGATACTGTGATGGGAACTGTCCATGATGTACAGCCAAAATGAAGTGTAGAATTGAATGAAGTAAACAGATGTAGCGCTAAGGTTTGCAACTACCGGGAACAAACCCTGGATCGTAGTAGGGAGGAAACTGAGCAGAACTCCAATAACACAGTCAGAGACTGCCAAGAGAGAATGAGAAAAAAAGCTGCTAAAAGGTAAAGGGAGGTAAAATCAAATAAAAAGAAAAAATACACCTGGGCCCACAAGCGTAGTGGTAACTGCAGAAAGTCATGGGGTATAGGGTACAGTGAAAGGTACTCCTAATGATTCCAGAGTTCCCCTCTGGTAACCGAGCTAGGTTTTAGAGAAGAGGCCTCTAGGTGATTCACGAGGAAAATTATTTCCTGGACACAACTTGCCATTCAGAATGCACGTGTTTAGATGGATGGTGTGGAGAACCATTAGGAGATGTTCATGTTTCTGGTATGATTCCCTAGTTCTTAAGGAGTTTAAGACCTTCATCCAGTGGGGTGATTATGTATAATTTCTTGTTGTAAGTCACACTCAATTTTGCAGGGTACTTCCATTTGTATATGCGTTTGTTATTTTGCAGGAGTTATGGATTTCAGGTTGCGGCAAAGTTGCAGGGTGTATTGGGAGAAGTCCGGAAGGACCTGAAGGTTCACAGCTTGTGCTGGTAACTGATCAACACAGCGGAAGTCCTCTAGTAGTTTTTATTTCACTTTAAAAAAATGTATCCTTAGTAGAATGTTATATGGCACTTCTGAAGGGAGGAATAATGGTTTTGGAATATGATGTATTCTATCAATAGTTAGACTTGCGGATGTAAGATTAGGCAACACCTCATTGAATAGATTATGAACAAAACTAGGTAATTGAGGGGTCTGTACTGATTTGGGAATACCCATGATTTTTAGATTGTTGCGGCTTGATCTATCCTCGAGGTTAGCCACTTTTTCTTTCATAGAGCTCAGTTCGTCCTGGTGAATTGCGTGGAAGTCTACTAAGGCATTTAAAAAAGTAGTGACTTCACACATTTTGTCTTCCATGTGGCCTACTCTGCCCCCTATCTACTGCAGTTCAAGCTTGTATTGGTTAAGAGAGGAGAAATAATCAGATTACAGTGAGGCTCGGAGGGAGGGTAGCATTTATTTCAAGGTAGTGTCAGACTTGTTGTAGGAAAGGTTGTAATTGGGTCAGGCCATGGGATGTCAGCCTGCAGTTTGGGCTAATCGTTACTCACATCCATTAGTTGCTCTTCCTCCTTCATCCTGCACAGCCGATGCTAGAGGTCTGGGACCAGTACTGGAGCTTTGGTCTCTGCCACCATTTTGGCTGAGTCAGGCACATGTAGAAGGGAAGAAGCTGGGGAGTTTTTTAACCTGCACACATCCTGTCAGCGCCGCTGCATAGCGATGGAGGTAGCAAGTACTCAGCTGTCTAATGCCCAGGAGCAGAGTGGAGCTCCTTAATTAAGGGGCCATCTTACTGAATGGATGCCACGTCCTCCCGAAAAACATATTTTTTTAGTTATTTGGGATGATGTGAACTATTATCATGTTTCATAGATTATGTTAATTTTGTGGTAGTATTAGGATCATTAAGTTTATTTGAAAAAGACCTTTATTATATTGATTTATTATATTACCCCAACTTCTCAAAATCATGATATGTGTCTGTTGTATCTGTGTGTTAAATTGTATTCTCTTTTCTTTGCATTGCTTTATTTGTGCAAAACACTTTCCTATTGCAAAAAAAAATAAAAAAATCGCTAGACATGAGAGCACCCCCATCCCAGTGTGGTCAGTTTTCTGGTTGTGCTGGGAGAACAGTCTGCCCATCCTACAATGGCCAAGACTTGTGCTAATATGCCCCCTCCCCCCTGCCCAGCTCTTCACTGGGAAGGAGCATATCCCTCTATAGTGTGTACTTGTCTCAATCCAGAGCACTAAGTTTACTTTCTGTCTGCTGCCTCCTTCTTCTGCTATCTGTATGAGTCACTTCTGACATGTTTTCCTGACCCCAAGATACATTGGTGATGGGGAGGGAGCTCCAGTAGATTGACAGCCTCAGCTCTGTTCCTGTGTGCTAACTAAAGGGGGGTCCCTTCCCTTAAATCAGCTCTCAGAGCTCTCCTTGCTGAGCTCTGCAGAGTGTATCTTCTGCTCCAGACCTTTTTTCTAAACTCTCAGACAAGATTATAAAGTCAGCACTTTAAATTTATGCAGAGAAGAGATACTGGCGGTAAACAGGTACAACTTATGTAGAAGGATTTGTTTCATCTCTGTGTGTCGCCTGAGGCCAGCCACTTCACTGGGTATATGGAATGCAGTGTGTACTCTCATAAACCTAAATCTCTATGAATAAAAATTCTGACAATTACTTCTTTTTATTAGAACAGAAAAAAATAAATATGATAAAGAGATCTTTGTGTGCCATTTATATATTACATTTCTCATGTTTCATTGCTTGAAAAACAGAGCAACACTGTGGTTTAGTGGTTAGAACTCTCACCTGGCAGCCACATCAATACTGGCTTGGAGTTTGTATGTTCTCCCTGTGCTTGCCTGGGTTTCCTCTGGGTACTCCAGTTTCCTCCCACGTACCAAAGACATGCTAGGAGGCTCATTGGCTCATGTCTAAATTGGCCCTAGTATGTGTATGTACAGTATCTCACAAAAGTGAATACACCCCTCACATTTTTATTATATATTTTCATGTGACAACACTGAAGAAATGACACTAAATTGATTCAATGTAAAGTAATGAGTGTACAGCTTGTATAACAGTGTAAATTTGCTGTCCCCTCAAAATAACTCAACACACAGACACTAATGTCTAAAGCTCTGGCAGCAAAAGTGAGTACACCCCTAAGTGAAAATGTCCAAATTGGGCACAAAGTGTTTGCTGCTGTAAAGGGTATCCGAAAAAATTTTGTTGTATGTATACAATGACAATAAAGTATATCTCTTAATCTCTATTTTGTGTGGCCACCATTATTTTCCAGCACTGCCTTAACCCTCTTTTGGTCATGGAGTTCACCAGAGCTGTTGAGTGTGTTGAGTTATTTTGAGGGGACAGCAAATTTACACTGTTGTACAAGCTGTACACTTCTGGATACGACACTGAGTACGTTCACTTAACTTCTTTGGTCGACCATGACGAGGCCTGTTCTGAGTGGAACCTGTCCTGTTATACGGCTGTATGGTCTTGGCCACCATGCTGCAGCTCAGTTTCAAGGTCTTGGCAATCTTCTTATAGCCTAGGCCATCTTTATGTAGAGCAACAATTTTTTTTTTTTCATATCCTCAGTGAGTTCTTTGCCATGAGGTACCATGTTGAACTTCCAGTGACCAGTATGAGAGAGTGAGAGCGATAACACCAAATTTGACAAACCTGCTCCCCATTTACACCTGAGACCTTGTAACACTAACGGGTCACATGACATAGGGGAGGGAAAGTGGCTAATTGGGCCCAGTTTTGGACATTTTCACTTAGAGGTGTACTCACTTTTGTTGCCAGCGGTTTAGACATTAATGGCTGTGTGTTGAGATATTTTGAGGGGACAGCAAATTTACACTGTTATACAAGCTGTACACTCACTACTTTACATTGTAGCAAAGTGTAATTTCTTCAGTGTTGTCACATGAAAAGATATAATAAAATATTTACAAAAATGTGAGGGGTGTACTCACTTTTGTGGGTGTACTCACTTTCGTGTGATACTGTATAAATGTGAGTTAGGGAACTTAGATTGTAAGCCTGTTGAGGGTTAGGGACTGATATAAATGTACAATATACTGTATATATGTGAAGCGATGCGTAAATTGATGGCGCTATATAAGTACCAATAATAAATAACATCACATTAAAATATTTCCCAACATATTATCCAGATCACTTACCGAGTCACTGACACTAGTCTGAAAGATGGAAACATATATCCAACTTTATTCCATATGACACCAGATGATCGGGTCCGTTTGAAAGCTGTTATTAAATTATTGCAGCATTTTGGGTGGAACTGGGTTGGAATAATAATATCAGAGGATGGCAGCGGTGATGAGGAGTCCCAAGAACTGAACAAGATGATGAGAGAACATGGAATCTGCATAGATTATATCATTCAACTCAAACGAAAAACAATTTATGATTTTCGCAAATCAGGAATAATTACCAAATCAAAAGCTAAGGTCATCATAGTGTGCGGAACTTCCATAACTCACTTTTATCATTTTGTTTTTCATTTACACTCTTTTGCAGAAAATATCACATTTATTTTCCCACCATCATGGATTAAGTTAACTGATTTATATTATTTTAAGTATACATCACTTAACCACAGCTTCATATTTGTGTGGCCACGAGAACAAAAACTAAACCTGGATGTTTATACCAAAGGTGTCACCTTCTCCAGCTGCCTAAATGACCCCCTACTGGAAGATATTTGGGTTTTATGGTTTCAGTGCCTTTCCCCAAACCCACATAAAAATTTCTATTTTCCAAAAGCCTATCAATGTACAGGTGTAAGAGATGTTTCAACCTTATTGGCTTCTCATACAACTCATCCCTCCTTTATATACACGGCTGTATATGTTCTGGCCCATGCTTTACATAGAATGTTCATGAAGAAAAATAAATCTGAACAAAATGGATTCCAGCACAGAGTAAGTTGGATAATAATTGTTTAGATTACTATGATATACCAAAATACCAAAAAACAAAAAAAGAGCTGTATAGACAACCAATAGCAAACTCTTTATAATTTATTAGACAAATACAAAATTCTAAACAGCACTTAAAAGGGGTTGTAAAGGCAGAAGGTTTTTATTTTAATGCATTCTATGCACATCTATGCAATGCATTCTATACATTAAGATAAAAAAAAACCTTCTGTGTGTGTAGCAGCCGCCCCAGCACCCCCAAATACTTACCTGAGCCCCATCTCTATGCAGCAATGTAAAGAAGTGCACGACTCTTTCTCCTCTTTGGCTTAGACACAGCAGCGGTGCCACTGGCTCCCGCTGCTGTCAAAGTCAGTTAGCCAATGAGGAGAGAGAGGAGGTGGGGTCAAAATGGACACACAGAGCTGCAGCTCTGCTTGGGTGCCCCCATAATAGCAAGCTGCTTGACAGAAGGGAGGGGCCAGAGCACTGAAGAGGGACCCTAGAAGAGGAGGACCCAGACTGCTCTGTGCAAAACCAACTGCACAGAGCAGGTAAGTATGACATGTTTGTTATTTTTAAAGAAAATTATAAAACAACTCCCCTATCCCCACTAACCCACCCCACAATGAAATCTCCTTATTCAGATCACTCAATGTCCCCCATAAAGCAAAGTGATCCTCCCACCTGGATCTGGGACAGACGACTCTTATGCCGCGTACACACAAACGGACTTTTCATCAGAATAACTTCTGACGTTTTTTTCAATGGAATTCCGACGGAGTTCTGCTGAAACAGACTTGCCTACACATGATCACACCAAAGTCCGATCGTTTAGAACGTGATGACGTACGATGGGACTAGGAAAAGGAAGTTCAATAGCCAGTAGCCAATAGCTGCCTTTGCGTAGTTTTTGGTCCGTCGGAACAGCATACAGATGAGTGTTTTTCCCGATAGGAACTGATTCCATTGGAAAAATTTGAAACATGTTCTATTTCTAGGTCCGTCATAATTTTTGAAAGAAAAAGCCAGATGAAGCCCACACACGATCAGAATGTCCGACGGAATGATTCAGTCTGACCTTTTCTGCTGGAAAGTCCGGTCGTGTGTACACGGCATAAAAATATCCCCCTAGATCAGTGATTCTCAATCTTTCTAGTGCCGTGACCCCTTGATAAATTTCCCAAGTTATGGGAACCCTTAACAGTAAAATTATTTTCGTAGCGTGGGTTGTCAGCACCCAAGACAAGACAAGTAATTTGTGCCCCTATCCCATGGACATTTAGCACTCCCTAAGCCCCTTCCACTCATATGCCCCGTACACACGGTCGGATTTTCCGATGGAAAATGTCCGATCGGAGCGTGTTGTAGGAAATTCCGACCGTGTGTCGGCTCCATCGGACATTTTCCATCGGATTTTCCGACACACAAAGTTGGAGAGCAGGAGATAAAATTTTCCTACAACAAAATCCGATCGCGTCAATTCCGACCGTGTGTGGCCTGTTCCGACGCACAAAGTGCCACGCATGCTCAGAAGAAATTCCGAGACGGGACAGCTCGTTCTGGTAAACTTAGCGTTCGCAATGGATACAGCACTTTCGTCACGCTGCAATGTTAAAAATGGTTTAATACAGCGCACTCTCTTCTTCTTTATAATGTGACAAGAATTAAGTAGTTTTGCTGCTCATATTCACACACACTTCTCACAAAGTTTTATTTGTGTTTTTTTAGTGGGATTCCCTGAATATATTGTTATTAGTTGTCACATCTGACAGTTTTATATTTATTTTTTTTTTTTTTTGGATTTTCAGACTTTTTTTTTCTTTAATGTTTGTATTTTTTCCAAGGCTGATCTTTGTTCAATGTTATTTTTATTTTTACTCCAGAATATTTTTGTGTGTGTTTTGTGTGTCAAGTTACCCCAACACCATTGTTATCTTTTATTATTTAATCTCAAGGAGATTGTTTGGTGTTGATGTCCCTTGTTCATTTCACATTGTATATTTGAAATGTACCTGAATCCTCACAAACAAACTGTCCTTTTTGAAGTAAAACACATAGGAGAGTATGATTCAAAACAAAAATCCTTTATTAAGGGATCAGAACCAAACAAAGAGGAAGGCAACACTGGATCAACATGAGAAATTAGCGAAGCCTGGGACCCCCACGGCAGACATCAATTCTTCAACATCAAAATTGGTGGCCTGAGGAGTCCATATGTAAGGGAGGGCAGTCTGGTCCAGAATTCGCAGAGATCCGGAAAGCAGCAGATGACATGTGTGTCCCCAGGCTGTGGTACCAAAAGAGGCTGCATCTTTTGGCCGACCAGACTGAACCCAGGGCAATCACTGTCTGGTCTCCCTTCCACGCTTCCTTCCGGGCTGTGGCTGTGCAGTTGGAGATGTGGCAGGAGGAGGAGTAGGACCTGGAGGAGGAGGAGGACTGGGAGGACCTGGAGGAGGACTGGGGGGACCTGGAGGAGAGGGAGGACGAGGAGGAGGACCTGCAGGAGGAGGAGGAGGACCATCACAAAGGTGTGTCTGAGGTGTCATTTGGCCCCTCATACCTTTCTCAAGAGCCTCCAATATGAGGGCCTCACACATGACTTGTTGGCCCTCCTCCATCCTCTGCATTTTATATGCAATGAAGGCAGCAATGTTCTCCTCCATGGTGTGGGGTGCTCCCAGGACCTCTGTAGCCCTCCAAAAGAATCCTATAGCAGCCTCCTCTAGGGCACTCCTCCTACTGCCACTTTCTCTTTTCTTCTCCTGGCTGAGACTTCCCTGTGTATGAAAAAGGGACATGGTTGTAATGTTTTGCTTCATCAATCCCAGTCCTAAATTAGTACTCCCAACTAACATCTAGTTAACATCATTGATTGGACAAGCAGAAATATTTAGAGGAATGCTATACCTGGCTCAATCTGGGCTCCTCCACATGTGGCCTGGAAGGCCCAGGTTGGGTGTCAGAAGCCTCAGCCGGGGGGGAAGGAAGCGTGGAAGGAAGACTGGAGAGGGATGGCCTGGGTTCAGTCTGGCCTGCCAGAAAATGCAGCCTGTCGTAGTACAACATCCTGGGGACATAGATGTCATCTGCTGCTCTGGATCTCTGTGAATCCAGGACTTTCTTGCGCTCCCCTAGATATGTGCTCCTCAGGCAACCAATTCATATCTTTAAATAGGTGATGTCTGCCGTGGGGATCACCTGCATCACAATTTCACACAATTGCTCCAGTGCTGCCTTCCTCTTTGCTTGGTTCTTGAAATGGGGGTGTTTAATCTCCCACAGACAGGGCAGCTCCCTTATCATCTCTAGGAATACTGACATGAAGTCATTATCTTTGAGTAGCATATCCATGTTCACTGCAAGACACAACACAAGACAAAGCCTAAAGTCAGACAAAACTATCCTAATCTTGTTACAATATAGGCCTCAATCTAGAAGCAGTATAGGCACAAGTTTGTCTCTTAGCTTCGTTCTTACGATCGGCACGTCCAATGCTCCTTCCTCCGCTCACAGATCGTACGTAATACGCACGCGTGTTACGCTTTATACACACTGCGCATGCGTGTAACTCCGCCCGCCCCTGACGTTCTTTCTAGTCTATTCCCCGCCCCTTTTCGTTCGGCGCAGTGGGTGAAGAGCATGATGGCGGAGTTCGAGCAGGTGTGTGCTAATTATAGGAACGAGGAGGAGGAGGAAAGCCCGGATCCAGGCACGTCCCGATCCAGAAGGAGACGTTTTAGGGCCACAAATATGTCCTTTGGGGAGATGTTGGAGATGGTCGACATCATGAGGAAGTCCGACTATGACGGAAAGTATGGGCCTTACCCCCACCCCAACATCAGAAAAGCCAAAATCATTGCTAAAGTGGTCAAAAGCCTTCACAGGAATTTTGGGGTACGAAGATCTAAAGATCAGCTCAGGAAACGATGGTCGGACCTGAAGTTGAGAGAGCCAGAGCAGTACCGAAAGATGCGGAGAGTGCTGCAAAAAAGTAAGTAGTTGTGCTGTGTTCCTATTCTTTCTGTCTTTATTATGTTCGTGCTGCTCCATATGCTTTTATTAATTGTAACGTTTAAAAGGGCAACTTTAATGTTCATGGGCCCATTATTCGTTCGTATGAAACATTTTTCTTTCGGCCTCTAGAACACTATTGTTTAGGCCATATGCATTTTCCCACATTTTTTTTGGCCCTACTTGGATGCCAAATATTTGTTTGTGTAGATGGGTTTGTTCCTAGAATGAAATGACCACTAGATTGTGTGTAAGGAGAGGACATTGAGCAGCTGTTTTCACATCTGGACACTGGAGCACTAGTGTGGGACACAAGAACACCCTTTTTATTAGGGGGGGCACACAGGTGCTCCAGTGTATACTATAGGGGGGGCTACATCTGTGAAGCTTGTACAAAACAGGTAAAGTATTGCAGCTTGACAAAGGGCAATAAAAAAAATACATCTTGGAACTCGGCTAAAATAGACAATTGTACCCCACTTCCAAGCAATGTTTCCTATTTCTAGTTCTGCCATCAAATATCTGTGTGCTAATTATACCATTTTTGTTTTACATAGGGGAGAAAAGACTCGGAGGACACCCCTCATCCGAGGAGACCACAGACCCCCCACCTATGGAAGAAGGTGAAATACCCCCAAATGAAGCTGAGCAGGAGGTAGAAGAAGATGTGGTGGAGATTGGCACCACAACAGGTGAGTGTCTGCGACCACAGGCTCAGGTAAGAGATGAATGCTGGCAGATTTTTGAGACCTTTTTTTTTTTATTTATCTATTTTTAGGTGATCGTGAGGTTGTGGATCCCGAATGCTTTACTTCTGAAAGTGCCCAGATCCTGATCGGGGAGATCATGGGGTGTAATGCCGAACTGCAAAACATCCAGCAAAAAAATCCATGATGTTATTAAAAAAAATAATAACATCATTGATGTTTTGGGGCGAATTTAAACCCCACAAAATCACTTTTTGTATTGTGGTCCAATCTTTTATATTTTTTGGCAATGCTTTGAAAAGCCAAATTTGGAGGATGCACACAGTGTGCCAACACGTGCTATCTGCCATCACGGGAGATCAATGGACGCGTTTTGGGGGTGCAACCCCTTCCTCAATTATAAAGTCGCGTTGAGGAAGGGCTTGCTCCCCCAAAACACGTCCCTTGATCCCCCCTGATGGCAGATAGCACATGTTGACATTGGGAAATTTGTGTGCATCTTCCAAATTTGGCTTTTCCAGGGGTGATTTCCCCCCATCTGAACGCTATATCAAACCCAGTTCCTAAATACTGATGTCTGATATAGCCTTCAGGTTTTACCTAATGTGAACTTTGTAAGTTCAAGTTTTTTGGCTTTTTTGTTGGTTTTACACAGGCCTGTTTTATCTGAAATGGACATTTCAAATTTTGCTAATGCTACTGCAAAAATTGTTATACAACAAACATGTTGGTTTGTTTTAAAAACCTTTGGTAAATGCACATGTGATTGTGCAGGTATTAAAAAGTGGCTTACTCAAGAAGGTGTGGATTATTGTCTCAACACTACAACACTTTTGGGGTGATGTAATAGCTGTTTGATGCAAAAGTGGGGGTTATTTCCTAAGGGCAAATCCTCTTTGCACTACAAGTGCAGTTTCAGTGCAGTTGCAAGTGCACTTGTGGTGAAATGTGTTTTTGCATTTAGGAAATAACAGCCAACAGTGCTTTGTATAAGGTTACCGAATCACGACATTTTCTCAACTCAAAACATTTCTGTCGGGGTCAGCTAAAACAAACACAAGCAGTAAATGTCCACAAAGATTTTCTTTTTTTTTTATTTGAAAAAGGCTTCACATATTGTCTGGCATATTGATAGCCCCCCTACCCGCAAAGAACTCCAGGTAGCGTAACCGGACATCACGGGCACTCAGGGAGGGCAAGCCAGGACGGCCACTTTTAAGCGCCGTCAGTGTGGTTTGATGTAGGATTCCGGCCTCAGGCCCAACTGAGCCAGCATAGTTGGCCGAATGTTTCCGTAAAAAATTATGGAGAACACAGCACGCAAGTATTATATGGTTCAGTTTATACTCCGCCATATGGAAAGGTGTCAGAAATAGGCGGAACCGGCTGGCCAGGATTCCAAATGTGTTCTCCACCACTCTTCGGGCTCTAGCCAGCCGGTAATTAAAAACCCTCTGTTCCGGGGTGAGGGTCCTCATTGGGAATGGCCGCATCAGGTAGTCCCCCAGCCCAAATGCTTCATCAGCAACGAACACAAATTGGAGTCCTTCCACATTGTCCTCTGGAGCTGGCAAGTCCAAGCTGCCATTCTGGAGACGCCTGTAGAACTCTGTCTGGGCGATCACTCCACCATCGGACATCCGGCCATTCTTCCCCACGTCCACATACAAGAAGTCGTAATTAGCCGACACCACCGCCAACATCACTATACTATTAAACCCCTTGAAATTATAATAGTACGACCCCGAGTTGGGTGGTGGGACGATGTGGACGTGTTTCCCATCAATTGCCCCTCCGCAGTTAGGAAAGTCCCACCGCTGGGCAAAGTGGGAGGCCACAGTCTGCCATTCCTGTGGCGTGGAAGGAAACTGTTGAGGAAAAAACAATAAACATTACTATTTTTACTCTGAAACATGGCAAGCAGATTAGACACAAACATTATGGGGCAACCTCCAGATAGCATTTATTAAGGGGAATTTAACAACGCCAAAGTATAAGGTACACCTATCATATTCCCCCTCCCCCCCTCTCATGGGCCATTTCTAACATTATAAGGGGTGTGTGGAAATCTTGGACAGGTAACCCTCTTCACTTCATTGAGAGATGAATGCCTAAATAATGGGTATTACTTGGAACAGCCCCTCCTTAGTTACACTATTGGCAGACCACTGGACAGGTAAGAAGTGTCAGAATACAAAGATATAAATACACATTTGAGGACATTTGGACATTCTGCTATTACCTATCAAGATAATAATAAGATACAAAAACTTTAAACATTACCATTGGAAAGTATACAGGCAGGCCCTTGCACTACATGCTTTGTGGAATTCATCCATAAATCTGAGCACTAAAGAGGTGGGTATAGTGTGTATGGGTTTGGCAAAGTCAGCAGATAGATGATTGAGGATAGATAGAGAATTGGGATCAGCTGACTTAGCAGTTGGGGGAGGGAGGGTTACTAAAAATTATTTGGGGTCACCACAAAAAAAAGCCTGTGGCACTCTGCCTGAATTTAAATCAAAAATAACATTTCCAAACATTTTAGGGGGTGTTTGGGGTAAAGCACTACTATGGAGCTGATAAAATACATTGTTAAGTGACTACATGAGGTGAATATAGGGCAGGAGACACCATGCTGGGGAGGTTATTGAAGGGCAAATATGTATGAAGGACATAAAATAATAATTACATAAAAATCCAGCATGCATGAGGACAAAGGGGACATTCACAGCATATTACAATCATGGTAATTAGGGAATGAGGAAAGAAATACAATATATTATCAAACATTCAATACAATAAAATGTCATATTAAAGGATAAAAATCTTACCTTCATATACTCCTTCTGCAGGACCTGTATGATGGCAGAACAGGTCTCTGGGATAATGATACCCAGAGCCTGGGGGGAGATGCCTGTCGAGAACTTCCAGTCCTGCAGACTTCTCCCTGTGGCCAAATACCTCAAGGTAGCGACCAACCTCTGCTCCGGAGTGATGGCTTGCCTCATGCAGGTATCCTGCCTGCTGATATAGGGGGTCAGTGAAGCCAACAAACGGTGAAACACGGGGTCCGTCATCCGGAGAAAGTTCCTGAAATCATCAGAATTATTCTCATGGATCTCACGGAGCAAAGGCATATGAGAGAACTGGTCACGCTGAAGCAACCAATTCTTGGTCCATGAACTCCTCCCCACCCTGTTCATGGACTGGACTTGTGTCAAGGTCAGGACCCCAACACCAAGCCCCCGCACAGCACGAACTCTACGAGGAGTACGCATACGAAACATGGCTAGAAAACGGTCGGCTGCTCAGAACGAAGTAACCGAACGCACTGAAGAACAGCAAGGCCTGTGAAGAGCGACCTGAAAAACAGCAATGAGCAGGCAAGATCACACAGAAAACTCCGATACGAACTGACTGCACGCACTGAAGAGCAGATACAAACCCACAAGCACAAACTGAACGGCAGAAAACGATCTGAAAGCCACGAGTCTGAAAAAGCGCGAATCGTCTCTCACAAAACTTTTACTAACACGAGATTAGCAAAAGGAGCCCAAAGGGTGCCGCGCTTGGTTCCGAACCGGCCTTTTCTAGTCTCGTCGTACGTGGTGTACGTGACCGCGTGGTTGGCGATCGGAAATTCCGACAACTTTGTGCGACCGTGTGTAGGCAAAACAAGTTTGAGCCAACATCCGTCGGAAAAAATCCTAGGATTTTGTTGTCGGAATGTCCGAACAAAGTCCGACCGTGTGTACGCCCTATCACAGTATTAAAACCCCTTATGGTACATTTTAGGATGTACCACTCTTTCTCTTTATTCTCCTTTCTTTCCCTTTTATCTCTCTCTATCCTAATTTCTTGATTTTTTTCCTCATCCCTCTGTCTAGCCGTCTTTCTTGTTCTTTCTCTTATTCTTTCTCTCCCTTTTTCTTTGTTCCTCCCCCTCTTTTCCTCTCCCTTCAATGTATCCTCTATTTTTATTCCGTCTCTTACTCCTTGGTGGCGGGGAGTTGGGATGAGTGGCAATGCTGGGGGGAGTTCTGATAAGCCAACTTAGGTGCTCTTGATCAAGGTCATCCGCTGATCTGAGAACTGTAGTGGGGACTTTTAATGGAAACTATAATCACAGGTAGTGTTACTCACTGTGTCTCCGGCTTCACTGTGTCTCCGACTTTGTGGTGTCCTGTAGCAGTGACACCTATGCAGAAATCAGGAGATAGGGTCTCCTCCAGCCCCTCTCACTTGGCATTCCTCACCAGTCAGCTGACCTCTAGTCTTTGCTCCCCCCCAGCCATGCTGTGAACTGAATGGGCGGCTGCGAAGAGGCTCCAGGGGCAGCTCTGCTGGGTGGCTGCAAAAAGGCTAGGAGAGCGGTGCGGGCTTCAGGAACAACCCAGGATTCAATGACCCCTGGCAAATCATTATTCGACCCCCGAGGGGGTCCCAACCCCCAGGTTGAGAACCACTGCCCTAGATGGACCCTAACTAAAGCACCTGCATGTTCATAGGGCATGAACCCCCTGTGAGTCAGTGCCGGATAACCTCCCAGGGGATCGTGCATCTGGTCCACGCTGCACCTTAAAAAGCTTGATGGGCATGTACAGTGCAAAACCCTAATGCCAGGAGTCCCTGATGGAAATCCGATTTGGTATAACACCGCTGGTGACAGCACTGAGATAATAAAGGCTGACTAGATCCGTTCAATGAATACAAACTGCCGGCTGACTCACATAGTGTATATAGTATATGATAAATCCCAGGAAAACAGCAGGCTGACAGTATGGCCTAAAAACAGAAATCAAAGTGCAATTGTCAGCTGAGTTAAAGGTTATAAAGATTGCATGGGCGTGTGAATGTAGATATTAGGCAGTCCATCCATTTAAGTAATGTTATATGCAGGGCTTTTTTTCTCAGAGAATAGGTGCAGGAACTCCCCCTTTTGGGAGTTACCCATTGTCTTTGCCCCTACCTACCTCTGAGCATCAGTCCTTGGTTTACCCCCTACCCACCTCCCAGCACTGCCCCTTTTAGAGAATACAGAACCAAGTAACATTTGTGGTACTTAATCTGTATGGAATTTGATACTGATAACAAGAAAAGCAGTAAAATAGACCCCCCCACAGCCAACAACAATAGACCCACCAGCAACAATAGATCCCCCCTGCAACAGTGGACCACCTACAACAAAATACCACCCAGCAACAACAGACCCTCTAGCAGCCAGCTATAATAGACTGCTCCCTCAACAGTAGATCCCTCCCAGCAACAACTGACCCCCCAGCAACATAAGACCTACCCCAGCCAAAATAGATCCCCACCAGCAACAATAGACCTCCCCAGCAGCAATCAACCCTTCTGCAGAAATATATCCCCTCCAGCAACAATAGATCCATCAGCATCCAGCATCAATAGACACTGTAGCACAACCCAGCACTCCTTGCCATTAGATACATTCAATGGTGAAGGTGCCGGAACTGCGTTCCCCCGCGTTCCCACTGAAAAAAAGCCTTGCAAAACTATCATGGTAAGTACATGCCGTATATACTGCAATTAGTGTGGTCATGATTCAGACTCCCACCTGCATTTCTGGTCCGGCCCGTGCGTGGGTACATCCCAGTATGTGGGTAATGTCCTAGCACAGCTGATGGAACCAGTATAGAGGCGCAATGTGGTCAATTACTCACTGTTCCACCACGATGGATCAGATTCCGAGTCATCTGACATCGAAATAGATCCTCCAAAAGTGGAGAGAGTATGTGGTTGCCTCGCTGGCAATGGCAGATGTAATATCAGTCTGCAATACATGTGGCGGCTTCATAGTTTCATGTGTCTCAAGGTTCAAGCAAGTGCTGTATATGGTCCAAACCATGCAGTGCAGCAGGGAATGGGGGATCAGTTCCCATGTCTACATGTATCGCTCCACCCCTGGTAACTTTGTTAGGACATATAGAGCATTAAGCTGCTGCTGAGTTAAAGAAAGGGTCCCACGCCATTTTTTTTTTTTTTAATTTTGGCCGGGGTTCCCCTTAATATCCATACCAGACCTGAAGGGCCTGGTATGGAATTTAGGGGGACCCCCACATCATTTTTTTTATAAATTTTGGTTTGGGGTTCCCCTGTGGGGAATTCCCATGCCGTTTTTATCAATGAACTTTTATGTGTATTGTCGGACTGGCAATTCATTAATAGCCGCGAGTAGTTTAAATGACTTTTTTTCCTTTGAAATGTCATTTTGCTGTCAGACTGTTCTAAACACGGGAAACATGCGTCCCTTTACATGCATACTATAGACACCCCCAGGTACAAAATTTAAAGGGATATTACTCTTTTATTGTTTCATTTTAAGCATTATTAAAATCACTGCTCCCGAAAAAACGGTTGTTTTTAAAACTTTTTTTTGCATTGATCCGTGTCCCCTGGGGCAGAACCCAGGTCCCCAAACACTTTTTATGACAATACCATGAATATAAGCCTTTAAAATTAGCACTTTTTATTTCTCCCATAGACTTTTAAAGGGTGTTCCGCGGCATTCGAATTTGCCGCGAACACCCCAAATTGTTCGCTGTTCGGCGAACTTGCGAACAGTCGATGTTCGAGTCCAACATGAGTTCGACTCGAACTCGAAGCTCATCCCTAGTGATCAAATACCACCAAAAGAAATCTCTATTTGTGGGAAAAAAGGACATTTTTATTGCTTGGGTGCAACATCGCACGACCGCGCAATTGTCATTTAAACTGACGCAGTGCCGAATCGCAAAAAATGGCCCGGTCATTCAGTAGCCAAATCTTCCGGGGCTGAAGTGGTTAAAAATCACCTCCTCCTGCACACCGAGCCCCACAAATCTCTGAAATCCATGGGCGGGTCTATGCTCTGGAGCTAAGTGGGTGGAGTTGTGATGTCACCACCTCTACACTCCCCTTTGGCCAGGCAGCTTCGCAAAGGAAGCAGAGCGCGTTCACGGCCTCCTGTGACTCCTGCGCAGGTGCTACACAATGCAGGCTGTAATAATAGATGTGAGACACTAAGAAAGGGGGATGATGACGCTGGGAAAGTATGCTGAATGTCTCTCTCATACTAGTGCATGAGATAAGGAAATGAGCTGTCACTCACAGCAAGGGGGAAGAAGGACTGGTATGTCTCTGTCTGTCCATTTTTATCTCACTGAAAGAAGATAAGAGGATTGCTCAGTGCTGAATTAACTCTTTGTGGGAAGACTGGGCACAGATGACATGAAATCATATGCTGTACCAGGTACAAGCCTTAATTAAAAAAATGTTTGTAGAGTTTACATCCACTTTAATGCATTCAATGCATTAAGATGAAAAACCTTTTGTTCTGCAGCTGCTCCCCAGACATGGGCAGATCCAGGGAGAGGGCAACGGGGCAATTGCCTCCCCCCCGACAAATTAGTGATAAGCCGGCAGGTGAGTGAGTGCCGCGGCTGGGCCAGCCCAGTCAGGGGGTGAGTGAGCGGGCGGATCGGTGGGCAAGTGAGCGGGTGGGCCAGTCATTGGGTGAGCTAGCGAATAGGACAGTCGGCAGGTGATCGGGCGGGCTGACCAATCAGTGGGCCAGTGGGTGGTGGAACAGAGAGATGATATCACTGCAGTTTCACCCTCACTGTGTAGCCGCGGGCAACAGAGAGATCACATCATCTCTCTGCTGCCTGACTTCACTCTGCGACACAGCAAGTGACAATCCGCACCTTAGCAGACAAGTGACAATTCCCAACGTGTGGCAGGTGGCGTGGCAGGTGACGTGGCAAGTGACAATCCGCAACTTGTGATAGGTGACGTGGCAAGTGACAATCCACAATGTATTACAGGTGACGTTGCAAGTGACAATCCGCAATGTGTGTCAGGTGACGTTGCAAGTGACAATCCGCAATGTGTGGCCAGTGACATGGCAAGTGACAATCTGCAACGTGTGGCAAGTAATGTGGCAAGTGACAATCTGCAACACATGGCAGGTGACAATCCGCAACGTGTGGCAAGTGACAATCCGCATCTGGTGGCATGTGATGTGGCAAGTGAAAATCTGCAACCTATGGCAGGTGACGTGGCAAGCGAAAATCTGCAACGTGTGGCCTGGCATGATTCAGGAGAGGGGGGCACTCGCTCGTCCCTCTCCTTTCCTGACCTGCCAGGCTGTGTGCTCAGATAAGGGTCTAGTATTGATTGACCGCAAGTCAATTGAAATGTGATTTGACTAATTTTTTTTCTTTAGAAATGTAATTTTTGCTGCAGCATGTTCTATATAAGCTACAGATGTGCCACTTTAAAGGCAGGCTAAGGGGACCCTCCAGGCACTATATTTAAAGGAATTTTTCATTCTTATTGTTGCACTTTAAGCATCATTAAAATCGCTGTTCCTGAAAAAAATGATTGTTTAAAAAAAAAATTGTTTGCATTGATACATGTCCCCCAGGGCAGTACCCGGGCCTCCATACCACTTTTATGGCCAATTACTTGCATATAAGCCTTCAAAATGATCACTTTTGATTTTTCCTGTTCCGCTCCCATAGACTTCAATGGGGTTCGCCGTTCAGGTTAGAACTTTTTCCCTGTTCGAGAGTTCTGCTGCGGGGGGTGGTCGGCCCATTTCTAATGGTAATGTGTGTTCTGTTTTCTATGAAAAGCTGCTCAAGTATGTGAGAAATGTTCATTACACCGACCCAGATGATGGTGAGATCTTCTTTAATGAGAGAAGAGAAATTCCAACCGATCTTATTTTACAAAGCTGGATTTCTTTTACCAATGGACATCCTTCATACAAAACAATTGCCACCATTCAAAGCCCAGATTATGTTCCTGAACAATTTCCCAATATGAGTGATCCCGTCTTCTGGAAAAAAGGCAAAGTAAGAAATCACTTTATTTTCTGTTTATATTGTTTGCTGACGAGGTTCATAATTCAGATTTATAGAGATTTTCTGGTCTTAATTTAAGATATGCTAGCCAATGTGCCTCTCCATGAATGGAGTCATTTTTGGAGCCATTGAATATTTTTGATTGTAAAAAATTGGTGTGCATAAATATTCTTTATTTATTTTCTATGTGAATATGTATGTGTTATGGAATAAAGTTGTCAGAGGAGGTACCGGAGGGGCTGTAAATCTCTGACATAAATGACATATAGGTGTGCACACCCTATTGCATTAAGGTGTGCACCCCAAAGCTCAAACACACATGTGTGTGCATGTGTACATATACTGACAGTGTCAGCAAGGCAGTGGATGGCGTCAGTAGTTTTTATTTTTATTGTTTTATTTTTTATTATTTTTTGCAATTTCAAAAAAAAAAATTGGGAGCCCTGTTAGGGTTTTTTTGTGAAATATCAGGGGTCTAAATAGGGGGAATCTGCTGTACACGGGGTGAATAGGGTGTGCCCAGGCACACCCGGGACACCCTGTGTGCACGCCTATAGACATGGAATATAATTATTAGGGATGGGCGAACAGTTCGCAAAGCATAAGTGTGGGCCTAACTTTGGTTGTTCGGAGAACAGCGAACAATATGCGGTGTTCAGAGCAAATTCGAAAGCCGAAGGAACACCGTTAAAGTCTATGGGACATTAACATGAAAAAACTACAGGCAAATGGGCTTACCTTGTACATCCCTTTGAATTTGCCGCCTTGCGGGTACACACCCGCTGCACGCCACGGGAGCGTGCCCGTGGGTCCCGCAAACTCAATGTTCGGCGGCGACCCGCGATCGTGAGATGGAGAGGCAGAACAGGGAGATGCCTATGTAAACAAGGCATTTCCCTGTTCTGCCTAGTGACATGACAGGGAGCTAGTACTCCCTGTCATCGGGAGCAGTAATCGCTGTCATGTCAGTGGTAGCCCATCCCCCCCCCCACAGTTGGAATCACTCCCTAGGACACACTTAATCCCTTGATCGCCCTCTAGTGTTTAACCCCTTCACTGCCAGTGTCATTTATACAGTAATCAGTGGCTATTTTAAAGCACTGATCGCTGTATAAATGACAATGGTCCCAAAATGGTGTCAAAAGTGTCTGATGTGTCCACCATAATGTCACAGTCCTGATAAAAATCGCAGATCGCTGCCATTACTAGTATAAAAAAAAAAAAATTATAAAAATGGCATAAAACTATCCCCTATTTTGTAGACGCTATAACTTTTGCACAAACCAATCAATATACGTTATTGCAATTTTTTTTTTATCAAAATCAACATGGGGACAAGATGCTTTGGGGAGCTACCCCAAAGCATCCTCTCCATGTTGAGGGCATGTGGCCTGGTACGGTTAAGAAGGGGGGGCGCTCTCTCGTCCCTCCACTTTTCCTGCAGCCTGCCAGGTTGCATGCTCAAATAAGGGTCTGGTATATTAAGCCATTTTTTTTATTTTGGCGCAGGGTTCCCCTTAAAATCCATACCAGACCTAAAGGGTCTGGTATGGATTTTGGGGGGACCCCTATGCCATTTTTTGGGGGCTTCAGGGTTCCCCTTAATATTCATACCAGACCCAAAGGTTAATGGATCCATGCCCTTTTTTTTCAATGAGTTTTATCTATATTGTTGAGACCTGACAATTCATTACAGCTGTGATCAGTTTTAAATTACTTTTTTCCTTTAGAAATGTCATTTTGCTGTGATACTGTTCTAAACACGGGAAACATGCGCCATTTTACAGGCATACCATAGTCACCCCCAGGCACAAAATTTAAAGGAATATTTAATTTTTATTGTTTCACTTTAAGCATTATTAAAATCACTGCTCCCGAAAAAACGTCTGTTTTTTAAAACTTTTTTTGCTTTGATACATGTCCCCTGGGGCAGGACCCAGGTCCCCAAACACTTTTTATGACAATAACTTGCATATAAGCCTTTAAAATGAGCATTTTTGATTTTTCATGTTCGTGTCCCATAGACTTTAACTGTGTTTGTGTGTTCTTCCACATTTTTCGCCTGTTCGGATGTTCTGATGCAAAACCGAACCGGGGGGGGGGGGGGGGGGGTTTGTTCGGCTCATCCTTAATAATTATTACAAGAAATAGCCGCACTGAAATCAGCAGAATAATAATTAAACATGCAATGGTGGAATCGAGAAGTTCAGGATGTCCTTATAACATGTCCTCAGCACCCCATGAAAAGTATTGAAGATATATAAAAATAAACTAAAGGTATCTATCTAGTTGCCGCTTTGTGTTTTCCAGGTTATTGCTGAAAATAAATCCCATAGGAACATTCAGAGCTTCTAGAGGTGTCTCCTGAATAAATGGTGTCTGATCTAATTTGACCAAGCAGGAACACCTCTGCTAATTGGGGACAGATTATATACAGTGACATTAGTAGATGTGACAGTTGTGGGATATTATTAGGTCTGACAGTTGTGGGATATTATTAGGTGTAACAGTTGTGGGATATTATTAGGTGTGACAACTGTGAGATACACAGAACAGACACAGTAATACAGACATTGGTGAGAGCCAACCGGAGAACTTAATGAACCAGCAGTTGGAGACCTCAAGACGGTTGTGTGCAGGATATCGAGCTACAGGAAGATCAAACAGAACAGCTGCAGAGAAGCTTGAGCTGGGCAACGCCAGCGAGAACTGCACATTTACTGCCCTCCCTTTCCTGGTCACCCAGGCTGAATTCCGAGATAAGGGTCTATTATGAATTATTTATGGGTACACCATGCCATTTTTTTCTTGTTTTTTCTTAAAGGAGCAGTATACTTTGTTTACCTAAAATATGTATTGTACCATAAAAAAAAAGTATGCCCCCCCCCCACCCCTAGAACATTATCAAGGCATGCAGTCTAGATGGCCAGGAAAAGGGGAAGCAACAAGCATGCAGCCCGCCTTTTGAACTATACTGTACCAGACTACATATGCCCCCCTTTCAAGGCACCAAAGGGAGACAATGATCTCATTGGAGGGATAAGGACCTCATCTCCACATCCATTGCCCCCAAAAAGATGTGTTTTCAAGAGGACTTATCAGAATCTGAAAGCTCCCTTTGGAATAAGGATGTCCCCAGATACCCCAGCTCCTGGGTCAATTAGTGCCGATGATATACTATCCCTCTTTACAAAAAAACTTACAAAGTAAATCAAAACTAAAAATATAAAAAACAAATAAACAATGTTTTCTGGTGAAAATCCAATTTCAATTATATTGTCCAGCAACTACCTGCTACCACCATGACCCACCAACATGATAATCCATCATGATTTTAACCTATTGCAGTGCCACTGCAAAATTACCTATTCCAGCCAGCTGCTGTACGTAAACCAACTGACCAGAGATAATGGGTGCTCAGAGAATAAAGACAGCAGAGAGCAGGCCGATTTCATCTTGAATTAACCACTTCAGCCCCGGAAGGATTTACCCACTACCTGAACAGGCCATTTTTTGCAATTCGGTACTGCGTCGCTTTAACTAACAATTGCGCGATTATGCGATGCTGTACCCAAACATTGTAAACATGGTATTTGATCAGCTCTGCAGTTTTTTTTTTTTTTGCACTATAAACAAAAAAAGAGCAACAATTTAAAAAACAAATATTTTTTACTTTTTGCTATAATAAATATCCCCAAAAATGTTTTTAAAAATCAAATTTCTTCGTCAATTTTGGCTAATATATATTCTTCTACATATTTTTGGTAATAAAAATTGCAATAAGAGTATATTGATTGGTTTGTGCAAAAGTTACAGCGAGAAACTGTAGGGGGATGGAACTGACTTAAGGAGAAGACAGATCATTGTTCCTAACTAGTAGAAACACACAATCTGTCTCTCTTCTCCTCACAGAACAGGGATTTGTGTGTTTACACACACACGTCCCTGTTCTGGCTCTCGTGCCCGCGATCGCGCATTGGTTCCCCGCCTCCGGTGGTGCACACGCACCTGCTATCCCTGCTTAAAGGGCCAACATACAGCTATGACGGCTCACGGGAATGTGCCGACATGCCACAGTATAATGACGGCCACAGTATGTAGTTACTTTTACTAGGATGCAATTCCAGAGGAAGAGAGCGTTCTTTTTTTTCTGGAAGTTAAAGATTTTTGTCTTTTTTTCCAAGAATGATGACAAAAAAAAAATTGTACAGGTATTTTTTCTAGCATGAAATTTCAGGGGCAGAGATTAAGCAGATTTTGTATAGAAATAACAAATGTGTGTCTTTTTCAGAGACTGAAGGCAGAAAAATTGTCCAAATTGGTAGCACAGCTTTTAGTCATTTTTGATAATCCAGGGATGTAGAGAAGAGGTGCTTTAACAGAGGGTCCACTTGGGAAGGTTTTTTCTCCATGTTGAGAGCATGTGGCCTGGTGTGGTTTCAGAGGGGTGCACACACTCATCATTCTCTTTTTCTGGCCAACCAGGCTTCATGCTCTGCTAAGGGTCTGGTATGGATATTGTGGGAACCTTACTATAACACTCATCAAAACCCTCTTATCCAAAGCTTTTCTGCCCTTAATTCCTTACTTCACCACCCTCCACCCACCAACTTGCTTACTGCCCAGGAAATTGCCAATCATTTCAAAAACAAAATCAACAGAATTTGTGATGAGATATCTAGAGTCCAGCTTTCTCCCCCAGCCAACACACCAGGTCCAACACCGCACTCAATACTTTCCTCCTTTAACCCTGTTACCACTGAGGAAGTTGCTAAACTCCTTTCCATGGCCCACCTCACCACCAGTATGCTGGACCTTGTCCCCTCACAAATAATGTAACCAACTTTCTACTCTACCCTAAACTCTGTAACCAACATCTTCAACCTCTCCCTCTCCTCCGGCACCTTTCCCTCTCCACTCAAACGTGCACTGGTTACCCCCATACTTAAAAAAACCCTCACTGGACTCCACCTGTATGAATAACTTAAGACACATCTCCCTGCTTTCATTTGCCTCCAAGCTTCTTGAATGCCTTGTCCACAATCCCTTGAGTTGCTACCTCACTGACAACAACCTTCTCAATCCCCTACAGTCTGGCTTCCACCCACAACATTCCACTAAAACTGCTCAACTAAAACTCACCAATGACCTACCAAATGCTAAAATCAATGACCAGCACTCCATACTCATACTTTTGGACCTTTCTGCTGCCTTTGACACAGTTGACCACCCATTCCTCCTCAATAAGCTATACTCTCTCTGCCTCCGTGATTGCTTTTTTCATCTCTCACCATTATCTACCATCTCTACCAACTCTCACCAACTCCACCAACTCTCACCATCTCCCCCACTCCTCTTCACTTCCTTTTTCTGTTGGGGTATCCTAAGGCTCTATCCTTGGGCCCTTCTTATTCTCTTTCTATTCATCTTACCTGGGCTAGTTACTAACCTCCCATGGCTTCCAATACCACCTCTATGGTGACGACAACCAGATCTATATCTTGTCTCCTTAACTCACCCCTCAATATCTTCATGTATCACAAATTTGCTGAGCAAAATAATAATATGGATGTCAAACCACTTCTTGAAATATTTCCTCCTCCCTGATGCCCCACCCGCCCGGCACAAGAGGAGCCGTAACAGCTGGAAGGATCCAACGTAGGGTGAGTGCGGACCTGGGAGAGCCCACCTGCACCCCCCAAAATCCTCCAGCACTAGCCGCTATTGAATATCCCTAAATATTTAATGCCTACCATTTCCCAGTAATATGGGTAGTGGGTTCAGAGAGATTCTTTCTGTTGTAGGGAAATGTTTAGACCTGGGATATGTGATTTAGTTTCATTCAATTTATAATAGGAAATGTCACAAAAAGCACAGAGCATACAGTATGTTGGACAGTTGTGAAGGTCACATCTAGATAGCATGGAGATCCCATCATCAGCAAACAAGCGCATGTTTATGTTCCCTTTCCCCCATTTTTATGTCTAATAACCCTGATAACTGATGGCAATGGTTCAATTTTTATAGCAAATATAATATGTGAGAGGGGTAACCCCGTTTCATAAGCAGGACAATTTGACTTTCTTTGGGCTGCTGACAAACACCACGTGGATGCCGTTTTTCATTTGTTACTTGTACCACAGGTCCTTATACATCCTTATATAAATTTTTGTCCTGTCTTATTGGATCCCCCTGTGTGCCCCTGCTGAATTGTCCAACTTACCTTCAGCTCCCAGACTGAGCATGTCCTTTGGTGCCCCTTTATGTCATTGGCTGATTTTGAACATTCTTCTGGTTTCTGTTACTCTTTAGACTTCTATGTTGGTGTATACATTGGATGTTATTGTCTCCTGATGAAGTGAACATTGTTTCACGAAACGTGTTGAGATATATTTCAACATTTACCTATCTGTCTTTATGTGTAATGTTGCTTATATGTGGAAATATACATCAACGTTGATATGTGTTTTTTTCTCATTTTTATACCATGATATACTGTATGTACTGCGCATATTGTCTATTTTTAACTTGAATATGACATAAAAATTTTATGTAATGAGATATTACTTTTTTTCTTGGGCAACTTTAAAAAAATTCCCATGGGCATTTTTTCTTTAAATTAAACAATGCAGCCATCTGCTGTGAAAAAAAATCAGCCCCAAGAAAAGATCAGGCCAAAAATAGATCAGGTCAGAAACAAGTGGATGTTATGCTTTGAGAACCCTAAAACTAAAACCCTACCAACATAAAATACAAAAATAAGAAAAAAAATGGGAAAACCCTAAAACACCCCCCAACCAAAGCCATCTAATTTTAAAGAAAAGTCTTGCAAAAAAGTAGTTTAACCTAAAATAGAGGCCCTAACAGCATCCAATATAACTCAATAAACACCCCAAATGAATGAAAATCCTGAAAAAACTGACCCCTGAATGGATCTCAGACCTGAAGAAATCACAGTGAACTCATGGTAGAGGCAAACATGAACCTCATTGTATTTGTAGCGCCTAGTGTCTATAGCCTTGTGAGATATGGTGGACCTTTAAAAATAATAATAATTATAATAATAATTATAATAAAAATAATAATAATAATAATAATAATAATAATATCTGATTTCAGGTTCCGGTATCTCGATGTTCAGATCCCTGTTTACCTGGCAGCAGAAAAAAGTTTGGATCTTCAATTCATAAATGCTGCAATGAGTGTGCCCAATGTCCAGAAGGAGAGATGTCCAGCATTTCCGGTAGAGTTTGTATTTGTTAGTAAGTTATTGTTGGACTGGGCAGAGGGTTTCACAGTGGGTAAAGTGTATCTCAGCGAATAAGATATATGAAGAACATCTCTGCAATGTGTTCCCCCATGTTTTATCATTTTAAAGACCCTGCAAGTACCGAAGTATACCTTTTGATCCTGCCAGAAATGCACTCAGCTCATAATTGTTGTAAGTTGACACCCACAGGAGGTTTTGAACTGAAATGACAAGAAATGGTGTCAGCCCTGTCCAGCTCTAGTTTGCTACTACTATAAACACATTATATTTAAAGTTGACCTCCCATAGCCCTACAATTCTACATGAATCAGTACAGCAACAGAATATTTGTTTCCCCTAAAGATCCACATTTATCATAAACAAGCCATCTGTGAGCCCCAGTCAGTGACTTTGCTTAGGTTAAGATGCTGTCATCAGTCAGCCTCAGGCAGGAGGAAGCATTTCCCCAGTCTCCTCTCCATAAATGATCAAACTGCAACATTGTAACTTTGTAACTTGAGCTCTTAATTCCATCCTCTATAACAGGGATCTCCAAACTTTCTGAACAAAGGGCCAATGTACTGTCCTTGAGACTTTAGGGGTGCTGTATTGTGGCCATTGGGAGTAGAAAATGTCCTGATGACAGTGGAATGACATTGTTGGTGTCATTGGGAAGAATTACCATATATACTCAAGTATAAGCCAAGTTTTTCAGCACATTTTTTTGTGCTGAAAAAGCCCCCACGGCTTATACTCGACTCTCCCTGTCTTACTGTGCCCATCTGCAGCCTCATGCACCTGATCTCCCAGCGCTGTGACATGCAGTCTAGTTGGCGGCCGTCCAGTGTAACAAAGCCCTGCCTTCTCCTCGTCTGTGATAGGCGGAACACTGACTCACTGCTGGAAAACTGAATCAGTTTTCCGTCATGAATGAGGACAATGCTTTGTTACACTGGACGGCTGCCGACTAGACTGCATGTCACAGCGCCGGTGTTCTGGAGGCCAGGTACATGAGGCTGCAGATGGACACAGTGAGGCAGGGAGATGGCACAGTGAGGCTGCAAATGGGCACAGTGAGGCTGCAGATGGGCATTGTTGACCCTCTTTTGCACTTACAGTAGCTGCTGCATTTCTCACCCTAGGCTTATACTCGAGTCAATATGTTTTCCCAGTTTTTTGTGGCAAAATTAGGGGCCTTGACTTATATTCGGGTCGGCCGATATACGGTATGTCCTTTAATTGGAGTCATTGGGCTCCATTGTTAGTGTTATTAGGAAAAAATGTACCCCATCAGTGGTTTCACTAGGAGGAATTGTGTCCCATCTTTGGTGTCATTGGGAGCAATTGCTCTCCATCATTGGTGTCATTGGGAAAAATTGTACCCCATCATTGGTGTCATTGGGAGGAATTGTGTGCCATCATTGGTGTCATTGGGAGCAATTGCGCTCCATCATTGGGAGGAATTGTGTCCCCTTCAGTGATGCCAGTGAGGGGAATTATGCCCCTTTGTTGGTATCGGTGGATGAAATAGTGCCCCAAGGACTGGATAAAAGCAAGCAAAGGCCCACCTTTGGCCCCTGGGCCCCAGTTTGAAGACTCCTGCTATATAACAATAATATAGTTAATGAAACTTTCACTTTAACCCTTTTGCTGCCAGGTTCGTATGCCGTATGGACCTCATTCCTCATTCTGCTATACGCTCATGGTCACTTCAGTGACCATAAACCTATAGCAGAATTGTTCAGCAGACTTTGCTGAATGTTCCTATAGCTCAGATCAGCGGAAATATGACACAAATATGACACCCTCATGCTGCCCCTGTCTAAAGCCTCTCCACCTCCCGCGGCTCCTTTCTTTTCCTCTAAAAAGAATGTCCACCCCTTCTTTTCTATGTTATGTATCCCCCTTATTCCCCCTTGCATCGATTTCTTCTCACACTTATCTGACCCCCCCCGCAAACCCGATCCCCTGCGCCTACCCTCGAGAAGCCGGCTTCCCTCCTCTGCCACTCCCACCAGCTTCAGGGGCTGCAGGGGCTTAGAGGGGATCCCACTATGTCCCCCCATCACTCTGATCACCCTCCCCCGCAATAGTCCCCCAATCTCCGAGCCCCCTCTGTTCTTGACATCATTCTCTCCTTCCCATTCCATCGCCTGTAGCTGCTGACCGGTGGCTGTCATTGGTGGGTGAGGTTGGGGCTGGGGGAGGCTTGGTAAATAAGTGTTTACCAGTCCCCTCCTTTTACCACAATGGACACAGGCAGTGATCACTACAAATCACTCTTGTGTCCACTGATAACTGAGCATAGTAAACCAAGTTTATTAAGTGTCAGTTTATGGATGAATTTGGAGTCTCTATACAGACTCCTTATTCAATCATGTAATGTGTTGCAGAGAAAGAGACAATCTTCCGTTCATTTTATTTGTCTCAAAAAAGAGACATCAGGGGTCTGTTCGGACCTCTGATATATCTGCTAAAAAAAAAATTACAAAATATTAAAAAATATAAAAAGTTAAAAAATAAAAACAAAAAAACCCCATAAAGGCCCCTTTCACATGGAGCGGACTCTGACAAGCAGATCCACCTGCTCAGCGAGGATCTTAACCCTGATCCCTGCTAAGAACACTGATGACAGGTCGCTGTCCGCTCCACTGATGCAGAGTAAACACGGGCACAGCACGGTGTTCTCTATGGGGTGGATGGATGGAAGCGGATTGCCTGTCTGTTTCCATCCAATTGTCATCCAATCCAATCTGCTAGACGAATGGGGAATGGATCCCCATCCACCTGTATTTGGCGGGCCTGATCAGATCAAATGCAGGCAGGTGTAAACGGACACATGTCCATTTACATCCACCTCTCAATAGAGAACAATGGGCGGTCCGATCAGGTCCGCCTGAAAAACAGACAGGCGGATCCGATCAACCTGCTTGTGTAAAAGAGGCCTTGTTTACGCAGGGCATACACAGCGTACACCCTTGCTAAGTCATGTTTACATGTACAGGGATGCACAGGTGTTCCTTGCATCCCTGTGCCGGCAGTCCCATTGATGTCATTTGGGATGTAGCAATTGTACAAACAGAGCCGTTACTCCAAAGACAACATCCATGTTTGTAAGTTTTGTAAGTTATGTTGTTTTTGTGATCACTAATACTGATTTTTGTGTATTTAGTGATTTGATGAAAATGTGTGCAATTATTGCAGGGCGCCAAAAAATAAGTAGTACTTCTTTTTTTTTATTGTATAGGTCATGTGCTTTCATAAAATTTATGGTTTGAGAGACCTTTTACAAATCCTGAAAGCTGTAAGCGAAAAAGGGTAACCTCCAGCTTTTTTAATTAAATTGTTTTTATTTACTGCTTTGTGTACCTTCAGTTTTCACCATTTCACAAAAAGATGCAATTTAAAATGTACAAATATTTGTTATTTATCAACTCAGTATAGTTTTAATTTTTATATTTAGTAGGAATTTAGCAGGAATTTTGTAAATGTCGCCATGTATGAATCCACTAATAATGATTTTAGTATATTTTTTATGAAAATATTGTTTGATTAACATTTGCGCAAATTTTGCTGGGCCTTCAAAATCAGTAGCACCTTCTTTTTTCTACTGGACATGTGCTTTCAAAAATGTATGGTTTGGGGGGTTCTTTTACAAATTCTGAAAGCTGTAAGTTGAAAATGAAAACCTTTTATATTTAGAAGAAAATTAGCAAAAAATTTGTAAAATTTGCTGTGTTTGTATCTGCTAATTAGGGATGAGTTGAACACCCCCCCAATTCGGTTCGCATCCAGAACATGTGAACGGACAGAAAGTTTGCGAGAACTTTCGAACACCGTTAAAGGCTATGGCACTCGAACGTGAGAATGCAAAAGTGCGGATTTTAAAGGCTAATATGCAAGTTATTGTCCTAAAAAGGGTTTGGGGACTCAGGTCCTGCCCCAGAGGACATGTATCAATGCAAAATAAAGTTTTAAAAATGGCTGATTTTTTTCGGGAGCAGTGATTTTAATGATGCTTAAAGTGAAAAAATAAAGTGAAATATTCCTTTAAATATCGTCTATAGTATGCCTGTAAAGTGGCGTGTGTTTCCCATGTTTAGAACAGTCCCTGCACAAAATGACATTTCTAAAGAAATAAAAGTCATTTAAAACTGATTGCGGCTGTAATTTAATGTCGGGTCCCGGCAATATGAAAGAAAATTATTGACAAAAACGGCATGGGTAACCCCCCAGCCCATTTCCAGGCCCTTTGGGTCTTGTATGGATATTAAGGGGAACCCCACACCCAAATTAAAAAAAGAAAAGGCGTGGGGCCCCCAGGCCCTATATACTCTGAAAAGCAGTATACAGGTGGTCCCAAGAAAGACAGGGGCTGTAGGTTTGTTCTCAAGTTGAATCTGTTTGTAATTTGGAACAGGTACATTTTGTAAGTGTAGCTCTAGCCAAAAATCTATTTTAAGCTTTTTGGAAAACATAGGGGAGGGTTATCACCCCTGTAACATTTGTTTTGCTGTATGTGCCCCTGTTCAGAAGATTTCACCTCACTTTCTGTCCCAATGACAGTTGGATTTTGAAAATTTGGGGTTTTTAGGGAAACAAGAATTGGTGATAAAGCATCAGTGGAGGAGACACCTTTTTCCCATATTAACTCTTACAGGAGAGAATTCCCCTTCCTAGGGGTAGATTTCCTCTCACTTCTTGTTGTCTCCCTCCATTTGTAAGTAGGAGTTGTTTGTAAGTCGAATGTTTGAAAGTAGGGGCCTGCCCTATATACTCTGCAGAAATTTGGGCCTTAGGTGTTGGTGGTACCAGAACACTGTAAGCCCTCACAGTTACTCTTGGTGGGCGCTGGAACGGGCCCTGCCGTGAAATATTATATCAAGAACTGTAATTACATGCCCCTGTTGAACAGGGTCAGAAAAATTGAGCCTTTGGTGGTGGTGTGGTAGTGTTGCCACAACACTGTAAGCCCTCACAGTTACTCTTGGTCGGTCCAGGAACAGGCTCTGCTGTGAAATATTAGATCAAAAATTGTAATTACATGCCCCTGTTAACCACTTAACAACCGGCCCATAGCCAAATGACGGCTACAGGGCGGTTGTTTAACTCTGGGAGGGCGTCCAGGGACGTCCTCCCAGAATTCTGCTCTTGCGCGCCCCCTAGGGCGCGCACTCGAGAGCATCCGTGACCGCCGGGTCCAGAGGACCCGGCGCATCACAGATCCCGGTAAATGGCCGCTGATCGCGGCCGTTTACCATGTGATCGCTCTGTCAAATGACGGAGCGATCACATGTCAACAAACCGGCGTCATCTGATGACGCCGGTTCCTCTCCTCCCCTCCTGTGTACCGATCGGTACACAGTGACCAGAGAGGCGGATGGATGGATGGCTGCAGCGTTGTGGGCTGCATCTGTAGTGCCCACAGCGCTGCACAGAGACATCCAGCCATCCATCCATCCATGCTCAGCCATCCCTCACTGCTCTGCATGCTGTGCAATACTCTGCAATTCCCTCTGCAATGCCCCACAATACTCTGCAATACCCCTGCAATACTCTGCCATACTCTGGAATACCCCACAATACTCTGCAATACTCTGCCATACCCTGGAATACCCCACAATACTCTGCAATACCCCTGCAATACTCTGCCATACCCTGCAATACCCCGCAATACTCTGCTATACCCTGCAATACCCCGCAATACTCTGCTATACCCTGCAATACCCCGCAATACTCTGCCATACCCTGGAATACCCCGCAATACCCTGGAATACCCCGCAATACTCTGCCATACCCCAAAATACCCCGTTATACTCTGCCATACCCCAAAATACCCCGCAATACTCTGCCATACCCTGCAATACTCTGCCATACCCTGCAATACCCCGCAATACTCTGCCATACCCTGCAATACTCTGCCATACCCTGCAATACCCCGCAGTACTCTGCCATTCCCTGCAATACCCCGCAGTACTCTGCCATACCCCAAAATACCCCGCAATACTCTGCCATACCCCAAAATACCCCGCAATACCCCGCAATACTCTGCCATACCCCGCAATACTCTGCCATACCCTGCAATACTCTGCCATACCCTGCAATACTCTGCCATACCCTGCAATACTCTGCCATACCCTGCAATACTCTGCCATACCCTGCAATACTCTGCCATACCCTGGAATACCCCGCAATACTCTGCCATACCCCGCAATACTCTGCCATACCCCGCAATACTCTGCCATACCCTGGAATACCCCGCAATACTCTGCCATACCCTGCAATACCCCGCAATACTCTGCCATACCCTGCAATACCCCGCAATACTCTGCCATACCCCAAAATACCCTGAAATACCCTGAAATATCCCGCAATACCCAGCCATACTCTGCAATACTCAGTGATACCCAGCCATACTCTGCCATACTCTGCCATACCCAGCCATGCTCTGCAATACCCCGCAAAAATCTGCAATACTCTGCCATAACCCGCAATACTCTGCAATACCCCGCCATACTCTGCAATACCCCGCAATACCCAGCCATACTCTGCAATACCCCGCAATATCCAGCCATACTCTGCAATACTCGGTGATACCCAGCCATACTCTGCCATACCCAGCCATACTCTGCCATACCCAGTCATACTTGGCGATACTCTGCAATACCCAGCCATGCTCAGCCATACCCAGTCTCTGTATGTGGCCAGGCTGTGGAAGTCTCACACATGTGGTATCGCCGTACTCAGGAGGAGTAGGAGAATCTGTTTTGGGGGGTCATTTTTGGTATGTACATGTTATGTGGTAGAAATATTGTATAAATGGACAACTTTGTGTTAAAAAAAAAGCATTTTAACCACTTCCCGCCTTCCGTCATACAACGTCCTTGACTTTGTGTGGAGATATCTGAATGATGGGTACAGCTACAGGCATCATTCAGATATCATCTTTTTCAGCCGGCGATTCCCTACACCATGAGAATGATCATAGCGGCTGTTACACTGCTTGATCGTTCTTACGGGAGGCGAGAGGGGACGCCCCCCCCTCCCGCCGCCCTCCGGTGCTTCTACCGACTCACCGCTACGATCGAAGCCAGGATCTTTTTTTTTTTTTTTTTTTTTTATTTCAGGAACAACCTAGAGGTGAGATGTGGGGTCTTATTGACCCCATATCTCACTGTAAAGAGGACCTGTCATCCCATATTCCTATTACAAGGGATGTTTACATTCCTTGTAATAGGAATAAAAGTGATCAAAAATTATTTTTTTTTGGAAAAAAGTGTCAAACTAAAATAAATAAAGTAAAATGAACAATAAAAAAAAATAAAAATTTTTTAAAGCGCCCCTGTCCATGTGCTCGCATGCAGAAGCGAACGCATACGTAAGTCCCGCCCACATATGAAAACGGTGTTCAAACCACACATGTGAGGTATCGCTGCGATCGGTAGAGCGAGAGCAATAATTTTGGCCCTAGACCTCCTCTGTAACTCAAAATTTGTAACCAGTAAAAAATTTTAAAGCGTCGCCTTTGGGGATTTTTAAGTAGCGAAGTTTGGCGCCATTCCACAAGCGTGTGCAATTTTGAAAGGTGACATGTTAGGTATCTATTAACTCGGCGTAACTTCATCTTTCATATTATGCAAAAACATTGGGCTAACCTTACTGTTTTGTTTTTTTTTTAAAGCAAAAAACTGTTTTTTTTCCAAAAAAAACGCGTTCGAAAAATTGCTGCGCAAATATCGTGCGAGATAAAAAGCTGCAATGACCGCTATTGTATTCTCTAGGGTCTTTGCTAAAAAAACATATATAATGTTTTGGGGTTCTATGTAATTTTCTAGCAAATAAATGATGATTTTTACATGTAGGAGAGAAATGTCAGAATTGGCCTGGGTGCTCCAGAACGCCTGAAGGTGCTCCCCTGCATGTTGGGCCTCTGTATGTGGCCACGCTGTGTAAAAGTCTCACACATGTGGTATCGCCATACTCGTGAGTAATAGCAGAATGTGTTTTGGGGTGTAATTTGTGGTATGCATATGCTGTGTGTGAGAAATAACCTGCTAATATGACAATTTTGTGAAAAAAAAAAAATGAAAAAAAAAAAAACTTGATTTTGCAAAGAATTGTGGGAAAAAATGACAACTTCAAAAAACTCATCATGCATCTTTCTAAATACCTTGGAATGTCTTCTTTCCCAAAAGGGGTCATTTGGGGGGTATTTGTACTTTTCTGGTATGTTAGGGTCTCAAGAAATGAGCTAGGCCGTCAGTACTTCAGGTGTGATCAATTTTCAGATATTGGTACCATAGCTTGTGGACGCTATAACTTTCACAAAGACCAAATAATATACAATAATTTGGGTTATTTTTACCATAGATATATAGCGGTATAAATTTTGGCCAAAATATATGAAGAAAAATTACTAATTTTCAAAATTTTATAACAGAAACGAAGAAAAATGTATTTTTTTACAGATTTTTCGGTCTTTTTTCTTTTATAGCGCAAAAAATAAAGAACCCAGCGGTGATTAAATACCACCAAAAGAAAGCTCTATTTGTGTGAAAAAAAGGACAAAAAATTCATATAGATACAGTGTTGCATGACTGAGTAATTGTCATTCAAAATGTGAGAGCACCAAAAGCTGAAAATTGGTCTGGTTATTAAGGGGGTTTAAGTGCCCAGTTGTCAAGTGGTTAAACAGGGGCAGAAAAATTGGGCCTTTGGTGGTGGTGTGGTGGTGTTGCCACGACACTGTAAGCCCTCACAGTTACTCTTGGTGGGTGCAGGCATGGGCCCTGCTGTGAAATATTAGATAAAAAATGTAATTACACACACTTGTTAAACAGGGGAAGAAAAATTGGGCCTTTGGCGGTGGTGTGGTGGTGTTTTTTTATGTTGGTGATATGTTCATTCAGTCTGATGGAGAGGGGTCGCTTGGTTCTGCCCACATATTGAAGCCCGCAAGGGCACAGGAGCAGATACACGACCCCCTCTGTAGAGCATGTGATAAAAGGTTCTATCTCATGCGCTTTCTGTGTACTGAATGAAATAAACTTTTGGGTACGTCTTTGTGTGCATCCATTTAAGGAGAACACCTGACATCGTCTGCACTGGTAAAAGCCAGTGAGGTTTTCAAAAAAACCTCTCTTGATGGCAGGAGGATCCAAAACATTTGGAGCCAACCTATCTTTTAGTGAAGAGGCACCCCTATGAAAAACTTGCGGCCTATCTGGTAGGACTGAATGCAACAGTGGGTTGTTGCCAAAAATATGCCAGTGCCTCCTAATCAAGTTTTTGATACTTTTATGCTGCACGAATATGTTGTGACAAAAGGGACCAGGGAAACCCAAATCTCACGAGGTAGTCTCTCTGTCAATAAATCTCCTCTGTTCATGGTTTTAATCTCATCCAAAGTGTTTTTCAGAAAGTCATTGATGCACCCCTTCTCTACGAATCTCTTTGTTAGGACATCGGCCTGTTTCAAAAATTAGTCAGCATCAGTGCAGTTATGCTTGATGTGCAAATATTGACTCTTTGGAACAGACCGGAGACATGGCTCATGATGACAACTGTCTACCAGTATATATGAATTTCAATCCATACTTTTAAGAAAAGTTGAAGTGGTAAATTGATCATGAGATATGGATATATTGAGGTCCAAAAAGTTAATACTGGATTGACTCGCCTCAAAATTTAAATGAATGCCCCTGGTGTTATCATTGAGATGTTCCATAAAGAGTTCAAGTTCATCTGGGGTCTCATCCCACAGTAGGAGGATATCGTCGATGTACCTAACCCACAGCCTAAGCTGGAGTGTCCGGGAAAACATAGACGACATCCTCCTCCCACATAGCCATAAAAAGGTTAGCTAAACTGGGGGCATATTTGGCCCCCATGGCAACACCTCGATCTTGGCAATCAAATTGCTTTTTAAACCAAAAATAGTTATGTGATGCCGCATATTCTATCAGTTCCATAATAAAATGAATCTGTTCATCCAAAAGACCAGAATCACGTCTAAGGTAATACTCCACGGCAAAGACACCCAAGTCATGAGGTATTATCGTATAGAGTAATGTTATGTCAGCCGTAACCATCCACATATTAGCAGTGGGAGTGTGACTGGTCAAAAGATTAATCACGTGACGTGAATCTTTGATATGGGAAGGCATCTTAGCCGCCAAGGGCTGAAGAAAAAAGTCTATATACCTGCCCACCCGGGATGTGATAGAATCAATACCACTCACAATGGGACGTCCCGGGGGGCAGGTAAGGTGTTTATGAATTTTTGGTAGGTAGTATATGATAGGGGTGTGAGGTGCTTTGGGAATGAGATACAATTTCTCTTTCTTATTAATAATTCCTTGTGCAAACCCTCTTTGTATGATATCATCCAATTTTTTCTGATAGGTGATCTTAGGGTCAGAAATGAGTGGGGTGTACATATCATGGTCACCCAAAATCCTAAACATTTCTGACATATAATTACTCCTATTAAGTATTTAGATCCCCCCTCTTGTCTGCAGGTCTGATGACCAGCTCCTTGTTGTCACACAAAGAGTTCAAACCTGCCTTTAAGTCCTGATTTGTCCTTGCGTTTTTAATGGGCATCTTATCAAGATCCCTAAGTAAGATGTCTCTAAAAACCTTGATAGAAGGAGCTATTGCCCCAGGCGGGTTAAACAAAGAAGTGTTTGCAAGCCCTGAGTGTTGATAATCAGTGGACACCTTCATAGTGTCTTGAATGGGATTAGAACGCATATAACTCTTAATGTTTGCGTATGAATTTGTGTATATCTATATAAGTCTCAAATTTATTGAGCTTATGTAGGGGTGCAAACTTGAGACCCTTATCCAGCACTAGTTTCTTGGATTCACTCAGAGTTACTGTGCTTAGATTAAAAATGCCTGCCCCAACTATAGCCTTTTTCTTTTTAATTCGTACCCATCTCCCTCCTCTATTTCCTCTCTATGGTCTACGGCTCATTTGGTGCCCTGACCGGGCCTGTGAAAACCCTACTGCTGTGGGTCTTGCCCAAATGAGCCGGGGCCACCCTGTTCTAAACCACCACCATTAGCAGAGTAATAGGGCACTATACGGGCACCATTTCCTCTTGGTAGATAGGTGGCTTAGGCAGATGTTCAAGGGACTGGTACAGTGGTGCTTTATGTACTGTGTGAATGGCTGCAGTCTTTGTGATTTGTGACAGCTCTCTGTGTAAAATCACCCTTTACACACAGAGCTATCATAGAGGCTGCAGCATCCCCCGCTCCCACCCCTGCACTGAGTTCACACTGAGACACACATGTGTCTCTGTTTACACTTTGAAGGCTGTGATTGGACACAGCCATGACATGATCAGTAGGGCCAATCACAGCCATCACAGGATCGCACCACTGCGCGACCTCGTGGGAGCATCTGTTTTGAGTGATGTATGGGTACGTCTACTCAGAAAGTGAAGCTTCCACCTGGCCATTTATGTACATTGGCCGGGTGGCCACCTGGCCATTTATGTACATTTCTGATGTGTTTATGTAATCGCACTAAGTTTTGTAATGTTGGATGGTTATAAGTGAACCGGATCAGGCTCAGTTCATGGGAGGTTGGGTGATCTAAGCTGGAGGTCTTTGAACACCTAATTTAGCAGTGAATCACATTTAGTCTTCAGGGCTAATCAGCAATCTAATGCTAAAAAAAGGACACGGGGAACTAGGAACTGTCATCGGGACATGAACCAATGTTAAAAAAAAAAGAATATTGTCCAGCAGTAAAGAGGAGTCTTTTAATGCCATATGATGTTTCCCCATCTCAATATGACCCACAACCTGAGGAGGTTTCCCCACTACACTAACAACGCTAAATCACACATCCCCTTACTGTGACTGCTGCAATTAAACAGACAGCCGGAGGTCCTAGGTAATGTTATTGGCCATATACATTCATGACTATGTTTGATCAATGGCACTTCCCAGGATCCTCAGTAGGGAAAGAGGGTCAGTGAACTAGACAAATATGTTTGTTTGGTGGTTCAAAAAAATGCAAATAAGTTATGTTTAAATATGAGTTTTAGCCCAAATCTCATTCCTAATTCTGAAGATCTCAACCATCCTTGACATGTCATGAACAAAATTAAATCGTTTCAGTTTATGTGAATAAAAGGGATTTGTGACCTGTCCCAATCCTAATGCAACAGTGATATGTCTCCATCCATGCTTTGTATGAAAAGAAGGAAAATAGTGGTCAGGACTTTAAATGAGGCATATCAAAGAGTCGATGGTGATTGTTGGAAGATAGATTTAATTTATTTTAAAGACAACATAAAATCAATAATCCGTAGTGTCAAAATATAAATGTGCAATAATATAGACTGAATATTTGTAATCACACAGGATTTACATAGTAGTATTCATATAAAAATATTTAATATAATTGAACGTTGGACATGATATGGTTGATACAAAAGATCAGATAATATACATAATTAGTACAGTCAATACAGAAGTCAGTACTTGAGAGAATTGGGAATATAACAAATTTATTGGAGCATCCATTAGTTGGTAACTCAACGCGTTTCTTGGCTTTCAACCAATCATCAGGAGTCAGATGCATAGAAAACTAAAAAATAGCAATAAAATATCTATTAGGAAATATGGCCCTCTATATAGGTGGGAAATAGGTAAACAAGAAACCCCTGTCTCCATATTACTCAGAGAAAACCACGGAGCGGTCACCACTCCCAGGAAGGGTTAGGTCGGTAGACTGGGTCATATAGTCTCACCCGGGGTTGAAGCAGTGAATATCCCCCAAGAAGAAAACTTCAAACCCGAGGAAAAAATGGCAGCCAAAGACACCGAAACACACCAACACACCACTACATGGGAGCGGGCAAGCATGCTGCAAGGCACACCCAGTTCTGGAAAAAGAAGGGGGGGACAGGTGTGAGTGAGTGTGTATGAATGGTGAGGGTAAATGTCCATACATATACACCAAAATATTGGTGTGTTTGTGTGAATGCATATAAGCCCAATAGGGGAGGTGGACCAGCTAAGTGTGGAATATAAATAGGGCACAACTAAGATCAAATAGGCTGTGTGTGTATCAAGGTGTGCTAATAAAACAAGCCAAAAAGTAGGAAAACAAACTGACAAGCAAGTGAGTAAAAATTAACATAATAGCGAAGTGAGTACCTGTCTGGGAAAGCTGTGATGCATGGAGGTCACCACACCGCTGAGGTAGTGCATGGAGTGAGCCAGTGAACGGCTTGCTACTAAATACCCCGGGTTAGGGGCGTGTTCATGCCAGCATCATGTATGGGCATCAAGGCAGCATGTGGGGGGACACCAAGGCAGTGGGGGCCCGCCCATCGCTGTGGCGCAGAATGGGAAGAGTGCACATTCCCGCAGCACAGCGTCGATTGGCGCCTCGTGCGGGATGTGATACCATGACACCGATGCGTTGAGGTCACCACCCGCCCCATCATATGACGAGGATGGACGGGGGTAGTGAACTGAGCGCATCGCAACCCCGGGAATGAGACCAGTACAGCCAGCCCTGACCAACCACATAGGTGGAAATTACCGAGAAAGCCAAGAAACGCATTGAGTTACCAACTAATGGATGCTCCAATAAATTTGATATATTCCCAATTCTCTTATGTACTGACTTCCGTATTGACTGTACTAATTATGTATATTATCTGATCTTTTGTATCAACCATATCATGTCCAATGTTCAATTATATTAAATATTTTTATATGAATACAACTATGTAAATCCTGTGTGATTACAAATGTTCAGTCTATATTATTGCATATTTATATTTTTGACACTACGGATTATTGATTTTATGTTGTCTTTAAAATAAATTTAATCTATCTTCCAACAATCACCATCGACTCCTTGATATGCCTCATTTAAAGTCCCGTCCACTATTTTCCTTAGTTTCAGCTTATGTTTTTTAATTAAGGGTTTATTTTAATGAAAAGGACAGTATAGTAATTTGGGATTCATCTTATTTTATTTTTTAGGTTTCTATGTTTTATAAGCAGATGTGTTTTTATATACCCCGATTAACAATAACTTTATAGCTACCTATCTGATATTGAGTAAGTAGTACTTACTCAATATCAGATAGGTAGCTATAAAGTACTTACGAAGTACCCCTTTTGCCTTCAAAACAGCCCTGACCCATTTAAGCATGGACTCCACTAGACCTCTGAAGCTATGCTGTGGTATCTGGTACCAAGCCATAAATAGCAGATCCTTTAAATTGGTTGTAAAGGCAGAAGGTTTTTTATCCTAGTGCATTCTATGCATTAGGATAAAAAAACCTTTTGTGTGCAACCCCCCTAATACTTACCTGAACCCCATCTCAATCCATAAATGTCCATGAATGCCTCAGCCATCTGGGACTCTTCCCCCTGATTCACTGAGACACAGCAGTAGCGCCATTGGCTCTTGCTGCTGTCAATCAAAGTCAGTTAGCCAATCAGGTGAGAGAGGGGGCAGGACCGAACTAGGGCTCCATGTCTGAATGGACACATGGAGCTGAGGCCGCCCCCATAGAGAGCTGCTTGCTGTGGGGGCACTCAACAGGATGGGGGGGCCAGGAACTCTGAAGAGGGACCCGAGAAGAGGAGGATAAAGGCTGCTCTGTGCAAAACCTCTACACAGAGCAGGTAAGTATAACATTTTGTTATTTTTATAGAAAAAACAGAGACTTTAAAATCACTTTAAGTCCTGTAATTTGGGAGGTGGGCCCTCCATGAATCAAACTTGTTTTTTCAACACATCCCACAGACTCTCGATCGGATTGAGATGTGGAGAATGTGAGGCAAAGTCAACACCTGAAACTCATTGTGTTCCTCAAACCATTCTTGAGCCATTTTTGCAGTATGGCAGGGTGTGTTATCCCGCTGAAAGAGGCCACTGTCATCAGAGAACACAGTTTCCATGAAAGGATGTACTTGGTCAGAAACCATGTTTAGGTATTGTAGGTGGTACACGTCAGGTAGCATCCACATGAATGGCAGGACCTGATGACTCCCAGAAGAACATTGCCTAAAGCATCACACTGCCTCCACTGGCTTGCCTTTTCCCATACTGAATAATAGTGTAATTTCTTCTCCAGTTAAACAACGTACATGCAACCGGCCATCCATATAAAGAAAACATGATTCATTAGACCAGGCCACCTTCTTCCATTGCTCTGTGGTCCATTTTTGATGCTCATATGGCCATTGTTTGGCTGTAGAAAAAGGGTCATTGGCACCCTGGCTGGTCTGCAGCTATGCAGCCCCATACACAACAAATCGCAATGCTAATTGTTTCTGATTACACATTAATTTCGGGGACAACATGCCCAATATACCCCACCAGATGCCACTGTAATGAGATAATCAATATTACTCACTTTAACTGCCAGTGGTCATAAAGTTAAAGCTGATAGGTGTATATTATAAAATTATATATATATATATTTTACTATGTATTAATAAAACCTTTATTTTAAAAATAAATATATTTTATGAATATATAAAGAAAAAACATTTTTTGTTTTGGATAAAGTGGAGAAGGATTAGACCCAAGTCTTTTTTCTATTTGTGTCACCATTGGGGAGAGTCATCTCTGCATTTGTTATAATGACTGGAAGTGATGGGAAATCCTAATCTTATGCCGTGTACACACGAGCGGAATGTCAGTCAGAAAAAGTCAGATGGGATCTTTTCATCGTATATTCTGACCATGTATATGCCCCATCTGACTTTTTCCGTAGAAAATTAAAATGGACTTAGATAGAGAACATGTTCTAAATTTTTCTGACGGAACTAATTACTATCGGGAAACCCGTTTGTCTGTATGCTGTTCCGACGTACCAAAAACGACGCATGCTCTGAAGCAAGTACGAGACGGAAGCTATTGGCTACTGGCTATTGAACTTCCTTTTTCTAGTCCTCTTGTACAAGTTGTACGTCACCTCGTTCTGGACGGTCGGACTTTGGTGTGACCGTGTGTATGCAAGGCAGCTTGAGCAGAATTCCGTTGGAACTCCGTCGGAAAAACCTTCAGACTTTATTCCGACGGCAAAACCGGTCGTGTGTACAGGGCATAAGAGTTGTCATGAGACTGATAGATAAGGAGAAAACTTTCAATAGGGACAACAATTCCCTCTCTTTTGGGAAATTACCTCTTCCTGTGGTGTCTCCAGGGAATCTACCTCAAAAGGTCACAGACTGCATAATATTGCCTTACAGGTGTTTTAACCCTTCCCTATTTAATCCAAAAAAGCTTGGCATTGTCAATTGAATACATAACTACACATTCCAAAATCATTATGCATGTTCAGAAAAAAAGTTCAGAGTACTGTCCATGATACTTTTTTATTTGCACTTACTGTACATACATTTTCTCAGGACACGCCTTCTGGGTATGTCCCCTTCTTCAAGGTCTCTTTATCTATATCTTGTATATTAGGATGCGGCACTGCTACAATGACTTAGGTTAGCCTCCCGCCCCCCTTCTTCTTCTTCAAGGTCTGAGCAGTACTGATTCACAAAAGGTCCTTCATAGTATGGTCCGGTTGTGAGAATTGATGTCCCACAGAGATTGTCTCTTTTTTTAACCACTTGCCAAGCGGCTCATGCCATTATACGTCGACAGAATGGCACGGACAGGTATATATAATATATACCTATACGTTGCCTTTCTGATGCGTAATAGTGGGCACGCATGCCCGCTGAGAGCTCTGTGAGTGTGATCGCGGGTCCCGCGGACTCGATGTCCATGGGGATGCCCGCAATCATCTCATGGAGAGGGAGAACAGGGAAATTCTGATGTAAACAAGCATTTCCCCATTCATCCTAATGAGAGGACACTGATCATAGCTCCCTGTGAACGGGAGCGGTGATCAGTGTCATGTCAGACGTAGCCCCCCCCCCACAGTTAGAACACATCCCTAGGACACACTTAACCCCTACAGTGCCCTCTCCTGGTTAACCCCTTCACTGCCAGTCACATTTACACTGATAAAAATCACTGATCGCCGCCATTACTAGTAAAAACAAAAATTATTAATAAAAATGCCATAAAATTGCTTTTTTTTCAAAATTGTCACATTTTTTTGTTTATAGCGCAAAAAATAAAAACTGCAGAGGTGATCAAATACCACCAAAAGAAAGCTCTATTTGTGTGGAAAAAAAGGATGTCAATTTTGTTTGGGAGCCACGTCGCATGACCGCGCAATTGTCAGTTAAAGCGACGCAGTACCGAATCGCAAAAAGTGCTCTGGTCTTTGGCCAGCCAAATGGTCCAGGGCTGAAGTGGTTAACATTCTGCTAAAATGTTCGTGAATCAGTACTGCTGGAACCTTTAAGAAGTAGACATACACCAAAAGTGTGTCCTGAAAAATTGTATGTTAGTGCAAATAGAGAAAGTATCACTGACTGTACTCAATTGTTTCTGTCACAAGTGTAGTAATGCTGCTACAATCACATCAAGCATTATGAGTGTTATAAACAGTAAATACAGCAGTAGATTTTGCCATTCAGCCCCCTGTTCGGTGGGGGCATTTCTACTGCTTCTGTTTATGACAGTTTCCCATTGTCAATGGTTCCTAAGGAAGTGGGGAGTGCTGGCACCCACATAATCCCTAGCAACTATTGATGTCACTGTCACATTGTCCCCAGCCATGTAAGCAAAGGGGATAGCGGTGACATCACTGCCCAAAAAGGACCACTGGCAATGACTAGAAATGTGCAATTCATTTAGTTCCAAATTCATTTTTTAACAAATTTAGACAAATTGGTTGATTCGGAAATTTTCAAACTAACGAAAAAATTTTCTGAATATTCGTAAATTTGAATATACAAAAATTAGTAAATTCAGAAATTAGAAAATTCAGAAAACAGAAATGTGAAAATCTGAAGTTTTGTTAACTTACCTGCTCTGTGTAATGGTTTTGCATAGAGAAGCTCTGCTCCTCTTCTTCTTTTAGTCCCCCGCTGGTGGTCCTAGATCCTCCTCCCTGCCGAGTGCCTCCAATAGTGCCTCCAATAGGCAATGGCTCCTGCTGCTGTGTGAGCCAATGAGAATTTTGCCTTTAGAATCACTTTAATTTCTGTTGTGGGCTGACAACACACAACCCTTTGTGATGTCAGCTCTGTCCAGTTCCCTTTTGCTAAACTACTCAAACCATCCCCCTATCCTATTCTTCACAACATAGAGACTAATCACTCTGTAGACTCAAGATAAGACCTAGGAGGGCTAATTAGACTGTTCTGAGATAGCACAGGATCAACAAGTTTTTTTTTTTGCACTTATTGATCAGATATAACAAAATGTTTTCAGTGGTATATTTAACAGACTAAAAGGTAACAAAGCATTGTGAGGGTTTTCAGGCAATTTAAAACTGAAATTCCCCATTATCACATTTCTTGTGCTTTCCTTTTTTCATTTTACTCTTTATTGTGTCTTCATGTCACCAACATTTTTTTAAAAATGTTTTCCGCACTTGCCAATAGACAGTCTCTACATATAAGAGTTCAACTGTGTCATAGATTAATATAATTTATTATATTTTCCTTTAAGCCCAGTAAACACGGGCTGAATGTCAGGCATTTGGCCTGTGTAAGGCAGCCGGTCCGACAGAAGCAGGCATGACTGAAAAAGGTCTGCCGATCGGCTCCCGATCAGGGCACCAAGCTAATGGCTAAATGCGCTCACCAGAGTGTTCTGGCGGGGCTGGCCATCCCCCTGTCAGAACACAAAAGCTCAGCAGAAGAGATTACTGTACTAACATCACATTGTTAATACAGTGGCTCCTTTGTAGCTCTCCAGCTTTTTTTTTCATTCAACCCGCTGTGTGTACTAGGCTTAGGTCTCCCCCAATGCATTGATGGAAATCCCATCAAGCTGTGAGACAACGCAAGACAATTCATTTCCTCAGAAGCTCTGACCCCGATGCTCATTGTGTTTGTATTGTTCTTCCTGCAGACAGTGAAAACTGCATGAAATGTCCTGATGATGAATGGCCAAATAAGAAGCAGGATCGGTGTGTTCCAAGAGTGGTGGAATTTCTCTCCTACACTGATGATCCCATTGTTGCAGTATTTTCAGCTGCCTCCATCCTCTCTTTTCTTCTGACTGGTTTAATATTGAGGATATTTATACATTATCAGGACACCCCCATTGTTAAAGCCAATAACCGGAACCTTAGCTATCTTCTCCTGGTCTCCATCATGCTGAGCTTCCTCTGTGTCTTCTTGTTCCTCGGCCATCCAGTAGATGTGACCTGCATGCTGCGTGTAACCTCATTTGGTGTCATCTTCTCAGTTGCTGTCTCTTCTCTATTTGCCAAAAGTATCATGGTGTGTATTGCTTTTAAAGCCACCAAACCTGGGAGTCAGTGGGGGAAATTGATGGGAGCCAAACTGCCCAATTCTATCATTTGTGTCTTCTCACTGGTTCAAGTCCAAATCTGTGTCACTTGGTTGTCTATTTCTCCTCCCTTCCAGGATCGGGACACTCACTCTTATCAGGGGAAGATCATCATTCAGTGTAATGAGGGTTCAGTTATTGGCTTCTACTCTGTCCTGGGATATATGGGGCTTCTGGCAGCTGTGAGTTTCATTATTGCTTTTTTAGCCAGAACATTACCGGACAGTTTTAATGAGGCCAAGTACATCACCTTCAGCATGCTGGTGTTCTGCAGTGTCTGGATTGCCATGATCCCGGCCTATCTGAGCACCAGAGGGAAATACATGGTGGCCGTGGAGGTTTTTGCTATAATAGCATCAAGTTCTGGACTTCTTGGCTGTGTATTTTTTCCAAAATGTTACATAATTCTGTTCAGACCTGACCTGAATACAAAGATATTTATCCGCTAATAGGAATGGAGCAACACTGGGTTACCAGTAGTTATAGCATTATCTCTATTATTGTTAATTTTAGTATTATACTGGTATATTGAGAATGAACACTGTTAAAGCAGAGCTCCAGGCTCCTTCAGGAAAAAATAAAAGTCAGCAGCTACAAATACTATATCTGCTAACTTTTAATATTAGGACACTTACCTGTCCTGGAATCCAGCAGTGTCTTCACCCCAGATGATTTTTCAATTGGCTCTTGGGTGCTGTCATCGCCATTCCTTGTAAGGGAAACTGGCAGTGAAGCCTTGCGGCTTCACAGCTGACTCTTTACTGCACTTGCATAAAGTGTGCTGCTCTTTGTAAATGGCCCGACAGCGGGGGGAAGGAGGAGGGGGGCCGAACTTCAGGGGGACTTGCCGTGGCCAAGTCCCCAGGAAGTGGAAGAGTTTATCTCTCAAAAACAGATATCTGCTCCCCCCAAAAGATGGCAAATGTGGCAGTGGAAAGGGGGAGGAAGCAAACAAGTGGAGCTTTCCCTTTTGGGTGGAGCTCCGCTTTAAAAATGAACATTTAATAATTACCTCTCTGATGGATGGTGAGTTAATTTCTGTTCTGGACACCGCTGGTAACAGACACTTTGGGTTTGTTGGAAACCTTGTCCCCTGCTGGGTGAAGTGATTCCTCCCACCGGCCGTTACATCACTACAGAACAATGTAGTCACTTAGTGAGGAGGAACCACAGTGACCAGAGGAGGACAAAATATCCAAATCATCCTAAATTGTCAGATACCAGAGACAGCCATCACTCTTCAAGAGAAGGAGAACCTTCCCGGAAGATAAATATTAAACATGTTCTTTTATAAGCTGATTGTAATGTATTTTTAGTGTCAGGGTCACTTTAATTATAATGTATGTAGATGTAGCCAGCAATATTAATACATTAATTTTGCTTTTTATATTCAAAAATCATTTTTAATATTCGTTACAGTTGATAGGGGCATATTTTACATGATAAGTTGACTTCATTTTAATGGAGATTTTCTTTAAAGAACCTAATAAAAAAAATCCTTCTCCTTGTATATATTTCTTTGTAAACTGCTGCCACAAGGGAGTCTTCATCTTCCCCATACAATGCTGCAGAGACACCACTCCTACCCCACACCTTGCCAGATCCTGATATGAATTCTTCCAAAGCTAAAAACAGGTTCCAGGTGCTCATTGATCAATCATAGGTTTTATTCTGAGGAAGGCAGTAAACCTTATAATTATGTTAGATTAATGTGTTTTCAAATTAATGTTCTTACTCATAATGATCCCATAATTGGGTATTTCTGCAATCTCCAAGATCTTCTAGTCAGACGTGTCAAAGAAAAAGCTAGAAAGATTAAGAAGTAACAATCCTCCCGATCCCTTCCTATAAGTGTTCCAATCATACACCCTAAGAACAACACTGCATACAAATAAAAAATATATAAATAAACCCCCAACATATGATATATTACTAATCAATATTCCTTAAATAAATATAATCACGCTTACACAAAGCATATTAAATGGGTGAATAATAAAGTGCCAAACAGTGTGGGATGAATACATAGATCTCCAATGATTTCACATACAAAAACTCACCCCACAATAAAAGTGCCAAAGAATGTGCAAAACAATCAAATTTCCTTAAATCATGTACAACATGTGAAGATCAAGTCCCCCTCCAATACTAAGTGCAATAAATCCCCTCCTCAGTGACACAGAAGATTGCTCCTTTGTGTTCTTCAAACAATCTCTTCTTGACCCCCCAATCCGTAATCCACTCACCTTATAAGTCTGACCTCTTCAATGAAAAAGTTGGTCATAGAGTACTTGTTGTATATAAAAAAATCAGCTGGGTAACTCAGATCCACATAGACACATATAGTCAGTCACACATGAAACAAAAGCACACTCTTCTATAGAGAAGCCCTGCTTCAAAAAAAACAGTTCAGCGTAAAAGAGAGGTCCTATCAACACCAAATAATAATCAATATACCTGAAAAGAAATACAAACACCAAAATCCCCCCCTCCTGAAACAAGAGCCAAAAGAATGGAAAGCAATCCTGGAAAAAAAAATATTCATACGTTGCCTCACAGAGGTGATATCTACAAGGAATATCACGTAGATGAGAGTAGAGAGAGGGGGTCTCTAATTGTTACAAAGACCATTTCTGAAGGCCAGAGAAAACTAGATTTCCATGGATGAACTGAATAGTGGACATTCTGTGCTATCTGTACATTGGAGAGGGTGGAAGCACTTAGAAGGACTGAGGAACCGAGTCTAAGTACACACCAGGAACTAACACATCACTAAGCACACAGACAGAAACTTCACCTTTGATAGAAGTGAGAGACAAATGCTGGTCCAGACCCAGTAATTTTTCCACCCACTGTTTTAACATTATTTATATTTTTTGTTTAATTTTTTTTATAATTTTCCTTTTTTATATTATTTACATTATTTTTACTTTTTTCATTGCTCTAGTAAAGCAAACCATAGCAGGGAAGGCAAGAGTGCAACTGAAATGCTTTCAAGTGATCATATGTTTGGATGACTGGGTGTCAAGGATGTACCATTGGCTGGAGGTGACAAGTATGTGCTTGAGGTACTAGACTGCCCTGCTGTACATGTCATGTAAGGGACAAGACCTCTATTAATAGATAAACAGTAGCCCAGAGTACCCGAGTACATATCTTCAGCCCAGAGTACCCATCTACAGCCCAGAGTACCCGAGTACCTATCTGCATCAAAGAGTACACGAGTACCTATCTGCATCAAAGAGTACACAAGTTCCTATCTACATCAAAGAGTACCTGAGTACCTATCTGCATCAAAGAGTACCCGAGTACCTATCTGCAGCCCAGAGTTCCTATCTCCAGTACATTCGATTACCAAAGTACCTGTCTCAAGCCCATCTGAGTACCTATCTGCAGCCCATCAGAGCACCGAGTACCTGTCTCAAGACTATCAGAGTAGCCAAATACCTGTCTACAGCTGATCAGAGTAACTGAGTACCTGCCTCCAGCCCATCAGAGTAACCAAGTACCTGTCTCCAGCCCAGAGTACCCATCTACAGCCCAGAGTACCCAAGTACCTATCTGCATCAAAGAGTACCTCAGTACTTATCGTCAGCCCAGAGTATTTGAGTACCTATCTCCAGCCCAGAGTTTCAAGTACATATCAGATTACAAGAGTACCTGTCTCAAGCCCATCTGAGTAACTATCTGCAGCCCATCAGAGTACCCAAGTACCTATCTTCAGCCTATGAGAGTACCCAAGTACCTATCTTCAGCCTATGAGAGTACCCAAGTACCTATCTGCAGCCCATCAGAGTACCCGAGTACCTGTCTCCAGCCCATCAGAGTACCTATCTGCAGCCCACCAGAGTACCCAAGTACCTATCTGCAGCCCATCAGAGTACCCGAGTACCTGTCTCCAACCCATCAGAGTACCTATCTGCAGCCCATCAGAGTACCCAAGTACCTATTTGCAACCCATCAGAGTACCTGATTACCTGTCTCCAGCCCATCAGAATACCCGAGTACCTGTCCCAAGCCCAGCAGAGTAACCTAGTACCAGTCTCCAGTGCATCAAAATAACCGAGTACCTGTCTCCAGCCCATCAAAGTACCTGAGTACCTGTCTCCAGCCCATCAGTGTACCCGAGTACCTTTCTCCAGTCCATCAGACTACCCAAGTACCTGTCTCCAGCCCATCAGAGTAACTGAGTACCTGTCTCCAGCCCATCAGAGTAACAGAGTACCTGTCTCCAGCCCATCAGAGTACCCAAGTACTATTTCTTTTCATTTGAGATAGAGTAAGGGAGGGTTATAACCCCTGTCAGATTTTTTTTTTGCTATCCATGTCCAAGTTTGGAAATTTTCTTTCCTTTCACTTCTTGTCCCATAGCCAAGCAGGAAGTGAGAGGAAATCCCTGCAAATTAAGGGAATCCCTTGTCCCCCCCTTCCAAGGTCACTAAAATGAGTGTCCCCATTAGAAGATTCCCCCTCTATTACTTTTCTGAGGACATCCCAAACTTTGAGATTTTCTTTTACTTTCACTTTCAATGAAAATGGTAAACCGGACAAATAGAGAGGGTGAATCTCCTTAATGGAGACACAGACAGCAACAACAGACAGGTGTTCTGATCGCTCTCCACTCTATCCAAAAGTAAGAAAAAAAGTTTTCCCTTTATTTAAACATTAATAGCTTAACCGCTTCCGGACCAGCTGCTGCAGTTATACTACGGCAGGTTGGCTCCCCTGCGCGAAACTATGTAGCTGTATGTTGGCTCACGGGGTCCGGATAGCAGCCGCACAGCGGGGGGTTCACGATGCTTGTGGCCGATAGTCGTGATGACCGCCGGCCATGAGTAAACGTGACCAGGAGACACAGAACAGGGAGGAGTGTATGTAAACACACACTTCCCTGTTCTGTTCTGACAGGAGTGACAGATCGTGTGTTCCTATTAGCTAGGAACCACGATCCATCACTTCCTCTAATTAGTCCCCTCCTCCTTCAGTTAGAATCACCTCCCAGGAAACACAGTTAACTCCTTCACCGCCCCCTAGTGTTAACTCCTTCACTGCCAAAGACATTTTTACAGTAGTCAATGCATTTTTAATCACACAGATCGCTGTATTAATGCCAATGGTCCCAAAAATGTGTCAAAATTGTCTGATGTGTCCGCCATAATGTCGCAGTCACGATAAAAATCGCAGATCAGCGCTATTACTAGTAAAAAAACTAATAATAAAAATGCTATAAATCTATCCCCTATTTTGTAGATGCTATAACTTTTGCGCAAACCATTCAATATACGCTTATTCCGATTTTTTTTGACCAAAAATATGTCGAAGAATATATATCGGCCTAAACTTAGAAAAAATTCGCTTTTTTAAAAAAAAAAAAATGGGGATATTTATTATAGCAAAAAAGTACAAAATATTGTGTTTTTTTTCAAAATTGTCACACTTTTTTGTTTATAGCGCAAAAAATAAAAACCGCAAAGGTGTTCAAATACCACCAAAAGGAAGCTCTATTTGTGGGGAAAAAAAGACGTCAATTTTGTTTGGGTACAGCGTCGCACGACCGCACAATTGTCAGTTAAAATGACACAGTGCCGAATCGCAAAAAAACGCTTTGGTCAGGAAGGGGGTAAATTCTTCTGGGGCTGAAGTGGTTAAGGACCACCCCACATACATTTACTGAGGCAGGGCAGCCCTTTAGGGGTACCTATGTGTGATGTCTTCCATCAGCTCTGGGGTGCGTGATTTGACACAGCGGAAGCCAATCAGCGGGTCCGATAGCCGCTGGGAACCTGACGATCGTTCACAGAGAGGCAGAACAGCGGTCTGCCTATGTAAACAAGGCAGACCGCTGTTCTGCCAGAAAGGAAAATGGAGATATCATGTTTCTGCTAAGCAGAAACATGGATCTCTTTTTTTCTTTAGTCAAAGCACTCCCCTACAGTTAGAAAGCACTTATAGGGAACACATTTAACCCTTTGATCACCTCTGAAGTTAACGCCAACCTCCAACACTACTGCATCTTGTCCTGCATCCTTCCCAGCTGCCAGCAGAGTCACCCAGTGAGCGGTACAAGATAGGTAACATCCCTGTCCATGTCTGCTGTCAAATATGTCCTCTGCAATGATTGCCGCCATTACTAGTAAAAAAAAATTTAAAACATTTTAAAAAGTCCCTAAATCTATCCTATAGTTTGTAGACCCTATAACTTTTGCGCAAACCAATCTATTTTTTCGTGTTTTGTTGCCTCACAACCTGGAATTAACATGGATTGTGTGAGGATTTGCATCATTTAATTTACAGAACATGCCCACAATTTTAAAGATTTTTTTTATTGTGAAGCAAACAACAAATAGGACAAAAAAACAGAAAAAGTCAATGTGCATAACTATTTGCCACGAAACGTCCCACACTCCGCTTGAGTGCTTCCGTCATATACCACTTCCTCCCAGTCTGGATACAGATATCAGATATTCCAACTGCTCACAAAGCACAAACCAAGGCGACACTTGTTTCACTGCTAACATGGACTGTTTATTTAGAATCAAAATTACAAGTCTTTATATACCATTAGAGGAGATTCCCCCCTCCTGCTCATATTACTCTAACAATACAACTGTAACCTAATTAACATGAGTTCGTTTACTAAATCATTTACCCAGACTAGGTGACTACGTCTCCTAGCTCATTGACTGTTCAATACACATTACCATAAACATCAACACAGGGCTAATTAGAACAAACAACAATGTGTAGAATACCCTTAGAAGCTGTGGTAAGCCAGACTAGACTCATTTACATTAAACACATTATAGTAGACATCAGATAGGTGAGTGGAGTTGATATTAGCCTCTCCTCACAGTATGTGTCCCAATAGTATGACTCAGTCCCTATTGCTATTATGGCAAATACAGGGTCTGTGTGTCCTGGGGGACAAGGACCCAAAGTCAAAGTAACGACACCTCAAGGGTACCCCAAATGCCAGGGTCCATAATCTGTAGGCAAGAGGCTCACATTCAGTCCTCTCCAAAAGCCTCTGTCCTGGCTAGGTCTGTCACACTATTCACCCCCCTAAAGTCAATACTTTGTAGAGCCACCTTTTGTGGCTATCACAGGTCCAAGTCACTTTGGATAAGTCTCTATGAGCTTGCCACATCTTACCACTGGGATTTTTGCCCATTCCTCCTTGCAAAACTGCTCCAGCTCCTTCAAGTTGGATGGTTTGCGGTTGTGAACAGCAATCTTTAAGTCTGACCACAGATTTTCTATTGGATTGAGGTCTGGTCTTTAACTAGGCCATTCCAACACATTTACATGTTTCCCGTTAAACCACTCAAGTGTTGCTTTAGCAGTGTGTTTGGGGTCATTGTCCTGCTGGAAGATGAACCTCCCTCCTAGCCTCAAATCACACACATAGAGTGGCACAGGTTTTGCTCAAGAATATCCCTGTTTTTAGCACCATCCATCTTTCCCTCAACCCTGACCAGTTTTACAGTCCCGACTGCTGAAAAACATCCCCACAGCATGATGCTGCCACCACCATGTTTCACTGTGGGGATGGTGTTCTTTGGGTGATGTGAAGTGTTGGGTTTGTGCCAGACATAGCGTTTTCTTTGATGGCTAAAAAGTTCAATTTTAGTCTCATCAGACCAGAGCACCTTCCTCTATAAATTTTGGGAGTCTCCCACATGCCTTTTTGCAAACTCAAAACATGCCATTTTGTTTTTTGAAAGTAATGGCTTTCTTCTGGCCACTCTGCCATAAAGCCCAACTCTATGGAGCGTACGGCTTATTGTCATCCTATGTACAGATACTCCAGTCTCTGCTGTGGAACTCTGCAGCTCCTCCAGGGTTACCTTAGGTCTCTGTGCTGCATCTCTGATTAATGTCCTCCTTGCCCGGTCCATGAGTTTTAGTGTGCGGCCGTCTCTTGACAGGTTTGTTGTTGTGCCATGTTCTTTACATTTGATTATGATAGATTTGATGGTGCTCCTAGGGATCATCAATGATTTGGATATTATTTTATAACCTAACCCTGACTTGTACTTCTCAACAACATTGTCCCTTCCTTGTTTGGAGAGTTCCTTGGTCTTCATGGCAGTGTTTGGTTGGTGGTGCCTCTTGCTTAGGTGTTGCAGCCTCTGGGGCCTTTCGAAAAGGTGTGTATATGTAATGACAGAATATGTGACACTTAGATTGCACACAGGTGGACATCATTTCACTAATTATGTGACTTCTGCAGGTAATTGGTTGCACCAGAGCTTTTTATGGGCTTCATAACAAAGGGGGTGAATACATACGCACATGCCAATTACCAGTTTTTTATTTCTGAAAAATTGTTTTATGTATATATTACAGTATCTCACAAAAGTGAGTATACCCCTCACATTTTTGTAAATATTTTATTCTACCTTTTCATGTGACAACACTGAAGAAATGACACTTCACTACAATGTAAAGTAGTGAGTGTACAGTTTGTATAACAGTGTAAATTTGCTGTCCCCTCAAAATAACTCAACACACAGCCTTTAATATCTAAACTGCTGGCAACAAAAGTGAGCACACCCCTAAGTAAAAATGTCCAAATATTTTGTGTGGCCACCATTATTTTCCAGCACCGCCTTAACCCTCTTGGGCAGGGAGTTCACCAGAGCTTCACAGGTTGCCACTGGAGTCCTCTTCCACTCCTCCATGACGACATCATGAAGCTGGTGGATGTTAGAGACCTTGAGCTCCTCCACCTTCCGTTTGAGGATGCATCACAGATGCTCAATAGGATTTAGGTCTGGAGACATTCTTGGCCAGTCCATCATCTTTACCCTCAGCTTCTTTAGCAAGGCAGTGGTCATCTTGGAGGTGTGTTTGGGGTCGTTATCATATTGGAATACTGCCCTGCAGCCCAGTCTCCAAAGGGAGGGGATCATGCTCTGATTCAGTATGTCACAGTACATGTTGACATTCATGGTTCCCTCAATGAACTGTAGCTCCCCAGTGTCGGCAGTACGCATATAGCCCCAGACCATGACACTCCCACCACCATGCTTGACTGTAGGCAAGACACACTTGTCTTTGTACTCCTCACCTGGTTGCCGCCACACACGCTTGACACCATCTGAACCAAATAAGTCTCATCAGACCACAGGACATGGTTCCAGTAATCCATGTCCTTAGTCTGCTTGTCTTCAGCAAACTGTTTGTGGGCTTTCTTGTGCGTCATCTTTAGAAGAGGCTTCCTTCTGGGACAACAGCCATGCAGACCAATTTGATGCAGTGCGCAGCGTATGGTCTGAACACTGGCAGGCTGACCCCCCACCCCTTCAACCTCTGCAGCAATGCTGGCAGCACTCATGCATCTATTTCCCAAAGATAACCTCTGGATATGACGCTGAGCATGTGCACTCAACTTCTTTGGTCGACCATGAGGAGGCCTGCTCTGAGTGGAACCTGTCCTGTTAAACTGCTGTATGGTCTTGGCCACTGTGCTGTAGCTCAGTTTCAGGGTCTTGGCAATCTTCTTATAGCCTAGGTCATCTTTATGTAGAGCAACAATTTTTTTTTTCATATCCTCAGAGAGTTCTTTGCCATGACCTGCCATGTTGAACTTCCAGTGATCAGTGAGAGTGAAAACACCACATTTAACACACCTGCTCCCCATTCACACCTGAGACCTTGTAACACTAATGAATCACATGACACTGAGGAGGGAAATGGCTAATTAGGCCCAATTTGGGTTTAAACATTAATGTCTGTGTGTTGAGTTATTTTGAGGGGACAGCAAATTTACACTGTTATACAAGCTGTACATTCACTACTTTACATTGTAGCAAAGTGTCATTTCTTCAGTGTTGTCACATGAAAAGATATAATAAAATATTTACAAAAATGTAAGGGTGTACTCACTTTTGTGAGATACTGTATATACACTGCCTTGCAAATGTATTCACCCCCCCCTTGGAATTTTTTGTGTTTTGTTGCCTCACAACCTCAAATTAACATGGATTGTTTTAGGATTTGCACAATTTAATTTACAGAACAGCCCACAACTTTGAAGATTTTTTTTTTTTTTTTTAATTGTGAAGCAAACAACAAATAGGGCAACATAACAGAAAAAGTCAATGTGCATGACTATTCATCCCCCTAAAGTCAATACTTTCTAGAGCCACCTTTTGTGGCTATCACAGCTCCAAGTCGCTTTGGATACGTCTCTATGAGCTTGCCACAACGTACCACTGGGATTTTTGCCCATTCCTCCTTGCAAAACTGCTCCAGCTCCTTCAAGTTGGATGGTTTGCCCTTGTGAACAGCAATCTTTAAGTCTGACCACAGATTTTCTATTGGATTGAGGTAAAAAATGTGAGGGGTGTACTCAATTCTGTGAGATACTGTATATATATATATATATATATATATATATATATATATATATATATATATATACAGTGGGTTCAAAAAAGTATTTAGTCAGCCACCAATTGTGCAAGTTCTCCCACTTAAAAAGATGAGAGAGGCCTGTAATTGTCATCATAGGTATACCTCAATTATGAGAGACAAAATGTGGAAACAATCAAATCCAGGCAATCACATTGTCTGATTTTTAAAAAGAATTTATTTGCAAATTATGGTGGAAAATAAGTATTTGGTCAATATCAAAAGTTCATCTCAATACTTTGTTATATATCCTTTGTTGGCAATGACAGAGGTCAAACGTTTTCTGTAAGGCTTCACAAAGTTGTCCCACACTGTTGCCTCCCTCCTGCCGAGTACCCCCACAGCAAGCAGCTTGCCATGGGGGCACCCCATGTAAAGAGAATAAAAAGGGTGGGATTATTCGAGGTGTGTGTAATTCATTACACAGACCACTGTTAAAACTGAATAACTTTTATTTACAAAATACAATTAAAAAACATTAATATATTGATTTGACCATGTGTTGGTATTCAACATGAAAGAAATCCATAATGCTTGCAGTTCTATGTGTTTCGCCATTATGGCCTCTTCAGGAACAGCATGATAATAAAACTAGTAAGACAAAAAACAGCACAATATAACATCACAAAAATTAAAAATCAACATATTAACAGTATGTAGAAGATATAATAGACACTGTTTAAGCAAGGCTGTACCTACAAACATGGGCACTTAACCTCCAAATGTGAATGGAGGGAAGCATAAAAATAAGTAAATTATTAAGTAGGGTTTGTCCAATAGCACCACACAAGTCCTCCACCAAGGGTGTCAGGACCAACGTTGGACCACCCATAGTGGAGGGTAAAGGACCATTAAAACTATAAAGTAATGATGAATTGTGTGTAGCACACCCCCTAAGGAGCCGCAGTTAAACTAGGATCCCCTACCCTGCACAGCCAGGCACAGCAAATTTTTACAGGCACTTCAGAGACAAAGAACAGTCCATGACTTTGTTTCCATGGTTTATTATGGGATGCCCACTTGACTTCAGTAACAACACTTTAGTAACATCTTCAGGGACATCTTCCTGAATACAGTCTATATACAGCCTCATTGACACTCCTCCTGCACTTTATCTGCTTGCAGACTCCAGCTAGATCACTGTAATGGTTCTAACAGGCACAGTCCGATTTAGCACTGGCCTTTTGCAAGCAGGAACTCAGAGTCACTTGTTGTGCAGCAGAATACAGTAATCAGCTTGATTTCTCTCTCTCTCCTGTGGCTACTGGTCCCAGCACCACCTTTTCAGGCACCGCCAGTGCCAACCAACCTGGCTGCTGCTGCTGCCCCTTTCACTAGATCTCCAGGCTAACTTTCCTCTCCAGTCCTCCAGATCAGTGTTTCTCAATTCCAGTCCTCAAGGTGCACCAACAGGTCATGTTTTCAGGATTTCCCTCAGATGAAACAGCTATGGTAATTACTAAGGCAGTGAAACTGATCAAATTACCTGTGCAAAATACTGGAAAGCCTGAAAACATGACCTTTTGGTGCGCCTTGAGGACTGGAATTGAGAAACACTGCTCCAGACTGACTTTCTCATCAGCCCACCCGGCTGACTCTGCAGGAGATCACCCAGAGAGGGTATAAAGACTTGGCAGAATGTAGTCTTGAGGGAGAACTGGCTACATGTGGCAGTGAACCCCCTTGTAAGTCCCAAGTAGTGCTTCTTGGCTCACACTCTCCTCACACTCGCTCCTGTGCCTCCAGGAAGGGCTTCCCCTGTGTGTTGTGGCAGGATTCTTCCAGCACCTGAGCTCCGACCCAAGGTCACCCCCCAAAACAAGGTGTATACCAAAGGGCCACCGACAGCCTCCACAGCACTATATCTCCATCTTCCACCTAACTTCCCCTGCTGGCATGGCTCATGCCTACTTATGAGGTAAACCGGACCCCTTCCAGCCCTTTGCTGGGGATTGGCTAAATAATAAATATTCCAAACAGCTCTAACTTCCACCCACTAGCTCTAGAAGTTTCTATCACCCTCCAGACCAGGGGGAGGCCCCAGAGGAGCTGTCAGAATGAGTCACTCAGCCTGACTCACTGAACCCTAACCCGGATTCATAGCTCAGACTTAGCCCTGAGCCAAACAACATTTTTCAACACTAATAAACCTACCTTAATTCTAGCACACACTAGAGGGTGCTACATGTGTGTTTACATTCGATATTCAAAAGAGCATATCATCAAACTGCGCTAAGGCTAACATATTGTTCTGGTTCCTGATCTTGTTCTTCTGCCTCTGACTACGCTGATCTCTGGTTTCCTAACTACTGGTCTGTCTGACTACCCGCTTTGGCTTCTGATCCTCGGCTTATGTTTTGACTATGTTTACTGATCTGTACCATTTTTCCCATTACATTAAAAGGTGTGATTTTTACTGAATTTCTGTCTCAGTCTGATTCATGGTTCCTGATGGAGATGGTGATTTCCATAATAGGTAATACACAGTCACATGGCAAAGATCACATTGATATAGCAGTTTCTGCTGACAAACATGACATGATATTACAAATTTCAATCAGATTACAACTTTATCTGACAAGACATGGAGTTGGTTAAAAGGATTTCCTAATGACACATCAGCCTAACATTACATAGACATATTATAATAAGCAAAGATACAATTAATTAATTTGATTTCATAAATTCTTTCTCAATACCTCTATGACATTCAGTAAGGGTATACATCTACCTTAACCTGGGCATTCATACCCCCTTCCTGCCCAGGCCAAATACAAATTTTATAATTTCTTTCACACAAATAGAGCTTTCTTTTGGTGGTATATAATCACCACTGGGTTCTTTTTTTTTTTTTTTTGCTAAACAAATAAAAACATACTGAAAATTGCATAGTTAGGTAATTTTTCTCTTTTACTGATGTGCGCTAATAGGGCTGCACTGATGGGCACTGATAGGCTGCAGTGATAAGGTGGCACTGATAGGATGCACTTATAGGATGCACTGATAGGTGGCACTGATAGGTGGCACAGATTGGAAACGATGAGGTGGCACTTTTGGGCATTGATGGAGAGGCACTGATGAGGCTGCACTGATAGGCCGCAATAATGGGAGACTGATGGTCACTGATAGGTGGCACTGATAGGCAGCACTGATGGCCGGCACTGATGGACACAGATAAGCGGCACTGATGGGCACTGGCAGATGGCACTGATAGGTGGCACTGATTGGCAGCACTGGTGGGCACTGATTGGCAGCAGTGGTGGGCACTGTTAGGGCTGCACTGATAATCAGGACACTGATAATAAGTGTCCTGATTGTCAGTGCCAATGCCCCTTTAACACAAGCTGGTTATCGGCTCTCTTCTTCTCCCCTCATGCTGTCAGCATGAGGAAGGAAATGCCGATAACCATATAACCATCTTGTGTTTACGTCCATGGTCAGCTGTGTTTGGACCCAGCTGATTACATGGTAAAGGGCTGCTGTGATTGGTCCTTTACTCGGATCTGTGATCAGCTGAGTTTGAAGGACTCGGCGATCACAGAGTGCATGGCCCGCATGCCACAGGGGTGCGCGAGCAGCATGGTCACGGGAGGATGTCCATGTATGCCCTCCCAGCAAACGAACTCCTTTCAGCTATAGAGCAGGTGGAAAGCGGTTAACAGACCTGCCAATCCCTTCTAGCCCTACACTAATCTCTCCCTGTGCACTTTATCAGCCACACTCCTTATATCTTCCCTATCACCATAGGCGTGTTAGGGGGAGGGGTGCCAGGTGTGCCTGGGGACAACCTAATCACCCCGTGCAGCACAGATTTGCCCTGATTATATTTCACCAATGCCTCCCCCCCAATGGGGCTCCTAAAAATTAAAAAAATAATATGAAAATAAAAATTAAAAATGTCTGACACCAATATCTGCCCTAGTGACACTTCCGCCACCCCACCAACATTGTCCATGTTTTAACACATTTTAAAATGTTTTTTTACATTTATTTATAAGAGTGTGTGTGTGTATATTACACATGCATGTATACATACACACACACACACACACACACACACACACACGCATGCTTGAGCTTTGTGGTGCACATTTATACCTATCACAAATAAATCACATGTCACTATGGCCGCTGTGATCTCACCCTATTATAGAGAGGGGGGCTGGTTCACCCAAAAGCCCCCTTGACAGCCTTGTAAGCCAGATGACCTGAGTTCCAAGTCAGGAAGTGCATTATGATTACAAAAATATTGTCTGACAGTTCCGGCACTAATAAGGATTGTGCTATTCTGGGATGTCTCATTGTTTCATTGGAACCACCAAAAAATAAAATAAATGTGTTTTCTTAAAAAATGGTCCACATCTTACAAATTCTGTCAGGGGTGTGTAAAATAATGAGCACAACTGAAACTCCGGCACTATATACATGTCATATAGAGAGAGCTCTGTCTGTACAAGTTTACAACATAGAGGTTTAGGGAGTGGAAACAAGAGGCCATAGGTGTGCGCAGCCTATTGCATTAGGGTGTACACATCAAAACTCAAACACACATGCATACACATTATATATATACATACATACATACATACATACACACTCTAATGGCAGAGCTGGTGCAGTGAAAGAGAAGTATGGTAACATTCAATTAATGGCAGATCTGTTCAGAGGGATATATTTCCTATCTCCCCACCGACACACAGAATGATAATGCTAATGAGCACAGGGTAATTAGGGTGTGCCCTGCCAGACCCAGCACACCCCCTGTGCTCACCTATGCAAGAGGCCCTTTGCAAGGGCATATTCTCACTGAATTTCCAGTTACCCTAGGGGGCAGCAATGAGGCATAGTGTCAAGACTAATACTTACTGAGGCCAAGATGCCGAGAGTGTCTCGCCCTTATGACCACGCACACCCTGTCCCCTGGAGATGATACAGGGAGCAGGCAGGGGGCACACAGAGGCATGGGCCTCCAGCAGGTGAATACTCCAGAGGTGGAGAGCGGTAGGCTCATTAGAAGTCTCCGGGAGTTGACTGAAGGTGCAGATGAAGGTGCCACTGCAGGGTCAGGGGATCGAGTGAGGAGTTACAGAAAGTTTGTGAAGCCAGCCAGGGGTCAGAACCGGGTAATCAGATAGAGAACAGAGTCCGTTATGGATATCCAGGGGTCAGCACAGGTATCAAGCAGAGAGCAGAGTCCGTTAATGAATAGCCAGGGGTCGGCACAGGTATCAAGCAGAGAGCAGAGTCCGTTTATGAATAGCCAGGGGTCAGCACAGGTATCAAGCAAAGAGCAAGTCCGTTATGAATACCCAGGGGTCAGTATAGGTATCAAGCAGAGAGCAGGGTCCGTTGTAACTAGCCAGGGGTCGGTATCCAGGTAAACAGCAAGGAGCAGAGTGCACAGCGAAACCGGAACTGGGAACAGCTGATGACAAACCAGCAACCTGACTGGGTGCTGGAGCCGTCAGAAATAGCCCACACAGTGCGCGTGTCAGCATGACACACTACCGTGCACCCTCACGGGCGACGGCGCACACTCGGGGACCATTGTGCACCCACATGTACCGCACCATTGGGCCGCGCACGGGTTGTGCGTCGGAGCACCAGTGCACTGCGCATGCGCCCTGGAGCCCGGCGAGTGGGGACGGCAGATGTCCCCTGACAGTGCCCCCCTCCTAGGGGCGGACACTGGATGCCCAAGCTAGACATCAACTCTGGGTGTTCTTGATGAAAGGCTTGAATTAAGCGTGGTGCGTGCAGATTCTTAGCAGGCTCCCAAGAATTGTCCTCAGGAGGGTATCCCTTCCAATGGATCAGGTATTGCAGCTGCCTGCCCCTCCTTCTACAGCTTAGAATGGACTCCACTTCGAACTCATTCTCCCCATGCACAATGATTGGTGGGGGAGGAAGTTCCCCTCTTCCAGGGAACGGGCTGGGCACAACAGGCTTCAACAAGGATACATGAAAAACAGGATGGATTCTGTAGGTGTTTGGTAGTGCTAGTTCAAACGCCACGGGGTTAATTATCCTTTTGATCTGAAAAGGTCCGATGAACCTGGGTCCAAGTTTTCGTGAGGGCAGAGGTAATTTAAGGTTTGTAGTTGACAACCAAACCTCCTCACCTACAGAATTGTTATAGGCGAATTCAGCGTACGGGAGAAGACTTGCCCAATGGTCCTGGGAGCCAGAACAGAAACAACGGAGGTATTGCTCCAAGGTTTGGTTTGTCCTCTCCGTCTGACCGTTGCTCTGAGGGTGATACGCTGAAGAGAGGCAGACTTTGATATCCAGGGTTTTGCAGAGTTCTCTCCAGAACTTAGACATAAATTGCAGGCCCCTATCCGACACAATACTTTTAGGCATATCATGGAGTCTAATTATTTCTTGAAAATAATATTGGCTGTGTCTGCGGCAGAAGGGGTCCCCATCATAGGTAAAAAATGAGCCATCTTGGAGAGACGGTCGACGACAACAAAAATGGTAGCAAAGCCTTCCAAGGCAGGTAAGTCTACAATAAAATCCATGGACACATCAGCCCATGGTCGTTCCGGGATGGGCAAGGGCTTAAGCAATCCCCAGGACTTAGCGTTTTGCCCCTTGTTCTGCTGGCACAGAGGACAGGAGGAAACATACTCCTTACAATCCCGTCTCCACCCAGGCCACCAGAAGGAGTGAGAGATCAACTCAGACGTCTTCTTCATCCCGAAGTGACCTGCCAATTTATGATCATGACACGTCTTAGGGGACTAGAGGCCGTATTTCCCGTGGTACAAAAATTTTTCCCCGGACCCAGAAGAGATCATCACATTTTTCCAAGGAATCTACCTCCCGTTCGGAACAAAGGCTGGATGAAGACCTGATGGAAGATATTAAGTCAGCCTGGGTCAGACCGAGAAAATTTTGTGAGGAGAGAATGGTGCTGGGTTCAGTCATTTGTGGGTCTGCAGAGAACATCCGGGAGAGTGCATCCGCCTTTCCATTCTTTGAACCAGGTCTATAGGATATGTGGAAATTGAAACGGGAAAAGAAGAGGGCCCAACGTGCTTGTCTAGGTTTCAACCGTTTGGCTGTCCGGAGGTATTCCAAATTTTTGTGATCTGTAAAGATCATAACTGGGTGAAGTGCACCTTCCAGTAAATACCTCCATTCCTCTAGAGCGAATTTAATGGCCAGCAGCTCCCTGTCACCCACGTCATAATTAAGTTCTGGCGGGCTGAGTTTCCGAGATGCAAAGGCTACTGGATGTAGAATGGCTTTAGGCCCATGTCTTTGGGAGAGGATAGCCCCTGTTGAGATTTCCGATGCATCCACCTCTAGTACAAATGGTCGAGTTGGGTCAGGATGGCGGAGAATCGGGACAGAACTGAACAAGGTCTTAAAATTAAAAAAGGCTTCTTGTGCCTCTTGAGACCACTGAAAGGAACTGTGCTGATGCATCAGCTGGGTAATAGGTGCCACAATAGCGGAAAGTCCGACAATAAATTTCCTGTAGAAGTTGGCGAACCCTATAAAATGCTGCAACCCTCTTTTATCAGATGGAGCCGGCCATTCATGAATTGCTTGAATCTTTTGTGGGTCCATTGCGACATCGTTGGTAGAAATGATGAATCCTAGAAATTGCACCACTGACTTCTCGAACTCACATTTTTCGACTTTCAGGTACAACTTGTGTTGTTTAAGTATGGTAAGGACCTTTTTTACATGCCCCTTGTGCAGTTCAATAGTGGAAGAGAAGATAAGAATATCGTCCAAGTAGATAACAAGGAAGTCGTCCAGGTATTCTCGGAATATATCATTCACCAGGTGTTGAAAGGTGGCCAGGGCATTGCAGAGCCCAAACGGCATCACCAGGTATTTGAAATGTCCAAATCTGGACCTGAAAGCCGTCTTCCACTCGTCCCCAGCCCTGATCCTGATGAGATTATAAGCACCTCGGAGGTCTAGCTTGGAGAAAATCTTGGCTGATCGGAACCGTTGGAATAGCTCAGGAATGAGCAGCAGCGGGTACCTGTTTTTGATGGTAATATTATTAAGCTGTCGGTAGTCAACACATGGCCTTAGGGATCCATCCTTTTTCCCTACAAAAAATATGCCAGCTCCGGCAGGTGAGGAAGAGGGACGAATGAAGCGCTTCTCAAGGTTTTCATCAATATATTGTTTAAGAGCTTTTAGCTCAGTTTCAGAGAGTGGGAATATACGGCCGAACGGGACCTCCGATCCTGGCAAGAGATCGATCGGACAGTCGTAAGGCCGATGAGGTGGTAGACAGTCAGCCATTTGTTTGTTAAAAACTTCCTGAAACTCAAGGTATTCGGGAGGAACATGTTGGAGGTTGTCAGGTGGGACTGTAATTGCTGCACAAACTTTCGGAGCAGTGGGAAGGCAGTGTTGAGAACAATACTGGGAAGAGAAAGATACTGACTTAGTACTCCACTCAATCTGTGGGTCATGTGCCTGTAGCCAAGGCAGGCCAAGTATAACGGGGAAGATAGGAGAATGAATGAGGTCCAGCCGTAGGAATTCTTGATGGCCGGAATCTGTGGTCACAAGGATAGGTTGGGTCTCCTGAGTAATAGGAACTGAGCGGGGAAGTGATCCATCTGCTAGGTGTATTTGTAAACCTTGAGCCTTGGTTTGAAGGGGAATATGCAGATTGTGGGCCAAAGTAGCGTCTAAGAAGCAACTGCAAGCTCCTGAACCAATGATGGCCAGTAAGTGAGTTTCCACTTCCATTAGCTGTAAGGAAACAAATAACATCACGTAACAGTTGCTCAGATTTGGCCGAAAAAGCTTACTGGGTCTTACTGGGCAGCTGTGCAGGGAGTGTCCGGCACCCCCGCGGTATAGGCACAAGTTAGATTGCCGTCTGCGTTGACTCTCTTCGGAAGTCAGCGGAGCACGGACCAGGCCGAGCTGCATAGGCTCAACCTCAGGTGCTGGTGTTGCAGCAGCAGCAGTCGGAGATGGCAACTGAGTGGGAAGGAGTCTGGAGTTGGCCGTGGGCCTTGAAAACGCTCAGAGCATCGCTCACGTAAGAGCCTGTCTAGTTTCGTGGCTGCTTGGATTAACTCTTTCAAGGAAGCCAGAGTTTCCATCCTGGCCAACTCATCCTTGAGAAATTCAGACAGGCCCTGGCGGTACTGGTATCGCAGGGCAGGTTCATTCCAATTTGTAACGGCCGCCCATTTATGGAATTCCACCGTATAGTCCTCAACTGCATCAAAGGTAGCAGCGCTAATATCCCTAAGTGAATGATAGATGTCAAATAATAATATACTCTTTGATAATAAACCACAGAAAAAATATTATTACAAAATTACTTAATATAATGAACCAAAAAACATTGATATAGCCCTAGCAAAGCAAAAAAATATAGTAAAAAAAAAAAATGTTGTGAGAAAGCCTGGGTTCAAATTCCGGTCTTCAAAGTATAAAAATAAGTGATTGGGTAAAACATTTCTCCACCACACCACTGTGATAGCTCAATATAGAATGCGCGCTTACCACAAGGCAAGCCAAGGGGGGCTTGCGACCTTAACGCGGTCGGGGGCCTTTATCTGGATGGACTAGGGAACAATCTCTACTTCCTATAGCCAGAGGGGATGATGAATGACACTGCTCCACCAAGCCACAGGGGTTCGGTCACACCATGGATAGTCCTCAACTGGTCTCTTTCCTTGGGACAGACTGTGTAAAACTGCTTCAGCTGTGGCCGGATCATCATAGAGTTGGGACATACGCTCAAAAAATGTATCTATCGTATTTAGCACTGAACTTCTTTGTTCCATCAAGCCGTGGGCCCAAGCTTGAGGTTCCTCGGTCAACAGTGAGATCACAAACCCTACCTTGACAATCTCAGATGAAAAGGTTCAGGGCTGGAGGGCAAAATAGAGAGAGCAGGCGTTTTTGAAGGCCCTATATTTCTTACGGTCCCCTGAAAAACGCTCCAGTGTAGGAACCCTGGGCTCCGGAAGAGCCATTACAACCGTGGGATTGGTGGTAGCCTGAGAGGGGAGACCCCCACTGCTGGGTGCGGGAGCTGCGGCTGCAAATGGAAGTGACCCCGTGATTTGTTGCAGGTGGCTGTCCATCTGGGCATATCCTTCCTGCAATTTTTGAATGGAGTCAGCAAGAGCGGAAACCTGCTGACACAAGATTTCCAAAGGAGAGCGCGCTCTGTCGGCCTCGGACATCTGGCTTGTTTGTACTGTCAATACTTACCGAGGCCAAGATGCTGAGAGCGGCTCGCCCTTACGACCACGCGCACCCTGTCCCCTGGAGATGATACAGGGAGCAGGGGGCACGCACAGGCACGGGCCTCCAGCAGGTGAATACTCCAGAGGTGGAGAGCGGTAGGCTCAGTAGAAGTCTCCGGGAGTTGACTGAAGGTGCAGATGAAGGTGCCACTGCAGGGTCAGGGGATCGAGTGAGGAGTTACAGAAAGTTTGTGAAGCCAGCCAGGGGTCAGAACCGGGTAATCAGATAGAGAACAGAGTCCATTACGGATAGCCAGAGGTCAGCACAGGTATCAAGCAGAGAGCAGAGTCTGTTAATGAATAGCCAGGGGTCAGCACAGGTATCAAGCAGAGAGCAGGTCCGTTATGAATAGCCAGGGGTCAGTTTAGGTATCAAGCAAAGAGCAAGTCCGTTATGAATAGCCAGGGGTCAGTATAGGTATCAACCAGAGAGAGTGGTCCGTTGTAACTAGCCAGGGGTCGGTATCCAGGTAAGCAGCAAGGAGCAGAGTGCACAGCGAAACCGGAACTGGGAACAGCTGACGACAAACCAGCAACCCAACTGGGTGCTCGAGCCATCAGAGATAGCCCACACAGTGTGCGCGTCCGCATGACGCACTACCTTGCATCCGCACGGGCGACGGCGCGCACTCAGGGACCATTGTGCACCCGCACGCGTAGCACCATTGGGCCGCGCACGGGTGTGCATCGGAGCGACAGTCCACCACGCATGCGCCCCGGAGCCCAGCGAGTGGGGACGGCAGATGTCCCCTGACACATGGTAGCATCCCCTGTGCTTCTTGGAAGCATTGGGAGCTGGGGATGAGGGTTTTTTCGCTTTCTTTTTTCAGCAACTGCTTTTGTAGGTGATTTGGCTTTAGGGTGAAGATTAAAATGACAACATTAGAAGATTCCTGGCCAATGTGCATCAGTACAGAAAGCACGTAGCAAGGTTATTTAGGGGCAGGGATTGTGGACAGAGCTTTGTCACCCCATAATTCAAAGTACCCAAACAAGAACTTTATATCAGTATCACCACTTTCAGCCATGCTAACAGGTTAAATCTTATATGAGATTTAAGTGATTGGGTTTACATCAACATGCTTGAGTTGTTTGGATTGTTGGGGTACATTTTCTTATATGTCCTGCCTGTGTGCACAGATCTGTACAACCAAAAATAATTTTGAACACGGATATCTGTCTGCAACAACTGACTTTTCAATTGTCAACACGTTGGGGTTGATTTACTACAAGTGGAGAGTGCAAAATCCGGTGCAGTTCTGCAAGGAAATCAATGAGCTTCCAAGTTGTTTTGTCAATGCTTAATTGAACAAACTGAAATAATAAGCTGATTGGCTACCATGCAGAGCTGCACCAGATTTTACACTCTCCAGTAAGTAAATTAACCCCATTATCTGCTGCTTTTCTATTATTCAAGGTCTTTTCCCTTGACATGACATGTACAGTAGGGCAATCTAGTATCTCAAGGGCATACTGGTCACCTCAACCCAATGGTAGATCCTTGACACCCACTAATCCATAAATATGATCACTTGTCTTCCCTGCCATGGTTTGCTTGATCAGGGCAAGAACAGCCTTAAAAGGAAAAAGTAAAAATAATGTAAAAAATATATATAAAAAAAGAAAAGTATAAGAAATATTTCTTAAAAATGTTAAAAATAATAAAAACTATAACAAAACCATAATGGCAGGTGGAAGAATAACTTGGTCTGGACTAGTGTTTGGCTCTCACTACTATCAAAGGTGACATTTTTGCCTTTTGTGGGGTCTCTGGTGAAGATCTGGGGTGTGTACTTAGACTTGGTTCCTCAGTCCTTTTAATTTAAGAGCTCCCACACTCTCCAATGCACAGATAGCACAGAGGGTCCACTATTCAGTTCATCCATGGAAATCTGGTTCTCTCTGGGCTCCAGAAATGGTCTTTGTAACCCATTAGAGACACTTCTCTCTGTACTCTCACCTAGGTGATATTCCTTGTAGCCATCACCTCTGCCAGGCAACATATCAATATTTTTTACTGCATGTCTTCCCTTTCTTCTGGCTCTTGTTTCAGGAGGAGGGGGTCTTTTCAGGTATATTATTTATTATTTTGTGATGATAGGACCTCTTTTTTACGTTACTGATTTTTTTGCAGCAGGGCTTCTCTATAGAAAAGTGTGCCTTTGTTTCATGTGTGACTGACTGCATTTGTCTATGTGGATCCGAGTTACCCGTCTGATTTTTTTTTTATACAACAAGCGCTCTATGATCAACTTATTTATTGAAGAGGTCGGACTTATAAGGTGAGTGGATGATGGATTGGGGGGGTTCATGGAGAGATGGTTTGAAGAACACAAAGGAGCTTCTTCCATGTCACTGATTAGGGAATTTATTGCACTTAGTATTGTGAGGGGACTTCACACGTTGAACATGATTTAAGGGAATTTCATCATATTGCAAATTTTTAGGCATTTTTTTGTGGTATGAGCTCTTGTATGTTAAATCATTGGATATCTATGTATTCATCTTACTCTGGCACTTTATTATGTGGATATTTAATGTTTTGTGTAAGAGTGATTATAATTATTTGAGGAATATTGATTAATAATATATAATATTTTTGGGGTTTATTTATACATTGTTTCTTTTTACGCAGTCTTGTTCTTAGGGTGTATGATTAGAATACTTATAGGAAGGGATCGGGAGGATTGTTACTTCTTAATCTTTTTAGCTTTTTCTTTGACACGTCTAAGTAGAAGGTCTTGGAGATTGCAGAAATACCCAATTATGAGGTCCTTATGAGTAAGAACATTAATTTCAAAACATATTAAGCTAACATAATTCTAATGTTTAATGTCTTCTTCGGAATACAACCTACGATTGATCAATGAGCACCTGGAACATGTTAATTCTTCAGAAGTTTTCATATCAGGATCTGGCAAGGTGTGGGGTAGGAGTGTTGTCTCTGCAGCATTGTATGGGGAAGATGAATACTCCCTTGTGACAGCAGTTTTCAAAGAAATATATACAAGGAGAAGGATTTTTTTTATTAGGTCCTATAAAGAAAATCTCTTTTAAAATATTTAAAAGTCAACTTATCACTTACAATGTGAACTTACTGAGAACACCTTCTCATCAACTTCAAATAAAATTAAAAATGATTTTAGAATACAGCAAGCAAAATGTATTTATTAATATAGCCGGATATATCTACATAAAAAAAAAATACAAGTGACATAATAAAAAAATGACATTACAATCAGCTTATAATAGAACATGTTTAATATTTATCTTCCTGGAAGGTGATGAGTGAAATCTTCCCTCTCTGAAAGAGTGATGGGTGTCTCTTGTATCTGACACTTTAGGATATTTTGGATACTTTGTCCTGCTCTGGTCACTGTGGTTTCTCCTCACTAAGTGACTACATTGTTCTGTAATGATGGAATGAGTGATGGGAGGAACCACTGCACCCAGCAGGGGACAAGGTTTCCAACAAATCCAAAGTGTCTGATACACGTGGTGTCCAGAGCAAAAATTAAACTCACCTTCAACCAGAGAAAGTATTAAATATTCATATACAGTATAACAGTGTTCCTTCTCAATTCATTAACAACGTATTTAATTCAACTATAATAGAGATAATGATATAACTACAGGTAATCCAGTGTAGCTCCACACATATTAGCGGATTACTGTTTTTGTATTCAGGTCAGGTCTGAACAGAATTATGTAACATTTTGGGAAAAATATACAGCCAAGAAGTCCAGAACTTGATGCCATTATAGCAAAAACCTCCACAGCCACCATGTACTTCCCACTGGTGCTCAGATAGGCCGGGATCATGGCAATCCAGACACTGCAGAAAACCAGCATGCTGAAGGTGATGTACTTGGCCTCATTAAAACTATCCGGTAATGTCCTGGCTAAAAAAGCGATAATGAAACTCACAGCTGCCAGAAGCCCCATATATCCCAGGACAGAGTAGAAGCCGATAACTGAGCCCTCATTACACTGAATGATGATTTTCCCCTGATAAGAGTGAGTGTCCCGATCCTGGAAGGGAGGAGAAATAGATAACCAAGTGACACAGATTATGATTTGAACCAGTGTGAAGAGACGAATGATAGAATTGGGCAGTTTGGTTCCCATCCATTTCCTCCAGGGACTCCCAGGTTTGGTGGCTTTAAAAGCAATACACACCATGATACTTTTGGCAAGTAGAGAAGAGATGGCAACTGAGAAGATGACACCAAAAGAGGTTACACGAAACATGCAGGTCACATCTACTGGATGGCCAAGGAACAAGAAAATACAAAGGAAGCTCAGCATGATGGAGACCAGGAGAAGATAGCTCAGGTTACGGTTATTAGCTTTAACAATGGGGGAGTTCCGGTAATATATAAATATCCCCAATATTAAATCAGTCAGAAGACAACAGAGGATGGAGACAGCTGAAAATACTGCAACAATGGGATCATCAGTGTAGGAGAGAAATTCTATCAATTTTGGAACACACTGATCCTTCTTCTCATTTGGCCATTCTTCATCAGGACATTTAATGCAGTTTTCACTCTCTGCAGGAAGAACAATACAAACACAATGAGCATCGGGGTCAGATATTCTGAGAAAATAAATTGTCTTGTGTTGTCTCACAGCTAGCAATGGGATTTCCTTTAGAACATTGTGTGAGAGAAAACGAAAATATAATAAATAATACATTTAAATATAATAATAAAATGTTAAAAAATATAATACATAATAAATTACCTAAATGTACAATATGGTGTTATGAAAACAACCAATGGGATTGGGCACTGGGATCCTTGGATGGCACCAACAGGAACACGCGGCTATCCTCAGCATGATAGATGGCTGTATTGATGTATCTCGTGGAAAGCGGTGACCCGATGTGAATGCTTTACTGCTGTAGGCCGGCTGGCACCTGTTGTTCCACTAGCTTGTGTTCTGCTCTGTGCACTCTGCAGCTATCATAGTCACTGTTTTCCACGAGATACATCAATACAGCCATCTGCCATCCTGAGGATAGCCATGTGTTCCTGTTGGTGCCATACAAGGATCCCAGTGCCCAATCCTATTGGTTGTTTTCATAACACAAGCCTGTTTGACTCACAGCATATATGTTCTTGTGCGTTCAAACGCTCCGGTAAGCCTCCCAGTTTTTGGTGGTGGTACTTCTCACTTCAACTACATACCCTGCTCACTGCGGTGTTTTTCACGTGAAGTTTTTGAATAACATTTCCCATGGAAACTTGAACTATATTATGAGTAACTTCTCAATGGAACTTTCTCTGATAGTTATCACTAGTCACAGTGTTTCTTATTTTTCTATTTCTTATTAGTGATTATTGGGGTTTAGTACCCTTGTGTTTGATACTAGTGTTTAATCACAGTTTTATTTTTAAGCGCTACACTATTTGTATCTATATCTGACTGCAGGCAATTGCTGGTGTACGTTTTCAAATATACTTTCAGGCAGGCAGGGAGGTGATTCAGTGATCTGCAGTACATAACATATATATACAGTCTACGATATATACAGTGGGGATGGAAAGTATTCAGACCCCCATAAATTTTTCACTCTTTGTTATATTGTAGCCATTTGCTAAAATCATTTAAGTTAATTTTTTTCCTCAATAATGTACACACAGCACCCCATATTGACAGAAAAACACAGAATTGTTGACATTTTTGCAGATTTATTAAAAAAGAAAAACTGAAATATCACATGGTCCTAAGTATTCAGACCCTTTACTCAGTATTTAGTAGAAGCACCCTTTTTGATCTAATACAGCCATGAGTCTTTTTGGGAACGATGCAACAAGTTTTTCACACCTGGATTTGGGGATTTAGAAAATTTGACAATTAGGACATTCAGAAATTCGGTAATTCGAAAATCTGAAAATAAGAAAGGAAAATTTGAAAATGAGAAAGAACGAAAATCCCAAAATTTTAAATACTGACTAACTAACAATAACTAACTATTAAATTATAGGTATTGGAATTTCCTTTCAAATTTGGCTGTTAGTGAATGTAATGAATACGAATTTATCTGAAGTTACGAATTATCCAAAATAAAAAATAATATGTCATTATTATTATTATTATTAATTATTAATAATTTGTTATGTTCCATTCGTTAATTCGTAACTTTGGGTAAATTTCTATTCGTTACGTTCATTAACAGCCAAATTTGAAGGGAAATACCAATACCTATAATTTAATAGTTAGTAAAAGTTACGTTATTATTAGTTAGTTATTATTGCAGGTAAGTGCCCCCTGAATTCACACTGTTTGTATTTGGGGCCATACATGTGCATCCAAACCTGTCAAATTAGGACCTGTGGCTGTGTTCATACAGTTGCTGCCCCCCCCCCCAGCTGTCTGCACACAGCTCTAACCACATCACAGCTGACCACAGCACTCATGTAAATAAGCCCCAATACCTCATTTACATACAGAGCTTTATTTATTACTCAACACTGTTTTATCTTTAAAGATTTAGCAGGAATTTTGTAAGTTGTGTTGTGTTTGTGTCCACTAATAACGATTTTATTGTTTTTTTTTTGTGAAAAGGAAATGATAACACAGGAAATAGTCAAGAAACGCACAAAAAATGCAATATAAGTTTAAAAAATGCCCATAAAATTGCAGGTAAACAGTGCATTTCTTTTTAAATGAATTTTTACCTGCATTTTATATCCTCACAAGTGTGAACCAGCCCTTACATACAGGCAACAAATGGATGTTTAGACTCCATTTCACAGTTGTCTACAGAGCTCAGTAGTAAAGCTGAAAAGTTACACACAGAGAGTCAGAAAGGAAACATCTTATGCTGTGTTTGATCTTTGGAATACTCATAATGATTTTGGAAGCTGTAGTTATGTTTTAAATTGCCAAAGCTTTTTTGGATTAAATAGGAAAAGGATTAAAACAAATATCAAGTTATAATTTGCTGTCTGTGACCTTTTGAGGTGAATTCTTTGGAGATGTAAAAGGAAATTTTTAAATATTTCACCAAAAAAATGCCAAATGTATAAACAAACGCACAACACTTTTTCACAAATCCTTTATTTTTTTTAAAAATGCCCCTGATGTAGATGTAGGGGTGACCTGCCCATTATGGGCGCACAGGTGCCGCCTCCTCTCTCCAGCCACCACCCTCTATGACTAATGGATAGATTCATGCAATGCATGAATCTATCCATGGCCTCCGCTGCCACCCCCTATTCAGGCATTCGGCCCCTTTTAGGGGCGGGGGTGTTTTTTGAAGCACCAGATTAGAGCCATAAACTCTAATGCCCTGTACACGCGACCAGTTTTGCTGTCGGAATAAACTCTGAAGGTTTTTCCGATGGAATTCCGCTCACTCTGTCTTCCATACACACGGTCACACCAAATTCTGACCATCAAGAACGTGATGACGTACAACATGTACGACGGGACAACACGTACGACGTCTCGTACTTGCTTCAGAGCATGCGTCATTTTTGGTACATTGGAACAGCATACAGATGAGCAGTTTTCCTGATAGGAATTTGTTCAGTCACCATTTAGGTATCTCGTGTCTAATACCCATTACCTGATTGGCTGAAGGCACAGGCACTTCGATTGGATGCCTAGCAGAATGGAAAAACAGAGGAGGGGGAATCATAGAGGACACAGGAGCCGTTCTACAGCTTGCTGCCATCACCGACTGCCTGACCCACCACTAAAATGGGGTAAGTGCTTGGCAGACATCGGGCGGGCAGGGGTCACAGTGGCAGCATATGATGGGCACAAGTGGCGGCATTTGATGGGCACAAGTGGCAGCATATGATGGGCACCAGTGGCAGAATATGATGGGCACACATGGCAGCATTTGATGGAACACAAGTGGCAGCATATGATGAGCACAAGAGGCTGCATATGATGGGCACAAGTGGCTGCATTTGATGGGCACAAATGGCAACATATGATGGGGCACAAGTGGCGGCTAGGGATGAGCTTCGAGTTCGAGTCAAACTCCTGTTTGACTGGAACATTGGCTGTTCGGCAGTTTGCCGAACAGCGAACAATTTGGGGTGTTTGTGCCAAATTCGAAAGCCGCAGAACACCCTTTAAAAAGTCTATGGGAGGAATCAAAAGTGCTAATTTTAAAAGCTTACATGCATGATATTGTCATAAAAAGTGTATGGGGACCTGGGTCCTGCCCCAGGGGACATGGATCAATGCAAAAAGAAGTTTTAAAAACAGCCGTTTTTTCGGGAGCAGTGATTTTAATGATGCTTAAAGTGAAAAAAATAAAAGTGAAATATTCCTTTAAATATTGTACCTGGGGGGTGTCTATAGTATGCCTGTAAAGGGGCGCATGTTTCCCCTGTTTAGAACAGTCTGACAGCAAAATGACATTTCAAAGGAAAAAATTAATTTAAAACTACTCGCGGCTTTAATGAATTGTCGGTCCGACAATACACATAAAAGTTCATTGATAAAAATGGCATGGGGATTCCCCACAGGGATACCCCAAACTAAAATTTAAAAAAATGGCTTGGAGGTCTCCCTAAATTCCATACCAGGCCCTTCAGGTCTGGTATGGATATTAAGGGGAACCCCATGCCAAAATTTGAAAAAAATGGCGTGGGGGTCACCCTCAAAATCCATAGCAGACCTGAGGGATTTTAAGGGGAACCCTGCGCCAAAATTCTTTTAAAAATGGCATGGGGTCCCCCCAAAAAATCTTACCAGACCCTTATCCGAACACGCAACCTGGCAGGCCGCAGGAAAATAGGGGGAACGAGAGAGCGCCCCCCCTCCTGAACCGTACCAGGCCACATGCCCTCAACATTGGGAGGGTGCTTTGAGGTAGCCCCCCAAAGCACCTTGTCCCCATGTTGATGGGGAGAAGGGCCTCATTCCCACAGTTCTTGCCCGGTGGTTGTGGGGGTCTGCAGGTGTGGGACTTATCGGAATCTGGAAGCCCCCTTTAACAAGGGGACCCCTGGATTCTGGCCCCCCTGTGTGAATTGGTAATGGGGTACAAATGTACCCCTACCATTTCACAAAAAAAGTGTCAAAAAGGTTAAAAACACAAGAGACGGTTTTTGACAAGTCCATGGATGGCATGGAGGGAGGCTCCCGCTGTGTGACGATTCTCCTCTTCTGACGGTCCTTAAATAATAGGGAGCGGGGCCACCTGGTGACCCCGCCCCCCTCTGATGCACAGGACTTGACGGGGACTTCCCTGTGGCATTCCCCAGGATGTCAAAAGGGGGCGGGTTATGTAACATGTGACCCCTTCCCCTCTGACGTCACGTGGAATGCCACACGGAAGTCCCGTCAAGTCCCCGTGCGTCAGAGGGGGGTGGGGTCACCGGGTGGCTCCGCCCTCCGTTATTTAAGAACCGTCAGAAGAGGAGAAGCGTCACACAGTGGGAGCCTCCCTCCATGCCATCATGGATGCGGAGCGGCCCAAAAAGAAGATGAAGACAAGAAGATGAAGAGAAGAAGATGAAGAGAGAAGCGTCACACAGCAGGAGCCTCCCTCCATGCCATCATGGATGCGGAGTGGCCCAAGGAGAAGAAGGGACGAAGACACCGAAGGAGGAAGATTCCGGATGAGAATACCAGAGGAAGAACCAGAAGAACCAGAAGAAGAAGAAGATGGAGGAAGAACCAGAAGAAGAAGAAGATGGAGGAAGAACCAGAAGAAGAAGATGGAGGAAGAACCAGAAGAAGAAGATGGAGGAAGAACCAGAAGAAGAAGATAGAAGATGGAGGAAGATAGAAGATAGAAGATAGAAGATAGAAGATGGAGGAAGATAGAAGATAGAAGATAGAAGATGGAGGAAGATAGAAGATAGAAGATAGAAGATGGAGGAAGATAGAAGATAGAAGATAGAAGATGGAGGAAGATAGAAGATAGAAGATAGAAGATGGAGGAAGATAGAAGATAGAAGATAGAAGATGGAGGAAGATAAAAGATAGAAGATAGAAGATGGAGGAAGATAGAAGATAGAAGATGGAGGAAGATAGAAGATAGAAGATAGAAGATAGAAGATGGAGGAAGATAGACGATAGAAGATAGAAGATAAAAGATAGAAGATAAAAGATAGAAGATAAAAGATAGAAGATAGAAGAAACATTTAAATAAAGGAATTATCAAAAACTGTCTCTTGTCATTTTTAACATTTTTGACAGTTTTTTTGTGAAATGGTAGGGGTACTTTTGTACCCCCTTACCATTTCACACGGGGGGGAGGGCCGGGATCTGGGAGTCCCCTTGTTAAAGGGGGCTTCCAGATTCCAGTAAGCCCCCCGCCAGCAGACCCCCACAACCACCGGCCAGGGTTGTGGGGATGAGGCCCTTGTCCTCATCAACATGGGGACAAGGTGTTTTGGGGGGCTACCCCAAAGCACCCTCCCAATGTTGAGGGCATGTGGCCTGGTACGGTTCAGGAGGGGGGTGCTCTCTCGTCCCCCTCTCTTTTCCTGTGGCCTGCCAGGTTGCGTACTCGAATAAGGATCTGGTATGGATTTTTTGGGGGACCCCACGCTGTTTTTTTTAAAAATTTTGACACGCGGTTCCCATTAAAATCCATACCAGACCTGAAGTTTGACAGGAACTGATACCGGACATCCAGGGACATCAAGATCCAATTTTTTGCGGATATTTCCCCTACCACCATCCAGAAGCGGAGATCCCTCAAGCCTCTTCTGGAAATTCTCACACAGAATTCCATCAAGTACCGCTGGTCATTCCCTTTCTGCCTCCAGTTCCATTTCAGACACAAATCTTATTGATTCACCAACTTTCATGATGGCGAACGTTTGCTAGGACTGATTTCCCAGAAATTAACTCCTCTGCATCCGGCAACCAAGTCAGGCTCCACCAAGCGACCCCCCCGGGTAGCCCTCTAACCCCGCTGTGGAACAAACAACTAACAAAGACTCTCACCCTCTGAGATGGGCAACTCTCTCTTTACTCCAGGATGGGAGGTGTTATTTCTATTTTTTGGGAAGAATGTTTAGCCCTCTCGTGTGTGTAGTGGGTAGCCCTACACAAATCTGATTATTGACGTTCTTGTCAGGCCTTTGCCCGCTTTATGTTAGGCCCCATTAGCCCCCTTAATGGCAAACTGGGATACCTAACGTGGCTCTGGCCACCCACCCTTGCTGGGGTGGAATCGGCCTTACAATAACTATTTTTTTTCGCACAAAGTTATGCTCTTTTAGTTATCTTCCCCCTAATGTTTTGTATACCACCCCTCCCTCCCTTCCCTTCCTTCCCTCCCTCCCTCTGCAGAGATCCCTGTTCTCTCTGGTTAATGTATGTTTTTTTTTTATTGTTGTCAACTGTTGCTCCTCATCATTCCTATCCCTGTTTTGGTCCCACAGTAATTCATTCTCCCATAGGGGTCCTGACGGCCGTAGCAGCCCAACATGCCACCCTCTCTGTTGTGACACCAGGTACAAAACCCTTTTTTTAGGTTGTACCCTCCCTGAGTTCACCCATACTGGGGGACTTGGACAAGGACTCGACGTGCCAGTCCTGTAGCTATAATACAAGACTTTGCATATTATTGTCTTCTACTCATTTCTTGCACTAATTTCTTATCATCTCACACTCTGTTTCTTTTTCTTCTGTCTCTCTTTCTGTCCCTCCCATGTCTCCTTCCCCTTCCCTTCCTTGGAACCTTCGCGGAGGACACCCTTCGATCTTCCCCCAGGGTTCCAACAGGTGGCCAACTCCTCAAAAGGTGATGCCCGCTCTCCAAAGGCAGAGGTAAGCTCCCTTCATACATTCTCGCCTCCCACCCCTGACGCCCATGGCTGAATCAATTCACCACCATTTATCTTTAAAGATAGCCTCGCACAATACACAGAGGCTTAACTCGCCCTCTAAACACCAGAAGGCATTTCAACGTTACCATGACAGAAGCCTTGATATTGTTCCACTTCAGGAGACCCATTTCCCCGCAAACTATACCCCTTCCTTCGTCCACCGTAGCTTCCCCACTTTTTATCTGGCAAATGCAGACTCCAAAAAATGGGGGGTCACCATACTCCTTGCTAAAAGAATTCCATTCGTTCACACATGGTCAAAGGCACTGACGGCTGATTAATACTCATCAAAGGGCTCATTGAGGGGGTAATGTACTCCATCATCTCCTACTATGCCCCTAACCAGGGCCAAGCATGCTTCTTCGCTTCCATGTTCTCCACCCTTTCTCCACATCTGGAAGGCAGAACAATTTTAGGGGGCAATTCCAACATCACATTTGACCATATGCTAGACAAATCTTCTCAAGACAGGCCCCACCTCAAAAAACCGCCTAAACTGAGCCTCAGTATAGCCCATCTTCTGTATGACATGGGCCTAATTGTCTCCTGGAGGGAACTAAATCCCACAGCCAAAGACTTCACTCACTATTCTGCACCGCACAAAATGTATGCCAGAATTGGCCACATCCTTATCCCCAACTCGATGATTCACTCAGCAACTCACGCTTCTATACACAAAGTACCTTGGTTTGATCATTCCTTGGTGACCCAGAACCACTAGCTCCCTCTCGCCTCCTGGCCCCCCCCCCCAGTGGCGCCTAAGTAAATACCTCTTGTCCAACCCAGTCCACTGCACAATGATAGAAAAAGACATTTGGGAATGTTTCCTCCTTATTGACACCAGAGACACGACCCCAAGCTCCCTATGGGGGTCTCACAAAGCTGTCTTAAGGGGAAAAATGATCCAACTTGTATCCAAACTTAAAAGGGAAAGGAAAGCAGATGTGGAGAAACTCGAAAAAGAGTTTAAATCTCTCAGCAAATCCCATAAGACTAATCCCACATCTGAAACTCTAGCCAAGTTAGAATCTGCCTGAGTGGCACTGAATTTAGCTCTGACGTCCAACGTCGATAAGCACCTGAGCTGGTTGAGCGTCAGGTTCTATTTGCAGGCAGATAAAATTGGCCCACACCTAGCAGCAAATCTCTCTCCCAAAATAAAAACCTTCTCCTTCCCCAAGATCAAATCCCCGTCAGGAACCTTAACCCAGAAGCCCCAAAAAATCCTAGAAACCTATCAGGCCTTTTATCCAAACTCTACTCTGCACCCAGCCCGAACAATCCCAAATCCATTAACTCTTTCCTGGAGGACATCACCATCCCCAAACTCTCAGACTCCCATCGCTCTATTATGAATCGCCCTTCCAGGTGAAGGAAGTCCGAGACGTCATCAAGAACCTCAAATCAGACTTTGACCCAGGTCCCGATGGTTTCTCTGCTCATTACTAGGGATGCGCCAAACACCCCCCGGTTTGGTTCGCATGCAGAACATGCGAAGTGACCAAAAATTTTCGCGAACATTCGAACACCTTTAAAGTCTATGGGACTTAAACGTGAGAAATCAAAAGTGCGAATTTTAAAGGCAAATATGCAAGTTATTGTCCTAAAAAGGGTTTGGGGACCAGGGTCCTACCTCAGGGGACATGTATCAATGCAAAAGAAAGTTTTAAAAAGGGCCTTTTTTCCAGGAGCAGTGATTTTAACCACTTCAGCCCCGGAAGGATTTACCCCCTTCCTGACCAGAGCACTTTTTACTTTTTTTTATTTGGCACTGCATCGCTTTAACTGCTAATTGCGCGGCCATGCAATGGTGTACCCAAACCAAATTTGCTTCCTTTTCTTCCCACAAATTGAGCTTTCTTTTGATGGTATTTGATCACCTCTGCAGTTTTTATTTTTTGCGCTATAAATGGAAAAGACCGAAAATATGAAAAAAAAAAATATTTTCTACTTTTTGTTATAAAAAAAATCCAATAAACTCAATTTTAGTCATACATTTAGGCCAAAATGTATTCGGCCACATGTCTTTGGTAAAAAAATTTCAATAAGCGCATATTTATTGGTTTGCGCAAAAGTTATAGCGTCTACAAACTAGGGTACATTTTCTGTAATTTACACAGCTTTTAGTTTATCACTGCCTATGTCATTTCTTGAGGTGATAAAATGGCAGAGCAGTACAACCCCCCCATGACCCCATTTTGGAAAGTAGACACCCCAAGAAAATTGCTGAGAGGCATGTTGAGCCCATAAAATATAAAAAATTTTTGTCCCAAGTGATTGAATAATGATAAAAAAAAAATACTAAAAGTTCTCACTAAATGATATATTGCTCACACATGCCATGGTTATATGTGAAATTGCACCCCAAAATACATTTAGCTGCTTCTCCTGAGTATGGGGATACCACATGTGTGGGACTTTTTGGGAGCCTAGCCACGTACAGGGCCCCGAAAACAAAGCACCGCCTTCAGGATTTCTAAGGGCGAAAATTTTTGATTTCACTCCTCACTACCTATCACAGTTTTGAAGGCCATAAGATGCCAAGACGGCATAACCCCCCCAAAAGACCCCATTTTGAAAAGTAGTCACCCAAAGCTATTTGCTGAGAGGCATGTTAAGTCTATGGAATATTTTATATTTTGACACAAGTTGCGGGAAAATTACAAACTTTTTTTTTTTTTGTACAAAGTTGTCACTAAATAATATATTGCTCAAACATGCCATGGGCATATGTGGAATTACACCCCAAAATACATTCTGCTGCTTCTCCTGAGTACGGGGATACCACATGCATGGGACTTTTTGGGAACCTATCTGCATACGGGGCCCCCGAAAATCAATCACCGTCTTCAGGCTTTCTAAGGGCATACATTTTTCATTTCACTCTTCACTGCCTATCACATTTTCGGAGGCCATGGAATGCCCAGGTGGCACAACCCCCTCCCCCAAATGACCCCATTTTGGAAAGTAGACACCCCAAGCTATTTGCTGAGAGGCATGGTGAGTATTTTGCAGCTCTCATTTGTTTTTGAAAATGAAGAAAGGCAAGAAATTTTTTTTTCTTTTTTCAATTTTCAAAACTTTGTGACAAAAAGTGAGGTCTGCAAAATACTCACTATACCTCTCACCTAACTCCTATACCTTTTTTTTGCTTTTTTATCTTATTTTTAAACTGGTCCTTTCATTTTTTTTTTAAATAATTTTATTGTTATCTCCGGGAATGTAAATATCCCCTATGATAGCAATAGGTAGTGACAGGTACTCTTTTTTTGAAAAAATTGGGGTCTATTAGACCCTAGATCTTTCCTCTTCCCTCAGAGCATCTGACCGCACCAAGATTGGTGTGATAAAATGCTTTCCCAATTTCCCAATGGCGCTATTTACATCCGGCGAAATCTAAGTCATGAAATGCTCGTAGTTTCCGGTTTCTTAGGCCATAGAGATGATTGGAGCCATTCTGGTCTCTGATCAGCTCTATGGTCAGCTGGCCGAACCACTGGCTGCATTCTCGGGTTTCCACTGCTTGTAAAAGCAGTCTAGAAGCTAATTAGCCACTAGGATTGCTTTTACATGAAAGCCGACTGCTGGCTGAAAAAAATGATACCAAGATGATACCTAAATCTGCAGGCATCATTCTGGTATAACCACTCAAAGTTCAGCAACATACCAGTACGTTGCTGGTCCTTGTTGGGCATATATTGTAATTTTTTTTTCATGCAGTCTGTGGGCTGAACGAAAAAAAGAGATTGATCAGTGGCTATGCCCACCATTAGAATACCTCCCTTCATCCACCCACTTCTAATGATGGGCATACATGCACCATTTATATATGCCAAAGTATGGGGGCATCCACCCCAAAAGTTAGGAGCAAATCGCTCCTCCTCCCCTGATGCCCCCATGCTTCGGCATATATGCTCTTTTTTTTAACTGTGGTGGTGAAATCACCTCCGACAGCGCTGGAGTCACGGCTTTTTGAATCGTGGGAGCAAACGCTGTTGCTGTCAAAATAAATAAATTTGCGCTGCAACTAAATGGTGTACCTGAAAACAGAAAAAATTGTTAATGGTGTACCTGCTAAGCAAATGATGGTTAACAATAAAACAAAATAACATTACAGTATAACAGTAAGACTTACCATACGTGCAAAGCAAATACAAAAAAATAGTAAAAAATAAAACATTTTTTAACGCAACCTGTGTCTAAAATATATATATGCCGAAGCATGGGGGCATCCTCCCGCAAAAGGTAGGAGCATATTGCTTCTCCGCCCCTGCTGCCCCAATGCTTCGGCATATATGCTGAAGTATGTAACTGTGGTGGTGAAATCACCTCCGACAGTGCTGGAGTCACAGCTTTATGTTTCGTGGGAGAAAACGCTGTTGCTGTCAAGATAAATAAATCCACGCTGCAGCTGAATTGCGTACCTGAAAACAAAAAAAAGGTTAACAATAAAACACAGTAAACAGTAAAGTATAAAAAAATTGCATATCTGAAAAGCAAACATGATAAAACATAATAACAATAAGAGTTGCAAAATAGAATACAGTAAAAAAGAGCAGAACAATAGAGAGAGAATAGAGAGAGAACAATAAAACAACAACTATTTTTGTTTTTTTATTTTATATTTTTTTTGTGTTCTTTTTTTTTACTTTTTTTTGTAACTTTAATTTTTGTAACTGGTACCAGGTTCGGGTCTCTCAAAATGCGATGGGATCTTGGGAGACCCTGTGAAAGTGTGTCCTAGTCTGTGCAGTGCTGTACCCTACGCTAATGCCCCGTACACACGATCTGATTTTCTGACGGAAAATGTGTGATAGGACCTTGTTGTTCGAAATTCTGACCGTCTGTAGGCTCCATCATACATTTTCCATAGGATTTTCCAACACACAATGTTTGAGAGCAGGCTATAAAATTTTCCGACAACAAAATCCGTTGTCGGAAATTCCGATTGTGTGTACACAAATCCGACGGACAAAGTGCCACGCATGCTCAGAATAAATAAAGTATATAGTCCCGACGTACGTGTTTTACGTCACCGCGTTTAGAACGATCGGATTTTACGACAACTAATTCTGTCCTCTGTTAACCATGGAGGTGCTTCCTGTGTTGTGTCATCAGGATAAACACTGCAGTTTTGGTTACTGAAGCCCCTCGATTCACTCGTGAAGACTGAGGAGAAGAATAAATTCAATACCTTCGCCATCTCCCCATCCTTTGTAACCAGATGTCCTTCCTCATTCTTTATGGGGCCAATATGGTCTGTCCTCACTTTTTTACTGTTTACATACTTAAAGAATTTCTTGGGATTTTTCATCTTGACCCTGTATCTGGCACGCTTGCTGGGAAGGTACTGTTTGAATGACTAGCAGCCAGAAAACTTAATCAGGGACTCATCAGCGCAGACAACTTGATGGGGAGTAAACAAGTCTGCAAAATGTTGGTTAAAGTGGTTTATGAGGGGCCGAATTTTGTAGAGCCGATCGTATCCAGGGTCTCCACGAGGATGATAGAGTTCATTGTTGTTGAAGTGCATGAAAAGCTAAATCTGCTCGTATTGTGCCACGGAAGCAGACAACACGGGCATATGGTGAATTGGGTCAGTGGACCAATATGACCGCAACTCACTCTTTTTGGTTATGTCCATGAGGAGGGAAAGGCCCAGAAAGAACTTAAATTCAGAGACCGTAATTGGTCTCCAATCTCTGGCAAGGGAGGACTGGGGATTAATGGCGATGTATTGACCAGCAAACAAATTGCTTTGGTCCACAATAGATCTATAGAGATCTTCGGTGAAAAAACAGCGAATAAAAATCAAGTGGCGTAAAATCAACTGTTTCCACATAAATGCCGGGTTGCCCAGTGAATGGGGGTAGTACGGGTGCTGCAGAAGTGGTGGGTTCCCAATTTGGATTGGCGAATGCAGCAGGAAGGGCACAACGGGCACGACGGGCCTGTGTTGCTCTTCTTGGTGGCAGCGGGACACTACTTGTGCTTGCCACCTCGCCAGCTTGAACTGCACTTATGGGACTCGCCACGTCACCAAGTGTTACTGCAGTGCTGGATGTAAGACCAGGGTGTACTAGGCCGCTGGTGCTTGCCAGTTCACCAGAAGGAATAGCGGCACTAGTACTTCTCTGCTCCATACGAGGGACCTGTGGTTCCTGCACCTCAACAGCAGAAGAAGAAGATTGGGGTCTGGTACGCCTGACCTTGGCAGGGACCACAACTCCGTTTTCAGAGCTATCTGTCATTAAGCCGCTGCTGTCTACAGGTTCATATTCTGAGCCTAAATCTGACAGATGAGTGACTTTGTCTTCACTATCTGTCATGCTCAGAAATGTGTAGGCCTCTTCACTAGTGTACCTTCGTTTTGCCATTTTGGGCTCTAAATTTAGTGGTACACTAGTGAGACTCACAGGTAAAAAAGCTCCTGACTGTTAGTGACTGTATCAAAATGCTACCAAAAAACTGTTAGTGATCACAGGGATCAGGCCTGACTCTGCGAACGCTGCATGCGTTTAGTGTTTTGTAAGTGACAGTGATCGATCAATACTGCACATGGGTGGGCTGGGCAGGGCTGGGCTGAGGGACAAAATGCAGGTGCTAGCAGGTATCTGGGCTGATCCCGCTAACACTGTGTTTTTGGGGACCCTAAACTGCTGGGGACGCTAGTATAGATCTGATCAGATCAGATATTGAGCCGTTCAGATACTATACCACTAAGGAAGGTGTATGCTGTGTGCGTGGGTGTTAGTGGTACTGGAACTAACCTGACGCTTCCTGGGGCGACGCAGACCCTAGCTTACCCTAAAACTTAACTTATATCACCGCCGGGCGATTAGGGGGTTAAACCTTTATTAGGTAATAAACGGCGGGTGCCCTGAAACTATAATAAACAAACTAACCAGCGTCATAGGGTGATCACTGGTGAAAGGGTTAACTAGGGGGCAATCAGGGGGTTAAAGCTTTTATTAGGTAGTATATAGGGGTCCCTGACGCTATAAAACGCTAATGGAAAACCTATATACTTACCTCCCTAACTAGCGTCACCTGTGACACTAATACAGTGATCAGAAAAACGATCACTTAGTGACACTGGAAAGGGGGGTGATCACGGGGTTAAAACTTTATTAGGGGGGGTTAGGGGGTACCCTAGACCTAAAGGGGCCTAGCACTAACTGCCCTACCACTTATAACTGTCACAAACTGACACCAATGCAATAATCAGAAAAAAAAACTGCTATTGGTGTCACTGTGACAGGGGGTACAGGGGGGTGATCGGGGGGTGACTGGGGGGTGATGGGGGGTGAAAAGTGTGCCTGCGTGTTCTACTGGAAGTGTAGTGTTGGTGCAAATCACAATGATGTCTTCTCTCCTCGGTGCCTGAAGGAAAAGACCGGCTTGAGGAGTGATGACATCACTTCCTCCGCTTCTGTTTACATTAAGAAGCCGAGGAAGCAATTCATTCGCCAGGAGCGATTGCGAGGGGTTGGCCATGAATAAGTGGCCTCCCCCTCACCTCTGATCGCCCCTGATGAGAATCCGACCGCTGCAGGCACCGGGGGGGTCCGATCGGACCCAACGCCCGCGGGCAGGCAGGGACGTACAGGTAAGCCCTTATGCCTGCCCGTGCCATTGTGACGACGTACATTGGCGTGCAGCGGTCGGCAACTGGTTAATGATGCTTAAAGTGAAAAAAATATTCAAATATTTCTTTAAATATCGTACCTGGGGGTGTCTATAGTATGCCTTTAATGTGGCGCTTGTTTCTCATGCTTAGAACAGTCCCTGCACAAAATGACATTTTTTAAAGGAATAAAAGTCATTTAAAACTGCTTGCGGCTTTAATGTAATGTCGGGTCCCGGCAATATGGATGAAAATCAGTGAGACAAACATCATGGGTACCCCCCCAGTCCATTACCAGGCCCTTTGGGCCTTGTATGGATATTAAGGGGAACCCTGCACCCAGATTAAAAAAAGAAAAGGCGTTGGGCCTTCCAGGCCCTATATACTCTGAACAGCAGTAAACAGGCAGTGAAAACAAGACCTGGACTGTAGGTTTGTTCTGTTTGTAATTTGGAACAGGTAAATTTTTTAAGTGTAGTTCCAGCCAAAAAATATATTTTAAAGCTTTTTGGAAAACATAGGGAAGTGTTATCACCCCTGTAACATTTGTTTTGCTGTCTGTGCACCTCTTCAGAAGATTTCACCTCACTTTCTGTCCCAATGACAATTTAATTTAGAAAATTTGGGTTTTTTAAGGGAAACAAGGATTGGGGATAAATCAGTCTTTTTCCAAACATTAACTCTTACAGGAGAGAATTTCCCTTCCTAGGGGTAGATTTCCTCTCACTTCCTGTTGTCTCCCTCCATTTGTAAGTAGGAGTCATTTGTAAGTAGGAGTCGTTTGTAAGTCAGATGTTTGAAAGTAGGGGCCTGTCCTATATACTGTACAGGAAATTGGGCCTTAGGTGTTGGTGGTACCAGAACACTGTAAGCCCTCACAGTTACTCTTGCTGGGCGCTGGAATGGACCCTGCTGTGAGATATTATATCAAGAATTGTAATAACATGCCTCTGTTGAACAGGGTCAGAAAAATGTGGCCTTTGGTGGTGGTGTGGTGGTGTTATTACAACATTGTAAGCCCTCACAGTTACTCTTGGGCGCTGGAATGGGCCCTGCTGTGAAATATTATATCAAGAATTGGGCTTTAGGCACTTCCGCTGATGCCACAACACTGCAACCCCTCACAGATACTCTAGTTGAGTGGAGGAATGAGCCCTGCTGCAAAATATTACAGCAAAAATTGTAATTACACCCCCCTGTAAACAGGAGCAGAAAAATTGGACTTTAGGCACTGGTGCTGGGGCCACAACACTGTAACCCCTCACAAATGCTGTTGTTGAGCGCAGGAACGAGTCCTGCTGTGAAATATTAGATTTAAAAATTGTAATTATGCGCCCCTGTTAAACAGGGGCAGAAAAAATTGGGCTTTAGGCACTGGTGCTGGTGTCACAACACCCCTCACAGATACTCTAGTTCAGTGCAGAAACGAGCCCTGCTATAAAATATTACAGCAAAAATTGTAATTACGTGCCCCTGTTAAACAGGGGCAGAAAATTGGGCTTTAGGCACTGGTGCTGGTGCCCAGAACTAAAAATGTTCTTAGAAGCTATCAAGATGAACATTGAGGAGGAATAGGATAGTCACTCGGCATAACAGGATAGTCAGCCTTCAAGGGATCTCACATTTATAAAAAAAATATTTGGTTACATCAGCATGAGGTGCTTGGTAGCTGGTGATCCAAGACGGATTCATTTTGATCAAGGTTAGCCAATCAACTGCGCACTCTGTGATCAGTTACAAAGCCTCCAGCGGCACTGAATGTGCGTTCTGAAAGAACGCTGGATGCAGGACAGGCCAGTAGCTCAATTGCAAACTGTGCAATTGCTCTCTCCAGTGATCCATCCTTAAGACCCAGTAACCCAGTGAATTTTCAGTTGGAAAGGTCTTCAAGTCTGATCTTGCCCCTTGGTATTCCTGCACGACGTACAACAGACGCTGGCGATGGTTGCTGGAACCGATCAGACCTTGGGGCTGCGGACTAAAAATTTGTCTGAACACATCGCTCAGATGGCCACCTTCTCCATCGCACCTTCTGTGACTGTCTGAAGCCTCAGCAACACGTTGTACAGGACCAGGAATTTGTACCCTCCCGGGCTCTGGAAACACATTGAACAAAACTTTCTGCAAGGCCTCCTGAAGATGTTTCATCCTCTGCTCCCTCTGCGATGCCTGGATAAATTCTGCAACCTTACCCTTGTAACGTGGATCAAGAAGGGTTACCAGCCAGTAGTGATCCCTCTCCTTGATCACACGAATCCGAGGGACTTTCGCGGGCTTTGCAGGATCAGGGAGTCTATGCAGCATAGGTTTGCTGAGGCATTCGATCTGGAGTGCTCTGGGTCACTAAGGACGACCTGCTCCACAGTCACCTCCTCCCAGCCACGTATAAGTCCATGGGTTTCTGGGGACTGTAAACGATTCCTTGAAGACTGCTGCTGATGCTGAGTGCTAGGCCCCACCTCCATGGTGACACAATCCTCATCCTCCTCTTCCTCCTCTTCCTGTGAGATTGGCGGGCCCGCAGGATTACTGCCTGGATAAAGGGGGCATTGAGAGGAAAGGAAGTCCTCCTCTTCCTCCCTCTGTTCTGTTTCAAGTGCCCTGTCCATTATTCCACGCAGCTTGTCACTGATGCATGCACTGTCACTGCTCACCATCCTTGTGGCCTCCTCAAATGGTGACAGGATAGTGCATGCATCCTTTATCATGATCCACTGACATGGCGAAAAAAAACCAAGGTCCCCTGACCCTGTCCTGGTGCCATACTCACACAGGTACCCATTGATGGCCCTCTGCTGCATGTGCAGCCACTGCAGCATTGCCAACATTGAATTCCACCTGGTGGGCACATCACAGATGAGGCAGTTCTTGGGCAGGTTGCATTCCTTTTGAAGGTCAGCCTGCCGAGCACTGGCATTATATGACCGGTGGAAATGCACACAGACTTTTCTGGCCTGCCTCAGGATATCCTGTAAGCCCGGGTACCTGCACAAGAACTGCTGCACCAGGAAATTAAGGATGTGAGCCAAACAGGGTACACGGGTGAAGTGTCCCTGTCGGAGGGCGGAGGGGAGGTTGGTGCCATTGTCGCAAACCACCATCCCTGGCTGAAGCTGGCATGGCGTCAACCACCGCTGAGCCTGCCCCTGCAGAGCTGACAGAATCTCTGCCCCAGTATGGCTCCTGTCCCCTAAGCAGACCAACTCAAGCACCGCATGGCATATTTTTGCCTGAGTGCTTGCGTAGCCTCTAGAATGCCTGCGGAGCACCGCTGGTTCTGAGGACAAATCTGCACAGGAAGAGGCCATAGAAGAAGAAGAAGAGGAGAAGGTGGAGGAGAGAGGTGTGGCAGAATCACCACTACCAGCATTTTGGAGGCGTGGTGGTGTAAAAGGAACCAACACAACTGCACCCTGTCCTGCATCCATACCAGATGCCAGCAGGGTTACCCAGTGCGTCTTTAAAGAAAGGTAACGTCCCTGTCCATGCCTGCTTGACCATGGGTCAGGGGTAATTACCGCTGACTGCCCTGTCCAATGAGGCCAAGACATTGCCTTTCACATGCCGGTAGAGAGCCGGAATCACCTTCCGTGAGAAAAAGTGTCATTTGGGAACCTGCCACTGAGGTACCGCACATTCCACAAATTTTTGAAAGGGGGCAGAGTCTACCAGCTGAAAAAGGCAGCAGATGGAGTGCTAGAAATTTAGCCAAACTAGCATTCAGCCGCTGAGCATGTGGATGGCTGGGACCAAATTTCTTTTGACGGTTTAGCACCTGGGGAAACTTGCCTGCTACAATCGGACGTTGGTGTAGCGATAGCAGATTGCCCGCAAGTACTGAGGACTGAAGGTATAGTGGGGTTGAAGATCCCAGCTGATAAGGAGCAAGGAGAGATCCTCCTTTTTCTTTGGTGTGGGTCTTTTAAATACTGTTGCCAACGGACTGCATGGGAGCTCGACATATGTCTGGTCAAGCATGTGGTGCCCAAGCAGCTGCTGTTTTGGCCACGCTTGATACACTTCAGACATATGTTGCAAACATCAACAGTGCGATCTGCTGCACACGTCTCAAAAAAGGCCCACACCAAAGAACTTTTAGAAAAACGTGCAGCGTCTTGCACATGCGGAGCTCTGAGGTGTGATGCAGTCGGTTGGCTGCCCTTAAGCTAGCCCCTGGAGGGCATCCTGCCTCGTTGGAGATGGGCCTACTCCTCCTCCTCTTTTCTATCAGGCACACATAGAGTCAGTGACCTCATCATCCCCTCCCTCCACACCACTGGAGCAAACCTGGCAGTATGCTGCAGCTGCGGGAATATGACTGCCAGTTTCTTGTCCTTCTTGGGCACCCCCTCTCTCTGGGCTCACGTTACTGCCTTCATCCTCAACCTGGTTACCATAATCAGTGCCTTTAAAACGCTGCGCATTCTCCTGCAGCATGTACCCTACACTGCGGTCGAACAGTTAGGGGGACTCCTCAGGGCATGATGGTGGGGCTAGGGAAGGAGTGACTGATGACATTGAGCCGATGGAAGAGGCTGCATTGGCAGACAAAGTAACCTGAGCCTGGGTGACAGAGGATGAGGATGAGGACGGCTTGGTCATCCACTCTACCAACTCTTCTGCATGTTGTGACTCAACACGGCCAGCTGGCAAAAAAAAGGACAAGCGTGCCCCCAGCCATGTGCTGAGGATGCACCGTGTCCAGGACCAGCACTGTTTGCTGTAGACACAGAGCCTGCTTGCCCTCTTTTAGTGGCCTGTGAGTGTCTGCCTCTCCTTGGTGGCCTTCCAGACATATTGTACAATTAGATTAGCAAAACAACGCCTGAAGTTTACTAAAAACAGTACACCAGGAATGGCCTACAGTAATGTACAGGCTTGGCTGGAATACAATGCAGTGGATATATATTTTATGAACTGCAGCTCAGTGAGTCACCTGCCTGGCTAAAAGTGTCTTTGAACAAGCTCTCAGGCAATGGCCTAGTCAGGTATAGGCTTGGCTATACTATATATATTACAAGCCTGTATATATATATTAAATGAACTGCAGCTCAGTGAGTCACCTGCCTGGCTGAAAGTGTCTTTGAACATGCACTCAAGGAATGGTTTACAGTCAGGTATAGGCTTGGCTGGAATACAATGCAATGGATATATATTTTATGAACTGCAGCTCAGTGAGTCACTTGCCTGGCTGAAAGTGTTTTTGAACATGCACTCAGGCAATGGCCTAGTTAGGTATAGGCTTGGCTAGACTATATATATATATATATATATATACAAGCCTGTATATTTATATTAAATGCACTGCAGCTCAGTCACCTGCCTGGCTGAAGTTTATTAGAAACAATACACCAGGAATGGTCTGCAGTGAGATTATTATTACTATTATAAAGGATTTATATAGCGCCAACAGTTTACGCAGCGCTTTACAATATAAAAGGAGACAATACAATTACAATACAATAAAATATAAGAGGTTTAAGAGGACCCTGCTCAGAAGAGCTTACAATCTAATAGAAATAGTATAAAGCTAAACTGTATACAGTGTATATATATATAGATATATCTATATATATCTATATATACAAAGCCGGGATGTATATATATATATATATATATATATATATATATATATATATATATATATATATATATATATATATATATATATACTAAATACACTGCAGCTAACTGTCTCGCCCGCCTGCCTGAAGTATATTAGCAAAAGTACACCAGGAATGGCCTACAGTCAGGTATAGGCTTGGCTGGAGTACAATGCAGTGGACATATATTTTATGAACTGCAGCTCAGTGAGTCACCTGCCTGTCTGAAAGTGTCTTTGAATACGCACTCAGGCAATGGCCTAGTCAGGTATAGGCTTGGCTAGACTAATGAATATATATACAGGCTTAAATATATATATAAATGAACTGCAGCTCAGTGAGTAACCTGCCTGGCTGAAAGTGTCTTTGAACACGCACTCAGGCAATGGCCTAGTCAGGTATAGGCTTGGCTAGACTATATATATATAACAAGCCTGTATATATGCATATATTAAATGAACTGCAGCTCTGTGAGTCACCTGCCTGGCTGAAAGTGTCTTTGAATACGCACTCAGGCAATGGCCTAGTCAGGTATAGGCTTGGCTAGACTATATATATATTCAAGCCTGTATATATATTCATTAAATGAACTGCAGCTCAGTGAGTAACCTGCCTGGCTGAAAGTGTCTTTGAACACGCACTCAGGCAATGGCCTAGTCAGGTATAGGCTTGGCTAGACTATATATATAACAAGCCTGTATATATACATATATTAAATGAACTGCAGCTCAGTGAGTCACCTGCCTGGCTGAAAGTGTCTTTGAACACGCACTCAGACAATGGCCTAGTCAGGTATAGGCTTGGCTATACTATATATATTACAAGCCTGTATATATATATATATATATATATATATATATGTTAAATAGACATGTGCACACTGAAATATTTTGTTTCGGAATTTCGTTTTATTTAATTACTCCCGAAATTTGTTTTTATTTATTTTGTTTTTTTTGTGTTAAAAATTGCATCTGTCCAAAAATACAAATTAACTAAGGTCGAATCTGTCATTGAAGGCTTATAGTGATTGTCGAATGTTCAAAGAAGATTTGACGGAGCAGCCAAACTGTACGACGCCATATAGTTTAGCTGCTCCGTCGAATCTTCTTAGAACTTTCGACAGACACCAGAAGCCAAAGATTCGATGTTTGTTTGTTTTTCACTGCTTTGTCGAATCTTCGTCATTCATGTTGAATGTATATAGTTCAAACAGAAAATGGACTGGTGATAGTGATCACTGATCAGACAGGTAACAAGATAGGGTATATAGAATCTATATAGAATCTCAATCTATAATATAGACTCTATAATAATAAATCCCCCCCCACAACACGGGCAGCCTCTGAGGCTATCACAACACTAGCAACACTAGTATCACTATCAAGTTTACAACACTAACACAATAGCAGCTGATTATTATGAAAAAGTTAAGTTGAACTGTAGCTTGATTTACTATTGTTCTGCTGCTGGGCTTATGCTTAATTGCTAAATAATTCAGGTTCTCTGACAAACGGACCAGCTAAGATTGACTGTCTTCTGAAATGATTCAGTGTGTGTGTCTCTCTCTGCTAGCAAATCGTAAGTGAAAGTAAGTTGGCTGTACGTGTGTACTTAGTTCTAGCTATTTTACTGCTCCTCCTCTTTGGTTACAATCAGCCAATAACATTCATCATCATCATTATTTTTATTTTACTCCCCCCACCCAATTCCAGCAGCGATCTTTTCTCTCTATTTCAAATCTTTTCTCTCTATGTCGAATCTTTTCTCTCTATGTCAAATCTTTTCTCTCTATGTAGAATAATCTTGGACTAATAGAGCTAAGGTTAGGCACATTCAACCACAGGTTCGATGGACACAGATTGTTATTGTCAGCATCATGTCGAATCTCCTATCTATATCGAACTGTTGTTGCAACAAAAACGAAAATAAAGCATTTGTTTATCTCGGATCTTTCGTTTTTCGGATTCTGCACTTTCGTTATCATTCGATAAAAAGATAAAGAAAATACCTGAAATTCGGACCAAAATGCATTCGGATGAAAACGAATGCACGTGTCTAATACTAAATGAACTGCAGCTCGGTGGGTCACCTGCCTGGCTGAAAGTGTATTTGAACGCGCACTCAGGCAATGGCCTAGTCAGGTATAGGCTCGGTTAGACTATATATATATTAAATGAACTGCAACTCAGTGAGTCACCTGCCTGGCTGAAGAATATTAGAAACAACACACCAGGAATGGTCTGCAGTGAGATGAAGCTAAACTGTAGATTTGAAAAGTATAGTACTCGGCTGTCTCCCAGGGGCATGTCCATATGCCTTATGTTCTATATATAGCATGCTAGTTTAGGCTTTATCTGCCACTAGCATTGCTCAGTCCTATTAAGGGTTTGTTCCCTATATATTTACTATTGCTTTGCTGGCTCCTTACATTTTTGGATTGAAGGTCTCTCCTGCCCCTGTTCAAAACATTTGAAACTTCATTTAGTATTTATTCTTCTGGGAACAATTTTCCTGCCTACTTGAGCTCTGCATATCCCTGCACCTCCCATTATAGGTCTTCTAAGCACTTTTTAATCTAAGAGAGTGAGATTTGTTCTTTTATCTCTTACTTATTATGCCTTTGAACCTTGGTTGTGTCCTGAAGGGTTCACTGTAAAAACTGTAACATATGCATGGATACCATGTTTTTGTCCTATTTTTGAATATTATGATTATCTTTTGTATTTTTCAATAAATGTGATGAAGAATATTTTTTGTCATCTCTCCATTGTTTCCTGGCCTACAAAGTCCAACTCCTTTCTCCTGAAGCTAAACTGTATACAGTGTATATATATATATATATATATATATATATATATATATATATATATATATACAAAGCCGAGATGCATATATATATATCATAAATACACTGCAGCTAACTGTCTCACCTTCCTGCCTGAAGTATATTAGCAACAGTACACCAGGAACGGTCTGCAGTGAGATCTAGCTAAACTGTATACAGTGTATATATATATATATATATATATATATATATACACAAAGCCGAGATGCATATATATACTAAATACACTGCAGCTAACTGTCTCGCCTGCCTGCCTGAAGTATACTAGCAACAGAACACCAGGAATTGCCTGCCTGCTCAAACTAAATTAAATGATACTCTCTCTGAACAAACTCCATCAACACACTACATGAGGCCAATGTGCAGACGGCCTTATATAGTGTGGAGCATGTACTTAACCCCCTGAGCCATAATTGGCCACAGGCACCGTGCCTGTGGCCAATTATGGCTCTCTTCGCTGAGAGTGCTGTGATTGGCCAAAGCATGTTGGTCATAGTGCATGCTTGGCCAATCATCAGCCAGCAATGCACTGCGATGATGCAGTGCATTATGGGCCATGACGCGCCACTTGAATTTGGCGCGAACGGCCCATAATGTTCGAAATCCGGCGAACAAGCGAACAGCCGATGTTCGAGTTGAACTCATGTTCGACTCGAACAGGCAACCCATCCCTACTCATTACTATAAAGCATTCTCTGAGGTCCTCTCTCCTCATTTGGTCTGTCTCTATAACTCCCTACCTGAGGGAACCCCCCTGAAGCCGGCGGCCAACCTAGCATATATATCGGTTATTCCCAAACAAGGCAAAGATCCCTGCGAGGTAGGTAACTATAGGCCAATCTCTTTAATCAGTAATGATTTAAAGATTATGACCAAAATTCTAGCAAATAGAATGGCCTCTTTTTAGATGCTTACATCCATACGAATCAAGTGAGTTTTATCCCGGGAGACAGGGGCCGGACCAGGTCAGGAGAGCGGTAGATTTAATCTCCCTCCTGCAATCCTCATAGGATGGAGGTCCTTCCCAACTAGGATATGTCCTTTCCATAGATCTCCAAAAGGCCTTTCTACAAAAATGGGGCTTTGGCCCGGAATTCCTCAGGACCCTGGCTTCCCTTTACTCCTTCCTGAAAGCCCAAATTAAACTGCAAGGTCACCTCTCTGACCAAATCCCAATCCTGAAGGGCACCAGACAAGGCTGCCCCCTCTCTCCCATCCTCTTCGCCATCATGATAGAAACATTACCTCTGGCTATCAGACAACTCCCGGATATCCATGGAGTAAAATGTGGTCAACGGACCCACAAATGCACCCTTTTTGCTGATGACGTTCTTCTGTTCATCACCTCCCCTCTCATATCCACTCTCCAACTCCAACTCCTCAAAACATTTGGTTCAATCTCAGGCCTTCACGTCAACATGTTCAAATCAATGGCTCTAAACAAATTAACTCCCCAAGACCTAGTAGACAAACTTAAAAAATCACTTTCCCTTCTCCTGGAGTACCTCCCCTCTACCCTATTTAGGTGTATTCCTCAGTCCTAAAACTGAGCTCCTGCACCACCATAATTACCCCCCTATGCTTAAGAGACTGTCAGAAGACCTCTTGCAATGGTCCCTCTATAAAAAGTCCTGGCTAGGGAGAGTAAGTTTAGTCAAGAAGACTCTGCTACCCAAGCTCCTGTACCTGTTCCGGTCCCTTCCTATACCCATTAAAAAGTGTCTCCTAGACAAACTACAGTCAGCAATTATACAGTTCATATGAGGGGGGCAAGGGACACCATCTTTCTAAGGAGGTTCTGTACAGATCAAGTAAAAAAGGGGGTCTGGGACTACCTAACTTATGGTGGTATTATCAAGCGTTGACCAACTCTGCCAATTCTCAGTTATTTACTCCAAAGGCCTAAAACGAGACTGGGTGAAAGACAGGCAACTCCCAATTACACTTTAGATTTCCTAGTATGGAGACCACAAAAAGATAAACCCCCAATCCTATCCCCCACACTGTCTCATTCAATGGCCCTATGTGACACTCTGCATAAAAGAAATTCCCTGACCTTGGCATGGCACCCTCTGGCACACATTTTCCACAACCCCCAATTCCCTCAGGTCTAAATATCAAGGCTTTTGGGTGGTGGCTCGAATAGGGCAATTCTTTAACAGCAATGGCCCAATTTTAATCAAACACTGCATTTCCAAATTGGACATGCCATCCTCGGAAACATTCCGCTATAACCAGCTATTACACTTTCTGCGCAGGGTCTGGAAAAGTTCTGACACCCCACTCTTAGTAACTCAATACGAGCTTTGGTGCTCTTCAGCCACGGGCATTAGGGAGGAATCTCCCTATTCCCTCCCTATTCAGCGTTAGCTGATCCCCTGGGGAAAGCGAACTATATGTTGAAGTGGGAGCGAGACCTTCAATTTGAATAAGACCTGGATACTTGGCACATGAATTTCGCCCGCTCATACAGGGGAATGCTTAATATCTCCCTTGTCGAGGCAGACCTCAAAGTCATCTCCCGTTGGTACCTGGTCCCCACCCATCTCATCAAATTCTACCCTCAGTCCTCTCCTAACTGTTTTAGAGGTTGTGGTAATGTAGGCTCCCTCCTCCACACACTTTGGGAATGTCCCAAAATAAGAAGGTACTGGAATAGAATCTTCAACCTCATCCGTAAGTCCACTGGATTCGCGGTAAAACAGGATCCCACTATATCTCTTCTTAATAGTCGAATCCCGAATGTACCTAAATTGACCCGCATCCTAATCCACTTCATCCTTCTAGGATTAGCCTACTCATGGAAATCCCCCTAAGTCTCCTTCTGCCAGACCAAACAGAATTTTTAGTGGATAATTTTGCAGGAGAAAATCTCAAATGCGATCCTGGATACCTCAGAAAAATTCAAACTCACATGGGAGGCCTGGGCTAAGTATATAGGAATCTCACTACTCCCCTAAATACGCAGAAGCCCCAGTAATTCCTCTCAAATCCTATAACTATCCACCCTCCTCTTCCCTCCATGAGGGTTCCTGATCTCCTCATACCTCCTACCACTCCTCTACCTCTTCAGGCCCACTCCCTCCCCCCTTCCCTCCCTTTTTTTCTTTCTTCTTCTTCTTCTCTCAGGCTCAGCTTTAGGTTTATTCAACCTACCACACGGTTTGGAATATGTAACACTCCAGAATGATTTCCCAGACAAATAGACTGATCCATGTGACATTAGGGGATCATTCCCCTGCCTGGGTAGCATCAAATTACCCTTGCCATCTTATTCTCATTAGTGACAGACTCACCTCTGGTATTTCACCCCCACGGGGGTTTGATAGTTTGGTCAGAAGAGTGGCTCGGCCCCCTACCTAAGATTTATGGTCGCTCATCCAGTCGCCTCACGCACAGCACGATCCCATTTGGGGTGCACGGGTAGGACTGGGGAGGGTCCGGAAACAGACTCCTTCAGTTCTTTATTTATTTTCACCTTCAATCAAACCCTCTACATAGAGTCTGATTGGTTCTTTTTGTAGCTTATTGGTTCTCTTTACGCTTTAGCATTAATTTTTTCACATGATCTAGTTTCATTGTTGTATCAGTGTTATACATTTTGTACTGTCTACTTTATTGGTCTTTTGCCATGTTTGTACAACTGTAATGATATGAGTTTGAATAAACTTTGTTGAAAACCAAAAAAAAAAAAAAAAAGAAGAAGAAAAAAATACAGTTACAAATAGCAATGTAAATTTAAAAAATAAAAAATAAAAGACTTTTTCGAAAACTGTATTGTGTGGTAATCCTGAGATTTACTGCTCTAGAGTCAAATTTAATGTTGAACAATTATGTCTCTATTCCGGGATATATCGGACATTTGCTTTTTTCCATTACAATTTATTCATTATAATGTTTCTTTTTTGTTCTGTAAACTTCAAAAATTTTCAATAAAAATCTATATTTGAAAAAAGAAACAAAAAACTGCATTGTGTGTTTATTTTATTGTGTGTTTATTTTCACTTGTCCTTTTTTTAGTGACTGAGTAGGGGTGGGGTGCTATGTACACCATACTCATTCACACAAGAGGCCTGGCATCTGGAGGTTCCCTTGTTATAAGGGCTTCCAGAATTCAATAATATTCCACCCTCCACATCCTTACAACCACAGGGGCAGGGTTGTGGGGAAGAAGCCCTTGTCCTCATTAACATGGGAATAAGGTGCTTTTCTCGGAAAGGCCCCCCTGACAAAGTACTCCTCAATGTTGAGGGCATGTGGCCTGGAATGGTTCAGGAGAGGATGACTGTATGCTTGCCTCCTGCATGCTTGGATAAGGGTCTGGTATGGATTTTGTAGGGACTCCCAACATTTTATTTTTTTGGCGTGGGGACCCCCATCCATACCAATTCCCTGTTAACAGCAAGGATGAATAATGGTTGTTTGGACACTGAAGGGTGCCACCTCCTTAGGTTTTTGACAATTCCTTTATTACAAAACCAGAAAACCATTGTCCCGATGTAGATCCATTGTCAATCATGATGCCCCCTGCCACCGCCAACCCAAAAAAAAAAAAAAAGAAAAAAAAAACCTCTGGTCTCGATGAAGGCTCCCTCTGTCAGCCAGCTCTGCCATCTGACAGTTCCTAAATACCCCCACCCCCTTTTAACATCATAGACTGGGGCATGTAAATTACATCACAAGGATGCCTTTGGGTGATTCCATCCCTTATTTATTAAATAAATGTCAGACACTAGAGCAGGCAGAAGGGGAGCATCGTGATTGACAATGGATCTACACTGGTGACATTTTATTAACTATTTTTTAATAATGAACTTATCAAAATACTTGTGGCGTATCTTTACTCACTTTTCACACTTTTTTGGTGAATAGGTAGGGGTACTATGTACTACATATTCATTCACATAGTGGGTGTCGGGATCTGAGGGCCCCCTTGTTTAAGGGGGCTTCCAGATTTCAATAAGCCCCCCACCCACAGACCCAACAACCACCGGCCGGGGTTGTGGAGGAGAAGCCTTTGTCCCTAAAAACATGGGGACAAGGTTTTTGAGGACTTGTGGTCTGGTATGGTTATGGGGGGGCACTCGCTCATACCCCCCTTTTCTGTTCTGCTGGGCTGTAAGCTCAGATAAGGGTCTGATATGGATTTTGGGGGACCCCGCACCATTTTTTTATTTTGGTGTGCGGTTCCCCTTAAAATCTATACCAGACCCAAAGGGCCTGGCATGGATTGGGAGGGATCCCACGCTGTTTATTTCTGACGTTTTCATTGCCAGTATTCTTTTGTTTACATTTCAGCTGTCAGTGGGGAAGCCCGCTGACAGCTGATGAATCATCGGTTGTTAAGGACACAGTGGCAGGCTTCCTGGCCCACTTCTTCACACAGAATTCAAATTGGTCAATCATTTTTCTACTGATCCGAATTCGAATCATTCTGAAAACTTGGAATTTGCTAAAAAAATGTATAAATTGAATGAAATTAAACAAAACAAAACAAAAGTAAACAAATTCGGAAATGAATCAACAAGACCAAATTAGTAACATAACAAATCTATCTGAAACAAAAAAATGTTTCAGTTTTGCACGTGTCTAGTTTTTGTTTCCCTGCAGAGCAGGGAATTAAAACTGCCACATCCCTTAATAAAAGAATCACACAGTAAACACATTATACATTGTTAGGCACACATTTAACCATTTGATTGCCCCAGATGTTAATCCCTTACCAGCCAGTGTCTTTAGTACAGTGACAGTGTATATTATTAGCATTGTTCATTGTATTAGTGTCACTGGTAATGACAGTGTCAGTTAGTTAGTTCCCACCCAGTGTCAGTTAGTGCCAGATTGTCCTCCGTAATATCACAGTCCCATTGTAAGTCACTGCCAACGGACCTTATTTTGTAAGTAAACGTTTATGGGGAACTGTGTCAAATGCTTTTGCGCAATCCAGATACACCATGTCTACGGGCCTTCCTTTATCTAGATGGCAACTCACCTCTTCATAGAAGATTAATAGATTGGTTTGGCAAGAACGATTCCTCATGAATCCATGCTGATTACTGCTAATGATACCGTACTCATTACTAAAATCTTGTATATAGTCCCTTATCATCCCCTCCAAGAGTTTACATACTATTGATGTTAGGCTAACTGGTCTGTAATTCCCAGGGATGTATTTTGGGCCCTTTTTAAATATTGGTGCTACATTTCTCCAATCAGCTGGTACCATTCCAGTCAGTAGACTGTTGGTAAAAATTAGGAACAATGGTCTGGCAATTACTTGACTGAGTTCCCTAAGTATCCTCGGGTGCAAGCCATCTGGTCCCGGGAATTTATTAATGTTAAGTTTCCCAAGTCTAATTTTAATTCTATCCTCTGTTAACCATGGAGGTGCTCCCTGTGATGTTTCATGAGGATAAACACTGCAGTTTTGGTTACTGAAGCCCTTTGATTCCCTTGTGAAGACTGAGGAGAAGAATAAATTCAATACCTTCATCATCTACCCATCCTTTGTAACCAGATGTCCTTCCTCATTCTTTATGGGGCCAATATGGTCTGTCCTCCCTTTTTTACTGTTTACATACTTAAAGAATTTCTTGGGATTTTTTTTTTTTGCTCTCCTCCGCTATCTGTCTTTCATGTTCTATCTTAGCCTTCCTTATTGCACCCTTACATTTCTTGTTGCATTCTTTATAAAGTCTGAATGCTAATGATGATCCCTCAACCCTGTATTTTTTAAGGCCTTTTTCCTTTGCTTTTATATGCATTTTTACATTGGAGTTAAGCCACCCAGGACTTTTGTTAACTCTTTTAAATGTATTACCCAATAGGATGCATTGTCTAATGCCCTTATATAATATGCTCTTAAAACAAACCCATCTCTCCTCCATGTTCTTTGTTCCTAAGATTTTATCCCAATTTATGCCTTCTAGCAAGGTTTATAGTTTAGGGAAGTTGGCTCTTTTGAAATTCAGTGTCTTTGTATTCCCCTTATGTTTCCTATTTGGGTGATTTATACTAAATCTAATTGACCTGTGATCACTGTTACCAAATTTCCCTGTATTTCCACATCTTGATCAGGTCTGTATTGTTGTTAATCATAGATCCAGTAACGTTTTATCTCTAGTTGGTGCATCTAACATGGTTAAAGTGACCAAACACAGAGAAATGTGCACAAATCACAGAGATTTACTTCATATGACACACTTTAACTACACTGGTAACATCTGCCCAGTCCAACAATGACCTACTAACAAATACAAACTCTACCAGAAATGTTGGCTATCTCTCCTTCTGGACATGAGGCGCACTCATAGCAGCATTTATGAATTGAAGATCCAAACTTTTTTCTGCTGCCAGGTAAACAGGGATCTGAGCATCGAGATACCGGAGGCTGAAATCACATATTATTATTAATATTATTGTCATTATTGCTATTATTATTATTATTATGTGAATTTCCATCATATCTCATGAGACTATACAAACTAAATGCTACAAATAAGAATGGGTTCTGGGTGCATTTTGCAGGTTTGAGATCCATTCAGGGGGCACTATTTGGGGATTTTCACTCTTTCATTTATTTATTATTTCTAGTAAAAGTGATAGGTTATTATTTTGGGTTAAACTTTCTTCTTTTTTTTTTTTTGGTGGAAGGTATCCCTTTAAAATGGAAGACTTTGATTTCAGGGGTGGTGTTTTGGGGATTTCATAATTAATTTTCTTATTTCTGTATTTTAATTTTATGTTGATATGGCTAAGTTTAGGGTGCTCAAAGCACAACATTCACTTGTTACTGATTTGATCTGTTCTTGGTCTGATCTGTTCTAAAGGCTGCTTTTGTTCACAGTACACGGCTGCATTGTTTAAAAGAAAAAAAAAAATCTAAGTGCAAGAACAGTGTTCCAATAAACCACCTTGCATTATATCACTCACATTCACTACATCCCCCATCCTTATATATAATATAAAAGTTAGGCTTACACTGATTAGACCTATTATTCCTGATAAAACTGCCCTGCTGCTGGTCAATTTTTCACTGCGGTATCCTCTACAGTATCTTAATTACTGTAGTAAATGTGGGCCTAGCCTTGCTGTTGCTTGCTTGCTTGCTTATCAAATGGGGGTTAGCCCTCTCCTCTATTCTATTTGCTATGGTAATTGAACAATTAACAGAAGTGATCAGAACCCATCGCATGATGTATACTGGGCATACAAATATGAAATAGGGTCCATAAAATAGTCTTGTTTGCTGATGATGTGATCCTTGTGCAATATTATCTAGATGTTTCTGTCTTAGGTATGTTCCATGCTTTTCATGAAGTTTCCTACTATAAACTAAATAAAACGAAATCACAAATCCTCGCCCCACAATAGAAAGAGGCTCTCTGGACCCACTATCTGTTTGTCTGGAAAATGGTAGGCATGAAATATTAAGGGATTTACATTCCATTTTAATCAGAGCAAGAGTTTAAGCTTAAATATAAACTCGTCCTTGACCTTATACTAAAACAGCTAAAAGTATAACTAACGGCAAAACTTTTAAAACATTTTTAGATAGAGTGGGGAGGGATTTGAACAGCTGTGATTTTTTTTTTGCCATCTGTGCCCCCCATTGGGGAGATGTATCCCCTCTATTTTTCATGTTTGTGACCAAACATGTGACCATGTTTGTTTCATTTTTGTGACCAAAAGTGAAAGATAAAGAAAATCTCAAATTGGGTTGTATCCAGAACAGTAATGAAGAGGAATTCTTCCATGGAGGACAGTAGTTCTGGTGGCAGCCATGCATTCACTCACTTTGAAGAGATTTCCTCTCACTTCATGTTTTGGCTATGGGACAGCCGCCTATCAGTGCCCATAAGTGCTGCCTATTGGTGCCTATCAGTGCTCATCAGTCCCGCCTATCATTGATCATCAGTGCTGCATATCAGCGCTGCCTATCAATGCCCATTAGTACTGCATATTAGTGCCACCTCATCAGTGCCCTTCAGTGCCATCTTATCAGTGCTCTTCAGTCCAGCCTATCAGTGCCCATCAGTGCAGCCTCATCTGCGCACATCAGTGAAGGAAAAACATTGCTTATTTACAAACAAAAACTAAGACAAAAAAACATTTTTTAGCACAAAGAAACCCAGTAGCTCAAAAACCCAGTGGTGATTAAATACCACCAAAAGAAAGCTCTGTCTGTCTCAAACTGCTGTAGTTAAGTTGTTAAAGGAGCAGTGATTTTAATGATGCTTAAAGTGAAACAATAAGTCTGCCTGTAAAGTTACGTGTCTGTACCATGTATGGAACCTGCTGCAGCAAAACTGACATTTATAAAGAAATAAAAATTACATTTAAATTGATTTTAACTGCAAGCTTGTTTTTTATTTTGTAACAACGGCTTTTGGGGCCAGTCTGTAAGATGAGGTGACAATTTAGTGCACTTGGAACATGATTAGAGATTTTTTGGATACATTCTGGTGTTTCTTTGGCTGACTTTGGATGGATATAACAAAGTTTTGCACCACAGTGAGCAAGCCTTATGTTAAGAAGCCAAATTTTAGTACAATCAGGGCCAAGATTAACATTTTTTTTAAAATAAAGTCTAGTGTTTCTTTTGCAGACTTTGGATAGAAGTAATAGGTGTGAAAAAATTGGTCTTTGGGTGTTGTTGCTGCTTTCACCCTGTAAACTTTTAGAGGTACTGTTGATGAAAGCAAGAATTGGCCTTGCTGTAAAAAAAATAATTTGATTCACTTGTCAAACAGTTGTGGAAAAATTGTTCTTTGAGTGTTGTTGGTGCCTTCACCCCCTAACCTTCTAGAGGTACTCTTGATGTAAGCAAAAATTGTCCTTGCTGTAAAAAAATTACATTTGACACCCCTGTCAAACAGTTTTGAAAATTGGTCTTTGGGGGTTGTTGGTGCCTTCACCCATTAACCTTCTAGAGGTACTCTTGATGAAAGCAAGAATTGGCCTTGCTGTAAAAAAAAATTAAATTTGAAGCCCCTGTCAAACAGTTGCAGAAAAATTGTTCTTTGCGTGTTGTTGGTGCCTTCACCCTGTAACCTTCCAGAGGTAGTCTTGAGGAAAGCAAGAATTATCCTTGCCGTAAAAAATTCAAATTTGATGCCCCAGTTAAACTGTTGTGGAAAAAATGGTCTTTGGGTGTTGTTGGTGGCTTCACCCTGTAATCTTCTAGAGGTAGTCTTGATGAAAGGAAAAATTGGCCTTGCTGTAAAAAAATCTAAATTTTACGCCCCTGCCAAACAGTTGTGGAAAAAATTTATCATTTTTGTGTTGTTGGTGCCTTCCCCCCTGTAACCTTCCAGAGGTAGTCTTAATAAAAGCAAGAATTGACCTTGCTGTAAAAAAATTTACCTTTATACCCCTGTCAAACAGTTGGTTAAAAATTGGTATTTGGGTGTTGTCAGTGCCTCCACCCCGTAACCGTCACACTTGATGAAAGAAAAAATTGCCCTTGCTGTAACAAAATGTAAGTTTTGTTTATACAAGCAAAATATTTGTATACAAAACCTTTTTTCATTTCCTGTTTATTTACTGAAAATATTTTTTTTTTCTAAAAATATATTTTTTAGAATCATTCCATGACGTATGCTCCTGATGAGCCGTTGCTATACCGCGAAACACGTAGAGCTTTGATTATTACCAATCTTCACATACCATGGAATACCAAGATTTCAATGATTCCATTTACCTCCATAAGTATCTGTCATGGCATTAAATCCTTTTTATTATTTGCATTATTTGTCCTAACTTTCATGGCTCTCTTTGGGTCTAATCACAGTAACAATTGTACACATTGTATGTTGATTGTTATCTTTGCTCTCTGTGTGAAAATGGATCATGACTTATTGTGCAACTTATGTATATTTTATGTATAATCAATCCATGGTTTATTATATAGAGGTTTGATGCCTACAGCATTTTAGAGGTTGGATGCCCGAAATGTTGTTTACACACCATGGATTATACCAAATAAATGAATTTTGGTCACTTGACCTGCGTTGTGCTGCTGTGTGCTTCATTTAAAGTCCCACTTCTCCTTTTTTTTTTCAATAACCAATGACCGGGATGGAGGCGAGCATCCCTTTGGTGCTAGCCTCATTTAAAGTCCCAAAACTTTTTCCTTTTTTTAAATACATAACCCGGGATGGAAGCACACAGCAGCAGTCACACATTTATTTCTATATCTATGTAGGCCATTGGTATCAGTGGTCCCACAATCAACCTTTCCTACTGTTGTTTGGTTGTGTGTCCTGCTGGGTCTGCGTCTGCGATCCCTGGACAGTGTTTTTGATATCGCTGATCTGTCTGCATTTGCTCACCTCCGTTGGCTGCGGTGTTTCATGTGGGTTTCCTACCCCTCTCCCAGCCCATGGGTGTCAGGGAGGGGGCGGACGCATGGTCCTTCCCTCTCTGTGTCACGTCGCAGGGCATCCTTGTGGCGCTATGCTTCCGGCGGTGTGTCGCTGTTCGGTGGACACACTGGGGTGATGGACTGGCGCTAATCGCCCGATGGCTGAGCCGCCCAGGTGAAAGTGCTCCACTCCCAGGTGTTGTCTGCTGACTTGATGTGGGAGGCTGGGCCATGATGGAACACCTATATAGGCATCTCCAAGGCTGGCCTTTACACACTGCACTTTCCTTCCTGTTCAGCATCACACTCACGAGCATGGAGTTGTCCACTCTGTGCACACCAGGTATTATTCCTTCCTTTTTTTCTAATTCTCCTTTTTATTTTTGCTTTTTCTCCACCCCTTCCTATCCCACTCTCTCTCCCTATTTCAACCTTTGTCCCCACATCACTTTTTTTTACATTTTTTTCACATTCACACACCAACACACATCACTATGATTTTTTTCATATAGGTTTCCCACACGGAGGTCCACATCCTACACTCATTGCACCTACCAGCAATGGTTTTGCCTATGGCTGTTGTTCTCATTCCCGCAGACCACCCTGGCATCAGGCCGCTTTGCATTGCAGCTCTCTGCGATTCTGGATACTGTTTCACTGGATCGCTTATGCAGACGTGAGTTTGGACGCACAACCTTTAATTCATTTTATACAAGTAAAATATTTGTATACAAAACCTTTTTTCATTTCCTGTTTATTTACTGAAAATGTTTTTTTTTTTATAAAAATATATTTTTTTAGAATTATTCCATGATGTATGCTCCTGATGAGCGGTTGCTATACCGCTAAACGCATAGAGATTTGATTATTACCAATCTTCACATATCATGGAATACCAAGATTTCAATGATTCCATCTACCTCGATAAGTGTCTGTCATAGCATTGAATCCTTTTTATTATTTGCATTATTTGTCCTAATTTTCATGGCTCTCTTTGGATCTAATCACAGTAACAATTGTACACATTGTATGTTGATTGTTATCTTTGCTCTCTGTGTGACAATGGATCATGACCTATTGTGCAACTTATGTGTATTTTATGTATAATCAATCCATGGGTTATTATATAGGGGCTTGATGCCCACAAAATGAGTGTAATGCCCCGTACACACGGTCGGATTTTCCAATGGACATTGTCCGATCGGAGCGTGTTGTTGGAAATTCCGACCGTGTGTGGGCGCCATCGGACATTTTCCATCGGATTTTCCGACACACAAAGTTGGACAGCAGGAGATAAAATTTTCCGACAACAAAATCCGATCGCGTCAATTCCGACCGTGTGTGGCCTGTTCCGACGCACAAAGTGCCACGCATGCTCAGAAGAAATTCCGACACGGGACAGCTCGTTCTGGTAAACTTAGCGTTCGCAATGGATACAGCACTTTTGTCACGCTGCAATGTAAAAAATGGTTTAATACAGCGCACTCTCTTCTTCTTTATAATGTGACAAGAATTAAGTAGTTTTGCTGCTCATATTCACACACACTTCTCACAAACTTTTATTTGTGTTTTTTTAGTGGGATTCCCTGAATATATTGTTAATAGTTGTCACATCTGACAGTTTTATATTTTTTATGTTTTTTTTTTTATTTTAAGCCTTTTTTTTTCTTTAATGTTTGGATTTTTTCCAAGGCTGATCTTTGTTCAAAGTTATTTTTATTTTTACTCCAGAATATTTTTGTGTGTGTTTTGTGTGTCAAATTACCCCAACACCATTGATATCTTTTATTATTTAATCTCCAGGAGATTGTTTGTTGTTGGTGTCCCTTGTTCATTTCACATTTTATATTATAGAAATGTACCTGAATCCTCACAAACCAACTGTCATTTTTGAAGTAAAACACATAGGAGAGTATAATTCCAAACAAAAATCCTTTATTAAGGTATCAGAACCAACCAAAGAGGAAGGCAACACTGGATCAACAGCAGAAATTAGTGAAGCCTGGGACCCCCACGGCAGACATCAATTCTTAAACCTCAAAATTGGTGGCCTGAGGAGTCCATATGTAAAGGAGGGCAGTCTGGTCCGGGATTCACAGAGACTCGAATAGCAGCAGATGACATCAGTGTCCCCAGGCTGTGGTACCACAAGAGGCTGCATCTTTTGGCCGACTAGACTGGATCCAGGGCAATCACTCTCTGGTCTTCCTTTCACACTTCCTTCCGGGCTGTGGCTGTGCAGTTGGAGATGTGGCAGGAGGAGGAGTAGGACCTGGAGGAGGAGTAGGACCTGCAGGAGGAGGAGGAGGACCATCCCAAAGCTGTGTGTGAGGTGTAATTTGGCCCCTCACACCTTTCGCCAGAGCCTCTGATATGAGGGCCTCACACATGGCTTTTTGGCCCTCCTCCATCCTCTGCATTTTATAGGCAATGAATGCAGCAATGTTCTCCTGCCTGGTGTGGGGTGCTCCCAGGACCTCTGTAGCCCTACAAAAAAATCTTATAGCCGCCTCCTCTAGGGTACTCCTCCTACTGCCACTTTCTGTTTTCAGGGGGGGTGGAGGGACCTTGATATCAGCCAGCCGGCTCGGCCCGGCCACCTTCTGGCTGAGACTTCCCTGTGTATGAAAAAGGGACATGGTTTTAGTTTTTGCATCATCAATCACAATCCTAAATTAGTACTCCCAACTAACATCTAGTTAACATCATTGATTGGACAAGCAGAAATATTTAGAGGAATGCTATACCTGGCTCAATCTGGGCTCCTCCACATGCGGCCTGGAAGGCCCAGGTTGGGCATCAGAAGCCTCAGTCAGGGGGGAAGGAAGCGTGGAAGGAAAACTGGAGAGGGATGGCCTGGGTTCAGTCTGACCTGCCAGAAAGTGCAGCCTGTCGTACTACAACATCCTGGGGACATAGATGTCACCTGCTGCTCCGGATCTCTGTGAATCCAGGACTTTATTGCACTCCCTCAGATATGTGCTCCTCAGGCCACCAATGAAAATCTTTAAAAAAGTGATGTCTGCTGTGGGGATCACCTGCTTCACAATTTCACACAATTGCTCCAGTGCTGCCTTCCTCTTTGCTTGGTTCTTGTAATGGGGGTGTTTAATCTCCCACAGACAGGGCAGCTCCCTTAGCATCTCTATGAAGACTGAAATGAAGTCCTGATCTTTCAGTACTAAGAACACCATTTTTATTAGGGGGGGGACACAGGTGCTCCAGTGTATACTATAGGGGGGTCTCCATCTGTGAAGCTTGTACCAAACAGGTAAAGTATTGCAGCTTGACAAAGGGCAATAAAAAAAATACATCTTGGAACTCGGCTAAAATAGACAATTGTACCCCACTTCCAAGCAATGTTTCCTATTTCTATAGTTCTGCCATCAAATATTTGTGTGCTAAGTATACCATTTTTGTTTTACATAGGGGAGAAAAGATTCGGAGGACACCCCTCATCCCAGGAGACCAGAGACCCCCCTCTCTGGAAGAAGGGGAAATACCAACACAAGAAGCTGAGCAGGAGGAAGAAGAAGACGTGGTGGAGATTGGCACCACAACAGGTGAGTGTCTGCGACCACAGGCTCAGGTAAACGAGATGGATGGTGGCAGATTTTTGAGACCTTTTTTTTTTGTTCTTTATCTCTTTTTAGGTGATCGTGATCCAGAATGCTTTACATCTGAAAGTGCCTAGATACTGATCGGGGAGATCATGGGGTGTAATCTCCAATTGCAAAACATCCAGCAACAAATCAGTGATGTTATTAAAAAAAATAATAACATCATTGATGTTTTGGGGCGAATTTAAACCCCACAAAATCACCTGTTTTATCGTGCCAAACTTTTTTAAATGTTTAGAAAAGCCAAATTTGGAGGATGCACACAGTGTGCCAACATGTGCTATCTGCCATCACGGGAGATCAAGGGACGCGTTTTGGGGGTGCAACCCCTTCCTCAATTATAAAGTAGCGTTGAGGAAGGGCTTGCTCCCCCCAAACACATCCCTTGATCCCCCCTGATGGCAGATAGCACATGTTGACATTTGTAAATTGGTGTACATCTTCCAAATTTGGCTTTTCCAGGGGTGATTTCCCCCCATCTGAACGCTATATCAAACCCAGTTCCTAAATACTGATGTCTGATATAGCCTTCAGGTTTTACCATATGTGAACTTTGTAAGTTCAAGTTTTTTGGCTTTCTTGTTGGTTTTACACAGGCCTGTTTTATCTGAAATGGATATTTTGATTTTTCATAATGCTACTGCAAACATTGTTATACAACAAACATGTTGGTTTGTTTTAAAAACCGTTCGTAAATGCACATGTGATTGTGCAGGTCTAAAAAAGTGCCTTACTCAAGAATGTGTGGATTATTGTCTCAACACTACAACACTTTTGGGGTGATGTAATAGCTGTTTTATGCAAAAATGGGGGTTATTTCCTAAGGGCAAATCCTCTTTGCACTACAAGTTCAGGTTCAGTGCAGTTGCAAGTGCACTTGTAGTGAAATGTGTTTTTGCATTTAGGAAGTACCAGCCAACACTGTTTTTTATAAGGTTACCCAATCACGACATTTTCTGCACTCAACACATTTCTGTCAGGGTCAGCTAAAACAAACACAAGCAGTAAATGTCCACCAAGAATTTCTTTTGGTTGTTTTTTATTTGAAAAAGGTGTCACAGATTGTCTGGCATATTGATAGCCCCCCTACCCGCAAAGAACTCCAGGTAGCATAACCGGACATTACGGGCATTCAGGGAGGGCAAGCCAGGACGGCCACTTTCAAGCGCCGTCAGTGTTGATGGATTAGGGATTCCGGCCTCAGGCCCAACTGAGCCAGCATAGTTGGCTGAATGTTTTCTTAAAAAATTATGGAGAACACAGCAGGCAAGTATTATATGGTTCAGTTTATACTCCGCCATATGGATGGGTGTCATAAATAATCAGAACCGGCTGGCCAGGATTCCAAATGTGTTCTCCACCACTCTTCGGGCTCTGGCCAGCCGGTAATTAAAAACCCTCTGTTCCGGGGTGAGGGTCCTCATCAGGAATGGCTGCATCAGGTGGTCCCCCAGCGCAAATGCTTCATCAGCAACGAACACAAATGGGAGACCTTCAATATTGTCCTCTGGAGGTGGCAAGTCCAAGCTGCCATTCTGGAGACGCCTGTAGAACTCCGTCTGGGCGATCACTCCACCATCAGACATCCGGCCATTCTTCCCCACGTCCACATACAAGAAGTCGTAATTAGCCGACACCACCGCCAACATCACTATACTATTAAACCCCTTGTAATTATAATAGTATGACCCCGAGTTGGGTGGTGGGACGATGTGGACGTGTTTCCCATCAATTGCCCCTCCACAGTTGGGAAAGTCCCACCGCTGGGCAAAGTGGGAGGCCACAGTTTGCCATTCCTGTGGAGTGGAAGGAAACTGTTGAGGAAAAAACAATAAACATTACTATTTTTTTACAGAAACATGGCAAGCAGATTAGACACAAACATTATGGGTCAACCTCAAGATAGCATTTATTAAGGGGAATTTTACAACAACAAAGTATAAGGTACACCTATCATATTCCCCCTCCCCCCCTCTCATGGGCCATTTCTAACATTATAGGGGGGGGGAACTCTTGGACAGGTAACCCTCTTCACTTCATTGAGAGATGAATGCCTAAATAATGGGTATTACTTGGAACAGCCCCTCCTTAGTTACACTATTGGCAGCCCACTGGACAGGTAAGAAGTGTCATAATACAAAGATATAAATACACACTGTACACATTTGAGCACATTTGGACATTCTGCTATTACCTATCAAGATCATAATAGGATACAAGAACTTTAAACAGTACCATTGGAAAGTATACAGGCAGGCCCTTGCACTACATGCTTTGGGGAATTCATCCATAAATCTGAGCACTAAAGAGATGGGTATAGTGTGTATGCGTTTGGCAAAGTCAGCAAATAGATGATTGAGGATAGATAGAGAATTGGGATCAGCTGAATTAGCAGTTGGGGGGAGGGTTACAAAAAATTTGGGGACACCACAAAAAAAAGCCTCGGGCCCTCTGCCTGAATTTAAATCAAAAATAACATTTCCAAACATTTTAGGGGGTGTTTGGGGTAAAGCACTACTATGAAGCTGATAAAATACATTGTTAAGTGACTACATGAGGTGAATCTAGGGCAGGAGACACCATGCTGGAGAGGTTATTGAAGGGCAAATATGTATGAAGGACCTAAAATAATAATTATATAAAAATCCAGCATGCATGAGGACAAAGGGGACATTCACAGCATATTACAATCATGGTAATTAGGGAGGAAAGAAATACAATATATTATCAAACATTCAATAAAATAAAATGTGATATTAAAGGATAAAAATCTTACCTTCATATACTCTGAAGGACCTGTATGATGGCAGAACAGGTCTCTGGGATAATGATCCCCAGAGCCTGGGGGGAGATGCCTGTCGAGAACTTGAGGTCCTGCAGGCTTCTCCCTGTGGCCAAATGCCGCAAGGTAGTGATCAACCTCTGCTCCGGAGTGATGGCTTGCCTCATGCAGGTATCCTGCCTGCTGATATAGGGGGTCAGCGAAGCCAACAAATGGTGAAACACGAGGTCCGTCATCCTGAGAAAGTTCCTGAAATCATCAGGATTATTCTCACGGATCTCACGGAGCAAAGGCATATGAGAGAACTGGTCACGCTGAAGCAACCAATTCTTGGTACATGAACTCCTCCCCACCCTACTCATGGACTGGACTTGTGTCAAGGTCAGGACCCACAACACCAAGCCCCCGCACAGCACGAACTGTTCGAGGAGTACGCATACGAAACATGGCTAGAAAACGGTCGGCTGCTCAGAACGAAGTAACAGAACGCACTGAAGAACAGCAAGGCCTGTGAAGAGCGACCTGAAAAACAGCAACGAGCAGGCAAGATCACACAGAAAACTCCGATACGAACTGACTGCACGCACTGAAGAGCAGATACAAACCCACAAGCACAAACTGAACGTCAGAAAACGATCTGAAAGCCACGAGTCTGAAAAAGCGCGAATCGTCTCTCACCAAACTTTTACTAACACGAGATTAGCAAAAGGAGCCCAAAGGGTGCCGCGCTTGGTTCTGAACCGACCTTTTCTAGTCTCGTCGTACGTGGTGTACGTCACCGCGTTGTTGGCGATCGGATATTCCGACAACTTTGTGCGACCGTGTGTAGGCAAAACAAGTTTGAGCCAACATCCGTCGGAAAAAATCCTAGGATTTTGTTGTCGGAATGTCCGAAAAAAGTCCGACCGTGTGTACGGGGCATGAGAGTGTCAGGGATAACATTGGGGGTCTCAATTTTTTGCCATAAGAAATAGTCTAGGGTGTGGAGTGGGACCGCCTGACGTTCCATATGTATCCAGTCAGGTAGTTCCCAGCGGGAGTAGACTGCCTAGATCTGAGTTAGTTGTGCTGCTTGAAAATACCAAAATATGTTTTGGAGACCCAGGCCCCCCTCCTCCCTTGGCCGGAAAAGGACTGATTTAGCCTGTGTCCCCCCCCAGACAAATTTAATAATTTTGGTTTGAAATTGTTTTAGATGGGCCTTGACTACGGGGATTGGGAGTGCTCTGAAGTAGTATAAAATGCAAGGGAGTAGCGTAATTTTTATTGTATTGATTCTGCCCAACCAGGATAAAGAGAGCTGAGACCACCTGGATAAATCATCCGCTTGTTTTTTGAATAGCAGGGGGTAGTTGGCTTGATAAAGGAGTTCAGCCTTGGAGGTTAGCTTAATCCCCAGGTATGTGTTTGACAAATCACTCCAGGTGAATCGGAAATCCTCTCTAAGCTTGGTGAGCAGAGAATCCGGGATGTTAATGTTGAGTGATTGGGATTTATTAAAGTTGACCAGGAGCCCTGAGATTTTTCCAAAGTCGTCCAAGAGCCAGAAAATGTTAGGGAGGGAAATTAATGGGGATGAGATGAAAAGAAGTATGTCATCTGCAAACAAGGCACATTTATGGCACCGGGATCCACATTGAATGCCGTGAATGTTCGGGTTATTTCTAATGGCTACCGATAGTGCCTCAATTGCTATGGCGACGATCAGAGGCGAGAGCGGGCATCCTTGCCTGGTGCCCCTAGATATGTGAAAAGATTCTGAGTAAAATCTCTGCAGGTGTACCTCAGCCGTTGGGGTGGAATACAGTGCACGCATGATATTGATGAAGGATTCTCCAAATCCCTAGCATTTCAGGGTGGAGAAAATATAGGGCAAGTGGACAGAGTCAAAGGCTTTTTAGAGGTCTAGGGAGAGGAGACAGCCCTGCTGAGGAGAATCATTGTCCCAGTTTGAGTTGAGGAGGGAAATTATGTCAATCGTATGGCGGATTTGATCTGGGCCCTGTCTCCCAGGAATGAAGCCCCCTTGATCCTTGTTGATATAAAAACTGATAAAGGAAGTTAAGCGGTCTGCAAGGATTTTAGTCAGAATCTTCAAATCATTGTTTATGAGTGAAATCTATCTATAATTGCTTACCGAGCTGGAGTCCTTGCCTGGTTTAGGGAGAACTGTGATATAAGCCGTGTTAATAAATTTATCTAGAGGGTTTCCCCGTCACAGTACATTAAAGATACAGGCCATATAGGGAGCAAGTGATGTGGAAAAGGTTTTGTAATATGGGACAGAAAACCCGTCCGGGCCAGGGGCATTTTGCTACTTTAAGTTTTTGATAACTACAATTACTTCCTCCATTGAGATAGGGGCTTCTAATTTCAAGCTGTGTCTGTTTATCCAGCGGGGGATCTGTATCTTGTCAAGAAACTGGTCCACTGCGTGCTGAGATGGGTGGTTGTCCCCACTGTATAGTGATTTGTAAAAGTTTTGGAATTCCCCCATAATGGATTGGGGGTTCTGGGACAGGGTGCCACCACTAATTTTAATTTTGGGGAGAGCAAAGGATCTGATTTTCGGTGTAAGCCTACCCACGAGCATAGAACCAATTTTATCACCATGGCAATAGAATCGAGTTCTACTCCATTGCAGCCATTTCTCAGACTTTGTAGTCAAAGCCAAGTTCAGGGCTGTGCGAGCCGAGTCAAGAATTTCTGTGGGCACAGATCTAGGATTGACTTTATGTTTTCTTGATAAAGTGAAAAACTCCTGTTCCAGTTTTACTATCTTGGTCCTTCTATCCCTGAGGATCTGGGAAGCTATTTGAATGAGCTTTGCTCTTTCCGCTTTATGAGCCGCCCAGAGGCATGATGGGGTGACATCAGAGGTGTCGTTTGTTTGAAAGTAGTTCTCAATTGCACCTTCAATCTCCTTTACCCTGATCTGATCACTCAGAATGGACTCCTTAAATCTCCAGCATCTGTGAGGTCTATGTCCCTAAGGAGGTTGTAGGGTCAGAAAAACAATAGAGTGATCCGACCAGACGGAGTCTCTAATGTAAGACCTAGTGGCCAACAGTACTGTAGCGGTGGCAATGAAAATGTGGTCTATCCTTGCAAAGGAGCTGTGAGGACTGGAGTAGTGAGTGTAGTCTCGCAAGGTTGGGTTAATTTCCCTCCAGATATCGACCAAACTGTGTTGGAAAATGATTTTAGCGATGTGCAGGCTCGGTTTAGTGGGTTTAGCAAGGTGTCTGCCCGGGGGGCGTGATTTATCCTGGTCAAATGCGGTATTGGAGTCTCCCCAAACATTACTGTGCCCTCCAACATGAAGGTCAGGGTTTTTAGCATGGTTTGGAAAAAGGAGAGGTGTCTCTTGTTGGGGGCATAATAGGAAATGAAAGAGTAAGGCTGGCCATCTGGCCCCCCTATAATCAAAATATACCTGCCCTCTTTCAGTTCAGATTTGAGGGCACATTCTGCCATGTGTGTCAATAGATCATAGCATATCAAATGCGAGACAACCAAAATAATGGTCCCCTAAGGGCAGGAATCTCGGAGGTTCCCCTTGACTGAGGCAAGAAAGGGTGTATGGAGTAAAGTTAGCTCTTTGAGCTCCGATAGGAAGTCAGATGCTTCCCTGCAACCAGGGGTGGAATGAAGATCATCAGTCTGGTTCATCTCAGGGAGGGAGGGCTTCCTTGGACTTTTTGGATCTGGTGGTTTTCCCAGACTAGCATCTGGTGGCTAGTGGGTAATTGCCCTTTCGCAGAGTTAGGAACAGGTCCAGGGTGAAGAAGGTTTGGTTCGTGACGGATAAGGCCTAAGTGTAGCAAAAGTCTTTCATCCTCCTGGAAAGAGGTGAACGTGTATGCTTTGTCTTTGGAGATGAGCTTGAGTTGGAAAGGAAAGAGCCACCAATAATTACTTTTTCTGTCAAAATCTTGAGCAGTGGTTTAAGAGCTCTTCATTATTGGATGGTGGAGGGGGACAGGTTCGCAAAAATTTGGAGCTCATGTCCCTGGAACAAGAGCTTAGACAGGGTTTGTGATTTGTGCATCACCTCCTCCTTGAAGGTATACAAATGTGGCTTTACCACTATGTCCCACGGGAGGCCGTGGATCCCTGTGAGCCCAGTCAAGCTCCAATCTGTGCTGTGGGATGTCAGGGAGCAGTTCCTTAATAAGAGCATGAATTGTGTCAAGGATATCTAGCATGGGAAAGACACATATAAGGAGAGGTAGTAGTGCTGCGCACCCTGGATAATATGTTATGGGAATGTTCCCCCAGAGGGGTTTTTTAGAAGCGTAATTGAAAAAATACTTTCTTTATTAAAAATTAATGGCATACAGTGTTTCCACAGAAGTTAAAAAATGAGCTCTAAAGGAGGCATACTACAAAGTGCAGAGAATGCAAACACAAATTTGTACATAATATTATATGACAACATGTCTAATATAAGACAAAGACTGACGCGTTTTGGCCCATTTTGTTGGGGTCTTCTTCAGAGGATAGGTTTGCTGCAAAGAGACTACATTTAGCACATCAGGTTGAAAGATGCATGAAAGGCTACATGTGCACAAAGTGGCCATTTAACATAGTTACCAATATATGCGGTGGGGACCTCCCAACCAAGATTTCCTTAAGAGCTATCAGATGATCCTGTGTGATTCAAGGTCAGCTAAAACCTCAGGAGGAGATAACAATTCACTGAGTGCAGCTTACAAAAAGTCACATTTTTGTGTACCCCCAAGAGCCGGGTGGGGTCAAAACCTGCGGCAGAGCTCGGGAGCATAAATTCATAAAATATATAATATATATATTGCTTGTATAGATTTAAAGAATTTTTAACTTGATGCGTTGCACAGTCAGAAAGAAACCCACCAGGGGAGTTTTGTATATATTATATGTGTATCACTAAGATAATTAGTGCATAAATTATGATATTATAAGAGGACACAAGGAACACAAGAGCATGATGTGAGTGAATACATGGAGGGGACGAAGGGTCATAATTTATGCATTAATTAGTTTAGTGATACACATATAATATATACAACACTCCCCTGGGGGGTTTCTTTCTTTCTGACCATGCAACGCATCAAGTTTAAAATTCTTTAGGGATGGAGGCATGACTAGGTCCCTGCCTCATTCAAAGTCCTGCCCAATGCTTTTATCTCACCCAACTAGGGATGGAGCCACGCAGTCCATATATTTATATTAAACTACATTCGGATTTCATATCAGATGGCAGGTACATTGAAATGTAGTTGGACCCTAGTATATTTACATCAATCCTTGACTTGTTGTGTGTAAGTGAATAGACATCTATTAGGATGGTCACCCCTATCCAACATTCAGATTTACAGTTGTCTCACAAGCTGTGTTGTGAGAGCTGCACTGTCTGGATCCATGAGTTTTTATTCACACCTCTCCGGGAGCTGCGATGCACTCTGCGGGGTCTACCCGTTCCCCCCAAGGGGCAGGGGGATGCCCTTGCACCATACATTAACGTCACGTTTGATGCACTTGACTTGCGTGTCTCTCTCAAAGTGTTGCCACGCCAACAGCATCCTCCATCTTTGTGATGGGGAGGGGGGTTTGTCGCCAAACGCCGGGTTGCCATGGCCGCTCTGACGTCTGCTCCTCCTCCGCCTCTTAAACACGCTCAGCATGGTTTGGGGGTTTGTGCCGTGTGCATCCCTGTGGGCTCCACCTGGGGTGGCGGATCTGTCATGCAGGTTTTTCCAGACCACCACCCTTCATCACCACTCCCAAGGTCCTGAAATCAGGTAACCTGGCATGGCTAGGTCCCTGCCTCATTCAAAGTCCCGCCCAATGCTTTTTTCTTATATATACAGTCAGGTCCATAAATATTGGGACATCAACACAATTCTAATCTTTTTGGCTCTATACACCACCACAATTGATTTGAAATGAAACAAACAAGATGTGCATTAACTGCATTTTGTGCAGGAACTGTTCTAAGCACAGGAAACACGTGCCACTTTACAGGCATACTATAGACACACCCAGGTATGATATTTAAAGGAATATTTTACTTTTTTTTCACTTTAAGCATTATTAAAATCACTGCTCCCGAAAAATTGTCCGTTTTTAAAATTTTTTTTTGCATTGGTACCCCCTGGGGCAGGATCTGGGTCCCCAAACCCTTTTTAGGACAATAACTTGCATATTAGCCTTTAAAATTAGCACTTTTGATTTTGAACATTCGAGTCCCATAGACTTTAATGGGGTTTTAAAGTTTGCGCAAACTTTCAGTCCGTTCGCAGGTTCTGGTGTGAACTAAACTGAGTGGTGTTTGGTTCATTCCTAGTGGGCGAGCCCAGGAAGGAAAAGCAGACACCAACATGGAGCCATGACTGATATGAAGGCAGAATCAACCTAACACTGGAGGTTTACTTTGGAGCAAAATGACTGACAATCTGCTAGGGCACAAGTATTAAGCCAGTAAAACAGGAGTCCAGAGATCAATGTAGTCAGAGGCAGAAAACAGGATCAGGAACAAGAAGGGAAGACAGCCAAGCAAAAGTCTTAAATAGGAAAACAAAGCAGAGCATATTTGGATATGTTGACCAAGGTGAAGGCACAGGAGCTTAAATAGCTAGCAGGCTGATTGATGAGCAGTATATGAACATCGGGTGAGTCACTGTGAAATAATGAGCATAGGCAATCAACCGACAGCTGAGCAGTCTGAGCTCTGAGAAGGGAGGGCTGAGCCCAGCCCTGACAGTACCCCCTTCTCAACGACCCCTCTCCATTGGAGGACCACCAGATTTGAGGGGAACACATCTATGGAAAGCACAGAGGAGGACAGAGGCACGTCCGAGAATGAGACCCAGGAGCGCTCCTCCGGAACATACCCTTTCCAATGAACTAGGTACTGTTTCGCCCACGGGACCTACAGGAGTCAATGATGGATTGTGCTTCATACTCTTCATAGTTCTCAACCTGTACTGGGTGAGGACATTGCATTGAGGTGGTGAAGCAGTTGCACACCAAAGTTTTCAAGTAGACATGAAATACATTAGAGATACACATATTAGAAGGAAGGCCTAAAGGGTAAGCCACTGGTTAATCCTGTGGAGAATACGGAAAGGCCCAATAAACCATGATGCCAATTTCAGAGGCAACACAGAGTCGGAGGTTGCAAGATGACAGCCAGACCCTCTCCCCAACTTGGTAGGAAGGCACAGGTAGGCATCTGCAGTCATCATAGAGTCTGTACCTATCATTAGCACATCGCAAGGACTCTTGGACCTGTACCCAAGTGGAATGAAGACCGAGGAGATGCTCCTCTAACATGGGAATGCACTAAGGAACCAATGAGTCAGGCAAAATGGATGGTTGGAACCCATAATTCACCATAAACAGAGACAATCAGGAAGCGGTATTAAAGGCACTATTGTGAGCAAACTCCACCCAAGGTAAGAGGTCTGACCAGTTGTTATGGTGGTTAGAAATATATAGCAACATATAAACTTCTCCAAGGACTGGTTGGCTCGTTCTGCAGTCCCATTAGACTGCAGGTGGTATGCAGAAGAGAAGAAAAGCTGAATTCCCAACTGTGCACAAAAGACTTGCCAAAACCTGGATACAAACAGGGTACCCCTGTCCAAGACTATAAGCTTGGGTAGCCCATGTAATTGAAAGATCTCCTGAGGAAAAATGGATGCCAGTTCTTTGGATGTGGGCAACTTCTTAAGTGGAATGCAATGTGACATTTTTGAGAACTGGTCAACCACTATAAGGATAACTGTGTTGCCTTGGGAGTTGGATAACTCCACAATAAGATCCATAGACAAGTGGTTCCAAGGCCTCTCTCCATTCTGTATGGGTTGTAGGAAGCCCACTGAAAGGTGTTGTGGTGTCTTACTCATAGCACACATGGAACAGGCAGCTACAAAGGCGGCTACATCAGCACAGAGACTAGGCCACCAAAATTGCTTGCAAATAGCACATATGAGTTGATTCTTCCCTGGGTGGCCAGCAGCCTTGGGAGAATGGTAAGTCTGGAGCACAGCAGTGCGAAGACTCTCAGGGACAAAACAGCAGTCACAAGGTTTCTCAGGAGGAGAATGGATCTGGGCACTCTGTCACCCAAAGATGAAGTGAGATTGGTACGAACCATAGCCAGAATATGATCAGGAGGTATCACAGGAACAGGAACTGACTCCATCTTGGAAGCGGAGGAAAACTGTTGCAACAATGCATCAGCCCTTACATTCTTAGTGCCGGGTAAGAATGAAGCTTGACAAGAAAAGAGCCCATCGTGCCTTTCTGGGAGAGAGGCATTTAGCCTCAGACAAGGATGTGAGATTCTTATGGTCATTCAGAATGAGAACAGGCACAGTGGTACCTTCGAGGCGATGCCTCCATTCTTTAAGGGCTAAAATCATCGCTAACAAATCTCTGTCCCCAATCTCATAATTGCACTCCACAGGTGACAATTTCTTGGAAAAGTAGCAACAAGGATGCATAGCACCTCCAGAGGTAGGACATTGAGACAGAAGGGTGCCAACTCCAGTCTCAGATGCATCAACCTCAAGGATAAGGAGTAGGGATGAGCTTCGAGTTCGAGTTGAACATGAGTTCGACTCGAACATTAGCTGTTCGCAAGTTCACCGAACAGCGAACAATTTGGGGTGTTCGCAGCAAATTCGAATGCCGCAGAACACCCTTTAAAAGTCTATGGGAGAAATAAAAAGTGCTAATTTTAAAGGCTTATATGCAAGTTATTGTCATAAAAAGTGTTTGGGGACCCGGGTCCTGCCCCAGGGGACATGGATGAATGCAAAAAAAGTTTTAAAAAAGTCTGTTTTTTCAGGAGCTTTGATTTTAATAATGCTTAAAGTCAAACAATAAAAGTGTAATATCCCTTTAAATTTCATACCTGGGGGGTGTCTATAGTATGCCTGTAAAGGGACGCATGTTTCCCGTGTTTAGAACAGTCTGACAGCAAAATGACATTTGGAAGGAAAAAACCCATTTAAAACTACTTGCGGCTATTGCATTGCCGACAATACACATAAAAGTTCATTGATAAAAACGGCATGGGAATTCCCCACAGGGAAACCCCGAACCAAAATTAAAAAAAAAAAATGACGTGGGAGTCCCCCTAAATTCCATACCAGACCCTTCAGGACTGGTATGGATTTTAAGGGAAACCCCGTGGCAAAAAAAAAAAAATAACGGCGTGGGGTCCCCCCAAAAATCCATACCAGACCCTTATCCGAGCACGCAACCTGGCAAGCCACAGGAAAAGAGGGGGGGATGAGAGTGCGCCCCCCCCTCCTGAACCATACCAGGCCACATGCCCTCAACATTGGGACGTTGCTTTGGGGTAGCCCCCAAAACACCTTGTCCCCATGTTGATGAGGACAAGGGCCTCATCCCCACAACCCTGGCCGGTGGTTGTGGGGGTCTGTGGGCGGGGGGCTTATCGGAATCTGGAGGCCCCCTTTAACAAGGGGACCCCCAGATCCCGGCCCCCCCTGTGTGAAATGGTAAGGGGGTACTTACCCCTACCATTTCACTAAAAAAACTGTCAAAAATGTTAAAAATGACAAGAGACAGTTTTTGACAATTCCTTTATTTAAATGCTTCTTCTTTCTTCTATCTTCCTTCATCTTCTTCTAGTTCTTCTGGCTCTTCTGGTTCTTCCTCCGGTGTTCTCGTCCAGCATCTCCTCCGCGGCGTCTTCTATCTTCTTCTCCTCGGGCCACTCCGCACCCATGGCATGGGGGGAGGCTCCCGCTCTTCTCTTCATCTTCTTCTTCATTCTCTTCTCTTCTTCCTTCTTCTCTTCTTCATTTTCTTCTCCGGGCCGCTCCGCATCCATGCTGGCATGGAGGGAGGCTCCCGCTGTGTGACGGCGTCTCCTTGTCTGACGGTTCTTAAATAACGGGGGGCGGGGCCACCCGGTGACACCGCCCCCTCTGATGCACGGGACTTCCCTGTGGCATTCCCTGTGACATCACAGGGAAGTCCCGTCAAGTCACCGTGCGTCAGAGGGGGGCGGGGTCACTGGGTGGCCCCGCCCCCCCGTTATTTAAGAACTGTCAGACAAATAGATGCCATCACACAGCGGGAGCCTCCCTCCATGCCAGCATGGGTGTGGAGCGGCCCGGAGAAGAAAATGAAGAAGAGAAGAAGAGAAGAAGGAAGAAGAGAAGAGGATGAAGAAGAAGATGAAGAGAAGAGCGGGAGCCTCCCCCCATGCCATGGGTGCGGAGCGGCCCGAGGAGAAGAAAATAGAAGACGCCGCGGAGGAGATGCTGGATGAGAACACCGGAGGAAGAACCAGAAGAGCCAGAAGAACCAGAAGAAGAAGAAGATGAAGGGAAATAGAAGAAAGAAGAAGCATTTAAATAAAGGAATTGTCAAAAACTGTCTCTTGTCATTTTTAACATTTTTGACAATTTTTTAGTGAAATGGTAGGGGTACCCCCTTACCATTTCACACAGGGGGGCGGGATCTGGGGGTCCACTTGTTAAAGGGGGCTTCCAGATTCCGATAAGCCCCCCGCCCGCAGACCCCCACAACCACCAGCCAGGGTTGTGGGGATGAGGCCCTTGTCCTCATCAACATGGGGACAAGGTGTTTTGGGGGGCTACCCCAAAGCACCCTCCAAATGTTGAGGGCATGTGGCCTGGTATGGTTCAGGAGGGGGGGCGCACTCTCATCCCCCCTCTTTTCCTGTGGCCTGCCAGGTTGCATGCTCGGATAAGGGTCTGGTATGGATCTTTGGGGGGACCCCACGCCGTTTTTTGGTTTTTTTTGGCGCGGGGTTCCCCTTAACCACTTCAGCCCCGGAAGGTTTTACCCCCTTCCTGACCAGAGCACTTTTTACAATTCGGCACTGCGTCGCTTTAACTGCTAATTGCGCGGTCATGCAATGCTGTACCCAAACGAAATTTGCGTCCTTTTCTTCCCACAAATAGAGTTTTCTTTTGATGGTATTTGATCACCTCTGCCGTTTTTATTTTTTGCGTTATACACGGAAAAAGACCGAAAATTTTGAAAAAAAATGATATTTTCTACTTTTTGTTCTAAAAAAAATCCAATAAACTCAATTTTAGTCATACATTTAGGCCAAAATGTATTCGGCCACATGTCTTTGGTAAAAAAAATGTCAATAAGTGTATATTTATTGGTTTGAGCAAAAGTTATAGCGTCTACAAACTAGGGTACATTTTCTGGAATTTACACAGCCTTTAATTTATGACTGCCTATGTCATTTCTTGAGGTGCTAAAATGGCAGGGCAGTACAAAACCCCCACAAATGACCCCATTTTGGAAAGTAGACACCCCAAGGAATTTGCTGAGAGGCATGTTGAGCCCATTGAATATTCATTTTTGTCCCAAGTGATTGAATAATGACAAAAAAAAAATTACAAAAAGTTGTCACTAAATGATATATTGCTCACACAGGCCATGGGCATATATGGAATTGCACCCCAAAATACATTTAGCTTCTTCTCCTGAGTACGGGGATACCACATGTGTGGGACTTTTTGGGAGCCTAGCCGCGTACGGGGCCCCGAAAACCAGTCACTGCCTTCAGGATTTCTAAGGGCGTACATTTTTGATTTCACTCCTCACTACCTATCACAGTTTTGAAGGCCATAAAATGCCCAGATGACATAAACCCCCCCCCAAATGACCCCATTTTGGAAAGTAGACACCCCAAGCTATTTGCTTTGAGGCATGTTGAGTCCATGGAATGTTTTATATTTTGACACAAGTTGCGGGAAAGTGACAAATTTTTTTTTTTTTGCACAAAGTTGTCACTAAATGATATATTGCTCACACAGGCCATGGGCATATGTAGAATTGCACCCTAAAATACATTTAGCTGCTTCTCCTGAGTATGGGGATACCACATGTGTGGGACTTTTTGGGAGCCTAGCCGCGTACGGGACCCCGAAAACCAATCACTGCCTTCAGGATTTCTAAGGGCGTACGTTTTTGATTTTACTCCTCACTGCCTATCACAGTTTCGGAGGCCATGGAATGCCCAGGTGGCACAAACCCCCCCCAAATGACCCCATTTTGGAAAGTAGACACCCCAAGCTATTTGCTGAGAGGCATGGTGAGTATTTTGCAGCTCTCATTTGTTTTTGAAAATAAAGAAAGACGAGAAAAAAAATTGTTTTTTTCTTTTTTCAATTTTCAAAACTTTGTGACAAAAAGTGAGGTCTGCAAAATACTCACTATACCTCTCAGCAAATAGCTTTGGGTGTCTATTTTCCAAAATGGGGTCATTTGGGGGGGTTTTGTGCCACCTGGGCATTCCATGGCCTCCGAAACTGTGATAGGCAGTGAAGAGTGAAATCAAAAATTTACGGCCTTAGAAAGCCTGAAGGCGGTGCTTGGTTTTCGGGGTCCCGTACGCGGCTAGGCTCCCAAAAAGTCTCACACATGTGGTATCCCCGTACTCAGGAGAAGCAACAGAATGTATTTTGGGGTGTAATTTCACATATCCCCATGGCATGTTTGAGCAATATATCATTTAGTGACAACTTTGCGCAAAAAAAATAAAAAAAATAAAAAATTGTCTCTTTCCCGCAACTTGTGTCACAATATAAATTATTCCATGGACTCAACATGACTCTCAGCAAATAGCTTGGGGTGTCTACCTTCCAAAATGGGGTCATTTGGGGGGGTTTGAACTGTCCTGGCATTTTATGCACAACATCTAGAAGCTTATGTCACACATCACCCACTCTTCTAACCACTTGAAGACAAAGCCCTTTCTGACACTTATTGTTTACATAAAAAAATAATTTTTTTTGCAAGAAAATTACTTTGAACCCCCAAACGTTATATTTTTTTTTAAAGCAAATGCCCTACAGATTAAAATGGTGGGTGTTTCATTTTTTTTTTCACACAGTATTTGCGCAGCGATTTTTCAAACGCATTTTTTGGGGAAAAAACACACTTTTTTACATTTTAATGCACTAAAACACACTATATTGCCCAAATGTTTGATGAAATAAAAAAGATGATCTTAGGCCGAGTACATGGATACCAAACATGACATGCTTTAAAATTGCGCACAAACGTGGCGACAAACTGAATACATTTTTAAAAGCCTTTAAAAGCCTTTACAGGTTACCACTTTAGATTTACAGAGGAGGTCTACTGCTAAACTTACTGCCCTCGATCTGACCTTCACGGCGATACCTCACATGCATGGTGCAATTGCTGTTTACATTTGACGCCAGACCGACGCTTGCGTTCGCCTTAGCGCGAGAGCAGGGGGGACAGGGGTGCTTTTTTTTTTCTTTATTATTATTATTTTTTTATCTTATTTTTAAACTGTTCCTTTCATTTTTTTTTTTAAAATCATTTTTATTGTTATCTCAGGGAATGTAAATATCCCCTATCATAGCAATAGGTAGTGACAGGTACTCTTTTTTGCAAAAACTGGGGTCTATTAGACCCTAGATTTCTCCTCTGCCCTCAAAGCATCTGACCACACCAAGATCGGTGTGATAAAATGCTTTCCCAATTTCCCAATGGCGCTGTTTACATCCGGCGAAATCTAAGTCATAAAATGCTCGTAGCTTCCGGTTTCTTAGGCCATAGAGATGTTTGGAGCCACTCTGGTCTCTGATCAGCTCTATGGTCAGCTGGCTGAATCACCGGCTGCATTTTCAGGTTCCCTGTTGAGACAGGAGAGCCAGAGAAAAACACGGAAGACGTTGGGGGGGGCATTCCCTCCCACTGCTTGTAAAAGCAGTCTAGAGGCTAATTAGCCGCTAGGATTGCTTTTACATGAAAGCTGACCGCTGGCTGAAAAGAATGATACCAAGATGATACCTAAACCTGCAGGCATCATTCTGGTATAACCACTCAAAGTCGTGAATGGCGTACCTGAAGACAAAAAAATGGTTAACAATAAAGCACAGTAAACGGTAAGGTATAAAAAATTGCAGACCTGAAAAACAAACGTGATAAAACATAATAACAATAAAACATTGCAGAATAGAATACAGTAAAAAAGAGCAGAACAATCGAGAGAGAGAATAGAGAGAGAAAGAACAATAAAACGACAACTATTTTTTTTTTATTTTATATTTTTGTATGTGTTTTTTTTTTTTTTTACACTTTTTTTTGTAGCTAACTTTTATAACTGTAACTGGTTCCAGGTTCGGGTCTCTCAAAATGCGATGGCATCTTGGGAGACCCTGTGAAAGTGCGCCTAGTCTGTGCAATGCTGTACCCTACGCTAATAGTCAACTAGTGCATGGTAGCGTTCAAAATATTCACCAATGCAAAGACCAGGATTGTCAGGACAGGAGGGACAATAATAGCGGGTGTCACAGACTTGCTGCAGACACGACATCTTTTTTGGGGGGGTTCGCTGGGTAGGGGTACTCGGGAGGACATAAAGAAAATGCCTCTCATGCAGCCGACTGCATTTGGTTGGGGATGTGAATGGGGGAAGTACGGGCGCTGCAGAAGCGGTGGGTTCCCAATTAGGATTGGCGAATGCAGCAGGAAGGGCACTATGGGCACGACGGGCCTGTGTTTGTCTTTTTGGTGGCAGCGGGACACTACTTGTGCTTGCCACCTCACCATCTTGAACTGCACTTATGGGACTCGCAACGTCACCACGTGTTACTGCAGTGCTGGTTTGACTACGACCGGGGTGTACTAGGCCGCTGGTGCTTGCCAGTTCACCAAAACGCTACCAAAAAACCTGTTAGCGATCGCAGGGATCAGGCCTGACTCTGCGAACGCTGCAGTTATGCGTTTAGTGTTTTGTAAGTGACAGTGATCGATCGATACTGCACTTGGGTGGGCTGGGCTGGGCCGGGCGGAGGGGCAAAACGCAGGTGCTAGCAGGTATCTGGGCTGATCCCGCTAACACTGCGTTTGTGGGAACCCTAAACTGCTGGGGACGCTAGTATAGATCTGATCAGATCAGATATTGATCCGATCAGATACTATACCACTAAGGGAGGCGTATTCTGCGTGCGTGGGTGTTAGCGGTACTGGCGCTAATCTGACGCTGCCTGGGGCTGGTGCTTGCCAGTTCACCAAAACGCTACCAAAAAAACTGTTAGCGATCGCAGGGATCAGGCCTGACTCTGCGAACGCTGCAGTTATGCGTTTAGTCTTTTGTAAGTGACAGTGATCGATCGATACTGCACTTGGGTGGGTTGGGCTGGGCCAGGCAGAAGGGGAAAAAAGCAGGTGCTAGCAGGTATCTGGGCTGATCCCTCTAACACTGCGTGTTTGGGAACCCTAAACTGCTGGGGACGCTAGTATAGATCTGATCGGATCAGATATTGATCCGTTCAGATACTATACCACTAAGGGAGGCGTATGCTGCATGCGTGGGTGTTAGCGGTACTGGCGCTAACCTGACGCTGCCTGGGGCTGGTGCTTGCCAGTTCACCAAAACGCTACCAAAAAAACTGTTAGCGATCGCAGGGATCAGGCCTGACTATGCGAACGCTGCAGTTATGCATTTAGTGTTTTGTAAGTGACAGTGATCGATCGATACTGCACTTGGGTGGGCTGGGCGGAGGCGCAAAATGCAGGTGCTAGCGGGTATCTGGGCTGATCCCGCTAACACTGCGTTTTCGGGAACCCTAAACTGCTGGGGACGCTAGTATAGATCTGATTGGATCAGATATTGATCCGTACAGATACTATACCACTAAGGGAGGCGTATGCTGCGTGCGTGGGTGTTAGCGGTACTGGCGCTAATCTGACACTGCCTGGGGCGACGCATATCACCGCCGGGCGATCAGGGGGCTAAACCTTTATTCGGTAATAAACGGCGGGTGCCCTGACACTATAAAAAATAAACGAACTAACCAGCGTCACCCGTAATAGTTATACGGTGATCAGTGGTGAAAGGGTTAACTAGGGGGCAATCAAGGGGTTAAAACATTTATTAGGTAGTATATGGGGGTCCCTGTCGCTATAAAACGCTGACGGAGAACCTAAATATTTACGTCCCTAACTAGCATCACCAGCGACACTAATACAGCGATCAGAAAAATGATCGCTTAGTGACACTGGTGACAGGGGGTGATCAAGGGGTTAAAACTTTATTAGGGGGGGTTAGGGGGGTACCCTAGACCTAAAAGGGGGGTAATACTCACTGCCCTAACACTGTAACTGTCACAAACTGACACTATGCAGTAATCAGAAAAAAAAAAATACTGCTAATGTCAGTTTGTGACAGGGGGGGGTGATTGGGGGGGGATCGGGGGGGGGATCGGGGGTGTAAGGTATGCCTGGCATGTTCTACTGTGTGTGTGTGTGTGTTGTGCACTCACTTGTCTTCTCTCCTCGGCGCTGGGACGGAAACTGCCAGACCGAGGAGAGATGACATCACATCCTCTGCCTGTGTGAAACTACACACAGGCAGAGGAGGATTCCCATTGGCTGGGAGCGATCGCGAGGGGGGGCCACGATCGGATGGTCTCCCCCTCGCCTCCCGACGCTTCCAGTCAAATGCCGACCGCCGCTGGCACCGGGGGGGGGTCCGATCGGACCCCCCGCCCGCGGGAGGCAGATCACGTACGGGTACGTGATTCTGCCTGCCCGTGCCATTCTGCCGCAGTATATCTGCGTTAGGCGGTCGGCAAGTGGTTAAAATCCATACCAGACCTGAAGGGTCTGGTATGGAATTTAGGGGGAACCCCACGTCATTTTTTTTTTTAAATTTTGGCCGGGGTTCCCCTTAATATCCATACCAGACCTGAAGGGCCTGGTATGGAATTTAGGGGGACTCCCACGTCATTTTTTTTTTAAATTTTGGTTCGGGGTTTCCCTGTGGGGAATTCCCATGCCATTTTTATCAATGAACTTCTATGTGTATTGTCGGCAATGCAATAGCCGCGAGTAATTTTTTTAGTTTTTTTTTTCTTCCAAATGTCATTTTGCTGTCAGACTGTTCTAAACACGGGAAACATGCGCCCCTTTACAGGCATAGTATAGACACCCCCAGGTACGAAATGTAAAGGGATATTACACTTTTATTGTTTGACTTTAAGCATTATTAAAATCACTGCTCCTGAAAAAACGGACATTTTTAAAACTTTTTTTTGCATTGATCCATGTCCCCTGGGGCAGGACCCGGGTCCCCAAACACTTTTTATGACAATAACTTGCATATTAGCCTTTAAAATTAGCACTTTTGATTATTCATGTTCGTGTCCCATAGACTTTAACGGTGTTTGCGTGTTCGAGCAAACTTTTTTCCTGTTCGCATGTTCTGGTGCGAACCGAACAGGGGGGTGTTCGGCTCATCCCTAATAAGGAGTAACGTAGGATAAGTATGTGCCAAAACAGGAGCAGAAACCAAGGCAACCTTAAGACTCTCTAAGGCCTTAATGGAATCCGGAGACCAATTCTGTGGGTTACCATCCTTTCTGGTCATATCAGTCAGGGGTTTGACCAGAGACGAGAAGTTACACATAAACTTCCAATAATAATTGGCAAAGCCAAGAAAACATTGCAGTGGACATAAACCCACAGGTCGGGGCCACTGTAGGACTGTCAACAGTTTCTCTGGGCCTATCGAAAAACCAGCAGTGGAAATGACAGGAATTTAACCTGTTCACTATGGAACTCGCACTTCTCCAGTTTACAATAGAAATTGTTTTCTCTTAGTTTCTGAAGCACACGACAGACATCTCTGTGGTGGCTCTCCAGGGACTATGAAAATATGAGGATATCATTGAGATAAACCCCCACAAATAACTGCAACAAATCCCAGAGGACATAGTTAATACATTTATTTGCGGTACTCCTCCGGCAGGGAGGAGAGTGTAGAGGTGCACAAGACCTTAGCCACTTTCTGAAAACATGTATTACTGCATTGTGGTGACTAGGGATGAGCCGAACACCCCCCTGTTCGGTTCGCACCAGAACATGCGAACAGGAAAAAAGTTTGTTTGAACACGCGAACACCATTAAAGTCTATGGGACACGAACATGAATAATCAAAAGTGCTAATTTTAAAGGCTAATATGCAAGTTATTGTCATAAAAAGTGTTTGGGGACCTGGGTCCTGCCCCAGGGGACATGGATCAATGCAAAAAATGTTTTTAAAAACGGCCGTTTTTTCAGGAGCAGTGATTTTAATAATGCTTAAAGTCAAACAATAAAAGTGTAATATCCCTTTAAATTTCGTACCTGGGGGGTGTCTATAGTATGCCTGTAAAGGGGTGCATGTTTCCTGTGTTTAGAACAGTCTGACAGCGAAATGACATTTTGAAGGAAAAAACTCATTTAAAACTACCGCGGCTATTGCATTGCCGACAATACACATAGAAGTTCATTGATAAAAACGGCATGGGAATTCCCCAAAGGGGAACCCTGAACCAAAATTAAAAAAAAAAAAAAAAAAAGACGTAGGAGTCCCCCTAAATTCCATACCAGGCCCTTCAGGTCTGATATGGATATTAAGGGGAACCCCGGCCAAAATTAAAAAAAAAATTGACGTGGGGTTCCCCCTAAATTTCATACCAGACCCTTCAGGTCTGGTATGGATTTTAAGGGGAACCCCGCGCAAAAAAAAAAAAAAAACAGCGTGGGGTCCCCCCAAAAATCCATACCAGACCCTTATCCGAGCACGCAACCTGGCAGGCAGCAGGAAAAGAGGGGGGGACGAGAGTGCGGCCCCCCCCTCCTGAACCGTACCAGGCCACATGCCCTCAACATTGGGAGGGTGCTTTGGGGTAGCCCCCCAAAACACCTTGTCCCCATGTTGATGAGGACAAGGGCCTCATCCCCACAACCCTGGCCGGTGGTTGTGGGGGTCTGCGGGCGGGGGGCTTATCGGAATCTGGAAGCCCCCTTTAACAAGGGGACCCCCAGATCCCGGCCCCCCCCTGTGTGAAATGGTAAGGGGGTACAAATGTACCCCTATCATTTCACTAAAAAACTGTCAAAAATGTTAAAAATGACAAGAGACAGTTTTTGACAATTTCTTTATTTAAATACTTCTTCTTTCTTCTATCTTCTGGTTCTTCTGGTTCTTCTGGTTCTTCCTCCGGCGTTCTCGTCCAGCATCTCCTGCGCGGCGTCTTCTATCTTCTTCTCCTCGGGCCGCTCCGCACCCATGGCATGGGGGGAGGCTCCCGCTCTTCTCTTCATCTTCTTCTCTTCTTCTCTTCTTCTCTTCTTCTCTTCTTCTCTTCTTCATTTTCTTCATTTTCTTCTCCGGGCCGCTCCGCACCCATGCTGGCATGGGGGGAGGCTCCCGCTCTTCTCTTCATCTTCTTCTCTTCTTCTCTTCTTCTCTTCTTCTCTTCTTCTCTTCTTCTCTTCTTCTCTTCTTCTCTTCTTCTCTTCTTCTCTTCTTCTCTTCTTCATTTTCTTCTCCGGGCCGCTCCGCACCCATGCTGGCATGGAGGGAGGCTCCCGCTGTGTGATGGCGCTCCTCGTCTGACAGTTCCTAAATAATGGGGGCGGGGCCACCCGGTGACCCCGCCCCCCTCTGACGCACGGGACATGACGGGACTTCCCTGTGGCATTCCCCGTGACGTCACAGGGAAGTCCCGTCAAGTCACCGTGCGTCAGAGGGGGGCAGGGTCACCGGGTGTCCCTGCCCCCCGTTATTTAAGAACTGTCAGACGAGGAGCGCCGTCACACAGCGGGAGCGTCCCTCCATGCCAGCATGGGTGCGGAGCGGCCTGGAGAAGAAAATGAAGACGAGAAGAAGAGAAGAAGAGAAGAAAAGAAGAAGAGAAGAAGATGAAGAAGATGAAGAGAAGAGCGGGAGCCTCCCCCTATGCCATGGGTGCGGAGCGGCCCGAGGAGAAGAAGATAGAAGACGCCGCAGAGGAGATGCTGGATGAGAATGCCGGAGGAAGAACCAGAAGAACCAGAAGAACCAGAAGATGAAGGAAGATAGAAGAAAGAAGAAGTATTTAAATAAAGGAATTGTCAAAAACTGTCTCTTGTCATTTTTAACATTTTTGACAGTTTTTTAGTGAAATGGTAGGGGTACTTTTGTACCCCCTTACCATTTCACACAGGGGGGGCCGGGATCTGGGGGTCCCCTTGATCGCAGACCCCCACAACCACCGGCCAGGGTTGTGGGGATGAGGCTCTTGTCCTCATCAACATGGGGACAAGGTGTTTTGAGGGGCTACCCCAAAGCACCCTCCCAATGTTGAGGGCATGTGGCCTGGTACGGTTCAGGAGGGGGGGGGCGCACTCTCGTCCCCCCCTCTTTTCCTGCGGCCTGCCAGGTTGCGTGCTCGGATAAGGGTCTGGTATGGATTTTTGGGGGGACCCCACGCCGTTTTTTTTTTTGGCGTGGGGTTCCCCTTAAAATCCATACCAGACCTGAAGGGTCTGGTATGGAATTTAGGGGGAACCCCACGTCATTTTTTTTTTTTTTATTTTGGCCGGGGTTCCCCTTAATATCCATATCAGACCTGAAGGGCCTGGTATGGAATTTAGGGGGACTCCTACGTCTTTTTTTTTTTTAATTTTGGTTCGGGGTTCCCCTTTGGGGAATTCCCATGCCGTTTTTATCAATGAACTTCTATGTGTATTGTCGGCAATGCAATAGCCGCGGTAGTTTTAAATGAGTTTTTTCCTTCAAAATGTCATTTTGCTGTCAGACTGTTCTAAACACAGGAAACATGCGCCCCTTTACAGGCATACTATAGACACCCCCCAGGTACGAAATTTAAAGGGATATTACACTTTTATTGTTTGACTTTAAGCATTATTAAAATCACTGCTCCTGAAAAAACGGCTGTTTTTAAAAAAAAATTTTGCATTGATCCATGTCCCCTGGGGCAGGACCCAGGTCCCCAAACACTTTTTATGACAATAACTTGCATATTAGCCTTTAAAATTTTGATTTCACCCATAGACTTTTAAAGGGTGTTCCGCGGCATTCGAATTTGCCGCGAACACCCCAAATTGTTCGCTGTTCGGCGAACTTGCGAACAGCCAATGTTCGAGTCGAACATGAGTTCGACTCGAACTCGAAGCTCATCCCTAGTGGTGACCAAGAAAGAACCTCAGTGTGAAGCCAATCAAAACAGGGTTTGTGCCTCTGTAACCAAGGATAACCAATAACCACTGGAAAATGAGGCGAGGAAATGACTTGGAATTGGATTATCTCATGGTGAAGAGCCCCTATGGCTATGGTCAACGGAGCAGTCTCATGAGTCACATGGGCAGGCTGTAGAGGTCCCCCATCAATAGCCTCAATTGCAAGTGGAGTGGCACGAAGCTGCAGTGAATTTGAGAGCTGGCAATTAGCCAACAGCTGAGCGGCCAGCTCAGAGAAGGAAGTGCTGAGCCAGCCCTGACACACTGCTCACCTGGATCCTCCCACCGTGGCTGCTCAGGTACAACCAGTGTTGCAGGCCATCCCTGCTGCTGCCTTGACTATTACCTCTATAAGAGGTATGTCTGGTTCCGCCCCACTTCCCCAGTGATTTGGGGGCAATTCAGTTCAATGCAGATGGTTTCTCAACCAAGTTTAGATATACTTTTGAGATGCTGCCCCAGGCGTTTCCCACGGATAGAAGCAAAGTACTGTTCGTGATATCTTTGCTTTCTGAAAGAGCCTTGGCCTGGGCTAACCCTCTATGGGAGAGGCAAAAACCTGTTGTCTTGAGTTACCCTGAGTTTCTGGCCTCCTTTAAAAGTGTATTTGACAGTCCTGCATGCTCCACTTCTGCTGCCAAGTGCCTCATGTCCATCAAACAGAGTATGAAAACTGTTGCCGACTATGCCATTGAGTTCCATACTATGGCAGCAGAGGTTGCTTGGAACAATGAGGCCCTCATGGCTGCTTTTTCTCATGGTCTCTCGGATTCCATCAAGCATAAGATAGCAGCCCGAGATATACCCACTGTGCTGGAAAGCTTGATCTCGTTTGCCATTCTCATTGACTCCAGACTCACAGAAACACTTTCTTTTAAGGAGCGCTTGCATAAGCCTCCTGTACGTTTGCTTCCGAGCTTTGCAGTCCCACCCGTGTCTCCCTCACCTCCCATGCCTCCTGGTATGGAGTTGGTCAGTGAAGATGAACCCATGCACTTGGGCTTCACGCGTCTCTGCGGATGAGAGAGCATTTAGGAGGAGGGAGAGATTGTGCCTTTATTGTGGCCAGGCAGGTCACTTTTTGAAGTCTTGTCCTACCTGTCCTGGGAACACCCGAACCTTGAGGTCCTGTCATGGACAGACCTTAGGTGGCGTTGTGTCATCCCCAGTTATCCAGAAGGATAAGGCCCTGGTTTCGGTCACTCTTTCTTGGGCTAAGTCGTCTATCGAGATACAGGCTCTAATCGACTCTGGGGCTGCAGGCCTGTTCATTGATGCTGCCTTTGTATCAAAGCATTCGATTCCACTGCAGCTGCGTGACACTCCACTTACCATTGAGGCTCTTGACGGGAGACCTCTACAGCCTGCCCATGTGACTCATGAGACGGTTCCATTGTCCATGGCCATAGGGGCTCTTTACCATGAGATAATCCAATTCCAAGTGATTTCCTCTCCTAAGTTTCTGCTGGTTATTGGTTATCCTTGGTTACAGAGGAACAACCCCTCTGATTGGCTCCGTTTTGAGGTTCTCTCCTGGTCACCACCGCAGTATAACATACTTCCGGAAGGTAGCCAAGTTCCTGTGTACCTCTTCACTCTCCTCCCTGCCACTTTCTCTGGGTTTCATCCGCAAATCCTTGTCTCCTGCTGGTGCTGGTTCCTGCTTTGTGAAGAAGAGGAGCGTCGAACTGAGACCTTGTATTGATTTATAGGGGTCTCAATCGTTTCACAATTAAGAATGCCTACCCAATCCCATTGATTACAGAGTTATTTGACCGCCTCAAGGGAGCAGCAGTTTTCACTAAGCTTGATCTGAGAGGGGCTTACAATCTCGTGAGGATTAAGTAGGGCGACAAGTGGAAAACTGCGTTTGATACCAGAACAGGCCATTTTGAGTTTCTCGTAATGCCTTTTGGCCTTTGTAACGCCCCGGCAGTTTTCCAGGAATTTATTAACGATGTCCTCCGAGATTTGTTGCAGTTATGTGTGGTGGTTTATCTCGATGATATCCTCATATTTTCCAAGTCCGTGGAGAGCCACCACACAGATGTTTGTTGTGTGCTTCAGAAATTAAGAGAGAACAATCTCTATTGTAAACTGGAGAAGTGTGAGTTCCATCGGGAACAGGTTAAATTCCTAGGCTATGTCATTTCCACTGCTTGTTTTTCGATGGACCCAGTGAAACTTTCGGCAGTCCTACAGTGGCCTCGACCTGTGGGGGTACGGTCCGGAGGAACGCTCCTGGGTCTCATCCTCAGGAGTAGATGCTCCTTCCCTCCTCCGTGATTTCCATAGACATTTTCCCCTCAAGCCCGGTGGTCCTCCGAGGGTGAGGGGTCATTGAAGAAGGGGTACTGTCAGGGCTGGCTCAGCCCTTCCTTCTCTGAGCTGGCCGCTCACCTGTCGGCTAATTGCCAGCTCTCATCTCTCGCCACAATGAACCAGCTGTTGTGGATCTGTTCATCAGTCCAGCCTACTTAAAGGTCTCCAGCTCACTTCATTCCTGCCTTCGCCTTGGTCACATCACAAGAAGCCATCTCCTGCATTCCTGTTTAAAGACTGGCTTTGCTGACATCCCTTCTGGCTCCTTATCCTGCTTTCTGTTCCTCTATTTGGATCCCTGACTTCTGGCCTGGCTGATTACTGATATGGTTACTGAACTCTGGCTTGGCTGATTACCCAATCTGGTTACTGAACTCTGGCTTGGCTGACTACCCGATCCAGTTACTGTACTCTGGCTATGCTTTGTCTACGCTTACTCTATTTACCTCTTTATTTGTATTAATAAACAAGTGTGATTTTACTGTACTTCTGTCTCAGTCTGGTTCATGGTTCCTGACACAGTGCGCATCAGGAGCTTCTGTAATGCTATGGCAAACTGCTCCATGCCGTGATCCTGCTCATCCAATATGGAAAAAATATTACCAACAAGTGGATTGCCTGCATCTTCTGAATTCATGGCCTTCGCCTACTGTCAGGAACCATGAATCAGACTGAGACAGAAGTGCAGAAAATTACACTTCATAATAGAATGGTAAAATGGTAGAAACAGTGCAAATATAGTCAAAACATAGCCAGGGTTCAGTAACCAGAGCAGGTAGTCAGAACAAGCCAGTAAAACAGGAGTCCAGAGATCAATATACTCAGGGGCAGCAAACAGGATCAGGAATCAGAAGCAAAGTCAGCCAAGCAAAGGTCTTAAACCGGAAAACACAGCAGAGAGTATCCGGATATGTTGACCAAGGCCAAGACACAGGAGATGTGATCCAAGCAGCTTAAATAGCCAGCAGGCTGATTGACGAGCAGCATATGATCATCAGGTAAGTCCCTGTGGAATGATAAGTATAGGCAATAAACCAAAAGCTGTGCAGCCCGAGCTCTGAGAAAGGAGGGCTGAGCCCAGCCCTAACACTCGTGGAGTGAAAAAAAAAATTATACATATTATACAGTCAGGTCCATAAATATTGGGATATCAACACAATTCTAAAAACTTTTTCGCTCCATACACCACCACAATGGATTTGAAATGAAATGAACAAGATGTGCTTTAACTGCAGACTTTTAGCTTTAATTTGAGGGTATTTACATTCAAATCAGGTGAACGGTGTAGGAATTACACCAGTTTGTATATGCGCCTCCCACTTTTTAAGGGACCAAAAGTAATGGGGCAATTGGCTGCTCAGCTGTTCCATGGCCAGGTGTGTGTTATTCTCTCATTATCCCATTTACAAGGAGCAGATAAAAGGTCCAGGGTTCATTTCAAGTGTGCTATTTGCATTTGGAATCTGTTGCTGTCAACTCTCAATATGAGATTCAAAGAGCTGTCACTATCAATGAAGCAAGCCATCATTAGGCTGAAAAAACAAAACAAACCCATTAGAGAGATAGCAAAAACATTAGGTGTGGCCAAATCAACTGTTTGGAACATCCTTAAAAAGAAAGAATGCACCGGTGTGTTCAGCAACACCAAAAGACCCGGAAGGTATAAATATAAGGAAGGACCGTGCTTAGGTTATTATAAACAGGTGGCTGCCTCCCCTAACAGGGCTCCCCTAAGAGGGCTCTGGGAAGTAGATATATAAACAAACTTTATCCCAGGTTTACACAACAAACAAATTAAACACCTTCTCACCACACACTGTATAGCTGACTCAAAGGTTAAATCATTTGAATCTTTACAATCAGAGTGGGGTGAGCCATTTCCCGAACTATGGTTCTATTTGCAATTAAAGGAATTCCTGGTAAATAGTATACATAAATTACAATATTGCCCCCCAATGACGCTTCTAGAAAAATTATGTCTCACGTTCCAAACACCACGTCTCTAGCTTACTCTTGGCTAACCCAAAACATATCGGCTAATAGTAAGCACAAGGAGAACTGGGAACGAGATTTGGGAATCACAATTACAGAAAAACAATGGGAAAAGGCATGCATTATGACGCACAAATGCTCACTGAGCTCTAAATACCAGGAGATCTCCTATAAAATACTCACCCAATGGTATATTACACCGCAGAAAACTGGGAGATGGTTCGCCACAACACCAAACACCTGTTGGCGTTGTAAAAATCTTGGGTACGTTTTTACATGTTTGGTGGGAATGTCTGGCAATCTGTGCCTTCTGGGGAGAAATCCAAAAATGGATCAAACACATCACTGAAACAAAACTTGAACTGAACGCTGCTATTTGTCTGATTAATCTTAACCCTCTTTCCTTAAGCAAATACAAAAAATCACTTACCAGACACTTACTACTAGCAGCTAAAACCCTCATACCCCTACACTGGAAATCCACACAAATCCACACAAGTGCCAAAGATCAGGGAATGGGTAGACAGAACACAATACATATATAAAATGGAAGAAATAGCGGGCATGAAAAAAGAAAACAGTGATAACCGCCCGGACGTCACGCCTGCTGTCATCCCCCGGCGGGGTTAGCCGGCTCACATATCGAGAGGGCGTTCCGCTCCATGCTGTGAACGAACCGTACGGAAGGAAACAGATGCAGCTGCACGGCCGTCCATCCATCCCAACGAACTATACTATCTGGTTCAGGGTGTGTGAATAACCATACCGGGACAGTGTTCGGTACTGTTTACAGCGACCAGTGGAGCAACTAAACATACAGAGGCTACTGCTATCCGGCATTACATAAGGATTCCCAACCGGGACCCGGGAGTGGTAACGTACACAGCCATCTGTATATGTAGTGCTGCTCATGCAAAGTATTGTCTGTTCCAACCATAGGATAGCTACATGTAGAAGTACCAACACCATACCGGACTACTGCATATGACAGCAGTACAGCGGTACACTACCTCGAATCCTGGTTACCACAACCCACCTACCTCACATGGAAGGCCGGCATATTTTTACCACCCACACACATTGATGTCCCAGGACTCATCCCGGCATCCCTGCCCACGGTCATTCTACCTCTCTCCCCCATAGCCCCCGTCCCTTCCCCACCCATCCCACCACCCCTCCCCCCCCCCTCCCCCCATTCCACTATTTGAGCCACCCCTCCCCCGGGGGTATTGATGTCTGCATAGCGAAACCTCATTCAGCAATTGCTGTATACTCCTCATTGTCGGTTTGCGCAGACATCAATAGCATTGACGTCCGGACTGTTGTTTTTGTATGTCCTGTTACATGTTCCCCATGTCTGTGTGTTTTTCGTTTTTGATCAATCCAGGCTTTGATCAAATTTTACTAGGGCAAGGTCATTCTATGGTCAAGCTGCTGCATATTTCTTCATGTTTTTCTACTGTGCACCAACAATAAATAATTTTCTTTGATATATATATCCTTTTTATTGCCTTTCCAATAAGCCCCGCTGTTTTTTTGGTCCCCATCTGTCTGGGACACATCTTTTGGTTTATTGTCATTAGGGGTTGGTGGGCAATCATAAGGTTTAGGTCACGGTATTATATACATGTCCAGAGACAAGCTTCTATATTTATTTATTGTTACATGATTATCAACTAATTATGGAATGACTTCCCAAACATGTTACAATTCTGTCCCCTATACTTACCATACAAAGATAAGTTACCTCTAGGCCCTGGCCTATTCACATCCTTACGTGATTTTCTCGCACCTATGGAAATATGTTACACATAGATTTTAAACTTTGCTCCCTTTAACCCTTCTTCCTTGCCTGTCCCCCCCCCCCCCCTTTTCCTTCCTTCCTCTCCTACCTTTTTACTCCTTTGCCCTTTTCTATCCTCTGCCACCCAATTTTTAATTTTATATATTTAAGTATAAGACGATATTTCCCCCTTATTCTCAAATAATTTCAATTTGCTATAAACATCGCACTGGTCATTAAACTGTTGTACCTGTTTGTTGACAATTGTAAACATTAATCTTCATGTTTTTTTTTTTTTTTTTATGTACTGATGTCTACTGTAAGATTTCTTAAGCTGCAATAAAACGTTTGATTGAGAAAAAAAAAAAGATATATAAACAAAAAATGGGGTGAATGGTGCTACCTATTAGCTAAAGAACTAAAAAATTGGATAGAAGGCTAAGCCTAAAAAGGGGGATGTATGACAAAACTCAACACCTATTATCCTAGCTAAAGGAATCCACAACAAGACCTATAATGGGGTGGGGTTAAGGAGTCTGTGCAGGTAGAGATGTGTAGAGGGCAAGGGCCTCAAAGATACCTCAGTGGAACAACTCCACCCAATTATCACCCATAAAGGACTGCCCAAACAGTGACTTAATGGTGGTGATACAAAGTGAAAAATGGGGGGTAAAAGGTCCTGGAATCCACACTCACCAAAGTTGCAAACAGCAAATAGCGTACCAGCCGATTTGTCAATATGTGACGGGATACCTGCCCTAAAAGCAATGGCACTATATCAACAACAGGAAGAGGAGACAAGGGAGTCCCCAGAAAGCAAAAAAGGGGAATGGTCAACTACGGCTTATGGTACAAAAATGCAAAAATGCTTTATTAAGGGTGGGGGGGTGGAGGTATTTACATATACAAAAAATTCCAAATATATGTAAGATAAACAATGTATCTAAATAACACAGTCCATCTCACTACGCTAAACCAAAATTAAAAACCATGCTGCAACATTGATGAATAAAACTGCAGAGCGTGCCTGCAGGCCAAAAACGCATGCAGTGTCCATTTGAATCCAAAGAAAAAAGTATGGCACCAAACATTACTTGGGGTAAGCTACTGATGGGATATCAAGTCTTATGTGGTCTAGTAGATAAATAGAAATGAGACAGTAAGCGGCGCTGCCCTCTAAAAATTAGTGAGTAGCAGGAAAATATCATAAGCTCTGCATCTATTGCAAATATTTCTGATATGTGAGATTCCACTAAGAGCAATGAAAAACGTATTCTAGGCAGTATAGCGTCACAGACCATTAATGCTTACAAGTAAATAAATAAATATGTTCCCCCATCAGGGCATAAGTGTTAGCAAAAATGATAAAAACCAAAGTGAGTAAAAATATCAAAAATATCAAAAATATTGGGACAAAATGGCGTCAAGGGGGACGTAATCCCTATATAAAAATCTGTGTTCCACGTGATATCAAGGTGGTGTGTGTGTGTCACTATAATGTGAAGGTGCAAAATAATTTAAATAAATATTCAAAGGTATTGGGACACTAATAATAAATAGATAAATGGTGAGGAAGATAAAATAACTATAGTAAATCTGTGTGGTGATTATGTATCCCCTCGCGTGTTCAACAAACCATAATAATAATAATAATTGGTAAAGTGAAATATGGTGCTCAAATAACCAAAAGTATTGGGACAATATGGCGCTAATGGGTGTGGGTGATAACAACTTAATCCTCCTATACAATAAAACAGATAATACTCCTAAGTGCTAATAGCCAGGTATTATTCATCTACTGCCATATGTAAATTATATTTATATACTGTTGTTTCTAATTAGTTCAAAATTGCTCTTGTTTAAAACTGGTATTAAGGTTAAAAATCCATATATAAAATCCATGGGGATCACATGTAATTAGGCAGGTAGGAGCAAACAGGGTTCAGCTGAAATGCTTATTTATTTCATCCAGGAAGGTGCAAAGTGGTGACTTCTGTGCAGTTTTTCAAAAGGTGACTTGAAGTGACTTGCAGTGCTCGCCCCCTATGCTACCCCACTCACCAGAGATAATCACCCCCACAGGGGTACCAAGCGACAAAGTGGGTGCCTGAGGGTGGATGGTTGTTCAATTCCAAAGTACTTCCGTTTCTCTGCTGCTTTCAATCCTTATGGCTGTCCTTGGTATGTTGTGTACTCTGACATATCATACTGCTCCAGCAGTGTAACCTTAAGATGTTAATTACTCCAGGTATCCAGGGAGAGAGAGAAACACAAGGGGCTGCCTTCGTGAAGTATGTCAAAGCTTTTATTCCATCACAACAAATCCAATCCACAAAAATTTTTTGTAAGCCACAATGAACAAGAAAGACAGCGCTGTGAGCAAGAAGGGAACCGGCAGCGAACTAACAGCGTGCGTCCCAGCTTGCGTTCCAGCGTTCACTTCCGGGTATGACGTGTGAGCGTGACTCCGCCTGACGGGAGTCAGGCGGAGTCACGCTCACACGTCATACCCGGAAGTGAACGCTGGAACGCAAGCTGGGACGCACGCTGTTAGTTCGCTGCCGGTTCCCTTCTTGCTCACAGCGCTGTCTTTCTTGTTCATTGTGGCTTACAAAAAATTTTTGTGGATTGGATTTGTTGTGATGGAATAAAAGCTTTGACATACTTCACGAAGGCAGCCCCTTGTGTTTCTCTCTCTCCCTGGATACCTGGAGTAATTAACATCTTAAGGTTACACTGCTGGAGCAGTATGATATGTCAGAGTACACAACATACCAAGGACAGCCATAAGGATTGAAAGCAGCAGAGAAACGGAAGTACTTTGGAATTGAACAACCATCCACCCTCAGGCACCCACTTTGTCGCTTGGTACCCCTGTGGGGGTGATTATCTCTGGTGAGTGGGGTAGCATAGGGGGCGAGCACTGCAAGTCACTTCAAGTCACCTTTTGAAAAACTGCACAGAAGTCACCACTTTGCACCTTCCTGGATGAAATAAATAAGCATTTCAGCTGAACCCTGTTTGCTCCTACCTGCCTAATTACATGTGATCCCCATGGACTTTATATATGGATTTTTAACCTTAATACCAGTTTTAAACAAGAGCAATTTTGAACTAATTAGAAACAACAGTATATAAATATAATTTACATATGGCAGTAGATGAATAATACCTGGCTATTAGCACTTAGGAGTATTATCTGTTTTATTGTATAGGAGGATTAAGTTGTTATCACCCACACCCATTAGCGCCATATTGTCCCAATACTTTTGGTTATTTGAGCACCATATTTCACTTTACCAATTATTATTATTATTATGGTTTGTTGAACACGCGAGGGGATACATAATCACCACACAGATTTACTATAGTTATTTTATCTTCCTCACCATTTATCTATTTATTATTAGTGTCCCAATACCTTTGAATATTTATTTAAATTATTTTGCACCTTCACATTATAGTGACACACACACACCACCTTGATATCACGTGGAACACAGATTTTTATATAGGGATTACGTCCCCCTTGACGCCATTTTGTCCCAATATTTTTGATATTTTTGATATTTTTACTCACTTTGGTTTTTATCATTTTTGCTAACACTTATGCCCTGATGGGGGAACATATTTATTTATTTACTTGTAAGCATTAATGGTCTGTGACGCTATACTGCCTAGAATACGTTTTTCATTGCTCTTAGTGGAATCTCACATATCAGAAATATCTGCAATAGATGCAGAGCTTATGATATTTTCCTGCTACTCACTAATTTTTAGAGGGCAGCGCCGCTTACTGTCTCATTTCTATTTATCTACTATATAATTGTACCCTTATGGGTACCAATTAGAGATAGGCAGCAGCCCACACTTTTATCCTAAGCGCGGACACTCTCTCTTATATATCTTATGTGGTCTAGTATTGACTGTGCATCAAATTGAGCAGTACTGAAAAGAAACTACATATATCCACATAGACAAGACCTTACATAGCTGAATTAGGTGGGGTTTTTAACCCTCTGTTAAAAGGAAATCCTCCACAAGCAGCTTCCAACCTCAGTGCACTAAATGTGTGTGTATACACCAGTTGTTTTGGAAATAGAAAGACCAGCGTTCCTGTTACTAGGTATGTCCAGTGCACAAACACTATTTCCTCAATGCAGCATATAAGGAGCACAGGACAGACCACTCCAAAGAAAGGGCTTAGTCTCTTTTCCAATCTAGACCAGAATGATATTTTCACAGTTCATCAGTTTCAAGTGTGTCAATCCATGCAGGGGGGTGAATGGCAAACAGATGCAAAGACTATTGATAAGCAGATAAGGGGGGAAAGAGAAACTGCGCTTTTGGGCTCTCACCACTTTCAATTACTGGGGATGTCCTCAGACTCTGCTGTCTTGCTGTTTGGCATGGAGTGTGTCACAGTCAGTTCAGAGCAACATTCAGTGTGTAGTTACAGCACACCATTCTCCTCAATTGTAGACACTGCAGACTGTGTGATCACATGACCAGTCACATGGTTAGGAAAAGACCAGGAACCAGGAACTTTGCATTCAATTGCTGATGCTGAAATAGCTTGAAGTATGGTGCTGTATGCAAATCACAGGGAAACCCTTTTACAATGCTGGAAAACGAAGCATGTTGAAGGCCTGCTGACAAGCCCTGCAGGGGCTGCGTTAACATTTTGTACGCCTCTGCGTACTTCTTCAGAGCAACTTGGCATTGAATTAAGGTTGATTTAAATAGGGAACACTGTCCAATCAGATCAAACCATGCCAAATAGCTATTTACTGCCATCTTGTGGTCACATCAGGTAATGCAGTCAAAAAAAAAAAAAGGAAAAAAGGTGCCAATCAGTTGCTCAAACAAAAAAGTACTTATTTGCAAGGGGGGAGAAAGAAATACAATCTCATATATCACCAGGCATCAAGTAAAGAGCGCAATAGACATTGTAATACATTTCCTCATAAAGTGGAATGGCCCTCATGGTCAGAATTAAATTATATCAAAAACAACCAAAACAGATACAAGAAAACCAAGAGATCAATCGGGGAGCCTTTATAAAACACTTCAAACCTAATGTTTATGGTTCTAGAAAGACACTCAGGCTTAGTTCGTGGTTCATGCCATTAGGTTGAAGAGTACCAAGCCTGAATATCCATTTTTTCTCTTTGCGTAGGAGTACCCTGTCAAAGTCACCCCTACGGTCTGCCAGAGAAAGGGAATAAAAGCCCTTTACCCTCAGACCTGTGGTTTTGCCCTGATGAAAATCCAAAAAGTGTTGAGCCACTGAAGTTTCTTCCTTTAGCCTGATACTCTTCAGGTGTTCCCCGAATCTAACACGCAGCTGTCTCATAGTTTTGCCTATATACAATTTATGACATGGGCATTTGAGAACATAGAGTATTCTAGTTGTGGCACAGTTAATGAAAGACCGGATCTCAAATTGTTGACTACCATCTGAATTTCTAAAGGTTTTTGAGCGGTCCACATACTTGCATGTGCCACAATGGCCACACGGAAACATGCCGTTGACCCGAGGCATATCAGTGAGCCAACTTCTTTTTGAGGGCCGTACAAACTCAGATTGCACCAGCATGTCATTGAGGTTTTGGGCTCGTTTAGCAACCATTGACGGCCCCTCACCGATAATTTGCCTCGACCCAACAGCCTGCAACAGTATGTGCCAATGTTTTGAGAGGATTGTATTCAGCTGGTGCCACTGGGCCCCATAGGGGGTGATAAATCTCACCAGTCCCTCATTCTCCTGTTGTGTCTTTTTCTGGGGTAAGAGGAGGTCAGCTCTCCTCTTATGTCCTGCGATGCTCATTGCTCGCTTGAGTGTATGGTGGGGATATCCCCTTTCCCTGAATCTCTGGTAGAGTTGTTTAGATTCGGAAAAGTAGTCCTCCTCAGTAGAGCAGTTTCTGCGGATTCTCATTAACTGTCCAACCGGGATCCCACGTATCAAAGACTTGGGGTGGTGGCTATCAGCCTGTAGTAATGTATTTGCGGCTGTTTCCTTTCGGAAAGTACTAGTAATCAACCTACCACCCTCAAGTCGGATAGATAGGTCCAGGAAGGAGAATTGCTGGGGATCCGCAGTATAAGTTAGATGTATATTTCTAGTGTTATTTTCTAGCTCTGCCATAAACACCTCCAGTTCATCTGAAGTCCCTGGCGTCCTGATATTTCTGTTTTTTTCTTTGGATTTTCATTACACTGTTTTGATTTAAGGTCTATTTGCTTCTAAATATTTGGTATTATTCATTATTTTTGCATATATGGTTTTTGCATTTATACATTTCACTTTGTATCGCCACCATTAAGTCACTGTTTGGGCAGTCTTTTATGGGTGATAATTGGGTGGAGTTGTTCCACTGAGGTATCTTTGAGGCCCTTGCCCTCTACACATCTCTACCTGCACAGACTCCTTAACCCAACCCCATTATAGGTCTTGTTGTGGATTCCTTTAGCTAGGATAATAGGTGTTGAGTTTTGTCATACATCCCCCTTTTTAGGCTTAGCCTTATATCCCATTTTTTAGTTCTTTAGCTAATAGGGCCATTCACCCCATTTTTTGTTTATATATCCACCAAAAGACCTGGAAGACCATGGAAAAGAAATGTGGTGGATGACCGAAGAATTCTTTCACTGGTGAAGAAAACACCCTTCACAGTTGGCCAGATCAAGAACACTCTCCAGGAGGTAGGTGTATGTGTGTCAAAGTCAACAATCAAGAGAAGACTTCACCAGAGTGAATACAGAGGGTCCACCAAAAGATGTAAACCATTGCTGAGCCTCAAAAACAGGAAGGCCAGATTAGAGTTTGCCAAACAACATCTAAAAAAGCCTTCAAAGTTCTGGAACAACATCCTATGGACATATGAGACCAAGACCCACTTGTACCAGAGTGATGGGAAGAGAAGAGTATGGAGAAGGAAAGGAACTGCTCATGATCCAAAGCATAGCACCTCATCAGTGAAGCATGGTGGTGGTAGTGTCATGGTGTGGGCATGTATGGCTGCCAATGGAACTGGTTCTCTTGTATTTATTGATGATGTGACTGCTGACAAAAGCAGCATGATGAATTCTGAAGTGTTTCGGGCAATATTATCTGCTCATATTCAGCAAAATGCTTCAGAACTCATTGGACGGCGCTTCACAGTGCAGATGGACAATGACCTGAAGCATACTGCGAAAGCAGCCGAAGAGTTTTTTAAGGGAAAGAAGTGGAATGTTATGCAATGGTCAAGTCAATCACCTGACCTGAATCCGATTGAGCATGCATTTCATTTCCTGAAGACAAAACTGAAGGGAAAATGCCCCAAGAACAAGCAGAAACTGAATACAGTTGCAGTAGAGGCCTGGCAGAGCATCACCAGGGATGAAACCCAGCGTCTGGTTATGTCTATGCGTTCCAGGCTTCAGGCTGTAATTGACTGCAAAGGATTTGCAACCAAGTATTAAAAAGTGAAAGTTTGATGGATGATTGTTCATCTGTCCCATTACTTTTGGTCTCTTAAAAAGTGGGAGGCACATATACAAACTGTTGCAATTCCTACACCGTTCACCTGATTTGGATGTAAATACCCACAAATTAAAGATGAAAGTCTGCAGTTAAAGCACATCTTGTTTGTTTCATTTCAAATCCATTGTGGTGGTGTATAGAGCCAAAAAGATTAGAATTGTGTTGATGTCTCAATATTTATGGACCTGACTGTATATTCTTTGCAGGGGGAGAGGCTGAAGAGCCTGGAGTTTGGTTCTGCAGGAAAAACTGGGGATCCTATTCTATGTACAGGTGAAAAAAAGGTAAGAGTAAGAAGACAAAATAAAGGGGAATCTATTCTATGGGGGACCTGCCCTGGCCTTCTCTAAAGGGGGATCTATATGGGTTATAGAGGCTATACTAAGTCCCTTCCCTTCATGACATTGTCAAAAAAAGGGGAGGAGCATGGGTGACCTTAAAATTATGCTTCCCCCCCTTAAAAAAGTTCTGTGTACACTCATAAGTTGAAGTGAGCACTCTAACTTGTATGTCTAAATTGACACTGATTAATGAATCATGCTGCATACAATTGCATCATTATCCCAGGAGAGTCTGTGCTCTTTCCCACAGTGCTCCTGTATAACCACCCTGAACTTTACTGTGGATGGTTGGGTGTCTGGATGACAGCCAGAGCTTGACAGCCATTTCTCTGCTTGAGGAGACTTTATAACAAGACAGTTTTCCTTACAATAGGAGTGAATGATACATGGTACAGTGTTTAACTTCCACACCTTGGAACTGTGCATTGCCTTTTTATTCCCAACAGAGGATTAGTATTAAGTGTGATGCTTCATGGAGACTGAACTACATTAAATCCCCACTGTGGGTGAATATAGCAAGCTCACACAATACCATAGGTGGCACAGCTTTACCCTTAATCAATTACCAACCACAACATTTTCTTTTATTTTGGCTGTATGACTGTATCCAAATACATACCATAATGACATTAGTCACTGCTCACAATCTCCCACCAACTGTCAAATTGAATGATGTCACTGGATATGATGTGCTACCAACTGTCACTCTTATTATCTCACAGGCCTCACACCTAATAATATCCAACAACTGTCACACCCAATCATATTCCACATCTGTCATACCTAATAATACCAAACAATTGTCACACCTTATGTCAGGACCTGGGCTTGAACCTGGGATCTCTTCTGTGTCTGGATTGATTATTCTCACTGAGCTATCCAGGATGCTGTACAGCTACCTGCCTGATCTGTTGGACAATCCTGCCTGATCCATTGGACAACCTTGTGTCTTCATTGCTGTTGAATCTTGAAATCCTTGCTCCTCCCATGAACTTCCTATAAAAGCCTTGCCTCTGCACTTCATGTCGCCAGATTATTGTGGTCTTTTCCTGCATACTACTTGAGCTACTGCTATTGCTGTTTGGAAGCGACTTTGGCTTGTGACCCCGACTACGAAACTCTCCTTCTGCATTGATCTTAGCTTGTGACCTCAACTACGAAACTCTCTTCTGCACCGACCATGGCCTATTGACAAAATCACTGATCATTGATCTACCAATTCAAACTTCTTATCTTTGGCAGACCTGAGAACTGAGCTTGCCTGACGTTATTGGCCATTAGTCTCAAATCATTACAGGTATTCTCCTAACACCATATAATATCCCACAACCGTCACACCTAATAATATCCCACAACTGTCACATCTAATTATATCCCACAAATGTCACACCTAATAATATCTCACAACTGTAACACCTAATAAAATCTCACAACTGTCACACTCACTCATGTCACTATACATAATCTGTCACCAACTAGCATAAGTGTTCCTGTTTGGTCACATTAGATCAGACACCATTTATCCAATGGACAACTGCCTGATAACTGCCATTTATCCAGGAGCTCTGCATATAAGAAACTTTCACATGTACAAAATTACCGCAATCAACAAGCTTTACCAACTCAAAAAATTATCCCATTCATAAACAGCATATTTGCTAGTATATCTTAGTGTAGCACCCTCTAATGTGCTATTAGAATGGCACAGGCAAATTCACAATGGTAAAATGAGTTTTTAATCTGGTTCAAGAGTTTATTTCAGGTCAGACTTGGATGACTCATACAGGCAGGTCTCTGGTGCCTCCCCCTGGTTCTGGGAGTTTGGAGAAGTTTCTAGAAGCTGGAGGGTGGAGGTGAGGAGGATTGATCTGCTAACTTAGGGGAGCTTAGCCAATCTCCAGGCAGTGGGCCTGGCATGGGGCTAAGCCAACACTTAGGTATAGATAAGTCATGCTGGCAGGGGAGTCGGGTGGAAGATGGAGTGCTAAGGAAACTGTTGGTGGCCCTAGAGGGGAACCCCTGCCTGGGGAGCACTGGCTTGGGCTGGAGCTCGGGCTGGCTTGGGAGAATCCTGACAGCAGTGCAGTTTGAAAGGAATCTTACCTAAAAAGCAGCGGGAGCAAGGAGGACAGTGTGAGTATGTCAGCATGTTCAGGGACTCACAAGGGGAAAGATTGCCACATGTAGCAAACCTTTATGGAAGCTTTGTGCTTAAATGTTTCCTCTCCCTTGCCCTGGGATATTTTCAGTGCAGCCAGGTGGGCTGGTAAAGAAGCAGCCAGGTGGGCTGGTGGTCACTATAGTCAGTAGAACTAGGATCAGTGTCTATAGAGGATTGGATATACTCCTGGATGTTGCTTACTACACAAAGTACTATTTACTAAGGGACTAGTCTTTAAGGGGCTTTAGCATTTTTCATCTTAAGAGACTGTCTGTGCCCAGAAAGGAGGACAGTTTAAGACCTTGTAGATAGGAAGGAAGTTGTCCCTGTTTTTTGTTCTTTGATTCAAGTTGGGCATCCCTTACATCCCTTCACCCACCTAATTTGTTTCCCCTAATAAAACATAAAAACAAAGCCAAGGGGCTGACTTCTGGTCTTTGGTTGCGAGCAGAGAATGCATGTTGCCTTGCTGTGCAGGAATAGGAGAGCCAGTGACCACCAGCTCCTGTGTGGGTAGAGCTACTTTTAAAATAAGGCTAAAAATGTTCTATCATTTTCTATAAACCATATTAAAAAAGAAAACATTTAAGTGATTTCTTACTTTGCCTTTTTTCCAGAAGAAGGGATTACTCTTATTGGGAAATGTTTCAAGCACAAAGTCTGGGCTTCGAATCTTGGAAATTCTGAACAAATTGGCATAACCTTTAAAAAAATGCCAAATTTGTAACCTGAGATCAGTTTGAACTTCTCTTCTCTCATTAAAGTAGATCTTGCCTCCGGCTGGGTCCTTGTAATGAAGATTTCTCACAAATTTGTGCAGCTTTTCATAGAAGACAGAAATGGATACATTACCATATATAGTAATAAGAGTTCTGGAATTAAAGTTTAATTTAAAAAATATAAAAAGTGACAGAGTTACATTCAAGATACTAGGCGGTCTTTCTATAAACGTGAATAGGAATGAATAAATCAAGACAATTACGGTACTTATTCTTCCCTTTTTGATTATCCTGCAATGTCTCCATGTACATCTCTCTGATATGAAAAGAATTCCCCAACCCAATAATCCAGAGAATCATCAATCAAGATTGGACAGATCCCTATGTACTGAATATATTTAGGAGGATCAATCAATTAACATTTTCCCGGCTATAAAGACCTGTATACACAATAAGAAAATTGTCCAAAATCTACTGTCCGAAGCCTGATCAGTCGAATTTCTGAACGTTAGTATGGTGCTTCCAACAACCAATTTTGACTATTCGGATGACAAAAACTGTAGTTGCAAGCTAGAAAAAAATTTACATGCATAAACGCAACGTCAAATTTTTGCAAATTGTGTATAGTTTTTGTGCGGAAAAAAAATATTATAAAAACCCACGCATGATTGGAAGCCACAAATGACTTGAAACAACCCAGGAGAAGTTGTCCAGGAAAACTAGAAATTATATTCCAGAAAGAGCTTTTGTCTCATGTCTATTAAAAGCTTTTTTTTTTTTTAAAAAAAAGGAATCATAGCGTATTTTTTATGTGACAAGAATTCATCTAATGATGGGCAGTATAACATTTATTTGATTGTAATAATATTGTTGTGTGTCATCTTTTCTTATTTTAAATTGTGGCCAATATACATGGTAAATGTTGTTGACTTTTATTATCCATAACACCATTCTCCATGTTATCAAGTTTAACTGATTAAACGAACTAAACATTTTTTTGTATAATTCTCCTTTAAGTGGGCATGGCAGGGTATTTATCATATACCTACATACTTTTGCTAATAGGTGTCCCTTGTTCCTGTCGCAAAAAAAAAAAAAAAAGTTACACGAAATGCTCTTTTTCAGCATTAAAAATGATGCAATATATCCACAATTAAAACAAAAATAATATAGTGCAAAAATGAAAAACACAATAAAAGTCCAAATATGCAAAGGAAGTCCAGGAACTGCGATCATTCCGAAGTATGCAGATATTCCTCTCACTTGCAGGTAGAAATGCAATTTGTGCCTTAAAATAATAAATGTGCAATCACCACCACCACCCACCTCTGAGTGAATTGGCCACTCACCTCAAGGAAAGACCCACCAGGGTCTATTCAAGCCGTGTTTACAAGTATAAGAAGATCCTCAATAGTCAGGGACATCAGCTCTGATAACTAAGAGGACACGCTCTCTTTGGGAAACAAATTCTCAAATGTTGCTCAAAATATATAAGAAGAGTTCATTGCGCAATAACATTTAAAATATGATTTATTAAAACATAAGAATTGTGCACTCATACTTTCCACATCTTGTATAAATGCAAGTAATATATCCAAACTGCGAGCTCCTTGCCTCCTCACCGCTAATTCCAATGTACGAGACACTGGAAATGACGTCACCAGCTCCATCTGATGCGTTGCGTCACTTGACATGTGACTTCTTCGAAGGGATAGGAGCTTAGCGATAGTATAATATGACCTATGCAGAATGAACATTTGTGTTAATTTTTGAGTCGTGGACAGTGACACCTGTAGTATCGCAGAGAGAGCCTCCGCCCATTGTGAATCTGACAGAGGGCCAAGATCTTGTTCCCACTGTGTCCTGCCCGGAATCACTATCTTTTCTTTAATTTTTCTGCTTAACGTCTCATAAATTTTAGATATGAGGCCCTTCTTTTTCCCATCCTTTTTGAGCAATGGTATTATTTTTGACTTATTGAGCTTAAATTCCAAAACGTGCCTGAACCTGTATGGCATGTCTAAGTTGCAAGTACTGGAATTACTTCTGTCTAGGTATCTCAAATTCCTCAGATAGTTGGGAAAATGATTTCATATTATGAATAAATGAATTAATGATTTGTAAAGCACTGCAATGCGAACTGAATCGCCTCAAGGCGCTAATGCGTTTTGTGCTGTCATCTTCTTAGAAGAGGAAGGTCTTGAGTTTTTTCCTGAAGGCCAGATGGTTTCCTTCCAAGCGGATGTGAGTTGGAAGAGTGTTCCATTGCCGAGGTCCCTGGACTGCGAATCTTCATTCTCCTCTTGCTTTGTAGTGGTATTTGGGAATGAGGAGGTTTTGGTTAGATGATTGCTGATTGCGATTGGGTGTGTAGTGTTTTATTTTCTCTCGGAGGTATTGAGGGGCGTTACCTTGTATGAATTTGTGGGTGAGGCAGAGGGTCTTAAATGTGATCCGCTTCTTTACGGTTAGCCAATGTAGGCTCCTCAGGGATGGGGAGATGGACTCCCAGGGTTTTTTTCCTGTTAGCAGTCTTGCCGCCGCGTTTTGGATGGCCTGTAGGCGCGCAAGCTGATATTGGGGTAATCCTATGTAGAGCGAGCTTGTGAAGTCGAGTCGGGAATTGATGATTGTTTCAACTACTGCTGCTTTGTCCACTTCTGGGATGAAGGGGATGAGTCTGCATAGCAGGTGGAGGAGATGGTGAGATCCGCTAACTACTGATCCTATTTGTGCATCCATTGTCATTTCTGAGTTAAAGATAACTCTGAGACTCTTGGCTTTGGTGCTCGGAGAGATGGTCTGTCCAAAGATGGTGGGCGGTGTCCATGGAGTCTTGGTTTTGGGATTTTGGTTAGCGTGTAGGAGAAGAAGTTCTGTTTTTGACCCGTTGAGTTTGAGGGCACTAATGGTCATCCAGTCATCTATCAAAGTGAGGCATTTCTCTAATTGCTGATGGTGGTCTTTTTGTCCGGTGATGCGAAAGTAGATTTGGGTATCGTCAGCGTATGAGTGGAAGCAGAGGTCTGATTTTTTGATGATTTTGAGGAGTGGGCGGATGTAGATGTTGAATAGCACTGGCAACAAGGGTGAACCCTGAGGGACTCCACAAGAGATTGTTCGGGTTTCAGAGGTGAATGCTCCTAGTTTCACTGTCTGAGAGCGATTCTCTAAGAAGGATGCAAACCATTTTAGACTAGAATCTGTGGCTCCTGCTACTTCTGTGAGGTGGACAAGTAGACTATTGTGGTCCACTGTATCAAAGGCTGCACTGAGGTCTAACAGTACCAGGAGGCATGATTCTCCATCATCTGCTGCTTCGAGGGCATCATCCCATATTTTTAGAAGTGCAGTTTCTGTGCCATGGCCTGGGCGGAAGCCTGATTGTAGAGTGTCCAGAAGTTGATGCGTATCCAGGTGGCATTGTAGCTACGGCTTTCTCCATAATCTTGGAGACAGTGTTAAGGCTTGTTATCGGTCTGCGGTAGTTAGGGTCCTTAGGGTCGAGATTGGGTTTCTTTAGCAGGGGTTTGACGATGCCTTGCTTGAGGGTGGTTGGCACAATCCCTTCTTTGAACGACTGATTTATGAGGTGTGTTATAGTGGGAGCGAGAATGTCAGAGCATTCTTTAAGGAGTTTCGTGGGAATGATGTCGTTTGGTGATGTGCTGCCTCGAAGGCTTCTCATAATGTCTTTAGTCATGTCAGTGTTGATTGGGGTCAGGAAGAAGTCCGGCGGTTGCATGATGTTCGTGTTGATGTCTTCTTTTTGCTTTTGTTGGGTAAGGTTGGTTGTTTTTTTCTGTTGAATTGATTTCCGAATGTTGTTGATTTTGTCAATGAAGAAATGTAATAACTCATTGCAGAATTCTTGAGTATCATTTGCTGGGGGCTCTAAGCAGGTTGGGTTCATTGACTGGGCGACTATTTTGAAAAGTTCCCGCAGCCGGTTTAAGGCAGTTGAGATGTGTTCGAGAAATGTTCTTTTTTGGCTTTGAAGATTGCTTTGTGGTATCTCACAGTGAGTACTTTGTAGTTTGTATGGTTTTCCTTGGTAGGATTTCTTCTCAACGCTCTTTCAGCTCTTCTACGTTCTTGCTTGAGAAGGGTGAGAGTGCCATTAAACCATCTCAAGGTTTTTTTTGCAGATGAGTGTTCTGCGTTTTGGCGCTATGGAGTCTGCTGTTTGTAGTAATGCCTTATTTATGGAGTTCAGTGTTTGTTCCATTGAGAGGTTTAAGTCTAGCGATTGTATTTTGTTTGATATTGTGGTTTTGAAGAGTTCAGAGTGCAGTTTCTTCTGAGCTCTGCTCCAGTGTGTTGTTGTTGCATGTTTCTGTTTTTGGAGGGTGATGTTAGTGGTAATTTTATTTATTTATTTTTTTTTCTTGCCACCTTTTTCACATCATTGTAGCTTTGTTTGCGGATATACAAATCATTTATTATCAAAAACAGTGTAAAAAAAATTCATACTAGAGGTCCTAACTTTATCTTTTACCCCAACACTACCCCAAATAATCCCCCCCACCCTTACCCCCGCACCTTTACCCCTTCTCCTCCCCCCACCCTCCCCCCCACACTACTGTGCACCCTTGGTTAACCTTGTTCTCTTCAATCAAATCTGGTTTTCAATCCCTCAGTAATACTCCACCGTTTTTTAAATTCCTTCCAACACTGCCAGTTGTTGTTTTCTCCTATTATGTCGCCATCTCTCCTATGACTCCCTTCCTCCAAAAAGTGAATACCTTCCACTTCATTGACCCACTCCCATATTGATGGGCATTCTACCTTCTGCCACTTTTTTGGGATGATTTTTTTAGCCGCATGAAGCAAGTGTGGCACCAGGGAATCTTTATACTTTTTGACCTCTCCTCTTATTCCATGATGTAATACTATCCAGGGGTCTGCTTTTACTTTTATCTTTGTTATTTGCTTAAACCCCAATATTTTTACCCAGTATCTTTTAATTTCAGGACAGTCCCACCACAAGTGGGCCATATTTCCCACTCCTTTACATCCCCTCCAGCATTCCGATGTCTTATCCCTTTGGTATTTACATGCTTTATCTGGGGTAACGTACCAGCCTGTCAAGATCTTATAATTAATTTCAGTCACATTGGTGTCAATCGACGAGCCATGAGTCAGTTCCAATATTTTTCTTAAAGTGTTGCTATCTATCTTCGATCCTAATTCTCTTTCCCATTTTATGATGTATGGAGGTACCTCCCTCCTACCCACCGTCAGCCCCATTTTATAAATTTTAGATATTATACCCTTAGTATTATTCGCCAGACACAGCCTTTCCAACTCTGAAGGCTCCTTTCCCGACCTTATTGGCTGCGGCAGGCGATCAACAAAATGGCTTAACTGGAGGTATCTCCATCTATCTATCACCCAAGCTTCCCTATTGTGCTTTAACTCGTGAAATGAAACAATCTTCCCCTCTTTTATTATGTCTCTTAGTTGTGCCTTTTCATTCTTAATCCAGTTACCTCCTATTTTCATTTTCCCCGGTGCAAAATAATAATTTTCCCTAAGTGAAATTAAGGGGGAGTTAAATGTCTTGTTTATTTGTTTATGTATTGTGTCCCACGCTCTAATAACCACCTTCGTCAATGTGTGTGTGTTTCCATTAAATGATCTATAATGTGGGGGATTCCAAATTATGTGTCCTAAATGTGCCTTACTTAAATTATTTTCTATATTCACCCATCTCTTGTGTTTATTCTCTCTGACCCACTCAATCGCTCTTGACACCAATATTGCCTTATAATAGCCCTGAATGTCTGGGACTGCCAGACCTCCTTTTTTTTTTCCTGTTTTAGAATATCAAAAGAGACTCTAGCCCTTCTGTCTTTCCAAACTATTTTCATTATGATTGAATTGAGTTTCCTTAAATAAAACTGTGGTATTGCCAGTGGAAGGATCTGCAGCTTGTAGATGATTTTTGATAGCAGGATCATCTTTATAGCATTAATGCGGACTAACCACGATAATGGTTTACCCGTTATCCTTTTACTCTCGGCTTTTATTTCGTCAAGCAGTGGTATAAAATTTGATTTAAAGATCTTCCCTAATGAGTTTTCTAGTTTTATGCCCAGATAGTTGATTTCTTTTTTCCATGTAAATTGGAATTCTTTTTTCAGCTTACATTCCTCTCTTTCACCTAAGTTAATATTAGTTAGTGGTGATTTTAAATTTGATGGCGTGGTGGTCCATCCATGCTAGTGGTGTGTTGTTGAATATGTTGATGTCCATATTCTGTTTGAAGACGAGGTCTAGAGTGTGTCCTGAGCCATACATGGGAGTATTTATCAGCTGTTGAAGACCTAGTTCTTCCAGTTGGTTGATGCAGGCGGTCGCAATAGGGTCTTGGGTAGAGTTTGCCCAAAGGTTGAAATCCCCAAGTACCAGAAGGTTTTTGGTTTTTAAGGTGTGCATTGAAATGAATTCAGTGAGTGGTGTAAGGAGATTGGTCTTTGGTCCTTGTGGCCTGTAGCATAGTAGTATGTGAATGGTGTCTCGGGGTGTTGTTTGAAGATGCAGGGGGAGTATCTCCATGAAAGGCACTGAGTTCTGTGAAGTTGGTTTGATGAAGGCAAGGTGCAATTTGAAGATCACTGCTAGGCCTCCTCCTTTTTTCCTATTCTATGCTTGGTTAGGATGCTGTAGTTCTCAGGCACTAATTCAATTAGGATAGTGTTGCAGTCGGATGTTAGCCAGCTTTCCATAATGAAGAGGCAATCTATGTTGTTTTCGATGATGAAGTCATGGATTTCTAGTCTGTGCTTGACTGCAGATCTGGTGTTGATCATGGCGCATGCTAGTTGTTGTGGTTGGATTGGTGTCTCCCTGTATTTGATGTTTGCTTGTAGGTTGGTCCTTAGTAGTTTTTCTTTTTTAAGTCTTTTTTGAGTGGCGGTTGGTAAAGTTGAAACGATGTTTCTTAGTCTGTGGAGGGCGTCCGCTGTGTACTTGAAATTGCACATGGTAAAAAGCACAAGTTGCTGATGGGGGGGATGGAGGCTACCTATCGCCCTCCTGTTGATCCAGAGGAAGGCAAAAAAAAACCCTAGCTGAGCTGGCCAATTGCTACAGCAGAGGAAAAATTCCTTCCTGACCTCCGAGGGGCGATCGGACTCAAGGACCCTGGATCAAACTGCTAGGGTACTCCGTGGGCTTACCTGTACAGGATGGTCTGGAGGATGATGGGTGAGGGGTATGGGGATCTGGTCGCTACTTACTGGTTGGAATGGTGCTGCGCCTGGGTCTAGGAGGATCTAAGATGGACGCTGGTTAGGTCCAGAGTCTCCAGTGGTAACCTGTGCCCACGCAGTGAGGTCCAGTGTCGAGGAGGGGGTGATCCAGGTGTAGGGGCACCTAGGCCCGCTGGATAGGTGTTGGAGGGGTTGAGGTGGCTGGCTGGCTGGATCTAGGCCACAGCCATGGTCTGTCCCCTGAGTCTAACAGCTAGAGAACGGGGGGGTTTGGACGGCGGCTGCGGTGGTGCCCCTGGGGGTTGGTACCATGGTGGGGGGTCAGTTGGATGGTGGTCCTGCCTGGAGGTGGGCCGGTGCAGGCCTGAGGGGGGCCAGGAGGGACCAGGTCCTGGTATTAACCTGCTGGTGGGGGTCCGGGGATGAGCTCCAAGTGGAGGTAGTGGATTGCGGCTGCACTGGGTGGACCAAGATGGACTACGGGCTAGGCTCCAGCCGCGGGCTGTCCTGATTCTCAAACTCCCAAGGTGGCTAGGTCCTGTTCGTGGATGGTGGGGTAGGGTCCCGGTGCTACCTGCTGGGGTGGTCCAGGGATGAGCTCCAGGTGGAGGTGGTGGTAGCTGTCTCACAGGGTGGACCAAGATGGCAGACTGGCTAGGCCCGAGCCGCAGGCTTGCCTGATGCTAAGCTCCTAGGTGCTGAGGTCCCGTCTGTGGATGGTGGGATTGGCCCTGGTAGGATGGAGCACCCAGGCTAGCCGATGGAGGCTGGGGGTGAGCGGCGGTGTGAAGATATAGGAAATATAGGAAGCATATCTTTTTATAAATTCAGGGTTCCTCTTCAATATGAAATTGTATTCTCATTTAACTTGTTTTTGTTTCTAATTCTTTTGGTATTGCAACACATGTGGCTGGGTTGACCATCTAAATGTTCTGCCAATGATTCTCGGAATATGAGATAGTTTAAGATGTTGACATAGAAAGTCCCTGTCTAAAAGCCAAAATAACTTCTTCCAAATAATTATTCTTCCTTTCTGTCAAAACAACTTATCAGTTTGAAATATTTTGGGTTATGATGACCCCTAAAAGTTAATCTTTCTGGCCAAACCGTTAGCCAAGCCTGTGTTGAAATATTTAATGAAATGCATACTTGTGATGTGTAACTTTGGGCTTGTGCCCGCCTTAAGATTACTGTATAACCCTTCTCTATAAATATCTGAAATCATTTGTAATCGGGACCACTCCTGACTTAGAAGGATGGTCCACTGTACAGTGTATATTCTTGAGTAAACCTATGTGAGACGTATGCAGCTGGCGTTGATGTCCTTTATTTCAAGGTTCAACTTTACATTGGTGACCCCGACGTTTCTTCTTGTTTGCATCTCCACCACCGGCTCCCCACCTTCTTCAGAACAGACAGCAGCAATGAGGCCTCAGGTGAGAAACTTTTATTTTCTCATGATAAATACTGTCTTTTCTGTGCGGTGTGGAGGGGTCGGTTGAGGGAGTGCAGCCACAGAAGGTAACACGTTTCCTATTTTGATTTTGCCTGCATACTTGTCTCTGTATGGTTGCTAAAGAATGTTAAAGGTACCTATTATAATTTAAAGCATGCTAAGTAATGATCATTTTAAGCGCTTGCCTTTTTCTCCTTGTCTCCAGAAATGACAATATATATATATATTTTATGAAGGGATGTATAAATGCAGGTACCACAATTTCTAGAGAGTGAATAGAAGTTTTGGTGGTGGTGTTGTTTTTCTTTGTGTATGATTTTTTTTGTATGTTTTTTTTGCGCATTTGTGGTCCATAGGCAGATTGGTATTGCCTTCAGCGGATATCCACAAGTGAGGTGAATGACCTGCTGTGTGTTCTCTGGGGTAGGGAGTCTAGATAGGGACTAGCCTATTGCCACTCAGAAAGGAGACGTCCTTCTGAGAGTAGAACGAGCGAGATATCTCAACTTATGTACTGGGCTGCTGGTACACAGCCATAATGTTAAACGGTGGAGCTCTCAGTCCCGGAGTTCCAAATTATTGTCATTTCTAAAGAGACTAATGAGAAATTGTGATAAATATGAAAAAAAAATGTTTTGCCTGTCATGAATACATTTGGGTTAACAAAAAAGAAAAAAAAAAGTTATTGAAAATAGCAAAAGCAACAGAGCTAAGTATTGTTAAATTGCAACCAAGTGCTCCTATCATCAAAATGATGGTGACTGGAGACCCAGATGCCCTGAAGCATTATGTAAAATGGTAAAATGGTGTAAACTAACAAGAAAGGAGTATGAAGAGGACCCATCTAAATGGCCGCCAGAGGGATCCTCTAATACACCTACAATTGATGCATTGTTTAAACTGCTTTTTAAAAGGTTAGATTGTGGGAGGTTTGAATGTTTAGCAGCCTGGGAAGAGTTATCTTGGAAAAATATAAAACTACCCCAATATAAAATGTGTTCCGAGAAAGCTGCTTTACATGTAGAAAATAAGGATAAAATACCCAATGATTGGGTTTCCCCTTATGACTCAATAAGAAGGGAATTATTAGGAGCATCTGCACCTATGGTATAGCAAGTGGAGACTACAGGAGGGTAGTAAGTTAGTGATGATAGAGGAGAGGCGTCTGGTTATCAGCAGACCACTCCAGCTATTATGATAGAAACTCCACAGTATAGACACATAGGTAAAATTGTTAATAAACAGTATTCCCCACATTACCGTAGAGAGGAACCATTCTATGATGTAGATGGTACAATGAGATTTGAAAAAGATGGGGAACTGTGGCAGTACACTCCAGCAAGAGCAGATGCCTTAGCAAAATTTAATAAATTAAGTAAATTGGGTACTAATACTCCTCCAGTAGGGTGTTATAGAGATCATGCCTCACCTGTATTAAATAGGCAACAGGTGAAGCGGATGGGATTACTATCCCAGCACACCCCAGAATATAGACTAAGGACAAAAGAGTATTTTAAATCCAAATTAGAACCATTTGGACAAATCCCCTTGAGAGAGGTAGTTTTACCGGGGGAGGAAGATGACCAGGGTAATTACACCACAAGACTAGGAAAAGTTTATGTCCCCTGGAAACCTAATGAGATTAGGGCAATTGTTACTGATCTGCCCAACTTAGAGAAATGTTAAAAGAAGTGGTATAAAAAGTTGATGTGGATAGAGAAAACGCAACAAGTTACATATATGATATGTGAATCTTGATTGATTGAGCAGTGTCAGAAAAGTATGTGTATGTATGGAATGTATTTGCAAGATATGCGAGCATTGATAGATGTTGTGCAAAAGAAAGGTGAGGATGTGTTGGACTACTGGAATAGATTCAAAGATGCTATTCAGAAGCATAGTGATTGGATTCCAGATGATGAAAGTGATATGAAACGACCAGAGTTGGTGAATGTATTGGTGGATGGAATGTTGTAGGGAAGAAATAAAGCTTCGTACAGTGGCATGGAGAAAGAAACCTGCCCCTGAATTAGTTGAGATTTCTCAAATAGCTTATGAAGTGTGGAAAAAAAAAAAGGGAAAGACATGGTAGAAAAGAAGAAAACAAAAATAATGAATATACAACTACCAGAGGTTAAAGAAAAAGTCCCAAGGGGGTACCAGTATCTACAGTGCAGGTAGCACCTCAGGGTGTACCAGTAGCCCCCCCCCCTTACCCACCTTCGGGAGTGATATATATCTCTAATTATGGGGCGCCACGGCAAAGACGTGGAAATTGGAGACAAAATGAGGGACAACGCATTAACCCTAGAATTCAGTCCCGATACCAACAAATCATCCTAAATAGAGTAAGGCTCCCAACTCTGCAGCCTCCTGCCCTCCCCACTTGCTACAAGTGTGGATTGAGTGGGCATATAGCCAAGGACTGTAGGGAGCGCTAGGATAAGCTGGGATGTGGTGACAATATAGATGACATATTTTATCAAGCTTTAGCAGTAATTGAAATTGATTCTGTTGATGAACCAATGGTTGAAATAAATGTAAACGGTATTGATTTATGTGGACTCATAGACACAGGGGCTTCACGGTCTCTTTTAAATGATCGAGTTTCTTTGGTTGGAGTAAGTAATAATATAATCTCAGCAAGGGTTACACAACCTATACCGGTGACATTGGGAGAGCATCCAACGGAACACTCAATTGTATTGTCTCCACATTCCCCCTGTAATTTATTAGGAAGAGATCTACTTTCTAAAATGGGGGTAACAATTGCATTATCTCCGGATAAAACTGTCATTGACATACCACATAGGTTAAAAGATGAAGCAACTGGTTTGTTGTTTATGCCTTTATTAGTAGCGGATATGGAGGGAGGAATTTTAGAAGAAAAAAAATTAACCCTTCTATATGGGTAACAGGAGCGAACACTCCTGGTCTTATGAAAGTTGCCCCTGTACGGTTAAATAGAGACCCTACATTGCCAGTACCTAGACTACCTCAATACCCCTTTTTTCCTGAATCAGTTGAAGGTACTAAACCAGTAATAGGGAAGTCACTACAGGAGGGTGTTCTTACTCCTTGTAGGAGTTCAGCTAATACACCAATTTATCCAGTTCCCAAACCTATAAAAGCAGGAGAGGATACTTGCAACAATACCTCCTTCAGCAACTCACTTTACTGTAATTAATCTTGTCTCAGCCTTCTTTAATGTTCATGTTCATCCTGATGAGCAATGATTGCTAGCCTTCACGTTTGAGAAAAAGCAACTTAACTGGATTAGATTACCAATGGGATATCATGATTCCCCCAGTTGTTTTTCTCAGGCGCTCAAGGATAAATTAGATGAGTGGCAGCCACTCATGGGATCAGTATTAGTGCAATATGTGGATGATCTCTTGCTAGCATCTTCTGATGAACAAGCTTGTACTGAGGATTCTATTTCTTTAATGAATTTTCTAGCCAGTATAGGACAAAAAGTAGATGTTGCAAAAGTACAATGGGTTAAATTAAAAGTACAATACCTGGGCCACTATGTCTCCCAAGGTATCAAACATTTGACAGATAAAAGGAAAAAGGAAATTGCAAAGCAACGAATGCCCAGTTGAGAGCATTCCTTGAAATAATGTGATATTTTAGACAGTTTTTACCTCAATATTGTGCAATTATAGGTCTTAGCTGTTCAAATTAGAAGGTAAAGATGAGCTAAGTCTGGTAGAACGAATATGTATGTTACAAATGTCCCAATAGTGGGGGTTTAAATTCAGCACATAGTGGAGTATGGTGATTTGATTAATGAAAATTTCATTCTTTCCCTGAACTTGCTGTCTTGAATTTGGGACAAAATACAGAACCAATAATTGATGTGTCAGTTAATGGTTTGTCTATTCTGTGTTTAATAGATAAAGGCGATTCAAAGAGTTTGTTAAATATATGTGATGCCAATTTTTCCACTTCGAAGCAGCAGGTAATTTTGGTCGGGGTAAGTAATGATGTAGTTATTGTCAGTTACTGAACCTCTATAAGTAAGAATGAGAGGTCAGTGTCATAAATGTTCTTTTGTTTTATTGCCATACTCCCCTGACAGTCTACTAGACAGAGGTATAGTAATAAATATAGGACTAACTATAGTGTTAACATACTTGAAGTAAAGGGAGACTTTAGATTTGCTTCTTATGTCAGCAATTTATTAACCCCAAGTACAAGGGGCTATTGTAAGTATTTATAGTGACTCAACCTATGCTGTAGGCATAATGCATAGTTTTGCACAATTCTGGCAAGAGAGGGGTTATCTGGCAGCAGCAGGAACCCCTATACAACCTAAAGAGTTAATTGTTAGATTATTGGCAGCGGTCCAGCTGCTTCTTAAAGTTGCAGTAATTAAATATAAAGCACATAGCAGAGCAGATGATAGTATATTACTTGGGAATGCTTTGGCTGATAGATATGCTAAAAATGCTATACATTCTTATGAGCCAACTACAGCACTTCCAACATTCCTGCTCACAGATTTTCAAGTGGATCTGGATATTGTATAAGCTCTACATGCAAGTCTGCCTCATACATCCTTTTGGACCACAAAGGGAGCTGTTTGTGGAGCAGATGGTATATGGAAACTAAAAAACAGGCTGGTTGCTCCTCCGACATTGTTTCCTTCTTTGTTTGCTTTGAGCCATGGGCCTTGCCATGTCTCAACAGGAGGGATATGTCAGGTGGTAGCCAGAGATTGGTGGGCTCTAGGTTTTTCTGCATATGCTGCTAAAAAAGTTACTGAATGTTCTATATGTCAAATGGATAACATAGGAAAGTCAGTGCCCACTCCCATGAAGCATATTCCGCATACTGAGGAGCCATTTCAAATTGTGCAATTTGACTTCTCAGATATGCCCCCTTGTGGTCAATTTAAGTATTTTGTTTTGGTTTGCATTGATCAGTTTTTGAACTGGCCAAGAGGCTTGGCCCACGTCCAAAAATGATGCCAGAACTGTGGTAAAATGTAATGGACAAAGCACATGGGTAGAAGCATTACCTATAGCCTTGGCAACCATTAGGACTACCCCTAAAGAGAAGCATGGACTGTCACCTTTTGATATATTATTTGGGTGACCGCCCAGGAGACTACATTCATCTCTTGTGCAGCCAGAGACAGTGACTTTAATGAATGGACATTGCAAATTGGCAAATGTGTTTTCTGATACTTTTTCCAGAGCTAAAGCAGGACAACCTGTGGATACGAGTGAAGAGACTCATGGACTAAAGTCAGGAGATTGGGTGTATATCAAGAATCACACACCCCGAACTACTTTGTCTCCTAAGTGGAAAGGACCACTTCAGGTCATTCTTGTATCTCCTACTGCAGTGAAGCTGAAAGACTATAAGTATTGGGTGCATGGTTCACACTGTAAGAAGTCTGTGGTTCCAAAAGAGAATATAAGCCGGTCTGCTGCTGGCAAGATATGTTCTGTACCTTTACCTTCCAGGTCTCCTCCACTGACTCGTGCGTGAGCAAGAAGACTGCAGAATGAATCTCCTAGGGCCTAAGATGAATGTGAAGCTCTGGAGTGTTATCCTCTGCGGTGGAGTGGTGGTATGGATTACAGTCATGGCATATGAGTGAACATACAAGAAAGAAAAGGGTAAGATACAAGACACTTTTCTTTTTAATGCTACTGTAATGGAAGAAATGTCACAACTTGAACCGGTTTCAGATGCAAGCTGCCAAGAAGCTGAATATCACTAATTGCTGGATATGCACACATGCACCTATTTCTCATAAGACTATACTTTTGTTATGAGTACCTAGCACTTTAGCTGAAATGGAGGACAGTGTACACTTTGGTGAAGTCAGTAGAACAATGATTGACAGAGCTATTTCACTTCTACTATTCACAAATGCTCCATTGAGAAAACCAGCTGTTTGCATTAACTTTTACTTTGGTAGAGTTATACCTGCTACTTGTTATATGGAGGATAATGACTTTTGAGAAACACAGCTCCACAAAATACTTATACACTTTCTTAAAAAGGACTTTTTGCACCTTATTAAAAGGGATCTCACTGACTAATCAGCTCCAGGAGAAGATGAAATCCCAGGAGGAAAAGAGGAAGAAGAAGATTCCGAGATTAATGTGAAAAATGACAATTCTCCTGATAGGCCTACATTTTATCCTAAGTTAGATGATAATTTTACAAATGTTGAAACACATGACAGAGATTAAACCATTGTTTTCTATTCCTTGGGTAAATAGATGTATTAAAAAGGCTTTCAGTTTCATCATTGATTTGGCAGACCTGATGGATAACATTACTGCCCTGTATGATAGAAACTTTATAGCCCTTGCTATAGAATTGAAAATGATCAAAAAGGAGGTTTTGCAGCACTGGCTGATGCTGGATTATCTCACGGCCAGTCAAGGAGGAATATGCGCCATAGTGGGAACTACTTGTTGTAACTACATCGGAAATGATACTAAGACTGAAGATGCCATCATTTCACATGTAGAAAAAGTACAACAAATGAAGGTTAAATTTCACAAAGAATATACCGAAACTGCTTGGGTTGAAGGTAACTGGGAAAGTTGGCTTTCCTGGCTCAATCCTCCCAACTGGTTTTCTGGTATTGCAGGATGGTTTTCTGGAATTTTACATGGTATTTTATACATTGTAGGAATTAGGTGTACATGTTATACAAATGTTGGTTGAAAATAATCACACGTGCTGGTACTAATATTGGTTCTTCTGAGCCCTTAAGGTCTCGAGTCAGAACTGCTCATGAGATGGTGATCCAAATACCTGAAGATCAACCTAAAGACACAGAAGAAGCTTAAAAGGGATACCGAAAGAATTATAAACACAGGAGAAACTGTGAAGATATAGGAAATATAGGAACCATATCTTTTTATAAATTCAGGGTTCCTCTTCAATATGAAATTGTATTCTCATTTAACTTCTTTTTGTTTCTAATTCTTTTGGTATTGCAACACATGTGGCTGGGTTGACCATCTAAATGTTCTGCTAATGATTCTCGGAATATGAGATAGTTTAAGATGTTGACATAGAAAGTCCCTGTCTAAAAGCCAAATTAACTTCTTCCAAATAATTATTCTTCCTTTCTGTCAAAACAACTTATCAGTTTGAAATATTTTGGGTTATGATGACCCCTAAAAGTTAATCTTTCTGGCCAAACCGTTAGCCAAGCCTGTGTTGAAATATTTAATGAAATGCATACTTGTGATGTGTAACTTTGGGCTTGTGCCCACCTTAAGATTACTGTATAACCCTTCTCTATAAATATCTGAAATCATTTGTAATCGGGACCACTCCTGACTTAGAAGGATGGTCCGCTGTACAGTGTATATTCTTGAGTAAACCTATGTGAGACGTATGCAGCTGGCGTTGATGTCCTTTATTTCAAGGTTCAACTTTACAGCGGCCAGCACTGGGGGGCTGGCCGGAGCCACTGGCTGGAGCCATGGTGTGTCCTGTGAGACTGCTCTGGGAGGCTGCTATGAACAGCATTCCAGCGGCCGAGGCGGCATAGAGCGATGAGGGTGGAGCTTGGCGGATCTGACACGAAGGTACCGGGGGTCCCGTTCGTGGCCCACGGAGCTGGTGGGGGTAGAGGGGGCCCGGTACAATGCGCTGGGAGACCGGGATAATCCTGATGGATGGAAGGCCGGGTGGCCGGAGCCTTCTGGAGGCACTAGGAGGCACTAGAAGCCGGAGCTTCCACGCGCACGTCTGCTCTCTACACAGACAGAGTCCTGTGTCGTTCCTCAAGGTCACTTTGTGCTCTCATTGGAAGCCTGGGTTCTGAGAAACCATTTTTCATTATTATTCCAGAACAGTTGCTCCACATATCTAAGTCCTTGAGTTTGCCAAAACTCAAACCCCTTTAATTTCTGTACTTCTACATAATTTCCATTATTCCAAATTGGAGTGAGAGAGGTGTAACCTGCAATGTTTGTAATATCTTTCATTTCCTGCCATACCCTAGCAAATGGTTTACCTGACATGAATTTTTTATTCATTTGCATAATTTTTGTCTCCAATGTGGACAGCAATGTGTGTCCATTACCCAACGGAAGGAGTAGTCTCTGTATAGGAACCTCTTTCATAATCGCTGAACAACCAAAAAACTGTTGTATTTGCAAGGGATGGCAAGTACCCTCATCTTTAGCTGGCATTAGGGTTGTTAATTTTATCCGAGAATGTTTTTTCCTCCAAATGAGTTCTCAAAAGAGAGACTCTATCCTACTGAACCGAAACATTGCTATCCACATTGGGAAATTATGAAAAATATATAATAGTTGTGGAACCCAAATCATTTTTATACGATTAGCTCTTCCAATCACAGTTAATGGGAGTTTACACCAGGTCCGGCATTTGTCTTTAAACTTAAGTAGTAATGGTCTGAGGTTCAAATCTACATAGTCCCCCACATTTTGTGTTACCTCAATTCCCAGATACTTGATTTTATGATTTATTTTAATTTGTTTAGTGCAATCTGGTAAGGACATATTCTCTTTTCAATTTTTCCTTATTAAAGGTTTTGCAAATTATACAAAATGGCATGAACAATCAGTCAGCAAACATATTTTCTGTTAAATGACACAAAAGTGTTGTACAGAACACGAAGAAAAAAAAAAAAAAAAGGGGGTGGGAAGGGGGGGGGGGTAACATATATTAGTACGCTCTGTGGACCTAAGGACACTAATGTAGACCTATCCTTATAGGGTCTAGAATAACATATCATATGAGTTCCATATATCATTAGTGTTTACAAAAAAAAAAAATTAGAAAAGATAAGGAAGATAAATTTGCCCCGTAAGCGGAGTACTCTTAACTTCTTGGTAATATTAAATCAAGTTGTAGTACCTTTAGTGCATCTCAGTATCAGGGCCCTTGGCGTCAAAGGAGGTTAGGCCTTTAAAATTAGTTTACCTGTTCCTCCCTTGGGGCCAAGGAAAGAGAGGCTCCATAACTTTCCACCTGTATCCATAAGTAGAGTTTTTTAAACATAAAAAGAGAAGAAAGGGAGGGGAGAAGAGAAGTGATATAAAGTAAGGTTAAGAAGAAGGAGGAGGATGGAAAGGAGAGAAAGAGAAAAAAGATAAAGGTCCAGAATCCAAAGAATAAGCCGTTTCCCTCGGCCTGGGTCCCCCACCGTACAGTTCTAGAGACTATGGGGCTTGGAGGTATTTGATCCAGGGGGACCACACCCTGTCAAATCTGGCCTGTCTGTCTTTAAGGATACTGGCCAATTTTTCGTTGACCATGATCCAAGATATTTTATTCTTTACCAGTGCAAGGTTGACCACTGGAGTTTTCCATGCTCGTGCTATTGTAATTTTAGCTGCTGAAAAAATAAAGAAGATGAGAGTTCGGAGATGTCTAGGGGTCCCGTCCAGCAAGTCTGCAAATAGCGCCGTCTTGGGATTTTTAGGTAGATTTTGTCCTGTCACTGAAGGTGAATACTCTGATCCAGAAGCGCTGGATCTTGGGACAGGACCACCAAACATGTAACATGGTACCCTCCTGCCCGCATCCTCTAAAGCAAAGGGATGAAGTTCCGGGGTACATCCTCGCCAGCCTCGCTGGGACAAAGTACCACCTGGACAACACCTTGTAGTTTCCCTCCACCAGGGAAGTATTAAGTATTCCCTTATGCACCATGGTCGACCATTTCCCCATATCTCCTCCTCTATAGTTTCACCTAGATCAGATTCTCATGCTATTTGGTATGAAAGTTTGGTCTGTTGGGTATTGAAGAGGGCATAGAGCTCAGAGATCCCTCCCCGTGACTCAGTTCTGCGTAAGCATTTATTCTCAAACAAGGTCCTAGTAGTTATGTCTATCAGATCAGTAGCTAGGGATTTGATGAAGTGAGTGATTTGATGTAGACGAAAAGATTCCGTCTGTGGCATCTGTAATGTCTCTCGAAAATAAGCCTCTTGCCTGATCCCTTTGTGATCTATGAAGTGTGCTATCCTATAAAGGCCTTTGTTAACCCACCACGTAAATTGCTGGGGATTTTGTCCTGGAGGGAAGTGCGGGTTATTGAGTATAGGGGCTACAGGAGAATGAGGAGATTTCAATGGGTGTATTTTGTTCACCGTGTCCCACAGACGCAGGGAGTGGGATAAGGAAGGGCACAATATGGCCCGACGTTCTCTTGTCGGGAGCCACAGCAGGAGGTCTATTGGTAGTGAGGGACTGGCTTGTGCTTCCAACCGAACCCAGTCTGGTTGGTATGTTGTAGAAAAAATTTGGTAAAGTTGTACCAGTTGGGCCGCCCTATAAAATTTCACCATCTTTGGAACTCCCAGTCCTCCCTTCCCTTTGGAAATATAGAAAGTGGAGTGAGCTACTCTGCATCCCCTACCACACCAAATGTATTTATATATTAGCGTCTGAAGTTTTTTAAGGAATGCAAATGGTATCGGGATCGGTAATGATCGGAAATAGTAAAGGATTCAGGGGAGTACCGTCATCTTTATGGCTGCTATTCTACCCATACAGGAAAGATCATGTGACTGCCAGTTCTTTAGTTCTTGTTCAATGGACTTAAAAAGTGGGGTATAATTAACCTGAAACAGTGTAGAGACATCCCGAGTAAGTTTAATTCCCAGATAAGGGAGTGCCTGTGTGCACCATTTAAAGGGAAACGACTGTTGTATTGCTTCATGTACCGGGCTAGGAAGGTTTATGTCCAATGCTTCAGATTTAGATTGGTTAACCTGTAGACCAGAGACAGTTTCAAATCTAGAGAGTGTAGCAAATAAATTAGGAAGAGTTGTAATCGGATCTGTTACAAATAATAACAAGTCGTCGGTGAAAAAAGCACATTTATGTGACCTGCCGCCGCTAGGTACCCCATGAATGTTGGGGTTGGCACGGATTGCTGCTGCCAGTGATTCGATCGCCAAAACAAAAAGGAGAGGCAAGAGAGGGCATCCCTGCCTGGTTCCTTTCTGTATCTGTATAAGATCAGACTTGTGTCCATATGCAAGAATGTTGGCCGAAGGATTAGAGTATAATGTGCCAATAAGGCTCATAAATTTAGGTCCGCAATTCCACTGTCTCAATGTATGGAAGAGGAAGGGCCAGGAAATGGAGTCAAAGGCCTTGTGAAGGTCCAATGACAAAAGCATTCCTCGCCTAGCGCCCATACCATCCCAATTAGAGCGTAAAATAAAAATCAGGTGAGTGGCCCGTCGGATCTGGTCAGCAGCTTGCCGCCCCGTGACAAATCCCACTTGGTCTATATGGATATATTGCGCCAGAAATGTATTAAATCGGTTTGCATAGATTTTTGTGAGTAGCTTCAGGTCGCTATTGATCAGTGATATCGGGCGATAGTTTGCCACTTCACTATGATCCTTGTCTGGCTTGGGGATCAGACTGATGTGAGCTCTATTAGAATATATATCAAGTTGCTCCCGTCACGAAGGGTTATTAAAGAATTTTAGTAGATGAGGTGCCAATAGTGGAGCAAATTTCTTATAATAAGAGGCTGAGAAGCCATCCGGCCCCGGAGTCCTGGACGCATTAGCCTGTTTTATTGCAGCCAATATTTCTGTTACGGTGATGTCTCCTTTCAAGACCTCATGGTGAGAATCTGAGAAAGATGGTAGGGCCACTTCTTTAAAAAAGTCATCCAGGGCTCCTGGAGGGTTGCCTCCTGTGTAGAGTATAAGGAAGTATAGTAGGAGTGGAACAATTTTGTGATGATTTGCGGGTTCTGTGTCAAGTTTCCATTAGGCTGTCTGAGTTTTGGGGGTACCGTACGACGGGTCCTAGGCGTTAGTCTGCGAGCCAGCCTAGTACCAGGTTTATCCTTCAACGTATAGAAGGAAGCCTGGGTCCATCTAAGGCTTTTTTCCGCTTTAGTTGTCAAGCACAGGTTTAATTCCAACCTAGTGGAATCTATTTTGTCTCTCAAGTCTAGGTCAGGGCATTGTTTGTGCTGGGACAATAGATCATTTAATTCCCGTTCTTTTTCCTGTATTAATGAGTTAGAGTATTTCTTAATTCGGGACGCTATTTGTATGAGATATCCTGTAATTGTGGCCTTGTGAGCAGCCCAGTTGGTCACAGGGGAAGTATCTTCTGAGTCGTTCAATGAGAAATATTCCTTAAGGTGCTGCTCCACATCAAAATAGACGGAAGGGTTGCTCAGAAGAGAATCATTTATTCTCCAGGGAGCTGGACCTCTAGTGTCTCGTAGAGAGTCACACGTGGTCCAGAGCAAGGAGTGATCTGACCAAGTCACTTCCCCTATTTTACTGGCCCGAAAAAGAGGAACACTTGTGGGGTTTGTGAAAAAGTGGTCTATTCTGGAGTAGGTATTGTGGACATGGGAAAAGAATGTGTAATCTTTCCTGGATGGGTTTAACTCTCTCCAGACGTCGATCAAGTTGTGATAATATAACATTTTGGCTAATTTAGATCCAACTTTAGGGAAGTGTCGTGGAACCGATGAGGGCCTCCTGGTTTTGTCAAAAATAGAGTCTAGGGCCACATTGGAGTCTCCTCCAAAGAGTACAACTCCTCCTAGGTCAGGGGACACGGTGTGCAGTAGTTTACGAAAAAAAGGTAGGCCTGTGTTGGGTGCATAGTAAGAAATTAAGGTAACGCGGGAGCCTTCTAGGTATCCTATTAATGCTAGGTATCTGCCCTCTGGATGTAAGGACATATTCTCATTTTGTATGGGCATCAAAACCGATTTCTCCCAATTGATGCAGAACCCTGAGATCTGGGTCATAAGTTCCTCTAATGATTTTGTAGGATCATTAAAAAAAAATAGAGCGTCATCTGCGTATAACGCTATTTTGTCCTCTCTCCCTGTGCATCAAAATCCCTCAATAACCTCAGACTGTCTGATTGCAGCAGCCAATGGTTCAACTGCTAGCGCAAACAGAAGAGGTGACAGAGGGCAACCCTGTTTAGTCCCCTGGGACAATGAGAGAGCTGGTGACATGGTGCCATTGATTTTCAACCTCGCTTTCGGCTCTTTGTATAATATTTTTAGCCAGGTTAAAAAGCCTGGTCCTATACCAAAGGCAATCAATACTATCCATAGATACTCCCATTCTACCATATCAAATGCCTTTTGAGCGTCCAATGACAAGATGGCACCAGCTCCCCCATTGTCCACTGGTATCTGCAAATTAAGAAAGAGCCTACGGATGTTTGTTGCTGCTGATCTCGAGGGGATAAAACCTGTTTGATCTACATGTATTAAACTGTCAATGTGTCTGGATAGCCTATTGGCCAATACTCTGGCTAATATCTTAATGTCTGATGTAAGAAGCAAAATCGGCCGGTATGAATCTGGTTTTAATGGATCCTTGCCAGGTTTTAAAATTATAATTATTATTGTTTCCATCATAGATTTAGGGAGTTCCTGTGTGACATATGCTTCATTTAGTACTACCAGAAGTTCTGGAAGCAAAATTTGGCCATTTATTTTATTTTGTATATCTCCACAGGGAGTCCATCCATCCCTGGTGCTTTATTATTTTGAATTTGCCTCACAGCTTCCTCCAACTCTACCAGAGTTATTGGCGTATCCAAAGATTCGCTTTCTATTGGAGTCAATTTGGGTATAGTTAGATTACCTAAAAAATTAGCTGTTTTTTCCCTTATATTTGATATTTCAGATCTATACAACCGCAACTAAAAGTCTACAAATATCCTTTGGATACTCTCTGTATCATACATTACTACACCTTTTTTATCTTCAATGGCCACTATATTTGGTGTGCCCTCCTGGTTACGCGCTATCATCGCCAACATATGTCCCCTTGTTCTCCCATTTCATATTATATTTGACTCTGCAAAAATCTACTATTCTCTGCCTTGATTATAACCAAGTTTCTATACATCTTCTGTGCTTCCTCCCATACTACCCTTTTCTCTTCAATGGGATCTGATATAAATTCTTGTTCTGTTTGCTTGACTCTTTTTATTGCCAATTCCTCCCTTTGTCTTGTAGCTAATATAATTTTAGATATTTCTTTAATAATTACACCTCTAAGATAAGCTTTCATTGCACCCCAAATCATCAACACTGAGTTTGATCCTTTATTATCTTCAAAAAAGCCCTTCAGTACTGGTTCTAACTGGGTCTTCTCTAGAATCAAAGAGAGTCATTGTGGATTTACTTTCCACAGTGGTCGAGTCAACTGTTCCTTTAACTCCAAAGACAAAGTCAGCTGGGAATGATCAGAGAGTCCCCTTGCTTAATACTGAACTGATTTTACCCAGGGGAGAAAGTTTCCATTTCCTAAGGCCATATCGATTCTCGATAATGACTCATACAGTATGTATTGAACAGCATGAATATTCTTTGCTATCCAGGAATTTTAATCTCCATATATCCAGTAGACCCATCTCTTGTATCTGACTGGCCAATCTTGTTACCTTACCCTTCCCATTACTCTTTTTTTTTACTTTGCCTATCCATCTCTTCATTTAATATATTATTAAAATCTCCAATTATTACTGTTGGTACATCCGGCCAATGTGCCATTTTTTCAAAAACCTTTTTTAGTACTTCGTCCTTATATGGAGGGGGGATATAGACATTTACCAGAAAGAACATTTTTTTTTCGTTTAGAGTACACAAGATCATCAAATATCGACCAGCCAAGTCTTTAATACATTTATTACAGGTAAACCTAATGGAGCCAGAGATCAGGATACTCACTCCAAGGGAATATGTGGAGTATGTAGAGTGAAATCCATGTTTATATTTAAAGGCTCTAAACATTTTGTCATCCTTCTTCCCCATATATGTCTCCTGAGATTATAAAATTAAATTAGTTCCTTTACCGCCTGTCTCTTTCTACTCTCCCCAATCCTCTAACATTCCATGACATCAACTTGATTTTACTTGTCATCCTTGCTTATCTTATAATAAATAGGCCAGTCATTTACTACATTTAAAGAACGCTTATAAGAGAAAAAAGAAAAAAAAAACATAAAAAAGCAGGGAGAGAGCAGGGAAAGAGAAAGGGAAGGGAGCAAGGAGAGGGGAAGACAGGAGAGGAGAAGAGAGAGAAAAAAAAAAAGAAAGAAAAACAAACCCCCCCAACAACAAAGACACCCCACAAACACCCCCCCTCCCTCCCAGTCACCATCCCCCCCAACCAATGTTACGACATAAATTCCCATATCCACCCTCTATCCTGCCCACCTCCCACCCCCCTCCCACCTGTATCTGGAACCTAACATTTCAAGCTGAATGTCCCTCCCCAGAGAGACGGGATCAGCTACAAACCTCTTGTCCACACAGGACGCATACTGGGGGACCACCTCTGACATTACTTCTATACCATATATCGTCCTGGCTGGGGGATAAAAAGAAAGGAGGAAAGGGGGGGCAATAGACCCCCCCTATATCCCCCACCGGGAAAGAAAAAAAAAAGAAAACATATACAGGTAGATTCTAAAGCTAGGGGTACCCAACATAACTCGTCAAGTACCCTCCTAATGGTTCTCCCATCCTACTACCCACATTACTTCTGCCTCTTAGCCAAGCACACATTAGCTGCATCGGTTGTATCAAAAAACTGGGCACCGTCTCCATCTGTAACACATAATTTTGCAGGGAACAACATTTAATATTTATTCTTCAATTCCTGTAATCGCTGTTTAACTTCCTTAAATTTCACCCTTTGCTTCTGCACTTCTACTGAAAAATCTGGATAAAAAGATACCTTGTTGCCCTTATACTCGATACTTCCTCTTTGTCTTGCCTTAGCTAATATGTTATCCCTATCTTGACAATTTAGCAACCTAATAATCATTATCCTCGGTCTACCTCCCGGAGGAGGAGAGTGACTTGATATATGATGTGCTCTTTCTATTGCAAAAGATCTGGAGAATCCCTCCCCCCCAAAATGTCCATCAGACAATTTTCTACAAAAGTGACAGGTGAGTGGCCTTCTTCATGTTCCGTTAGACCTAGTATATGGATATTATTGTGTCTTTGTCTATTCTCTATTCCTTCCACTCTCTGGGTATGATCTTTTATCTGTGTTTTTGTCAGATGCAGATCCTTTTTTATTAAAGGTATTGAGTCCTCCAGCTCTCCTACTCTCGTTTCCACTTCAGTAGTTCTTTCCGATATTTTCTGATTCTCCTGTCTCATGACTGCAATGTCCCCTTTTAATTCAACCATCTGGTTTGTTAATTATAGTAACAAATTATTACAAGCCTGTACAGCCATGAGAACATTTCTCAATGTGGGTTCCAATATTAGAGGTGGAGGTAATACTCTGTACGTCTGCTTCTTTAGATATCTGTGTTCCAATCAAATCTTGCCTTTTCATCACAGGATCTGGTTGTTTCGTATCTCCACTAGAGTCTGGTGCTGATGTTAAAGATATATTTACCATCGATCTTCCCTCCAATCCCCATGCTATTCGTGGCTTTTATTTATAGAAAAGCACCAAATCTTAGGAATATATTGGTTCATAATGCTTTAGACCCCCCAAAACAAATCAGAATCTCAAACCACCTTCAACAATGGATTTCATTTCTACGGCAAATGGAACCAAACACACCATAAAGGAGCTCAGTTTGAAGCTGTGGAGCTTGGTGTAAGTGGAGCTGGATTAAGTGGGAGTTAAAAACAAGAGTTTAAAACAGGAGGTTATAAAAGGGGTCATAGTACCTGTGTAGTGTGAGTATCTGAGTGTTGTCTGAGTAGTGTGTGTGGATCGTTAGTACTTGTGTATTGTGTACCTGTGTATTGTCGTGTACCTGTGTATTGTCTTGAGTATTAGTGCCAGAAAGCTAGCTGTTAGGTAATTTGGACAGGGTAAAATCCCCAAATCCTCACTAAATTTAATAGGTACGATGCCCGGCGGGTGTGGAGAGGTGACTCTTTGTACATCTTGCCGCATGTATGCGTTCCTTGATCATCCGATCGAGGGCGAATACTGCTGTGCAAAATGTAAGCACATTGTTTCCCTGGAAGCCCAGGTTCTGAATCTGGGGAAGCAACTGTCAGCACTGAGAAATCCCTCCATACTAAAGGTGAGCCAGGAACGTACACGGCAGGTGCCGGCAGGGGCCAGCACAGAGGCGGGTGGAGACAAAGAGGTGCAGGCACTAGCAAAGAGTAGATGGGTGACAGTCAGGAGGGGTAGAGGGGGAAGTGCCAGGGAGGCCGATCCAGGACTGGAGCATCCCAATAAGTACGCTCCATTGAGTGACATTGGTGAAACCAGTCAGGGACCAGCACTGCTGGAGATGAGGGACTCTCCTAGCTGCCAGGGGAAGAACTCCTCCAGTGAGAGTGGGGGGGCAGCAAAGGGAAAGGAAAGACAGATTCTGGTGGTAGGGGACTCAATTCTTAGAAGGACAGAGAGGGCAATCTGTAACCAAGACCTGAAGCGCCGAACATAATGTTGTCTACCGGGCGCTCGGGTTCGGCACATCACGGATCTTGTGGACAGATTACTGGGAGGGGCTGGGGAAGACCTGGCTGTCATGGTGCACGTTGGCACCAATGACAAAGTCAGAGGCAGATGGAGTGTCCTAAAGAACGATTTTAGGGACTTAGGAGCTAAATTGAGGAAAAGGACCTCCAAGGTAGTGTTCTCAGGAATACTACCGGTACATCGAGCCACACCAGAGAGGCAGAGGGAGATTAGGGAAGTAAACAAGTGGCTGAAGAGCTGGTGTAGTAAGGAGGGGTTTGGGTTCCTGGAGGACTGGGCCGACTTCTCAGTCGGTAACCGGTACTATAGAAGGGACGGACTGCACCTAAATGAGGAGGGTGCAGATCTGCTGGGAATGAAGATGGCCAAAAAGTTAGAGGGGTTTTTAAACTAGGCGATGGGGGGGAGGGTCCAGAGACAGTGATAGCCAGCGTGGAAGATATTGCAGAGGGTAGTATTGGGGGCATTAGTGATAGGTTAACCAAAGCACAAAAACACAAGGTGAGTATAGTAGCAAGTCCTAGTTGCAATCTTGAAACACCCAATACGAGGACAATAAGCTACCGGTCTAAACTATGTGGCATGTTCACCAATGCCAGGAGCCTGGCGGACAAGATGGGTGAACTAGAGATACTGTTGTACAAGGAGGATTTGGATTTTGTGGGAATTTTAGAGACCTGGTTCAACAGCTCTCATGATTGGCTGGCAAACATTCAAGGGTATACCCTATACCGCAAGGATAGAGAGGGTAAAAAAGGGGGAGGGGTATGCCTATATATCAAGAATAATGTACAAGTGAATGTGAGAGATGACATCACTGAGGGGGCTAGGGAGGAGGTGGAATCTTTATGGGTAGAGCTCCAAAGGGATGAAGCTAAGGGGAAAATAATACTGGGAGTATGCTATAGGCCCCCTAACCTGAGGGAGGAAGTGGAGATGGATCTCCTATCACAAATTGGATTAGCAGCAAGGATGGGAAGTGTTATCATAATGGGGGATTTTAATTATCCAGACATAGACTGGGCGGAGGGAACCGCGCATTCATTTAAGGCTCGCCAGTTCCTTAGTGTCTTGCAGGACAATTTTATGGGTCAGATGGTAGACGCACCAACTAGAAATAAAACCTTACTAGATCTACTGATTACCAACAATACAGACCTGATAACAGATGTGGAAATACGGGGCAATTTAGGTAACAGCGATCACAGGTCAATTAGTTTCAGTATAAATCACACAAATAGGAAACATGAAGGGAACACAAAGACATTGAATTTCAAAAGAGCCAACTTCCCTAAACTACAAACCTTGCTAAAAGGCATAAATTGGGATAAAATATTAGGAACAAAGAATACAGAGGAGAGATGGGTTTGCTTTAAGAGCATATTAAATAAGGGCATTAGCCAATGTATCCCATTGGGTAATAAATTTAAAAGAGCGAACAAACATCCTGGATGGCTTAACTCCAATGTAAAAATGCATATAAAAGCAAAGGAGAAGGCCTTCAAAAAATACAAGGTTGAGGGATCATCCACAGCATTCAGAATTTGATAAAGAATGCAATAAGAAATGTAAGGGTGCAATTAGGATGGCTAAGATAGAACATGAAAGACACATAGCGGAGGAGAGCAAAAAAAATCCCAAGAAATTCTTTAAGTATGTAAACAGTAAAAAAGGGAGGACAGACCATATTGGCCCCATAAAGAATGAGGAAGGACATCTGGTTACAAAGGATGGGGAGATGGCAAAGGTATTGAATTTATTCTTCTCCTCAGTCTTCACGAGTGAATCGGGGGGCTTCAGTAACCAAAACTGCAGTGTTTATCCTCATGACACAACACAGGAAGCACCTACATGGTTAACAGAGGACGGAATTAAAATTAGACTTGAGAAACTTAACATTAATAAATCACCGGGACCAGCTGGCTTGCATCCGAGGGTACTTAGGGAACTCAGTCAGGTGATTGCCAGACCATTGTTCCTAATTTTTACAGACAGTCTATTGACTGGAATGGTACCAGCTGATTGGAGAAAAGCCAATGTAGCACCAATATTTAAAAAGGGCCCAAAAAACATCCCTGGGAATTACAGACCAGTTAGCCTAACGTCAATATTATGTAAACTCTTGGAGGGGATGATAAGGGACTATATACAAGATTTTAGTAATAAGAACGATATCATTAGCAGTAATCAGCATGGATTCATGAAGAATCGTTCTTGCCAAACCAATCTATTAACCTTCTATGAGGAGGTGAGTTGCCATCTAGATAAAGGAAGGCCCGTAGACGTGGTGTATCTGGATTTTGCAAAAGCATTTGACACAGTTCCCCATAAACGTTTACTGTACAAAATAAGGTGCGTTGGCATGGACCATAGGGTGAGTACATGGATTGAAAACTGGCTACAAGGGCGTGTTCAGAGGGTGGTGATAAATGGGGAGTACTCAGAATGGTCAGGGGTGGGTAGTGGGGTTCCCCAAGGTTCTGTGCTGGGACCAATCCTTTTTAATTTGTTCATAAACGACCTGGAGGATGGGATAAACAGTTCAATCTCTGTATTTGCAGACGATACTAAGCTAAGCAGGGCAATAACTTCTCCGCAGGATGTGGAAATCTTGCAAAAAGACCTGAACAAATTAATGGGGTGGGCGACTACATGGCAAATGAGGTTCAATGTAGAAAAATTTAAAATAATGCATTTGGGTGGCAAAAATATGAATGCAATCTATACACTGGGGGGAGAACCTCTGGGGGAATCTAGGATGGAAAAGGACCTGGGGGTCCTAGTGGATGATAGGCTCAGCAATGGCATGCAATGCCAAGCTGCTGCTAATAAAGCAAACAGAATATTGGCATGCATTAAAAGGGGGATCAACTGCAGAGATAAAACAATAATTCTCCCGCTCTACAAGACTCTGGTCCGCCCGCACCTGGAGTATGCTGTCCAGTTCTGGGCACCAGTCCTCAGGAGGGACGTACTGGAAATGGAGCGAGTACAAAGAAGGGCAACAAAGCTAATAAAGGGTCTGGAGGATCTTAGTTATGAGGAAAGGTTGCGAGCACTGAACTTATTCTCTCTGGAGAAGAGACGCTTGAGAGGGGATATGATTTCAATTTATAAATACTGTACTGGTGACCCCACAATAGGGATAAAACTTTTTCACAGAAGAGAGTTTAATAAGACTCATGGCCACTCATTACAATTAGAAGAAAAGAGGTTTAACCTTAAACTACGTAGAGGGTTCTTTACTGTAAGAGCGGCAAGGATGTGGAATTCCCTTTCACAGGCGGTGGTCTCAGGGGGGAGCATTGTTAGCTTCAAGAAACTATTAGATAATCACCTGAATGACCGCAATATACAGGGATATGTAATGTAATACTGACACATAATCACACACATAGGTTGGACTTGATGGACTTGTGTCTTTTTTCAACCTCACCTACTATGTAACTATATGTAACTATATTACATGTAACAGCACTCATGTAACTTATGTGTTAGAGTGCCCATGCCGTAAACAATATGTAGGTAGAACTACAAGAGAACTCCATGTAAGAATCTGAGAACACATTAATAATAATAAAAATGGATTCAATAAACATAGTGTCTCTAGACACTTTAGAGAGTACCACAACAAAGACCCAACATGCATGGTTTTCTATGGCATAGATAAAATTAAGGGACACTGGAGGAGGGAGAATAAGAAAATTAAAATTTTGCAAAATGAAACAAAATGGATCTTCCAGTTAGATACCCTCCAACCCACTGAAATGAATATAGATATAGATCTGAACTGTTTTTTAACAAATTTTTAGTATAGACGTGTTCAGGAATTCATTTTACTATACACATATTTGAAATTTAAGGTTTCATACATCTACCTCTTATTAATATTCTCTTTAGATCTTATATATAATACCACTCTTTTTAACGTAATAATTTATTTTTAAGTTTTATTTTTATTTTCATTTTTATATTTTATTTTTAATTTTTACTTATTTTTCATAAATTAATTTAGTTTTCATAATGATTTTATCATTTTTGAATATGGATATTTAGCTAGCCTGGGCGTTCGGACTATATCCAATTTTTTCAATTTTTTCCATTTTTATTTTATTTTCTATTTCATATTAATACCATTAAATAATGTATTTTTTATATATGTAGTAAATATGTATCTTATATGTAATTTTAACTATTGGTATCTTGTAGTAGTAAAGCCATAGGTAATACAGTGTGATATTGCAGACGGCCCCATTAATTGGTCATTTAACTTCCCAGCATGCCCATTACAGATATTGCAATATTTAGTAATTTTGGTGATATAAACTTATTCAGATGTGTGTTCCGGTCTACCAAATCACACCAAAAATGGCCGCGATCCATATATAAATATATCTTCAGCGGATTACGGTCTTCAATATGGCCGCTGTAACAATTACACCAATAATGGCCGCGATCTATACATAGCCTCAGCGAGCTACGGTCTTCAAAATCACACCCAAAATGGCCGCCTTAACCGCAAACTTCTGTCTGCAATGTCACTCGCAAAATGGCCGCTGTAATTATCACAGGGATATGCAAATTACCAGCATTATAAATAGGAAATGAGGTAGGCACTATGTACGCTCCAGATGACGTCAGAGTGACGAAACGCGTAGGGCTCAGTCAGCATACGTCCTTGCATCATTTCCGGTCACAATCACTGGTGTCAGCAATCTATGCTTGTTTTATTCCAACTGAATGTGAGTACCTTTCTACTATTTGTGCAATAAATGGTATTCTACAGTATTACACTATTGGGCTCCCTATCTCTTTCTATGAGTATTGGTATATGATGGGATCACTTCGTAACCAACTAGAAGATATACCCTAAATTGCTACACAGTGGCACATACTGTGGAAGCCTTATGGGGCGTACACATGGTCAGATTTTTCAGCTACAAAAGTCTGACAGCCCGTCCAACCAACTTTCGACGGACTTTTGGCGGACTTGCGGTGGACTTTCTAACGAATGGACTTGCCTACATACGATCACACAAAAGTCCGACGGATTCGTACGTGATGACATACACCGGATTATCAGTCCATCAGATTTTTGACTGAAAAAGTCCGCTGAAAGTCCGGGGAAGCCCACACACGATCAGATTGTCTGCCAAATTTGGTCTGTCGGTGGCCGTCGGACTTTTGTAGCCGAAAAGTCCGACCGTGTGTACGCCCCATAAGACCCCAGGAGGGGGTGAAGGATCTGGTGAGTGTAGCCATAATAGGTGCACGGATAAGGCATGCACGGTGTGATCACCTATGGGGAAGTGAATCAAATTATATGTGGATTTTCACCGGCACACAAGCACTTTATTGACTTTAAGTGACTTTGGACTATTGGTCTCATATAATAATATCAGCACAGTTGTGTTTTTTCAGCGGCACTTAGCACTTTATTGAATTTATATAAATTGGCACTAATATGTTATGTTAGCCACCGTTAGTTATTTGAATGTTCACATATAGGTGGATTTGATTATTTGTTAAAGATGGTTTTTGGTTTTATTGTATTTTTCACTTTTACGATCATCTTTATTATATTTATGATGATAAAATTAGGACATTGTGTTCATATCACCCAAAACATTTAAACGCATAGTTATCATAATTTTTGGAGTAGCATCACCACACTCGCTTAAGTTATTTTTAGTTTTTATTTTCACATCACATAATGTGGGATTAAATTGTTTGTACACAGCTACTTCACTCACTCCTATGTGGGGTTTTTATATTTTATTTTTTATTTTTAGCAGAGAAGCATCAATTGTAATCTATCCCTTTCTCCCTATCATTAAGCCATCCTACTGATTGGCAACATCAGTGGCTTCAATTAACCCATTAGAACAGCATCACATCCATTTTAGTTTCTTCCAGCTTCCGCATGTTGTTGCTCAACGCGGCCAGCTGCCGAAAAAAAGGACAAGCGTGTCCCACGGCCACATGCTGATGAGGATGCACTGCCTCCACGACCAGCACTGTTGCCTCTAGACACAGAGCCTGCTTGCCCTCTTTTTTTGGCTTGTGACTGTCTGCCTCTCCTTGTTGGCCTTCCAGACATACTATTGGCCTGTAGTGAGATGTAGCTGCACAAAACTGGGATGTATATATATACCAATTATACTGCAGCTAGCAGAATCAACTGCCTGCCTGTAGTATTATTAGTATGAGAACACCTGCACTTGTCTTCAGGTAGCTATACTGTAGGTGCAACTGTGCAGAGTTACACAGTACACTAACTGGAAATACTTCAAGAGTCTGCCTGTGCTATTAATAGTATCAGAAGAAGCACACAAGCACCTGGCTTCATGTAGCTATACTGTAGATGCAACTGTGCAGGGTTACACAGTACACTAGCTGGAAATACTTCAAGAGCCTGCCTGTGCTGTTAATAGTATCAGAAGAAGCACACAAACACCTGACTTCAGGTAGCTATACTGTAGGTTCAACTGTGCAGGGTACACAGTACACTAACTGGAAATACTGTAAAAACACCTGCCTGCCTGTCAGTATATTAGGAAGAGAGTAACAGGAACTGATCTAGCTAAACTGTGTATATATATATATATATATATATATATATATATATATATATATATATATATATATATATATATATATATAAAAAACACCTGGGATGCATATATATACACAATACACTGCAAGTGCAGCTAACTGACTCGACCTGCCTACTCTAACTAACTTAACTCAAAAGACACTGTCTATCTGTCTATCTATCTCTCTTTCAACACCGGAACACACTACACAGGGCGACCTGCAGGCGGCCTTATATAGTGTGGGGCGTGTACTAAACCCCCTGAGCCATAATTGGTCAAAGCCTTCCTGGCTTTGGCCAATTACGGCTCTCTGTACACACAGCACTGTGATTGGCCAATCATCAGCCAGCAATGCAGTGCGATGCCACAGTGAATTATGGGCCGTGACGCGCCACTCTAATTTGGTAGGAACGGCCCATAACATTCGTAAATCGGCGAACGACCGAACACACGATGTTCGAGTCGCACAGGCATTCGACTCGAACATGAAGCTCATCCCTACTGGTGCCCCCACAATAGTGATACAACTTTTCTGCGTAAGGAAATTTAATAAGACAAGCGGTCATTCACTAAAATTAAAATAAAAGCGGTTTAATCTTAAACAGGGTTCTTTACTGTAAGAGCGGTTGGGATGTGACATTCCTTTCCACATGCGGTGGTCTCAGTGGGGGCATCGATAATTAAAAAAAAACAATTAGATAAGCACCTGAACGACCACAACATACAGGGATATGCAACAGTGGCGGCTGCTGAAGTTTTAGGATGGGAGCGCCAGGCCCTGCCCTTCCTTTTTGACCCCTCCCACTTGGCGAAAACGGGCGTGGTTTCAGCTAAATAGTGGGTGTGGCTCTAAGGTGGTGTGGTTAGTGTCTGAGTTGAACGAGGAAGAGGGAGAGAGGGATGGAGGGACAGCAGGCCCAGATCCTACACAACAATAAAAATATGTGTATTCTAGAAAGTTTAACAATCAGCAGATAAAGATACTCCAAACACCTGGTGTTAGTACTTCAATCATCCCTGCACCATTGTTGTTATGGTGTCAGGATGATTAAAGTGCATTATTTCTATTATTACATTGTAATATAAAATTCAATCATTCAACTCACCATAAAGCAGAATCAGTGGGAGCCCCGAGCGTGTCACTAGCCACCAGATGCCATCAGGTGTCCCAAGCGGAGTCCCTCCTTACATCAGGTGCCCCCAGCAGAGTCCCTCCCTACATGCAGCCTGTGTCACATAAAATGCAGCCTGTGTCACCACCAAATTGCAGCAGCATGTGTCGCCACCAAATTGCAGCAGCCTGTGTCACCAAATTGCAGAAGCCTGTCTCACCATCAAATTGCAGCAGCATGTGTCACCAAATTGCAGCAGCATGTGTCACCAAATTGCAGCAGCATGTGTCCCCAAATTGCAGCAGTGTCACCAAATTTCAGCAGTATCTGTCACCAAATTGCTGCAGTATGTGTCACCAAATTGCAGCAGTATGCGTCCCCAAATTGCAGCAGTATGTGTCCCCAAATTGCAGCAGTATGTGTCCCCAAATTGCAGCAGTGTCACCAAATTGCAGCAGTATGTGTCACCAAATTGCAGCAGTATGTGTCACCAAATTACAGCAGTATGTGTTCCCAAATTGCAGCAGCGAGTGTCACCAAATTGCAGCAGCGTGTGTCACCAAATTGCAGCAGTGTGTGTCCCCAAATTGCAGCAGTGTGTGTCCCCAAATTGCAGCAGTGTGTGTGTCCCCAAATTGCAGCAGTATGTGTCCCCAAATTGCAGCAGTGTGTGTCCCCAAATTGCAGCAGTGTGTGTCCCCAAATTGCAGCAGTATGTGTCCCCAAATTGCAGCAGTATGTGTCCCCAAATTGCAGCAGTGTGTGTGTCCCCAAATTGCAGCAGTGTGTGTCCCCAAATTGCAGCAGTGTGTGTCCCCAAATTGCAGCAGTGTGTGTCCCCAAATTGCAGCAGTGTCACCAAATTGCAGCAGTATGTGTCCCCAAATTGCAGCAGTGTCATCAAATTGCAGCAGTATGTGTTCCCAAATTGCAGTAGCGTGTGTCCCCAAATTGCAGCAGCGTGTGTCCCAAAATTGCAGCAGCGTGTGTCCCCAAATTGCAGCAGTGTGTGTCCCCAAATTGCAGCAGTGTGTGTGTCCCCAAATTGCAGCAGTGTGTGTCCCCAAATTGCAGCAGTGTGTGTCCCCAAATTACAGCAGTGTGTGTCCCCAAATTGCAGCAGTGTGTGTTCCCAAATTGCAGCAGCGTGTGTCCCCAAATTGCAGCAGCGTGTGTCCCCAAATTGCAGCAGCGTGTGTCCCCAAATTGCAGCAGCGTGTGTCCCCAAATTGCAGCAGTGTGTGTCCCCAAATTGCAGCAGTGCGTGTCTCCAAATTGCAGCAGTGTGTGTCTCCAAATTGCAGCAGTGTGTGTCCCCAAATTGCAGCAGTGTGTGTCACCACCAAACCCCCCTCCCCCTTACTTACCTTGCTATTTGTTGTCCTCTCCAGCGGTGTCTCCTGTGAAGAGCTCCGTTCCTCTCATACTTCCTGTTTCCTCTCAAGAGAGAAACAGGAAGTGACATCATACTCAGATGTCAATCAAACTGCCCGGCCATAATAATAGATACTAGGGTTGGGAGGAAGCTACTCGGCGCTTCACAAATGCCCGCAAATGCAGCGCCACGTCAGCATCTCGTGATTGCATAGACGTGGCGCTTCCCATAAGTGCACTGTGTCCGGCGTCGCACTGTGTCCGGCGTCCGCACACAGTGCACTTAAGGACCGTTTTTGGAATTTTTTTTTTAAAGGGCCAGCTTTAATTTTTTTTTTTTTTTTTGGAATTTTTTTTTTTTTTTTTTAAATTTTTTTTTTTTTTTTTTAATTTTTTTTTTTTTTTTGAAATTTTTTTTTTTTTGACTGCCTGGAGGGGGAGTTTGGCCACTGATATACAATGTAATACTGACATAAAATCACACACATAGGTTGGACTTGACGGAGTGGTGTCTTTTTTCAATCTCGCCTACTATGTAACTATGTTACTATATGTAATGTTGGAGTATAAAACTAATTTAGATTTTTATGACAAATGTGTTATGGTACCTTTTTAACCACTTCAGCCCTGGAAGATTTGGCTGCTCAATGACCAGGCCATTTTTTGCGATACAGCACTGCGTCACTTTAACTGACAATTGCGCAGTTGTGCGACATTGTACCCAAACAAAATTGACGCCCTTTTTTTCCTACAAAGAGAGCTTTTTTTGGTGGTATTTAATCACCTCTGCGGTTTTTATTTTTTGCGCTATAAACAAAAAAAGAGCGACAATTTTGAAAAAAAAACAAACACAATATTTTGTACTTTTTGCTATAATAAATATCCCCAATTTTTTTTTTAAAAAAGTAATTTTTTCCTCAGTTTAGAGCGATATGAATTCTTCTACATATTTTTGGTAATAAAAATCGCAATAAGTGTATAATGATTGGTTTGCACAAAAGTTATAGCAGCTACAAATTAGAGGAAAGATTTATGGCATTTCTATTATTTTTTTTTTTACTAGTTAGGGATGAGCTTCGTGTTCGAGTCAAACCCATGTTTGACTCGAACATCGCATGTTCGACCGATCGACGAATTACGAACGATATGGGAACGAAAGCCACATTTGAGTGGCGCGTCACGGCCCATAATTCACTGTGGCATCGCAGTGCATTGCTGGCTGATGATTGGCCAAGCATGCACTATGACCTGCATGCTTGGGCAATCACAGTGCCGTCTGTACAGAGAGCCGTAATTGGCCAAAGCAAGGGTGGCTTTGGCCAATTATGGCTAAGGGGGTTTAGTACACGCCCCACACTATATAAGGCCGCCTGCACGTCGGCCCTGTGTAGTGTGTTCCGGCATTGAGAGAGAGATAGATAGACAGAGAGACAGTTTAATTTGATTTAAGTTAGATAGAGTAGGCAGGCGAGTCAGTTAGCTGCACTTACAGTGTATTGTGTGTATATATACATCCTAGGTGTTGTATATCTATATATATCTATATATATCGATATATATATAGAGATATACACAATGTATTCAGTTTAGCTAGATCCGTTCCTGTTGTTCTCTTCCTACTGACAGGCAAGCAGGTGTTTTTACAGTGTTTACAGCTACCTGAAGTAAATTGCTGGTGTTCTTCTGATCCTATTAGTCCTATTAGCTACAGTATTTACAGTTAGTGTAGTGAGTCCTCTGCACAGTGTGCACCTAAAGCTACCGAAAGAAAATTGGTGGCATTCTTCTGATCCTATTAGTACCGCAGGCAGCTGTAGTATTTACAAGTTAGTGTAGTGCGTCCTCTGCAAAGTGTGCACCTAAAGCTACCTCAAGAAAATTGGTGGTGTTCTTCTGATTGTATTAGTACTGCAGGCAGCTGTAGCATTTACAAGTTAGTGTAGTGCATCTTCTGCACAGTGTACACCTAACGCTACCTGAAGAAAATTGGTGGTGTTCTTATGATCCTATTAGTACCACAGGCAGCTGTAGTATTTATAAGTTAGTGTAGTACGTCCTCTGCACAGTGTGAACCTAAAGCTACCTGAAGAAAATTGGTGGTGTTCTTCTGATCCTATTAGTACTGCAGGCAGCTGCAGTATTCACAAGTTAGTGTAGTGCATCCTCTGCACAGTGTGCACCTAAAGCTACCTGAAGACAATTGCTGTTGTTCTGCTCCTATTAATACCACATACAGGCAGCTACAGTATTTACAGTTAGTGTACTGTGTCCTATGCACAGTGTGCACCTAAGGCTACCTGAATAAAATTGGTGGTGTTCTTCTGATCCTATTAATACCACAGGCAGGCAGCTACAGTATTTAAAGCTATCTGAAGACAATCGCTGTTGTTCTGCTCCAATTAATACCACAGGCAGCCAGCTACAGTATTTACAGTTAGTGTACTGTGTCCTCTGCACAGTATGCACATAAAGCTACCTGAAGACAATTGCTGGTGTTTTCATAATAATAATACTACAGACAGGCAGTTGATTCTGCTAGCTGCAGTATCAGTATATATATACATGCCAGTTTTGTGCAGCTACATCTCACTGCAGGCCATTAGTATGTCTGGAAGGCCAACAAGGAAAGACAGACAGTCACAAGCTAATAAAAGAGGGCAAGCAGGCTCTGTGTCTAAAGGTAACAGTGCTGGTCGTGGAGACGGTGCATCCTCATCAGCACGTGACCGTGGGACATGTTTCAGCAGCTGGCCGTAGTCACAACATGCGGAAGACTTGGTAGAGTGGATGACCAAGCCGTCCTCATCCTCCTCATCCTCTCTAACTGAGGCTCAGGGTACTTTGTCTGGCAAAGCAGCTGCCAACGTGGCCTCTTCCTTCAGTTCAATGGCATCAGTCACTCCTTCCCTAGCCCCCCTATATACTCCTGAGGAACTGTTTGACCACAGTGTTGGGTACATGCTCCAGGAGGATGCCCAGGGTTTTGAAGGCTCTGATGATGGTACCCAGCTAGAGGAAGGCAGTAACGTGAGCCCAGAGAAAGGGGGTGCTCAAGAAGGACAGCAGTCTGGCAGTCATGTTCCCCCCAGCTTCAGCTTTGCTCCAGTGATGAGGAGGGAGGGGATGATGAGGTCACTGACTCCACGTGGGTGCCTGATAGGAGAGAGGAGGAGACACATCACCAACGAGGCAGGATGCCCTCCAGGGGCCAGCTTAAGGGCAACACACTGACTGCATCACACCGCAGAGCTCTGCTTGTGCAGGGAACTGCTGTCTCTGTGCGTTATTCCAAAATTTCTTTGGTGTGGGCCTTTTTTGAGATGAGTGCATCAGATCACACCACTGCTATTTGCAACATATGTCTCAAGCGTATCTCCCGTGGTCAACACATTACCCACTTGGGCACCACATGCTTGACCAGACATATGTTGACCTGCCATGCAGTTCGTTGACAAGCGTACCTAAAAGACCCACAACAAAGAACAAAGAGGACTTCTCCTTGTTCCTCATCAGCTGGGATCTCCAACCCCACTATATCTTCAGTCCTCTCTGAGACCTGCACTGAGAGAAATGAAGGTGTAGAATTAGGTGTGTCACAGCCAAGTACTTGAGCAATCTTCTATCGGTACACTGACGCCGGATTTTACCAGGCAAATGTCCCTGCCCCAGCTACTGCATCGCTGAAAGAAGTTCGCTCCCAGCCATCCACATGCCCAGCGGTTGAATGCTAGCTTAGCTAAATTGCTAGCACTTCAACTGCTGCCTTTTCAGTTGGTAGACTCTGCCCCCTTCTGTGAGTTTGTGGAATGTGCGGTTCCTCAGTGGCAGGTTCCCAAGCGCCACTTTTTCTCACAGAAAGCGATTCCGGCTCTCTACCGGCAGGTGCAAGGTAATGTCTTGGCCTCGCTGGACAGGACGGTCAGCGGTAAGGTGCATATTACCGCTGACTCATGGTCCCGCAGGCATGGACAGGGACGTTACCTATCTTTCACTGCACACTGGGTGACTCTTCTGGCAGCTGGGGAGGATGCAGGACAGGGTGCAGTTTTGTTGGACGTTGTTCCACCACCACACCTTCAAAATTCTACTAGTGGTGATTCTGCCACACCTCTCTCCTCAACCCCCTCCTCTTCTTCTTCCTCCATGGCCTCTTCCTGTGCTGATTTGTCCTAGGAGCCAGCGTTGCTCCGTAGGCGTTCAAGGGGCTAGGCAAGCACGCAGGCAAAAAGATGCAATGCGGTGCTTGAGCTGGTGTGCTTGGGGGACAGGAGCCAGACTGGGGCAGAGATTCTGTCAGCTCTGCAAGGGCAGGTACAGAGGTGGTTGACCCCATGCCAGCTTAAGGCAGGTATAGTGGTTTTCGACAATGGCACCAACCTCCTCTCTGCCCTCCGACAGGGACAACTGACCCATGTGCCCTGTTTGGCTCAGGTCCTTAACTTGGTTGTGCAGTGGTTCTTGGGCAGGTACCCGGGCGACCAGGATGTCCTGAGGCAGGCCAGGAAAGTCTGTGTGCATTTCTGCAGGTCATATAATGCCAGTGTTCGGCTGGCAGACCTCCAAAAGGAGTTTAACCTGCCCAAGAACCGCCTAATCTGTGACATGCCCACCAGGTGGAACTCAATGTTGGCCATGTTGCAGCAGCTGCACACGCAGTGGAGGGCCATCAATGAGTACCTGTGTGACTATGGCACCAGGACAGGGTCAGGGGAGCTTGTTTTTTTCCCCATGCCAGTGGGCCATGATCAGGGATGCATGCACTGTCCTGTCACCATTTGAGGAGGCCACGAGGATGGTGAGCAGCGACAGTGCATGCATCAGTGACACTGTCCCCCTTGTCCACCTGTTGGAGCACACGCTGCGTGGCATAATGGACAGGGCACTTGAGGCAGAACAGAGGAAGGAAGAGGAGGACTTCCTTAACTCTCAAGGCCCCCTTTATCTAGACAGTGTTCCTGCGTGCCTGCTGATCACACAGGAAGATGACGAGAAGAAGGAGGATTGTGTCAGCATGGAGGTTGTACCTGGCACTCAGCATCAGCAGTAGTCTTTAAGGGATCATTTACAGTCCCAAGAAACCCATGGACTTGTACGTGGCTGGGAGAAGGTGGCTATGGATCATGTCGTCTTTAGTGACCCAGCGGACTCCAGACTGAATGCCTCAGCAAAACTACGCTACATGGCCTCCCTGATCCTGCAAAGCCTGCAGAAGGATCCTCGTATTCGTGGTATCAAGGATAGGGATCAATACTGGCTGGCAACCCTCCTTGATCCATGTTACAAGGGTAAGGTTGCGGACCTTATCTTGCCGTCGCAGAGGGAGCAGAGGATCATCTTCGAGAGGCCTTGCAGAAAGGTCTGTGCAACGCATTCCCAGAGACTGGGAGGTTACAAACTCCTGTTCCTGGACAACGTGTTGCTGATGCTTCGGTCAGTCAAAGAAGGAGCGGTGGAGAAGGTGGCCGTCAGACAATTTTTTTAGTCCACAGCCAAAAGGTATGATCAGTTCCAGCAACCATCGCCAGTGTCTGTTTTACATGGTACAATAATACCTAGGGGCAAGATCTGACTTGGACACCTTTCCCACCGAAAATCCTCTGGGTTACTGGGTCTTGAGGATGGATCACTGGTCAGAGCTTGCACAGTATGGAATTGAGCTACTGGCCTGTTCTGCATCCAGCGTTCCTTCGGAACGCACATTCAGTGCTACTAGAGGCTTTGTAACCGATCATAGGGTGCACTTGTCCACCGACTCGATCGATTGACTGACCTTCATAAAAATGAATCAGTCTTGGATCACCACCAGCTACCAAGCTGCTGATGTAACCGAATAATTTTTTTTGAAATGTCAGATCCCTTGAAGACTGCCTATGCTGATGCTGAGTGACTATCCTGGTATGCTGAGTGACTATCCTCTTCCTCCTCAATGATCATGCTGATAGCTTGTAAGAATATTTTTGGTTCTGGGTGCCATCACCAGTGGCTAAGGCCCAATTTTTCAGCCCCTGTTTAACAGGGACGTGTAATTACAATTTTTGATGCATTATTTTGCAAGGAGGGTTCATTGCTGCACTCAACTAGATTATTTGTGAGGGGTTGCAGTGTTGTGGCACCAGCACCAGTGCCTAAGGCCCAATTTTTCAGCCCCTGTTTAACAGGGGCATGTAATTACAATTTTTGATGCAATATTTTGCAGGAGGGCTCATTCTTGCGCTCCAACTTGAGTATCTGTGAGGGGTTGCAGTGTTGTGGCACCAGTGCCTAAGGCCCAATTTTTCTGCTCCTGTTCAACAGGGACATGTAATTACAATACTTGATCTAATATTTCACAGCAGGGCCCATTCTAGCGCCCACCAAGAGTAACTGTGAGGACTTACAGTGTTGTGGCAACACCACCACCAAAGGCCCAATTTTTCTGCCCCTGTTCAACAGGTGCATGTAATTACAATTCTTGATCTAATATTGCACAGCAGGGTCAGTTCCAGCGCCCACCAAGAGTAACTGTGAGGACTTACAGTGTTGTGACAATACCACCACCACCACCAAAGGCCCAATTTTTCTGCCCCTGTTCAACAGGTGCATGTAGTGACAATTCTTGATCTAATATTTCACAGCAAGGCCCGTTTCTGCGCCCACCAAGAGTAACTGTGAGGACTTACAGTGTTGTGGCACCAGCACCACCACCACCACCACAAAAGGCCCATTGTTTCTGACCCTGTTCAACAGGGTCATGTAATTTCAATTCTTGATCTAATATTTCACAGCAGAGACCGTTCCTGCACCCACCAAGAGTAACTGTGAGGGCTTACAGTGTTGTGGCAACACCAACACCTAAGACCCCAATTTCTGCAGAGTATATAGGGCTGGCCCCTACTTTCAAACATCCAACTTACAAACGACTCCTACTTGCAAACGGAAGGAGACAACAGGAAGTGAGATGATATCTACCCCTAGGAAGGGAAATTCTCTCTTGTCAGTGTTAATATGGAAAAACATGTCTCCTCTCCACTGATGCTTTATCACCAATCCTTGTTTCACTAAAAACCCCAAATTGTCAAAAAACTTTTGTCATTGGGACAGAAAGTGAGGTGAAATCTTCTGAAGAGGAGCACAGACAGCAAAACTAATGTCACAGAGGTGATAACCCTTCCCTATGTTTTCCAAAACGCTTAAAACTAGATTTTTTGGCTGGAGCTACACGTTAAAAATGTACCAGTTCAAAATTACAAACAGATTCTACTTAAAAACAAACCTACAGTCCCTGTCTTGTTTGTTTGTCTGTATATTGCTATTCAGAGCATATAGGGCCCCACGCCTTTCCTTTTTTAATTTGGGTGCGGGGTTCCCCTTAATATCCATACAAGACCCAAAGGGCCTGGTAATGGACTGGGGGGGTACCAATGCCGTTTGTCTCACTGATTTTCATCCATATTGCTGGGACCCGACATTACATTAAAGCCACAAGCAATTTTACATGATTTTTTTTCCTTTAAAAATGTAATTTTGTGCAGGGACTGTTCTAAGCATGGGAAACACGCGCCACTTTACAGGCATACTATAGATACCCCCCAGGTACGATATTTAAAGGAATATTTCACTTTTTTTTTTCACTTTAAGCATCATTAAAATCACTGCTCCCGAAAAAACGGCCGTTTTTAAAACTTTGTTTGCATTGATACATGTGCCCTGGGGCAGGACCCAGGTCCCCAAAACCTTTTTAGGACAATACCATACAAATTAGCCTTTAAAATTATCACTTTTGATTTTGAACGTTTAAATCCCATAGACTTCAATGGAGTTCTAAAGTTTGCGCAAATTTTCGGTCCGTTCGCAGGTTCTGGTGCGAACCGAACCATGGAGTGTTTGGTTCATCCCTACTAGTAATGGTGGTGATCGGGAATGTCAGGACTGCGACATTATGGCAGACAGATCGTACACTTTTAGCACATTTTTTAGACCATTGGGATCTATACAGCGATCAGTGCTATAAAAATTTACTGATTACTGTATAAATGACACTGGCGGGGAAGGGGTTAACACTAGGGGTGATCAAGGGGTTAAATGTGTTTCCTGGGGAGTGATTCTAACTGTGGGGGAATGGGACTGCCTGAGTGAGGAGAGCGATCTGTTGTTCATACTTAGTATGAACAACAGATTGCTCTCCCCACCCCTGAAAGCACGGAGATCTGTCTGTTTGCATTAACAGATCTCCGTTCTGTCTCTGTGTGGCGCGATCGTGGGTGCCCGGCGGTCATCATGTCCCCTAGTGGTTAAAAGGTGAACTGACGTAAGGTAACGTAATGTCAGTACAATTGCTGCGGCTGGTCAGGTAGGGGTTAAAGTACCTTTCCTTGCTGTTTCAAAAAAGTTCTTTCCTGGGATGTTGGTGTCTTTGATCCTTAGGTTTGAGTGGTACATTTAATATTTGTTAAATATTTGTTTATTTATATTTGAAAAGTGTGTAGAGAAATTAAACATGTTGGGGATTGCAGTTTTCCTGATTGTCCAGAAAATGAGAGGGAGTGTGGAGATAGCTGTCCATTTCACTCCCTGAATTTTCCATTCACATAATTATTATATAATATAGAATAGAGTCATAGTAATATAAACACTTATTGTACAACTTACTTTGTGCTGTAATTCTTTTTGTTCAGATTTATCTTTCTTCGTGTACATTCCATGTAGAGCATTGGCCAGAACATACACAGCTTTGTATGCATAGGTAATCATATCTTTACAACCATTAAAAAAGTATGAAACATCTTTTACATCTGTACAAAGTTCTGCAGAAATATTATAGGCTATTTGTAAAAAGTCATTTTTGATTTTGCTTGGGGAAAGGCAACAATAGACGACAAACCCGAGATCTTGCATTATGGGGTCATTTAAGCAGCTGGAGAAGTTGACATCATTATTATAATTACTGATGTTTACTTGTTTTTGTCGTGGCCAACTAAAAATGAAGCTGCAGTTGAAGATATATATATTAAATTGTAAATTTAATTTAAATTGTTTATTCCATGTAGGTGGAAAAATAAATGTGGTTGTTTCTGTAACAGAGGGTAAAGAATATAAAATAGGATTTAAGAATGTTGTAAACGTTCCACACACTAGGATTACTTTAGCTGATAATTTATGAATCATTCTCTCTGTTTGACTCATTTCTGCTATTTTATCAGAGAGTGAAATGATATACTCTGTGCAGATTCCATGTTGGCTCATCATCTTACTCAGTTCTTTGGCCTCCTCATCACCGCTGCCATCCCCTGTTGATATTATTCCAACCCAGTTCCACCCAAAATGCTGCAAAAATTGTATAATAGCCGCAAAACGGACCCGATCGTCTGGTGTCATACGGAAGAAGGTTGGATACATTTTTCCATCACTCAGGTGAGGGTCAGTGGGTCGATAACTGATCTGGATAATGTGTTGGGAAATACATAAGTGGGATGTTATTATTGAATACATTAAGGTTGTGTAGAATGGAATAGATAAATGGCACACAAGCAGGGGAATATCTATGGAAAGAAGAACCTATGGCAAGCACTAAAATCTTACTCTTGTCCAAACATCTGACACCCATAGATGATTAGACCATAATATCAACTCAAAAAATGCAAGTCAGACTCATTGTTTTTTTTTTTGTTTTTGTTTTTATGCTTTATTTAAGGTATGCAGTTAAACATAACAGTATGACTTGACATGTTATAGTCAATGAGATCCATCGGAAGACAACAATATAACCTTATCTGAGAATCAATGGATGTCAACAAAATAACAATCAGGGTTCCAGTACAGCAATATAAGGTACCGTAAACTGTGAGCAGTAGCCTCTATAACAAGTATATCCTGTGACATAACTTGTAGTGTGGTGGAAGACCAAAGACTTTTATGTGTATTGTCAGTACCGACAATTCATGAATAGCCGGCACTAGCACTAGCACTTTTAAATGACTTTTTTTCCTTTAGAAATGTCATTTTGCTCTCGGACTGTTATAAACACGGGAAACGTGCTACTTTACAGGCATACTATAAACACCCCCCAGGTACGAAATTTAAAGGAATATTTCACTATTGTTTCACTTTAAGCATTATTAGAATCACTGCTCCCAAAAAAATGGACGTTTTTAAAACTTTTTTTTGCATTGATACATGTCCCCTGGGGCAGGACCCAGGTCCCCAAACAGTTTTTATGACAATAGCTTGCATATTAACCTCTAAAATTAGAACTTTTGATTTCTCCCATAGACTTTTAAATGGTGTTCCGCGGCTTTCGAATTTGGTATTTTTTGCTTTTTAAATTCATCATAATGAACGTTTGTAATTGTTACAAAACGTTAACAAACCTAACAAAAATGTGTATTTCGTAGTAATCCAAATTAAATTTTGGACACGAATTACTAAATACGAATTAATTCTAATACGAAATGGAAGGGAACAAAACAAAATGAATTTATTGATGGCGTACATGTCTAATATTCACTCAGCTGAGCTCCCAGTCTTTCACTAGCCTTGCTGATCCACTGCCACTGGATCCCCTGAGCTCTTCCAACCTTTTCACTCAGTATCTTCCTCAAGCATCACCGCCACATCTCTGCTGGGTCCCTAGCTTGACATTCACAGATACTTCTCAAGCTTCACCTCCGCTGGCTGGGTCCCTGGCTTGAGACCCCGCTGAAGTTTTCTAAAACTTCACTGTCCCTGGTTGGTGAGAATACTGCTTCAATACTTGCTTCAGCTACTCACTATAGTCCCCGGTAACAAGATGGATGGTCCCTTAGTGGCGACTGCTTCCCCTATACCTCTGACCACGACAGGTTCTCTGGCCGGCAGAACCAGCACTTCTGTTTGGACTGCAAGCCGCAGTCCCAACCCTATACTGCTCTCTTGCTTCTGGATAGGCCTTCAAACAGCCTAGCAGCCAGATGTCCCCGGGATAGGCCTCAGGCTCTGGCCTAGCAGCCCGGAGCAGCACAACACACATCCACCCAGAAAGCCGTCCAAGTGGCACAGAACCCCGATCACCGGACCTCACCCAAATAAATAGGCTCTCCCAGCAGGCCAAGGGACCTAAGAAAATCCCTGCCCATTGGCTGAGACACCCCATCTATTCCTAATCTGTCCTTGCAATGCCCTTGTCTTATCCAATGTCGCCAGGTACCCAGCCACCTAGCGACAGAAGAGAGAAGTGCAGCAATTCCAGAATTAGGGGGAAGTCAGTTGACTTCCTAGCAATTGGCCAAGGCAACTATCACTTGGCAAATACATTTAAGAGCAACCCTGCCTAAACATCAGAGTGCTACAGAAGGAAAAAAATAAAAAAGAAAAAAAAGAAAGAAAGAGAAAAAGTGACACCCTAGGTGTCTAGGTAGTAAGTAAAAAAAAAGGATTAACTCTTTCGCTGCCAGGTTCTGTGCTCCATTTTTACACTCAGGCGGTCAGATCATTTTTGCAATTTTTCCTTTGCTTTTTTATTTTTCACGTATAGCTTTCAAGTTTGTAAAAGACCCCCCAAACCATATATTTTCAGAAAAGAACATGAACAGTAGAATAAAAAGAAGGTGCTATTGATTTCTAAGGTCTCATGATATTTGCACAAATGTTTATCAAACCAATATATTTGCAAAAAATACATTAAAACCATTATTAACAGATAAAAACAAGGCAAATTTTACAAAATTCCTAAATATAAAAGCTTAACCTGTATTGAGTAAAAAAATAACAAATCTTTGTAACTTATAAATTGTGCCTTTTTGTGAAATAGTGAAAATTGAACAGACATAAAAGTGTAAATATCCAAATTTCTCAAAAAATCTGAAGGTTTTAATTTTTCCCTTACAGATTTCAGAATTTGTAAAAGACCCACAAAACCATGTATTTTCTGAAAGCATATGAAATTTAGAATAAAAAAAAGGTATGCGGTATTTGCGTAAATGTTTATCGAACCAATATATTGGCAAAAAATACACTAAAACCATTATTAGCAGGTAAAAACACAGATAATTTTACAAATTTTCTGCTAAATCCCTACTAAATATAAAAGCTTAACCTGTATAGAGTTATTAAATAACAAAAAAATAAAATTTTTACATTGCGCCTTTTTGCAAAATGGTGAAGATCAAACCTACCCAAAAATTTCTCAAAAAATCTCAAGGTTTTCATTTTTCACTTACAGATTTCAGAATTTGTAAAAGACCCCCAAACCATATATTTTCTGAAAGAACATGTCTATTATAATAAAAAGAAGGTGCTAATGATTTTTAAGGCAGCGCAATGTTTGCGCAAATGTTTAATCAAAACAATATTTTCGCAAAAAATACACTAAAATCATTAATATTGCACATAAACACAACATAACTTTCAAAATTTTTGCTAAATTGCTATTAAAGCATTGTTCACAAGTAGCATACTAAAGTGCATGCCCATTGAAGGCCCATGTTTACCCGCACAGGAATGCACAGGTGTTCAGTGCATTCCCGTACAAGCAGTCCCATTTTTGTCAATTTGGATGCAACAACTGCACAGGCATAGCTGCTGTTCGTGTGGTTGTGGGTACATGACCCCGAACGCAGACAGTGTGAGCTCAAGGACATGCATGCATGCGGACCTACATGAATGATCAAAACCCCCCTTTTACACATCAAGAACCCCCCTCCCCCCCTTTCAGATCAGAGTTCCCACTTACACATCAGGAGTGCCCCCTCACATATCAGATCCCCCTTACACATCAGAAGTGCTTCTTCACAAATTAGACCCCCTTGCAAATCAAAGCATACAAATCAGTCTCCCCTTGCACATCAGATCCTCCCTTCACATTATAGGTGTGCCCCCCTCCTCATCAGAGCCACCCCTTCACATCAGGGGTTGTCCCTTACACACCAGAGTCCTTCCTTACACATTAGAGCCCCCTCTTACATATCAGAGTCCTCTCTTACATATTACACTTACTTTACACATCAGAGTCTCCTCTTAAACATCACAGTCCCCCATACACTTTAAAGCCCCCTTTAACACCAGAGGTGGCACATACTGCACACATCAGAGTACCCCTTTACATATTAGAGTGTGTTATGCATCAAAGCCTCCCTAGACATCGAGTGACCCTTATGCATCACAGTTTTTTCTTACAGGTCAGATCCCCCTCATACATCTGATTATCCCCCTACACATAAGATCCCTACACATAAGATCTCCCTTCCTATAACAGGCCCGCTTTACACCTCACAGTTCCTTCCTTAACATCAAAACCCTCCTTAAATACTCTCCTTAACATTGGGGGTGCCCCCTTATACATCATAATTCCCTTACACATCAAGAGTGCCTGTATACACATCAGATGCCCACTTCACAATAGAAGTGCCCTTTTACACATGAGAAGACCCTTACATATCAGAGCCCCCCCCCCTTATACATCAGAACGCCCCTTGTGCATTAGAGCATCCCTCAGTCCTCTCTTACACTTCAGAGCCCTCCCTTATACATCAGAACCCCCCTTACCCATCAGAGCATTCTTTATACAGCAGAATTTCCCCTGGCACCTCAGATTCCTTCCATTACTCATCAGGCGTTTCCCCTTGCACATCAGAGCCCTACTCTTAATTACTAGAGCCCCCCTTATACATCAGAAGAGTTCCCTTATGCAAACCTTACTACCAGCATAGGAACATGGCCAGGGCCTGGAGCCAAGGAGTAGGGACAGGTCTAAATGGACATTCTGTCCCCCTGTAAATGCTGAGACCCGCACATCTTTGGTTTCTATGACACTGGCAGGCCCAGCAGTCAACAACGGGTGGGGGAGTGGGCCCTACTGCTAAGTAAGGTCCCCCTCAAGTGATGCCCAGGGCTGAAGCCATACCTTCCCCACCTCATATATCCCACTATAAACAAAGATTCCTTTATCATATTTATTTGTCTGTTCTATAAAAAGAAATACTTGTTGGAATTTATATCATAGAGATACAAGTTTATGATGGCACGCAAGGTCTACTTATCATCTACATCCTCACATTAATTCACCTACAAAAGGTGCTCACTTTTGGGCTGCTGTAAAATCAATAACGTCAGCCTGAGATATACAGTACTTAATTTGATTACATTGAACAAACAACTTATCCAGTCCACCCTTCTTCTAATACAATTCAAAGTCCATATAGTCCCCTGCAATTGCATATAACAATTCTGCAGCTTGCTCGGATCTGGCACAAGGAATGCAAGCATACGTCAAAACAAAAGTGAAAAAGATGAAGTGCAATAAAAGAATCTATTAGTAATAAAGTGTAGCGCTTGGTTGCTACTAGTAACTAACATCCACCATTTCACCTTGGTGCCACACTTCTATCTTTCACCTCAGAGACAATGAACAGTCATTTGCGTTGTTTTGTTTTTGTTTATTGAAGGACATAACTTGGTTGGTGTAAAGGGGAATATGGGATGCCCATATAACTTATTAAAATGCCATCACATTTAGAGAACATTTATTAGTAGATTTAGGCCTGAAGAACTGTTGTACTCCTGACATTCACATTCTCCTCCCCTGCATATCTCCATGCAGACTATTGCTCCTCCTCTTCTGCACTAGCTCTTGCAGAATATCACTCCCAGGACTTTTCTCCTCCTGCACAAATCTTCCTCTGTAAAACCGTTAGATTCCTGTCTCATCATCTTCAGTGTGTCCAAAGGGGATCACTCTGAATAACCTCAGCTGGCTGGCTGTACTTAATTACTATTGTAATGTTGCTTAAACGATGTTACTTGAGTGCTATTACTAGGCCAGAGGTCTGCAGCAGCTCTCCCCAGCGGCCTAGCAAGTTAGTAGCACATGGTAACAGATGGATTACTGCTCCCAGCTAGTCTGGCCGGTGTCTTGCCGAGAAAGTTCCCTCGGCGGATAAGGACCCCCCTGTACTGCGCAGGGGCAGCGCCTGCGCAGTACGAACTACTATGAGCTGCCGAAGATAGCTGAAGCTCAAAATCTTCAATCAGCTGTACACGGCACCTGTGCCCTAGGTCCAGGTTCAAGCCCCTCCATCCAAGTGGACCTAGAGGGGGAATAAAAAAGAGCCGAGCGAAGTGAGGCCATGCCCGTAGCGTGCCCAGCGAAGCGAGGCCGTGCCCGAAGCGTGGCGAGCGGAGCGAGCCCGCGAGGGGCCCTCTTACAGGCGCTGTGTACAGCTGATTTTCAACTATTCACCTTCGGCTATTTCCACCGGCTCCTACTGCACAGGCGCAGTAGAGGGGGGTCCTTATCCACCGAGCAGAACTTTCTCGGCAGAACACCGGCAAATCCTGCGCCCTCAGGCCACAGCGACTTGACACTACACTCCACAGTCTCTCCTCTGTTCCAGGACTCCTCACCAATGACTGTGTAAAGATGAGGACTTCATCTGTGACTGTGTAAGGATGAAGTTCCCTCCCAGACTCCCTGGCATGCCTCCGCACCCAGCACTCCACTGTGGTATACAAACTGACCTTCTCCTGCCCCAAGTCCATGATGGGGAACTTTATCCGGACATACGTTCCAGCAGCACCTCCTGCCCTTCTGTTCCAGGAATTCCTCATCTGTGACCGTGTACAGACTCAGACCTCATCCACGACCCTGTAAGGATGAGGATTGCTCACAGCTCTCCCCAGCCTCTCCGCGCAGAGAGCCCCTCCCCCCCAGATGGGGAAACCCTACAGCAGCTACCTAGTATTCTATCCTCCACTTCTCTTGGTTGACAACCCCCAGCAGCATGTGACCTCAGCTTATATGGGAGGCCTGCCCCCTGCCAATACCAAGTGGGGATTGGTCAGGGCTCCTCACATGAGCTGCCTGCCACTCCAGTTCCAGATCCTGCCTCTCTTCCAGAACAATCTCCCTGGAAGCAGGGGAGGCACCTCACAACCAGAGCACAGGTGGTCACACCCATCGCTACACTAAGCACTCCCTGCCCCCAGATCAAAACAAGCAGGCCTAGCCTGAAGCATAGGCCTGCCTAAATTTACCTGCGCTGACAGTTTTACCTAGAAAAATCCTATTCTAGCACCTACCTATGGTAGAGGCTGCTACAAAAGTTAGAATGTACCTGTGTGAATTGTCTCCAGCACAGTAATGCAGACCCCAGATTGTTCCTCTTTAACTACTTAGTACCTGCGCTATAGCCAAAATACGACTACAGCATGGGCTTAAAACGCTGTTAGTGTGCAGAAAAGAAGAAAGCTGTTAACTGGCTTCTGTTGGAGGGACATCGGTCCCACAGAGTGCACATCAGTACCACTAATCAGTGCCCTCCAGTGCCACTAATCAGTGACTACCAGTGCCTTCTATACGTGCCCATTAGCACTGCTAATCAGTGCCCTCCAGTGCCACTAATCAGTGCCCTGCAGTCAACACTGAAGAAATGGCTGCACTCTAAGATCCAACAAAATTCTTATTTAATGAACGAACATCCCAAGTGTTACAGACAGTTCAAATGGTAGACGCGTTTCACACACTAACAGGTGCACTTATGAATAAACTGAATGAACTGTCTGTAACACTTGGGATGTTCATTTATTAAATAAGAATTTTGATGGATCTTGGAGTGCAGCCATTTCTTCAGTGTTGATCGTTTGTGGAGGCGAGCCGAGGGGGGCACCCATGATATCATTAGGATTCCTGTCTCACCTGGAGCAGTGAGTTCTTTTGTTTGGATATTCAGCGTCCTGCAGTGCTGCTAATCAGTGCCCATCAGTGCCCATCAGTACTGCTAATCAGTTCCCACATGTGCCACCTATCAGTGTCTATCAGTGCAGCCAATCAGTGCCACATCCTCAGTGTCATCTAACAGTGCTGCCTATCAGTGCCACATATCAGTGCCCATCAGTGCCACCTATCAGTGCCACCTCTCTGTGCTGCCTATCATTGCCCATAAGTGCCACCCATCAGTGCCATCCATCAGTGCAGCCTCATCCGTGCCCACCAGTGCCACCTCATCAGTACCCATCAGTACCAGTGCTCATCAGTGCCACCTATCAGTGCTGTCACATCAGTGCCGTCTATCAAAGCCCATCTGTGCCCCCTATCACCTATCATGCGCCCATCAGTGCAGCCTATCAGTGTCCATCCATGCCACCTCATCAGTGAAGAAAAATTACCTGTTCGCTAAATTTTATAACAACAAAAATATGAAAAACATTTTTTTTTTAATTTTCATTTTTTTTCTTTATCAAAAAATACAAAACCCAGTGGTGATTAAATACCACTAAAAGAAAGCTATATTTGTGTGAAAAAAATGATAACAATTTCTTATGGGTACAGTGTTGCATGACCGCGCAATTGTCATTCAACGTGTGATAGCGTTAAAAGCTGATAATTGGCCTAGGCAGGAAAGGGGTATAAGTGCCCAGTTAGCAAGTAGTTAAAGGTCACCTCCTCTTCCACATTTCAAGGAATGTAAAAAGTTGGTCATATTATGAAAGTTATTTTTAGAGGAGGTGATCATAGAACAGAAACAGAGACATGAAGTCCTGTTTGGGGTTGTGGGTTTATAGAGTGTAACGAGCCCCTTGCTCGCTCGGTTCCACTCTCCCGACACTCCTCTGCAGCTATTGAATCAGATTGCAACCTCTGATGGTTCGGTCATCCGATGCTCCGGGACTAGAACTACAGCTCTGTGCCATTCTAGTCCAGTTGTGATAGCTCAGAACAAACACCAGGCAGGCTGTATGTAAGTTCAAACAGGACTCTCTTTTATTGCAAAATACAGGCTTTTATACACTAAAAGTGGACGTGCAGACCTCCTGCTCATATTACTCTAACAATACAGCTGCAACCTAATTAACCAAATTAACATGAGCTAATTAACTCATCCCTTTAGACAGCCTAGATGACTCAGACATGACCGTTAGGCCAGACTGGCCGTCTTGTAGTTCAGAAAATCCAATCAACATTATCACAATCAACATAGACTCTTCTTCACACAATAGCAGAGTTAATTAACACAAATAACAATGGGGATCTAATGACTCTTGGATCCCATAGTAGACTTATTTACAATACACATTTTAGCAGACAATAGACAGACAGGTGTTGGAATTTACATCAGCATCTCCTAACAGTATCTGTCCCAGCATTATGAATCAGCCACTATTCCAATATGGCAAATCCAGGGTCCCCAGAGTCTGTGTGTCCTGGGGACCAGGACCCAAATCCACAGTAATACCACCTCAAGGGTCCCCAGGCATACAGCTCACAAAGAGCACCGTTCCCCCAAATGCAAGGGCCCCCGATCGAAAGGCAAGAGGCTAGCATACAGTCCCCTCCAAAAGTCTCTCTCCCGGCTAGGTCTGTCACATAGAGTAACGTTGTTGCGGTCAATGGGGTGCTAGTAAAGTCCTGAAGTCTTTTAAACCAATTAATTCCATCCATTAGATTTCATCCTTTTATCTCTCTCAATTACTCTGTATCCGTTCAGATTGCGAGAGATACAATAAGATAAAATTGGATCTTAGGCTCGATGCATATCCATGCATGTTGCTTTTGAGCTTTTGTTTCTGCAGTGCTTTGGCGTATTTTTGGACACACGTTTTTACCACGATTTTACCGTGATTTTGCCACAATTTGCGCTCTGCGGGGGCTTTTTTACACTGTATATAACTGGTTGCTAAGGAGGGGGCTGGGAAGCCAGCCGCCGTGTCCTTAACAACTGATGAGTCATCAGTTGTCAGCGGGCTTCCCACTGAATGTAAAAAAAAAAGAATTGCCGACTAAAAAAAAAAAATTGAGAGAAAAAACAGTGTGGGGTTCCCCCCAAGTCCGTACCAGGTCCTTGGGTCTAGTATGGATTCAGAGGGGACCCCCCCACACACCAAAATCTAAAAAAAAATGGTATGGAGGTCCCTCCAAAATCCATACCAGACCCTTAGCTGAGCATGCAGCCCACCAGGTCAGGAAGTGAACGCCCCCCCCCCTTGAACCATACCAGGCCGCGTGCCCTCAACATGGGGGGATGGGTGCTGTTAGGCAGAGGGGGCTCTGTACCCCCCACCCCAAAGCACCTTGCCCCAATGTTAATGGGGACAAGGGCCTTTTCCCAACAACCCCAACATTGCCGACTCATAGAGGGAGGGAAGGACATGCATAGTGTCCCGCGACATTATGCAGAATTCCATAAAAAATCCACCACTGACCTCCGCGTGTGGGTCATTGAACAAATTCCAGAATGTTCCACTGCAGCAGAATGTTTCAAAAAGCTTTGTGCCAGGGAGACTTTTTGGATCTATACTCTCGACGCTCTTTCGCCTGGTGGCCTTAACGAGAGTATAGAAATTTCCACTGTGTTATAAAAATCTTATGAAAATCTTATAAAAAGTTTTTTAAAGACCAGATATCCTTTTGTACATCAATTTTATATAGATGTGAGTGTGTTTCACACACATACACTAATTTTATTTCATTATTATTATTTTTATTCTTTCTGGAGACAATATATTCATATTCTGCCCTTTAGTGCTATTTTCAGATGTTGATATTGTGTGTGGTTCTATTATTATTATTGAACCACTACTAATATCAACCTACCTTCTAGATATGAACAACAAAACATAGATACATTCTACATTAGTCTTTTTACCCAACATGTCTAAACAAACATTTATGTTTATTGTTATTATTATTATTATTATTTTCATAGTCCTGATATGCTTGGAGTTCAGAATACACATTTTCTATTTTATTTAATTTATATCATTATCATCTTCTCTATTTATTAGGTATTATACATTATTATTTCAGACCATCCTACAACATTGTTTATATTCATTTACTCTTTAGTTAGGGAGGCCCTTCCTAATATATTTCCATCTTTATGAACTGTAGCCTTCTCATCCCACATCCTCTATTTGATATCATATATTTTCTCTCCCAGGGCCTATGTGTCCCTGAGTCTTATTTAATATGCATGCAGAAACTTCTGCCCCTTTTTTTTTTTCAAATATAATTTTATTCAACTTCCAGAGAGGGTAAGACATCTGCCTCTTTTTTTCCTTCCTTTCTTACAATCAGTACCTGTAATATTCATTGGTTTATTGCTTTATAATATCATGCAGTTTGTGTCTCAATAATATTTTTTATTATTATTTTTTTCTTACCATATGTCCGTTTGATATTTATTTTTACTATGTGTATTGAATGCTCCTTATTAAGGCCCCTCCCCCTGATGGACTATATAATATCCTTGTTCAACATCACTCCCCTATGCTTGATAAAGGAGTGCCGCTATCTCCTCCATCGATAGCGAGCTATCTCGGAAACGCGTCGCACAGGAGTGACGTCACAGCTTGGCGCCATAGTGTTTGCGATCCAAGCCTCGTTCTGGCTCTGATCACACGACCGTGCTTTTACTTCCATCACGGATGCCGGACGAGACACTGGGACATCTTGCCTTACAGCAAAGCACCAGCTCAGACGCCCCCACGCCCTCTCTTCCCGGAACCCACACCACCCTAGACTGGTCTTCTGCTCTCCTGTTTTGTGGTGTGCTCACAGACTACAATATTGGCTTAGTACAGCTCATCTTCAGCCTATGAGAGGTGATGTCAGCGCATCTGGACTTGCTGCCACTTGTAGTCCTCCGCTCCTTTTTGTGTCACGAGATGTATCTGAGATCTACACTTCAGTTTTACATGTGAGTGGATATTGTTTTTAATAATAAATTTAATTTGATATATATTCAGTGGCGCCCTTCTTCCTTGTTTTTCTCTAGCACATTGGGCCCTGGCTTTTTGGTTCCTTCTGGTGGCTGCCTTGAATGACTCTTACTGTACCCATATATATATATCATATATATGTTTGTATGGACCCTGCCCTTGTGTTCATAGGCAATGGTATGTAAGGTATATTGTATTGCGCCTTTTTTTACTTGTTTCCCAACAACCCTTGCCTGGTGTCGGGGTCTGCTAGTGGGGGGCTTATCAGAATCTGGAAGCCCCCTTTAACAAGGGGGGCCCAAGATCCCAGCCCCCGCACATTGTACCCCTACCCATTCACTAAAAAAAGTAGTGTAGTGTTAAAAAATACAGTAGACAGTTTTTGACAAGTCTTTTATTAAAAATCTTCTTCTTCTCCGCTTCTGCCTCTGTTCTTCCTCCATCTTCTCCCGCATCTTCATCCTCCAGTCTTCTCCTTCTCCCCCCGCTTCTTCTTCCACTCTGATTCTGCATCCCGCTGATCTGTTGGCGCTGATGTCCTGCATTTCTTAAATAACGAGGGGGGCATGGCAATCAGATTATGTCATATGGAGGCCACACCCCCTGTGATGTCATGGACCCATCATGCCCTGGGTGGTGACATCACAAGGGGGCGTGGCCTTCAGATGACGTAACCTAAGAGGGGACATAGTTGGATGAAGCCATCTGGAGTGCTCTCTCATTCAAGCATTGAACATGGTTAGTAATATGGTGGGACCTAGTGGGCTGTGTGGATAATGGTCATTAGATATTTCCTTTAAATGACTATGTTCTCAGTGCCCTAAATGTATAAACACATTTCTGTTCATTTTGATCTGCACCCTTAAAGATTAGTAAAGCTTTGAAAATTTTACCTAGACTGTACTAAGTGATCTATTGAACACACCATATTACATACATAATATATCAAAGTGATCACTTACCTGTGTATACCGATACAGACTAAGTAACTGAGCCATTGCATGACTTGATTGGAAAGTAGTGTCACCGATAAAACCAGCCACTTCTCCATGTCCCTTACAGTAATAGTTAGGAGCTTTCGTTTCTCCAGACAATATATTTATGACATATGCCAAAGTTTTCATTGGATCAGAACACGTACTAAATATTTGATAGCCCAGGGTAACATTGGGCAGAAGATTGGAGTCCTTGTTAATCTCATTGACAGCAAACATCATCACAAAGATGCTTTGGTACTCTTCAGTGTCAACGCTGCAGGAAATTGAGAGGTTTTCAAACTACACAAAATGGTTACTTCTGAGATTACAGTTTGGGCACAGCCCACGGTCCTCTCAGAACTAACACAAATTTGTTTTACAGAGAACAATAATGGTTGAGATTTAAGGGGATTTAACATGTAATACAAACATAAAAATGCTATATGAATAGTATTCATTAAACATTCCAACTTTGCTTAATTTAGACAGCTCTTTATAGTATTATCTGGGTGGGATTAAGATCTAAACAAAACATTTCTTTTTTGGACAATGATGATAAAATAGAGCATACAGGTTTGCACCACAGCTTACAAAATCTGTTTAGAAAGGTTGCAATTTATGAGTGGACATTTAACCCCAAAGGGAAGTTTTTTTTTTTTTTGTGGAACATAGACAATGGAAATACCATACAGATTTGCATCACAACTTAAAAATCTGAACAAATGTGTACAAGCAGCAATTTCTAAGAGCTTGAGCAGGCATTTAGCATTGGAAAAAAATGTGTCTTTTTTGGACACGGCCAATGGAAATAGCATATAGGTTTGCACCACAGCTAGATAGCCTGTTTAAAACGGTTGCAATTTCTGAGAGGCTGAGCATGCATTTAGCATCAGGAAATAAACAATTCAGTGCAGTAAACATATAGCTTAGTAACATAACTAACAATGCAGTGTGAACAGTTTTTAATTTAGGAGGTGCATTTTACAGGCATTTTACACCAGGAATTTGTTTATCAGTGCCTTTGCTTTGGACACTGAAGATGAAAACAGCATACATATGTGCCACATGTCTTTGAAGTCATCATTGTCAAGGTCACAATTTATGAAGGAGAGAGTAACCAGATTGTAATTTTCCCCCCGAAAATGGGCTTGAATTTTCCTAGCAAGAGAAAGGACAAGTTTACAGATTTTATGCACGTCATTTAAAAACTGTTCAAGATTTCTACTATTTGTGAGAGTAAGAGAACAAGCAGATTGCAATAATAAAATAATATCATTTGTGTCCACACAGCAGATAGGAAAAATTGAAGTCATTGGCAGCACAGCTTTTATGCACTTTTTGGAGAGTCCCATATCCGGAAGAAACCACTTGACCTCCTTAAGATTTACCCCACTTCATGACCAGGCCATTTTTTTGCAAAATGGCACTGTGTCACTTTAACTGACAATTGCGTGGGCGTGCAATGCTGTTCCCAAACAAAATGTATGTCCTTTTTTTTCCCACATATAGCGCTTTCTTTTGGTCGTATTTCATCACCTCTGCATTTTTTTGTGCTATAAACAAAAAAAGACTGACAATTTTTTTTCCACAATAAAGATTTATATTTTTTACTTTCTATTACGAAACACATCCAATAAATACATTTTAAAAATCAAATTTATTCATCAGTTTAGGCCAATATGTATTCTGCTACATTTTTTTGGTAAAAAATCCCAATAAACGTATGTTGATTGGTTTGCGCAAAAGTCATAGCATCTACAAACTCTGGGATATTTTTTTTTATTTTTTACTAGTAATGACGGTGATCAACGACTTATAGCGGGACTGCTATATTTCAGTGTACAGTTGTATGTTTACATTTGAGATCATCTCTCATTGGACACACTGATTGAGTGCTAAATGGCTACTATGATTGGCCATTTAGCATGATTTGTGATTGGCTGTGTCCAAGGGGACATGGCCAACACAGATTTTCCTTGATGCGCGACCGCGGCAGCACGTGGGGAACAAGTAAACAGGAAGACACCCAGGGATGCCCTCCCGGCAATTAAGCGCCACACTGTAGCCACCTTTGGGTTTTGGCTATAGCGCGGGTGCATGGTGGTTAATATATTCTGTGTTATTTGTTTATCTCTGCATTAGTGGTCATTTCTATTGATATATGGAAGGTGGGTCCCTCTGAATTGCACTCTGATGCTCTGGAATGGTGGGTCAGCAAGCCCAAACCAATGATCTACCAGTCACCTGGTCACGATCTACAGGCTGCTGACCCCTGAGCTAAACTATGTGTGTGAACTACAATGTACATGCACAAACAAATATCTCTCCTCTGCTGATTGGCAAAAAATAAATAGATATAAAAGCTACTACACTAACAGGTTCCCTTAAAAGACAATGAAAGTATTTTATAAAATCTGTGTGTTATTTGTTTATCTCTGCATTAGTGATAATTTCTATTGTATTATGGAAGGAGGATCTTCCTGTAAGGTCCACATCACTCGGCGTGTTTGAACTAAAACTTGAAGAGAATTCTGCACTTGAAAAAATCATGACATGGAGTCATCTTCCTCTAGGTCTTTTAAAGATTTCCTTTCCTCTCTAGTCAGGTTATCACGCCATTCTGTAGTGCCTCCCATTGCCTGCTGGACTAGTGCCGTCAGATCCCGCGCCACTGATTTTTGAAATTTAGTCATATCAGGGGTGCGGGAATTGAAAGGATAGAAATCTGATCTGGTATTGAAAATAACCAGTCTGACGGCACCAGTGTCAACAACTGGTGCAGTGGGTGGATTATTAAGGGATAATAGATCTTCCATATAACTACACATAATTCCCTGAAATAAAAGACTGCACCCTCCAATTCACCGTTAGTAGGCCCAAACAAAGATGACATAGAATTATCAACACCTTCTGCTGCAAAATAATGTTTTTAATAGTAAGATTTCTAATAAATCTATTAACATCAAGAATAGTGTCAAATAGATTCAAATGTCCAATGAAATGATTTTTTACTATCCACACAAACTCTCAGATACATTCAAAACATTGGAATAATCATTTACAACTTGCGTGGCTGCCTGTGAGATGGATACCTCTTCTGCTCCTCCATCTTTCCTTCCTCTGCAGCCTTGACGTGTTTTTTTGTACTTTGATTCCGTCCCCTCTTGTGGGATTTGCGCTTTTTTGTCCTGTTTTGTGTGGAAGAGGTAAAGCCAGCTTGTGTACCTCTGATGGCTGATATATATATACAGTGGAGACGGAAAGTATTCAGACCCCCTTAAATTTTTCACCCTTTGTTGCAGCCATTTGCTAAAATCATTTAAGTTCATTTTTTTTCCTCATTAATGTACACACATCACCCCATATTGACAGAAAAACACAGAATTGTTGACATTTTTGCAGATTTATTAAAAAAGAAAAACTGAAATATCACATGGTCCTAATTCAAATCCTTTGCTGTGACACTCATATATTTAACTCAGGTGCTGTCCATTTCTTCTGATCATCTTTGAGATGGTTCTACACCTTCATTTGAGTCCAGCTGTGTTTGATTATACTGATTGGACTTGATTAGGAAAGCCACACACCTGTCTATATAAGACCTTACAGCTCACAGTGCATGTCAGAGCAAATGAGAAACACAAGGTCAAAGGAACCGCCTGAAGAGCTCAGAGACAGAATTGTGGCAAGGCACAGATCTGGCCAAGGTTGCAAAAAAATTTCTGCTGCACTTAAGGTTCCTAAGAGCACAGTAGCCTCCATAATACTTAAATGGAAAACATTTGGGACGACCAGAACCCTTCCTAGAGCTGGCCGTCTAGCCAAACTGAGCTATCGGGGGAGAAGAGCCTTGGTGACAGAGGTAAAGAAGAACCCAAAGATCACTATGGCTGAGCACCAGAGATGCAGTTGGGAGATGGAAGAAAGTTGTAGAAAGTCAACCATCACTGCAGCCCTCCACCAGTCGGGGCTTTATGGCAGAGTGGCCTGACAGAAGCCTCTCCACAGTGCAAGACACAAGAAAGCCCACATGGAGTTTGCTAAAAAAACACCTGAAGGACTCAAAGATGGTGAGAAATAAGATACTCTGGTCTGATGAGACCAAGATAGAACTTTTTGGCCTTAATTTTAAGCGGTATGTGTGGAGAAAACCAGGCACTGCTCATCACCTGTCCAATACAGTCTCAACAGTGAAGCATGGTGGTGGCAGCATCATGCTGTGGGGGTGTTTTTCAGCTGCAGGGACAGGACGACTGGTTGCAATCAAGGGAACGATGAATGTGGTCAAGTACAGGGGTATCCTGGACGAAAACCTTCTCCAGAGTGCTCAGGACCTCAGACTGGGCCGAAGGTTTACCTTCCAACAAGACAATGACCCTAAGCACACAGCTAAAATAACGAAAGGGTGGCTTCACAACAACTCCGTGACTGTTCTTGAATGGCCCAGCCAGAGCCCTGACTTAAACCCAATTTAGCATCTTTGGAGAGACCGAAAAATGGCTGTCCACCAACGTTTACCATCCAACCTGACAGAACTGTAGAGGATCTGCAAGGAGGAATGGCAGAGGATCCCCAAATCCACGTGTGGAAAACTTGTTGCATCTTTCCCAAAAAGACTCATGGCTGTATTAGATCAAAAGGGTGCTTCTACTAAATACTGAGCAAAGGGTCTGAATACTTAGGACCATGTGATATTTCAGTTTTTCTTTTTTCATAAATCTGCAAAAATGTCAACAATTCTGTGTTTTTCTGTCAATATGGGGTGCTGTGTGTACATTAATAAGGAAAAAAATTAACTTAAATGATTTTAGCCAATGTCTGCAAAATAACAAAGAGTGAAAAATTTAAGGTGGTCTGAATACTTTCTGTCCCCACTGTATATGCTCATTGAAACGATCCTGGAGATGTCTCGTCGTCCCACCTACCTATTGAATGTGACATATGTCACAAGTAAGCAGGTACACAACATAATTGGTGTTGCAATTATGGAAAGAATCAATGTCATATTCCTTCTGTGTAACTGAGGAGCAGAATGTGTTGCCACCCTTGATGTGACCACGGCATGGACAGCCTGTAGCTCCACACTTAAAGTTTCCCTTGAAGTGTAGCCATGTAACTGATTTCATAGTCTTACTAGTAGGGATGAGCTTCGAGTTCGAGTCGAACTCATGTTCTACTCGAACATTGGCTGTTCGCAAGTTCGCCGAACAGCGAACAATTTGGGGTGTTCGCGGCAAATTCGAATGCCGCGGAACACCCTTTAAAAGTCTATGGGAGAAATCAAAAGTGCTCATTTTAAAGGCTTATATGCAAGTTATTGTCAAAAAAAGTGTTTGGGGACCTGGGTCCTGCCCCAGGGGACATGGATCAATGCAAAAAAAAGTTTTGAAAACGGACGTTTTTTCAGGAGCAGTGATTTTATTAATGCTTAAAGTCAAACAATAAAAGTGTAATATCCCTTTAAATTTCGTACCTGGGGGGTGTCTATAGTATGCCTGTAAAGGGGCGCATGTTTCCTGTGTTTAGAACAGTCTGACAGCAAAATGAAGAAAAAAACACATTTAAAACTACCCGCGGCTATTGCATTGCCGACAATACACATAGAAGTTCATTGATAAAAACGGCATGGGAATTCCCCACAGGGCAACCCCGAACCAAATTTAAAAAAAAAAAAAATGATGTGGGGGTCCCCTAAATTCCATACAAGGCCCTTCAGGTCTGGTATGGATATTAAGGGGAACCCCAGCCAAAATTTAAAAAAAATTGACGTGGGGTTCCCCCTAAATTCCATACCAGACCCTTCAGGTCTGGTATGGATTTTAAGGGGAACCCCGCGCCAAAAAAAAAAAAAAAACGGCGTGGGGTCCCCCCAAAAATCCATACCAGACCCTTATCCGAGCACGCAACCTGGCAGGCCGCAGGAAAAGAGGGGGGGACGAGAGTGCGCCCCCCCCTCCTGAACCGTACCAGGCCACATGCCCTCAACATTGGGAGGGTGCTTTGGGGTAGCCCCCCAAAACACCTTGTCCCCATGTTGATGAAGACAAGGGCCTCATCCCCACAACCCTGGCCGGTGGTTGTGGGGGTCTGCGGGCGGGGGGCTTATCGGAATCTGGAAGCCCCCTTTAACAAGGGGACCCCCAGATCCCGGCCCCCCCCCTGTGTGAAATGGTAAGGGGGTACTTACCCCTACCATTTCACTAAAAAACTGTCAAAAATGTTAAAAATGACAAGAGACAGTTTTTGACAATTCCTTTATTTAAATACTTCTTCTTTCTTCTATCTTCCTTCATCTTCTGGTTCTTCTGGCCCTTCTGGTTCTTCCTCCGGCGTTCTCGTCCAGCATCTCCTCCGCGGCGTCTTCTATCTTCTTCTCCTCGGGCCGCTCCGCACCCATGGCATGAGGGGGGAGGCTCCCGCTCTTCTCTTCATCTTCTTCATCTTCTTCTTCTTCTTCATCTCTTCTTCCTTCTTCTCTTCTTCATTTCTTCTCCGGGCCGCTCCGCAGCCATGCTGGCATGGAGGGAGGCTCCCGCTGTGTGACGGCGTCTCTTCGTCTGACGGTTCTTAAATAACGGGGGGCGGGGCCATCCGGTGACCCCGCCCCCCTCTGACGCACGGTGACTTGACGGGACTTCCCTGTGACGTCACGGGGAATGCCACAGGGAAGTCCCGTCATGTCCCGTGCGTCAGAGGGGGGCGGGGTCACCGGGTGGCCCCGCCCCCCGTTATTTAAGAACCGTCAGACGAAGAGACGCCGTCACACAGCGGGAGCCTTCCACCATGCCAGCATGGCTGCGGAGCGGCCCGGAGAAGAAATGAAGAAGAGAAGAAGGAAGAAGAGAAGAAGAAGATGAAGAAGAAGATGAAGAAGAGAAGAAGATGAAGAAGAAGATGAAGAAGAAGATGAAGAGAAGAGCGGGAGCCTCCCCTCATGCCATGGGTGCGGAGCGGCCCGAGGAGAAGAAGATAGAAGACGCCGCGGAGGAGATGCTGGACGAGAACGCCGGAGGAAGAACCAAAAGAGCCAGAAGAACCAGAAGAAGATGAAGGAAGAAAGAAGAAGCATTTAAATAAAGGAATTGTCAAAAACTGTCTCTTGTCATTTTTAACATTTTTGACAGTTTTTTAGTGAAATGGTAGGGGTAAGTACCCCCTTACCATTTCACACAGGGGGGGGGGCCGGGATCTGGGGGTCCCCTTGTTAAAGGGGGCTTCCAGATTCTGATAAGCCCCCCGCCCGCAGACCCCCACAACCACCGGCCAGGGTTGTGGGGATGAGGCCCTTGTCTTCATCAACATGGGGACAAGGTGTTTTGGGGGGCTACCCCAAAGCACCCTCCCAATGTTGAGGGCATGTGGCCTGGTACGGTTCAGGAGGGGGGGGCCGCACTCTCGTCCCCCCCTCTTTTCCTGCGGCCTGCCAGGTTGCGTGCTCGGATAAGGGTCTGGTATGGATTTTTGGGGGGACCCCACGCCGTTTTTTTTTGGTGCGGGGTTCCCCTTAAAATCCATACCAGACCTGAAGGGTCTGGTATGGAATTTAGGGGGAACCCCACGTCAATTTTTTTAAAAAATTTTGGCTGGGGTTCCCCTTAATATCCATACCAGACCTGAAGGGCCTGGTATGGAATTTAGGGGGACCCCCAGATCATTTTTATTTTTTTTTTATTTTGGTTCGGGAATGCCCTGTGGGGAATTCCCATGCCGTTTTTATCAATGAACTTCTATGTGTATTGTCGGCAATGCAATAGCCGCGGTAGTTTTAAATGTGTTTTTTCCATTGAAATGTCATTTTGCTGTCAGACTGTTCTAAACACGGGAAACATGCGCCCCTTTACAGGCATACTATAGACACCCCCCAGGTATGAAATTTAAAGGGATATTACACTTTTATTGTTTGACTTTAAGCATTATTAAAATCACTGCTCCTGAAAAAACGGCCGTTTTTAAAACTTTTTTTTGCATTGATTCATGTCCCCTGGGGCAGGACCCAGGTCCCCAAACACTTTTAATGACAATAACTTGCATATTAGCCTTTAAAATTAGCACTTTTGATTATTCATGTTCGTGTCCCATAGACTTTAACGGTGTTCGCGTGTTCAAACGAATGAATTTTTTTCCTGTTCGCATGTTCTGGTGCGAACCGAACAGGGGGGTGTTCGGCTCATCCCTGCTTACTAGCAAAGAAACTGGGGGATAAAGAGCGACCTAATGTGGGAGCCCTCCGGGATACTATATTGACACCTCTCTGCAATATACTTGCACAGACATCGTCTGCAAACAAAACAGGGAGATGTCTATTGATAATATCCTGAATCTATCCAAATTCAATGCTGAACGGAGTCAATAGGATCATTTTATTTTGGTGAGGACTGCCATTGTCCTGTACCCTTCTACCAACAAGAGTTTTCCTATCTTTGCTTCATGCAATTGTCTTTTTTGTCTCTTTGTGTCTTGTGCTGTTTGTCTTTTCCTGTTCCTATTAAAGAAGATTCCTCGATCTATTGATACGTATGTGCTTATATGTATCAATTGTTGTTTATATTAGGGTGGGAGGGGAAACTGTTGTCTATTGGCTATTTGTTTTTATAGTATAAGGAAATGGGTTGACACAAGGCTGCATGGTGTTTTATGACAATGTTTATTTATTTAGTGTTTATAGATGTAGCGGTGTAGTTGCCACTAGTAACAGACAATCCATCAATTCACCCCGCTGCCAGACTTCCATATATCACTTCCAAGGACAATGAACAGTCCTTTTGCTAGTTTTGTTTTTTGTTTTATTGAGGGGGTTCAACTTGGATGGGAAAGGGCATATGGGATGCCCATGGTGCAATTTGATTGGCATCATATTTTAAAAGATTGTCAAAAATAAGCACATTGTTAGAGCCAGAAGATATCATGAGCATATGTAACTGCTATGATTCTTCCTCCTGCACTACCTTGCAGACCGTTGTTCCTCCTCTGCTCAACTCCTGCAGAGCATTGCTTCCAAGAGTTCTCCATTCATTACTGTGTAAATAAATGAAGACATTACTCTTTACCATGTAAAGTATAATGTTCTCAGAAGTTCTTCCCTCCTACACAAACTTATTTCTGAATTGAGGTCAAATCTTCTCCTATTGAGCAAGGTAGACCCACTCTGAATAAGTCTCCCAGCAGGCTATGTTTGCTCGCTGCTACTAGACCTGAGGCCTGCACTACCTCTCCCCAGAGGCCTAGCAGTTTAAAGCAGTTCTATGGATGGTGGACTACTGTTCCCAGCCAGCCCGATTTGCAATCCATGCGCCCTCAGGCCACATCAATTTGACACAGATCCCTACAGTCTCACCTCTGATCCAGGACTCCTCATAATCCACCGTGTAAATAAATGAAGACCTTGCTAATGATCGTGTAGAAGCAAAGTTCCCTCACAAACTTCCTGGCACATCCAGCCCTCCACTGTGGTAACACTCACCGACATTTCACTGCCCTGAGTCCTTGATGGAGAACTTGAACGGACTATGCGTTCCGACAGCTTCACCTGCCCCTCTGCTCCAGGAGTTCTTTACTAACGGCCGTGTGATGGTAAAGATATTGCCAGTGACTGTGTAGCGGCAAAGTTACTTCACAGCTCTCCCTGGGCCTCCTCCTGCGATCGGCACACCCCCCCAGATGGGGGTGCCCTCCACTTCACTCAGCTGAGTGGCATATCACCTCAGGTTATATAGGAGGCCCTCTCCCTGCCAATAGCAGTTGGGGATTGGTCAGGGCTCCCACATGAGCTGCCTGCCACTCCAGTTCCAGGCCCAGCCCCTCTTCTAGAACATTCTCCCTAGAAGCAGGGGAGGCACCTCGGAACTGAAGTACAGGTGGTCACACCCACTGCTGCTCTGACCACTCCCAGCCCTCAGATCAAAACAGACAGGTCTAGCTTACAGCATAGGCCCAGGGCTGCCATCAGGGGGGTACAGCCCATACACCTGTAAGGGGCCCTGGTGTCCCTAGGGGCCAGAGTGGGGGCCGATTCTTTGGCCACTCTCATATTCTCTGAGGACCGGCGCTGCAATGAAGCACTCTGACAGGTGTAGGATGCTTATCATAACAACACACCTACCTAGCCGATGGAGTATAGGCTCCTCCATTCTGACCAGGGGTGGACTGGGGACCCAGGGAAAGTGTGGGGGGGATACTTATTACTGTGGGAACAGCACAGTGTCATTGCTTCTAAATACATACACTGCACTGGTGTGTCTGTATTTAGAATCTCCACAGCTCCTTTCTGCCCCCGCTGCACTGTGAGATCTCACTCCGATCACCAGTGCTGTGTGCTGAGAGGGGGGGCTGAGCTCACTGTAGCTGTGCTGGCCGGGACGGCTTCTCACAGTAGGAGGAGGTGAGATTAGTTTTTTCTTTAGCAAAGTCTCCTTGGAAGAAAAGCTGCAAAAAGTTTCTGTAGGTCTTGTATGTATTGCAGTGATAAGGAGACACTGAGAATGTAGAGACAGCGTGCGTCACAGATATCTCCCAAGCTAGCACACAAACATCCTCCCACCACTCTGTCCAGATAATGTGAATGTAATTTATAATTACCGTATTTATCGGCGTATAACACGCACTTTTTTCCCCTTAAAATCAAGGGAAAATAGCGGGTGCATGTTATACGCCGATCCCCGCCAATCACTCCTGTTTTTTGTGAGCGGAGCGAGCCGGCCGCCAATATACATAGATAACCGAGTGTACTTAGCTAGGTTCGGCTAGCTCCGCTCACAGTCACGCCCAGTCCGGCCCAGTCCCACCCTATGATGGACATAACAGAGGGACTGGACGTGACTGTGAGCGGAGCTAGCCGAACCTAGCCAAGTACACTCAGCTATGTATGTTGGCTCTTCTCGGCTCTTCTCGGGTCCGCTCAGTCACTCAGTCACTCATATGGCGCCGCTGTCAAGATACACAGAGCTAGTCTCGTCTCTTCTCGGCTCCACTCATAGTCCCGCCCAGTCTCGCCCTGTGATGGACATAACACAGGTCCAATGGCGGGACTGGGCGGGACTAGGAGCGGAGCCGAGAAGAGCCGAGACCGGCTCTGTGTATCTCGGCAGGCTCCAAATAACAATAATAAGGATGCAAATTACACGAATAAGGCTGCAAATGATCTGCCAAGGCTGAAAATGACACTGACAAAGATGCAAATGACACTGATAAGGCTGCAAATGATCTGACAAGGCTGCAGATGGACACTGACAAAGCTGGAGATGGACACTGACAAGGATGCATTGATGGGCATTTAAATGTAAGGTTTTTTTCCTTAAAAAGTTTTTTTCCTTAAAATTCCCTCCTGAACTTGGGATGCATGTTATACGCCGGCACGTGTTATACGCCGATAAGTACGGTATAACCATTAATGCAACCCTGTGTTTGTTGTGAATTTACACTTCTGATGTAAACTCAGAGCTTGGATATCATAGGGCTAAATGAATTGTCATAAATTAGTTTCACATAATCTGGACATACTGTACACAGAGAGCTAGGGGTTGGATTATATAAATATATATTTACATCTTATAACAGGAAGATGTTTTCTTTGAGTACCAATTTTGTATTATGTAACTTTTATATATTAGTAGATAGTTGAGCACAATTGTTTTTTTTAATTATAAACATGACTATCTGACCACATCTCAGCCCCCTACTCCCCCAGCTTGCATCACCCTCCAGACCACTTCATACATCCAGCTGATTAACATCACTCAGACCCTTATCTACCCAACATCACTCCCTGGTCACCCCACAGGCTGCCATTAAAATAAATCCTTCCCCATTCTGCCACTGTCATACCCTTCACACTCCTCTCCTCTACATACTGAGGGATTACACCGACTGGATCTGGGCTGTACTGATGGCATAGAAGGGATAGAAGGACTACAGAGGGAGGACACTGTGAGAGAGGACTGACCTAGAGGGGAGATGAAACTGGAGAAGGATGACATGGGATGGGGTAGGAGGACCCAGAATGAAGGAAGAGGAGGACATGGGATGGCGAAGATGGGACTGCAAAAGGAGGATGATGTGGGATGGAGAAGATGCAACTGGAGGAGGAAGAGGACATGGGATGGGGCACAAGGAACTGGAAGAGGAACACATGGGATGGAAAAGGAGGACATGTGATGGAAGATTTGGGAGTGGAGGAGGAAGAGGACATGGGATGGAGAAGATGGTAGTGGAGAAGGAAGAGGACATGGGATGGAGGAGGAGGACATGGGATGGGGGAGAAGAGACTGAAAGAGGAAGAGGAGCACATGGGATGGAGGAGAACATGGGATGAAGGATATGGGAGGGGAGGAGGAAGAGGACATGGGATGGAGGATATATTGGGTTGTAAGAGTATTAAAATAAAAGTGGGTGCACTTAAGGAGTTGGTGGGATGGCCAGTGGGTGGATTTGGTGGGACAGACAGTGGGCGGGCCTTGAGGAATGTTTGTGGTCAGGCCCAGGGGGGGCCCAGACCTAAAGCTATGTAAGGGGCCTCAAAATTTCTGATGGCTGCCCTGCATAGGCCTGCCTAAATTTGCCTGTGCTGACAGTTCCTAGTAAAACCCCATCACTAGCACCTACTTATTGGTCGAGGGTGCTACATAGAGCAATACTTTGTCTTGTTATAGCACATACACATTTTTGGTTTGTTTTTCTTTTGTTTATATGTGATATATATATATATATATATATATATATATATATATATATATATATATATATATATATATATATATATATATATATATATATACAATATATATATATATATTCGATATTCATGGGTTTCTCTTTCACATGTGAAGTCCATGTAACAGGAAGTATGCAATTAGTACCTGGTGACACCTGTCATAGGCGGGGCTATATAAGAATGATTTTGTGTAATGACTAAGCGCAAGTGAAGTGGGTGAAACGCGTCTACAGAGTATTCTGATTCCTGTAGTTTTGGGATGTCCAAATAAAAAGGATTTTGATCTACAGTGGTGTGCGCCCATTTCTTCTATTATCATGCACTCCGCCTCTTATGCCGACTAGCGGTTTCCAGAGTGGTACCAGCAGCAGGAGAGATCTTCAAGAGGAGATCTTCAAGTCAGTGTGAAGCAATACAGTGGGTATAAAAGTATAGGGCTGCTGTTCACACTAATGTGCTGTGGTTTACCCACACTGCGGGTGCAGTACAGTGTACCTGCAGCTTTCCTCTGGCTTTGCTGCGCTTAGCCATAGACTTATTCTATACCTATATCCTTTGAGTTTGGTGCACTTTCTGAATTCAGGAGTCTTCGTACACTTTCATAATGTGCACCTGGGGTGTGGGTAAACCACTTATAGTGCAGAGACCAGGGCCAAATTGTGGGGCATGATGGTTGTCATGCAGCTCCCAGGGACATCCTTACCCAGGGACAGTCTCCTGAAATTGGCAACTGTCTTCGGAGAACTGACGATGTCATACTAATCACCCTAATATATGCACAGATTTTTTTTTAAATAATCTCTACTCTCTAATTTATAGTAGTCAGCATATACAACAACTTTGTGTGTTGAACATATCAATGTCATTGTTAATAGACCTTGAAATGAGTTTAGATATATGGATAAAATACAATTTAAGCCCTCACTAATTCAGATTTTAAAATATGCTTAATATAATATCAATATATGGAAAATATATATAACTAAAAAAAATGCTCTAACCTGGATTAGAACCCACAAGGTCACCAATATGAGCCTGTTGCTCTAACCAGTAAGCTAAAGTCTAAGGCCCCTTTCACACGGGACGGATCCGTGTTGATCTGCCCCGTGTTTATCCGCTGCTCAGCGGGGATCGCTCCGCTTTCCCCAGCTGAGCAGGCAGATGGTAGGGCGGGACCCGCACACTGTGCAGGGACCGCCCTGTCAGATCTCCACTCTCCCCTACGGGGGATCGAAGGAACACGGACCGTCTGTCCGTGTTCATCCGATCCGCTCTGCAGACGGATAGAAAAATAGGATTTTCGCAGAATCGGACGAGAGCGGAGCCGGACAACATCGGGTGTTAGCGGATGTACATCCGCTGACACCCGCTATCCCATAGGGATGCATGTATGTCCGTATTTCATCCGAAAACGGATGGATGAAATACGGACATACGGTCCGCACGTGTGAAAGGGGCCTAATACACAATACATGTGTTGTTTTTATGTTTAATAGGAGGTTCATTGTCTGAAACACAACTGTATAAGTTCAGCGAGGTAATTCTTGTGATCAATTTGATGTGACCATAGACACACATTGTCCTGCTGCCATTCAAAATTCCCTCATGTAGGGGCAACAGTATAATGTTTTCTACACACACACGTTTTTACTTTTCAGCTTTTCAGCATGGCATTTTATGTTGGAGCAGATGACAGAGAAGGAGAATATGGAGGAACAAGAGATCCCAGCACTGCCTGCTTCCCTATAATGTGTGTTTTAACGAGGATAGATTTACATATCCATATATAGAACAGAAGACATGTACAGTATCTCTCAAAAGTGAGTACACCGCTCACATTTTTGTAAATATTTTCTTCTATCTTTTCATGTGACAACACTGAAGAAATGACACTTTGCTACAATGTAAAGTAGTGAGTGTACAGCTTGTATAACAGTGTAAATTTGCTGTCCCCTCAAAATAACTCAACACACAGCCATTAATGTCTAAACCGCAGGCAAAGTGTCATTTCTTCAGTGTTGTCACATGAAAAGATATGGTAAAATATTCACAAAAATGTGAGGGGTGTAGTCACCTTTGTGAGATACTGTATGTTTGTATGTCTGCAGAATGATGGTCTGTGGGTGTTATTATTGCCCATTGGTCCTAAAATCCTCCTAATTGAGACTACTCTATTTATAAACTCAGAATTCTGACTTTAAATCTCAGAATTCTGACTTTGAAACTCAAAATTCTGACTTTTAGGTTACTTTTAGACTGGGGTGTTGTGGGCGTCGGCGGTAAAGCGGCGCTATTTTTAGCGCCGCTTAACGTCGTTTTAGCAGCTCTATTCAGCCGATAGCGGGGCGGTTTTAACCCTCACTAGCAGTCGAAAAAGGGTTAAAACTGCCCGCATAGCGCCGCTGGCCCAATCAATATTTCAATAGGAAAGGGCACTTTAGGAGCGGTGAATGCACCGCTCCTACAGCGCTGCAAAGATGCGGCTTGCAGGACTTTTTTTACCGACCCTCGGGTTTTCACACTGGAGACACAGGAGAGGCTCTTTACAGGCGCTATGCAGGCGCTATTTTTAGCTATGTAGCACCTGTAAAGCGCCTCAGTGTGAAAGTGCTCTTAATCTCAGAATTTATTAAAAAAAAAAAATTAAACTCACAATTCTGACTTTCAAACTCAGAATTCTGACTTTCAAGCTCAAACTTTAGTAAAAAAAAAAAAATATTTTTTTAACTTAGAATTCTCAAAAAAAAAACATTTCCTTTTTTTTCAAACTCTGAACTCAGAATTCTGTAAAAAAAAATATTTGATGATGGTCCCAGGGCTCTTCCATAATCCATCCAACTTTCAAACTGTTCCTCTCCCCGTGGTGTGGGAAAAATTGCAGTTTCCGATACCCTTGATGAGCAGAGATGGTGTTAATTTTTATCAGGCTCTCAACCAATCAGCTCATATCAGTATAGAAGAAACTTGGGGGGCATCCCTGCAGTTGGTCCATCTGCCACCTCCGAGGCTGGACTCACCTATCCTAGTTGGGAGAGATTTTCATCAGGATCACCTGCTGGCAGTAACGGTATCACTAGTGCCTCTAATCCTTCTGCCAAGCTTTCAGCACTCTTCTGGAACCCGGCTGGGATATTCTCCTGCCATTCTAAGAGAACTAGGGATTAGGGATGAGCCGAACACCCCCCGGTTCGGTTCGCACCAGAACCCGCGAACGGACCGCAAGTTCGCACGAACGTTAGAACCCCATTGACGTCTATGGGACTCGAACGTTCGAAATCAAAAGTGCTCATTTTAAAGGCTAATTTGCATGGTATTGTCCTAAAAAGGGTTTGGGGACCCGGGTCCTACCCCAGGGGACATGTATCAATGCAAAAAAAACTTTTAAAAACGGCCGTTTTTTCGGGAGCAGTGATTTTAATGATGCTTAAAGTAAAAAAAAAAAAGTGAAATATTCCTTTAAATATCGTACCTGGGGGGTGTCTATAGTATGCCTGTAAAGTGACGCGTGTTTCCCATGTTTAGAACAGTCCCTGCACCAAATGTCATTTTTAAAGGAAAAAATCTCATTTAAAACTGCTTGCGGGTTTAATGTCATGTCGGGTCATGGCAATATGGATGAAAATCAGTGAGACAAACGGCATGGGTACCCCCCAGTCCATTACCAGGCCCTTTGGGTCTTGTATGGATATTAAGGGGAACCCCGCACCCAAATTAAAATAAGGAAAGGTCCCTATATACTCTGAACAGCAGTATTCAGGCGGTGCAAACAAGACAGGGACTGTAGGTTTGTTGTTAAGTAGAATCTGTTTGTAATTTTGAACATTTTTAATGTGTTTAGCTCCAGCCAAAAAATCTTTTCTAAGCTTTTTGGAAAACATAGGGAAGGGTTATCACCCCTGTGACATTTGTTTTGCGTCTTTCCTCCTCTTCAGAAGATTTCACCTCACTTTTTTGTCCCAATGAAAAATGTTTTTTGAAAATTTGGGTTTTTTTGTGGAACAAGGATTGGAAAGCATCAGTGGAAAGGAGAAATTGTTTTCCCATATTAACTCTTACAGGAGAGAATTTCCCTTCCTTAGGGGTAGATTTCATCTCACTTCCTGTTGTCTCCTTCCGTTTGCAAGTAGGAGTCGTTTGTAAGTTAGATGTTTGAAAGTAGGGTCCTGCCCTATATACTCAGCAGAAATTTGGGCCTTAGGTGTTGCTGTGGCCAAAACACTGTAAGCCCTCACAGGGCCCTGCTGTGAAATATTAGATCAAGAATTGTAATTACATGCCCCTGTTGAACAGGAGCTGAAAAATTAGGCCTTAGGCACTGGTGCTGGTGCCACAACACTGCAACCCCTCACAGACACTCTAGTTGGAACGCAGGAACGAGCCCTGCTGCAAAGTATTGCATCAAAAATTGTAATTACACGCCCCTGTTAGACAGGGGCAGAAAAATTGGGCCTTAGGCACTGGTGCTGGTGCCACAACACTGCAACCCCTCACAGACACTCTAGTTGGAACGCAGGAACGAGCCCTGCTGCAAAGTATTGCATCAAAAATTGTAATTACACGCCCCTGTTAGACAGGGGCAGAAAAATTGGGTCTTAGGCACTGGTGCTGGTGCCACAACACTGCAACCCCTCACAGACACTCTAGTTGAAACGCAGGAACAAGCCCTGCTGCAAAGTATTGCATCAAAAATTGCAATTACACGCCCCTGTTAGACAGGGGCTGAAAAATTGGGTCTTAGGCACTGGTGCTGGTGCCACAACACTGCAACCCCTCACAGACACTCTAGTTGGAACGCAGGCACGAGCCCTGCTGCAAAGTATTGCATCAAAAATTGTAATTACACGCCCCTGTTAAACAGGGGCAGAAAAATTGTGCCTTAGGCACTGGTGGTGGCGCCCAGAACCAAAAATGTTCTTACAAGCTATCAGCGTGATGATTGAGGAGGAAGAGGATAATTACTCAGGGATAGTCACTCAGCATCAGCATAGGCAGTCTTTGAAGGGATCTGAGATTTCAAAAAAAATTATTCGGTTACATCTGCATCAGGTGCTTGGTAGCTGGTGGTGATCCAAGACTGATTCATTTTTATGAAGGTCAGCCGATCGACCGAGTCGGTGGACAGACGCACCCTGTGATCGGTTACCACGCCTCCAGCAGCACTGAATGTGCGTTCCGAAAGAACGCTGGATGCAGGACAGGACAGTAGCTCAATTGCATACTGTGCAAGCTCTGGCCAGTGATCCATCCTCAAGACCCAGTAACCCAGAGGATTTTCGGTGGGAAAGGTGTCCAAGTCTGATCTTGCCCCTAGGTATTCCTGCACCATGTAAAACAGACGCTGGCGATGGTTGCTGGAACCGATCATACCTTGGGGCTGCGGACCAAAAAATTGTCTGAACGCATCGGTCAGACGGCCACCTTCTCCACCGCTCCTTCTTTGACTGACCGAAGCCTCAGCAACACGTTGTCCAGAAACAGGAGTTTGTAACCTCCCAGTCTCTGGGAACGCGTTGCACAGACCTTTCTGCAAGGCCTCCCGAAGATGTTTCATCCTCTGCTCCCTCTGCGATGGCAAGATAAGGTCCGCAACCTTACCCTTGTAACGTGGATCAAGGAGGGTTGCCAGCCAGTATTGGTCCTTCTCCTTGATACCACGAATACGAGGATCCTTACGCAGGCTTTGCAGGATCAGGGAGGCCATGCAGCGTAGGTTTGCTGAGGCATTCGGTCCGGAGTCCTCTGGGTCACTAAGGACAACAACGTCCGCAGCCACCTCCTCCCAGCCACGTACAAGTCCATGTGTTCCTTGGGACTGATCCCTTAAAGACTGCTGATGCTGAGTGCCAGGCTCCACCTCCATACTGACACAATCTTCCTCCTCCTCCTCCTCCTCCTCCTCGTCCTCTTCCTGTGTGATCGGCGGGCACGCAGGAACACTGTCTGGATAAAGGGGGCCTTGAGAGCTAAGGAAGTCCTCCTCTTCCTGCCTCTGTTCTGCCTCAAGTGCCCTGTCCATTATTCCACGCAGCGTGTGCTCCAACAGGTGGACAAGGGGGACAGTGTCACTGATGCATGCACTGTCAGTGCTCACCATCCTCGTGGCCTCCTCGAATGGTGACAGGACAGTGCATGCATCCCTGATCATGGCCCACTGGCGTGGGGAAAAAAAACCAAGGTCCCCTGACCCTGTCCTGGTGCCATAGTCGCACAGGTACTCATTGAGGGCCCTCTGCTGCGTGTGCAGCCGCTGCAGCATGGCCAACGTCGAGTTCCACCTGGTGGGCATGTCACAGATTAGGCGGTTCTTGGGCAGGTTAAACTCCTTTTGGAGGTCCGTCAGCCGAGCACTGGCATTATATGACCGGCGGAAATGCACAGAGACTTTCCTGGCCTGCCTCAGGACATCCTGTAAGCCCGGGTACCTGCCCAAGAACCGCTGCACCACCAAGTTAAGGACGTGAGCCAAACAGGGCACATGGGTCAGTTGTCCCTGTCGGAGGGCAGAGAGGAGGTTGGTGCCATTGTCGCAAACCACCATTCCTGCCTTAAGTTGGCGTGGCGTCAACCACCTCTGAACCTGCCCCTGCAGAGCTGACAGAACCTCTGCCCCAGTGTGGCTCCTGTCCCCCAAGCACACCAGCTCAAGCACCGCATGGCATCTTTTGGCCTGCGTACTTGCGTAGCCCCTTGAACGCCTACGGAGCACCGCTGGTTCCGAGGAAGAGGCCATGGAGGAAGAAGAAGAGGAGGGGGTGGAGGAGAGAGGTGTGTCACAATCAGCATTTTGGAGGCGTGGTGGCGGAACAACCTCCAACACTACTGCACCTTGTCCTGCATCCTTCCCAGCTGCCAGCAGAGTCACCCAATGCGCCGTGAAACTTAAGTAACGTCCCTGTCCATGCCTGCTGGACCATGAGTCAGCGGTAATATGCACCTTACCGCTGACCGCCCTGTCCAGCGAGGCATGGACATTGCCTTCCACATGCCGGTAGAGAGCCGGAATCGCCTTCCGTGAGAAAAAGTGGCGTTTGGGTACCTGCCACTGAGGAACCGCACATTCCACAAACTCACGGAAGGGGGCAGAGTCTACCAACTGAAAAGGCAGCAGTTGAAGTGCTAGCAATTTTGCCAAGCTAGCATTCAACCGCTGGGCATGTGGATGGCTGGGAGCAAACTTCTTTCGGCGGTGCAGCAGCTGGGGCAGGGAAATTTGCCTGGTACAATCTGACGTCGGTGTACCAAAAGCAGATTGCCCACAAGTACTTGGCTGTGACACACCTAATTCTACACCTTCATTCCTCTCACTGCAGGTCTCAGAGAGGACTGAAGGTCTAGTGGGGTTGGAAATCTCAGCTGATGAGGAGCAAGGAGAGATCGTCTTTGTTCTTTGGTGTGGGTCTTTTAGATACGCTTGCCAACGAACTGCATGGCAGGTCAACATATGTCTGGTCAAGCATGTGGTACCCAAGCGGGAGATGTTTTGGCCACGCGAGATACGCTTGAGACATATGTTGCAAATAGCAGCGGTGCGATCTGATGCACTCGTCTCAAAAAAGGCCCACACCAAAGAACTTTTTGAATAACGCGCAGAGACTGCAGCGCCCTGCACATGTGGAGCTTTGGGGTGTGATGCAGTCAATGTGCTGCCCTTAGGCTGGCCCCTGGAGGGCATCCTGCCTAGTTGGTGATGTGCCACCTCCTCCTCCTCCTCCTCCTCTCTCCTATCAGGCACCCACGTTGAGTCAGTGACCTCATCATCCCCTCCCTCCTCATCACTGGAGCAAACCTGGCAGTATGCTGCAGCAGGGGGAGCATGACTGCCAGATTGCTGTCCTTCTTGGGCACCCCCTCTGTCCGTGCTCATGTTACTGCCTTCATTGAGCTCAGTATCATCATCAGAGCCTTCCAAACGCTGGGCATCCTCCTGGAGCATGTACCCAACACTGTGGTCAAACAGTTCGAGGGAATCCTCATGAGGACATGGTGGAGCTAGGGAAGGAGTCACTGATGACATTGAGCTGAGGGAAGAGGCCGCTGCTTTGCCAGACAAAGCACCCTGGGCATGGGTGAGAGAGGATGAGGAGGATGAGGACGGCTTGGTCATCCACTCGACCAAGTCTTCCGCATGTTGCGGCTCAACACGGCCAGCTGCCGAAAAAAAGGCCAAGCGTGTCCCATGGCCACGTGCTGATGAGGATGCACCGTCTCCACGACCAGCACTAGACACAGAGCCTGCTTGCCCTCTCTTATTGGCTTGTGACTGTCTGCCTCTCCTTCTTGGCCTTCCAGACATACTAATGGCCTGTAGCTGCACTAAGCTGGGATAGAACACCTGTAATTTTCTTAAGGTAGCTTTATATACTGTAACCAGACAAGCCTGCCTGTCAGTAGGAAGATAACAGGAACGGATCTAGCTGAACACTGTGAGCAGGACGCACTGTACTAAATGTAAATAGTCTAGCTGCCTGACCGTGGTACTAATAGGATCAAAAAGAACACCTGTAATTTTCTTAAGGTAGCTTTATATACTGTAACCAGACAAGCCTGCCTGTCAGTAGGAAGATAACAGGAACGGATCTAGCTGAACACTGTGAGCAGGACACACTGTACTAAATGTAAATAGTCTAGCTGCCTGACCGTGGTACTAATAGGATCAAAAAGAACACCTGTAATTTTCTTAAGGTAGCTTTATATACTGTAACCAGACAAGCCTGCCTGTCAGTAGGAAGATAACAGGAACGGATCTAGCTGAACACTGTGAGCAGGACGTACTGCACTAAATGTATATAGCAGGAACGGATCTAGCTGAACACTGTGAGCAGGACGCACTGCACTGAATGTAAATAGCAGGAACGGATCTAGCTGAACACTGTGAGCAGGACGCACTGCACTAAATGTAAATACCAGGAACGGATCTAGCTGAACACTGTGAGCAGGACGCACTGCACTGAATGTAAATAGCAAGAACGGATCTAGCTGAACACTGTGAGCAGGACGCACTGTACTAAATGTAAATAGTCTAGCTGCCTGACCGTGGTACTAATAGGATCAAAAAGAACACCTGTAATTTTCTTAAGGTAGCTTTATATACTGTAACCAGACAAGCCTGCCTGTCAGTAGGAAGATAACAGGAACGGATCTAGCTGAACACTGTGAGCAGGACGCACTGTACTAAATGTAAATAGTCTAGCTGCCTGACCGTGGTACTAATAGGATCAAAAAGAACACCTGTAATTTTCTTCAGGTAGCTTTATATACTGTAACCAGACAAGCCTGCCTGTCAGTAGGAAGATAACAGGAACGGATCTAGCTGAACACTGTGAGCAGGACGTACTGCACTAAATGTATATAGCAGGAACGGATCTAGCTGAACACTGTGAGCAGGACGCACTGCACTGAATGTAAATAGCAGGAACGGATCTAGCTGAACACTGTGAGCAGGACGCACTGCACTGAATGTAAATAGCAGGAACGGATGTAGCTGAACACTGTGAGCAGGACGCACTGCACTAAATGTAAATACCAGGAACGGATCTAGCTGAACACTGTGAGCAGGACGCACTGCACTGAATGTAAATAGCAGGAACGGATCTAGCTGAACACTGTGAGCAGGACGCACTGCACTGAATGTAAATAGCAGGAACGGATCTAGCTGAACACTGTGAGCAGGACGCACTGCACTGAATGTAAATAGCAGGAACGGATGTAGCTGAACACTGTGAGCAGGACGCACTGCACTAAATGTAAATACCAGGAACGGATCTAGCTGAACACTGTGAGCAGGACGCACTGCACTGAATGTAAATAGCAGGAACGGATCTAGCTGAACACTGTGAGCAGGACGCACTGCACTAAATGTAAATACCAGGAACGGATCTAGCTGAACACTGTGAGCAGGACGCACTGCACTGAATGTAAATAGCAGGAACGGATCTAGCTGAACACTGTGAGCAGGACGCACTGCACTGAATGTAAATAGCAGGAACGGATCTAGCTGAACACTGTGAGCAGGACGCACTGCACTAAATGTAAATACCAGGAACGGATCTAGCTGAACACTGTGAGCAGGACGCACTGCACTGAATGTAAATAGCAGGAACGGATCTAGCTGAACACTGTGAGCAGGACGCACTGCACTAAATGTAAATACCAGGAACGGATCTAGCTGAACACTGTGAGCAGGACGCACTGCACTGAATGTAAATAGCAGGAACGGATCTAGCTGAACACTGTGAGCAGGACGCACTGCACTGAATGTAAATAGCAGGAACGGATCTAGCTGAACACTGTGAGCAGGACGCACTGCACTAAATGTAAATACCAGGAACGGATCTAGCTGAACACTGTGAGCAGGACGCACTGCACTGAATGTAAATAGCAGGAACGGATCTAGCTGAACACTGTGAGCAGGACGCACTGCACTAAATGTAAATACCAGGAACGGATCTAGCTGAACACTGTGAGCAGGACGCACTGCACTGAATGTAAATAGCAGGAACGGATCTAGCTGAACACTGTGAGCAGGACACACTGCACTAAATGTAAATAGTCTAGATAGAAGATAACAGGAACGGATCTAGCTAAACTGAATACAGTGTATATATATATATATGCAACACCTGGGATGCATATATATACACAATACACTGTAAGTGCAGCTAACTGACTGACTGTTCTGCCTAATCTATCTAACTCAAATCAAATGACACTGTCTCTCTCTCTCTCTATCTCTCAGCACACCGGAACACACACTACACAGGGCCGCCGTGCAGGCGGCCTTATATAGTGTGGGGTGTGTACTAAATCCCCTGAGCCATAATTGGCCAAAGCCACCCTGGCTTTGGCCAATTACAGCTCTCTCTACTGATGGCGCTGTGATTGGCCAAGCATGCGGGTCATAGTGCATGCTTGGCCAATCATCAGCCAGCAATGCACTGCGATGCCGCAGTGAATTATGGGCCGTGACGCGCCACACGAATTTGGCGCGAACGGCCCATATCGTTCGCAATTCGGCGAACGACCGAACAGCCGATGTTCGAGTCGAACATGGGTTCGACTCGAACACGAAGCTCATCCCTACTAGGGATGATCCGAACACCTCCCGGTTCGGTTCGCACCAGAACCTGCGAACAGACCGAAAATTTGCACAAACGTTAGAACCCCATTGAAGTCTATGGGACTCGAACGTTCATAATCAAAAGTGCACATTTTAAAGGCTAATTTGCATGATATTGTCCTAAAAAGGGTTTGGGGACCCGGGTCCTGCCCCAGGGGACAAGGATCAATGCAAAAAAAAGTTTAAAAAACTAACGTTTTTTCGGGAGCAGGGATTTTAATGATGCTTAAAGTGAAAAAAATGTGAAATATTCCTTTAAATATCGTACCTGTGGGGTGTCTATAGTATGCCTGTAAAGTGGCGCGTGTTTCCTGTGCTTAGAACAGTCCCTGCAAAAAATGACATTGTTAAAGTAATAAAAGTCATTTAAAACTGCTTTACGGCTTTAATGTAATGTCCGGTCCAAGAAATATGGATGAAAATCAGTGAGACAAATGGCATGGGTAACCCCCAGACCATTACCAGGCCCTTTGGGTCTTGTATGGATATTAGGGGAACCCCGCACCCAAATTAAAAAAAGGAAAGGCGTGGGGCCCCAGGCCCTCTGAACAGCAGTATACAGGCGGTGCAAACAAGACAGGGACTGTAGGTTTGTTATTAAGTAGAATCTGTTTGTAATTTTGAATTGGTACATTTTTAAAGTGTAGCTCCAGCCAAAAAATCTATTTTTAAGCTTTTTGGAAAACATAGGTAAGGGTTATCACCCCTGTGACATTTCTTTTGCTGTCTGTGAAACAAGGATTGGTGATAAAGCATCAGTGGATAGGAGACACGTTTTTCCCATATTAACTCTTACAGGAGAGAATTTCCCTTCCTAGGAGTAGATTTCATCTCACTTCCTGTTGTCTCCTTCCGTTTGCAAGTAGGAGTCGTTTGTAAGTTGGACGTTTGAAAGTAGGGGCCTGCCCTATATACTCTGCAGAAATTGGGGCCTTAGGTGTTGTTGTTGCCACAGCACTGTAAGCCCTCACAGCTACTCTTGGTGGGTGCAGGAACGGGCTCTGCTGTGAAATATTAGATCAAGAATTGTAATTACATGCCCCTGTTGAACAGGGTCAGAAAATTGGGCCTTTGGTGGTGGTGGTGCTGGTGCCACAACACTGTAAGTTCTCACAGTTACTCTTGGTGGGAGCTGGAATGGGCCCTGCTGTGAAATATTAGATCAAGAATTGTAATTACATGCACCTGTTGAACAGGGGCAGAAAAATTGTGCCTTTGGTGGTGCCACAACACTGCAACCCCTCACAGTTACTCTTGGTGAGCGCAGAAACGGGCCCTGCTGTGAAATATTGCATCAAAAATTGTAATTACACACCCCTGTTAAACAGGGGCTGAAAAATTTGGCCTTAGGCACTGGTGCTGGTGCAACAACACTGCAACCCCTCACAAATACTCAAGTTGAGTGCAGCAACGAACCCTCCTTGCAAAATATTGCACCAAAAATTGTAATTACACGCCCCTGTTAAACGGGCAGAAAAATTGGGCCTTAGGCACTGGTGCCACAACACTGCAACCCCTCACAGATATTCTAGTTGGAGCGCAGGAATGAGCCCTCCTGCAAAATATTGCATCAAAAATTGTAATTACACTCCCCTGTTAAACGGGCTGAAAAATTGGGCCTTAGCCACTGGTGGCAGCGCCCAGAACCAAAAATATTCTTACAAGCTATCAGCATGATCATTGAGGAGGAAGAGGATAGTCACTCAGCATAACAGGATAGTCACTCAGCATCAGCATAGGCAGTCTTGAAGGGATCTGACATTTCAAAAAAAATATTTGGTTACATCAGCATCAGGTGCTTGGTAGCTGGTGGTGATCCAAGACTGATTCATTTTTATAAAGGTCAGTCGATCAACCGAGTCGGTGGACAGGCGCACCCTGGGATCAGTTACAAAACCTCTAGCAGCACTGAATATGCGTTCCGAAAGAATGCTGGATGCAGGACAGGCCAGTAGCTCAATTGCATACTGTGCAAGCTCTGGCCAGTGATCCGTCCTCAAGACCCAGTAACCCAGAGCATTTTCTGTGGGAAAGGTGTCCAAGTCAGATCTTGCCCCTAGGTAGGGATGAGCTTCGGGTTCGAGTCGACTCGAACATCGGCTGTTCGATCGTTCGCCGAATTGCGAACGTTATGGGCTGTTCGCGCCAAATTTGTGTGCATTGCATCGCAGTGCATTGTTGGCTGATGATTGGCCAAGCATGCACTATGACCTGCATGCTTGGCCTCTCACAGCGCTGTCGGTAGAGAGAGCTGTAATTGGCCAAAGCCAGGGTGGCTTTGGCCAATTATGGCTCAGGGGGTTTAGAACACGCCCCACACTATATAAGGCCACCTGCACGGCGGCCCTGTGTAGTGTATTCTGGCATGCTTAGAGATAGAGAGAGAGAGGGTCATTTCATTTGAGTTAGCTAGATTAGGCAGGACAGTCAGTGAGTTAGCTGCACTTATAGTGTATTGTGTATATATATGCATCCCAGGTGTTGCATATATATATATATATATATATATATATATATATATATATATATATATATATATATATATATATATATATATATATATATATATATTATATATTGTCTTGTTACAGTATTTACAGCTACCTGAAGAAAATTGTGGGTGTTCTTTTGATCCTATTAGTACCACAGTCAGGCAGCTAGACTATTTACAGTTAGTGTAGTGCGTCCTCCTCACAGTGTTCAGTTAAAGCTACAAGTTAGTTTAGTGTGACCTCTGCACAGCGTTCAGCTAAAACTACAAGTCAATGTAGTGTACAGTGTTCAGCTAAAGCTACAAGTTAGGGTAGTGCATCCTCCTCACAGTGTTTAGCTAAAGCTACAAATTAGTTTAGTGTGACATCTGCACAGTGTGCAGCTAAAGCTACAAGTTAGAGTAGTGCGTCCTCATCACAGTGTTCAGCTAAAGCTACAAGTTAGTGTAGTGCGTCCTGCTCACAGTGTTCAGCTAAAACTACAAGTTAGTGTAGTGAGACCTGCACAGTGTTCAGCTAAAGCTACAAGTTAGTGTAGTGCGTCCTGCTCACAGTGTTCAGCTAAAACTACAAGTTAGTGTAGTGCGTCCTCTGCACAGTGGTCAGCTAAAGCTACAAGTTAGAGTAGTGAGACCTCTGCACAGTGTTCAGCTAAAGCTACAAGTTAGTGTAGTGCGTCCTGCTCACAGTGTTCAGCTAAAACTACAAGTTAGTGTAGTGAGACCTCTGCACAGTGTTCAGCTAAAGCTACAAGTTAGTGTAGTGCATCCTGCTCACAGTGTTCAGCTAAAACTACAAGTTAGTGTAGCGCGACCTCTGCACAGTGTTCAGCTAAAGCTACAAGTTAGTGTAGTGAGACCTATGCACAGTGTTCAGCTAAAGCTACAAGTTAGTGTAGTGCGTCCTCCTCACAGTGTTCAGCTAAACCTACAAGTTATTTTTTTGCGAGCTCTGCACAGTGTTCAGCTAAAGCTACCTGTAAAAGGTTGGTGGTGTTTTCCTGATCCTATCACTACCACAGGCAGCTAAATAAGCTACAAGTTTTTTTTTGCAAGCTCTGCACAGTGTTCAGCTAAAGCTACCTGTAGAAGGTTGGTGGTGTTTTCCTGATCCTATCACTACCGCAGGCAGCTAAATAAGCTACAAGTTAGTGTAGTGCGAGCTCTGCACAGTGTTCACCTAAAGCTACCTGTAGAAGGTTGGTGGTGTTTTCCTGATCCTATCACTACCGCAGGCAGCTAAATAAGCTACAAGTTATTTTTTGGCGAACTCTGCACAGTGTTCACCTAAAGCTACCTGTAGAAGGTTGGTGGTGTTTTCCTGATCCTATCACTACCGCAGGCAGCTAAATAAGCTATAAGTTAGTTTTTTGTGAGCTCTGCACAGTGTTCAGCTAAAGCTACCTGTAGAAGGTTGGTGGTGTTCTCACACTACAGGCAGGCAGTTGATTTTGGTAGTTGCAGTATCAGTACATATATATATATATATATATATATATATATATATCCCAGCTTAGTGCAGCTACAGGCCATTAGTACGCCTGGAAGGCCAACAAGGAGAGGCAGACAGTCACAAGCCAATAAAAGAGGGCAGGCAGGCTCTGTGTCTAGAGGCAACAGTGCTGGTCGTGGAAACGGTGCATCCTCATCAGCACGTGGCCAGCTTCGGCAGCTGCCCGTGTTGAGCCGCAACATGCGGAAGACTTGGTCGAGTGGATGACCAAGCCGTCCTCATCCTCCTCATCCTCTCTCACCCATGCTCAGGGTACTTTATCTGGCAAAGCAACAGCCTCTTCCCTCGGCTCAATGTCATCAGTGACTCCTTCCCTAACCCCACCATGTCCTCCTGAGGAGTCCCTCAAACTGTTTGACCACAGTGTTGGGTACATGCTCCAGGAGGATGCCCAGCGTTTGGAAGGCTCTGATGATGATACTGAGCTATATGAAGGCAGTAACGTGAGCACGGACAGAGGGGGTGCCCAAGAAGGACAGCAATCTGGCAGTCATGCTCCCCCTGCTGCAGCATACTGCCAGGTTTGCTCCAGGAGGGAGGGGATGATGAGGTCACTGACTCAACGTGGGTGCCTGATAGGAGAGAGTAGGAGGAGGCGGCACATTACCAACGAGGCAGGATGCCCTCCAGGGGCCAGCCTAAGGGCAGCACACTGACTGCATCACACCCCAAAGCTCCGCATGTGCAGGGCACTGCAGTCTCTGCGCGTTATTCAAAAAGTTCTTTGGTGTGGGCCTTTTTTGAAATGAGTGCATCAGATCGCACCGCTGCTATTTGCAACATATGTCTCAAGCGTATCTCGCGTGGCCAAAACATCTCCCGCTTGGGCACCACATGCTTGACCAGACATATGTTGACCTGCCATGCAGTTCGTTGGCATGCGTATTTAAAAGACCCACACCAAAGAACAAAGAGGACCTCTCCTTGCTCCTCATCAGCTGAGATCTCCAAGCCCACTATACCTTCAGTCCTCTCTGAGACCTGCACTGAGAGGAATGAAGGTGTAGAATTAGGTGTGTCACAGCCAAGTACTTGTGGGCAATCTGCTTTCGGTACACCGACGTCAGATTGTACCAGGCAAATTTCCCTGCCCCAGCTGCTGCACCGCCGTAAGAAGTTCGCTCCCAGCCATCCACATGCCCAGCGGTTGAATGCTAGCTTGGCAAAATTGCTAGCACTTCAACTGCTGCCTTTTCAGTTGGTAGACTCTGTCCCTTTCCGTGAGTTTGTGGAATGTGCAGTTCCTCAGTGGCAGGTACCCAAACGCCACTTTTTCTCATGGAAGGTGATTCCGGCTCTCTACCGGCATGTGGAAGGCAATGTCTTGGCCTCGCTGGACAGGGTGGTCAGTGGTAAGGTGCATATTACCGCTGACTCATGCTCCAGCAGGCATGGACAGGGATGTTACCTAAGTTTCACCGCGCATTGGGTGACTGTGCTGGCAGCTGGGAAGGATGCAGGACAAGGTGCAGTAGTGTTGGAGGTTGTTCCGCCACCATGCCTCCAAAATGCCACTACTAATGATTGTGCCACACCTCTCTCCTCCACCCCCTCCTCTTCTTCTTCCTCCTTGGCCTTTTTCTATGCTTTGTCCTTGGAACCAGCAGTGCTCCGTTGCCGTTCAAGGGGCTACGTAAGTATGCAGGCCAAAAGATGCCATGCGGTGCTTGGGCTGGTATGCTTGGGGGACACACTGGAGCAGAGGTTCTGTCAGCTCTGCAGGGGCAGGTTCAGAGGTGGTTGACACCACGCCAACTTAAGGCAGGAATGGTGGTTTGCGACAATGGCACCAACCTCCTCTCTGCCCTCCGACAGGGACAAATGACCCATGTGCCCTGTTTGGCTCACGTCCTTAATTTGGTGGTGCAGCGGTTCTTGGGCAGGTACCCAGGCTTACAGGATGTCCTGAGGCAGGCCAGGAAAGTCTGTGTGCATTTCCGCCGGTCATATAATGGCAGTGCTCGGCTGGCAGACCTCCAAAAGGAGTTTAACCTGCCCAAGAACCTCCTAATCTGTGACATGCCCACCAGGTGGAACTCAACATTGGCCATGCTGCAGCAGCTGCACACACAGCAGTGGGCCATCAATGAGTACCTGTTGCACCAGTACAGGGTCAGGGGAGCTTGTTTTTTTTTCCCACGCTAGTGGGCCATGATCACGGATGCATGCACTGTCCTGTCACCATTTGACGAGGCCACAAGGATGGTGAGCAGTGACAGTGCATGCATCAGTGACACTGTCCCCCTTGTCCACTTGGAGCACATGCTGCGTGGAATAATGGACAGGGCACTTGAAGCAGAACAGAGGCAGGAAGACTGCCGGTCACCCAGTGCGCAGTGAAAGATAGGTAACGTTCCTGTCCATGCCTGCTGGACCATGAGTCAGTGGTAATATGCACCTTACCGCTGACCGCCCTGTGCAGCGAGGCCAAGACATTGCCTTCCACAAGCCGGTAGAGAGCCGGAATTGCCTTCCATGAGAAAAAGTGGTGTTTGGGAACCTGCCACTGAGGAACCGCACATTCCACAAACTCACGGAAGGGGGCAGAGTCTACCAACTGAAAAGGCAGCAGCAGTTGAAGTGCTAGCAATTTAGCTAAGCTAGCATTCAACCACTGGGCATGTGGATGGCTGGAAGCGAACTTCTTTCAGCGATGCAGCAGCTGGGGCAGGGAAATTTGCCTGGTACAATCTGACGTCAGTGTACCCATAGCAGATTGCTCCCAAGTACTTGGCTGTGACACACCTAATTCTACACTAGGGATGAGCTTCGTGTTCGAGTCGAACCCATGTTCGACTCGAACATCGGCTGTTCGGTCGTTCGCCGAATTGCGAACGATATGGGCCGTTCGCGCCAAATTCGTGTGGCGCGTCACGGCCCATAATTCACTGCGGCATCGCAGTGCATTGCTGGCTGATGATTGGCCAAGCATGCACTATGACCCGCATGCTTGGCCAATCACAGCGCCGTCAGTAGAGAGAGCTGTAATTGGCCAAAGCCAGGGTGGCTTTGGCCAATTATGGCTCAGGGGATTTAGTACACACCCCACACTATATAAGGCCGCCTGCACGGCGGCCCTGTGTAGTGTGTGTTCCGGTGTGCTGAGAGATAGAGAGAGAGAGAGACAGTGTCATTTGATTTGAGTTAGATAGATTAGGCAGAACAGTCAGTCAGTTAGCTGCACTTACAGTGTATTGTGTATATATATGCATCCCAGGTGTTGCATATATATATATACACTGTATTCAGTTTAGCTAGATCCGTTCCTGTTATCTTCTATCTAGACTATTTACATTTAGTGCAGTGTGTCCTGCTCACAGTGTTCAGCTAGATCCGTTCCTGCTATTTACATTCAGTGCAGTGCGTCCTGCTCACAGTGTTCAGCTAGATCCGTTCCTGGTATTTACATTTAGTGCAGTGCGTCCTGCTCACAGTGTTCAGCTAGATCCGTTCCTGCTATTTACATTCAGTGCAGTGCGTCCTGCTCACAGTGTTCAGCTAGATCCGTTCCTGGTATTTACATTTAGTGCAGTGCGTCCTGCTCACAGTTTTCAGCTAGATCCGTTCCTGCTATTTACATTCAGTGCAGTGCGTCCTGCTCACAGTGTTCAGCTAGATCCGTTCCTGCTATTTACATTCAGTGCAGTGCGTCCTGCTCACAGTGTTCAGCTAGATCCGTTCCTGGTATTTACATTTAGTGCAGTGCGTCCTGCTCACAGTGTTCAGCTAGATCCGTTCCTGCTATTTACATTCAGTGCAGTGCGTCCTGCTCACAGTGTTCAGCTAGATCCGTTCCTGGTATTTACATTTAGTGCAGTGCGTCCTGCTCACAGTGTTCAGCTAGATCCGTTCCTGCTATTTACATTCAGTGCAGTGCGTCCTGCTCACAGTGTTCAGCTAGATCCGTTCCTGCTATTTACATTCAGTGCAGTGCGTCCTGCTCACAGTGTTCAGCTAGATCCGTTCCTGGTATTTACATTTAGTGCAGTGCGTCCTGCTCACAGTGTTCAGCTAGATCCGTTCCTGCTATTTACATTCAGTGCAGTGCGTCCTGCTCACAGTGTTCAGCTAGATCCGTTCCTGGTATTTACATTTAGTGCAGTGCGTCCTGCTCACAGTGTTCAGCTACATCCGTTCCTGCTATTTACATTCAGTGCAGTACGTCCTGCTCACAGTGTTCAGCTAGATCCGTTCCTGCTATTTACATTCAGTGCAGTGCGTCCTGCTCACAGTGTTCAGCTAGATCCGTTCCTGCTATTTACATTCAGTGCAGTGCGTCCTGCTCACAGTGTTCAGCTAGATCCGTTCCTGGTATTTACATTTAGTGCAGTGCGTCCTGCTCACAGTGTTCAGCTACATCCGTTCCTGCTATTTACATTCAGTGCAGTGCGTCCTGCTCACAGTGTTCAGCTAGATCCGTTCCTGCTATTTACATTCAGTGCAGTGCGTCCTGCTCACAGTGTTCAGCTAGATCCGTTCCTGCTATTTACATTCAGTGCAGTGCGTCCTGCTCACAGTGTTCAGCTAGATCCGTTCCTGGTATTTACATTTAGTGCAGTGCGTCCTGCTCACAGTGTTCAGCTAGATCCGTTCCTGCTATTTACATTCAGTGCAGTGCGTCCTGCTCACAGTGTTCAGCTAGATCCGTTCCTGGTATTTACATTTAGTGCAGTGCGTCCTGCTCACAGTGTTCAGCTAGATCCGTTCCTGCTATTTACATTCAGTGCAGTGCGTCCTGCTCACAGTGTTCAGCTAGATCCGTTCCTGCTATATACATTTAGTGCAGTACGTCCTGCTCAGTGTTCAGCTAGATCCGTTCCTGTTATCTTCCTACTGACAGGCAGGCTTGTCTGGTTACAGTATATAAAGCTACCTGAAGAAAATTACAGGTGTTCTTTTTGATCCTATTAGTACCACGGTCAGGCAGCTAGACTATTTACATTTAGTACAGTGTGTCCTGCTCACAGTGTTCAGCTAGATCCGTTCCTGTTATCTTCCTACTGACAGGCAGGCCTGTCTGGTTACAGTATATAAAGCTACCTTAAGAAAATTACAGGTGTTCTTTTTGATCCTATTAGTACCACGGTCAGGCAGCTAGACTATTTACATTTAGTACAGTGCGTCCTGCTCACAGTGTTCAGCTAGATCCGTTCCTGTTATCTTCCTACTGACAGGCAGGCTTGTCTGGTTACAGTATATAAAGCTACCTTAAGAAAATTACAGGTGTTCTTTTTGATCCTATTAGTACCACGGTCAGGCAGCTAGACTATTTACATTTAGTACAGTGCGTCCTGCTCACAGTGTTCAGCTAGATCCGTTCTTGCTATTTACATTCAGTGCAGTGCGTCCTGCTCACAGTGTTCAGCTAGATCCGTTCCTGGTATTTACATTTAGTGCAGTGCGTCCTGCTCACAGTGTTCAGCTAGATCCGTTCCTGCTATTTACATTCAGTGCAGTGCGTCCTGCTCACAGTGTTCAGCTAGATCCGTTCCTGCTATATACATTTAGTGCAGTACGTCCTGCTCACAGTGTTCAGCTAGATCCGTTCCTGTTATCTTCCTACTGACAGGCAGGCTTGTCTGGTTACAGTATATAAAGCTACCTTAAGAAAATTACAGGTGTTCTTTTTGATCCTATTAGTACCACGGTCAGGCAGCTAGACTATTTACATTTAGTACAGTGTGTCCTGCTCACAGTGTTCAGCTAGATCCGTTCCTGTTATCTTCCTACTGACAGGCAGGCTTGTCTGGTTACAGTATATAAAGCTACCTTAAGAAAATTACAGGTGTTCTTTTTGATCCTATTAGTACCACGGTCAGGCAGCTAGACTATTTACATTTAGTACAGTGCGTCCTGCTCACAGTGTTCAGCTAGATCCGTTCCTGTTATCTTCCTACTGACAGGCAGGCTTGTCTGGTTACAGTATATAAAGCTACCTTAAGAAAATTACAGGTGTTCTATCCCAGCTTAGTGCAGCTACAGGCCATTAGTATGTCTGGAAGGCCAAGAAGGAGAGGCAGACAGTCACAAGCCAATAAGAGAGGGCAAGCAGGCTCTGTGTCTAGTGCTGGTCGTGGAGACGGTGCATCCTCATCAGCACGTGGCCATGGGACACGCTTGGCCTTTTTTTCGGCAGCTGGCCGTGTTGAGCCGCAACATGCGGAAGACTTGGTCGAGTGGATGACCAAGCCGTCCTCATCCTCCTCATCCTCTCTCACCCATGCCCAGGGTGCTTTGTCTGGCAAAGCAGCGGCCTCTTCCCTCAGCTCAATGTCATCAGTGACTCCTTCCCTAGCTCCACCATGTCCTCATGAGGATTCCCTCGAACTGTTTGACCACAGTGTTGGGTACATGCTCCAGGAGGATGCCCAGCGTTTGGAAGGCTCTGATGATGATACTGAGCTCAATGAAGGCAGTAACATGAGCACGGACAGAGGGGGTGCCCAAGAAGGACAGCAATCTGGCAGTCATGCTCCCCCTGCTGCAGCATACTGCCAGGTTTGCTCCAGTGATGAGGAGGGAGGGGATGATGAGGTCACTGACTCAACGTGGGTGCCTGATAGGAGAGAGGAGGAGGAGGAGGAGGAGGAGGAGGTGGCACATCACCAACTAGGCAGGATGCCCTCCAGGGGCCAGCCTAAGGGCAGCACATTGACTGCATCACACCCCAAAGCTCCACATGTGCAGGGCGCTGCAGTCTCTGCGCGTTATTCAAAAAGTTCTTTGGTGTGGGCCTTTTTTGAGACGAGTGCATCAGATCGCACCGCTGCTATTTGCAACATATGTCTCAAGCGTATCTCGCGTGGCCAAAACATCTCCCGCTTGGGTACCACATGCTTGACCAGACATATGTTGACCTGCCATGCAGTTCGTTGGCAAGCGTATCTAAAAGACCCACACCAAAGAACAAAGACGATCTCTCCTTGCTCCTCATCAGCTGAGATTTCCAACCCCACTAGACCTTCAGTCCTCTCTGAGACCTGCAGTGAGAGGAATGAAGGTGTAGAATTAGGTGTGTCACAGCCAAGTACTTGTGGGCAATCTGCTTTTGGTACACCAACGTCAGATTGTACCAGGCAAATTTCCCTGCCCCAGCTGCTGCACCGCCGAAAGAAGTTTGCTCCCAGCCATCCACATGCCCAGCGGTTGAATGCTAGCTTGGCAAAATTGCTAGCACTTCAACTGCTGCCTTTTCAGTTGGTAGACTCTGCCCCCTTCCGTGAGTTTGTGGAATGTGCGGTTCCTCAGTGGCAGGTACCCAAACGCCACTTTTTCTCACGGAAGGCGATTCCGGCTCTCTACCGGCATGTGGAAGGCAATGTCCATGCCTCGCTGGACAGGGCGGTCAGCGGTAAGGTGCATATTACCGCTGACTCATGGTCCAGCAGGCATGGACAGGGACGTTACTTAAGTTTCACGGCGCATTGGGTGACTCTGCTGGCAGCTGGGAAGGATGCAGGACAAGGTGCAGTAGTGTTGGAGGTTGTTCCGCCACCACGCCTCCAAAATGCTGATTGTGACACACCTCTCTCCTCCACCCCCTCCTCTTCTTCTTCCTCCATGGCCTCTTCCTCGGAACCAGCGGTGCTACTTAGGCGTTCAAGGGGCTACGCAAGTACGCAGGCCAAAAGATGCCATGCGGTGCTTGAGCTGGTGTGCTTGGGGGACAGGAACCACACTGGGGCAGAGGTTCTGTCAGCTCTGCAGGGGCAGGTTCAGAGGTGGTTGACGCCACGCCAACTTAAGGCAGGAATGGTGGTTTGCGACAATGGCACCAACCTCCTCTCTGCCCTCCGACAGGGACAACTGACCCATGTGCCCTGTTTGGCTCACGTCCTTAACTTGGTGGTGCAGCGGTTCTTGGGCAGGTACCCGGGCTTACAGGATGTCCTGAGGCAGGCCAGGAAAGTCTCTGTGCATTTCCGCCGGTCATATAATGCCAGTGCTCGGCTGACGGACCTCCAAAAGGAGTTTAACCTGCCCAAGAACCGCCTAATCTGTGACATGCCCACCAGGTGGAACTCGACGTTGGCCATGCTGCAGCGGCTGCACACGCAGCAGAGGGCCATCAATGAGTACCTGTGCGACTATGGCACCAGGACAGGGTCAGGGGACCTTGGTTTTTTTTCCCCACGCCAGTGGGCCATGATCAGGGATGCATGCACTGTCCTGTCACCATTCGAGGAGGCCACGAGGATGGTGAGCACTGACAGTGCATGCATCAGTGACACTGTCCCCCTTGTCCACCTGTTGGAGCACACGCTGCGTGGAATAATGGACAGGGCACTTGAGGCAGAACAGAGGCAGGAAGAGGAGGACTTCCTTAGCTCTCAAGGCCCCCTTTATCCAGACAGTGTTCCTGCGTGCCCGCCGATCACACAGGAAGAGGACGAGGAGGAGGAGGAGGAGGAGGAGGAAGATTGTGTCAGTATGGAGGTGGAGCCTGGCACTCAGCATCAGCAGTCTTTAAGGGATCAGTCCCAAGGAACACATGGACTTGTACGTGGCTGGGAGGAGGTGGCTGCGGACGTTGTTGTCCTTAGTGACCCAGAGGACTCCGGACCGAATGCCTCAGCAAACCTACGCTGCATGGCCTCCCTGATCCTGCAAAGCCTGCGTAAGGATCCTCGTATTCGTGGTATCAAGGAGAAGGACCAATACTGGCTGGCAACCCTCCTTGATCCACGTTACAAGGGTAAGGTTGCGGACCTTATCTTGCCATCGCAGAGGGAGCAGAGGATGAAACATCTTCGGGAGGCCTTGCAGAAAGGTTCAGCTGCAACGCGTTCCCAGAGACTGGGAGGTTACAAACTCCTGTTTCTGGACAACGTGTTGCTGAGGCTTCGGTCAGTCAAAGAAGGAGCGGTGGAGAAGGTGGCCGTCTGACCGATGCGTTCAGACAATTTTTTGGTCCGCAGCCCCAAGGTATGATCGGTTCCAGCAACCATCGCCAGCGTCTGTTTTACATGGTGCAGGAATACCTAGGGGCAAGATCAGACTTGGACACCTTTCCCACCGAAAATCCTCTGGGTTACTGGGTCTTGAGGATGGATCACTGGCCAGAGCTTGCACAGTATGCAATTGAGCTACTGGCCTGTCCTGCATCCAGCGTTCTTTCGGAACGCACATTCAGTGCTGCTGGAGGCGTGGTAACCGATCACAGGGTGCGTCTGTCCACCGACTCGGTCGATCGGCTGACCTTCATAAAAATGAATCAGTCTTGGATCACCACCAGCTACCAAGCACCTGATGCAGATGTAACCGAATAATTTTTTTTGAAATCTCAGATCCCTTCAAAGACTGCCTATGCTGATGCTGAGTGACTATCCCTGAGTAATTATCCTCTTCCTCCTCAATCATCACGCTGATAGCTTGTAAGAACATTTTTGGTTCTGGGCGCCACCACCAGTGCCTAAGGCACAATTTTTCAGCCCCTGTTTAACAGGGGCGTGTAATTACAATTTTTGATGTAATACTTTGCAGCAGGGCTCGTTCCTGCATTCCAACTAGAGTGTCTGTGAGGGGTTGCAGTGTTGTGGCACCAGCACCAGTGCCTAAGACCCAATTTTTCAGCCCCTTTCTAACAGGGGCGTGTAATTACAATTTTTGATGCAATACTTTGCAGCAGGGCTTGTTCCTGCGTTTCAACTAGAGTGTCTGTGAGGGGTTGCAGTGTTGTGGCACCAGCACCAGTGCCTAAGACCCAATTTTTCTGCCCCTGTCTAACAGGGGCGTGTAATTACAATTTTTGATGCAATACTTTGCAGCAGGGCTCGTTCCTGCGTTCCAACTAGAGTGTCTGTGAGGGGTTGCAGTGTTGTGGCACCAGCACCAGTGCCTAAGACCCAATTTTTCAGCCCCTGTCTAACAGGGGCGTGTAATTACAATTTTTGATGCAATACTTTGCAGCAGGGCTTGTTCCTGCGTTTCAACTAGAGTGTCTGTGAGGGGTTGCAGTGTTGTGGCACCAGCACCAGTGCCTAAGACCCAATTTTTCTGCCCCTGTCTAACAGGGGCGTGTAATTACAATTTTTGATGCAATACTTTGCAGCAGGGCTCGTTCCTGCGTTCCAACTAGAGTGTCTGTGAGGGGTTGCAGTGTTGTGGCACCAGCACCAGTGCCTAAGGCCCAATTTTTCTGCCCCTGTCTAACAGGGGCGTGTAATTACAATTTTTGATGCAATACTTTGCAGCAGGGCTCGTTCCTGCGTTCCAACTAGAGTGTCTGTGAGGGGTTGCAGTGTTGTGGCACCAGCACCAGTGCCTAAGGCCTAATTTTTCAGCTCCTGTTCAACAGGGGCATGTAATTACAATTCTTGATCTAATATTTCACAGCAGGGCCCTGTGAGGGCTTACAGTGTTTTGGCCACAGCAACACCTAAGGCCCAAATTTCTGCTGAGTATATAGGGCAGGACCCTACTTTCAAACATCTAACTTACAAACGACTCCTACTTGCAAACGGAAGGAGACAACAGGAAGTGAGATGAAATCTACCCCTAAGGAAGGGAAATTCTCTCCTGTAAGAGTTAATATGGGAAAACAATTTCTCCTTTCCACTGATGCTTTCCAATCCTTGTTCCACAAAAAAACCCAAATTTTCAAAAAACATTTTTCATTGGGACAAAAAAGTGAGGTGAAATCTTCTGAAGAGGAGGAAAGACGCAAAACAAATGTCACAGGGGTGATAACCCTTCCCTATGTTTTCCAAAAAGCTTAGAAAAGATTTTTTGGCTGGTGCTAAACACATTAAAAATGTTCAAAATTACAAACAGATTCTACTTAACAACAAACCTACAGTCCCTGTCTTGTTTTCACCGCCTGAATACTGCTGTTCAGAGTATATAGGGACCTTTCCTTATTTTAATTTGGGTGCGGGGTTCCCCTTAATATCCATACAAGACCCAAAGGGCCTGGTAATGGACTGGGGGGTACCCATGCCGTTTGTCTCACTGATTTTCATCCATATTGCCATGACCCGACATGACATTAAACCCGCAAGCAGTTTTAAATGAGATTTTTTCCTTTAAAAATGACATTTGGTGCAGGGACTGTTCTAAACATGGGAAACACGCGTCACTTTACAGGCATACTATAGACACCCCCCAGGTACGATATTTAAAGGAATATTTCACTTTTTTTTTTTTACTTTAAGCATCATTAAAATCACTGCTCCCGAAAAAACGGCCGTTTTTAAAAGTTTTTTTTGCATTGATACATGTCCCCTGGGGTAGGACCCGGGTCCCCAAACCCTTTTTAGGACAATATCATGCAAATTAGCCTTTAAAATGAGCACTTTTGATTTCGAACGTTCGAGTCCCATAGACGTCAATGGGGTTCTAACGTTCGTGCGAACTTGCGGTCCGTTCGCGGGTTCTGGTGCGAACCGAACCGGGGGGTGTTCGGCTCATCCCTATTCTACACTTTCATTCCTCTCAGTGCAGGTCTCAGAGAGGACTGAAGGTATAGTGGGGTTGGAGATCCCAGCTGATAAGGAGCAAGGAGAGGTCCTCTTTGTTCTTTGGTGTGGGTCTTTTAGGTACGCTTGCCAACGAACTGCATGGCAGGTCAACATATGTCTGGTCAAGCATGTGGTGGCCAAGCGGGAGATGTTTTGGCCACGAGAGACACACTTGAGACATATGTTGCAAATAGCAGCGGTGGAATCTGATGCACTCATCTCAAAAAAGGCCCACACCAAAGAACTTTTGGAATAACATGCAGAGACAGCGGAGCTCTGTGGTTTGATGCAGTCAGTGTGCTGCACTTAAGCTGGCCCCTGGAGGGCATCCTGCCTCATTGGTGATGTGCCTCCTCCTCCCCTCTCCTATCAGGCACTCACGTGGAGTCAGTGACCTCATCATCCCCTCCCTCCTCATCACTGGAGCAAAGCTGGCAGTATGCTGCAGCTGGGGGAACATGACTGCCAGATTGCTGTCCTTCTTGGGCACCCCCTCTCTCTGGGCTCACGTTATTGCCTTCCTCTACCTGGGTACCATCATTGGAGCCTTCAAAATGCTGGGCATCCTCCTGGAGCATGTACCCAACACCTGGGTGAGAGAGGATGAAAAGGATGAGGACGGCTTGGTCATCCACTCTACCAAGTCTTCTGCATGTTGCGGCACAACACGGCCAGCTGCCGAAAAAAAGGACAAGCATGTTCGACAGCCACGTGCTGATGAGGATGCACCATCTGCACGACCAGCACTGCTGCCTCTAGACACAGAGCCTGCTTGCCCTCTTTTATTGGCTTGTGACTGTCTGCCTCTCCTTATTGGCCTTCCAGACATGCTAATGGCCTGCAGTGAGATGTAGCTGCACAAAGCTGGGATGTATATATATATATTTATATATACTGATACTGCAGCTAGCAGAATCAACTGCCTGCCTTTAGTAGTATTATTAGTACACCAGCAATTGTCTTCAGGTAGCTTTAGGTGCACACTGTGCAGAGGACGCAGTACACTAACTGTAAATACTGTAACTGCCTGCCTGTGGTATTAATAGGAGCAGAACAACATCAATTGTCTCTAGGTAGCTTTAGGTGCACACTGTGCAGAGGATGCAGTACACTAACTGTAAATACTGTAGCTGCCTGCCTGTGGTATTAATATAGGAATAGAACACCACCAATTTTCTTCAGGTAGCTTTAGGTGCACACTGTGCCAGAGGACACAGTACACTAACTGTAAATACTATAGCTGCCTGCCTGTGGTATTAATAGGAGCAGAACAACAGCACTAATTTTCTTCAGGTAGCTTTTGGTGCACACTGTGCAAGGGACGCACTACACTATTTTGTAAATACTGCAGCTGCCTGCGGTACTGTACTAATATGATCAGAAGAACACCACTAATTTTCTTCAGGTAGCTTTTGGTGCACACTGTGCAGGGGACACACTACACTAAATTGTAAATACTGCAGCTGCCTGCGGTACTGTACTAATATGATCAGAACACCACTAATTTTCTTCAGGTAGCTTTAGGTGCATACTGTGAAGAGGACACACTACACTAACTCGTAAATACTGCAGCTGCCTGCGGTACTGTACTAATAGATTCTGAAGAACACCACTTATTTTCTTCAGGTAGCTTTAGGTGCACACTGTGCAGAGGACGCACTACACTAGCTTGTAAATACTACAGCTGCCTGTGGTACTGTTCTAATAGGATCAGAAGAACTCCACTAATTTTCTTCAGGTAGCTTTAGGTGCACACTGTGCAGAGGACACACTACACTAACTTGTAAATACTGCAGCTGCCTGTGGTACTGTACTAATAGGATCAGAAAAACACTCATTTTCTTCAGGTAGCTTTAGGTGCACACTGTGCAGAGGATGCACTACACTAACTGTAAATACTGTAGCTAATAGGACTAATAGGATCAGAAGAACACCAGCAATTTTCTTCAGGTAGCTGTAAATACTGTAACAACACAAGCCTGTCTGTCAGTAGTAGGAAGAGAATAACAGGAATGGATCTAGCTAAACTGAATACAGTGTATATATATATATATATATATATATATATATATATATATATATATATATATACAACACCTAGGATATATATATATATATATACAATACACTGTATGTGAAGCTAACTGACTCGCCTGCCTACTCTATCTAACTTAAATCAAATGACACTGTCTCTCTGTCTATCTATCTCTCTCTCAACGCCGGAACACACTACACCCTATATAGTGTGGGGCGTGTACTAAACCCCCTGAGCCATAATTGGCCAAAGCCACCCTGGCTTTGGCCAATTACGGCTCTCTGTACAGACGGTGCTGTGATTGGCCAAGCATGCGGGTCATAGTGCATGCTTGACCAATCATCAGCCAGCAATGCACTGCAATGCCGCAGTGAATTATGGGCTGTGACGCGCCACTCTAATTTCCTGCGAACAGCCCATATCGTTCGGAAATTCAGCAAACCACCGAACTGGCCATGTTCGATTCGAACACGAAGCTCATCCCTAAAGAGAACATAGGTATAATCAGTTTCATAATCAGATTTCATGTCTAAAAGGTAAGACACTTGTTCTTGGATGGCCTTCCTCATCAACTGTCGTACCCTCTTTTCAGTCCACCCAACTCCGGGCACTCTCAATACTATGGTCAGCTCCAACGGGCTCCCATATTCTCGTACCCAGTCAGTTGCAGCGACCGAGTCCATTCTCTCTTCTGCCCTGGACACATCACCTGACTTGCTTGAGCAACCCAGATGGGGTATCCCGGACAAGCCCCCAAATGTGAGGGCCACTGGTAGAATCTGTACCCCGCTGGTTAACCCGACTCTGTGGTAAAAGTGACACATAAAAATGCATAGCATAAGACTGTATGTAATAACTGGTCTAGAAATAATATAGCACTAATATGAAATGTGACTGTGTAGTTTAAAGTGGTTGTATACCTTTTTTTTTAACTTTTACCTACAGGTAAGCCTATAATAACACTAGTCACATGTGAGGATGAGGAGAGAATAAAAAGGGGTTAATAGTAACTCTGTGGAATCCAATGAATCTTCAGCTAGCACTCAAAGAAAGATGAAAGAATAATCCTTGTTGATAGATTGATAGATTTGCTCTGCTCTACCCTTGATAGAGCAGAGCAAATTTAGCTGATATGTGATTGACTCTTGGTAATTGCAAGCTTTTCCTGTATGGCCTAAGCACACATGAATGGTATTTCAATAATATTGTATCCAATAGGGATTACAGATGACAGGGATGTGAGCAAAGCACAGAAGTTTTCATACAGTGTTTATGGGCTTGACTGAACTTGCATCCTCTAACACAATAAGTATCAGAAACGCAGGCAGAGACAAAGATGTCTATAGGGTTAAATGGGCAATTGCCCACTCACCGACAGTGTCTCAGCAGTTGCTAGTAGCGACGCAGATGATGATGATGGCTCTTTCAGGAACTCCCTCTGGGTCCTGGCTCAGGGAATGGTGTCTGACCTCCGTCACACCATGCCACGGCCTACCCACATCTGAACTGCAGGTATCGCTGAAAGGCTCCGGAACAGCCTCCGGACCACTGCAGGTAGGAAACAACGCTGTCTGCAGATGTCCCTCCTATGCAGGCTAGGACTCGGCCGCAGCTCACACTGGCACAGAGCTCCTGCTGGCAGATCCAGGCCAACATCCCAAGAGAGTGATCTAGGCCAGAACCAGCCTTTTTATATATCCTCCCAGCAGTCTGTTCTTCTCTCCTTAGCAATCTGGTAGTTGTAGTTCAGGCCAGTCCTGCTGAAATTGAAACACCAGCATTTTGAATTACACATCCCACAATGCTCTGCTCTGCTGTATGTTCTGTTTTTAGGAAATGATACATGGAGTCCAAGCCAACACTAGAGGGAGACAGCTCCATATTAATAGCACTGCATACTGTCCCTGAATTGCAGGCACAATAGCCAGCTCCGGGCTACACATAGTTAATTACAATTCCTACTAGATATCAAAAACAAAACTGTATTGAATTAGTAATTAACAAATAATTAGTCAATTTTGAACTTTTGCCAAATCAAAAATGGAAATTTGAAAGTAAGTAAAACTGTACATAAGCAACTTACTTAAAGTGAAACTTTAGGTTAAAAAGGGGCAGACAGGAATTTTAATGCGGAATGTCTCTTCTGCATTAATGTTACACAGTTACATAGTGGGTGAGGTTGAAAAAAATCCATCAAGTCCAACCTATGTGTGTGATTATATGTCAGTATTACATTGTATATCCCTGTATGTTGCGGTCATTCAGGTGCTTATCTAATAGTTGCTTGAAACTATTGATGCCCCCCGCTGAGACCACCGCCTGTGGAAGGGAATTCCACATCCTTGCCGCTCTTACAGTAAAGAATCCTCCTCACTTTAAGGTTAAACCTCTTTTCTTCTAATTGTAATGAGTGGCCACGAGTCTTATTAAACTCTCTTCTGCGAAAAAGTTTTATCTCTATTGTAGGGTCACCAGTACAGTATTTGTAAATTGAAATCATATCCCCTCTCAAGCGTCTCTTCTCCAGAGAGAATAAGTTCAGTGCTTGCAACCTTTCCTCATAACTATAAGGTAAGTATTTATTCCTGCCTACCATGTAGGGGAGGATCAGGATGGAACTGCTGCAAGCCCCGAATAGGGGTCAATCCATACCCATACACATAGTAAAAAAAGTGGGGGTTGGTGCTGCACTGTTCACAGAAATCAATAGAGAGAAAAAATTGTGCTGCTAAAGGTAGCAGTACACATACAAATCGGTACAATTCATACAGACAATAATCGGTAAATGTGACTGATATCAAGGTGCACAGTGCATAATAAAATGCTAATACTGTAATAATACTTCTATATATCAGATATGTGCAAAAGGAAAAAATAAATAAATTAACTGTGCAAAATCGCAAAATCAACTGAGCAAAATAAGCAGATATCTTTTTGTGCAAAATGCAAATATCTTGTGCAAAATGCAATAACGTGTGCAGGATGAGAATAAAGTCCAATGCTGCGCAAAAAAATGCAATACTACTGTGTGAAATACAATAGAGTCCAAAGATGTGCAAAAAATGCAATTGAACTGTGAAGAATGCAATAAATTCCTTTCTTCTTTGTACAACGGACATTCAAATGTGCCAAACAAAAGGTGCTGAGGAATATATATCTCCTCTTCGTGCAGAGACACACACTGGTGAAAGTGGCCTCTTACCTTATACCAGTAATGAGGTAACCGCATATATGTACAAATCAGTAGTGGCTGCTTCTCCCTTATGTTCCTGGACCAGTATGGATCTGTAACTGTCTTTGTCTCTCGGTGGATGCACGGAGAGTAATGAGAGAAGAAAAAGGGGTTCCAGATAGTGTAGTATTTTTAAACCAAGTAGTTTTATTAGTAAACAAAATCAGGGTACTCACATAACATACAGATTAAAAAAAAAACGTATATCAAACATTGGCGGGGAGGTCATAAGGTTAGAACCCTCAGCCAGCTGGAATCAAAATGGAACTTTACACTAGACACTTTCTCACCTTGAGGCCTGAATATTGAATTTGACCTCAACTGCTTTCTCAGTGATTTTTAAGGATTTTAATTATATTTGTAATATTTTTATTATTCTTATCCAAATTCATTTTTCCTTTTTTATGATCGTGTTTCTCAGTGTGCTATTCCATCTTATTTTATATGCCTGCATAAATATATCCCTCTCTCTCTCTTTTATGTATGTATATTTTATATGCATGTTTTTACATGTATTTTTATATATATATATATGCATTAATATATACTTCTACCTGGTATCATTACTAGTATAACGTCTGTGATTTTTTAAATACACCTTTAAGGCACCATATGATTATTTTATATTATTACTGATTCTGTTGTTTTATTTAATGATTATACCATTTTTATTGCTCAGCAGTGTATACGTCAGCACTGATGTCCATCTTACCCATACTCTGTTTTATAACTATTAGTTTGCGGTCCAAAACTAATTTTATATCTCTCACCCTTGTTCAACAACATCTGCCTTTTTATCTTTTATCTATTTCCCTTTTAAACTAGTGATTGTATGTACCACTCTCTAATTATGTAAGCTGTGCATACACTGCTGTGTTGACAGTCGATTACCACCTTTTAAATGGCCACACATTATAGCACTAGATAACCAACAAAATGGCCGCGCTTCTATAGTACAGATGATCGTTTAGAAAATGGCCGCCATGCTTTTTATACATTGAGCTACAGGAAAATGGCCGCCCATTATAGTCAATGGAATAGACTATTTAAAGACAACTTTTGTGCCTTCCCATCAACCCCTGATGAAGTCATGTGACTGTGACGCCACGCGTAGGGACGGAAAGGCACTCAGGGTGATGCTGGCAAACGAGCTCGCCACTCATGGAGCAAGGTCTTTTTAATCTGTATGTTATGTGAGTACCCTGATTTTGTTTACTAATAAAGCGACTTGGTTTAAAAATACTACACTATCCGGAACCCCTTTTTTCTTCTTTCATTACTCTGTGAATTCACCGAGAGACAAAGACAGTTACAGATCCATATTGGTCCAGGAACATAAGGGAGAAGCAGCCACTACTGATTTGTACATATATGTGGTTACCTCATTACTGCAAGGTAAGAGGCCCCTTTCACCAGTGTGTGTCTCTGGTTTGGGGTCCCCCCAAAAATCCATACCAGACCCTTATCCAAGCACACAACCTGGCAGGCTGCAGGAAAAGAGGGGGGGCGAGAGAGCGGCTGTACCAGTCCACATGCCCTCAACATTTGGGGGGTGCTTTGAGGTAGCCCCCCAAAGCACCTTGTCCTTATGTTGATGGGGAGAAGGGACTCATCCCCACAACCCTTGCCCGGTGGATGTGGGGGTCTGCGGGCGGGGGGCTTATCGGAATCTGGAAGCCCCCTTTAACAAGGGGACCCCCAGATCCCAACCCCCCCGTGTGAATTGGTAAAGGTGTACAAATGTACCCCTATCATTTCACAAAAAAAGTTTTTGACAAGTCCTTTATTAATTCCTTCTTCTTTCATCTTCTTTCTTCTGGTCTTCCTTTGGTGTTCTTCTTCTTCCTCCATCTTCTTCTTCATCTTCTTCTTCTCCATCTTCTTCTTCCTCCGCTCTTCTCGTCCTGCATCTTCCTCCAGGCTTCTTCCCTGCTCTGTCCGCATGATCTGCCTTGGTGGGAGTCTTCCGCCATGTGACGCTTCAGTTCTTCTGACATTTCTTATATAATGGAGGGCGGGTGACCCTGCCCTCCTCTGATGCACGGGGAACTTCCCTGTGGCTTTCCCCATGTTGTCAGAGGGGGGCGGGGTCACCAGGTACATAAACAGGTTTTTTTTGCTCTCCTCCGCTATGTGTCTTTCATGTTCTATCTTAGCCGTCCTTATTGCACCCTTACATTTCTTGTTGCATTCTGTATAAAGTCTGAATTCTGATGATGATCCCTCAGCCTTGTATTTTTTGAAGGCCTTCTCCTTTGCTTTTATATGCACTTTTACATTGAAGTTAAGCCATCCAAGACTTTTGTTTGCTCTTTTAAATTTATTACCCAATGGGATACATTGGCTAATGCCCTTATTTAATATGCTCTTAAAGCAAACCCATCTCTCCTCCGTGTTCTTTGTTCCTAAGATTTTATCACAATTTATGCCTTCTAGCAAGGTTCCTAGTTTAGGGGAGTTGGCTCTTTTGAAATTCAGTGTCTTTGTATTCCCCTTATGTTTCCTATTTGTGTGATTTATAATGATGTCAATTGACCTGTGATTGCTGTTACCTAAATTGCCTCGTGTTTCCATATCCGTGATCAGGTCTGTCAGGTATCTATTGTTGGTAATCAGTAGATCCAGTAACGCTTTATTTCTAGTTGGTGCGTCTACCATCTGACCCATAAAATTGTCCTGCAAATCATTTAGGAACTGGCAAGCCTTAGATGAATGCGTGGTTCCCTCCACCCAATCTATGTCTGGATAATAAAATCCCCCATTATGATAACACTTCCCATCCTTGCTCCTAATCCAAATTGTGATAGCAGATCTGTCTCCCCCTTCTCCCTCAAGTTAGGGGGCCTATAGCATACTCCCAGTATTATTTTCCCCGTAGTTTCATCCCTTTGGAGCTCTACCCATAAGGATTCCACTTCCTCCCTAGCTCCCTTAGTGATGTCACTTCTCACATTCACTTGTACATTATTCTTGATATATAGGCATACCCCTCCCCCTTTTTTTATCGTCTCTATCCTTGCAATAAAGGGTATACCCTTGAATGGTTGCCAGCCAATCATGAGATCTGTTGAACCAGGCCTCTGAAATTCCCACAAAATCAAAATCCTCCTCATACAACAGTATCTCTAGTTCACCCATCTTGTCCGCCAGGCTCCTGGCATTGGTGAACATGCCACATAGTTTGGACCGGTCGCATATTATCCTCTTATTGGAAGTTCCGATATTGCAACTAGGACTTGCTACTTTACTTACCTTGGGTTTATGTGCTTTGGTCAACCTATCACTAATGCCCCCAATACTACTCTCTGGAATATGTTCCACGCTGACTATCTCTACCTCTGGACCCTCCCTCCCCATCGCCTAGTTTAAAAAACCCTCTAACTTTTTGGCTATCTTCATTCCCAGCTGATCTGCACCCTCCTCATTTAGGTTCAGTCCATGCCTTCTATAGTACTGGTTATCGACTGAGAAGTCAGCTCAGTCCTCCAGGAACCCAAACCCCTCCTTACTACACCAGCTCCTCAGCCACTTGTTTACTTCCCTAATCTCCCTCTGCCTTTCTGGTGTGGCTTGATGTACTGGTAGTATTCCTGAGTATACTACCTTGGAGGTCCTTTTCCTCAATTTAGCTCCCAAGTCCCTAAAATCGTTCTTTAGGACACTCCATCTGTCTCTGACTTTGTCATTGGTGCCAACGTGCACCATGACAGCTGGGTCTTCTCCAGCCCCTCTCAGTAATCTGTCCACCAGATCCGAGTTGTGCCAAACCCGAGCGCCTGGTAGACAACATACAGTTCGGTACTTCAGTTCTTTGTTACAGATTGCCCTCTCTGTCCTTCTAAGAATTGAGTCCCCTACCACCAGAATCTGTCTTTCCTTTCCCTTCGCTTCCCCCCACTCTCACTGGAGGAGTTCTTCCCCAGGCAGCTAGAACAGTCCCTCAGCTCCAGCAGTGCTGGTCCCTGACTGGTTTCACCAATGTCACTCAATGGAGCATACTTATTGGGATGCTCCAGCCCTGGATCGGCCTTCCTGGCACTACCCCCTCTACCCCTCCTGACTGTCACCCATCTACTCTTTCCTAGTGCCTGTACCTATTTGTCTCCACCCGCCTCTGTGCTGGCCCCTGGTGGCCCCTTCCAGCACCTGCCGTGTACGTTCCTGGCTTTCCTTTAGTATGGAGGGACTTCTCAGTGCTGACAGTTGCTTCCCCAGATTCAGAACCTGGGCTTCCAGGGAAACAGTGTGCTTACATTTTGCACAGCAGTATTCACCCTTGATCGGATGATCAAGGAACGCATACATGCCGCAAGATGTACACTGAATCACCTCTCCACACCCGCCAGGCATCGTACCTATTAATTTAAGGAGGATTGGGGATTATACCCTGTCCAAATGACCTAACAACTAGCTTCCTGACACTAATACTCAACAAGACAATACACGGGTACTCAACAGGCCAATAGACAGGTACTCAGGTACTCAACAGGTACTCACAGACCTACGTTCACTCACAGACCTAAGTGCACCCGCAGACCTACGCGCACTCGCAGACCAACTTGCACTTGCAGACCAACGCGCACTTGCAGACCTATGTGCACTCGCGGACCTACATGCACTCGCAGACCAACGTGCACTCGCAGACCTACGTGCGCTCGCAGACCTACATGCACTCGCAGACCTACGTGTACTCTCAGTCCAACATGCACTCGCAGACCAACGTGCACTCGCAGGCCTACGTGTAATCGCAGACCTACGTGCACCCGCAGACCTACACGCACTCGCAGACTGACGTGCACTCGCAGACCAACGTGCACTCGCAGACCTACGTGCACTCGCAGACCAATGCACACTCGCAGACCAACGTGCACTCGCAGACCTACGTGCACTCGCGGACCTACGTGCACTCGCAGACCTACATGCACTCGCAGACCTACGTGTACTCGCAGTCCAACATGCACTCGCAGACCTACGTGCACTCGCAGACCAATGTGCACTCGCGGACCTACGTGCACTCGCAGACCTACGTGCACTCGCAGACCAACGTGCACTCGCAGACCTATATGCACTCGCAGACCTACGTGTACTCGCAGTCCAACGTGCACTCGCAGACCAACGTGCACTCGCAGACCTACGTGCACTCGCAGACCTACGTGCAATCGCAGACCTACGTGCACTCATAGACCTATGTGCACTCGCAATACACAAGTACACAGTACACAATACACAAGTGCACAGTACAGAATACACAAGTACTAACGATCCACACACACACACTACTCAGCTGCTCACACTACACAGGTACTATGACTACCTGCCTTTCCGCCTTACCTGCCTTTCCACCCCTGTACAGTGAGCCATGCATGTGCAGCTCACTGTACGAATTTGGCAATCCCAAATCTAACTGAACTCCCATAAATGTTTTGGGTTGTGGTTGTGGGGGTCTGCGGGCAGGGGGCTTATAGGAACCTGCAAGACCCCTTTAACAAGGGCGCCCCCAGATCCTGGCCCCCTCCCTATATGAATGGGAACAAGGTCCTTGCAGGCTGCATGCTTGGATAAGGGTCTGGTATGGGTTGAGATGGACCCCCACGCTGTTTTTTTTTTTTTTACTATTTTTTGTTGGCAATTTTTATTTTTTTTATTCAGCTGTCAGCGAGGAACCCCATTAACAGCTTATGACTTATCGGTTGTTAAGGACGCCACTGCCAGATTCCCGGCCCTGCTCCTTAACAACCAGCTTTTACTGCACCCTGATTGGGCAAAGCTTTGCTCAATCAGAGCTTAGAATGCACTGTGCAGCGCTTAGTGGATTGCAGGGTGTTCAGAGGGGCGAACTTCCGCCGAATGCCCTGCAAATTTGGGTGTTCACCAAATGGTGCGAACAGCCAATGTTAGGTCCGTACTCATACTCAGACTGAACTGTTCTTCCAACACTAACTGCAACACGATTGTGTGTAGTCGAGGTGCGTTGGGGTACCATTAACAATAAATGACACCATCAGTGCACCAACAAAAACACCTGTTTTTGTGTGTTTTAGCATCATTTGCAATCGTTCATGCTTTCCTGCTTCAAATTAAGATGAAAATGGTTCATTTTCGTATTATTTTTAAAATGTTTTAATTATACACTGTGACAGTACAGTTCCCTGTCCTAGTAATTGTCATCTAGGGTTCTCAAATAGGCACTTTGAGGGGCTCTAGGGGTATTTAATGTGGAGGAATCTGTTTTATCAGTTTCCTCCAAAGTTTGTAAAATCCAGTTGGGGACCTGGAGCCTGGAGATTCCATAGCGTTATGGGTGGAACAGAATCTCCAATCCTGGGACCGGGTTTTGGGAACAGCCAGGAGTCTGGTTGGTTGATTGAGCAGGTGGGTCCTGGGCTTATAGCAGAGTCAGGACTAGGGTTCTGGGCTCCACCCAGAGAGACAGGAGGTCTCCAGAGAGTCCAGAGAGTCCAGAGAGTCCAGAGAGTCCAGAGAGTCCAGAGAGTCCAGAGAGTCCAGAGAGTCCAGAGAGTCCAGGTGTGCACTAGTGAAAGCCAGAGAACCAAGTCTGAGGATCAGAGCAATGAGGGGCTGCTTTCTAGATAGATGCTGTGTGCGAAACTGTGGGCATCTAAGGAGACAGATGAGAGCCTGAAGTGGAAGGTCTGAGCAGCAAGGAAGCTAAAAAGAGGTACAGTAGTTGTACGGGAACCCTGTTATATGGCCAAGAGGGCTGAAGTGTAAAGCCTAAGTGGAAGTACTACTGAAGAGAGTCAGGTGGCTTGGCATTTTTTCATTTGTTATTGTTTTTGAGAGAAGAACCCCTGTGTGGGCATCCAAGTGCATGCATGAACTTTCCTTTATTTTGTTCCTTTTAATAAAAGTGGGCTACCATGCCCTTAAACTAAAGTTCCTGTTCGCTGTGAACTTACTGAAAAGGCATCTACCACTGAGCTAGACATCCCCCAATGTCACAACACTATCTTACCAAAAGTATTGTGATACCTGCCTTTACACATACATGAACTTTAATGGTACCCCAGTCTTAGTCCGTAGGGTTCAGTATTGAGTTGGCCCACCCTTTGCAGCTATAACAGCTTCAACTCATCCGGGAAGGCTGTCCACAAGGTTTAGGAGTGTCTATGGGAATGTTTGACCATTCTTCCAGAAGGGCATTTTTTAGGTCAGCCACTGATGTCGGCGAAAAGGCCTGGCTCACAGTCTTTGCTCTAATTCATCCCAAAGTTGTTTTATCAGGTTGAGGTCAGGACTCTGTGCAGACCAGTCAAGTTCCTCCAACCCAAACTTGCTCATATATGTCTTTATGGACCTTGCTTTGTGCACTGGTGCGCAGTCATGTTGGAACAGTTAGGGGTCATCCCCAAACTGTTCCCACAAAGTTAGGAGCATGAAATTGCCCAAAATGTCTTGGTATGCTGACGCCTTAACAGTTCCCTTCACTGGAATAAAGGGGCCAAGCCCAACCCCTAAAATACAACCCCACACGATAATCCCCCCTCCACCAAATGATTTGGACAAGTGCACTGTGTCCAGAAAGGAGGATCCCTGTCAGTGAAGCGGCGGGTCTAGGCAGGTGGTGGTGGTAGAGGAATTGTTGTGATCTGTGGCTTGTCAGATGCTTATCACAGCTATTTATTTATTCAATAAAGTCAAAAGAAGCACTCTGATATAATTTAATTGTTGCTGAAGTGGCCATGAGCTTATATCAGAGTGGGAAATGCAGCCAACATAAGGCACAATAACCTGGCCAGCTGGAAGTAGTCCTGTGCTGTCATATGACTTATGTCACTGGCAGCCAAGTGGTTAAAAAAAAAACTTTAAAAGTTAATATGAAATGTATTTGCATATGACCATTTACATAATATATACCTTTGGCAAGCATGATGAGTGAGTGGAAATAACAACAAAGGATTTATAATGCAGTGGTTGTGAATTTTGCCAAACTTTCACCATGAATGACCTTTATTGTGAGTAGACCTGAATAGTACAATATTATGCAAACAAGCCATTACATGACAGCACACCTCCCTCCCTCGCTCTTGGCAGATAGTTAACTATCTGAAGTAGACTGGAACCTACTAAGGATGAGCCGAACACCCCCACCAGAACTTGCGAACAGGTAAAAAATTTTGACAAACACACGAACACCAATAAAGTCTATGGGACACGATTTATGGGACATGTATCAATGCAAAAAAAAGTTTTAAAAACTTCAGTTTTTTTTAATAATGCTTAAAGTGAAACAATAAAATTTAAATATTCCTTTAAATATCGTGCCTGGGGGGTGTCTAAAGTATGCCTGTAAAGTGGCACATTTTTCCCGTGTTTGGAACAATACCACAGCAAAATGACATTTCTAAAGGGAAAAGAAGTAATTTAAAATTGCTTGCGGCTGTAATGAATTGTCGGGTTTCGGCAATATAGATAAAACTCATTGAAAAAAATGGCATTTGTGTCCCCCCTCAGTCCATTACCAGGCCCTTTGGGTCTGATATGAATAATAAATGGGTGACCCTGCCTTCCTCTGACGTCACGTGGCATTTACGTCACCGAGTGGCTCCTCCCTCAGCTATATAACAGCTGTCACTGAGAAGAAGCGTCCCCATTGAGGCGGAGCTGTTGCAGCTTTTTTTTTCTTTTTTCGGCTCATCTGTGGTGTGAGTTGGATCAAAGGATCAATAAAGGACTTGTCCCAAAGTGTCTCCTGTCATTTTTACTATTTTTGACACTTTTTTTGTGAAATGGTAGGGGTACAATGTACCTGTTACCAGTTCAGATAGGGGGGGGCGGGATCTGGGGGTCCCCTTGTTAAAGGGGGCTTCCGGATTCTGATAAGCCCCCCCGCCCGCAGACCCCCACAACCACTGGGTAAGGGTTGTGGGGATGAGGCCCTTGTCCCCATCAACATGGGGACAAGGTGCTTTGGGGGTGACTCCAGAGCATCCCCGCCATGATGAGGGCATGTGGCCTGGTACAGTTCAGGGGGGCGCTCTCTCGTCCCCCCTCTTTTTCTGTGGCCTGCCAGTTTGCGTGCTCGCATAAGGGTCTGGTATGGATTTTAGGGGGACCCCTTGTAATATGAGTCTATAGTCATATATAACTTTAGTCATTAAATTACAAGAAACTTAGTAATAGTTTTATAAGTAATAACTTCTATCTATATACAACATGTTTAATGCATGAGACATCTGCTTCATTATGCTATGGGAAGTTGGGAACCTTTGACCTTTTCTTTTCATCAGTTGTAGCTATTTTTTCCCTACCATATAAATATGACTGGGAGGCCAGTATCGAGTTTGAGGTTTGATTCGGAACTGAAGAGAGTCTGAATCAAGTTGACTGTCGTCTCCAGGTATCTCATCTCTAATGAGATTGTGACTCTCCTGGATTAAATATGTTGTATTTATCCTGTATCGTATCATCTGTAATAAATCTTTAATCAAAGCTAAGTAAATCTTCTTTATTACATTCTTTGTGTGTTGTGTGTTTTAATACTTGCATTTACTGACAACATATCTGAAAAGGTAAATATATGAATGAACCTATGAATAAATGTAACACAGTATTTAACCCCTTGTTACACCCCTACACCATTTTTTTTTAATTTTGCCACAGGGTTCCCCTTAAAATCCATACCAGACCTAAAGAGTCTGGTATGGATTTTAGGGGGACCCCTATGCCATTAAAAAAAAAAAAATTGGCGCAGGGTTTCCCTTAATATCCATACCAGACCTGAAAGCCCTGGTATGGATTTTGAGGGGACCCCCACACAATTTTTTTTTTTTTCAATTTTGGTTTGGAGTTCCCCTTAATATTCATACCAGACCCAAAGGGCCTGGTAATAGACTGGGGGGGGAACCCATGCTATTTTTTTCAATTAGTTTTATCTATATTGCCGAGACCCGACAATTCATTACAGCCGCGATCAATTTTAAATTACCTTTTTTCCTTTAGAAATGTAATTTTGCTGTGGTATTGTTCTAAACACAGGAAAAATGTGCCACTTTAAAGGCATACCATAGACACCCCCAGGCATGATATTTAAAAGAATATTTCATTTTTATTGTTTCACTTTAAGCATTATTAAAATCACTGCTCCTGAATAAACAGCTGTTTTTAAAACTTTTTTTTGCATTGATACATGTCCTCTGGGGCAGGACCCAGGTCCCCAAACACTTTTTATGGCAATAACTTGCATATAAGCCTTTAAAATTAGCACTTTTGGTTTTTCATGTTAATGTCCCATAGACTTTAACGGTGTTCCGTGGCTTTCAAATTTTCTGCGAACACCGCATAATGTTCGCTGTTCGGCGAACACCCAAACTTACGTTCAACTCGAACATCGGGTTTATCCCTAGAACCTACATAAGAAAACAAAGGCCTGGGTTGAGATAGAAAATGGCTAAATATAATAAGATCATCCTACTATAGGGCCCTCTCTCCAATGCTTTCACATAACCAACAGAAATGCAGCATTGACTTCGTTCCCAGGCCCACTTACCACCCTTAGACACAACCCAGATTTTCCACCAAGCCTTTCCTTTAAGGTCCTACAAGATATACAGTATGGTCATATGAACAAGTTAGGGCAGAACATTTCACTCAGAGAAACAGCTTCCTCACATATGAAACTTTACAGACGAGACTCATATTTCCCTTTCTGGACCTATGTGCAATTACGGCACTTTTTCAAATATCCAGGCACCTCTCCTGGATGGACACACGAACACACACCATTCAAAGCCCTATGTGTTAGAAATTCCCCACAAAGACATATAGTGACCTTTATGTACTCCCTTTTATTTTAAAATCACATTTGAAAAAGCCAGTGAAGATGGGAAAAAAATCTTAGACTCACCTTTACTGACGAGAAATGGGGAAAAATCATAATCAATAATCATGAAGGATCAATTAACATGACAATGCAAGGAATGGGCTACAAACTCCTTGCGGGTAGGTACTGAACTCCCATCCAAATACACAAATTCTCCCCTACTATTTCACCCCTTTGCTGGAGATGTGGATCTGAACAAGGCTCCTTGATACATATCTGGTGGTCTTGCTCAAGAATATGATCTTTCTGGAAAGAACTCCATGAAACCATAACATAGCCTTCACTCTTGATTACACACCTGCACAATACTTACTCCATCACTCCTCTCTTCCTCACTCCACCTACCACAAGTCTCTGGCCCTGCATCTGGTAAACGCAGCCAAATGCTGTATCCCATTGAAGTGGGGCATGCCAACCCTATCCCACACACACACACACACACACACACACACATACTCTCTCAGATTGGATCCGTTATGTAACGCTGACAGCAGAAATGGAAGAGCTGTATAGCCAGGGACAACTCTTCCAAATATACCCGTACTTGGGACTGCTGTTTCCATTACCCAGACTCCTCTCAATCTTGATCCCCCCCCCTCACCCGACCTACCATATAGGGTTGTTCAATTACAACCAGACTGGTCATTCCCTGTACTGAAATACCGGAGAAACTGAGGATTCGTAACTCTGACCTCAGATTCCTAAAGTCCCATACATTATCATACATACATGCTTTTATTCCTAGCCTTACCCGGAACTAAAAAGTTCTTAATTTTTTTCTCTATCCTACCCTTCACCCAATTAGGCATACCCTTCAATTGTTTTATTTGAATAGAAACCAAGGTTTTGTTCAAGATTAAAACAATGTTCTTGACTCATTAAAACTGGTTTGATCAGTTCAGTTGTCACAAAGGAACACATGATATGTAAAGAGAATCAATATGTATAATCTTGGTTATGTTTAACAAACAAATGATGGATCCTTCTGTATCAGTTGTTAACTCTACAGTACAGTTTAAGTTATATACCCCATCTGTGTTCCATATACATATGACACCATGTTTTTACATGTTTGAAAACTTCAATAAAATCTAAGTAAAAAGATGAAAAAGTTAACCATCAGTTTTTTCAGTTTGCAGGTACTGTCTATAAGAACACCACATGATAAATCATTAGAAATCTCAGCATTGCAGTCTAATGACAACATTTGATGGAAGCCCTATGTATTAAATGTATATTGGTGAAGCAAAGAAGGATATATAAATTAACAGAATATACAGTACTTTTGCAAACATTTATAAAATATTACAGTGAGATTGAAAAATTGTATTTTCTTTTTGTTGTGTTACACAGAGAGAGCAAAAATGATAAAAAAAGAGACTTACTGCACACAAATGTCAGTGCTTGGTTCAACAGAAAAATCAATACTTCTATCTTGTAAATATCGCCGATGTATGCTCTTACTGTGAGCAGAAACTAAACCTCCAATAATGACATCTCCCTCCTTATAATATTCATACTCACATACTGGCTTTATCATATTAAGTCTACAGCTAGGTGCTGAGCTCCGGGTCATTTCTACCCCATAGTATGTGATAGGAAGGACAAATATCAGCAGGTAACAGACACAAAGGAGAGGAGAACATTTCATGACACACAGCAGGTCCTCTCAGTCACCGGCAGCTCTGCCCAGGAGGAGTCACAATCACCAGAGCTTTATACACATCGACTGACACCGATTTACACTACAGAACAAAGAATAGAAGAATAGCAACATTGACTGAGACCGATTTACACTACAGAACAAAGAACAGAAGAATAGTAACATCGACTGAGACTGATTTACACTACAGAACAAAGAATAGAAAAATAGTAACTTCAGTCTGAAAATATTACATCTATATCATGCAGTGTAACTGATCTAATAAAGTTGGTTTATTCTTCGATTTCATATTCAGTAACTTTCAGTAGTCTTACGTTTTCCACAAAAAAACACCTTTTTTTTGATAAAATAACATTTTACATCACAGGAGTGAAGATGAATGTCCAATAGAGGTGAATGGGTCATTCAAAATTTACTCTGATTTGTTGGTTTTTTGGACCTCAAACTCACTTTGCTGGGGAAATCCATAACAAAAAATGGTAAATCAGTAAAATGGGTTAGTATGGCATTCATGGGGTTGAGTATGGCAATCTATTTAAACATTTGTATTTGTACAGAATTAGTGAATCCCAAAACACCCCAATGTACAGGATTGGTGGATTTCTTCTACAATCTTTTTTGTTATACTCTGAAACTTAATTCATTATCAATGCTTATTTGAGTAGGATGTGGTGTTAAAATTTCAGACAGAGGAAAAACACTAAAACATGCCACCATTCTGGACCCTTTTATAGAATGAGCTGTCATTGCTGTCTGGGTCCCTGTAGGAGTGATTACCTTTTTCATAGTTTAGTCAGCCTTATTACCTAGACAAGAAAATTAAGGGAATTGTCCTCAACAGGGACTCAGACAGACCTAAGACCTGACTGAAGTTCTACCTCCTTTCTGCTCAGCTTGGAACAGTGACATATTAGATTTAATATGTTCCCATATATCCAAAACATTAAACACAGTAAACATTTTGCTGTAAAATTTATATTTTCAGCTTTGGTGCAGCTTATGCAAAATTTTGTTGCAAAAAAAAAGTTTCCTATGTTTCTTTGTACTCCCTGTAAGACCCCCCACATCACCTTTTGAAACCACTAAGTGAAAGTCCATCCCCTCCAATGATAAGCTAGTCTTCCTGTGTTTCCTCCCTTTGTGGGTGTAACACTTACCTGTTCCCAGATCCACTGCATTGTCTCCCCTCCAATACTCTATCACCAGCACTTTTGGGTTTCCATCCGAGTGCCGCAGCCAGTAAGGAGACAGCTCTCCTGATTGGCACTGGCTTCAAATGGCAACATTTGGGCCAACATTTCCTGTACCCCACATTGCTTTTAATTTTAATTTTTATCTGTTTTGTGATGACTTTTAATTGCACTGCGATTTGATACTCGATTCAATATCAATAAACCATCCGGTTTTGACCTGCACCATTTGGAGTCCTTCTTCCCTTTCCCTTCTCTCCATGTGTTTGTTCCTTGGAGCCTACGAAGAGGTTGGCCCAAAGACCATCATCCGGACCGCAGGACATCTTGGAAATGCACGGACCGAGAGTTGGTGATACCATATCAGGATTCGCCTGATTTCCACACTCCAGGAGATCCTTTCAGCCTGTATGACCCTTCTGTCATGTGACACCTGGGGTCCACCATATTCGGTAAGAGTTTCCACTTCACTTGTTCATTGAATAATAACTACAGACAAGCAATCTATTACGAGAGGAATTTAGTCACAAACCTATTTGGTCACACTATTGTGGACTTCACACACTTCACTGATTTTAATTTTTGTCTACCTTATTGCTTTGTTCTTTTTGTTTTGGTTTGTTTTGGTTGTGGTACATTGGTACACTTATCAATTAGCCATAGTTGTACTGTGTTTAGGGTACACATTGGCAAATTTTCATTTAGCGCTACACTGTCACTTTTATATTTACCTGAACCTTGTATGTTTGCGTGTTAGTTGCTTTCCCCCCTTTTCACATCAACAGTAGCGCAGTTCTTTTTCTCACATCCTCCCATTCAGTTGTTATGCCTAAACTGAGCACCTATGTACCTCAAATGACCCTGGGTCCCCTGCACTCTCTAGAGTTGCTGTATATTTTACTGACCCTTGTGCCTCCAGTGACCCCAGAGCTCCTATCAATTCTAATGACCCCAGTGTCTCCCGTTACTCAAGCTCTCTCATTCACTCCAGTGACCCCAGTGTCTCCTTCGCACTCCAGCAGCCCCAGTGTCTTCTGTGACTCAAGTACTCCTGTGCACAGTGACCCCAGGGCTTTTGTGCATTCCATTTTTTCCAGCCAGCCCAGTGTATTCTACCCCAGCACTCCCGTGCACACCCGTGACTCCAGTGATCCTTTGTTCCCTCTGCACCACAGCCACCCCAGTTTTTCATGTGGCCCCAATGCTTCTGTCACAACTCCAATAAACCCCACGGTCTATGGTGAATTCAGTGCTACTGTGCATTCAGTGACTCTGTTATCCCTGTGTGCTCTAGTGACCCCAGTATCTTTGCAACACCTGTGTGACATATGTGACTTCTCTGTCCCTAGCAACCCCCGTGACTGCAGTGCCTCTAGTGACTCTTGTGCCTCCTGTGGTCCCTGTGAATTCTATGTTAAGGTGATCTCTTAGGCCCCTGTGAACTTTTGTATCTCTCATGGTTCCTAGTGCATCCCAGAGCATCCTGTGTCACCCAGTGACCCCCAAGAATCCTGTGTCATCCTGTACCTTTTATGGCACCGATGTCTCCACACAGCATCAGGTATGCTCCTGTATCTCATGGACTGTCTCTCTCTCTCCAAAGATATGGACTCCTGTCCATGACAGTGGGTTAACATTTGTAGCATTGCTTAAAGCTTTTGGGAGTGGGTGAGCCTGATATTGCGAGCAGACAAGGGACTGGAATAAAAGTTGCAAATTTAAGGTACTGTATAATGACAGTGCATGCTGCTTATGGTTTCAAATTAATAGGATTATTAGGGAATCATGGGAATAATAAAAAGCATGTGGCACTAGGCTTATTTATCAACATCAGGTTTAGGCAGTGGTAGAGTGACTAACATGGGTCACACACTCACAGTTCTCATCAGATACATACTAGAGTTGGAAGACCACCACCACTGTGGAAGATCACACAGGACTATCAGGGTAGAGCCCTCTATCCTAGCACAATTGAGATCAGAAATCATGCCTCACCTTTGAATACACTATGTCCCATGTCTGATTCATGGATGTGAAGCCTCTTTCAGAGAGTAATGGGTTTAAAGCCCCCTTGGTCCCCAGGATGTTGAAGGTATCAGATGGAATAGACAGCTTAGAACAGAGGGGTTCTGGCATTCAGGGTACAGGACAGAAGAACTGGTATATAGGCATGGGATTTTAAGGACCTACTAGGAGTCCCATTATAGAAATGGAGGCAGCAGATGATGAGAATAAGGGATACCATAGCCTTAAGGTTTGAATAGCTTTAAAAAACATAACTTTAAACAAAAAAAAAATTTGGTCTATGGACTAATCATTTGGTGATGTCCGGGCATTCAATATTGTTTTAGAAGAATGGTGTTGTGGCATCCCCATCAACATGGGGACAAGGTGCTTTGGGGTGTTCTACACAGAGCCCCCCTGCCAAAGGACCCACCCCCCATGTTTAGGACATGTGGCCTGGTATGGTCCAGGAGGGAGGGGGGTGCTCACTCACCCCCCCATTTCCTGACCTACTGGGCTGAATGCTTGGATAAGGGTCTGGTATGGATCTTAAAGGGGGACACGCCATTTTTTAAATTTTTTTGGTGTGGGTTTTTTTTTTTTTTTGGTGTGGGGTTTCCCCTCAAAATCCATACCAGACTGAAGGGTTCCCCTTCAAGATCCTCAGAGAACAAGTCACATGCCACAAGTTGGATCAGTGAAGATGATGATCCGACTTGGATGTGACTTACATTCAAATCAATGGGCTGAAATTGTGCCCAAATAGGACCAAAGTAGTGCAGGAACTTTTCTCAAAGTCAGACTATAAGACGGCTCTTATAGGGAACCATTGAATTTGACATGACTTGTGCTCTGGATGTCAGACCAGTGTGAACCAGCCCTAAAGCATTATCCAATCAGTTCCAGCAGGAGAAAAAAAATCTCTCTCGATTCCCCAAGAGGCAATTGGATATTCCCTGGATCAACTTTACCTATACATATTAGTATCCGGTTATATTATGTGCATTTAGGAAACAATCCAGGCCCTTTTTAAACAATCTACTGAGCTGACCAGAACCAGATTTGTTTATTAATGGCCTGGAATGTAAAGAAAAGCCATCACTTGAGTGGAAGAGGGATGTACCACATATGAACTATGTATTTTGTCCTTAACATGTGAAAAAAATGGATCATGTCATTGAATAAATTCAAATGAAAGCTTTTCTTTTAGGTGTACACAGGGCCACTGATAGGGGGCGGCCATCAGTCCTCCTGTAGGGGGCCCGGCACATAGAGGGGCCATGAGAGCAGGATGATCAGTGGAGCAGAGAATGAAGGATGAGAGAATGATGCCATGTGTGTCTCCCCCTCCAGCAGCTGAAAACTGGTTTCTTTCTCCCCCTCTCCCTCCCACTAGATTTCAGCTGCTAGATGAGAGACATACATGGCTGGTTTTAGGGGGTTGCTGGGGGAGTTGTGCCCAGCCAGATTTCAGTTCTGCCCCCCAAGCTGGTTCTTCCTTAATTTATGTGCCGTGCCTGTCCGGTGGCCGCTGAACTCCTTCCCCCACCCGCACTCACAGCCAGGACAAGGAGACGGCAGCCTGTAGGCTTGAGCAGTGGGAGGAGTGTGTTGTGTTCTTGCCTCCTGTCAGAAGAGTGTCCATCTACACAGTGCTGGATCACTCTTACTGTGTACAGTGCAATCTACAGTAAGAGTGATCCTGTGCTGTATAGATGAAAACTCTTCTGACAGAAGGCAAGAACAAAACACTCCTGGCTTTGTAGTGGCTTCTGCTGTAAGTTGGGGGAGGGGGAATATGTGCTAGGAGACGAGGGTTTGGGGGGAGGGGGGATTTGTGGAAATTTGTCCCAGGAGGGGAATTGAAGAATAAAGATTTGTGCTGGATGGGGAGGGGGGGATTTTGTGCCAGGATGGGGTGGGGGAGTTTGGGCTAATAGGAGGGATTGGGGGGGCTGGGGGGAAAAGATTTTTGCTAGGATACAAAATTTGTTCTAGATAGGGTGATTTTTTGGGGTGAGGGAGATTTGTGCTAGGAGGGGGGATTCAGATGGGATTTGGGGCAAAGATTTGAGCTGGAGGGTGGGATTGGGGGCAAAGATTTGTGCTGGGAGGGGGGATTGGAACTGGAAGTTGGTAGAATATGTGCATTTTTGTTTGGAGAGAATTTTGGATTGCAGGCAAATTTTTTTTTATGTACGACGGAATGTTTGTGTCTACTAATAATGATTTTCATGCATTTTTTTGTGAAAATATCATTTTGATATTTTCAGTTGGGGGGAGCGTCAGGTAGACTGTACGGGGCCCCATGATTTCTAACAGCGGCCCTGGGTGTACACCTTGTGCCAGTCTTCCTTAGTCCTTCACCCTTGTGGGTCCTCTATAACATGAGTATACTGTACTGTGACTCCCACCAACTTTCACCACTCCGCTCATCTCCAATATAGACCCGTTCCCAGGTCTAGAAGCATATATCAAGGGTTCTCTGCTAGATAGTCTTCTTCTTTGGATATGCACTTTTCTGGGTAAACCTTGTATGGCTCTTTTAGTCTGCAATTCTCGTTCTTCCACCGTTAATCTGTTCCAATTCCACTTCCAGCAATTTCCCCTCTCTACTCCGCCAACCTCACATCTTTTCTTTTTTTCGGGCCACTTCTTGTGTCTAACAGAAAAGCCTGGATATACCCCAGCAGGGGAAGGTGATTCTAGACCTGAGAACAGGTCAATATTGGAGTTGCGCAGTGGTGAAAGGTGGTGGGAGTCACAGTACAGTATACTCATGTTATAGAGGACCCACAAGGGTGAAGGACTAAGGAAGATTGACACAAAGTGTACACCTAAAAGAAGAAAAGCTATCACTTGAGTGGAAGAGGGATGTACCACATATGAACTGTGTATTTTGTCTTTAACATGTGAAGAAATGGATCATCTATCTGGTCACAATCTCAATTACCTATCAAACTTTTTTAATATCTGGCAGATCAGCAAAAAGTGATTAGGAACTCCCCCACTTGATGTATTTAAGTTTGTAAATTGTCCATAATGCACTGCAGACCTTTATCCTAAGCCTCTTCTAATGTGTGTATAGTCTGAATTATTCCACCTAAAAGTGATGATATACATATAATTGGACCCCCCAACCTTTATACATACAAAAAGATTCTTATGTTGTAAAAATATTGCAACTTAGCCCTAATTAACTTTTAATTAAAAAATGGAAGGATGCTATCCATGCATTTTTATGTTAGTCCTTCAGGTAACAATGACTTGTAGTATATATCAAGGGTCTCCAGACTTTCTGAACAAAGGGCCAGTTTACTGTCCTTCAGACTTTGACAGAGCCAGACTGTGGCCAGTGTAAGTAGAAAATGCCCCGGCATCAATGGGAGTAAAGAATGCCCAATCATTGGTATTAGTGGGAGGAATATTGCCCCATTGTTGGTATTAGGGGAAGAAATAGTATCCCATCATTGGTGTCATTGGGAAGAATAGTGCCCAATCACTGGTGTCATTGGGAAGAATAGTGCCCCATTGTTTGTATCAGGGGAAGGAATAGTGTCCCATCATTGGTGTTAGGGGGAGGAACAGTGCCCCATCATTGGTGTCAGTGGGAAGAATAGTGTCCCATCATTGGTGTTAGTGGGAAGATTAGGGCCCTGCAGTAGGTGCCAGTGGGAGGAAAAATGTCCCATCATTGGTGTCAGTGGAAAGAGTAGGGCCCCGCAGCTGGTGCCAGTGAGAGGAATAGTGTCTCATTATTGGTGGGAAGAATAGTGCCCCCGTTGCTGATATGAGGGCAAAGAATAGTACCCCATCATTGGTGTCAGTGGGAAGAGTAGGGCCCTGCAGTCGGTGCCAGTGGGAGGAATAGTGTCCCATAATTAGTGTCAGTGGGAAAAATAGTGCCCCGTTGCTGATATCAGGGCAAATAATAGTACCCCATCATTGGTGTCAGTAGAAAAAAATAGGGCCCTGCAGTATGTGCCAATGGGAGGAATAGTGCCCCATCATTGGTGTCAGTGGGAAGAATAGTGTCCCATTGTTGGGGATAGTAGTTAGTGGCTAAATTAGGGGCTCAATTATTGTTTATTTATTTACTCATTATTTATTTTGATATGTTAGAAGTTAAGGTTATGTGTTAGGGGTTAATATTAGTGTTAGGTTGAGACCTTACTTAAACCATTTTTTTGGGGCAGTAATAGACATAAACTGGCCTGGTGCTCTCTCAAAAACCCCACAGATCTAGGTGGAACAGCCATGCCCGATCCAAACCTATACTACATAGCGTCTCAATTATCCCAACTCTTCCACAATGATAAAACTGATAAAGAGAGATTTAGCACTCTAATCTGCCCAACCTGGGCACAATACATGGCAGATCCTATTAGTGCAATAGCAGTGGGCTCAGGGGAAACCAAATTAGCTGAGAGGAAAACCCTCTTATATCAGCGGATTTGGGATATCGCCATTGATAAATTAGGGATAACACAATTCAATGACTACAATCTGCTGTGGCACAATAAACTCCTATTAGAATTGTCTTAGATCCCCAACCCAGAGATTTGGAGCACATCTGGGATATACTACCTACACACTCTTTTAACAGATGGGGGCTCAAAACTTCAAAACCCTCCAAGAAGAATTTTCACTCCCGAACTATATGTTTTTCAGATTCCTCCAGGTACGCCACGCCATGAATGCACAATATCCTGATGCAACCCCACAACCCTCCCCCAATTCTATCATAGCTATAGTTAAGAGTACAGATCCTCAAAAACTTATTTACTCTTTCTACAACATGCTCATCACTCCCTCCTCGACAAAACTAGCCTATGACATAAAACCGCGCTGGGAGAGGGAGGTGGGAGTAATGGAAGATGAGGAGTGGAGCGAGGCCCTAGACACCTGTAAGGCAGCATCCCCCAAGCTCTCTGATAGATTGACACAAATGAATATCCTACATCGGACGAACCTCACACCCATACGGGTATCCAAATTTAAAAATGATCACCCTTACTCTTGCCCGATGTGTCTGCAAGATGTAGGCACATACTTTCACCTACTATAGTCCTGTTCAGTGATTCAGGGATTTTGGAAACAGATTGTCAACTATATTCATGATACCGTGGGCTCACCACTTATGCCGCGTACACACGATCGGGATTTTGGTCGGAAAAAGGTATGATGGCTTTTCTGATGGGATTCAACTCAAGCTTGTCTTGCATACACACGGTCACACCAAATTCCGACCGTCAAGAACGCGGTGACGTACGATGGCACTATAAGAAGGAAGTTTAATAGCCAGTGCGCCACCCTTTGGGCTCCTTCTGTTAATCTCGTGTTTATCTCATGTTAGTAGAAGTTTGGTGAGAGACGATTCACGCTTTTCAGCCTCGTGCTTTTCAGTCCGTTACTGCTCTTCTTTTGTGCTTGTAGGTTTTTATTTGGTTTTCAGTGCATGTAGTCAGTTCGTATCTGTTTTTCAGTGTGTTCTTGTCCGCTTGCTTCTGATTTTCAGCTCGCTCTTCACAGGCCTTGCTGTTTTTCAGTGCGTTCTGTTAGTTCATTCTGACCAGCCGACCATTTTGAAGCCATGTTGCGGGTACGTGCTCGTTGTAGAGTTCGTGCTATGTAGGGGCTTGGTGTTGGGGTTCTTGCTTTTACCCAAGCCCAGTCCATGAACAGGGTGGGGGGGAGTTCATGGACCAAGAATTGGTTACTCCAGTGTGACCAATTCTCTCATATGCCTTTGTTGCGTGAGATCCAGGAGAATAACCCTGATGATTTCAGGAATTTTCTCCGGATGATGGACCCCGTTTTTCACCGTCTGTTGGCTTTGCTGTCCCCTTATATTATGAAACAGGACACCTGCATACGGCAAGCCATCACTCCGGAGTAGAGGCTAGTCGCTACATTGCGGTACTTGGAGATGGGAGAAGTCTGCAGGACCTCAAGTTCTCGACAGGCATCTCCCCCCAGGCTCTGGGGATCATTATTCCAGAGACCTGTTCTACCATCATTCAGGTCCTACAGAAGGACTATATTAGGGTAAGTTTTCTCCTTTAACATCAAATTCTATGTATTTAATGTATGCTAATGTTTTGTTTTTCTTTCACCATTCCCTAATTACCATGATTGTAATATGCTGTGAATGTCCCCTTTGTGCCCATGCATGCTGTAAGCTTTTAATGCTCCTTTTTTGGCCTACATGCATATTTGCCCTCACTAACCTCCCCAGCATGCTATCCTGGGCCCATACACACCTAGCCTAGTCACTTAACAATGTATTTTGTCAGCTCCATTGCTTTACCCTTAACACCCCGTAAAATGTGTCCAAATGTTATTCGTGTCCTTAAATTCAGGCAGCGTGCCAGAGGCTTTTTTTGGCTCCCAAACTCATTTAGAACACCCCCTAAAATGTTTCCAATGGGCCATCAGAGGGGGTGAGGAATCTGATAAGTGTACCTTATATTTTTGTCTTTAAATACTCCTTTAACATAAATGTTATTCTGATGTTGGCCAAGAATGTTTGTGTCTAATCTGCTTGCAAAAGTACTAATTTTTTTTTATGTTTTGACTCCACAGTTTCCTTCAACGTCACAGGAATGGCAGACTGTGGCATCCCACTTTGCCGACCGTTGGGACTTTCCCAACTGTGGAGGGGCAATTGATGGGAAGCACGTCTACATCATCCCACCACCCCATTCGGGGTCATGTTATTTTAACTATAAGGGGTTTCATAGTATCGTGTTAATGGCAGTGGTGTCGGCGACACATAATCATACACATAGGTTGGACTTGATGGACTTGTGTCTTTTTTCAACCTCACCTACTATGTAATTATGTAACTATGTGACATATGAGTTTCTCGGATGGTGGAGTCTTTGCCTAGACGAAGTTCTACACACGTCTCCAGAGTGGTGGCTTGGGATTGCCACATGCGGAAGCTTTTGGTCTGGGTGATCGCATGATGAGGCCATTCCCCCAGAGGACCCTCACCCCGGAGAAGAGGGTTTTTAATTTCCGAGTAGAGTAGTGGAGAATACCTTTGGGATAATGGCCAGCCGGTTCCGCCTATTTCTAATGGCAATAATATGGCGGAGTACAAACTTAACCACATCGTGTTAGCATGTTGCATCTTGCACAACTTTTTAAAGTGAAATGCTACTAATTATGTGGCCTCAGTTGGGCCTGAGACTGGACTTCATGAACCAACAATGATGGCCTTGGAAGCTGGCCGTCCTGGCTTGCCCCCCCTAAGCTCCCGTGAAGTGTGACAAAAATATGTTGATTATTTTACGGGTAGGGGGGGCCATTGCTATGCCAGCAAATTTTTAAATATTTTTTAAAAAAGAAAAAAAAGATATGATAAAATCTTGAATTTGATTTACTGCTTGTGTTTCTTTTATCTGTCTCCTAGGTTCTCCTAGTGCACTTACAGTGCTAAGTGGTTTGTCCATTTTTTAAATAACACCCATTGTCACTGTAAACACCAACTTAATACAAAAACTGGTATTGAGCATTGATAGAAGAAGAAACACATTGTTGAGTATAAAACCTTTTACTCCGTGCACATTTACATGTGCGTTGTAAAACCTTTTTTTGGTAAAAAAATAACATCTTGGTTTTATAAAGTTTTACCTTGAAAAAATTTTTTGGTACATAAACAGGCATGTTTCAAAACATAACATACACAACTCAGGAACTTACAAAGTTCAACATTGAAAAACTAAAGGCAATATCAGACATTATAGTGTCAAAAATGTGTTGACATTGCCTTCAGCAGATGGGGTGATGTCACCCCTGTAAAAGCCAAATTTATAAGATGCACACAAATTGGGAGTCAAACTGGGGATTTCCCTCCTGATCCCATGCCTAATGTCAACATGTGCTATCTCCCATCATGGGGGATAAATGGACGTGTTTTGGGGGTGCGACCCCTTCCTCTCACCTGCTAGAGTTGAGGGAAAGGGGTTGCACCCACAAAATGCATACATTAATATCCCCTGATGGCAGATAGCACATGTGGACACACTGTGTGCATCTTCCAAATTTGGCTTTAACCACTTCACGACCGATGTACGCCAATGTACGTCGGCAGAATGGCATGGCTGGGCAAATGGGCGTACAGGTACGTCCCTTTGAATTTCCTGCCGTGCCATTGCGTTCACGTCAACGGGGAGCTCCTTGAGTTGGGTCGCGGGTCACACGGACTCGATCGCCACGGGGAGGATACCCGCGATCGCCTCACAGAGAGGACGAACGGGGAGATGCTGATGTAAACAGCATCTCCCCGTTCTGCCTAGTGACAGTGTCACTGATCTCTGCTCCCTGTCATCGGGGGCAGAGATCAGTGACGTGTCACAGCTAGCCCATCCCCCATACAGTTAGAAAACACTCCCTATTACTGACTTAACCCCTCCCTGCCCCCTATTGGTTAACCCCTTCACTGCCAGTATCATTTACATAGGAATTAGTGCATTTTTTTTAGCACTGATTGCTGTATAAATGACAATGGTCCCAAAAATGTGTCAAAAATGTCCGATGTGTCCGCCATAATGTCGCAGTCACAATAAAAATTGCTGATCGCCGCCATTGCTAATAAAAAAAAAAATATTAATAAAAATGCCATAAAACTATCCCCTATTTTGTAAATGCTATAACTTTTGCACAAACCAATCAATAAATGCTTATTGTGATTTTTTTTGCCAAAAATATATAGAAGAATACGTATCAGCCTAAAATGAGGAAAAAAAAGTTTTTAAAATATTTTTTGGGGATATTTATTATAGCAAAAAGTAAAAAATAATGTTTTTTTTTCAAAATTGTCGCTTTTTTTTGTTTATAGCGCAAAAAATAAAAAACGCTGATCAAATACCACCAAAAGAAAGCTCTATTTGTGGGGAAAAAAGGACGTCAATTTTGTGTGGGAGCCACTTCGCATGACCACGCAATTGTCAGTTAAAGCGACGCAGTGCCGATTCGCAAAAAACGCACTGGTCAGGAAGGGGGTAAATTCTTTCAGGGCTGAAGTGGTTAAATTGTATTAAAACGTTATTTCAATAAAAAAAAAAAAAAGAGGTGTAATATTTTTTGGATTTAGATACTCCCTAATACATCAATCATGTTCTTCATTCTTTGTTCAATCTCCTTGGTTTTTTTCCTTTATGATGTCTAAATCCTGACTACAAAACATTATGTCCTGGTTTAGCCTTTGTGTATTGTCAGTCGTGAAATGAGTAGATGTTCTTCCACAACATGCACATCACCTAAAAGAAAAAATACACACCATGTATTATAAATATGCAGGCATACATCTATTACCTCAATCTGTGGTGTCAGACACTCACCTGTTGTGGTGACAATTTCAACCACCTCTCCTTCCTCCACATCCTGAGGTTGTGGTGTCCTCTGTTCCCCTTCTTTAGGAGGTGGGGGGTCCCTGGTGTCCTCCCTGGAGTATGCTGTCCAGTTCTGGGCACCAGTCCTCAGGAGGGACGTACTGGAAATGGAGCGAGTACAAAGAAGGGCAACAAAGCTAATAAAGGGTCTGGAGGATATTAGTTATGAGGAAAGGTTGCGAGCACTGAACTTATTCTCTCTGGAGAAGAGACGCTTGAGAGGGGATATGATTTCAATTTACAAATACTGTACTGGTGACCCCACAATAGGGATAAAGCTTTTTCGCCGAAGAGAGTTTAATAAGACTCGTGGCCACTCATTACAATTAGAAGAAAAGAGGTTTAACCTTAAACTACGTAGAGGGTTCTTTACTGTAAGAGCGGCAAGGATGTGGAATTCCATTCCACAGGCGGTGGTCTCAGCGGGGAGCATTGATAGCTTCAAGAAACTATTAGATAATCACCTGAATGACCGCAATATACAGGGATATGTAATGTAATACTGACACATAATCACACACATAGGTTGGACTTGATGGACTTGTGTCTTTTTCAACCTCACCTACTATGTAACTATATGTAACATGTCCCGAGTCTTTTCTCCCCTATGAGAATGAAACAAAAGGTATACTTAGCACACAGATATTTGTGACCAGAAATATGAATGTGTAACATTGCTTCGAAGTGGGGTACAATTGTCTGTTTGGGCAAGCTAAAAATATGATTTATTCCCTTAACAAAGCTGCAATACTTACCTTTTTTGGACAAGTTTCACACATGGAGACACCTCTAGTATCCACTGGAGTACCTGTGTGGGACACCCTAAAAAGTTTGTTCTGGTGTCCCAGACTAGTGCTCCTGAGTCCAGATGTGTAAACAGCTGCTGAGGGTCCTCTCCTTACATTACACTGAATCAAGTTTGCTATTCATTCTAGTTACAAACACATCTAGACAACAATGTCCTAAACTTCTTTTAATACAAATTAGCTTGACCAAATGTAGTTAACCCTGTATCTGCCAAAAACATCGTATTTAGTTGGCGAATGAACAATGTTTACTGCGAACAATTACTGTGCCAACGAGCCTGAAAGTTGCCATTTTAAACTGTACAACAGTAGAGAAAAGCACATGGAGCAGCATGCAAGTAATAAAAAATAGGGACACACGACAACTACTTACTTTTTAAAAGCACTCTCTTGATTCTTCTGTACTGATCCTGCTCCCTCAATTTCAGGTCTGACCAGCGTTTTCTCAATTGCTCCTTGGATCGTCGTACCCCAAAATTCCTGTGCAGACTCTTCACAACTTTAGACATGATCTTGGTCTTTCTCACATTTGGGTTTAGGTACAGTCTATACTTCCCATCATAGTCGGCCCTCTTCAAGATGTCCACCATCTCTAAAAGGTCATATTTGGGGCATTAAATCTTCTCCTCCAGGATCGTGACAGTTCTGGATTCGGGCTTTCCTCCACGTTACTGCTATTATCACGCACCTGCTGTGTCTCCGCCATGTCATCTCACACTGCACCGAAAAAGAAGGGGTGGGGAATATTCTAGAAAGAATGTCAGGGGCAGTCGACGCAGGTGGAGTTTCACGCATGCACAGTGTATATAAAGCTAACACACGTGTGTTGTACCTACGTTCTGTGTGCGTAGGAAGGAGGACCAGAAGCGCCGAGCGTTCTAACAAAGGTAACATTTTAGCTTGGGACATCAGTGGCCTTTACTGATTCAAGATTGAGGCCTATATTAGGATAAGATTAGGAGAATTTAGCCTGATATTAGTGTTTTTGTCTTTTATTTTGTGTTTGTCAAGGCTGGCTCAGCCCTTCTCTCTCTGAGCTGGCCGCTCAGCTGTCAGCTAATTGCCAGCTCTCTTCTCTCTCCACAGTTAACCAGCTGTTGTGGATCTGCTCGTCAGTCCCCCCTACTTAAAGACGTCCAGCTCACTTCTATCCTGCCTTCGCCTTGGTCACATCACAAGAAATCATCTTCTGCATTCCTGTTTAAAGACTGGCTTGCTGACATCCCTTCTGGCTCCTTATCCTGCTTGCTGTTCCTCCACTTGGATCCCTGACTTCTGACCTGGCTGATTACCCGATCTGGTTACTGAACTCTGGCTTGGCTGACTACCCAATCCGGTTACTGGACTCTGGCTATGCTTTGACTATGCTTACTCTATTTAACCACATCAGATCCGCGCTATTGCCAAATGCAACAGCGCGGATCTACATTGCTGGGACCACGTCTATTGACGTCGTCCCGTGCACGAGCGGCCTGCGCGCGCCCTGTAGGGACTCGCTCGGTGATCAGCGGGTCTATGAGACTCGCCTGATCACAGATCAGAGTAAGGGGTCGGTCCCGACCCCTTACTACATGATCAGCTGTCAGCCAATTACAGCTGATCATGTGATGTAAAACAGAGCCGGTAATCGGCAGCGTGAGGAGGAAAAAAAAGCCGATCATCGGCGGCCGTGAGAGGGATATCAGTCCCGATCACGGCGATCATCTTCCCCCTGCCAGTGACACCTAAGAAAAGGGAGCAGTGCCCCCTAATAGTGCCCATCAGCGTCACCCATCAGTGCCTACGGTGCCATCCATCAATGCCCACAGTGCAATCCATCAGTGCCCACAGTCCCACCCGTCAGTGCCCACAGTGCCACCCATCAGCGCCCACATCAGTGCCACAACAGTGCTGCACATCAGTGTCACCTACCAGTGCCCATAAGTGCCCATCAGTGCTGCCCATCACTGCCCATCGGTGCCACCCATCAGTGCCGCCCATCACTGCCCATCACTGCCCATCAGTGCCACCCATCAGTGCCGCCCATCAGTGCCCCCTATCAGTGGTACCTATCAGTGCCCATCAGTGCCACCTATCCGTGCCACCCATCTGTGCCACCCATCAGTGCCACCCATCAGCGCCCATCAGTGGCCATCAGTGCTGCCTTATCTGTGCCCATCAGTACCGCCTTATCTGTCCCCATCGTATTCAGTGCCACCTTAACTGTGCCTATCAGTGCCGCCAAAATTTTCCATCTTTGTTTGTTTGTTTAGTAAAAAAAAAAATCACAGCTGTGATCAAATGCCACCAAAAGAAAGCTCTATTTGTGGGAAAAAAATGATACAAATTTCATTTGGGTACAGTGTTGTATGACCGCGCAATTGTCATTCAAATTGCGACAGCGCTGAAAGCTGAAAATTGGTCTGGGCAGGAGGGGGGTTTAAGTGCCCAGTAAGCAAGTGGTTAAAGAGTATTATTATTATTATTTATTTAAGTTTTACCAGACCGAGCGCTTCCATCTCCTATTTGATTCTAAGCATCCGTGATTTTTTGTGCGTCAGAATTGCATAAAGATGATCGCATTTTCGGATAGGAACTTTTTCCGACCGAAAAATAGAGAAACTGCTCTCAATCTTTTGCTGGCTGGAATTCCGCCAGCAAAAGTCCGATGGAGCATACACACGGTTGCATTTTCTGACCAAATCAGAGTTTTGCTGGCGGCATTTCGTTTGTACGGGGCATTACTCTGAACCCAAAATCATGTTTACTAGGGATATTCCCTGACTCAGAGATTGATAAATTCACAACAATATTCCTTCACGAAATGCTTTTCTTAGCCAGAAAAGTCATTGCTAGGAAATGGATGAGGCCGACACCTCCCACCCTTGTCGAATGGAAATCTGAGGTTAATGGCACCCTCCCTTACAAAAAAATGCTTATATATTAATAGAGGTTGCCCTACCAAAAACAACAAAGTTTGGGACCGCTGGTGAAATGACTCCGCAACCTACACTAATGCCGCGTACACACGGTCGGACTTTTCGTCTACAAAAGTCCGACGGACGCCGACGGACTAAAGCTGGCTGACAATCCGATCGTGTGTGGGCTTCCCCAGACTTTCAGCGGACTTTCAGCGGACTTTCAGCGGACTTTTCCAGCCTCAAATCTGACGGACTTTAGATTTGAAACATGCTTCAAATCTTTACGTCGTAACTACGCTGGACCCAGAAATCCGCTCGTCTGTGTGCTAGTCTGTGTGTGGACAAAAACCCACGCTAGGGCAGCTATTGGCTACTGGCTATCAACTTCCTTATTTTAGTCCGGTGTACGTCATCACGTACGAATCCAAAAGTCCGCCAAAAGTCCGTCGAAAGTCTGTCGGACAGGCTGTCAGACTTTTGTAGACGAAAAGTCCGACCGTGTGTACGCGGCATTAATGGACCCTAGAGTACCCAGAGGTACTACATACATACTAAGATATACCCTTTGTCACACAGTCAGTCAAGATGCTTGAATCCATGCATTTGAAATTGAATATGTTTATTGCTATATCCATGTCTATTTTATGTTTTCTGTTACTAAAGTAATATGTATAATTATCCTGTATGCACATATTGCCTAATAAAACTTTTTTTTGAAGAAAAAAAATGAGTGTTATGCCGCGTACACACGAGTGGACTTCTCGTCAGACTGAACTCCGAAGGACTTTTCAACGGAGTTCCGATGAAACGGACTTGCCTACACACGATCCCTCCAAAGTCCGATAGTTTCAAATGTGATGACATACGACTGGACTAGAAAAGGAAGTTCAATAGCTAGTGGCCAATAGCTGCCCTTTCGTCTTTTTCGGTCCGTCGGACTAGCATTCAGACAAACGTTTTTTTTCAATAGGGATCGAGTCCGTCTGATTTTTTGCCAGAAAAGTTCAGATGAAGCCCACACACGATCGGAATGTCCGACGGATTCATTCCGTCGGACCTTTTCTGCCAGAAAGTCCACCTGTGTGTACGCGGCATTAGGGGTTTATATTAGGGTTAGGGGTTAATATTAGGGTTAGAGCTTTATGCATTGTATTATTTATTTATGCATTTTATTTTTTATGTATTATTATTATTATCAATAATAATCATTTATTTTCATTTAATTATTGCATTTGAGCAGAAAAATGCACTAAAATGCTCTATTTTTTTTTTCTTCAATAATGTTTATAGAATTTTTCAGAATATTAACATTCAAACAGTTAGATACACACAATACGCAATGGTATATTATGATATGTCAGCATGCGACTGTATAGGTGTAACAGTAAAGTTATGTAAAGCAGTAGTATTCAAGTAAAACAAGTTAGTTGACAGAGGGTATTATAAATCTTTGTATTGCTCGGTCCATATCATCCAGTTGCTATCAAATTTCTTACATGTTAGAGAGTTAATAGCTAGAAGGCGCTCAAAGGTGTGGTTCCTGTTGACTAGTTTTATCACATCAGATGGATTTATAGATATTGTATCTTTCCAGTTGCGGAGTATTACGCCCAGTATTATGCCCTGTACACACGGTCGGACATTGATCGGACATTCCGACAACAAAATCCATGGATTTTTTCCAACGGATGTTGGCTTGTTTTGCATACACACGGTCGCACATACACACGGAATGCCAAGAACGCGGTGACGTACACCAGGTACGACGAGACTATAAAAGGGCAGTTCAGTATCAAGCGCAGCACCCTTTGGGCTCCTTTTGCTAATCTCGTGTTAGTAAAAGTTTGGTGAGAGACGATTTGCGCTTTTTTCAGACTCATGGTTTTCAGATCGTATTTCTGGTGTGCTTGTGGGTTTGTATCTGGTCTTCGGTGCATGCAGCGAGTTACCACTGACTTTGTCATTGTGTTCTTGTTAGTTCGTTACTGATTTTCAGGTCGCTCTTCACAGGCCCTGCTGTTCTTTAGTGCATTCTGTTACTTCGTTCTGAGCAGCCGACCGTTTTCTAGCCATGTTGCGTGTACATACTCATCGTAGAGTTCATGCTGTACGGTGGCTTGGTGTTGGGGTTCTAACTTTGACACAAGCCCAGTCCATGAACAGGGCGAGGAGGAGGTCATGGACCAAGAATAGGTTGCTCCAGCGTGACCAGTTCTGTCACATGCCTTTCCTCCGTGAGATCCATAAGAATAATCCTGACGATTTCAGGAACTTTCTCCAGATGACAGACCCAGTTTTTCACCGTTTGTTGGCTTTGCTGACGCCTTATATCAGCAGGCAGGATACCCGCATGAGGCAAGCCATCACTCCGGTCGCCACTCTGCGGTACTTGGCGATACTTGAAGCCTGCAGGACCTTAAGTTCTCAACAGGCATCTCCCCCCAGGCTCTGGGAATCATTATCCCGGAGACCTGTTCTGCCATCATCCAGGCCCTGCAGAAGGAGTATATCAAGGTAAGCTTTTTATCCTTTAACATCACATTTTATTGTATTTAATGTTTGATAATGTATTGTATTTCTTTCCTCATTCCCTAATTACCATGATTGTAATATGCTGTAAATGTCCCCTTTGTCCTCATGCATGCTGGATTTTTATGTAATTTTTTTTTGTCCTTCATACATATTTGCCTTCACTAACCTCCCCAGCATGCTCTCCTGGGCCTATATTCACCTCGTCTAGTCATTTAACAATGTATTTTGTCAGCTCCATAGTGGTGCTTTACCCTAAACACCCCCTAAACACCCCCTAAAATGTGTAAAAATGTGATTTGTGCTTGAAATTCAGGCAGAGTGCCAGAGGCTTTAATGTTTGGGTCCCAAAATCATTTGGAACCCTCCCTCCCCCCCAACTTCTAACTCAGCTGATACCAATCTGCTGACTTTGCCAAACCCATACACACTATACCTACCTCTTTTGTGGTCATATTTATGGATTAATTCACCAAAGCATGTAGTGCAAGGGCCTGCCTGAATACTTTCAAATGTTTCAAGTTTTTGTATCCTATTATTATCTTGATAGGTAATATCAGAATGTAAAAATGTGCTAAAATGTGTACAGTGTGTATTTGACACTTCTTACCCATCCAGAGGGCTGCCAATAGTGTAAGTAAGGAGGGGCTGGCCAAAGTAATACACATTATTTAGGCATTCATCTCTCAATGAAGTGGAGAGGGTTACCTGTCCAAAACATCTCCCCCCCATAAAATTTATAAAATGGCCCATGAGAGGGGCAAGGAATCTAATAGGTGGACCTTATACCTTTGTCTTTAAATACTCCCTAAAATAAATGTTATACTGATGGTGGCCAAGAATGTTTGTGTGTAATCTGCTTTCCATGTTTATGTGCAAAATGATTAATTTATTTTTCTGGTTTGACTCCACAGTTTCCTTCCAACCCACAGGAATGGCAGACTGTGGCCTCCCACTTTGCCCAGCGGTGGGACTTTCCTTACTGCGGAGGGGCAATTGATGGGAAACACGTCAACATTCCACCACCCAACTCGGGGTCATACTATTACAACTACAAGGGGTTCAATAGTATTGTGATGTTGGCGGTGGTGTTCCTGTATGTGGACGCGGGGAAGAATGGCTGGATGTCAGATGGTGAAGTCATCGCCCACACAAAGTTTTACAGTCATTTCCAGAATGGCAGCTTGGACTTGCCACCTCCAGAAGACAATGTGGAAGGACTCCCATTCGTCTTCGTTGCGGATGAAGCGTTTGCACTGGGGGACCATCTTATGCGGCCATTCCCTATGAGGACCCTCACCCCGGACCCGAGGGTTTTTAATTACCGCCAGAGCCAGAAGGGTGGTGGAGAACACGTTTGGAATAATGGCCAGCCGGTTCTGCCTATTTCTTACACCAATACACATGGCAGAATATAAACTCAATCACATCATCCTGGCTTGCTGTGTTCTCCACAACTTTTTAAGGAGAAATTCTGTGAACTATGCTGGCTCAGTTGGGCCTGAAGCCGAAATTAATATAAATGAACCAACCCAGACGGCGCTTGAAGCCGGCCGTCCTGGCTTGCCCCCCCAGAGTGCCCGCGAGGTCCGTATAAGATACATGGAATACTTTGTGGGTGGTGGGGCCATCAATATGCCAGATAATGTCTGAAACATTTTTTAAATAAAAAAAATATTTTAAACTGTACAAATATTTGCTTAGATTTACTGCTTCTCTTTCTTTTAGCTGACCCTAAATGGCGTGATTGTGTAAAATTAGAAAGCACTGTTGGGTGTTATTTACTAAAGGCAAATCCACTTTGTACTACAAGTGCACTTGAGACAGCACTGAAACTGCACTTGTAGTGCAAAGTGGATTTGCCTTTAGTAAACAAGCCCCATTGTCACTGAAAACACCAATTTCTTTCTCGAACATCACGGGACACAGAGCCTCAGTAATTACTGATGGGTTATATAGGTATCACTGGTGATTGGACACTGGCACACCCTAACCAGGAAGTTCAACCCCCTATATAATCCCTCCCCCTTGCAGGGATACCTCAGTTTTTACGCCAGTGTCTTAGGTGATGGACGTGTAAAGATGTCCTGTGCTGAGCTCCAAAGGGATTATCCTACATCCTATACTGGGGCAGGCCAGACGAACCGGATCCATTCCAAAGTGTCTTTTCTAGGCCGAATTGGATGGTACCCGGGCCTCGTGTCCGAAGAAACAAGGTTTTACCTGTAATGCTTCTCTTTTTAGAGAGCTGGACCCCGCATATTGGAAAATGGTTTTTCTAGCCTAATTTCTAGCTGGGTGCTTTACGGGCCCAGAACTGTGGATCCCCCTATTCATAGGGGGCCCCAGTCTCTGACTTTTTTTCAAATGGAGCCCACAGTGAGAGGTGAAGATTGGGTCTGTATAAACTGAACCCTGCGGCTGGATATGGTAAGACGAGATTCCACAGAATTTTTTAATTCTAGTAGGTTTTCTCCTTTAAGGTAAATGCATGCTATGCCTATTGTGACCACCGGGGGCTACCAAGAGCTCATACCTTCTCATGCTGATGTCTGTCTCAAGTGTTCGACGCTGCACAAGCTCCTCCGGCCGGCTCAGGTAGGATGGGATGGGGGGCTCTCCTCAGGGATATCTCAGACTAGGGGGAGGCCGCAGATGGTCTATAAGCTGGTAGACACTGCACTTTCATCGCTGTCGTGGCCCCCACCGCCGCCATTACACGTGCAGGCCCATCACTACCGGCCTCTCTCCTTCCTCCCCCTCCCCCAGCCTTCTCCAGGTCGGCTAGCGTGGGAAGTGCTCATTTTTTTTAAAAGCGAAGAGGGGGGTGCGGTAGAGAGGGGGGCGGGATGTCAGCACAGGTGCTCTGACGCCAGCTGCAGGCTATTAACGGCACTGATTACAGGTGCACTAAGCCTTCTGGAGGGACACAGAGCTGACGGTCGCATGTAAGGTGGGACACAGGCATTCTAGGCAGCATTTACTAAGGTAACACCAGACTGGGCATTTGGTAGCAAGGCTTTTAGCCAGACTACATTGCTCAGCAGTCAGTGTTCATTTTTCTGATACCTCCACCTTGTTGCTTTGCACTATGGGTAGAAGAGGTTCAAGCACCCTAAGAACCAGAGACTCTAGGGGATCTCGTTCGGGTTCTGAGGGCCCCCTGTCTGCAGCATCCTCCCTCCCTGAGGGGCCAGGGACGGCTAGCCAGGAAGAGCCGTCGGGGTCAGGGGCTACACTTGCTTCTGGCACTTCAGCCCCTGTATACATTACACAGGAGGTTTTTTGAAACCTCCTCAAACAGCACAGGCTTTTCCTGTTCATAATTGACTTGAAAAGCTCCTTTATTCTGAGTGTGATCACCCAGATAAACGTTTTTTTCCGCCGAAAATTTTTCAACACTTTATCCTATGGAAGAAAAGTTTATTAAAATGTGGGGAATACCGGCCATTGATGCCGCCATTTCCTCTGTTAATAATAGTCTGACTTGTCCTGTAGACAATGCTCAGATGCTCAGGGATCCTGTAGATAAAAAGATGGAATCCCTATTGAAGGATGTTTTCTCCTTAGCAGGTTCAGTGGCTCAATCTGCAGTAGCAGCGATTGGAGTCTGTCAATACTTAAGAGACCATGTTAAACAGGTCATCAAAGTTTTACCTGAACAGCAGGCCCAGGGGTTAGCTAACCTTCCTGCGGCCTTATGTTATGTTGTTGACGCCATCAGATATTCTATCATGCAAACCTCTCGTCTGTCGCTGGGGTTAGTGCATATACGTAGAATCCTATGGTTGAAAAATTGGTCAGCCGAAGCACCATGTAAAAAGCTCCTGGCTGGGTTTCCATTTCGTGGTGATAGGTTATTTGGAGAGAATCTCTTGTGGGAAAAGCACTCTCTTACCTGTTAAGAAGAAGAGTAAGCATCCCTCTTTCAAACGGACTCTTTCCCCAGTGCTGGGGGCTTCAGCCTCCAGGCAGTCTCGACAGCCTCCTCTGTCTGGGTCCAGAGACAAGAGTCAACCCCAGGGTCAGAAGAAGTCCTGGGGAAAGAAGCCTACTAGGCAAAACACTAAGACCTCTGCATGAGGGGGCGCCCCCACTCTCTCGAGTGGGGGGAAGATTGCAACAGTTCTCAGGGCTCTGGCGGGAGGATTTCCAGAACAGATGGGTAGTCTCCACGGTAACCTTAGGGTACAAACTGGAGTTTCATGAATTTCCCTCTCCTCGCTTCATCAGGTCAAGTGTCCCCAGAGATAGAGAGAAAAAGCAGTCGCTCCTTCTAGCGTTAGAGCGACTTTTGTCGCAGGAGGTCATTATGGTGGTTCCCGCGAAGGATCAGGGATTGGGTTTTTATTCCAACCTTTTTACGGTCCAAAAACCAATGGGGATGTCAGACCCATTCTGGATTTAAGGGATCTGAACCGATTCCTAAGGATTCAGTCCTTTCACATGGAATCAATTCGGACAGTAGTCTCCACCCTGCAGGGAGGAGAATTTCTGGCATCAATAGACATCAGAGATGCATATCTGCATGTGCCCTTTTTTCCTGCTCTTTAGAAGTTTCTGCGCTTCAAGATAGGAGGGCGCCATTTACAGTTTGTGGCTCTGCCTTTTGGGATAGCCACTGCACCTCGAGTGTTCAAAAAGGTCTTGGCACCTCCTCTGGCCAGATTAAGGGCTCAGGGTATAGCTGTCATAGCATACCTAGACGACCTGCTCTTGATAGACCGGTCGGTAGCCTCCTTGAACGGAAACTTGAGGACCACAGTCAGGTATCTGGAACACCTGGGTTGAATCCTCAATCTAGAAAAATCTTTCCTAAAACCAGTAAGAAGACTGGAGTATTTAGGTCTGGTCATAGATACAAGCCTGGAGAAAATATTTCTACCTCAGGCAAAGATCACTGCTTTAAGGGAACTGATTCTGGCAGTCAGGACCAAGAAGGGTCCTTCTGTCCGCCTTTGTATGAGACTACTAGGGAAGATGGTGTCTTCATTCAAAGCAGTTCCCTATGCTCAGTTTCATTCAAGAATGCTGCAACACAGTATTCTGTCGGCCTGGAACAAGAAGGTTCAGGCATTAGACTTTCCGATGCACCTGTCTCATGCGGTGCGTCACAGCCTCAATTGGTGGCTAATACCCAAAAAACTGCAGAAGGGGAAATCCTTTCTACCGGTTACCTGGACGGTGGTAACAACAGATGCCAGTCTGTCGGGTTGGGGAGCAGTTCTGGAACAGTCTGCGGTCCAAGGGGTATGGTCCAAGAGGTATGGTCCAAGACCGAAAGGATCTTACCCATCAACATTCTGGAGATCCATGCGATATATCTAGCCCTAAAGGCTTTGACTATCAGGCTACAGGGTTGCCCGGTCAGGATCCAGTCTGGCAATGCCACAGCAGTGGCTTATGTCAATCATCAGGGAGGCACCAGGAGCCGAGCTGCTCAAAGGGAGGTGAACCAGATCTTAGTCTGGGCAGAGAAGCATGTGCCATGTATATCGGCAGCTTCATTCCGGGGATAGAGAATTGGCAGGTGGACTATTTAAGTCGCCAGCAGTTACTTCCAGGGGAATGGTCTCTGCATCCCGATGTTTTTTGGGCCATATGCCAAAGATGGGGGGTTCCAGATGTAGATCTCTTTGCATCCCGATTCAACAAAAAGATAGACAGATTTGTGGCAAGGACAAAAGATCCTCTTGCATGCGGGACGGATGCGTTGGTGATTCCGTGGCATCGGTTCTCACTGATTAATGCATTCCCACCTATTCTGCTACTGCCACGACTCCTTCGCAGGATCAGGCAGGAAAGGAAGTCGGTACTTCTGGTGGCTAGGGATGAGCCAAACACGCCCCGGTTCGGTTCGCACCAGAACCTGCGAATGGACCGAAAATTTGCACGAACGTTAGAACCCCATTGACGTCTATGGGACTCGAACGTTTGAAATCAAAAGTGCTCATTTTAAAGGCTAATTTGCATGGTATTGTCCTAAAAAGGGTTTGGGAACCGGGTCCTACCCCAGGGGACATGTGTCAATGCAAAAAAAACTTTTAAAAACGGTCGTTTTTTCGGGAGCAGTGATTTTAAAGATGCTTAACGTAAAAAAAAGAAAAAGGGATATATTCCTTTAAATATCGTACCTGGGGGGTGTCTATAGTATGCCTGTAAAGTGGCGCGTGTTTCCCATGTTTAGAACAGTCCCTGCACCAAATGTCATTTTTAAAGGAAAAAATCTCATTTAAAACTACTTGAGGTTTTAATGTAATGTCGGGTCCTGGCAATATGGATGAAAATCAGTGAGACAAACTGCATGGGTACCCACTAGTCCATTACCAGGCCCTTTGGGTCTTGTATGGATATTAAGGGGAACCCCGCACCCAAATTAAAATAAGGAAAGGTGTGGGGCCACCAGGCCCTATATACTCTGAACAGCAGTATACAGGCGGTGCAAACAAGACAGGAACTGTAGGTTTGTTGTTAAGTAGAATCTGTTTGTAATTTCGAACGGGTACATTTTTAACATGTTTAGCTCCAGCCAAAAAATCTTTTTTAAGCTTTTTGGAAAAAATAGGGAAGGGTTATCACCCCTGTGACATTTGTTTTGCTGTCTTTCCTCCTCTTCAGAAGATTTCACCTCACTTTTTGTCCCAATGACAAATGTTTTTTGAAAATTTGGGGTTTTTTGTGGAACAAGGATTGGAAAGCATCAGTGGAAAGGAAAAATGTTTTTCCCATATTAACTCTTAGAGGAGAGAATTTCCCTTCCTAGGGGTAGATTTCATCTCACTTCCTGTTGTCTCCTTCCGTTTGCAAGTAGGAGTTGTTTGTAAGTTAGATGTTTGAAAGTAGGGGCCTGCCCTATATACTTAGCAGAAATTTGAGCCTTAGGTGTTGTTGTGGCCACAACACTGTAAGCCCTCACAGGGCCCTGCTGTGAAATATTAGATCAAGAATTGTAATTACATGCCCCTGTTGAACAGGGGCAGAAAAACTGGGCCTTTGGTGGTGGTGGTGGTGGTGGTGCTGGTGCCACAACACTGTAATGCCCCATACACACGGTCGGATTTTCCGATGGACAATGTCCGATCGGAGCGTGTTGTCGGAAATTCCGACCGTGTGTGGGCGCCAACGGGCATTTTCCATCGGATTTTCCGACACACAAAGTTGGACAGCAGGAGATAAAATTTTCCGACAACAAAATCCGATCGCGTCAATTCCAACCGTGTGTGGCCTGTTCCGACGCACAAAGTGCCACGCATGGTCAGAAGAAATTCCGACACGGGACAGCTCGTTCTGGTAAACTTAGCGTTCGCAATGGATACAGCACTTTCATCACGCTGCAATGTTAAAAATGGTTTAATACAGCGCACTCTCTTCTTCTTTAGAATGTGACAAGAATTAAGTAGTTTTGCTGCTCATATTCACACACACTTCTCACAAAGTTTGATTTGTGTTTTTTTAGTGGGATTCCCTCAATATATTGTTATTAGTTGTCACATCTGACAGTTTTATATTTTTTTTTGATTTTTTTTTTGGTTTTTAAGCCTTTTTTTTTCTTTAATGTTTGGATTTTTTCCAAGGCTGATCTTTGTTCAATGTTATTTTTATTTTTACTCCAGAATATTTTTGTGTGTGTTTTGTGTGGCAAGTTACCCAAACACCATTGGTATCTTTTATTATTTAATCTCCAGGAGATTGTTTGGTGTTGGTGTCCCTTGTTCATTTCACATTGTATATTTGCAATGTACCTGAATCCTCACAAACAAACCATCATTTTTGAAGTAAAACACACAGGAGAGTATAATTCAAAACAAAAATCCTTTATTAAGGTATCAGAACCAAACAAAGCGGAAGGCAACACTGGATCAACAGCGGAAATTAGTGAAGCTTGGGACCCCCACGGCAGACATCAATTCTTAAACCTCAAAATTGGTGGCCTGAGGAGTCCATATATAAGGGAGGGCAGTCTGGTCCGGGATTCACAGAGACTTGGATAGCAGCAGATGACATCTGTGTCCCCAGGCTGTGGTACCACAAGAGGCTGCATCTTTTGGCCGACCAGACTGGATCCAGGGCAATCACTCTCTGGTCTTCCTTTCACACTTCCTTCCCGGCTGTGGCTGTGCAGTAGGAGATGTGGCAGGAGGAGGAGTAGGACCAGGTAGAGGACTGGGAGGACCTGGAGGAGGACTGGGAGGACCTGGAGGAGGACTGGGAGGACCTGGAGGAGGACTGGGAGGACCTGGAGGAGAGGGAGGAGGAGGAGGAGGACCATCCCAAAGCTGTGTGTGAGGTGTAAGTTGGCCCCTCACACCTTTCTCCAGAGCCTCTGATATGAGGGCCTGACACATGGCTTGTTGGCCCTCCTCCATCCTCTGCATTTTATAGGCAATGAATGCCGCAAGGTTCTCCTGCATGGTGTGTGGTGCTCCCAGGACCTCTGTAGCCCTCCAAAAAAATCTGATAGCCGCCTCCTCTAGGCTACTCCTCCTGCTGCCACTTTCTGTTTTCAGGGTGGGTGGAGGGACCTGCAGATCAGCCACCTCCTGGCTGAGACTTCCCTGTGTATGAAAAAGGGACATGGTTTTAGTTTTTGCATCATCAATCACAATCATAAATTAGTACTCCCAAATAACATCTAGTTAACATCATTGATTGGACAAGCAGAAATATTTAGAGGAATGCTATACCTGGCTCAATCTGGGCTCCTCCACATATGGCCTGGAAGGCCCAGGTTGGGCGTCAGAAGCCTCAGTCGGGGGGGAAGGAAGCGTGGAAGGAAGAGGGATGGCCTGGGTTCAGTCTGGCCTGCCAGAAAGTGCAGCCTGTCGTAGTACAACATCCTAGGGACATAGATGTCATCTGCTGCTCCGGATCTCTGTAAATCCAGGACTTTCTTGCGCTCCCTCAGATATGTGCTCCTCAGGCAACCAATTAATATCTTTAAATAAGTGATGTCTGCCGTGGGGATCACCTGCTTCACAATTTCACACAATTGCTCCAGTGCTGCCTTCCTCTTTGCTTGGTTTTTGAAATGGGGGTGGGTAATCTCCCACAGACAGGGCAGCTCCCTTAGCATATCAATGAATAGTGACATGAAGTCAGTATCTCTCATTAAAATATCCATGTTCACTGCAAGACACAACACAAGACAAAGCCTAATGTCAGACCAAACTCTCCTAATCTTGTTACAATATAGGCCTCAATCTAGAAGCAGTATAGGCCCAAGTTTGTCTCTTACCTTCGTTCTTACGATCGGCGTGTCCAATGCTCCTTCCTCCGCTCACAGATCGTACGTAATACGCACGCGTGTTACGCTTTATACACACTGCGCATGTGTGTAACTCCGCCCGCCCCTGACGTTCTTTCTATTCTATTCCCCGCCCCTTTTCGTTCGGCGCAGTGGGGGAAGAGCATGATGGCGGAGTCACACCAGGTGCGTGCTAATTGTAGCAACGAGGAGGAGGAGGAAAGCCCGGATCCAGGCACGTCCCGATCCAGAAGGAGACGTTTTAAGGCCACAAATATGTCGTTTGGGGAGATGTTGGAGATGGTCGACATCATGAGGAAGTCCGACTATGATGGAAAATATGGGCCTTACCCCAACCCGAACATCCGAAAGGCCAAGATCATGGCGAAAGTGGTCAGGAGTCTCGAGCGGAATTTCGGGGTCCGAAGATCAAAAGATCAGCTCAGGAAGCGGTGGTCGGACCTGAAGTTGAGAGAGCCGGAGCAGTACCGAAAGATCCGGAGAGTGCTGCAAAAAAGTAAGTAGTTGTGCTGTGTTTCTATTCTTTCTGGCTTTATTCCGTTCGTTCTGCTCCATATGCTTTTATTAATTGTAACGTTTAAAAAGGTCAAATTTACTGTTCATGGGCCCATTATTCGTTCGTATCAAACATTTTTCGTTCGGCCTCTAGAACACCATTGTTTAGGCCATATGCATTTTCCCACATTTTTTTGGGGCCTACTTGGATGCCAAATATTTGTTTGTGTAGATGGGTTTGTTACTAGAATGAAATGCAAACTAGATTGTGTGTAAGGAGAGGACACTGAGCAGCTGTTTTCACATCTGGACACTGGAGCACTAGTGTGGGACACAAGAACACCATTTTTATTAGGGGGGGCACACAGGTGCTCCAGTGTATACTATAGGGGGGGTTACATGTGTGAAGCTTGTACCAAACAGGTAAAGTATTGCAGCTTGACAAAGGACAATAAAAAATATACATCTTTGAACTCGGCTAAAATAGACAATTGTACCCCACTTCCAAGCAATGTTTCCTATTTCTATAGTTCTGCCATCAAATATCTGTGTGCTAAGTATACCATTTTTGTTTTACATAGGGGAGAAAAGACTCGGACACTCCTCATCCCAGGAGAACACAGACCCCCCCCTTTGGAAGAAGGGGAACTACCCCAAACACAAGATGCTGAGCAGGAGGAAGAAGAAGACGTGGTGGAGATTGGCACCACAACAGGTGAGTGTCTGCAACCACAGGCTCAGGTAAAAGAGATGGCTGGTGGCAGATTTTTGAGACCTTTTTTTTTTGTTCTTTATCTCTTTTTAGGTGATCGTGATGTGAGGGAGAGAGAATGCTTTACTTCTGAAAGTGCCCAGATACTGATAGGGGAGATCATGGGATGTAATCTCCAATTGCAAAACATCCAGCAACAAATACGTGATGTTATTACTAAAAATAATAACATCATTGATGTTTTGGGGCGAATTTAAACCCCACAAAATGACCGGTTTTATGTAATTGCAATTTTTACAATGTTTTGAAAAGCCAAATTTGGAGGATGCAAACAGTGTGCCAACATGTGCTATCTGCCATCACGGGAGATCAATGGACGCGTTTTGGGGGTGCAACCCCTTCCTCAATTATAATGTAGCGTTGAGGAAGGGCTTGCTCCCCCAAAACACGTCCCTTGATCCCCCCTGATGGCAGATAGCACATGTTGACATTCGTAAATTGGTGTGCATCTTCCAAATTTGGCTTTTCCAGGGGTGAGTTCCCCCCATCTGAACGCTATATCAAACCCAGTTCCTAAATACTGATGTCTGATATAGCCTTCAGGTTTTACCTAATGTGAACATTGTAAGTTCTATTTTTTTAGCTTTCTTGTTGGTTTTACACAGGCCTGTTTTATCTGAAATTGATATTTTGATTTTTCATAATGCTACTGCAAACATTTTAGACAAAAAACATGTTGGTTTGTTTTAAAAACCTTTGGTAAATGCACATGTGATTGTGCAGGTATAAAAAAGTGCCTTACTCAAGAATGTGTGGATTATTGTCTCAACACTACAACACTTTTGGGGTGATGTAATTGTTGTTTTATGCACAAATGGGGGTTATTTCCTAAGGGCAAATACACTTTGCACTACAAGTGCAGGTTCAGTGCAGTTGCAAGTGCACTTGTAGTGAAATGTGTTTTTGCATTTAGGAAGTACCAGCCAACAGTGCTTTGTATAAGGTTACACAATCACAACATTTTCTGCACTCAACACATTTCTGTCAGGGTCAGCTAAAACAAACACAAGCAGTAAATGTCCACCAAGAATTGCTTTTGGTTGTTTTTTATTTGAAAAAGGTGTCACAGATTGTCTGGCATATTGATAGCCCCCCCTACCCACAAAGAACTCCAGGTATCGTAACCGGACATCACGGGCATTCAGGGAGGGCAAGCCAGGACGGCCGCTTTCAAGTGCCGTCATTGTGGAAGTATTTGGGATTCCGGCCTCAGGCCCAACTGAGCCAGCATAGTTGGCTGAATGTTTTCTTAAAAAATTATGGAGAACACAGCACGCCAGTATAATATGGTTCAGTTTATACTCCGCCATATGGATGGGTGTCAGAAATAGTCGGAAGCGGCTGGCCAGGATTCCAAATGTGTTCTCCACCACTCTTCGGGCTCTGGCCAGCCGGTAATTAAAAACCCTCTGTTCCAGGGTGAGGGTCCTCATCGGGAATAGCCGCATCAGGTGGTCCCCCAGCGCAAATGCTTCATCAGCAACGAACACAAATGGGAGACCTTCAACATTGTCCTCTGGAGGTGGCAAGTCCAAACTGCCATTCTGGAGACGCCTGTAGAACTCCGTCTGGGCGATGACTCCACCATCGGACATCCGGCCATTCTTCCCCACGTCCACATACAAGAACTCGTAATTAGCCGACACCACCGCCAACATCACTATACTATTAAACCCCTTGTAGTTATAATAGTACGACCCCGAGCTGGGTGGTGGGACGATGTGGACGTGTTTCCCATCAATTGCCCCTCCGCAGTTAGGAAAGTCCCACCGCTGGGCAAAGTGGGAGGCCACAGTCTGCCATTCCTGTGGCGTGGAAGGAAACTGTTGAGGAAAAAACAATAAACATTACTATTTTTTCACAGAAACCTGGCAAGCAGATTAGACACAAACATTATTGGGCAACCTCCAGATAGCATTTATTAAGGGTAATTTAACAACAACAAAGTATAAGGTACACCTATCATATTCCCCCTCCCCCCTCTCATGGGCCATTTCTAACATTATAGGGGGGGGGGACTCTTGGACAGGTAACCCTCTTCACTTCATTGAGAGATGAATGCCTAATTACAGGGTATTACTTGGAACAGCCCCTCCTTAGTTACACTATTGGCAGCCCACTGGACAGGTAAGAAGTGTCATAATACAAAGATATAAATACACACTGTACACATTTGAGCACATTTGGACATTCTGCTATTACCTATCAAGATCATAATAGGATACAAGAACTTTAAACAGTACCATTGGAAAGTATTCAGGCAGGCCCTTGCACTACATGCTTTGGGGAATTCATCCATAAATCTGAGCACTAAAGAGGTGGGTATAGTGTGCATAGGTTTGGCAAAGTCAGCAGATAGATGATTGAGGATAGAGAATTGGGATCAGCTGACTTAGCAGTTGGGGGGAGGGAGGGTTACCAAAAATTTGGGGACACCACAAAAAAAAGCCTCTGGCCCTCTGCCTGAATTTAAATCCAAAATAACATTTCCAAACATTTTAGGGGGTGTTTGGGGTAAAGCACTACTATGGAGCTGATAAAATACATTGTTAAGTGACTACATGAGGTGAATATAGGGCAGGGGACACCATGCTGGAGAGGTTATTGAAGGGCAAATATGCATGAAGGACATAAAATAATAATTACATAAAAATCCAGCATGCATGAGAACAAAGGGGACATTCACAGCATATTACAATCATGGTAATTAGGGAATGAGGAAAGAAATACAATACATTATCAAACATTCAATACAATAAAATGTGATATAAAAGGATAAAAATCTTACCTTCATATACTCCTTCTGCAGGACCTGTATGATGGCAGAACAGGTCTCTGGGATAATGATCCCCAGAGCCTGGGGGGAGATGCCTGTCGAGAACTTGAGGTCCTGCAGGCTTCTCCCTGTGGCCAAATACCGCAAGGTAGCGACCAACCTCTGCTCCGGAGTGATGGCTTGCCTCATGCAGGTATCCTGCCTGCTGATATAGGGGGTCAGCGAAGCCAACAAACGGTGAAACACGGGGTCCGTCATCCTGAGAAAGTTCCTGAAATCATCAGGATTATTCTCACGGATCTCACGGAGCAAAGGCATATGACAGAACTGGTCACGCTGAAGCAACCAATTCTTGGTCCATGAACTCCTCCCCACCCTGTTCATGGACTGGACTTGTGTCAAGGTCAGGACCCCAACACCAAGCCCCCGCACAGCACGAACTCTACGAGGAGTACGCATACGAAACATGGCTATAAAACGGTCGGCTGCTCAGAACGAAGTAACAGAACGCACTGAAGAACAGCAAGGCCTCCGAAGAGCGACCTGAAAACCAGTAACGAACGAACAAGAATACAGTGACTAAAGTCACGCGGAACTTGCTTGCACGCACTGAAGAGCAGATACAAACCCACAAGCACAAACTGAACGGCAGAAAACGATCTGAAAGCCACGAGTCTGAAAAAGCGCGAATCGTCTCTCACCAAACTTTTACTAACACGAGATTAGCAAAAGGAGCCCAAAGGGTGCTGCGCTTGGTTCTGAACCGGCCTTTTCTAGTCTCGTCGTACGTGCTTGACGTCACCGCGTTCTTGGCGATCGGAAATTCCGACAACTTTATGCGACCGTGTGTAGGCAAAACAAGTTTGAGCCAACATCCGTTGGAAAAAATCCGAGGATTTTGTTGTCGGAATGTCCGATCAATGTCCCACCGTGTGTACGGGGCATAAGTCCTCACTCAGTCTTGGTGGGTGCAGAAATGGGCCCTGCTATGAAATATTAGATCAAGAATTGTATTACATGCCCCTGTTGAACAGGGGCTGAAAAATTAGGCCTTAGGCACTGGTGCTGGTGCCACAACACTGCAACCCCTCACAGACACTCTAGTTGGAACGCAGGAACGAGCCCTGCTGCAAAGTATTGCATCAAAAATTGTAATTACAGGCCCCTGTTAAACAAGGGCTGAAAAATTGGGCCTTAGGCACTGGTGCTGGTGCCACAACACTGCAACCCCTCACAGACACTCTAGTTGGAACGCAGGAACAAGCCCTGCTGCAAAGTATTGCATCAAAAATTGTAATTACACGCCCCTGTTAAACAAGGGCTGAAAAATTGGGCCTTAGGCACTGGTGCTGGTGCCACAACACTGTAACCCCTCACAGACACTCTAGTTGGAACGCAGGAACGAGCCTTGCTGCAAAGTATTGCATCAAAAATTGTAATTACACGCCCCTGTTAAACAGGGGCAGAAAAATTGGGCCTTAGGCACTGGTGCTGGTGCCACAACACTGCAACACCTCACAGATACTCTAGTTGGAATGCTGAAATGAGCCCTGCTGCAAAGTATTGCATCAAAAATTGTAATTACATGCCCCTGTTAAACAGGGGCAGAAAAATTGGGCCTTAGGCACTGGTGCTGGTGCCACAACACTGCAACCCCTCACAGATACTCTAGTTGGAATGCTGAAATGAGCCCTGCTGCTAAGTATTGCATCAAAAATTGTAACTACATGCCCCTGTTAAACAGGGGCTGAAAAATTGTGCGTTAGGCACTGGTGGTGGCGCCCAGAACCAAAAAGGTTCTTACAAGCTATCAGCGTGATCATTGAGGAGGAAGAGGATAATTACTCAGGGATAGTCACTCAGCATCAGCATAGGCAGTCTTTGAAGGGATCTGAGATTTCAAAAAAAATGATTCCGTTACATCAGCATCAGGTGCTTGGTAGCTGGTGGTGATCCAAGACTGATTCATTTTTATGAAGGTCAGTCGATCGACCGACTTGGTGGACAGACGCACCCTGTGATCGGTTACCACGCCTCCAGCAGCACTGAATGTGCGTTCCGAAAGAACGCTGGATGCAGGACAGGCCAGTAGCTCAATTGCATACTGTGCAAGCTCTGGCCAGTGATCCATCCTCAAGACCCAGTAACCCAGAGGATTTTCGGTGGGAAAGGTGTCCAAGTCTGATCTTGCCCCTAGGTATTCCTGCACCATGTAAAACAGACGCTGGCGATGGTTGCTGGAACCGATCATTACTTGGGGCTGCGGACCAAAAAATTGTCTGAACGTATCGGTCAGACGGCCACCTTCTCCACCGCTCCTTCTTTGACTGACCGAAGCCTCAGCAACACGTTGTCCAGAAACAGGAGTTTGTAACCTCCCAGTCTCTGGGAACGCGTTGCACAGACCTTTCTGCAAGGCCTCCCGAAGATGTTTCATCCTCTGCTCCCTCTGCGATGGCAAGATAAGGTCCGCAACCTTACCCTTGTAACGTGGATCAAGGAGGGTTGCCAGCCAGTATTGGTCCTTCTCCTTGATACCACGAATATGAGGATCCTTACGCAGGCTTTGCAGGATCAGGGAGGCCATGCAGCATAGGTTTGCTGAGGCATTCGGTCCGGAGTCCTCTGGGTCACTAAGGACGACATGGTCCGCAGCCACCTCCTCCCAGCCACATACAAGTCCATGTGTTTCTTGGGACTGATCCCTTAAAGACTGCTGCTGATGCTGAGTGCCAGGCTCCACCTCCATACTGACACAATCTTCCTCCTCCTCCTCCTCCTCCTCCTCTTCCTGTGTGATCGGCGGGCACACAGGAACACTGTCTGGATAAAGGGGGCCTTGAGAGCTAAGGAAGTCCTCCTCTTCCTGCCTCTGTTCTGCCTCAAGTGCCCTGTCCATTATTCCACGCAGCGTGTGCTCCAACAGGTGGACAAGGGGGACAGTGTCACTGATGCATGCACTGTCACTGCTCACCATCCTCGTGGCCTCCTCAAATGGTGACAGAACGTGCATGCATCCCTGATCATGGCCCACTGGCGTGGGGAAAAAAAACAAGCTCCCCTGACCCTGTCCTGGTGCCATAGTCACACAGGTACTCATTGATGGCCCTCTGCTGTGTGTGCAGCGGCTGCAGCATGGCCAACGTTGAGTTCCATCTGGTAGGCATGTCACAGATTAGGCGGTTCTTGGGCAGGTTAAACTCCTTTTGGAGGTCCGTCAGCCGAGCACTGGCATTATATGACCGGCGGAAATGCACACAGACTTTCCTGGCCTGCCTCAGAACATCCTATAAGCCCGGGTACCTGCCCAAGAACCGCTGCACCACCAAGTTAAGGATGTGAGCCAAACAGGGCATATGGGTCATTTGTCCCTGTCGGAGGGCAGAGAGGAGGTTGGTGCCATTGTCGCAAACCACCATTCCTGCCTTAAGTTGGCTTGGCGTCAACCACCTCTGAACCTGCCCCTGCAGAGCTGACAGAACCTCTGCCCCAGTGTGATTCCTGTCCCCCAAGCACACCAGCTCAAGCACCGCATGGCATCCTTTGGCCTGCGTACTTGCGTAGCCCCTTGAACGGCTACGGAGCACCGCTGGTTCCGAGGACAAAGCACAGGAAGAGGCCATGGAGGAAGAAGAAGAGGAGGGGGTGGAGGAGAGAGGTGTGTCACAATCATTAGCATTTTGAAGGCGTGGTGGCGGAACAACCTCCAACACTACTGCACCTTGTCCTGCATCCTTCCCAGCTGCCAGCAGAGTCACCCAATGCACCGTGAAACTTAGGTAACATCCCTGTCCATGCCTGCTGGACCATGAGTCAGCGATAATATGCACCTTACCGCTGACCGCCCTGTCCAGCGAGGCATGGACATTGCCTTCCACATGCCGGTAGAGAGCCGGAATCGCCTTCCGTGAGAAAAAGTGGCGTTTGGGTACCTGCCACTGAGGAACCGCGCATTCCACAAACTCACGGAAGGGGCAGAGTCTACCAACTGAAGAGGCAGCAGTTGAAGTGCTAGCAATTTTGCCAAGCTAGCATTCAACCGCTGGGCATGTGGATGGCTGGGAGCAAACTTCTTTCGGCGGTGCAGCAGCTGGGGCAGGGAAATTTGCCTGGTACAATCTGACGTCAGTGTACCAAAAGCAGATTGCCCACAAGTACTTGGCTGTGACACACCTAATTCTACATCTTCATTCCTCTCAGTGCAGGTGGGTGTTTTAGATACGCTTGCCAACGAACTGCATGGCAGGTCAACATATGTCTGGTCAAGCATGTGGTACCCAAGTGGGAGATGTTTTGGCCACGCGAGATACGCTTGAGACATATGTTGCAAATAGCAGTGGTGCGATCTGATGCACTCGTCTCAAAAAAGGCCCACACCAAAGAACTTTTTGAATAACGCGCAGACACTGCAGCGCCCTGCAGCGCCCTGCACATGTGGAGCTTTGGGGTGTGATGCAGTCAATGTGCTGCCCTTAGGCTGGCCCCTGGAGGGCATCCTGCCTCGTTGGTGATGTTCCGCCTCCTCCTCCTCCTCCTCTCTCCTATCAGGCACCCATGTTGAGTCAGTGACCTCATCATCCCTTCCCTCCTCATCACTGGAGCAAACCTGGCAGTATGCTGCAGCAGGGGGAGCATGACTGCCAGATTGCTGTCCTTCTTGGGCAACCCCTCTGTCCGTGCTCATGTTACTGCCTTCATCGAGCTCAGTATCATCATCAGAGCCTTCCAAACGCTGGGCATCCTCCTGGAGCATGTACCCAACACTGTGGTCAAACAGTTCGGGGACTCCTCAGGAGGACATGGTGGGGCTAGGGAAGGAGTCACTGATGACATTGAGCAGAGGGAAGAGGCTGCTGCTTTGCCAGACAAAGTACCCTGGGCATGGGTGAGAGAGGTTGAGGAGGATGAGGACGGCTTGGTCATCCACTCGACCAAGTCTTCCGCATGTTGTGGCTCAACACGGCCAGCTGCCGAAAAAAAGGCCAAGCGTGTACCACGGCCACGTGCTGATGAGGATGCACCGTCTCCACGACCAGCACTAGACACAGAGCCTGCTTGCCCTCTATTATTGGCTTGTGACTGTCTGCCTCTCCTTCTTGGCCTTCCAGACATACTAATGGCCTGTAGCTGCACTAGGCTGGGATATATATATATATATATATATATATATATATATATATATATATATATATATATATATATATATATATATATATATATATATATATATATATATATATATATATATATATATATATATATATATATATATACATATATATGTATATATGTATATATGTATATATGTATATATATATATATATATATATATATATATATATATATATATATATATATATATGTATATGTATATGTACTGATACTGCAGCTAGCAAAATCAACTGCCTGCCTGTAGTATGAGAACACCACCAACCTTCTACAGGTAGCTTTAGCTGAACACTGTGAGGTGGACGCACCACACTAACTTGTAGGTTTAGCTAAACACTGTGAGCAGGACGCACCCCACTAACTTGTAGGTTTAGCTGAACACTGTGAGCAGGACGCACCCCACTAACTGTAAATTGTCTAGCTGCCTGACTGTGGTACTAATAGGATCAAAAGAACACCCGCAATTTTCTTCAGGTAGCTGTAAATACTGTAACAAGACAAGCCTGCCTGTCAGTAAGAAGATAACAGGAACGGATCTAGCTGAACACTGTGAGCAGGACGCACCCCACTAACTTGTAGGTTTAGCTGAACACTGTGAGCAGGACGCAGCCCACTAACTTGTAGGTTTAGCTGAACACTGTGAAGTGGATGCACCACACTAACTTGTAGGTTTAGCTGAACATTGTGAGCAGGACGCACCCCACTAACTTGTAGGTTTAGCTGAACACTATAAGCAGGACGCACCCCACTAACTGTAAATTGTCTAGCTGCCTGACTGTGGTACTAATAGGATCAAAAGAACACCAGCAATTTTCTTCAGGTAGCTGTAAATACTGTAACAAGACAAGCCTGCCTGTCAGTAAGAAGATAACAGGAACAGATCTAGCTGAACACTGTGAGCAGGATGCACCCCACTAACCTGTAGGTTTAGCTGAACACTGTGAGCAGGACGCACCCCACTAACTTGTAGATTTAGCTGAACACTGTGAGCAGGACGCACCCCACTAACTTGTAGGTTTAGCTGAACACTGTGAGGTGGATGCACCACACTAACTTGTAGGTTTAGCTGAACACTGTGAGCAGGACGCACCCCACTAACTTGTAGGTTTAGCTGAACACTGTGAGCAGGACGCACCCCACTAACTTGTAGGTTTAGCTGAACACTGTGAGGTGGATGCACCACACTAACTTGTAGGTTTAGCTGAACACTGTGAGCAGGACGCACCCCACTAACTTGTAGGTTTAGCTGAACACTGTGAGCAGGACACACCGCACTAACTTGTAGGTTTAGCTGAACACTGTGAGCAGGACGCTCCCCACTAACTTGTAGGTTTAGCTGAACACTGTTAGCAGGATGCACCGCACTAACTTGTAGGTTTAGCTGAACACTGTGAGCAGGACGCACCCCACTAACTTGTAGGTTTAGCTGAAAACTTTGAGCAGGACGCACCCCACTAACTCTTAGTTTTAGCTGAACACTGTGAGCAGGACGCACTGCACTAACTGTAAATAGTCTAGCTGCCTGACTGTGGTACTAATAGGATCAAAAGAACACCAGTAATTTTCTTCAGGTAGCTGTATATACTGTAACAAGACAAGCCTGCCTGTCAGTAAGAAGATAACAGGAACGGATCTAGCTGAACACTGTGAACAGGACGCACTGCACTAACTGTAAATAGTCTAGCTGCCTGACTGTGGTACTAATAGGATCAAAAGAACACCAGTAATTTTCTTCAGGTAGCTGTAAATAATGTAACAAGACAAGCCTACCTGTCAGTAGGAAGATATCAGGAACGGATCTAGCTAAACTGAATACAGTGTATATATATATATATATATATATATATATATATATATATATATGCAACACCTGGGATGCATATATATATACACAATACACTGTAAGTGCAGCTAACTGACTGACTGTTCTGCCTAATATATCTAACTCAAATCAAATGTCAATGAACGCCGGAACACACACTACACAGGGCCGCCGTGCAGGCGGCCTTATATAGTGTGGGGCGTGTACTAAATCCCCTGAGCCATAATTGGCCAAAGCCTCCTTGGCTTTGGCCAATTACGGCTCTCTGTTCAGACGGCGCTGTGATTGGCCAAGCATGCGGGTCATAGTGCATGCTTGGCCAATCATCAGCCAGCAATGCACTGCGATGCCGCAGTGAATTATGGGCCGTGACGCGCCACACGAATTTGGTGCAAATGGCCCATATCGTTCACAATTCGGCGAACGGGCGAACAGACGATGTTCGAGTCGAACATGGGTTTTACTAGAACACGAAGCTCATCCCTACTGGTGGCCCCCGCCTGGCCCAGAAGGACTTGGTATGCGGAAATAGTAAGGATGACGGTGAGTTCCCTATGGGCCCTACCGGTACCCCGAGACCTGTTATCTCAAGGTTCCATCCTGCCTTACAAACGCTAAATTTGACGGTTTGGCTATTGAAACCCACGTTCTGAAGAGTCGTGGGCTTTCAGGTCCTGTGATATCTACCTTGATCAATGCAAGGAAGCCAGCTTCCAGAATTATTTATCATAGAGTCTGGAAAGCTTATATAGCCTGGTGTGAATTCAGGGGTTGGCATCCCAGAGAATATGTGATTGGTAGAATTCTCGATTTTCTACAATTGGGATTGGAGATAGAGAGATTAATCCTCCGGTTAAGGCACCCTTAAACCCCTGGGACTTGAACTTGGTTCTGTCTGTGTTACAGAAAAAGCCTTTTGAACCAATACGACAGATTCCTTTGGTCTTGCTGACAAGGAAGTTAATTTTTCTGGTAGCCATCTCTTCTGCCAGAAGAGTATCAGAATTAGCAGCTCTTTCCTGTAAAGAGCCTTATTTGATTGTACACAGGGATAGAGTGGTACTGCGCCCTCATCCTAGTTTTTTTACCGAAGGTGGTTTCAGCTTTTCATCTAAACCAAGACATTGTTCTACCTTCCTTTTTTCCAGATCCCTGTTCTCCGGAAGAAAGATCACTACATTCTTTGGATGTAGTAAGAGCAGTTAAGGCCTATCTGGAAGCGACTGCTTAGGTTCACAAAACGGATGTTTTGTTTGTGCTTCCAGAGGGTCCCAGTAGAGGACAGGCAGCATCAAAAGCTACCATTTCTGGGGGGCGTGTCCGAGCGCTGAGGTGAATGGACGCACTGCAGAGGAGCTCCGCTAAGCCCTCTGCAATCCACAGCCATCCGGAGCGTATAAGCTTCTGAGATTGCCCCAATCTCTACCTGACGGCTACTGGGCACTAGCAGAGTCTCCCCCGGGGTATCTTGAATAAATTTGCCAGCGGATTGGGCTGTTCTTAGGCCGCGGCCGGCCTCACTCCACAGACGCCGGCCGCCATCTTGCGGCCTACGGGACACACAGGATCCCCGGCCTCGAGTACCGTGATAGGCGGTACGGAAGCTGATCGACCGGCCTGCGGATAGGAGCGCTGCATCAGGAGCGGACTGGACCGCGAGGGGACCCCAGATAACATAGTGAAAGCAGGCCCGGACACCCGCGGCCTACAGCAGGCCCGAGGCCTGTGCGGCCTACAGCATCGCCGATCCTTGGTGCCGCAACCGGAGGTAAGGGGGACATTCCACTCACCCCCACATACAGTGACCACCCCCTGGGCATAACCGGCGAGTTGATGGCCTGCACAGACCCCTCACTGACCCCGGAAACCTCAGAAAAGGTCCTCTAAGAAACATCCAGGGACGGCCGCCATCTTGCAGCCTAGCCTACAAGACGGGCCTGCACCCTCAGATACTGTACCCTACCAGAACAGTGGTTTCCCCCACGAACCCCGCACGTACAGTGTTTCACCTTTGCGCCCATGCTGACAGGGTGACGCCGCTGTTCCTCAGGCCTGCCCCTCCTCCCCAGTCCCCTTGCCCCTATAGAGGCTGGGTTTTGATGGAAAGTGACCAAATATGGATGGCTGAGGACCCGCGCCCCTGAGTTCCGTGCTATCCCGACAGCTACAGGCTATTTCCATAGCATAGCACACCTGCATACTACATGGCGGCAGCTAGCTCACACTCCACGGAGCTTACTGACCCCCAACAAGGCACCATACAGAGGTATCTTCTTAGAACAGCACCGATTGATCCCCAAAGACTCCCAAAGACAAGATGGCGCCCGGCCGCAACCCGGGGAAGACCAAGCCTCCCGCTTCCGTTACAGCAGCAGCCTGCACGGCAGAGGACAATAATGAGAAACTCCAGAATTCCAAGGGAGAGCCATCAGCCTCCTCTGTGAGGTCAGTCACACCACCTGACACAGGGGCCGGGGAATCTCAGTCAATTACGCATCCCTTATCAGGAGAACCCATTAGAACGGAAGCTGCTGCCCTTCTTTCTGCTTTCAGAATTGATTTTGAATCATGGGCTAGCAAAATGGAAGCTTCCCTACATGTGGAGTTGAACGCTCTGAGGCAACAAGTCACAGCTAATGAGGAAGCAGTATCATTCTTAACCAATGCTCAAGATGACCATGAGGCACGTATAACAGCTCTTGAATCCTCATCCGCGATGCATATGCGGCGCCTACGCCACCAGCAACTCCGCATAGAAGACAGCGAAAATCGCAGTCGCAGAAATAACATCAGACTGCAAGGCATACCGGAGGCAACATCTGGAGCAGAATTGAAACCCACTGTCATAACTATCCTCAGTAAAGTTCTGGGAAGAGAGGCAGCATCACCAATTGAACTGGATCGTGTTCACAGGGTGGGAGGGCCAGGAGGGGCCCGAGATGGTCGCCCCTCCTGGATGTTTTATGTCGGGTCCACTATTTCACCTTAAAAGAAGAGATCATGCGAAAGGCATGGAACCTGGGCTCTGTTGACTTTTTTGGAGCCCCTATCCACCTGTACCCTAAATTATCTCGCAACACGCTGTACATGCGTCGAGTGGTGCGCCCTCTACTTGACCTTATACGGAAAGCCGGAGCTACCTATACCTGGGGTCACCCCTTCAGCATCAAGGTGACATGGGGCGACAGCAGGTTCACGCTCTCTGATCCAGATCAACTGCCCGACTTTTTTCTCTTTATTGAACAAGAACCAGTAGACGTCTTAAACTGGTTAGACCCTCCAGAGGATAGATCAAGACAGCTGGGACTTGGCCCACTTCCACAGCGCCGCAGACGTCCTAGGTCTAGATCAGTTTCTTCCGGCCCAGGGATAAGAAGACCTACTTCTCCAGAAGATTAACTCAGTAGCTATTTAGAGACCGATGGCTTGTCTTGTCTTACCATGCCAATTATATTTCCAAGAGCTCCCGGTAGTTTTGCTGCATTTTGGCGGGGGTGGGGGGTGCTGCCCTGGGGGGGGCTTTACACAGTCTCTGCTTTAGATTATACAGGTCTAAGGGGCGCTATGCATGGGGCAGAGGATTGCCCCCTCGGGGGGAATCCCCCCGCACCCTATACCTTCCATGTACCCACAATATTGTTTTGGCTCCATAACCTTCTTTATATGCCAGAGCCATATATTGTTTTATGTTTACCCCAGGGTCAATCATTTAAATCCAATGCACATATTTGGTGGACTGTTACCACTTGTTGCTGTCAAGCTGCCTTATGCCCCACACTCATTTAGTATTAAATGTTAAGTGTGCCATACATATTACTTGCATGCCTGGTCTGCTGTCGGGACCACGGCTCAGGTCCATTCATCTCAATCCTTACCCCACAATAGGACAGGCACGGTTTGTGCCTAAAGCATGATCTCTCACGCAGTGTTTTGCATTAGCGAACACATTAGCTTCCCAGACACATCTTTTTAGGTGTCTTCTCATTTATACCTTACTTTTTCCATTATCCACACGCTTCTTTCTTATTTCCTCCTCCTCTCTCCCCCCTCCCCTTTCTTTTTTCTTTCCTTGGTTTTTCTCTTTCTCCTCCCCCTCATTTTTTCTTTTTTTTTTCTTTCTTTTTTTCTCTCCTTTTTTTTTTGCTCCCTATACCTTTCCTCCATATTCTATTACTCTCTTCTTCTTACAGTTTTTGGCACTCCAGCATGGCTCACACAGTGACTTTGCGCCCCCACCTGAAATTTTGTTCGTATAATGTAAACGGACTTAACGTCGCATCGAAACGTGGGCAAATTCTATATCAGATGCACAAAAGACAGGTCAGCATACTTTTGCTGCAGGAGACCCACTTCCATTCTGACTCCACTCCTTCCTGCTCCAATAGATACTTTAATAGATGGATTCACAGTACCAACCCGACACAAAAATCTAAGGGAGTATCTATTGCATTTCATAAAACACTCCCTATTGAGCTGCTCGATCATGTGGCAGATCCCCAGGGCAGATATGTTTTTGTGAAAATTTCCTTATGGGGGACTAAATTGACAATAGCTAACGTATACTTAACCAATACACACCAAGTCCCATCAGCCTTGCAGTACCTAAAGATTTTGGCGGGTTTCGCGGAGGGCAAGATCATACTCGGAGGGGGCTTCAATACCCCCTTGGATCCACTTTTGGATTCATCAACATCCCGTTCCTCTATATCCTTCCCGAAAATACGGGCCCTAAAACGTGCCATCCACAATATGCATCTCATTGACGTATGGCGAACACTATACCCGGACTCACGAAACTACACACACTTCTCCAACGTTCACCAATCATACAGTCGTTTAGATTATTTTCTAGTCGATCACGGCTGCCTAGATTGGTCCCCCAATAGTGAAATAGACCCTATGGTTTGGTCCGACCACTCACCTATATTCCTGAAGTTTACAATCCCCTCTACCCCAATAAAAGAATGGACATGGAGGTTAAATGACTCTCTCTTGACTGAACCAGGGTTTGATACACAGATAGCGGAGACGATATCAAACTTTTTCACAGACCACACCTCAGATGACACCTCACCACCCATTAAATGGGAGGCATTGAAGGCGGTATTGCGGGGTAGGTTTATTCAAATGGGAGCCCGCATGAAAAAAGAACGCTCAGCAGCGATAGCTAAGGCAATACACAAGCTAAGAACACTAGAAACTACTCAAAAGCGCTCCCCGACAGTGGAAGTGCTTGCGGAGGTTTCTTCTGCTCGCACTCAGCTTAGAGAGTTATATGAGGCATCAGCCCGCACGTTTGCGAACAAATTAGCCTTTCATCAATACAAATTTCGAGATAAATGCGGCAGATCCCTGGCCCGCACCCTACATACCAAACAACCTCACACCTTCATACCCCTCATACGGGACAGTTCTGGGAAAACTGTCTCATCACCATCTGAGATGGGACAAGTGTCCCGGGACTTCTATCAATCCCTATATAATATACCTACAGCAAGCCCCACTGAATCTCCCCTTACTGCAGCGGAAACACAAGCCTCCTACATCGCGCAAACTGCACTACCCACTCTAGATAACGAAGCAATAGAGGACCTTGAGGCCCCGATTTCGGAAGACGAGGTTGCCCGCGCCATTGCTTCTACCCCATCTGGTAAAAGCCCGGGTCCTGATGGCTTCACCCCAAAATTTTACAAACAATTTGCTCCCCTCCTTACTCCCTTCTTAACACAAGTATTTAACTCCATCTCTGAGCGATCAGTGTTCCCGCCACAAACCTTAAAGGCACATATCACCCTCATCCCCAAACCAGACAAAGACCTGACTGTTTGTGCCAATTACCGACCCATCTCGCTAATAGGAGTGGATCTAAAGGTGTATGCGAGGGTGCTGGCTAATAGGTTGCAACCATTATTACCCCGCTTAATACACTTAGATCAGGTTGGCTTTGTGAGCGGAAGAGAGGCGCGAGATAACACCCTGAAAACACTTCTCATTGCGGATTATGCTCGGGCCCACAATATCCCATTGTGCCTTCACACAGTCGATGCGGAAAAGGCCTTCGACCGTGTCGACTGGCAATTTCTCAGCCTATCATTGCAACAACTAGGTCTAGGCCAAAACATGATTTCCAGAATAATGTCCCTCTACACATCTCCCTCAGCTAGGATTAGACTAAACGGTTCCCTATCTCCAAAATTTACCATACACAATGGAACGCGGCAGGGGTGCCCCCTGTCCCCCATTCTTTATGTGATTGTTATGGAACATCTAGCTGTTGCCCTTAGAAATAACCCGGCTATTCATGGTGTTAGTATAGGCCCCCTCCACACTAAAATTGCCCTATTTGCTGATGACCTACTCATATTTGTAACTCAACCGCAAGCTTCCCTACCCTCCATCATGCAGGAGTTTCAGAGGTATGGAGAGGTTAGTAACTTTAAAGTTAATCTTAATAAGTCAGAAATCCTCAATATCTCACTCCCAGCAGCAGCTATCCAACAGCCCACGTCTTCCTTCCCTTTTAAGACAAGCTCCACATCTATTCGCTATCTAGGAATCCATATTCCAACAGTCGCGTCTCAACTATTTTCCAGCAATTTCGTCCCTTTGCTTCTTAGAACTCAAGCAGACTTGGCCACATATGCCTCTAAACAGCTCTCCTGGCTGGGTAGGGTGAATGTCTTGAAAATGGATGTTCTCGCTCGATTCCTATACCTTTTCCAGACCATTCCTATCCATATCCCCGCTTCGTTCTTCAAAAGGCTCCGCCAGATCTTTTCTAAATTCATATGGCAGGGACATCGCCCCAGGATAAAATATGACACAATGATTCTCCCGAAGGTCAGGGGGGGTGCAGGGGTCCCAGATGCCTCTACATACCATAAGACAGCGGTACTCGTGCGTATAGTGGATTGGTTCCATCACTCCTCCTCCAAACTTTGGGTTCAATTAGAGAAATATCTTAACGAGGCTGATCTTTGCGCCCTGCCGTGGACCCCTGCGGCTCGGCGTGGAGACGGCCTACTCTCTACTGCTCTTACTCGTCAAACTCTCCAGATTTGGGACCGCCTGATCTCAACGGGTAAACTGTCTAAACTTCAGGGCCCAATGACCCCTCTCTTTGGGACTCCGGCCTTCTCCCCAGCAGCAAATAAGTTGAGATTTGGACCCTGGAGTAGGGACAGCCATAGACGTCTAGCACAGGTCTTACGCGCTGACCCATCCTTGAGAGCAGACATACCCTCTCGGACGGACTTAAGGCCCTCAACAATGTGGCTACAAAGGAGTCAAATAATGTCATATGTACGCACTTTCCCCTCCATCTCAGAGATCCTAGACGACCCATCAGACTTTGACGAGCTGCTCCTACAACCGGACCCACCAACACATGTAGTATCATTGCTATACTCCCTACTACTGAACGTATCTGCCCCTGACCTCCCAACATATACACAGAAATGGGAAACGGAACTGCGGCACTCCATCTCCCCCACTGATTGGCAAAAAAGTTTTATCCTAACGCATAGGATTTCCCTGGCAACTAAGACCCAAGAAAAAGGGTTTAAGTTGTTAACGAGGTGGTACAGATGTCCAGTGAATATCAAACGGTTTAACCCCTCTTTGACAGACATTTGTTGGAGATGCTTGTCCTCTAGCGGGACAATGCTTCACATCTGGTGGGCTTGCCCTCCAATCCGGAAACTATGGCAAAAGGTTTTTGACCTATACAGCAGGCTGATGGCGACATCAATTAAGCCCACGCCAGAGATAGCCCTACTATCTATACTCCCGGGCCCCCTCAAGTCGATTAAAAAAGATGTACTGCGCCACTTTCTGGCAGCAGTTAGGACAGTGATCCCACGACATTGGAAAACGGCAGATGTGCCTTCCTTGGGAGAATGGGCTGTTGAAGTGGATCAGATAAGAGATCTGGAGCGTCTGTTGGCGCAGGAGGTGGGGAAGGAGGAACAGTTTTCCACCACCTGGACCTCTTGGTCAATGTTTCGCTATTCTGATGACTTCTCCCTATGGGTCAGAGATATCCCACCCTTACCCACCGATTAGCCATGCTGGGGTGCCCACCACCTCAGAAACCATCCTTTACTTCTACACGCGACCTCATTTCCAACTTTCTCTGTTTTTTCTTATTAAGTACTGAACTAATAATTCATACACGCAACTAAAGATCTTATATCCAGAATAGTTAAATGATTTGATTTTATATATATAATAGGTGAATACGTGATCCTTACAGCATACTAATTTGATGAAAAGGAGCCCTCGGTCAACACCAACACGCAAAACCGCAAGATTTAATATATGTTGGTTCAGACCCGCATATTACTCCTCTCCTAGATCAAAATTCTATAAGTACAATATGATAGACCAGTAATTCACCGAAAGATACATGTCAGAATGATAACCCCTGTATATATATATATATATATAGATATGGTACACTTCGCTACTGTATATATACTGTTTGTGCTGTTATATTGTAAAGAACGGTATTTCTCTGTTATATCCTTTATTTTCTTGCTTTTGAAATAAACTAAGATTGAAAAGAAAAGCTACCATTTCTAAATGGATTCGACAATTGATCATTCAAGCTTACGGTTTGAAACAGAAGATTCCTCCGTTTCAGATCAGGGCACATTCCACAAGGGCTATTGGTGGTTCTTGGGCAGTGCATCACCGGGCCTCTATGGCTCAGATCTGCAAGGCCGCAACCTGGTCTTCAGTCCATACATTCACCAGATTCTATCAGGTGGATGTGAGAAGGCATGAGGATACCGCCTTTGGGCGTAGTGTGCTGCTGACAGCGGTACAGGGTCCTCAGGTCTGATTGCACCCTACTTGGTTGTGGTTCCCCCCCTCAGATAGCATTGCTCTGGGACATCCCATCAGTAATTATGGAGGCTCTGTGTCCTGTGATGTTCAAGAAAGAAAATAGGATTTTTTAAAACAGCTTACCTGTAAAATCCTTTTCTTTCGTTGGACATCACGGGACACAGAGGTCCCGCCCCTCTTCTAATACACTATATTGCTTGGCTACAAAACTGAAGTATCCCTGCAAGGGGGAGGGATTATATAGGCAGTTGAACTTCCTGATTAGGGTGTGCCAGTGTCCAATCACCAGTGATATACCTATATAACCCATCAGTAATTACTGAGGCTCTGTGTCCCGTGATGTCCATCGAAAAAAAAATAATTTTATAGGTAAGCTGTTTTAAAAAATCCTATTTTTACAACAAAAAATGCTTTTGACCATTGAAAGAAGAATCCACACATTGTTGATTATCAATCTTTTTAATCCAAGCACAATCACATGTGCATTTATATATTTTTAAAAAAAAAAACATGTTTGTTGTATAACAAATTTTTAGGTCACATTAAAAGAAGAAAGTTCCTTTTAAGGTAAAACAGGGATGTTTAAAACCAACAAGAAATACACAACTCTGGAACTTTCAAAGTTCAACTTTTGTAGAAATTGAAGGCAATATCAGACATGAGTATTTATAAACTGTATTTGATATTGCGTTCAGCAGATGGGGTGATGTCACCCCTGGAATAGCCAAATTTTGAAGATGCACATACATTGCCAAATGTCAACATGTGCTATCTGCCATCATGGGGGATCAAGGGACGTGTTTTGTGGGTGCAACTCCTTCCTCTCAGCTACTTAATTTTTGAGGAAGAGGTTGCACCCCCAAAACGTGTACATTGATCTCCCGTGATGGCAGATAGCACATGTTGACACACTGTGTGCATCTTCAAAATGTGGCTTTTCGAGAATATGTCAAAAAATATGCAAAAAATTTTCAGGAAAAAAAAGCAGAAATAATTAGAGATTTCGAGGGGTTTTAAACTTTCCCTAAAACATAAATGATGTTCTTTTTTTTTTGGAACATCATTGATGTTTTGCTTGATGTTTTTCAAGTCCCTAATACACCCCATGGTCTCCCCGATCAGGATCTGGGCACTTTCACCCGTGAAATGACCTTCATCCACAACATCACGATCACCTAAAAATATAGAAAAAGAAACACACCACGTATTATAAATATGCCAGCATTAGGGATGAGCTTCGTGTTCGAGTCGAATCCATGTTCGACTCGAACATCATCTGTTCGATCGTTCGCCAAATTGGGAACGATAAATTCGTGTGGCACGTCACATCCCATAATTCACTGCGGCATCGCAGTGCATTGCTGGCTGATGATTGGCCAAGCATGCACTATGACCCGCATGCTTGGCCAATCACAGCGCCATCTGTAGAGAGAGCTGTAATTGGCCAAAGCCAGGGTGGCTTTGGCCAATTATGGCTCAGGGGGTTTACTACATGCCCCACACTATATAAGGCCACCTGCACGGTGGCCCTGTGTAGTGTGTTCCGGCTTTGAGAGACAGAGACAGAGAGACAGTGTCATTTGATTTATAAGTTATATAGATTAGGCAGGACAGTCAGTAAGTTAGATGCACTTACGGTGTATTGTGTATATATATGCATCCCAGGTGTTGTATATATATATATATATATATATATATATATATATATATATATATACACACTGTATTCAGTTTAGCTAGATCCGTTCCTGTTATTATCTTCCTACTGACAGGCAGGCTTGTGTTCTTACAGTATTTACAGCTACCTGAAGAAAATTGCTGGTGTTCTTCTGATCCTATTAGTACCACAGTCAGGCAGCTAGACTATTTACAGTTAGAGTAGTGCGTCCTCCTCACAGTGTTCAGTTAAAGCTACAAGTTAGTTTAGTGTGACCTCTGCACAGTGTTCAGCTAAAGCTTCAAGTTAGTTTAGTGTGACCTCTGCACAATGTTCAGCTAAAGCTACAAGTTAGTGTAGTGCGTCCTCTGAACAGTGTTCAGCTAAAGCTACAAGTTAGTGTACTGCACAGTGTTCAGCTAAAGCTACAAAGTTAGTGTAGTGCGTCCTCCTCACAGTGTTCATCTAAAGTTACAAGTTAGTGTAGTGTGTCCTCCTCACAGTGTTCAGCTAAAGCTACAAGTTAGTGTAGTGCGACCTCTGCACAGTGTTCAGCTAAAGCTACAAGTTAGTGTAGTGCGTCCTCTGAACAGTGTTCAGCTAAAGCTACAAGTTAGTGTAGTGCACAGTGTTCAGCTAAAGCTAAAAGTTAGTGTAGTGCACAGTGTTCAGCTAAAGCTACAAGTTAGTGTAGTGCGTCCTTTGAACAGTGTTCAGCTAAAGCTACAAGTTAGTGTAGTGCGACCTCTGCACAGTGTTCAGCTAAAGCTACAAGTTAGTGTAGTGCACCCTCCTCGCAGTGTTCAGCTAAAGCTACAAGTTAGTGTAGTGCGACCTCTGCACAGTGTTCAGCTAAAGCTACAAGTTAGTGTAGTGCACAGTGTTCAGCTAAAGCTACAAGTTAGTGTAGTGCGTCCTCCTCGCAGTGTTCAGCTAAAGCTACAAGTTAGTGTAGTGCGACCTCTGCACAGTGTTCAGCTAAAGCTACAAGTTAGTGTAGTGCGTCCTCCTCACAGTGTTCAGCTAAAGCTACAAGTTAGTGTAGTGCAACCTCTGCACAGTGTTCAGCTAAAGCTACAAGTTAGTGTAGTGCGACCTCTGCACAGTGTTCAGCTAAAGCTACAAGTTAGTGTAGTGCACAGTGTTCAGCTAAAGCTACAAGTTAGTGTAGTGCGTCCTCCTCGCAGTGTTCAGCTAAAGCTACAAGTTAGTGTAGTGCGACCTCTGCACAGTGTTCAGCTAAAGCTACAAGTTAGTGTAGTGCGTCCTCCTCACAGTGTTCAGCTAAAGCTACAAGTTAGTGTAGTGCAACCTCTGCACAGTGTTCAGCTAAAGCTACAAGTTAGTGTAGTGCGTCCTCTGAACAGTGTTCAGCTAAAGCTACAAGTTAGTGTAGTGTGACCTCTGCACAGTGTTCAGCTAAAGCTACAAGTTAGTGTAGTGTGTCCTGTGAACAGTGTTCAGCTAAAGCTACAAGTTAGTGTAGTGCGTCCTCTGCACAGTGTTCAGCTAAAGCTATCTGTAGAAGATTGGTGGTGTTTTCCTGATCCTATCACTACCGCAGGCAGCTACATTATTTACACGTTAGTGTAGTGCGACCTCTGCACAGTGTTCAGCTAAAGCTACCTGTAGAAGGTTGGTGGTGTTTTCCTGATCCTATCACTACCGCAGGCAGCTACATTATTTTAACGTTAGTGTAGTGCGTCCTCTTCACAGTGTTTAGCTAAAGCTACCTGTAGAAGGTTGGTGGTGTTTTCCTGATCCTATCACTACCGCTGGCAGCTGCATTACTTTAACGTTAGTGTAGTGCATCCTCTGCACAGTGTTCAGCTAAAGCTATCTGTAGAAGGTTGGTGGTGTTTTCCTGATCCTATCACTACCGCAGGCAGCTATATTATTTACACATTAGTGTAGTGCGTCCTCTGCACAGTGTTCAGCTAAAGCTACCTGTAGAAGGTTGGTGGTGTTTTCCTGATCCTATCACTACCGCAGGCAGCTACATTATTTTAACGATAGTGTAGTGCGTCCTCTTCACTGTGTTCAGCTAAAGCTACCTGTAGAAGGTTGGTGGTGTTTTCCTGATCCTATCACTACCGCAGGCAGCTACATTATTTACACGTTAGTGTAGTGCAACCTCTGCACAGTGTTCAGCTAAAGCTACCTGTAGAAGGTTGATGGTGTTTTCCTGATCCTATCACTACCGCAGGCAGCTACATTATCTTAACGTTAGTCTAGTGCGTCCTCTGCACAGTGATCAGCTAAAGCTATCTATAGAAGGTTGGTGGTGTTTTCCTGATCCTATCACTACCGCAGGCAGCTACATTATCATCAGTGCATCAGTGACACTGTCCCCCTTGTCCACCTGTTGGAGCACACGCTGCATGGAATAATGGGCAGGGCACTTGAGGCAGAACAGGGGCAGGTAGAGGAGGACTTCCTTAGCTCTCAAGGCCCCCTTTATCCAGACAGTGTTCCTGCGTGCCCGCCAATCACACAGGAGGAGGACGAGAAGGAGGAGGAGGATTGGGTCAGTATGGAGGTGGAGCCTGGCACTCAGCATCAGCAGCAGTCTTTAAGGGATCAGTCCCAAGAAACACTTGGACTTGTACGTGGCTAGGAGGAGGTGGCTGCGGACCATGTCGTCCTTAGTGACCCAGAGGACTCCGGACCGAATTCCTCAGCAAACCTATGCTGCATGGCCTCCCTGATCCTGCAAAGCCTGCGTAAGGATCCTCGTATTTGTGGTATCAAAGAGAAGGACCAATACTGGCTGGCAACCCTCCTTGATCCACGTTACAAGGGTAAGGTTGCGGACCTTATCTTGCCATCACAGAGGGAGCAGAGGATGAAACATCTTCGGGAGGCCTTGCAGAAAGCTCTGTGCAACGCGTTCCCAGAGACTGGGAGGTTACAAACTCCTGTTTCTGGACAACGTGTTGCTGAGGCTTCGGTCAGTCAAAAAAGGAGCGGTGGAGAAGGTGGCCGTCTGTCTGTATGATCGGTTCCAGCAACCATCGCCAGCGTCTGTTTTACATGGTGCAGGAATACCTAGGGGCAAGATCTGACTTGAACACCTTTCCCACCGAAAATCCTCTGGGTTACTGGGTCTTGAGGATGAATCACTGGCCAGAGCTTGTACAGTATGCAATTGAGCTAATGGCCTGTCCTGCATCCAGCGTTCTTTCGGAACGCACATTCAGTGCTGCTGGAGGCTTTGTAACCGATCACAGGATGCATCTGTCCACCGACTCGGTCGATTGACTGACCTTCATAAAAATGAATCAGTCTTGGATCACCACCAGCTACCAAGCACCTGATGCTGATGTAACCGAATATTTTTTTTTTAAATTTTAGATCCCTTCAAAGACTGCCTATGCTGATGCTGAGTGACTATCCTGAGTAATTATCCTCTTCCTCCTCAATGATCACGCTGATGGCTTGTAAGAACATTTATGGTTCTGGGCACCGCCACCAGTGCCTAAGGCCCAATTTTTCAGCCCCTGTCTTACAGGGGCGTGTAATTACAATTTTTGATGCAATAATTTGCAGCAGGGCTCGTTTCTGCGTTCCAACTAGAGTATCTGTGAGGGGTTGCAGTGTTGTGGCACCAGCACCAGTGCCTAAGGCCCAATTTTTCAGCCCCTGTTTAATAGGGGCGTGTAATTAAATTTTTTGATGTAATACTTTGCAGCAGGGCTCGTTTCTGCGTTCCAACTGGAGTATCTGTGAGGGGTTGCAGTGTTGTGGCACCAGCACCAGTGCCTAAGGCCCAATTTTTCAGCCCCTGTTTAACAGGGGCGTGTAATTACAATTTTTGATGCAATACTTTGCAGCAGGGCTCGTTCCTGCATTCCAGCTAGAATATCTGTGAGGGGTTGCAGTGTTGTGGCACTAGCACCAGTGCCTAAGGCCCAATTTTTCAGCCCCTGTTCAACAATGGCATGTAATTACAATTCTTGATCTAATTTTTCACAGCAGGGCCCGTTTCTGCGCCCACCAAGAGCGAGTGAGGACTTACAGTGTTGTGGCACCAGCACCACCACCAAAGGCCCAATTTTTCTGCCCCTGTTCAATGGGGGCATGTAATTACAATTCTTGATCTAATATTTCACAGCAGGGCCCTGTGAGGGCTTACAGTGTTGTGGCCACAACAACACCTAAGGCCCAAATTTCTGATGAGTATATAGGGCAGGCCCCTCCTTTCAAACATCCAACTTACAAACGACTCCTACTTGCAAACCGAAGGAGACAACAGGAAGTGAGATGAAATCTACCCCTAGGAAGGGAAATTCTCTCCTGTAAGAGTTAATATGGGAAAAACTTTTCTCCTTTCCACTGATGCTTTATAACCAATCCTTGTATCACAAAAAACCCAAATTTTCAAAAAACATTTGTCATTGGGACAAAAAGTGAGGTGAAATCTTCTGAAGAGGAGCACAGACAGCAAAACAAATGTCACAGGGGTGATAACCCTTCCCTATGTTTTCCAAAATGCTTAAAATAGATTTTTTGGCTGGAGCTAAACACATTAAAAATGTACCAGTTCAAAATCACAAACAGATTCTACTTAACAACAAACCTACAGTCCCTGTCTTGTTTGCACTGCCTGTATACTGCTGTTCAGAGTACAGAGCCTGTATACTGCTGTTTCCTTTTTAAATTTGGGTGCGGGGTTCCCCTTAATATCCATACAAGACCCAAAGGGCCTGGTAATGGACTGGGGGGTACCCATGCCGTTTGTCTCACTGATTTTCATCCATATTGCCGGGACCGAACATTACATTAAAGCCGCAAGCACAGTTTTAAATGACTTTTATTCCTTTAAAAATGTCATTTTGTGCAAGGACTGTTCTAAGCATGGGAAACACGCGCCACTTTACAGGCATACTATAGACACCCCCCAGGTACGATATTTAAAGGAATATTTAACTTTTTTTTTTTTTTTTTACTTTAAGCATCATTAAAATCACTGCTCCCGAAAAAACGTCAGTTTTTAAAAGTTTTTGATACATTGATACATGTCCCCTGGGGCAGGACCCGGGTCCACAAACCCTTTTTAGGACAATACCATGAAAATTAGCCTTTAAAATGAGCACTTTTGAATTTGAATGTTCGAGTCCCATAGACGTCAATGGGGTTCTAATGTTCGTGCGAATTTTCGGTCCATTCGCAGGTTCTGGTGCGAACTAAACCGGGGGGTGTTCGGCTCATCCCTAGTGGCTGACTAAATACTTTTTTGCCCCAATATATAAATATATATATATATATATATATATTTTTTTTTAATATATATACACACATTATATTTATATACATACAGTACATACAAACATACACACATTTTAATGGCAGAGCTGGTGCAGTGAGAGACAAGTATGGTAACACTCAATTAATGGAAGAACTGGTCAGAGGGAGATATTTCCCATCTCCCCACCGGCACACAGAGCGATAATGCTAATGAGCACAGGGTAATTAGCGTGTGCACAGGCACAGCCCCTATGCACGCCTATGCAAGAGGACCTTTGCAGGGGGATATTCTCACTGAATTTCAGGCATCCAGTTATCCTAGGGGGCAGAAATGAGGAATGGTAGCATCCCCCATGCCTCTTGGAAGCATTGGAAGTTGGGGATGAGGTTTTTTTCTTTCTTTTTTTAGCAACTGCTTTATTTTATTTTATTTTCTCTTTTGTAGGTGATTTGGCTTTAGGGTAAAGATTAAAATGACAACATTAGAAGATTCCTGGGCAATGTGCATCAGTACAGATTCTTTGGGAAAGCTTGTAGCAAGGTAATTTAGGGACAGAGATTGTGGGCAGAGCTTTGTCACCCCATAACTCAAAGTACCCAAACAAGGTTTGTTTATTAGTATCAACACTTTCAGCAATGCTATCAGGTTAAATTAGGTTTACATCAACATGCTTGAGTTGTTTGGATTTCAGTGTTGGGGTACATTTTCTTATGGGTCCTGCCTGTGTGCACAGATCTGTACAACCAAAAATAATTTTGAAGACCGATATCTGTCTGCAACAACTGACTTTTCAATTGTCAACACGTTGGGGTTGATTTACTAAAAGTGGAGAGTGCAAAATCTGGTGCAGTTCTGCAAGGAAATCAATGAGCTTCCAAGTTGTTTTGTCAATGCTTAATTGAACAAACTGAAGTTATAAGCTGATTGGCTACCATGCAGAGCTGTACCAGATTTTACACTCTCCAGTAAGTAAATTAACCCCATTATCTGCTGCTTTTCTATTATTCATGGTCTTTTCCCTTGACATGACATGTACAGCAGGGCAATCTAGTACCTCAAGGGCATACTGGTCACCTCCAGCCAATGGTACATCCTTGACACCCACTAATCCATAGATATGATCACTTGTCTTCCCTGCCATGGTTTGCTTGATCAGGGCAAGAACAGCCTTACAAGGAAAAAGTAAAAATAATGTAAAAAAATATATAAAAAATGAAAAGTATAAGAAATATTTCCTTAAAATGTTAAAAATAATAAAAACCATAACAAAACTGTAATAGCAGGTGGAAGAATAACTAGGTCTGGACTAGTCTTTGGCTCTCACTACTATCAAAGGTGACGTTTTTGCCTTTTGTGGGGTCTCTGGTGAAGATCTGGGGTGTGTACTTAGACTCAGTTCCTCAGTCCTTTTAAGAGCTCCCATCCTCTCCAATGCACAGATAGCACAGAGGGTCCACTATTCAGTTCATCCATGGAAATCTGGTTCTCTCTGGGCTCCAGAAATGGTCTTTGTAACCCATTAGAGACACCCCTCTCTCTACTCTCACCTAGGTGATATTCCTTGTAGCCATCACCTCTGCCAGGCAACGTATCAATATTTTTTACTGCATTTCTTCCCTTACTTCTGGCTCTTGTTTCAGGAGGAGGGGGTCTTTTCAGGTATATTGTTTATTATTTTGTGATGATAGGACCTCTCTTTTACGTTGAACTGATTTTTTTGCAGCAGGGCTTCTCTATCGAAAAGTGTGCTTTTGTTTCATGTGTGACTGACTGCATTTGTCTATGTGGATCCGAGTTCCCCTTCTGATTTTTTTATATACAACAAGCGCTCTATGATCAACTTATTTATTGAAGAGATCAGACTTATAAGGTGAGTGGATGATGGATTGGGGGGGGGGGTTCATGAAGAGATGGTTTGAAGAACACAAAGGATCTTCTTCCATGTCACTGATTAGGGAATTTATTGCACTTAGTATTGTGAGGGGACTTCACACGTTGAACATGATTTAAGGGAATTTCATCATATTGCAAATTTTTGGGCATTTTTTTGTGGTATGAGCTTTTGTATGTTAAATCATTGGATATCTATGTATTCATCCTACTCTGGCACTTTATTATTTGCATATTTAATATGTTTTGTGTAAGAGCGATTATAATTATTTGAGGAATTTTGATTAATAATATATAATATTTTTGGGGTTTATTTATACATTGTTTCTTTTTACTCAGTCTTTAGCTTTTTCTTTGACACGTCTAAGTAGAAGATCTTGGAGATTGCAGAAATACCCAATTATGAGGTCCTTATAAGTAAGAACATTAATTTCAAAACATAGTAAGCTAACATAATTCTAATGTTTAATGTCTTCTTCAGAATACAACCTGAATTGTTGTATCAATGAGCGATTGATCGATTGATCAATGAGCACCTGGAATCTGTTATTTTCTTCAAAAGTTTTCATATTAGGATCTGGCAAGGTGTGGGGTAGGAGTATTGTCTCTGCAGCATTGTATGGGGAAGATGAATACTCCCTTGTGGCAGCATTTTTTAAAGAAATATATACAAGGAGAAGGATTTTTTTATTAGGTTCTATAAAGAAAATCTATTTTAAAATATTTAAAAGTCAACTTATCACTTACAATGTGAACTTACTGAGAACACGTCCTCATCAACTTCAACTAAAATTAAAAAGGATTTTAGAATACAGCAAGCAAAATGTATTTATTAATATAGCCGGATACATCTACATAACAAATAATAAAAGTGACATAATAAAAAAATGACATTACAATCAGCTTATAACAGAACATGTTTAATATTTATCTTCCTGGAAGGTGATGAGTGAAATCTCTGGAAGAGTGATGGGTGTCTCTGGTATCTGACACTTTAGGATATTTTGGATAATTTGTCCTCCTCTGGTCACTGTGGTTTCTCCTCTACATTTTTCTGTAATAATGGAACGGGTGATGGGAGGAACCACTGCACCCAGCAGGGGACAAGGTTTCCAACAAATCCAAAGTGTCTGATACCAGCGGTGTCCAGAGCAAGATTAAACTCACCTTCCACCAGAGAGGTAAGTATTAAATATTCATAACAGTGTTCCTTCTCAATGCACTAACAACCTATTAAATTTAACAAAAATAGAGATAATGCTATAATTACTGGTAACCCAGTGTTTCTCCATACATATTAGTGGATTACTGTTTTTGTATTCAGGTCAGGTCTGAACAGAATTATGTAACATTTTGGGAAAAATATACAGCCAAGAAGTCCAGAACTTGATGCCATTATAGCAAAAACCTCCACAGCCACCATGTATTTCCCTCTGGTGCTCAGATAGGCTGGGATCATGGAAATCCAGACACTGCAGAACACCAGCATGCTGAAGGTGATGTACTTGGCCTCATTAAAACTGTCCGGTAATGTCCTGGCTAAAAAAGCGATAATGAAGCTCACAGCTGCCAGAAGTCCCATATATACCAGGACAAAGTAGAAGCCGATAACTGAACCCTCATTACACTGAATGATGATCTTTCCCTGATAAGAGTGAGTGTCCCGATCCTGGAAGGGAGGAGAAATAGACAACCAAGTGACACAGATTATGACTTGAACCAGTGAGAAGACACAAATGATAAAATTGGGCAGTTTGGCTCCCATACATTTCCTCCAGGGACTCCCAGGTTTGGTGGCTTTAAAAGCAATACACACCATGATACTTTTGGCAAGTAGAGAAGAGACAGAAACTGAGAAGATGACACCAAAAGAGGTTACACGAAACATGCAGGTTACATCTACTGGATGGCCGAGGAACAAGAAGACACAGAGGAAGCTCAGCATGATGGAGACCAGGAGAAGATAGCTCAGGTTCCGGTTATTAGCTTTAACAATGGGGGTGTCCTGGTAATGTATAAATATCCCCAATATTAAACCAGTAAGAAGACAACAAAGGATGGAGACAGCTGAAAATACTGCAACAATGGTATCATCAGTGTAGGAGAGAAATTCCACCAATTTCGGAACACACCGATCCTTCTCCTCATTTGGCCATTTGTCATCAGGACATTTAATGCAGTTTTCACTGTCTGCAGGAAGAACAATAAAAACACAATGAGCATTGGGGTCAGAGCTTCTGAGAAAATAAATTGTCTTGTGTTGTCTTACAGATAGCAATGGTATTTCCATCAGAACATTGTGTGAGAGAAAAAAAAAAAATATATTTAAATATGATAGATAGATAGATAGATAGATAGATAGATAGATAGATAGATAGATAGATAGATAGATAGATAGATAGATAGATAGATAGATAGATAGATAGATAGATAATATCACACAGTTGAAATCCTATATGTAGAGACTTCCCATTGGCAAGTGGTAACATTAACATCTTTCTGCCCGACCTATAGTAAAATGACGGCCGAGTGGAAGCACTGTTGTTCTGGGAGGACATCCATGTGATCGCTGTGGCCAATCACAGCAGATATCATGACAATTGTAAACAATGGATGGCTTCCTTTAATGCCATCCATTGTGTACAATTGTGCTGCTAGCTATGATTGGTCACAGTGATCACATGGTACATACAGGACCAATCACAGCCCATCTGTACCGTGTGATTAGCTTTGGCCAATCACAATTAATCACAACAAAAGACACTGAATGAACCAGACAGTCTATTGACTGGAATGGTACCAGCTGATTGGAGAAAAGCCAATGTAGCACCAATATTTAAAAAGGGCCCAAAAAACATCCCTGGGAATTACAGACCAGTTAGCCTAACATCAATAGTATGTAAACTCTTGGAGGGGATGATAAGGGACTATATACAAGATTTTAGTAATAAGAATGATATCATTAGCAGTAATCAGCATGGATTCATGAAGAATCGTTCTTGCCAAACCAATCTATTAACCTTCTATGAGGAGGTGAGTTGCCATCTAGATAAAGGAAGGCCCGTAGACGTGGTGTATCTGGATTTTGCAAAAGCATTTGACACAGTTCCCCATAAACGTTTAATGTACAAAATAAGGTGCGTTGGCATGGACCATAGGGTGAGTACATGGATTGAAAACTGGCTACAAGGGCGTGTTCAAAGGGTGGTGATAAATGGGGAGTACTCAGAATGGTCAGGGGTGGGTAGTGGGGTTCCCCAGGGTTCTGTGCTGGGACCAATCCTATTTAATTTGTTCATAAACGACCTGGAGGATGGGATAAACAGTTCAATCTCTGTATTTGCAGACGATACTAAGCTAAGCAGGGCAATAACTTCTCCGCAGGATGTGGAAATCTTGCAAAAAGACCTAAACAAATTAATGGGGTGGGCGACTACATGGCAAATGAGGTTCAATGTAGAAAAATGTAAAATAATGCATTTGGGTGGCAAAAATATGAATGCAATCTATACACTGGGGGGAGAACCTCTGGGGGAATCTAGGATGGAAAAGGACCTGGGGGTCCTAGTAGATGATAGGCTCAGCAATGGCATGCAATGCCAAGCTGCTGCTAATAAGGCAAACAGAATATTGGCATGCATTAAAAGGGGGATCAACTGCAGAGATAAAACGATAATTCTCCCGCTCTACAAGACTCTGGTCCGGCCGCACCTGGAGTATGCTGTCCAGTTCTGGGCACCAGTCCTCAGGAGGGACATACTGGAAATGGAGCAAGTACAAAGAAGGGCAACAAAGCTAATAAAGGGTCTGGAGGATCTTAGTTATGAGGAAAGGTTGCGAGCACTGAACTTATTCTCTCTGGAGAAGAGACGCTTGAGAGGGGATATGATTTCAATTTAAAATACTGTACTGGTGACCCCACAATAGGGATAAAACTTTTTCACAGAAGAGAGTTTAATAAGACTCGTGGCCACTCATTACAATTAGAAGAAAAGAGGTTTAACCTTAAACTACGTAGAGGGTTCTTTACTGTAAGAGCGGCAAGGATGTGGAATTCCCTTCCACAGGCAGTGGTCTCAGCGGGGAGCATTGATAACTTCAAGAAACTATTAGATAATCACCTGAATGACCGCAATATACAGGGATATGTAATGTAATACTGACACATAATCACACACATAGGTTGGACTTGATGGACTTGTGTCTTTTTTCAACCTCACCTACTATGTAACTATGTAACTATGTAACCAGTTTAATTCAGTAAAAATTATTGCAAATATAAATAATGTTCATACTGTGTAAAAAAAAAATCCTGCTCACTTCCCTTGAGTAGTACAATTATAACACTGTATTGCTCTGGTCACAGTGTGTTCGAAAAAAAAAACTTTAAAAAAAGAAAAAAATACAATAAAAGAATGAAAAAGCTGAACAAAACTATTTATGTATTTATTTATTTTACATACTGTCACCAATCAGTATCCCTGAATTTCTGAATTTCCGAATTTCCAAATATTCTGAAAAATTTGAAAATTTGAAAATTCGGAAATTTTGATATTTCCGAACTAACGAATTTGTCTAAATTTGTTAAAAAACAAATTTGGAACAAAACAAATTATCTACTAATTTACTGGACATGTGCACTGCCGAAAAATGTGTTTATTTTCATTTCATTCATTTTTTGTTTTTTCGGAAATTTGAAAAATTCATAAATTCGAAAATTCGTAAATTCGAAAAATTCGGAATTTGTAAATTCGTAAATTCAAAAATTAGGAAATATGCAAATTAGAAAATTTGTCAATTTGAAAATAATTCGGAATTAGCAAATTAGAAAATTTGACAATTAGGACATTCGGAAATTCGGTAATTCGAAAATCTGAAAATAAGAAGGAAAATTTGAAAATGAGAAAGAACGAAAATCCAAAAATCCAAAAATTTTAAATGCTAACTAACTAACTAATAATAACTAACTATTAATTTATAGCTATTGAAATTCCCTTTCAAATTTGGCTGTTAGTGAACGTAATGAATACATAATGAATACGAATTTATCTGAAGTTATGAATTATCTGAAATAAAGAATAGTAATATGTTTAGTATTATTATTATTATTATTATTTATTCTTATTAATTTGTTATGTTCCATTCATTTAGATACAGCATTCGTTATTATGTATAATTCGAAACTTCAGAAATACCAATACCTATAATTTAATAGTTAGAAATAGTTATTATTAGTTAGTTAATATTTCAAATTTTTGAATTTTCATTTTTTTGAATTTTCGGCTTTTCATTCTTATTTTTGAATTTCCGAATTTTTGAATTTCCAATTTTCAAATTTCCAATTTCCGAATTTCCGAATTTCCAATGTTCGAGTTTCCAAATTGTCGAATTTTCTGAGTTTCCGAATATTCGGAAAAATTCTGAAATTTGAAAATTTGGAAATTCGAATATTTCCGAAATAACAAATTTGTCTAAATTTGTTAAAAAATGAATTTGGAACTAAACAAACTGCATATGTCTAACTGTCACTTTCCACTGCTCTATTGACACTAGGGATGAGCTTCGTGTTCGAGTAGAACCCATGTTCGACTCGAACATCGTCTGTTTGACCATTCGCCGTATTGTGAACGATATGGGCCATTCACACCAAATTCGCGTGATGTGTCACGGCCCATAATTCACTGCAGCACCGCAGTGCATTGCTGGCTGATGATTGGCCAAGCATGCACTATGACCCGCATGCTTGGCCAATCACAGCGCCGTCTGTAGAGAGAGCTGTATTTGGCCAAAGCCAGGGTGGCTTTGGCCAATTATGGCTCAGGGGGTTTAGTACATGCCCCGCACTAACTAAGGTCGCCTGCATGGCGACCCTGTGTAGTGTGTTCCATTGTTGAGAGATAGAGACAGAGAGACAGTGTCATTTGATTTAAGTTAGATAGATTAGGCAGGACAGTCAGTCAGTTAGCTGCACTTACAGTGTATTGTGTATATATATATGCATCCCAGGTGTTGTGTATATATTTATATATATATATATATATATATATATATATATATATATATATACACTGTATTCAGTTTAGCTAGATCCGTTCCTGTTATTATCTTCCTACTGACAGGCAGGCTTGTGTTCTTACAGTATTTACAGCTACCTGAAGAAAATTGCTGGTGTTCTTCTGATCCTATAAGTACCACAGTCAGGCAGCTAGACTATTTACAGTTAGTGTAGTGCGTCCTCCTCACAGTGTTCAGTTAAAGCTACAAGTTAGTGTAGTGCGTCCTCCTCACAGTGTTCAGCTAAAGCTACAAGATAGTGTAGTGCGACCTCTGCACAGTGTTCAGCTAAAGCTACAAGTTAGTGTAGTGCGTCCTCCTCACAGTGTTCACCTAAAGCTACAAGTTAGTGTAATGCGTCCTCCTCACAGTGTTCAAGCTAAAGCTACAAGTTAGTGTAGTGCGACCTCTGCACAGTGTTCAGCTAAAGCTACAAGTTAGTGTAGTTAGTCCTCTGAACAGTGTTCAGCTAAAGCTAAAAGTTAGACCCCTTTCACACTGGGGCGGTTTGCAGGCGGTATTGCGCTAAAAATACCGCCTGCAAACCGCCCCTAAACAGCCTCCACTGTTTGTTCAGTGTGAAAGGCCAGTGTGAAGCGGTGCACTGGCAGGACGGTGAAAAAAGTCCTGCAAACCGCTTCTTTGGAGCGGTGAAGGAGCGGTGTATTCACCGCTCCTTCACCGCTCCTGCCCATTGAAATCAATGGGACGGCGCGGCTATAACGCGGTTAAAACCGCACCGCTAGCGGCCGAATACAGCTGCAAGAACGACGGTACAGCAGCGCTAAAAATACACCCCCACCGCCCCAGTGTGAAAGGGGCCTTAGTGTAGTGCGTCCTCCTCACAGTGTTCAGCTAAAGCTACAAGTTAGTGTAGTGCGTCCTCCTCACAGTGTTCAGCTAAAGCTACAAGTTAGTGTAGTGCGTCCTCCTCACAGTGTTCAGCTAAAGCTACAAGTTAGTGTAGTGCAACCTCTGCACAGTGTTCAGCTTAAGCTAAAAGTTAGTGTAGTGCGTTCTCTGAACAGTGTTCAGCTAAAGCTACAAGTTAGTGTAGTGCGTCCTTCTCACAGTGTTCAGTTAAAGCTACAAGTTAGTGTTGTGCATCCTCCTCACAGTGTTCAGCTAAAGCTACAAGTTAGTGTAGTGCGACCTCTGCACAGTGTTCAGCTAAAGCTACAGTTTGTGTAGTGTGTCCTCTGAAAAGTGTTCAGCTAAAGCTACAAGTTAGTGTAGTGCGTCCTCCTCACAGTGTTAAGCTAAAGCTACAAGTTAGTGTAGTGCGACCTCTGCACAGTGTTCAGCTAAAGCCACAGTTTGTGTAGTGCGTCCTCTGAAAAGTGTTCAGCTAAAGCTACAAGTTAGTGTAGTGCATCCTCCTCACAGTGTTCAGCGAAAGCTACAAGTTAGTGTAGTGCGACATCTGCACAGTGTTCAGCTAAAGCTACAGTTTGTGTAGTGCGTCCTCTGAAAAGTGTTCAGCTAAAGCTACAAGTTAGTGTAGTGAGTCCTCGGAACAGTGTTCAGCTAAAGCTACTGTACAAGTTAGTGTAGTGCACAGTGTTCAGCTAAAGCTACAAGTTAGTGTAGTGCGTCCTCCTCACAGTGTTCAGCTAAAGCTACTAGTTAGTGTAGTGCATCCTCCTCACAGTGATCAGCTAAAGCTCCAAGTTAGTGTAGTGCACAGTGTTCAGTTAAAGCTACAAGTTAGTGTAGTGCGTCCTCCTCACAGTGTTCAGCTAAAGCTACAAGTTAGTGTAGTGTAACCTCTGCACGGTGTTCAGCTAAAGCTACAAGTTAGTGTAGTGCATCCTCTAAACAGTGTTCAGCTAAAGCTACAAGTTAGTGTAGTGCGTCCTCCTCACAGTGTCCAGCTAAAGCTACAAGTTAGTGTAGTGCGACCTCTGCACAGTGTTCAGCTAAAGCTACAGTTAGTGTAGTGCGTCCTCTGAACAGTGTTCAGCTAAAGCTACAAGTTAGTGTAGTGCATCCTCCTCACAGTGTTCAGCTAAAGCTACAAGTTAGTGTAATGCGACCTTTGCACAGTGTTCAGCTAAAGCTACAACTTAGTGTAGTGCTTCACCCTCACAGTGTTCAGCTATAGCTACAAGTTAGTGTAGTGCGACCTCTGCACAGTGTTCAACTAAAGCTACAAATTAGTGTAGTGAGTCCTCTGAACAGTGTTCAGCTAAAGCTAAAAATTAGTGTAGTGCACAGTGTTCAGCTAAAGCTACAAGTTAGTGTAGTGCGTCCTCCTCACAGTGTTCAGCTAAAGCTACAAGTTAGTGTAGTGCGACCTCTGCACAGTGTTCAGCTAAAGCTACAATTTAGTGTAGTGCGTCCTCACAGTGTTCAGCTAAAGCTACAAGTTAGTGTAGTGCAACCTCTGCACGGTGTTCAGCTAAAGCTACAAGTTAGTGTAGTGCATCCTCTAAACAGTGTTCAGCTAAAGCTACAAGTTAGTGTAGTGCGTCCTCCTCACAGTGTACAGCTAAAGCTACAAGTTAGTGTAGTGTGACCTCTGCACAGTGTTCAGCTAAAGCTACAGTTAGTGTAGTGCGTCCTCTGAACAGTGTTCAGCTAAAGCTACAAGTTAGTGTAGTGCATCCTCCTCACAGTGTTCAGCTAAAGCTAAAAGTTAGTGTAATGCGACCTCTGCAGTGTTCAGCTAAAGCTACAATTTAGTGTAGTGCTTCCTCCTCACAGTGTTCAGCTAAAGTTACAAGTTAGTGTAGTGCGACCTCTGCACAGTGTTCAACTAAAGCTACAAATTAGTGTAGTGAGTCCTCTGAACAGTGTTCAGCTAAAGCTAAAAATTAGTGTAGTGCACAGTGTTCAGCTAAAGCTACAAGTTAGTGTAGTGCGTCCTCCTCACAGTGTTCAGCTAAAGCTACAAGTTAGAGTAGTGTGTCCTCCTCACAGTGATCAGCTAAAGCTCCAAGTTAGTGTAGTGCACAGCGTTCAGCTAAAGCTACAAGTTAGTGTAGTGCGTCCTCCTCACAGTGTTCAGCTAAAGCTACAAGTTAGTATAGTGTAACCTCTGCACGGTGTTCAGCTAAAGCTACAAGTTAGTGTAGTGCATCCTCTAAACAGTGTTCAGATAAAGCTACAAGTTAGTGTAGTGCGTCCTCCTCACAGTGTCCAGCTAAAGCTACAAGTTAGTGTAGTGCGTCCTCCTCACAGTGTCCAGCTAAAGCTACAAGTTAGTGTAGTGCGACCTCTGCACAGTGTTCAACTAAAGCTACAAGTTAGTGTAGTGCGTCCTCTGAACAGTGTTCAGCTAAAGCTACAAGTTAGTGTAGTGCATCCTCCTCACAGTGTTCAGCTAAAGCTAAAAGTTAGTGTAATGCGACCTCTGCAGTGTTCAGCTAAAGCTACAATTTAGTGTAGTGCTTCCTCCTCACAGTGTTCAGCTAAAGCTACAAGTTAGAGTAGTGTGACCTCTGCACAGTGTTCAACTAAAGCTACAAATTAGTGTAGTGAGTCCTCTGAACAGTGTTAAGCTAAAGCTAAAAATTAGTGTAGTGCACAGTGTTCAGCTAAAGCTACAAGTTAGTGTAGTGCTTCCTCCTCACAGTGTTCAGCTAAAGCTACAAGTTAGTGTAGTGCGACCTCTGCACAGTGTTCAACTAAAGCTACAAATTAGTGTAGTGAGTCCTCTGAACAGTGTTCAGCTAAAGCTAAAAATTAGTGTAGTGCACAGTGTTCAGCTAAAGCTACAAGTTAGTGTAGTGCGTCCTTCTCACAGTGTTCAGCTAAAGCTACAAGTTAGTGTAGTGCGACCTTTGCACAGTGTTCAGCTAAAGCTACAATTTAGTGTAGTGCGTCCTCACAGTGTTCAGCTAAAGCTACAAGTTAGTGTAGTGCAACCTCTGCACGGTGTTCAGCTAAAGCTACAAGTTAGTGTAGTGCATCCTCTAAACAGTGTTCAGCTAAAGCTACAAGTTAGTGTAGTGCGTCCTCCTCACAGTGTCCAGCTAAAGCTACAAGTTAGTGTAGTGTGACCTCTGCACAGTGTTCAGCTAAAGCTACAGTTAGTGTAGTGCGTCCTCTGAACAGTGTTCAGCTAAAGCTACAAGTTAGTGTAGTGCATCCTCCTCACAGTGTTCAGCTAAAGCTAAAAGTTAGTGTAATGCGACCTCTGCAGTGTTCAGCTAAAGCTACAATTTAGTGTAGTGCTTCCTCCTCACAGTGTTCAGCTAAAGCTACAAGTTAGTGTAGTGTGACCTCTGCACAGTGTTCAACTAAAGCTACAAATTAGTGTAGTGAGTCCTCTGAACAGTGTTCAGCTAAAGCTAAAAATTAGTGTAGTGCACAGTGTTCAGCTAAAGCTACAAGTTAGTGTAGTGCGTCCTCCTCACAGTGTTCAGCTAAAGCTACAAGTTAGTGTAGTGTGTCCTCCTCACAGTGATCAGCTAAAGCTCCAAGTTAGTGTAGTGCACAGCGTTCAGCTAAAGCTACAAGTTAGTGTAGTGCGTCCTCCTCACAGTGTTCAGCTAAAGCTACAAGTTAGTATAGTGTAACCTCTGCACGGTGTTCAGCTAAAGCTACAAGTTAGTGTAGTGCATCCTCTAAACAGTGTTCAGATAAAGCTACAAGTTTGTGTAGTGTGTCCTCTGAAAAGTGTTCAGCTAAAGCTACAAGTTAGTGTAGTGCGTCCTCCTCACAGTGTTAAGCTAAAGCTACAAGTTAGTGTAGTGCGACCTCTGCACAGTGTTCAGCTAAAGCCACAGTTTGTGTAGTGCGTCCTCTGAAAAGTGTTCAGCTAAAGCTACAAGTTAGTGTAGTGCATCCTCCTCACAGTGTTCAGCGAAAGCTACAAGTTAGTGTAGTGCGACATCTGCACAGTGTTCAGCTAAAGCTACAGTTTGTGTAGTGCGTCCTCTGAAAAGTGTTCAGCTAAAGCTACAAGTTAGTGTAGTGAGTCCTCGGAACAGTGTTCAGCTAAAGCTACTGTACAAGTTAGTGTAGTGCACAGTGTTCAGCTAAAGCTACAAGTTAGTGTAGTGCGTCCTCCTCACAGTGTTCAGCTAAAGCTACTAGTTAGTGTAGTGCATCCTCCTCACAGTGATCAGCTAAAGCTCCAAGTTAGTGTAGTGCACAGTGTTCAGTTAAAGCTACAAGTTAGTGTAGTGCGTCCTCCTCACAGTGTTCAGCTAAAGATACAAGTTAGTGTAGTGTAACCTCTGCACGGTGTTCAGCTAAAGCTACAAGTTAGTGTAGTGCATCCTCTAAACAGTGTTCAGCTAAAGCTACAAGTTAGTGTAGTGCGTCCTCCTCACAGTGTCCAGCTAAAGCTACAAGTTAGTGTAGTGCGACCTCTGCACAGTGTTCAGCTAAAGCTACAGTTAGTGTAGTGCGTCCTCTGAACAGTGTTCAGCTAAAGCTACAAGTTAGTGTAGTGCATCCTCCTCACAGTGTTCAGCTAAAGCTACAAGTTAGTGTAATGCGACCTTTGCACAGTGTTCAGCTAAAGCTACAACTTAGTGTAGTGCTTCACCCTCACAGTGTTCAGCTATAGCTACAAGTTAGTGTAGTGCGACCTCTGCACAGTGTTCAACTAAAGCTACAAATTAGTGTAGTGAGTCCTCTGAACAGTGTTCAGCTAAAGCTAAAAATTAGTGTAGTGCACAGTGTTCAGCTAAAGCTACAAGTTAGTGTAGTGCGTCCTCCTCACAGTGTTCAGCTAAAGCTACAAGTTAGTGTAGTGCGACCTCTGCACAGTGTTCAGCTAAAGCTACAATTTAGTGTAGTGCGTCCTCACAGTGTTCAGCTAAAGCTACAAGTTAGTGTAGTGCAACCTCTGCACGGTGTTCAGCTAAAGCTACAAGTTAGTGTAGTGCATCCTCTAAACAGTGTTCAGCTAAAGCTACAAGTTAGTGTAGTGCGTCCTCCTCACAGTGTCCAGCTAAAGCTACAAGTTAGTGTAGTGTGACCTCTGCACAGTGTTCAGCTAAAGCTACAGTTAGTGTAGTGCGTCCTCTGAACAGTGTTCAGCTAAAGCTACAAGTTAGTGTAGTGCATCCTCCTCACAGTGTTCAGCTAAAGCTAAAAGTTAGTGTAATGCGACCTCTGCAGTGTTCAGCTAAAGCTACAATTTAGTGTAGTGCTTCCTCCTCACAGTGTTCAGCTAAAGTTACAAGTTAGTGTAGTGCGACCTCTGCACAGTGTTCAACTAAAGCTACAAATTAGTGTAGTGAGTCCTCTGAACAGTGTTCAGCTAAAGCTAAAAATTAGTGTAGTGCACAGTGTTCAGCTAAAGCTACAAGTTAGTGTAGTGCGTCCTCCTCACAGTGTTCAGCTAAAGCTACAAGTTAGAGTAGTGTGTCCTCCTCACAGTGATCAGCTAAAGCTCCAAGTTAGTGTAGTGCACAGCGTTCAGCTAAAGCTACAAGTTAGTGTAGTGCGTCCTCCTCACAGTGTTCAGCTAAAGCTACAAGTTAGTATAGTGTAACCTCTGCACGGTGTTCAGCTAAAGCTACAAGTTAGTGTAGTGCATCCTCTAAACAGTGTTCAGATAAAGCTACAAGTTAGTGTAGTGCGTCCTCCTCACAGTGTCCAGCTAAAGCTACAAGTTAGTGTAGTGCGTCCTCCTCACAGTGTCCAGCTAAAGCTACAAGTTAGTGTAGTGCGACCTCTGCACAGTGTTCAACTAAAGCTACAAGTTAGTGTAGTGCGTCCTCTGAACAGTGTTCAGCTAAAGCTACAAGTTAGTGTAGTGCATCCTCCTCACAGTGTTCAGCTAAAGCTAAAAGTTAGTGTAATGCGACCTCTGCAGTGTTCAGCTAAAGCTACAATTTAGTGTAGTGCTTCCTCCTCACAGTGTTCAGCTAAAGCTACAAGTTAGAGTAGTGTGACCTCTGCACAGTGTTCAACTAAAGCTACAAATTAGTGTAGTGAGTCCTCTGAACAGTGTTAAGCTAAAGCTAAAAATTAGTGTAGTGCACAGTGTTCAGCTAAAGCTACAAGTTAGTGTAGTGCTTCCTCCTCACAGTGTTCAGCTAAAGCTACAAGTTAGTGTAGTGCGACCTCTGCACAGTGTTCAACTAAAGCTACAAATTAGTGTAGTGAGTCCTCTGAACAGTGTTCAGCTAAAGCTAAAAATTAGTGTAGTGCACAGTGTTCAGCTAAAGCTACAAGTTAATGTAGTGCGTCCTTCTCACAGTGTTCAGCTAAAGCTACAAGTTAGTGTAGTGCGACCTTTGCACAGTGTTCAGCTAAAGCTACAATTTAGTGTAGTGCGTCCTCACAGTGTTCAGCTAAAGCTACAAGTTAGTGTAGTGCAACCTCTGCACGGTGTTCAGCTAAAGCTACAAGTTAGTGTAGTGCATCCTCTAAACAGTGTTCAGCTAAAGCTACAAGTTAGTGTAGTGCGTCCTCCTCACAGTGTCCAGCTAAAGCTACAAGTTAGTGTAGTGTGACCTCTGCACAGTGTTCAGCTAAAGCTACAGTTAGTGTAGTGCGTCCTCTGAACAGTGTTCAGCTAAAGCTACAAGTTAGTGTAGTGCATCCTCCTCACAGTGTTCAGCTAAAGCTAAAAGTTAGTGTAATGCGACCTCTGCAGTGTTCAGCTAAAGCTACAATTTAGTGTAGTGCTTCCTCCTCACAGTGTTCAGCTAAAGCTACAAGTTAGTGTAGTGTGACCTCTGCACAGTGTTCAACTAAAGCTACAAATTAGTGTAGTGAGTCCTCTGAACAGTGTTCAGCTAAAGCTAAAAATTAGTGTAGTGCACAGTGTTCAGCTAAAGCTACAAGTTAGTGTAGTGCGTCCTCCTCACAGTGTTCAGCTAAAGCTACAAGTTAGTGTAGTGTGTCCTCCTCACAGTGATCAGCTAAAGCTCCAAGTTAGTGTAGTGCACAGCGTTCAGCTAAAGCTACAAGTTAGTGTAGTGCGTCCTCCTCACAGTGTTCAGCTAAAGCTACAAGTTAGTATAGTGTAACCTCTGCACGGTGTTCAGCTAAAGCTACAAGTTAGTGTAGTGCATCCTCTAAACAGTGTTCAGATAAAGCTACAAGTTAGTGTAGTGCGTCCTCCTCACAGTGTCCAGCTAAAGCTACAAGTTAGTGTAGTGCGACCTCTGCACAGTGTTCAACTAAAGCTACAAGTTAGTGTAGTGCGTCCTCTGAACAGTGTTCAGCTAAAGCTACAAGTTAGTGTAGTGCTTCCTCCTCACAGTGTTCAGCTAAAGCTACAAGTTAGTGTAGTGCGACCTCTGCACAGTGTTCAACTAAAGCTACAAATTAGTGTAGTGAGTCCTCTGAACAGTGTTCAGCTAAAGCTAAAAATTAGTGTAGTGCACAGTGTTCAGCTAAAGCTACAAGTTAGTGTCGTGCGTCCTCCTCACAGTGTTCAGCTAAAGCTACAAGTTAGTGTAGTGTGACCTCTGCACAGTGTTCAGCTAAAGCTACAATTTAGTGTAGTGCGACCTCTGCACAGTGTTCAGCTAAAGCTACAAGTTAGTGTAGTGCAACCTCTACACGGTGTTCAGCTAAAGCTACAAGTTAGTGTAGTGCATCCTCTAAACAGTGTTCAGCTAAAGCTACAAGTTAGTGTAGTGCGTCCTCCTCACAGTGTCCAGCTAAAGCTACAAGTTAGTGTAGTGTGACCTCTGCACAGTGTTCAGCTAAAGCTACAGTTAGTGTAGTGCGTACTCTGAACAGTGTTCAGCTAAAGCTACAAGTTAGTGTAGTGCATCCTCCTCACAGTGTTCAGCTAAAGCTACAAGTTAGTGTAATGCGACCTCTGCACAGTGTTCAGCTAAAGCTACAATTTAGTGTAGTGCTTCCTCCTCACAGTGTTCAGCTAAAGCTACAAGTTAGTGTAGTGCGACCTCTGCACAGTGTTCAACTAAAGCTACAAATTAGTGTAGTGAGTCCTCTGAACAGTGTTCAGCTAAAGCTAAAAATTAGTGTAGTGCACAGTGTTCAGCTAAAGCTACAAGTTAGTGTAGTGCGACCTCCTCACAGTGTTCAGCTAAAGCTACAAGTTAGTGTAGTGTGCCCTCCTCACAGTGATCAGCTAAAGCTCCAAGTTAGTGTAGTGCACAGCGTTCAGCTAAAGCTACAAGTTAGTGTAGTGCGTCCTCCTCACAGTGTTCAGCTAAAGTTACAAGTTAGTGTAATGCGACCTCTGCACAGTGTTCAACTAAAGCTACAAATTAGTGTAGTGAGTCCTCTGAACAGTGTTCAGCTAAAGCTAAAAATTAGTGTAGTGCACAGTGTTCAGCTAAAGCTACAAGTTAGTGTAGTGCGTCCTCCTCACAGTGTTCAGCTAAAGCTACAAGTTAGTGTAGTGCGTCCACCTCACAGTGATCAGCTAAAGCTCCAAGTTAGTGTAGTGCACAGCGTTCAGCTAAAGCTACAAGTTAGTGTAGTGCGTCCTCCCCACAGTGTTCAGCTAAAGCTACAAGTTAGTGTAGTGCGACCTCTGCACAGTGTTCAGCTATACTACCTACAGAAGGTTGGTGGTGTTTTCCTGATCCTATCACTACTGCAGGCAGCTACATTATTTACACGTTAGTGTAGTGCAACCTCTGCACAGTGTTCAGCTAAAGCTACAAGTTAGTGTAGTGCGTCCTCCTCACAGTGTTCAGATAAAGCTACAAGTTAGTGTAGTGCGACCTCTGCACTGCACTGACCTACTGACAGGCAGGCTTGTGTTGTTACAGTATTTACAGATATCTGAAGAAAATTGCTGGTGTTCTTCTGATCCTATTAGTACCACAGTCAGGCAGCTAGACTATTTACAGTTAGTGTAGTGCATCCTCCTCACAGTGTTCAGCTAAAGCTACAAGTTAGTGTAATGTGTCCTCCTCACAGTGTTCAGCTAAAGCTACAAGTTAGTGTAGTGCGACCTCTGCACAGTGTTCAGCTAAAGCTACAAGTTAGTGTAGTTAGTCCTCTGAACAGTGTTCAGCTAAAGCTACAAGTTAGTGTAGTGCACAGTCTTCAGCTAAAGATACAAGTTATGGGGCGTACACACGGTCGGACTTTTCAGCTACAAAAGTCCGACAGCCTGTCCGACAGACTTTCGACGGACTTTCGACGGACTTGCGGCGGACTTTCTAACGACGGACTTGCCTACATACGATCACACAAAAGTCCGACGGTTTCATACGTGATGACGTACACCGGACTAAAATAAGGAAGTTGATAGCCAGTAGCCAATAGCTGCCCTAGCGTGGGTTTTTGTCCGTCGGACTAGCACACAGTCGAGCGGATTTTTCGACCGGACTTGAGTCCGTTGGAAAGATTTGAAGCATGTTTCAAATCTAAAGTCCGTCAGATTTTCGACTGAAAAAGTCCGCTGCAGGTCCGATGAAGCCCACACACGGTCGAATTGTCCGCCGGATTTGGTCCGTCGGACTTTTGTAGCTGAAAAGTCTGACCGTGTGTACGCCCCATTAGTGTAGTGTGTCCTCCTCACAGTGTTCAGCTAAAGCTTCAAGTTAGTGTAGTGCGTCCTTCTCACAGTGTTCAGCTAAAGCTACAAGTTAGTGTAGTGCATCCTCCTCACAGTGTTCAGCAAAAGCTACAAGTTAGTGTAGTGCATCCTCTGAACAGTGTTCAGCTAAAGCTATAAGTTAGTGTAGTGCGTCCTCCTCACAGTTTTCAGCTAAAGCTAAAAGTTAGTGTAGTGCGACCTCTGCACAATGTTCAGCTAAAGCTACAGTTTGTGTATTGTGTCCTCTGAAAAGTGTTCAGCTAAAGCTACAAGTTAGTGTAGTGCATCCTCCTCACAGTGTTCAGCTAAAGCTACTAATTAGTGTAATTCGACCTCTGCACAGTGTTCAGCTAAAGCTACAAGTTAGTGTAGTGCGTCCTTTGAACAGTGTTCAGCTAAAGCTACAAGTTGGTGTAGTGCGTCCTCCTCACAGTGTTCAGCTAAAGCTACAAGTTAGTGTAGTGCGACCTCTGCACAGTGTTCAGCTAAAGCTACAAGTTAGTGTAGTGAGTCCTCTGAACAGTGTTCAGCTAAAGCTGCAAGTAAGTGTAGTGCGTCCTCCTCACAGTGATCAGCTAAAGCTCCAAGTTAGTGTAGTGCACAGTGTTCAGCTAAAGCTACAAGTTAGTGTAGTGCGACCTCTGCACAGTGTTCAGCTAAAGCTACAAGTTAGTGTAGTGAGTCCTCTGAACAGTGTTCAGCTAAAGCTACAAGTAAGTGTAGTGCGTCCTCCTCACAGTGATCAGCTAAAGCTCCAAGTTAGTGTAGTGCACAGTGTTCAGCTAAAGCTACAAGTTAGTGTAGTGTGACCTCTGCACAGTGTTCAGCTAAAGCTACCTGCAGAAGGTTGGTGGTGTTTTCCTGATCCTATCACTACCACAGGCAGCTACATTATTTACACGTTAGTGTAGTGCAACCTCTGCACAGTGTTCAGCTAAAGCTACAAGTTGGTGAAGTGCATGCTCTGAACAGTGTTCAGCTAAATCTACAAGTTAGTGTAGTGCACAGTGTTCAGCTAAAGCTACAAGTTAGTGTAGTGCGTCCTCCTCACAGTGTTCAGATAAAGCTACTAGTTAGTGTAGTGCGACCTCTGCACTGCACTGACCTTCTGACAGGCAGGCTTGTGTTGTTACAGTATTTACAGCTACCTGAAGAAAATTGCTGGTGTTCTTCTGATCCTATTAGTACCACAGTCAGACAGCTAGACTATTTACAGTTAGTGTAGTGCATCCTCCTCACAGTGTTCAGCTAAAGCTACAAGTTAGTGTAATGCGTCCTCCTCACAGTGTTCAGCTAAAGCTACAAGTTAGTGTAGTGCGACCTCTGCACAGTGTTCAGCTAAAGCTAAAAGTTAGTGTAGTTAGTCCTCTGAACAGTGTTCAGCTAAAGCTACAAGTTAGTGTAGTGCACAGTCTTCAGCTAAAGCTACAAGTTAGTGTAGTGTGTCCTCCTCACAGTGTTCAGCTAAAGCTTTAAGTTAGTGTAGTGCATCCTCTTCACAGTGTTCATCTAAAGCTAGAAGTTAGTGTAGTGCGTCCTCCTCACAGTGTTCAGCTAAAGCTACAAGTTAGTGTAGTGCGTCCTCTGAACAGTGTTCAGCTACAGCTATAAGTTAGTGTAGTGTATCCTCCTCACAGTGTTCAGCTAAAGCTACAAGTTAGTGTAGTGTAACCTCTGCACAGTGTTCAGCTAAAACTACAAGTTAGTGTAGTGCGTCCTCTGAACAGTGTTCAGCTAAAGCTACAAGTTAGTGTAGTGCCTCCTCCTCGCAGTGTTCAGCTAAAGCTACAAGTCAGTGTAGTGCAACCTCTGCACAGTGTTCAGCTAAAGCTACAAGTTAGTGTAGTGAGTCCTCTGATCAGTGTTCAGCTAAAGCTACAAGTTAGTGTAGTGCACAGTGTTCAGCTAAAGCTACAAGTTAGTGTAGTGCATCCTCCTCACAGTGTTCAGCTAAAGCTACAAGTTAGTGTAGTGCGACCTCTGCACAGTGTTTAGCTAAAGCTTCAAGTTAGTGTAGTGCGACCTATGCACAGTGTTCAGCTAAAGCTACCCGTAGAAGGTTGGTGGTGTTTTCCTGATCCTATCACTAGCGCAGGAAGCCACATTATTTACACGTTAGTGTAGTGCGACCTCTGCACAGTGTTCAGCTAAAGCTACAAGTTAGTGTAGTGCGTCCTCTGAACAGTGTTCAGCTAAAGCTACAAGTTAGTGTAGTGCACAGTGTTCAGCTAAAGCTACAAGTTAGTGTAGTGCGTCCTCTGAACAGTGTTCAGCTAAAGCAACAAGTTAGTGTAGTGCGACCTCGGCACAGTGTTCAGCTAAAGCTACAATTTAGTGTAGTGCGTCCTCCTCAGTGTTCAGCTAAAGCTACAAGTTAGTGTAGTGCGACCTCTGCATAGTGTTCAGCTAAAGCTACCTGTAGAAAGTTGGTGGTGTTTTCCTGATCCTATCACTACCGCAGGCAGCTACATTATTTACACGTTAGTGTAGTGTGACCTCTGCACAGTGTTCAGCTAAATCTACAAGTTAGCATAGTGCGTATTCTGAACAGTGTTCAGCTAAAGCTCCAAGTTAGTGTAGTGCACAGTGTTCAGCTAAAGCTACAAGTTAGTGTAGTGCGTCCTCTGAACAGTGTTCAGCTAAAGCTACAAGTTAGTTAGTGTAGTGTGTCCTCCGCACAGTGTACAGCTAAAGCTACAAGTTAGTGTAGTGTGACCTCTGCACAGTGTTCAGCTAAAGCTATCTGTAGAAGGTTGGTGGTGTTTTCCTGATCCTATCACTACCGCAGGCAGCTACATTATTTTAACGTTAGTATAGTGCGTCCTCTGCACAGTGTTCAGCTAAAGCTATTTGTAGAAGGTTGGTGGTGTTTTCCTGATCCTATCACTACCGCAGGCAGCTACATTATTTACACGTTAGTCTAGTGCGACCCCTGCACAGTGTTCAGCTAAAGCTACCTGTAGAAGGTTGGTGGTGTTTTCCTGATCCTATCACTTCCGCAGGCAGCTACATTATTTACACGTTAGTCTAGTGCGACCTCTGCACAGTGTAAGCTAAAGCTAAAGCTGCACTGCACAGCTAACGCTTCCTGTAGAAGGTTGGTGGTGTTTTCCTGATCCTATCACTACCGCAGTCAGCTACTTTATTTTAACGTTGGTGTAGTGCGTTCTCTGCACAGTGTTCAGTTAAAGCTACAAGTTAGTGTAGTGCGACCTCTGCACAGTGTTTATCTAAAGCTACCTTTAGAAGATTGGTGGTGTTCTCATACTACAGGCAGGCAGTTGATTTTGCTAGCTGCAGTATCCCAACTTAGTGCAGCTACATATCACTGCAGGCCATTAGCATGTCTGGAAGGCCATCAAGGAGAGACAGACAGTCACAAGCCAATAAAAGAGGGCAAGCAGGCTCTGTGTCTAGAGGCAACAGTGCTGGTCGTGGAGATGGTGCATCCTCATCAGCACGTGGTCGTGGGACATGCTTGGCCTTTTTTTTGGCAGCTGGCCGTTTTGAACCGCAACATGCGGAAGACTTGGTCGAGGATGACCAAGCCGTCCTCATCCTCTCTCACCCATGCTCAGGGTACTTTGTCTGGCAAAGCAGCTGCCAATGCGGCCTCTTCCCTCGGCTCAATGGCATCAGTGACTCCTTCCCTAGCCCCACCATGTCCTCCTGAGGAGTCCCTGGAACTGTTTGACCACAGTGTTGGGTGCATGCTCCAGGATGCCCAGCATTTAGAAGGCTCTGATGATGATACTGAGCTAGATGAAGGCAGTAACGTGAGCACAGACAGAGGGGGTGCCCAAGAAGGACAGCAATCTGGCAGTCATGCTCCCCCTGCTGCAGCATACTGCCAGGTTTGCTTCAGTGATGAGGAGGGAGGGGATGATGAGGTCACTGACTCAACGAGGGTGCCTGTTAGGAGACAGGAAGAGGAGGAGAAGGCCCATCACCAACGAGGCAGGATGCCCTCCAGGGGCCAGCCTAAGGGCAGCACACTGACTACATCATACCGCAAAGCTCTGAGTGTGCAGGGCACTGCTGTCTCTGCGTGTTATTCCAAAAGTTCTTTGGTGTGGGCCTTTTTTGAGAAGAGTGCATCAGATCGCAGCGCTGCTATTTGCAACATGTCTTAAGCGTATCTCGTGTGGCCAAAACATCTCCCGCTTGGGCACCACATGCTTGACCAGACATATGTTGACCTACCATGCAATTCGTTGGCAAGCGTATCTTAAAGACTCACACCAAAGAACAAAGAGGACCTCTCCTTGCTCATCAGCTGAGATCTCCAAGCCCACTATACCTTCAGTCTTCTCTGAGACCTGCACTGAGAGGAATGAAGGTGTAGAATTAGGTGTGTCACAGCCAAGTACTTGTGGGCAATCCGATTGTACCAGGCAAATTTCCCTGCCCCAGCTGCTGCACCGCCGAAAGAAGTTCGCTCCCAGCCATCCACATGCCCAGCAGTTGAATGCTAGCTTGGCAAAATTGCTAGCACTTCAACTGCTACCTTTTCAGTTTGTAGACTCTGCCCCCTTTCGTGAGTTTGTGGAAAGTGCGGTTCATCAGTGGCAGGTACCCAAACGCCACTTTTTCTCACGGAAGGCGATTCCTTCTCTCTACCGGCATTTGAAAGGCAATGTCCATGCCTCGCTGGACAGGGCGGTCAGCGGTAAGGTGCATATTACCGCTGACTCATGGTCCAGCAGTCATGGACAGGGATGTTACCTAAGTTTCATGGCGCATTGGGTGACTCTGCTGGCAGCTGGGAAAGATGCAGGACAAGGTGCAGTAGTGTTGGAGGTTGTTCTGCCACCACGCCTCCAAAATGCCACTACTAATGATTCTGACACACCTCTCTCCTCCACCCCCTCCTCTTCTTCTTCCTCCATGGCCTCTTCCTGTGCTTTGTCCTCGGAATCAGCGGTGCTCTGTAGGCGTTCAAGGGGCTATGCAAGTATGCAGGCCAAAAGATGCCATGCGGTGCATGTGCTTGGGGGACAGGAGCCACACTGGGGCAGAGGTTCTGTCAGCTCTGCAGGGGCAGGTTCAGAGGTGGTTGATGTCACGCCAACTTAAGGCAGGAATGGTGGTTTGCGACAATGGCACCAACCTCCTCTCCACCCTCCGACAGGGACAAATGACCCATGTGCCCTGTTTGGCTCATGTCCTTAACTTGGTGGTGCAGCAGTTCTTGGGCAGGTACCCAGGCTTACAGAATGTCCTGAGGCAGCCCAGGAAAGTCTGTGTGCATTTCCGCCGGTCATTTAACCTGGCAGACCTCCAAAAGGAATTTAACATGCCCAAGAACCGCCTAATCTGTGACATGCCCACCAGGTGGAACTCAACGGAGGCCATGCTGCAGCAGCTGCACACGCAGCAGAGGGCCATCAATGAGTACATGTGCGACTATGGCACCAGGACATGGTCAGAGGAGCTTGTTTTTTTTTCCCCAACGCCAGTGGGCCATGATCAGGGATGCATGCACTTTCCTGTCACCATTTAAGGAGGCCACGAGGATGGTGAGCAGTGACAGTGCATGCATCAGTGACACTATAACCCTTGTCCACCTGTTGGAGCACACGCTGCGTGGAATAATGGACAGGGCACTTGAGGCAGAACAGAGGCAGGAAAAGGAGGACTTCCTTAGCTCTCAAGGCCCCCTTTATCCAGACAGTGTTCCTGCGTGCCCGCCGATCACACAGGTAGAGGACGGGGAGGAGGAGGATTGTGTCAGTATGGAGGTGGAGCCTGGCACTCAGCATCAGCAGCAGTCTTTAAGGGATCATTTACAGTCCCAAGAAACACATGGACTTTTACATGGCTGGGAGGAGGTGGCTGTGGATCATGTCATCCTTAGTGACCCAGAGGACTCCGGACCGAATGCCTTAGCAAACCTACGCTGCATGATCCTGCAAAGCCTGCGGAAGGATCCTCGTATTCGTGGTATCAAGGAGAAGGAACAATACTGGCTGGCAACCCTCCTTGATCCACGTTACAAGGGTAAGGTTGCGGACCTTACCTTGCCGTCGCAGAGGGAGCAGAGGATGAAACATCCTCGGGAGGCCTTGCAGAAAGGTCTGTGCAACGCATTCCCCGAGACTGGGAGGTTACAAACTCCTGTTTCTGGACAACGTGTTGTTGAGGCTTTGGTCAGTCAAAGAAGGAGTGGTAGAGAAGGTGGCCGTCTGACCGATGCGCTCAGACAATGTTTTAGTCCGCAGCCCCAAGGTATGATCGGTTCCAGCAACCATCGCCAGCGTCTGTTTTACATGGTGCAGGAATACCTAGGGGCCAGATCTGACTTGGACACCTTTCCCACGAAAAATCTTCTGGGTTACTGGGTCTTGAGGATGGATCACTGGCCAGAGCTTGCACAGTATGCAATTGAGCTACTGGCCTGTCCTGCATCCAGCGTTCTTTCGGAACGCACATTCATTGCTGCTGGAGGCTTTGTAACTGATCACAGGGTGGGTCTGTCCACCGACTTGGTCGATCGACTGACCTTCATGAAAATGAATCAGTCTTGGATCACCACCAGCTACCAAGAACCTGATGCTGATGTAACCGAATACATTTTTTTGAAATGTCAGATCCCTTCAAAGACTGCCTATGCTGATGTTGAGTGACTATCCTGTTATACTGAGTAATTATCCTCTTCCTCCTCAATTATCATGATGATGGCTTGTAAGAACATTTTTGGTTCTGGGCGCCGCCAGTCCAGCCACTAGTGCCTAAGGCCCAATTTTTCAGCCCCTGTTTAACAGGGGCATGTAATTACAATTTTTCATGCAATTCTTTGCAGCAGGGCTAGTTCCTGCACTCTAACTAGAGTATATGTGAGGGGTTGCAGTGTTGTGGCACCAGCACCAGTGCCTAAGGCCCAATTTTTCAGCCTCTGTTTAACAGGGGCGTGTAATTACAATTTTTGATGCAATTCTTTGCAGCAGGGCTAGTTCCTGCGCTCCAACTAGAGTATCTGTGAGGGGTTGCAGTGTTGTGACACCAGTGCCTAAGGCCCAATTTTTCAGCCCCTGTTTAACAGGGGCGTGTAATTACAATTTTAATGCAATTCTTTGCAGCAGGGCTCGTTCCTGCGCTCCAACTAGAGCATCTGTGAGGGGTTCCAGTGTTGTGGCACCAGCACCAGTGCCTAAGGCCCAATTTTTCTGCCCCAGGGGCATGTAATTACAATTCTTGATCTAATATTTCACAGCAGGGCCCGTTTCTGCGCCCACCAAGAGTATCTGTGAGGACTTACAGTGTTGTGGCACCAGCACCACCACCACCACCAAAGGCCCAATTTTTCTGCCCCTGTTCAACAGGGGCATGTAATTACAATTCTTGATCTAATATTTCACAGCAGGGCCCATTTCTGCGCCCACCAAGAGTATCTGTGAGGACTTACAGTGTTGTGGCACCAGCACCACCACCACCAAAGGCCCAATTTCTCTGCCCCTGTTTAACAGGGGCATGTAATTACAATACTTGATCTAATATTTCACAGCAGGGCCCTGTGAGGGCTTACAGTGTTGTGGCCACAACAACACCTAAGGCCCAAATTTCTTCTGAGTATATAGGGCAGGCCCCTACTTTCAAACATCCAACTTACAAACGACTCCTACTTGCAAACGGAAGGAGACAACAGGAAGTGAGATGAAATATACCCCATAGGAACAGAATTTCTCTCCTGTAAGAGTTAATATGGGAAAAACTTTTCTCCTTTCCACTGATGCTTTGTCACCAATCCTTGTATCGCAAAAAAACCCAAATTTTCAAAAAACATTTGTCATTGGGACTAAAAGTGAGGTGAAATCTTCTGAAGAGGAACACAGACAGCAAAACAAATGTCACAGGGGTGATAACCCTTCCCTATGTTTTCCAAAAAGCTTAAAATAGATTTTTTGGCTGGAGCTAAACACATTAAAATGTACCAGTTCAGAATTACAATCAGATTCTACTTAACAACAAACCTACAGTCCCTGTCTTGTTTGCACCGCCTGTATACTGCTGTTCAGAGTATATAGGGCCTGGTGGCCCCACACCTTTCCTTTTTTAATTTGGGTGCGGGGTTCTCCTTAATATCCATACTAGACCCAAAGGGCCTGGTAATGGACTAGTGGGTACCCATGCCGTTTGTCTCACTGATTTTTATCCATATTGCTAGGACCCGACATTACATTAAAGACGCAAGCAGTTTTAAATGACTTTTTTTCCTTTAAAAATGACATTTTGTGCAGGGACTGTTCTAAGCACGGAAAACACGCACCACTTTACAGGCATACTATAGACATCCCCCAGGTACAATATTTAAAGGAATATTTCACTTTTTTTTTTTTACTTTAAGCATCATTAAAATCACTGCTCCCGAAAAAACGGACGTTTTTAAAACTTTTTTTTGCATTGATACATGTCCCCTGGGGCAGGACCCGGGTCCCCAAACCCTTTTTAGGACAATACCATGCAAATTAGCCTTTAAAATTAGCACTTTTGATTTGACGTCAATGGGGTTCTAACGTTCGTGCAAATTTTCGGTCCGTTCGCAGGTTCTGGTGCGAACCGAACCGGGGGGTGTTCAGCTCATCCCTAATTGACACCATCCACTGCTCCCCCCCAAAGCATTGTAAAAAAAATAGAAAAAGTGGAAACAAATAATAAAAAAATGTAAGCAATATAAAAAAATAAAATAACATTCACAGGTCCTAATATGACAAGTTTTCAGGTGCGGGTAAGTACCTCTGAATTCACACTGTTTCTATTTGGGGCCTTACATGTGCATTCCCACGCCTGTAAAATTAGGACCTGTGGCTGTGTTCATACAGTTGCTGTGTCCCCCTAGCTGTCTGCATACAGCTCTACCCACATCACAGCAGGCCACAGCACCCATGTGAATGAGCCTCAAGACCTCATTTGCATACAGAGATTTATTTATTACTCAATACTGTTTTATCCTTAACCACTTCAATACTGGGCAATTTCCCCCTTCCTGCCCAGGCCAATTTTCAGCGCTGTTGCACTTTGAATGACAATTGCGCAATCATGCTACACTGTACCCAAACAAAATTTTTATAATTTTGTTCCCACAAATAGAGTTTTCTTTTGGTGGTATTTGATCACCTGTGGGATTTTTATTTTCCGCTAAACAAATAAAAAAAGACCAACATTTTTTTTTGCTTCTGTTCCAAAACCTTGTAAATAAGTACAGCTTCTCCATTTACTGACGGGCACTGATGGGGCTGCACTGACGGGCACTGATAAGGCGGCACTAATGAGGTGGCAGTGATGAGGTGGCACTGATGGGCACTGATGATGGGCACTGATGGGCACTGATAGACAGCACTGATGGGCACTGATAGGTGGCACTAATATGCAGCACTGATGGGCACACATAGGTGGCACTGATGGGCACACATAGGTGGCACTGATGGGCACTGAAAGGTGGCACTGATGGGTACTGATAGGCGGCACTGATCAGCACTGTTAGGTGGCACTGATGGACACTGATGGGTGGCACTGAGGTACACTGATGGATGGTACTGATGGGCATCACTGATTGGCAGGCATTAGGGATTGGCACTGATTGGTATCAATTATGGGCATTGATTGTCATCCCTTTTGGCCATGGGTGGCATACCTGGTGGTCACAAGTGGTGGGCATCCCTGGTGGTCCTTGTGGCATCCCTGGTGGTCCAGTGTGGGCATCCTCGGGTAGGGCTGCACTGATAATCAGCACAGACCCCCCCTGTCAGAGGAGCAGCCGATCGGCACTGTCAGACGGTGATCAGCCGTGATTGGACACGGCTGATCACGTGGTAAAGAGTCTCTGTCAGAGGCTCTTTACCTGGATCAGAGTTTCGGCGAATCAGACTGCCAAGCCACACCACCGATCGCCGCAATGAGGTGTCCCCCCTGCGCGCATGCACCAGCTAGATATCCTGATCACCTCGTATGACATACGATCAGGATGATCATCCACTGCTCCCCCCCAAAGCATTGTAAAAAAAAATAGAAAAAGTGAAAACAAATAATAAAAAAATGTAAGAAATATAAAAAAATAAAATAACATTCACAGGTCCTAATATGACAAGTTTCAGGTGCGGGTAAGTGCCTCTGAATTCACACTGTTTCTATTTGGGGCCTTACATGTGCATTCCCACGCCTGTAAAATTAGGACCTGTGGCTGTGTTCATACAGTTGCTGTGTCCCCCTAGCTGTCTGCATACAGCTCTACCCACATCACAGCAGGCCACAGCACCCATGTGAATGAGCCTCAAGACCTCATTTGCATACAGAGATTTATTTATTACTCAATACTGTTTTATCCTTAACCACTTCAATACTGGGCAATTTCCCCCTTCCTGCCCAGGCCAATTTTCAGCGCTGTCGCACTTTGAATGACAATTGCGCAATCATGCTACACTGTACCCAAACAAAATTTTTATAATTTTGTTCCCACAAATAGAGTTTTCTTTTGGTGGTATTTGATCACCTGTGGGATTTTTATTTTCCGCTAAACAAATAAAAAAAGACCAAAATTTTTTTTTGCTTCTGTTCCAAAACCTTGTAAATAAGTACAGATTCTCCATTTACTGACAGGCACTGATGGGGCTGCACTGACGGGCACTGATAAGGCGGCACTAATGAGGTGGCAGTGATGAGGTGGCACTGATGGGCACTGATGATGGGCACTGATGGGCACTGATAGACAGCACTGATGGGCACTGATAGGTGGCACTAATATGCAGCACTGATGGGCACACATAGGTGGCACTGATGGGCACACATAGGTGGCACTGATGGGCACTGAAAGGTGGCACTGATGGGCACTGAAAGCGGCACTGATGGGTACTGATAGGCGGCACTGATCAGCACTGTTAGGTGGCACTGATGGACACTGATGGGTGGCACTGAGGTACACTGATGGATGGTACTGATGGGCATCACTGATTGGCAGGCATTAGGGATTGGCACTGATTGGCATCAATTATGGGCATTGATTGTCATCCCTTGTGGCCATGGGTGGCATACCTGGTGGTCACAAGTGGTGGGCATCCCTGGTGGTCCTTGTGGCATCCCTGGAGTTTCGGCGAATCAGACTGCCAAGCCGCACCACCGATCGCCGCAATGAGGTGTCCCCCCTGCTCACATGCACCAGCTAGATATCCTGATCACCTCGTATGACATACGATCAGGATAACAGAACCACTTTGACGCCGTCATTTTGGTTCTTTTGGCTATATGGCGGGCGGCAAGTGATTAAAGAGTTAGCATGAATTTTGTAAGTTGTGTTGTGTTTGTGTCCACTAATAATGATTTTATTGTATTTTTATAAATTAGAAAATTCGGAAATTTGAAAATCCGGAAATAAGAAAGGGAAATTTGAAAATTAGAAAGAGCGAAAACCCAAAAATCCAAAAATTCGAAATGATAACTAACTAACTAATAATAACTATTAAATTATAGGTATTGGAATTTCCTTTCAAATTTGCTGTTAGTGAACATAATGAATATGAATTTATCTGAAGTTACGAATTATCCAAAATAAAGAATAATACATTTTTATTATTATTATTATTTATTATTATTCATTTGTTACGTTACATTCATTTAGATACGGCATTCGTTATTATGTATAATTCATAACTTTGGGTAAATTTCTATTCATTATGTTCATTAACAGCCAAATTTGAAGAGAAATACCAATACCTATAATTTAATAGTTAGTAATAGTTATGTTATTATTAGTTAGTTATTATTGCGGGTAAGTGCCCCTGAATTCACACTGTTTGTATTTGGGGCCATACATGTGCATCCAAACGCATGTCAAATTAGGACCTGTGGCTGTGTTCATACAGTTGCTGCCCTCCCCCCCCAGCTGTCTGCATACAGCTCTAACCACATCACAGCTGGCCACAGCACCCATGTGAATGAGCCCCAATACCTCATTTACATACAGAGCTTTATTTATTACTCAACACTGTTTTATCTTTAAAGATTTAGGAGGAATTTTGTAATTTGTGTTGTGTTTGTGTCCACTAATAATGATTTTATTGTATTTTTTTGTGAAAAGGAAATGATAACACAGGAAATAGTCAAAAAACGCACACAAAAAAATGCAATATGAGTTTAAAAATGTGCATAAAATTGCAGGTAAATATAAATGCTTTCAAATGAGTTTTTACCTGCATTTTATATCCTCACAAGTGTGAACCAACCCTTACATACAGGCAACAAATGGATGTTTAGACTCCATTTCACAGTTGTCTACAGAGCTCAGTAGTAAAGCTGAAAGTTACACACAGAGAGTCAGAAAGGAAACATCTTCTGCTGTTTTGCTCTTTAGAATACTCATAATGATTTTGGAAGCTGTAGTTATGTTTTAAATTGCCAAAGCTTTTTTGGATGAAATAGGAAAGGGTTAAAACAAATATCAAGTTATAATTTGCTGTCTGTGACCTTTTGAGGTGAATTCCTTGGAGATGCAAAAGGAAATTTTAAAATATTTCACCAAAAAAATGCCAAATGTATAAACAAATGCACAACACTTTTTCACAAGTCCTTTATTTTTTTTAAAAATGCCCCTGATGTAGATGCAGGGGCGACCTGTCCATTAAGGGCGCACGGACGCCGCCTCCTCTCTTCAGCCACCACCCTCTATGACTAATGGATAGATTCATGCATTGCATGAATATATCCATGGCCGCCGCTGCCACCCCTATTCAGGCATCCAGCCCCTTTTAGGGGCAGGGGTGTTTTTTGAAGCACCAGATTAAAGCCATACACTCTAATGCCCTGTACACACAACCGGTTTTGCCGTCGGAAAAAACTCTGAAGGTTTTTCCGACGGAATTCCGACGGAATTCTGCTCAAGCTGTGTTGCATACACACGGTCACACCAAATTCCGACTGTCCAGAATGCGGTGACATACAACACGTACGGGGTCTCGTTTTTGCTTCAGAGCATGTGTCATTTTTGGTACGTCGGAACAGCATACAGACGAGCGGTTTTCCTGATATGAATTTGTTCTGTTGGAAAAATATAGAACATGTTCTTCTTCTAAGTCCATCTGAATTTTGGACGTAAAAAGTCTGATGAGGCATACACAAGGTCATAATATATGATGAAAAGCTCCCATCTGACTTTTTCTGTCGGAAATTCCGATCGTGTGTACGGGGCATAATAAGCTTCAAAAAATGTGTACTTGGAGCGCAGAGCTTTACGCTTGCAGTCCATCCAGATGTGTTAGAAAAGCAAATTAATATTTGCTTTTCTAACACTGAACCTCCTCTCCGCCAATTAGGTAGCATGGATCTAATGCCCATTACCGGATTGGCTGAAGGCACAGGCGCTCTGATTGGATGCCTAGCAGAATGAAAAACAGAGAACGGGGAATTGTGGAGGACACAGGAGCCGTCCTACAGCTTGCTGCCATCACCCGCTGCCTGACCCACCACTAAAATGGGGTAAGTGTCGGGCAGACATCGGGCAGGCAGGGGTCGCAGTGGCAGCATATGATGGGCACAAGTGCCGTCATTTGATGGGCACAAGTGGCGAAATTTGATGGGCACAAGTGGTGGCATTTGATGGGCACAAGTGGCAGCATATGATGGGCATAAGTGGGGGCACATGATGGGCACAAGTGGCTACATATGGGCACAAGTGGCTACATTTGATGGGCACACATGGCAGCATATAATGGGCGCAAGTGGCTGCATATGATGTGCACAAGTGTCTGCATTTGATGGGCACAAGTGACGGCATTTAATGGGGCACAAGTGGCTGCATATAATGGGCACAAGTGGCTGCATGTGATGGGCCCAATGGCTGATGGTTTTGTTTTCAGTATTCTTCAGTTTGTTTGCGCCCCCAAAAATTTTGAGCACCAGCCGCAGTTGTGTAGATGCATCATCATTTAGTCTAGCCAGCAATGTAGATCCATGTCAATCATGATGAACGATGGCCACCGGCCAGCACAAAAAAAGCTGCCCACCAAACCAGACTGCCCCCGTCACTTTCCAACTCCAAATGACAGCTCTGCTTCCCATCTAACATTTAGTCTAGGTTTACATGTATGCGGGCTGTGCTTGATGCGTTTTTTTACACGCGTTTTTCAGTGAATTTTGTGTTTTTAAACATGCATTATTTATGCGTTTTTGCATTTAGTCTTAATGCATTTTGCGTTTTATGTTTTTTTTTTTTCTCTTTAAATGCAATGTTTTAACATTAAATATAGCTGGTTTCTAAGCAGGGGGCCGGGAAACCAGCTACCACGTCCTTAACAACTGATAAATCATCAGCTGAATGTGAAAAAAAACGCCGGCAAAAAAATACGAGGCCCTTTGGATTTAGTATTAATTCGGAGTGGACCTACCCCATGCCAAAACTTTTTTAAAAATGGTGCAAGGTCCCCCCCAAAATCCATACCAGACCCTTATCCGAGCATCCGAGACCCTTATGCCACATGATAGGTCAGGAAAGGGAGGAGACGAGTGAGCGCCCCCTTCTGAACCATACCTGGCCACATGCCCTCAACTTGAGGGGGTGGGTGCTTTGGGGCGGGGGGGCTCTGTGCCCCCCCATCCCAAAGCACATTGCTACCATGTTGATGAGGACAAGGGCCTCTTCCCGACAACCCTGGCCGGTGGTTGTCGGAGTCTGTGGGTGGGGGGCTTATCAGAATCTGGAAGCCCACATTAACAAGGGGGCCCCAGATCCCCCCCCATGTGAATGTGTATCGGGTACGTCGTACCCCTACCCATTCACACAAAAAAGCAGTGAAATGTAATGAAAACACAAGAGCCAATATTTTGACAATTCCTTTATTAATAGCTCTGCAGTCTTCTTCTCGAGTCGTCTCTTCCCGCTGTCTTCTCCTCAAGCCGTCTCTTCCAGTTGCCATCTCTTCTCACTGCTGTCTTCTTCTCCGCGGTTGGGTACACGCTAAAAAAAAAAAGCCGCTCTTGTTCTGTTGCTTGTTCTGTTGTGACAAGGGGTGGGTTCTCCGGGTAATGTCAATGGATGGCCACACCCCATGGCTATTTAAGAGCCTACAGAGAGCGGGCGACAACAAAACAGAGGAAGACAGCAGCAGAACAAGAGCAGCTTTTTTTTTTATTGCGGGTAACTGGCAGCAAGGAAGAAGACAGCAGTGGGAAGAGATGGTGGCGGGAAGAGACATTTCACTGCTTTTTCGTGTGAATGGGTAGGGGTACGTGGTAACCGATACCCATTCACATGGGGGCGGGATCTGGGGGCCCCCTTGTTAATGGGTGCTTCCAGATTACTATAAGCTCCCACCGGCAATCCCCAAAACCACCGGCCAGGGTTGTCGGGAAGAGGCCCTTGTGCTCATCAACATGGGGGGCAAGGTGCTTTGGGGTGGGGGGGAGCAAAGCCCCCCTGCCCCAAACCACTCACCCCCAATGTTGAGGGCATGTGGCCAGGTATGGTTCAGGAGGGGGGTGCTCTCTTGTCCCCTCCCTTTCCTGACCTACCAGGCGGCATGCTCAGATTTAAAAAAAAATATTTGTGGAAATTTTTTTTTTACAAGTCCGCTGATAGCTGAGGACACACCGGCTTCCTGGCCCCCTGATGTGTAAAACACATCAAAATTGCATCACAAACATAATACTTGCATTTCTGGTGCAGTTCCATTGAAGTCTATTACCAGCAAATTGCAGGAAAAAAGGCCCCGACCCTTTCCAAAGACGCAGTGGCCGCAAAACGCATAAATGGGAACTTGTACCATAGGAAATCATGTGAAACCACGTGAAATGGACTGTAGTGAATTTCTGCAAACTGCAAATTGCACTAAAAAACATATAGGTGTTAACCTAGGGTCAGTTTGTATAGCCTCATGAGATATGATTGACATTTAAAAAAAATAATATTACTATGTTGATCTACATTGCTGGATGACATGATTGTCAATGATTGCATTTACATTGGGGGGGGGGGGGCATTCTTTAAAATAAAGGACTTTTCTAAAACCGTATTGTGTGGTAATCCTGAGATTTACTGCTCTAGAGTCAAATGTTATGTTGAACAATTATGTCTCTATTCTGGGATATATCGGACATTTGGCTTTTTTCGTTACAATTTATTTGTTACAATGTTTCTTTTTTGTTCTGTTCGGAGGTAAGCATCTGAATGCTATGTAATCTGGCTGCCTTTGTGACCCGTGTTTGGCGAGATCTGTACCGTTGCTGACCACCATCGTAGGGTTTGCCCCCCTGATTTTCTTCTGGATAAATGCCCTGGCCGGGTAACAGGTCGCAGGCTTATAGAGCTTGCCTTGGGGTAAGCAAGCATTCTGTGTGGTGTCATCACTGTGGTTGCGGTGGAGGATTAATTTAATCAGTGTATTGGAAGAATATCCACATTGGTTTAAGGCTTTGAGCACTTTCTATGTATACAGATGGACATTTTTTCTACAACTCATGTACTTTTGTGTTAGTTATCACAGTCTATGTTTAAGCACTTGGGTCAAATATCAATACTACTAACTGTTCCAAAGTGATTTTGATAATGCTTAAAGTGAAACAATAAAAGTGAAATATTCCTATAAATTTCGTACCTGGGGGGTGTCTAAAGTATGCCTGTAAAGTGGCGCTTTTTTCCCTTGTTTAGAATAGTCTGACAGTAAAATGACATATCTAAAAGGAAAAAAAAGTCATGAAGTAATAGCGGCTTTAGTGAGTTGTCGGCTATAGTAAATTGTCTATTGGAGAAATCAAAAGTGCTCATTTTAAGGGTTAATATGCAAGTTGAAAAAATTATTTTAATGAAAAAATATTGGCGCTAGGTTCACCTCAATAAAGTGATTCCCAATCTATTATAATGCTAATGTAGCACATATGTGTGTCCATATAAAAATCCAAATAACTAAAACCAAAATCTAAATATCAAAAAAGTGTATATAAATATATATATAGTGATATCAAATATAGACAAATAAAAGGAAATAAATGCAAAAATTACATGCATAGGTGAAAATCAGAAAGTCCATGCAAAATGAATATTAAATATTCCACACAGAGTTCATTAAGTGCTCTTCTTAAACACTTAAACTTTGCCTTCCACCACACCAATTGTGACTGTGAATCAATCCATTGGAACCACACTCACCACAAGAATATGCCTTGCACTCTCATGCTCGGCATATAAGCTTTAACACCCCACCACGGTTAATCAGGCTGAGTGAAATTCCTCGATCTCCAGCAGTGTTTCAACAAAAAGATACATGAAATTGACATGAAATGAAATGATAAAAGTGCCTCCGATAGTGTGATACCGTACAATACTTTATTAAAACACATACACACAATCTTCTCTGTTGCACTCACATGTATCCAATAAAAAAGGGCATATCTGGGTATTTCCTATAGCTGAGCATAAGTGGTGTACTGAGGTCATGGCAGACCCGGGATGCAGTTGACAATCTCACCCTCCACTCGTATAGCCAGTCAGCAGAACAATAAGAGCACTTAATGAACTCTGTGTAGAATATTTAATATTCATTTTGCATGGACTTTCTGATTTTCACCTATGCATGTAATTTTTGCATTTATTTCCTTTTATTTGTCTATATGTGTTATCACTATATATACACTTTTTTGATATTTAGATTTTGGTTTTCATTATTTGGATTTTTATATGGACACACATATTTGCTACATTAGCATTATATTAGATTGGGAATCACTTTATTGAGGTGAACCTAGCGCCAATATTTTTTCTTTAAAATAATTTTTTCAGGTTTATTTTATTTTTAGTTGGCATCTTTTAGGGATATTTATTTATAAGAGCGCAGTAGGGTTAAGAACAGGTTGAGTACGCGGAACTTGTCTACCGTTTAATTATTAATATGCAAGTTATTGTCATAAAAAGTGTGTGGGGACCTGGGTCCTGCCCCAGGGGACATGTATCAGTGCAAAAAAAGTTTTAAAAATGGCTGTTTTTTCGGGAGCAGTGATTTTAATAATGCTTAAAGTGAAACAATAAAAGTGTAATATTTATTTAAATTTCGTACCTGGGGGCTGTCTATAGTATGCTTGTAAAGTGGCCCATGTTTCCCATGTTTAGAACAGTCCGAGTGCAAAATGACATTTCTAAAGGAAAAAAGTCATTTAAAAGTACTAGCGCTAGTGCCGGCTATAATGAATTGTCGGTGCGGCAATACAGATAAAAGTTCATTGTTAAAAACGGCATGGGATTTCCCCACAGGGGAACCCCGAACCAAAATTTTTTTAAAAAATGCGTGGGGGTCCCCCTTACAATCCATAGCATGACCCTTCAGGTCTGGTATGGATTTTAAGGGGAACCCCACGCCAAAATTTAAAGAAAAAATGGCGTGGGGTCTCCCCAAAAATCCATACCAGACCCTTATCGGAGCAAGCAACCTGGCAGGCTGCAGGAAGAGAGGGGGGGCGAGAGAGCGCCCCCCCTCCTGAACCGTACCAGGCCACATGCCCTCAACATTGGGAGTGAGCTTTGGGGTAGCTGCCCCCCCAAAGCACCTTGTCCCCATGTTGATGGGGAGAAGGGCCTTATCCCCACAACCCTTGCCCAGTGGCTGTGGGGGTCTGCGGGCGGGGGGCTTAACAAGGGGACCCCCGGATCTCACCCCCGTGTGAATTGGCAATGGGATACAAATGTACCCCTACCATTTCACAAAAAAAGGGTCAAAAAGGTTAAAAAAGACAAGAGAGGGTTTTTGACAATTCCTTTATTAATTTCTTCTTCTTTCCCTGCTTCTTCTTCTATCTTATTTCTTCTGGTCTTCCTTCAGTGTTCTTATTCTTCCTTAAGTTTAAGGGCTTAAAGTTCTCGCCAGGCATCTCTCCCCAGGCTCTGAGGATCATTATCCCAGAGACCTGTTCTTCCATCATCCAGGTCCTGCAGAAGGAGTATATTAAGGTAAGATTTTTATCCTTTAATATCACATTTTATTGTATTTAATGTTTAATAATATATTGTACTTCTTTCCTCATTTCCTAATTACCATGATTGTAATATGCTGTGAATGTCCCCTTTGTCCTCATGCATGCTGGATTTTTATGTAATTTTTTATTTGCCCCTTCATACATATTTGCCTTCACTTACCTCCAAAGCATGGTCTCCTGGTCCTATATTCACCTCATGTAGTCACTTAACAATGTATTGTATCTGCTCCATAGTAGTGCTTTACCCCAAACACATATAAAATGTTTTGAAAAGTGATTTCTGCTTGAATTTCAGACAGAGTGCCAGAGGCTTTTTTTGGGGGTCCCCAAATCATTTGGAACCCTCTCTCCCCCCAACTGCTAAGTCAGCTGATACCAATTCTCTATCTATCCTCAATCATCTATCTACTGACTTTGCCAAACCCATACACACTATACCCATCTCTTTAGTGGTCAGATTTATGGATGAATTTTCAAAAGCATGTGGTGCAAGGGCCTGCCTGAATACTTTCAAATGGTACTGTTTAAAGTTTTTGTATACTATTATTATCTTGATAGGTAATAGCAGAATTTCCAAATGTGCTCAAATGTGTACAATGTGTATACTATCTTTGTATTATGACACTTCTTACCTGTCCAGTGGGCTGCCAATAGTGTAACTAAGGAGGGGCTGTTCAAAGTAATACCCATTATTTAGGCATTCATCTCTCAATGAAGTGGAGAGGGTTATCTGTCCAAGAGTTCCCCCCCTATAATGTTAGAAATGGCCCATGAGAGGGGGGGGTGAATCTGATAGGTGTACCTTATACTTTGGTCTTTAAAACTTCCCATAAATAAATGGTATCTTGATGTTGGCCAAGATCTTTGTGTCAAATCTGCTTTCCATGTTTTTGTGCAAAAAGACTAGTTTTTTTGGGGTTTACTCCACAGTTTCCTTCCACGCCACAGGAATGGCAGACTGTGGCCTCGCACTTTGCCCAGCGGTGGGATTTTCCTAACTGCGGAGGGGTAATTGATGGGAAACACGTCCACATCGTCCCACCACCCAACTCGGGGTCGTACTATTATAATTATAAGGGGTTCAATAGTATTGTGATGTTGGCGGTGGTGTCGGCTACTTATGAATTTCTGTATGTGGACGTGGGGAAGAATGGCCCGATGTCCGATGGTGGAGTCATCACCCAGATGGAGTTCTACAGGCGTCTCCAGAATGGCAGCTTGGACTTGCCACCTTCAGAAGAAAATGTGGAAGGACTCCCATTCGTCTTTGTTGCGGATGAAGCATTTGCGCTGGGGGACCATCTTATGCGGCCATTTCCGATGAGGACCCTCACCCCAGACCAGAGGGTTTTTAATTACCGGCTGGCCAGAGCCAGTAGAGTGGTGGAGAACACGTTTGGAATCGTGACCAGCCGGTTCCGCCTATTTCTTACACCCATACATATGGCGGAGTACAAACTGAATCACATTATCGTGGCGTGCTGTGTTCTACACAACTTTTTACGGCAACATTCTGCCAACTATGCTGGCTCAGTTGGGCCTAAGGCCGGAATTCAAAATGAACCAACCCTGACGGCGCTTGAAAGTGACCGTCCTGGCTTGCCCCCCCTGAGTGCACGTGATGTCGGGCTAAGATACCTTGAATTCTTTGCAGGTAGGGGGGCTATCAATATGCCAGACAATGTCTAAAACATTTTTCAAATAAAATAAAAAAATTCTAATCTTTGGTGACATTTACTGCTTGTGTTTGTTTTAGCTGACCCTGAGAGAAATGTGATGAGTCCTGAAAATGGCGTGATTGTGTAACATTACAAAGCACTGTTCGGTGTTATTTACTAAAGGCAAAGAAACTTTGCACTACAAGTGCACTTGAAACTGCACTTGTAGTGTAAAGTGGATTTGCCCTTAGGAAATAACACCCATTGTCACAGAAAACAGCAAATAGAGCACCACAAAAGTGTTGTAGCGTTGGGACAATAATCCACACATTCTTGATTAACAATCTTTTCAATACCTGCACAATCACATGTGCATTTAGAAAAGGTTTTTAAAACAAACCAACATGTTTGTTGAATAACAATTTTTGGGGTCACATTAGAAAAAGTAGAAAAGTCCATTTAAGATAAAACAGGCATGTTTAAAACCAACAAGAAAGACACAAATCTTGAACTTACAAAGTTCACATTTGGTAGGACTTGAAGGCAATATCAGACATGAGTATTTAGAAACTGTGTTTGATATTGCGTTCAGATGGGGTAAAGTCACCCCCGGAAAAGCCAAATTTTGAAGATGCACACAAATAGCCGAATGTCAACATGTGCTATCTGCCATCATGGAGGATCAAGGGACGTGTTTAGGGGGTGCAACCCCTTCCTTTCAGCTACTTTATTATTGAGGAAGGGGTTGCACCCCCAAAACGCGTCCATTGATCTCTCGTGATGGTAGATAGCACATGTTGACACACTGTGTGCGTCTTCAAAATTTGGCATTTCGATAATTTGACAAAAAATGTTAAAAAATTGTAGCACACCAAAAAACAAAGGGATTTGGAGGGGTTTTAAACTCGCCCCAAAACATCAATGATGTTCTTATTTTTTTGAAGAACATCATTGATGTTTTTGTGGATTTTTTCCAATGCCCTATTACACCCCATGATCTCCCCGATCAGGATCTGTGCACTTTCCAAGGTGAAAGGATCTGGATCCACAACATCACGATCACCTAAAAAGATAGAAACCAAAAAAAAACATATTATAAATATGCCGACATCCATCTCTTACCTGAGCCTGTGGTAGCAGACACTCACCTGTTGTGGTGCCAATTTCCACCACGTCTTCCTCCTCCTGCTCTGTTTGTCATGTGTGGATTTCCCCTTCTTCCAGAGGTGGGGGGTCGCTGGTCTCCTCGGATGAGGGGTGTCCTCCGAGTCTTTTCTCCCCTATGTAAAAAAAAATGGTATACTTAGCACACAGATATTTGATGGCAGAACTATAAATATGAAACATTGTTTGGAAATAGGGTACAATTTTTTTTGTGGCCAGAGTTCCAAGATGTAGCATTTTTCTTGTCCTTTGTCAAGCTTGAATACTTTACCTGTCTTGTACAAGCTTCACAGATGGAGACACCCCTATAGTATACACTGGAGCACCTGTGTGGGCCCCCTAATAAAAAGGGTGTTCTTGTGTCCCACACTAGTGCTCCAGCGTCCAGATGTGAAAACTGCTGCTGAGTGTCCTCTCCTTACACAGAATCTAGTTTGCATTTCATTCTAGATACAAACCCATCTACCCAACCAAATTAGTTTCAGACAAGTAGGCCCTAAAAAATGTGGCCAAATGCATATGGACAAAACCATGGTGTTTTCTAGGCCGAACGAACAATGTTTGATACGAACGAATAATGTGCCCATGACCATGAAAGTTGACATTTTAAACTGGACAACAGATAAGAAAAGCACATGGAGCAGCACGAACGTAATAAACATAAAGAATAGGAACACAGCACAACTTCTTACTTTTTTGCAGCACTCTCTGGATCTTCCTGTACTGCTCATGTTCTCTTAATTTCAGGTCCGACCACCGCTTCCCGAGCTGATCTTTCGATCGTCGTACCACGAAATTTCGGTGCAGACTCTTGACCACTTTTGCCATGATCTTGGCCTTTCTGATATTGGGGTTGGCGTAGAGTCCATACTTCCCATCATAGTCGGCCTTCTTCAGGAAGTCGACCATCTCCAACATCTCCCCAAAGGACATATTTGATGCCTTAAATCTTCTCCTTCTGGATCCAGACATTTCTGGCTCCAGGCTTTCCTCCTCCTCATTGCTGTAATTAGCACGCACCTGCTGTGTCTCCGTCATGTGCTCTTCACCCACTGCGCCAAACGAAAAGGGGCGGGGAATAGACTAGAAAGAACGTCAGGGGCGGGCAGAGTTACACGCACGCGCAGTGTGTATAAAGCGTAATACGCGTGCGTAGTACGTACGATCTGTGAGCGGAGGAAGGAGTATCGGAGGCGCCGATCGTGATAACCAAGGTAAGATCTAAACTTGGGCCTATACTGCTTCTACATTGAGGCCTATATTGTAACAAGATTAGGAGAGTTTTGCCTGACATTAGGGTTTGTCTTGTGTTGTGTCTTGCAGATAAAATGGATGGCTTCAATGACCACAACTTCCTCCCCCTGTTCATAGACAAATACAGGAAGCTGCCCTGTCTGTGGCAGGTGAAACATCCACATTACAATAATAAACAAAAGAGGCAGACAGCGCTGGAGAAACTGCTGGAGTTGGTGAAGCCGGTGGTCCCCACAGCAACCATCCCCTATTTAAAAAACAAAATTGGTGGCCTGGGGAGCACATATCTTAGGGAGCGCAAGAAGGTCACGGATTCCCAGAGATCAGGAGCTGCAGCAGATGACGTTTATGTCCCCAGGCTGTGGTACTATGAGAGACTGCGATTTCTGTCAGACCAGACTGGAGTCAGGGAATCCCTCTCAACCCTTCCTTCGACTCTTCCTTCCACCCCAGCTGAGGCTTCCGATGTCCAACCTGGGACTTCCAGCCAGGAAGAAGTGGAGGAGCCCAGATGGAGTCAGGTATAGCATTGTTCTACAGATTTCTGGACAATAAATAAATGATGTTTACTAGATGTTATTATTGATCACTAATTGCTGATTTAAGAAAGTGTTTTACATATCAATAGACAGTAGTGACCAAAAATAAATGGGACAAGAATGAAAAATGCTGGGCTCAGAATGATAGTCTGTTATATTTGTTAACATTTCATTTGCTACAATCATGAGGTGAAAATTGTGTGTGATTGATGAATAAAAAACTAAAACTATGTCCCTTTTTCATACACAGGAAGACCTCAGCCAGGACGAGGCTGTGGAATGTGGCAGTCAGGATGAGGCTGTGGAATGTGGCAGCCAGGAGGAGGCGGGGCTAAGTGGCAGCCAGGAGAAGCCCGGGACCAGTCGGAGCCTGACCGAATCACAGGTCCCTCCCCTCCGCCTTCCATACAAAATACCGAGGAAGGGGAGTCACATTCAGGATTCAGCGCTCAGGCTCATTCAGGAGGCTTCTGCGTCCCTCAGAGCCACCCCCACTCCTGAAGAGGCATTTGCCTGCATGGCTGACACCAAACCGCAGGCCATGCAGGAGGGTCAACGCAAGCTGTGTGAGGACCTTCTGTATAAAGTCCTAAGTAAGGGGGTGAGTGGTGAAAGCACACCCAATACCCACCTGAGTGAGTTGGCCCATCCCCTCCTCCTCCTCCTGCTGCCACAACTCCACCACCACAGCCACAGCATGGAAGGAAGCGTGGAAGGAAGACCAGAGAGTGATGGCCTAGGTTCAGTCTGGTCTGGCCAAAGATGCAGTCTCTTGTATGACCACAGCCTGGGGACACAGATGTCATCTGCTGCTTTCCGGATCTCTGGGACTTCTGGACCAGACTGCACTCCCTTAGATATGGACTCCTCAGGTCACCAATTTTGCTGTAAAATAATTGATGTCTGCCCTGGGGGCCAAAGGCTTCACCAATTTCTGCTGTTTCTCCAGCGTTGCCTCCCTCTTTGTTTGGTTATGAGCCCTTAATAAAGGAAATTTTGTTTCAATTATACTCCCCTATGTGTGTTTTCCTTCAAAAAGGACAGTTTGTTGGTGAGTAGGCAGGTACATTTCGAATATACAATGTAAAATTAACAAGAGACACCAACACCAAACAATCTCCTTGAGATTAAATAATACAAGTTATCAATGGTGTTGTGGTAACTTGACACACAAAACACACACAAAAATATTCTGGAGTAAAAACCAAAAAAAGCACAAAAAAAAGAGCCTTGAAAAAAATACAAACCCAAAAAAAAAGCTTAAACAGCCATGAAAAAAAATAAAATAAAAATTAAAACAAACAAAAAAAAATTTGGTCAGATGTGACAAATCAAAATATATTGAGGGAATCCCGATAAAGAATAAAGAAAGAAGTTTGTGAGAAGTCTGTGTGAATATGAGCAGCAAAACTACTTCATTCTTCTCACATTATAAAGATGAACAGAGTGCGCTGTATTAAACTATTTAAAACATTGCAGCGTGACGAAAGTGCTGTATCCATTCCGAACGCTCATTTTACCAGACCGAGCTGTTCTGTCTCAGAATTTCTTCTGAGCATGCGTGGCACTTTGTGTGTCGGAACTGGCCACACACGGTCGGAATTGACGCAATCGGATTTTGTTGTCGGAAAATTTTATAGCCTGCTCTCAAACTTTGTGTGTCGGAAAATCCGATGGAAAATGTCTGATGAAGCCCACACACAGTCGGAATGTCCGACAACACGCTCCGATCGGACATTTTCCGTCAGAAAATCCGACCGTGTGTACGGGGAATTACAGTAAAAAAATCCTCTACTTAGTTTAAGGTTAAACCTATTTTCTTCTAATTTTAATGAGTGGCCATGTGTCTTGTTAAACCCCCTTCTGCGAAAAAGTTTTATCCCTATTGTGGGGTCATCAGTACGGTATTTGTAAATTGAAATCATATCTCCTCTCAACCGTCTTTTCTCCAGAGAGAATAAGTTCAGTGCTCGCAGCCTTTCCTCATAACTAATATCCTCCAGACCCTTTATTAGCTTTGTTGCCCTTCTTTGTACTCGCTCCTTTTCCAGTAGATCCTTCCTGAGGACTGGTCCCCAGAACTGGACAGCATACTCTAGGTGCGGCCGCACCAGAGTCTTGTAGAGCGGGAAAATTATCATCTTATCTCTGGAATGAATCCCCTTTTTAATGCATGCCAATATTCAGCAGCTTGGTATTGCTTGCCATTGCTGAGCCTATCATTTACTAGGACCCCCAGGTCCTTTTCAATCCTAGATTCCCCCAGAGGTTCTCACACCAGTGTATAGATTGCATTCATATTTTTGCCACACAAATGCATTATTTTACATTTTTACACATTGATCCCCATTTGCCATGTAATTGCCCACCCCCTTAATTTGTTCAGATCTTTTTGTAAGGTTTCACCATCCTGCGGAGAAGTTATTGCCCTGCTTATCTTAGTATCTTCCGCAAATACAGAGATTGAACTGTTTACCCCATCCTCCAGGTTGTTTATGAACATATTAAATAGGATTGGTCCCAGCACAGAACCCTGGAGGACCCCGCTACCCACCCCTGGCCATTCCGAGTACTCCCCATTTATCAACACCCTCTGAACTCGCCCTTGTAGCCAGTTTTCAATCCATGTACTCACCCTATACTCCATGCCAACTGACCCTTTTTTGTGCAGTAAACATTTATGGGGAACTGTGTCAAATGCTTTTGCAAAATCCAGATACACCACGTCTATGAGCCTTCCTTTATCTAGATGGCAACTCACCTCCTCATAGAAGATTAATAGATTTGTTTGGCAAGAACGATTCTTCATGAATCCATGCTGATTACTGCTAATGATAGCGTTCTCATTTCTAAAATCTTGTAAATAGTCCCTTATCATCCCCTCCAAGAGTTTACATACTATTAATGTTAGGCTAACTGGTCTGTAATTCCCAGGGATGTATTTTGGGCCCTTTTTAAATATTGGTGCTACATTGGCTTTTCTCCAATCAGCTGGTACCATTACAGTCAGTAGACTGTCAGTAAAAATTAGGAACAATGGTCTGGCAATTACTTGACTGAGTCCCCTAAGTGCCATCTGGTCCCGGGGATTTATTAATGGTAAGTTTCCCAAGTCTAATTTTAATTCTGTCCTCTGTTAACCATGGAGGTGCTTCCTGTGATGTGTCATGAGGATAAACACTGCAGTTTTGGTTACTGAAGCCCCCCAATTCCCTCGTGAAGACTGAGGAGAAGAATAAATTCAATACCTTCACCATCTACCCATCCTTTGTAACCAGATATCCTTCATCATTCTTTATGGGGCCAATATGGTCTGTCCTCCCTTTTTTACTGTTTACATACTTAAAGAATTTCTTGGGATTTTTTTTTTGCTCTCCTATGTTATGTGTCTTTCATGTTCTATCTTAGCCGTCCTTATTGCACCCTTACATTTCTTGTTGCATTCTTATAAAATAATAAACAAAAACCGCGCTAATTTGATGTAAATATGAAAAATTATGTGATCTTAAGCATAGTCCGTGTAGTCCCATATGAATGTTCACAACAGATGAAAAAAGTATAGCTTAAAAAATAAGTGAATAACCCAAAAGTTCATCCAAAATAATGAAGTGATGAGACGACACTGGGGCTGGGGAATCACCAAAATAATGCGCTTACCAGAAGTAATCCAAATAGGGGCAGGTGGCTTAAACCCAGCCTGGGCCTTTAGATAGATGATCCAGATAAATCAGGATAATCGCACTCGTCCCAGGCAACGTGTAAGGCAACTGAAGCTGCTGTAGAGGGGAGGGAGAGCTGACAAATTGCATAGGAAGAAACAAGGCATGGGATTAGAGTGACCAGGACGTGTCTACGCCGTTCCTGATAGGAGCCTGTGTATGCTCCACCACATCTGCCCACTCTACTTGGATATCTGGTAAGCAGGATATCCCCCAGGTTCGCTGCTGCAACTTTCATTTTGTGGTTTACACGTTTGATTTTGTGGTAATTTATTCACTGTCATCTGTATCAAGCTATGTTTTTGCTATCCATTTTTTTTTAAATCTACATGAACTGGGCGTACGGGACGAGTGCGATTATCCTGATTTATCTGGATCATCTATCTAAAGGCCCAGGCTGGGTTTAAGCCACCTGCCCCTATTTGGATTACTTCTGGTAAGCGCATTATTTTGGTGATTCCCCAGCCCCAGTGTCGTCTCATCACTTCATTAATTTGGATGAACTTTTGGGTTATTCACTTATTTTTTAAGCTATACTTTTTTCATCTGTTGTGAACATTCATATGGGACTACACGGACTATGCTTAAGATCACATAATTTTTCATATTTACATCAAATTAGCGCGGTTTTTGTTTATTATTTTGTCTTTGGTGTGCCACACTTATAACCGCAGCTTTTAACCCCTTTTTTCCTGAGCGCAGTTTTGTCTATTTGCATTCTTATAAAGTCTGAATGCTGATGATGATCCCTCAACCTTGTATTTTTTGAAGGCCTTCTCCTTTGCTTTTATATGCATTTCTACATTGGAGTTACGCCACCCAGGACTTTTGTTCGCTCTTTTAAATTTATTACCGAATGGGATGCAGTGTCTTTGTATTTCCCTTATGTTTGCTATTTGTGTGATTTATACTAAAGCCAATTGACCTGTGATCGCTGTTACCTAAATTGCCCCGTATTTCCACAGCCGTGATCAAGTCTGTATTGTTGGTAATCAGTAGATCCAGTAACGCTTTATTTCTGGTTGGTGCGTCTACCATGGTTAAAGTGAAAAAATATGGAGAAATGTGCACACATCACAGAGATTTACTTCATATGACACACTTCAACTACAGTGGTAACATCTGCCCAGTCCAACAATGACCTACTAACAAATACAAACTCTACCAGAAATGTTGGATATCTGTCCTTCTGGACACCAGGCGCACTCATAGCAGCATTTATGAATTGAAGATCCAAACTTTTTTCTTCTGCCAGGTAAACAGGGATCTGAGCATCGAGATACCGGAGGCTGAAATCACATATTATTATTAATATTATTGTCATTATGACTATTATTATTATTGTTATTAATATTATGTGAATGTCCATCATATCTCATGAGAATATACAAACTAAATGCTACAAATAAGAATGAGGTTCAAGTTTGCCTCTACCATGGGTTCAGGGTGCATTTTGCAGGTTTGAGATCCATTCAGGGGGCACTATTTGGGGGTTTTCATCCATTCATTTATTTATTATTTCTAGCAATAGTAGTCTAGTTTATAGGTTATTATTTTGGGTTAAACTTTTTTCTTTTTTTTTTGGTGGAAGGCATCCCTTTAAAATGGAAGACTTTGGTTTCAGGGGTGGTGTTTTGGGGTTTCATAATTCATTTTCTTATTTCTGTATTTTTAATTTATGTTGATATGGCTACGTTTAGGGTGCTCAAAGCACAACATTCACTTATACTGATTTGATCTGTTCTTGGCCTGATCTGTTCTAAAGGCTGCTTTTGTTCACAGTACACGGCTGCATTGTTTAAAAGAAAGAAAAATCTAAGTGCAATAACAGTGTTCCAATAAACCACCTTGCATTATTATTATTATTATTATTATTATACAGGATTTATATAGCGCCAACAGTTTACGTAGCGCTTTACAACTTGAGGGTAGACAGTACAAATACAATACACTTTAATACAGTAGGAATCAGAGAGCCCTGCTTCTTAGAGCTTACAATCTAATAGGGAAGGTCAAGAGATACAAGAGGTAATAACTGTGGGTGATGTGCTGATTGAGAAGATAAATGTACAGTTGTTAGGTGGGTCCCAGATAGGCTTCCCTGAAGAGATGAGTTTTCAGGGATCGTCTGAAAGTGGATAAAGTAGGAGAAAATCGGACAGATTGGGGTAGAGCATTCCAGAGGATGGGAGAGGCTCTGGAGAAGTCCTGAAGGCGAGCATGGGATGAGGTGACAAGGGAGTTTGAGAGCAGAAGGTCTTGGGAGGAGCGAAGAGAATGATTAGGTTGGTATTTTGTGACTAGGTTAGAGATGTAGCTGGGGGCCAGGTTGTGGATGGCTTTGTAAGTTATAGTTAGTATCTTGATTTTAATTCGGTAACTGAGTGGCAGCCAATGGAGGGATTGGCAGAGGGGTGTAGCAGATGCTGAGCAGTTTGTGAGGTGGATGAGCCTGGCAGCAGCATTCATGATGGATTGAAGTGGGGATAGCCTATTTAGAGGTACAACAATGAGGAGTGAGTTGCAGTAGTCGAGGCGGGAAATGACCAGGGAGTGGATTAGAAGCTTTGTGGTGACATTGGTTAGGAAGGGGTGTATCTTGGAGATGTTGCAGAGATTGAGGCGGCAAGCTTTGGATAGTGATAGAATGTGGGGTCCAAAGGTTAGTTCAGAGTCCAGGATTACACCTAGGACCTTGGCGTGGGGAGATGGGTTGATAGTTGAGCCGTTGATATTGACAGAGAAATCAGGGGAAGTGGCACCTGAGGGAGGAAATATCATGAGCTTGGTTTTGGATAGGTTGAGTTTGAGAAAGTGATGTGACATCCAGGCTGATATGTCTGCTAGTAAGTTGGTAATGCGTGAGGAGACAGATGGAGAGATAGATTTGGGTGTCATCAGCGTAGAGATGATATTTAAAGCCGTGGGAGGCAATCAACTGACCCAAGGAGGTGTTGTAGATTTAGAAAAGGAGAGGTCCAAGAACAGAACCTTGGGGGACCCCAACAGCGAAAGGAAGAGGAGAGGAGGAAGTAATGTTGTAAGTGACACTGAAGGAGCGGTGGGATAGGTAGGATGAGAACCAGCGAAGAGTACAGTCATTGAGACCAAAGGAGTGGAGTTTTTTTGAGGAGGAGGGGGTGGTCCACTGTGTCAAAGGCAGCAGAGAGATCCAGGAGAAGTAGTACAGAATAGTGTCCACTGGTTTTAGCCATTAGTAGGTCATTTGAGAGTTTAAGGAGAGCAGTTTCCATGGACTGTTGAGGACGAAAACCGGACTGAAGGGGATCAAGAAGTTTATTCATGGTCAGATGGTCGCTTAGTCGGTTGTAGACCAGTCTTTCAAGAAGTTTGAATGAGAAGGAGAGTAAGGAGATGGGACGTAAGTTGTTGACATTGGTGGGGTCCAGTGAGGGCTTTTTAAGTATGGGGGTGACTAGCACATGTTTTAGAGAGTTTGGGAAGATGCCACAAGAAAGGGAGAGGTTGAAAATGTGAGTTAGAGAGTGTAGAATAGAGTCAGTGGGTGAGCGTAGCATTTGCGAGGGAACAGAATCCAGGGGGCAGGTGGTTAGATGAGTGTTAGATAAAAGTTTAGCAACCTCAGTAATAGTAGCAGGGTTGAATGAGAGAAGTAATGATTGTATCTGTGGGCATGGGGTGTTGCATGGGGGAGCTTTTTGTGCATTGGCGATCTCCTCATGAATTGTACCAATCTTAGTTTTGAAGTGATTGGCAATCTCCTGGGCAGTGAGTGAGTTGGTGGGTGGAGGCAGTGGAGGACAGAGTAGTATCTGTTTGGCAGTGTGAAGGCAGGAATAGTATTTTAGAAGGGCAGATTTATATTGTGTGAAGTCTTCCTGGATCTTAGTCTTATGCCACAGGCGCTCAAGAGATCAAATACATTTTCTGAGACTTCTGGTGTCATCTGTTTGCCGATGTTGTAGAATCGGGGCCTAATTCTACGTGTAGTGAGGGGGGCAAGCTAGTCTAGGGAGGAAGACAGTAAGCTGTTGTAGATGAAAGTGGCTAGGTTGGGGCAGGACAGAGGTGAGATTTTGTCATAGAGGTGATCAGTAGCAGAGTAGAGAAGAGAAGGGTTGAGGTGGCGAAGGTTTCTACGTGTAACTGTTAGGCGGTTGGAGGGAGAAGAGGTGGGAGACAGGGAGAGAGCAAAACTAATAAGGTGGTGATCAGAGAGTGGGAGTGGATTGTTGGAAAGGTTGCACGGAGTGCACAGATAGGAGATGACAAGGTCAAGGGTGTTGCCATTGGAGTGGGTAGGAGCCTGTATCCATTGCTTCAGGTCAATCGATGAGGTTAGACCGAGAAGTTTAGAAGTAATAGTAGTGTTAGTGTTAACAGGGATGTTAAAGTCCCCGAGAATAATTGTGGGGATTTCAGAAGAGAGAAAGTAGGGTAGTCAGGCAGAGAAGTCATCAAAGAAGGCCGATACTGGTCCAGGGGGCCGGTAGATGACAGCAATTCTTAGAGAAATGGGAGAGAATAGACAAATGCAATGTGCCTCAAAAAAAGAGAGTGTCAGAGAGGGCGGTGGGTGAAGTACCTGATCGGTGCTGCATGGGGCTTGAAGGATTCTCACTCCACCTCCCTTCCGTCCACTTGGTCTGGGGGAGTAAGTCCAGAGAAGGCCCCCACGGGAGAGGGAAGCAGGAGAAGTAGTATCTGATTCATGAAGCCAGGTTTCAGTAATGGCAAGTAGGTTAAAGGAATTTGTGATAAAGAGGTCGTGAAGGGCGGTGAGTTTGTTGCAGACAGAACGTGCATTCCAAAGGGCACAGGAAAAGGGGGGCTGGTTTTGGAAAGAGGAATAGAGACCAAGTTCTGTGGGTTGTGGCTCCCGCCAGAGGGTGTAGGGGGATGGGAGCGTTGGGCAAAGACGGATGATGGTGGCCGAGGGTTTGGGGATATGTCATCAGAGATTAGGAGAAGCAGGAGGGTGAGGGAGGTAATGTGGGAATGTGATTTATGTGAAGGGGCATGTCTCAGAGTACTGGAGGTTTTATCAGTATATGGATGTAGAATGAGCAAGAGTTGGTAGGATCAATAGTAGGGAGAGGACAGAAGGCAGGGTGATATGTGTAAGCAGGCGGGTGGAGAAAATGGCATACAGTGTTTCCACAGAAGTTAAAAAATGAGCTCTAAAGGAGGCATACCCCAAAGTGCAGAGAGTGCAAACACAAATTTGTACATGATATTATATGATAACATGTCTAATGTAAGACAAAGACTGACGCGTTTAGGCCCATTTCGTTGGGGTCTTCTTCATCGGTTTGCTGCAAAGAGACTACATTTAGCACACTAAGATAATTAGTGCATAAATTATGTCCCTTCATTCCCTCCATTTATTCACTCACATCATGCTCTTGTGTTCCTCATGTCCTCTTATAATATCATAATTTATGCACTAATTATCTTAGTGATACACATATAATATATACAACACTCCCCTGGGGGGTTTCTTTCTTTCGGACCGTGCAACGCATCAAGTTTAAAATTCTTTAAATCTATACAAGCACTATATTATATATTCTATGAATTTATGCTCTGTAACTCTGCCGCAGGTGTCGACCCCACCCGGCCTGGTGTGCCCTTGGGGGTACACAAACGTGTGACTTCTTGTAAGCTGCACTCAGTGAATTGTCATCCCCTCCTGAGGTTTTATCTGACATTGAATCACACAGGATCATCTGATAGCTCTTAAGGAAATCTTAGTTGAGAGGTCCCCACCGCATTTATTGGTAACTATGTGAAATGGCTACTTTGTGCACATGTAGCCTTTCATGCATCTTTCAACCTGATGTGCTAAATGTAGTCTCTTTGCAGCAAACCTATCCTCTGAAGACCCCAACGAAATGGTTTGAAACACGCCAGTCTTTGTCTTACATTAGACATGTTGTCATATAATATTATGTACAAATTTGTGTTTGCATTCTCTGCACGTTGGGGTATGCCCCCTTTAGAGATAATTTTTTAACTGCTGTGGAAACATTGTATGCCATTAATTTTTAAATACGAACATATTTTTTCAATTACATCTACTATTTATTCACTTCGCTGCTAAAAAAACCCTCTGGGGGAACTTTCCCATAACGTGTCAGGGATATCTTTATAGGATTCTGGGAGTCCTCTAACCCTAAAGTTATATCTCCTATTCCTGTTCTCGAGGTTGTCAATTTTAGCATTGGCTGCCTCGAGTTGATCTTGTAGAAGTTGGATGCAGTCAATATTTTGGTTTGTTCTGGCAATGGTGGCTTCTAAGTTGTTTTCTATGATCTCCATGCGGGATCCTATGGTTTGGAGGTCTGCTTTAATATCACTTGTGATCTTGTTAGCAGTGTTGTGTAATCCCCTGTCAAGGAGATCATCAAATTTAGCAAATAAGTCAGCTACATTCACTGGCTGGCCCAAATCCCTGGGCTGTAGTGGCTGTTGGGCGTGAGGAGGGCAGGCCTCCATGGGGGAGAAGTCTGGATTATCCAGGGTGTGCTCAATGAGGGACTCTGTGGAGGCAGGGGATAAAGGATCTAGCGGGGGAGTACTCATGGAGAAGCCCAGCTGCTGTGTGGGAGCTGGAGAGGTGGCCTGGGCGTTGGTAAGGCGGGCTGGAGCTGGTCTGGGGTGGCGCGCCCGCCATCTTGGGAATCACAGCCCGTGACTTTTCAGCTCCAAAAACGATGCTTAGGTTTCTCCTGGCTGTATCCGCCATATGCGCGGGGGGGGGGGGGCGATCCAGGCAGGGATCACGGGTGCTTGTGGCGCTGGAGGGCCTCGGTCGGCTGGAGTGGGACGGAGCTCCCAGACTAAGCATCAATGTCAGGAGCCGCCGCACCTGTGCCGCCTGGTTGAAGTTGTTTATCAAGCCACTGTGCAAGTCTCTCATTAAGACAGCCTAGTCCCAAAATTATGGGTCTACCATAAAGTGGGTTTAACCCCTTGTGTGCTTTTGGCAGATGATAAAAACGGGACAGGACAGGGTATACAGGAATTACATTTTCTGATTCTTTAACAGTAAATATGCCCATATTTACCCCCTTATCAATAGGATTTTTCAAAACTGTTTTAAACTTCTTAGTGGGGTCACCCTTTAATCTGGTATAGGTGTCAGTATCAGATAATTGACTCTCTGCCTCCTGCCTGTACATACCTACATTCATAATGATCACTAAACCTCCCTTATCAGCATCACCGATAATTATAGATTTGTCACTTTGTAGGTTTTTAAGCGTCTTTCTTTCTCTTTTAATTAAATTATCCTGATGTATAGAGGAGTCAGTGAATGCTTTGACTGCCAAATTTGTTAGATCACGTTCTATGAGTTTTTGGAATTTGTCCATCCCAGGGCTTCTAGAATTTACAGGATAAAACTGTAAAAACTGACTTCTAAGAGGGACAGACTCCACAAAACCTGCTTAAACCTGCAATATCTCCCTGATCCCCCTCCCTAACTAAATCCTCGATTTTTTAAAGCACAAATTTCCTTAAAGGTGTATTCATCAGATGGGGAGGCAAGATTACATTCATCAGGACTCAAAATCTTTTTACTGTCATCAGGTGCATCTATAGAAAAATGCTTTTTAATAGTGATATTCCTGACGAGTCTGTTAACATCCAACACTGTTTGAAACAGATCAAAATGTATTTGTGGAAAGAAATTGAGACCCTTTGATAACAGGGTTTCCTCTTCAAGAAGTAGTAGTCTATCAGAGAGATTAAATATTTTAGAGGTACCTGTTATTCTTAGCTGCTGCTAATCTAGGACTGATTCATTTTAGAAAAGTCAGCCGGTCAACAGAGTCTGTGGACAGACGCACTGTCACAAAACCTTTGGCAGCACTGAAGCACACTGGATGCAGGGAAGCCCAGCAGCTCAATTGCATACTGGGCTAGTTCTGGCCAGTGGTCTATTCTCATGACCCAGAAACCCAGTGGACTGTTTACTGGAAAGTTCTTCATGTCTGTTTTCGCCTCTAGATAATCTTCCACCATTTGATGTAGAAGCTGCCAATGGGATGTTGAAGCTGACAGCCCTGGGTGCCGAGGACTAAAAAAATTTTGAAATGCATCACTGAGGCAGCCCCCTTCTCCACCGCTCCTCCTTTGACCAACAGAAGCCTTAAAAATAGCTTTTCCATGAGACTGTAACCTACCTGTCTGGAAAGGCATTACATAAACTCCTCTTTAAGCTGTCCTCAAGATATTTTATCCTCTGCTCCCTCTGTGAGTGCAGGATAAGTTCAGAGACTTACCCCTTGTAATGGTGGTCAAGGAGGGTTGCCAACCAATAATGATTCTTATCCTTGATGCCACGCATTCTCGGGTCCTTTCGCAGGCTTTGAAGAACAAGGGAGCCCATGTATCGCAAGTTTGCAGAGGCATAAGAAGCAGAGTCCTCAGGGGTCACTGAGGATTACAGTATCTGGAACTGCCACCTCCCAGCCACATACTACTTTCAAGGGTTCTGGGGACTGAAAACCATCTCTTAAGGTTTGACATATGTCTTCCTCTGCTTCAATGCCTCCAAAACTGCCAGAATATTCCTCCTCCTCCCTCTCCTCTTGTTTGTTCTGTGGCATTGCAAGAATGGTGTCTGCATAAAGTGGGCCTTGAGAGGAAAGGAAGTCCTCATCTTCCTCCCACTGCTCTGCCTCGAGTGTCCTGTCCATAATGCCACACAGAGTATGCTCAAGCAGGAACACAACAGGGATTGTGTCACTGATGCATGAATTGTCACGGCTCACCATCCTTGTGGCCTCCTGAAATGGTGACAGTGCAGTGCATGCATCCTTTATCAGCAGCCATTGGCGTGGTAAAAAAAAAGCCAAGATGCCCTGAGCCTGTCATTGTGCCTTACTCACACAGGTACTCATTGACGGCCCTCTGCTACATGTGCAGCCACTGCAGCATTGCCAAAGTTGAGTTCTACCTAGTAGGCATGTCAGAAATCAGGCGATTCATGGGCAGGTGGAATTCCTGCTGAATTTTAGCCTACCAAACACTGGCTGTGTATGACTGCCTGGAATGGCTACAGACTCTTCTCGCCTGTTTTAGAAGATCTTGCAAACCTGGGTACCTGTTTAAGAAATGCTGCACCACCAAATTGAGGACATGTGTCAGGCATGGCACATGTGTCAACCTACCCCTGTCGAAGGACATACAGGAGGTTAGTGCCATTATCACACACCCCTGGCTCAAGCTTCCATGGCATGAACCTCTGGGCCTGCCCCTGCAGAGCAAAAATCATCTCTGCTCCAGTGTGGCTCTTGTCCCGTAGACAGACCAGCTGAAGCACAGCATGGCATCTTTTTACCTGACTTGTTGAATGGCCCCTTGAACGCTTATGGGATACTGGTGGCTCATAAGACAATCCAGCAGAGGAGGGCATGGAAGAGGAGGAGGAGGAGGGGGTGGAGCTTACAGATCTCATATCATCACCACCAGCTGTATGGAGATGTGGCAGCAAAACAAGCTCCAGCACTGAGCCCTCTCATGCATCCTTCCCAGTTGCAACAAGAGTTACCCAGTGTGCTGTGAACTAAATATATCGTCCTTGATTTTGCTTGCTGGACCACGATTCAGCAGTAAGGTGGACCTTGCAGCTGATTGCCTTGCCCAACAATGACAACAAATTGCCTTCCACGTTATAATACAAAGCTGGAATGGCCTTATGTGAGAAGAAATAGTGGCTGGGAGCCTGCCATTGTGGTAAAGCACATTCTGCAAATTCACGGAAGGGGGGCAGAATCCACTAGATGGAAAGGCAGGAGTTGTAAAGCCAGCAATCTGGAGAAGCTAGAATTTAGACGTTGGGCATTTGGATGGCAGGGAGTGTATTTTATTTTTTTTGCACTGCAGCAGCTGGGGCAGAGAAGTTGCCTGCTATACTCTACAGCTGGTGGTGTGCTGCTGGCAGATGTGTTGCAAGGACCTGTGACACCCTTTGCTATACCATCATCCCTGTCAGTGGAGGCTGCTGAGAGGTTATGAGATATAGTGCGGTTAGACATGAGAGGGGAGGATTGAAGAAGAGAACACTTGCGTGCCTTGTGTGTGGTTTTCAGGTGCTCTTGCCAATGGGCTGAGTGGTGGGAGGTTAAATGCCTTGTCATGCATGTGGTACGCAAATGGCTGGTGTTTTTGCCACTCTTTATCTGCTTGCGGCACAGATTGCAAATTGCAACAGTGCGATCGACTGCACATGTGCTGAAAAAGGCCTACACAGCTGAGCTGTGGGAAGTGGGCTGGGAGATAACAGCTCCAAAATCTGATGGAATAGAGTGGCTGCTTTCTACTGTTCCATGATGCCTGCCTCTGAAGGACATCCTGCCTTATTGGGGTTGTTTCTTCCCCTCACTTTCCTCCTGTGCTCTCTCTGGCACACAAGTTGCATCAGCGACCTCATCAGCATCCCCTCCATCCTCATCATTACTAGAGCCAACTTGGTAATACGCTGCGGCTGGGGAACATGACTGCCCATTTGTTGTTTATCAGAGTTTTCCCCTCTCGGTAGGCTCATGTTAGTCCCTTCCTCTACCTCCGAACCAACATCAGAAGCAAGTAATGTCTGTGAATCCTCAAGTAGCAAGTGGCTGACACTGTGTACAATAAATTCAACTGACTTCTCTATGCATGATGCTGGGGCTATGGCAGGAGTAACTCTGGACAAGGAGGCAAAAAAACCCACTCTGGCAGCTGCAGTGGACTGCACACTAGTGTCAGCTTGTGTCATAGAGGATGAGGAGGATGGTTTAGTAAGCCAGTCCACCACCTCCTCTGCATGCTGTGGTTGGATAGCACGGGCAACATCAATAATCAGAGACAAAGGTGCTCTGCCTGAGGACTGACCATGTCCACCTTTGCCTGTGAACACAGACGCTGCTGGTCCCCTCATAGTGGCATGGGAACGTCTGCCTCTCCTTGTTGGCCTCCCAGACATGATGGGGGGGTTTATTACCCACATTTTATAGATACTGGGAAATGTGTAATTGGATGCACTTTATTCAATGAAAAGTGGTGTTTTGTGCACTTCAAATTGAAGACTGACGCTTACAGAAATGTAAAAACTATATAAAAAAAAAGAGGTAAATACCAGTATCGCAAGATATCACAAAGCTTACTTTGCTTCTGTCTGTGGGAAACGCCTGGGGCAGCATCTCAAAGTATATCTCAACTTGGTTGAGAAACCCTCTGCATTGAACTGGATCGCCCCTGAATCGCTGGGGAAGCAGAGCGGAACCAGACATACCTCTTGTTGTATGTAAGTGAATAGACATCTATTAGGATGGTCACTCCCTTTCCAACATCCAGATTTACAGTTGTCTCATGAGCTGTGTTGTGAGTGCTGCACTGTCTGGATCCATGAGTTTTTACTCACACCTCTCTGGGAGCAGCGATGCACTCTGCTCGGTCTCCCCCTTACCCCCAAGGGGCGGAGGGATGCCCTTGCACCTTCACGCTTGATGCACTCGACTTGCGTGTCGCTCTCAGAGCAATGCCATGCCGATGGCATCCTCCATCTTTGTGACGGGTAGGGGGGTTTGACACCAAACACCGGGTTAGCGTGGCTCTGACGTCGGCTCCTCCACCTCCTTTTTAAACACGCTCAGCGTGACGTTTGGGGGTTTGTGCCGTGTGCGTCCCTGTGGGCTCCACCTGGGATGGTGGATCTGTCCTGCAAGCGTTTCCAGACCACCACCATTCATCACCACTCCCAAGGTCCTGGCATCAGGTAACCTGGCATGACTAGGTCCCTGCCTCATTCAAAGTCCTGCCCAATGCTTTTTCTTATATATATATTCCCTATAAAGAGTTTTATACTACCACTGTTTGCTCTTTATGAGCATTAAGAATCATTATGTTGACCTTACTTCAATATTTATTTTCTATGAAGATCTAAGACCAGCTTGACCTAACTGTGCTGGTTACATGACTATTCCTGTATCTGTGTTAATGTGATAGTGTGGTTTGATTTAGCAGGCACCACTAATGAAAATATCCCATTAACAGAGAGAACTTTATAAATTAAAATGAAGGAGGGCTGCTGCTGATCCTAATGAAGCCCACACCAAGTGGTCCAAATGCATTGACAGTATCTTACACACTACAGATTCATGGCTATGCAGACTAATAGCTTGGTAATTCCTTGATAACATTGGTGGGTGAGCACAGGAAGGAAAAGCGGACACCAACATGGAGCCATGACTGATGTGATGGCAGAATCAACCTAACACCGGAGGTTAATCTTGGAGCAAAATGACTGACAATCTGCTAGGACGCAAGTGTTAAGTATCTTGACTTTTTTCTTACTATAATGCACATGCTGTGAGGCCATGAAAGAATGGGTATCCACAAGGGGGGCAAGGTGGAAAGTGCCCACCCCCGGAAGAATCAGGGATCGGCACGGTGTCTGCACACAGACACTGGTGTCTGTAAGCGGTCCTTGTAGGGTCCGCCATGGACTTTTTTCTGAGTCTGTTGCTCTCTGACTCACCGAGACTGTCCCTCCCACACCCCCGATGTGATGGCTCAGGCCTCAGCTCAGCCGCTCATCTCCAGTCCCTCCAGTGTAATGTGTAGAGAGATATGTAGATCCAGATGGTGTGGCACCGCCCACCCAAGTGGAGTGGTGGGGGAGTCCTGCCTGCATTTTGAGTGATCTTTGGCACTCTCTGTGCTGTGCAGTGGCTGTCCAGCACAGAAGAGAGAACCAGACAACAGGCAGGCAGCCTGAGCTGAGGAGGAAGCATGGAGGACTCATTGTCAGGAACCATGAAACAGACTGAGACAGAAGTGCAGTAAAAATCACACTTTACAATAAAATGGTAAAATGTACAAACAGTGAGCAGTGCGCATCAGGAGCGTCTGTAACGTTATGGCAAACTGATACATGCGGTGATACTGCTCATCCAGTCTGGAAAAAATTTTACCAACAAGGGGATTGCCTGCATCTTCTGAGTTCATGTCCTTCGCCTACTGTCAGGAACCATGAATCGGACTGAGACAGAAGTGCAGTAAAAATCACACTTTACAATAAAATGGTAAAATGGTAATGCAAACGTAGTCAAAACATAGCCAGGGTTTGGTATCCAGAGTAGGTAGTCAGAACAAGTCAGTAAAACAGGAGTCCAGAGAACAACGTCGTCAGAGGCAGCAAACAGGATCAGGAACAAGAAGGGAAGACAGCCAAGGAAAAGTCTTAAACAGGAAAACACAGCAGAGCATATCCAGATATGTTGACCACGGTAAAGGCACAGGTGATCTGATCCAAGCAGCTTAACCACTTGCCGACCGCCTAACGCATATATACTGCGGCAGAATGGCACGGGCAGGCAGACTCACGTACCCGTACGCGGGTGGGGGGTCCGATCGGACCCCCCCCGGTGCCATAGGTGGTCGGCTCTCGTTCGCGGGCGATGAGAGGTGAGGGGGAGGCCATCCATTGTTGGCCACCCCCTCCCGATCGCTCCCGGCGAATGAAAATGCTTCCTTTCCCTCTGTAATGTAAACAGAGGGAAAGGAAGTGATGTCATCCCTCCTCGAGCCGGTCTTTTCGTCCCGGCGCAGAGGAGAGAAGACATCCAAGTAAGTGCACCAACACTACACTTACAGTAGAACACGCAGGCACACTTTTCACCCCCCAGTCACCCCCCGATCACCCCCCTGTACCCCCTGTCACTCTGACACCAATAGCAATTTTTTTTTTTTTGCATTGGTGTCAGTTTGTGTCAGTTACAAGTGTTAGGACAGTTAGGTTAGCCCCCTTTAGGTCTAGGGTACCCCCCTTTAGGTCCAGGGTACCCCCCTAACCCCCCTAATAAAAGTTAACCCCTTGATTACCCCCCATCGCCAGTGTTGCTAAGCGATCGTTTTTCTGATCGCTGCATTAGTGACACAGGTGACGCTAGTTAGGGAGGTAAGTATATAGGTTCGCTGTCAGTGTTTTATAGCAACAGGGACCCCCATATACTACCTGCTAAAGGTTTTAACTCCTTGATTGCCCACTAGTAGGGATGAGCTTCAAGTAAGTTCGACTCGAACATTGGCTGTTCGCAAGTTCGCCGAACAGCGAACAATTTGGGGTGTTCGCGGCAAATTCAAATGCCGCGGAACACCCTTTAAAAGTCTATGGGAGAAATCAAAAGTGCTAATTTTAAAGGCTAATATGCAAGTTATTGTCATAAAAAGTGTTTGGGGACCTGGGTCCTGCCCCAGGGGACATGGATCAATGCAAAAAAAAGTTTTAAAAACGGCCGTTTTTTCAGGAGCAGTGATTTTAATAATGCTTAAAGTCAAACAATAAAAGTGTAATATCCCTTTAAATTTCGTACCTGGTGGGTGTCTATAGTATGCCTGTAAAGGGGCGCATGTTTCCTGTGTTTAGAACAGTCTGACAGCAAAATGACATTTTGAAGGAAAAAACTCATTCAAAACTACCCGCGGCTATTGCATTGCCGACAATACACATAGAAGTTCATTGGTAAAAACGGCATAGGAATTCCCCAAAGGGGAACCCCGAACCAAAATAAAAAAAAAAAAATGATGTGGGAGTCCCCCTAAATTCCATACCAGGCCCTTCAGGTCTGATATGGATATTAGGGGAACCCCGGCCAAAATTTAAAAAAAAAATGACGTGAGGTTCCCCCTAAATTCCATACCAGATCCTTCAGGTCTGGTATGGATTTTAAGGGGAACCCCGCGCCTAAAAAAAAAAAAAAACGGCGTGGGGTCCCCCCAAATATCCATACCAGACCCTTATCTGAGCATGCAACCTGGCAGGCCGCAGGAGAGTGCGCCCCCCCCTCCTGAACCGTACCAGGCCACATGCCCTCAACATTGGGAGGGTGCTTTGGGGTAGCCCCCCAAAACACCTTGTCCCCATGTTGATGAGGACAAGGGCCTCATCCCCACAACCCTGGCCGGTGGTTGTGGGGGTCTGCGGGCGGGGGGCTTATCGGAATCTGGAAGCCCCCTTTAACAAGGGGACCCCCAGATCCCGGCCCCCCCCCTGTGTGAAATAGTAAGGGGGTACTTACCCCTACCATTTCACTAAAAAACTGTCAAAAATGTTAAAAATGACAAGAGACAGTTTTTGACAATTCCTTTATTTAAATGCTTCTTCTTTCTTCCTTCATCTTCTGGTTCTTCTGGTTCTTCTGGCTCTTCTGGTTCTTCCTCCGGCGTTCTTGTCCAGCATCTCTTCCGCGGCGTCTTCTATCTTCTTCTCCTCTGGCCGCTCCGCACCCATGGCATGGGGGGGAGGCTCCCGCTCTTCTCTTCTTCTTCTCTTCTTCTCTTCTTCATTTTCTTCTCCGGGCCGCTCCGCAACCCATGCTGGCATGGAGGGAGACTCCCGCTGTGTGACGGCGCTCCTCATCTGACAGTTCTTAAATAACGGGAGGCGGGGCCACCCGGTAACCCCGCCCCCTCTGATGCACGGGACATGACGGGACTTCCCTGTGGCATTCCCCGTGACATCACAGGGAAAACTTGTCAAGTCACCGTGCGTCAGAGGTGGGCGGGGTCACCGGGTGGCCCCACCCCCCGTTATTTAAGAACTGTCAGACGAGGAGCGCCGTCACACAGCAGGAGCCTCCCTCCATGCCAGCATGGATTGCGGAGCGGGCCGGAGAAGAAAATGAAGAAGAGAAGAAGAGAAGAAGAGAAGAGCGGGAGCCTCCCCCCCATGCCATGGGTGCGGAGCGGCCCGAGGAGAAGAAGATAGAAGACGCCGCGGAGGAGATGCTGGATGAGAACGCCGGAGGAAGAACCAGAAGAGCCAGAAGAACCAGAAGATGAAGGAAGATAGAAGAAAGAAGAAGCATTTAAATAAAGGAATTGTCAAAAACTGTCTCTTGTCATTTTTAACATTTTTGACAGTTTTTTAGGGAAATGGTAGGGGTAAGTACCCCCTTACCATTTCACACGGGGGGGCCGGGATCTGGGGGTCCCCTTGTTAAAGGGGGCTTCCAGATTCCGATAAGCCCCCCGCCCGCAGACCCCCACAACCACCGGCCAGGGTTGTGGGGATGAGGCCCTTGTCCTCATCAACATGGGGACAAGGTGTTTTGGGGGGCTACCCCAAAGCACCCTCCCAATGTTGAGGGCATGTGGCCTGGTACGGTTCAGGAGGGGGGGCCGCACTCTCGTCCCCCCTCTTTTCCTGCGGCCTGCCAGGTTGCGTACTCGGATAAGGGTCTGGTATGGATTTTTGGGGGGACCCCACGCCGTTTTTTTTTTTTTTGGCGCGGGGTTCCCCTTAAAATCCATACCAGACCTGAAGGGTCTGGTATGGAATTTAGGGGGAACCCCACGTCCTTTTTTTTTAAAATTTTGGCCGGGGTTCCCTTTAATATCCATATCAGACCTGAAGGGCCTGGTATGGAATTTAGGGGGACTCCCACATCATTTTTTTTTTATTTTGGTTCGGGGTTCCCCTTTGGGGAATTCCTATGCCGTTTTTATCAATGAACTTCTATGTTTATTGTCGGCAATGCAATAGCCGCGGTAGTTTTAAATGAGTTTTTTCCTTCAAAATATCATTTTGCTGTCAGACTGTTCTAAACACAGGAAACATGCGCCCCTTTACAGGCATACTATAGACACCCCCCAGGTACGAAATTTAAAGGGATATTACACTTTTATTGTTTGAGTTTAAGCATTATTAAAATCACTGCTCCTGAAAAAACGGCCGTTTTTAAAACTTTTTTTTGCATTGATCCATGTCCCCTGGGGCAGGACCCGGGTCCCCAAACACTTTTTATGACGATAACTTGCATATTAGCCTTTAAAATTACCATTTTTGATTATTCATGTTCGTGTCCCATAGACAGTCCCTGTTCGCATGTTCTGATGCGAACCGAACAGGGGGGTGTTCGGCTCATCCCTACCCCCTAGTTAACCCTTTCACCAGCGATCACTGTATAAGTGTTACGGGTGACGCTGGTTAGCTAGTTTGTATTTTGTAGTTTATTATAGTTTATTACAGTTTATTACAGTTTATTATAGTTTATTATAGTTTTAGGGCACCCGCCGTTTATTACCTTATAAAGGTTTAACCCCCTAATTGCCCGGCGGTGATATAAGTTAAGTTTTTAGGATCTGATAAGGTCTGTGTCGCCCCAGGCAGCGTCAGGTTAGCGCCAGTACAGCTAAAACCCACGCACGCAGCATACACCTCCCTTAGTGCTATAGTATCTGAACGGATCGATATCTGATCCGATCATATTCCCAGCAGTTTAGGGTTCCCTGAAACACAGTGTTAGTGGGATCAGCCCAGATACCTGCTAGCACCTGCGTTTTGCCCCTCGGCCCAGCCCAGCCCAGCCCACCCAAGTGCAGTATCGATCGATAACTGACACTTACAAAACACTAAGCACACATAACTGCAGCGTTCGCAGAGTCAGGCCTGATCCCTGCTATCGCTAACAGTTTTTTGGTAGCGTTTTGAATCAGTCGCTAACAGTCAGGAGCTTTTTTGCCTGTGAGTCTCACTAGTGTACCCCTAAATTTAGAGCCCAAAATGGCAAATCAAAGGTACACTAGTGAAGAGGCCTACACGTTTCTGAGTATGACAGATAGTGAAGAGGAAGTCAAGTTCAGGCTCAGAATACGAACCTGTAGAGGACAGCGGCTCCATGACAGATAGCTCTGACGACGGAGTTGTGGTCCCTGCTAGGGTCAGGCGTACCAGACCCCGAACTTCTTCTGTCCTTGAAGTGCAAGAACCGCAGGGCTCTCGTATGGAGCAGAGAAGTACTAGTGCCGCTACTCCTTCTGGTGAACTGGCAAGCACCAGCGGCCTAGTACACCCTGGTCGTACATCCAGCACTGCAGTATCACGTGGTGACGTGGCGAGTCCCATAAGTGCAGTTCAAGCTGGCGAGGTGGCAAGCACAAGTAGTGTCCCGCTGCCACCAAGAAGAAGACGAACACAGGCCCGTCGTGCCCATAGTGCCCTTCCTGCTGCATTCACCAATCCGAATTGGGAACCCACCACTTCTGCAGCACCCGTACTTCCCCCTTTCACTGGCCAACCCGGAATTCAGATGGAAACAGTTGACTTTACGCCACTGGATTTTTATTCGCTGTTTTTCACCGAAGATCTCTATAGATCTATTGTGGACCAAAGCAATTTGTACGCTGGTCAACACATCGCCACTATTCCCCAGTCCTCCCTTGCCAGAGATTGGAGACCAATTACGGTCTCCGAATTTAAGATCTTTCTGGGCCTTTCCCTCCTCATGGGCATAACCAAAAAGAGTGAGTTGCGGTCATATTGGTCCACTGACCCAATTCACCATATGCCCGTGTTCTCTGCCTCCATGACCAGGGCACGATACGAGCAGATTTTGCGGTTCATGCACTTCAACGACAATGAACTCTGTCGTCCTCGTGGAGACCCTGCATACGATCGGGTCTACAAAATTCGGCCCCTCGTAAACCACTTCAACCAGTGTTTTGCAGACTTGTTTACCCCCATCAAGTTGTCTGCGTTGATAAGTCCCTGATTAAATTTTCTGTCCGCTTGTCATTCAAACAGTACCTTCCCAGCAAGCGTGCCAGATACGGGGTCAAGATGTATAAGCTCTGTGACAGGGCCACAGGCTATACATGTAGATTTATGGTTTACGAGGGAAAAGATAGTCACGTAGAGCCGATAAACTGCCCTGACTACATAGGAAGCGCTGGCAAGATAGTGTGGGACTTGGTGTCACCCTTATTCGGAAAGGGGTACCACTTGTACGTGGACAATTATTATACGAGCGTGCCACTTTTTAGTCACTTGTTTGATCATCAGATTGGAGCATGTGGCACCGTGCGACCTAATCGCCGGGGCTTTCCCCAGCGGCTTGTAGAGTCCCGTCTTAGGCTGGGGGAGAGAGCCTGCTTGCAGTATAATAATTTGCTCGCTATGACGTGGAGGGACAATAAGAATGTTTTCGTTCTTACCTCCCTTCATGCAGACACGACGACCCAAATTACTATGGCGACTGGTGTTGTGGAGAAACCCCTCTGTGTCCATGAATACAACCTTAATATGGGAGGGGTGGACCTCAACGACCAGTTGTTGGCGCCGTACCTAGTTACCCGTAAGGTCAGACGCTGGTGCAAAAAAGTGTCTGTTTATTTATTTCAATTGGCTTTGCTGAATGCTCATGTGCTATACAGAGCTTCAGGACGGACCGGATCCTTCCTTAAATTCCAGGAAGAGATCGTCAGAGCTCTTCTGTTTCCAGATGGTGCTCCACCTCACCTTCCCAATCCAAATGCAGTAAGCCGGCTGCATAGGAGGCATTTTCCTTATGCCATCCCGAGTACCCCTACCCAACGAGCCCCCCAAAAAAGATGTTGTGTCTGCAGCAAGCGCGGATTTAGGCGTGACACCCGGTATTGTTGTCCCTCCTGTCCTGACAATCCTGGTCTATGCATTGGTGAATGTTTTGAACGCTACCATACACTAGTGGAGTATTAGCGTAGGGTTCAGCACGGCACAGACTAGGCACACTAACACAGGGTCTCCCAAGATGCCATCGCATTTTGAGAGACCCAAACCTGGTACAGTTACAGTTAAAAGTTAAAGTTACTAAAAAAAGTGTTAAAAAATAAAAAAATAAAAAAATAAATAAAAAAATAAAAATACAAAAAAAAAAATAAAATAAAAAAAAAAAAAATAGTTGTCGTTTTATTTTTCTCTCTCTCTATTCTCTCTCTATTGTTCTGCTCTTTTTTATTGTATTCTATACTGCAATGTTTTATTGTTATGTTTTTATCATGTTTGCTTTATAGGTATGCAATTTTTTTATACTTTGTTTTTTTATTGTTAACCACTTTTTTGTTTTCAGGTACGCCGTTCAGCTGCAGAGCAGATTTATTTATCTTGACAGCAACAGCGTTTGCTCCCACGATATATAAAGCCGTGACTCCAGCGCTGTCGGAGGTGATTTCACCACCACAGTTACATACTTCAGCATATATGCCGAAGCGGGGGGGCAGCAGTGGGTGGAGGAGCAATTTGCTCCTGCCTTTTGTGGGAGGATGCCCCCATGCTTCGGCATATACCGTATTTATCGGCGTATAACACGCACCGGCGTATAACACGCACCCCAATTTAGGAGGGAATTTTAAGGAAAAAAAAACTTTTAGGAGGGAAGTTGAAGGGAAAAAAAACTTACATTTAAATGCCCATCATTGCAGCCTTGTCAGTGCAGCCTTGTCAGTGCAGCCTTGTCAGTGCAGCCATGTCAGTGCAGCCATGTCAGTGCAGCTTGTCAGTGCAGTTTGTCAGTGCAGCTTGTCAGTGCAGCCTTCCCCAGTGCAGCCTTTTCAGTGCAGACTTCCCCAGTGCAGCTTGTAAGTGCAGCCTTCCCCAGTGCAGCCTTCCCCAGTGCAGCCTTCCCCAGTGATCCCAGCCATTCTGGGCTTCAAAATCGCCGACCGCGATTTGAAAATGGCGCCGCAGGCACCGAAATACACAGTGCCGGTCCTCGGCTCTTTCCGGCGGCTCTCGTTCACTTTCGGCTCCACTCGTAGTCCCGAGCGGAGCTATCCGAACCTAGCCGAGTAGGTTCGGATAGCTCCGCTCGGGACTACGAGTGGAGCCGAAAATGAACGAGAGCCGCCGGAAAGAGCCGAGGACCGGCTCTGTGTATTTCGGTGTCGGCGGCACCATTTTCAAATCGCGGTCGGCGATTTTGCAAATGTGACAGGTCGGGATCGCAGGGGATCGGCGTATAACACGCACCTGCGATTTTCCCCTGGTTTTAAGGGGAAAAAAGTGCGTGTTATACGCCGATAAATACGGTATATATTTTAGGTAGGCACAGGTTGCGTTAAATTAAGAGTTTGGCTGAGCGACCCTTGATGTAATACGACACCTCATCCCGGTAGTTTGAAAATTAATTTGGGGGGGAGCAAAGAGATAGGGATTATGACGGTGCCAAGAGAAACAGGATACAGTATTTAAGAATAAAAAATTCTATTTATTAATTTAACATCATTCGATAAAATTTAGACATAACAATCACATAGACGAGGTGTGCAAGAGAATTCTAAAATCAATTCTGTAGCAGTAACAATTTCACGTCCCTTGGCCTGATGTTTGTGGCGGCCAGTTCTGTGAATGGGTATTCAGATGTCCGACATGTTTCGCCGGTTTTGGCTTCTTCAAGGACAGTTGTTTGATACCTAAAATGGCTACAGTGTTTTCTATAAAGAAGAATACAGCAGTCAATGGGTGTTTAAGAACAATTGATGTGTTTGAGATATAAATTGATATAAATATACAGATATCACCATATGTTTGCGAACATGTCCCCCCCTGCTCTCGCGCAAAGGCGAACGCAAGCGTCGGTCTGGCGTCAAATGTAAACAGCAATTGCCCCATGCACCGCGAAGGTCAGATCGAGGGAAGTAATTTTAGCAGTAGACCTCCTCTGTAAATCTAAAGTGGTAACCTGTAAAGGCTTTTAAAGGCTTTTAAAAATGTATTTAGTTTGTCGCCACTGCACGTTTGTGCGCAATTTTAAAGCATGTCATGTTTGGTATCCATGTACTCGGCCTAAACTCATCTTTTTTATTACATCAAACATTTGGGCAATATAGTGTGTTTTAGTGCATTAAAATTTTAAAAAGTGTGTTTTTTTCCCCAAAAAATGCATTTGAAAAATCGCTGCGCAAATACTCTGTGAAAAAAAAAATGAAACACCCACCATTTTAATCTGTAGGGCATTTGCTTTAAAAAATATATATAATGTTTGGGGGTTCAAAGTAATTTTCTTGCAAAAAAAAAAAAACTTTTTCATGTAAACAATAAGTGTCAGAAAGGGCTTTGTCTTCGAGTGCTTAGAAGAGTGGGTGATGTGTGACATAAGCTTCTAAATGTTGTGCATAAAATGCCAGGACAGTTCAAAACCCCCCAAATGACCCCATTTTGGAAAGTAGACACCCCAAGCTATTTGCTGAGAGGCATGTCGAGTCCATGGAATATTTTATATTGTGACACAAGTTGCGGGAAAAAGACAATTTTTTTTTTTTTTTTGCACATTTGTCACTAAATGATATATTGCTCAAACATGCCATGGGAATATGTGAAATTACACCCCAAAATATATTCTGTTGCTTCTCCTGAGTACGGGGATACCACATGTGTGAGACTTTTTGGGAGCCTAGCCGCGTACGGGACCCCGAAAACCAAGCACCGCCTTCAGGCTTTCTAAGGGCGTAAATTTTTGATTTCACTCTTCACTGCCTATCACAGTTTCGGAGGCCATGGAATGCCCAGATGGCACAAACCCCCCCCCCCCAAATGACCAAATTTTGGAAAATAGACACCCAAAGCTATTTGCTGAGAGGTATAGTGAGTATTTTGCAGACCTCACTTTTTGTCACAAACTTTTGAAAATTGAAAAAAGAAAGAAAATATATGTTTTTCTTGTCTTTCTTCATTTTCAAAAACAAATGAGAGCTGCAAAATACAATACTCACCATGCCTCTCAGCAAATAGCTTGGGGTGTCTACTTTCCAAAATGGGGTAATTTGGGGGGGTTTTGTGCCATCTTGGCATTTTATGGCCTTCAAAACTGTGATGGTAGTGAGGAGTGAAATCAAAAATTTATGCCCTTAGAAATCCTGAAGGCGGTGCTTGGTTTTCGGGGCCTCGTACGCGGCTAGGCTCCCAAAAAGTCCCACACATGTGGTATCCCCGTACTCAGGAGAAGCAGCAGAATGTATTTTGGGGTGTAATTCCACATATGCCCCTGGCATGTTTGAGCAATATATCATTTAGTGACAACTTTGTGCAAAAAAAAAAAAAATTGTAACTTTCCCGCAACTTGTGTCAAAAAATAAAATATTCCATGGACTCAACATGCCTCTCAGCAAATAGCTTGGGGTGTCTACTTTGCAAAATGGGGTCATTTGGGGGGGGGGGGGGGTTGTGCCTTCTTGGCATTGTATGGCCTTCAAAACTGTGATAGGTAGTGGTGTGAAATCAAAAATTTATGCCCTTTGAAATCCTGAAGGCGGTGCTTGGTTTTCGGGGCCCCGTACGCGGCTAGGCTCCCAAAAAGTCCCACACATGTGGTATCCCTGTACTCAGGAGAAGCAGCTAAATGTATTTTGGGGTGCAATTCCACATATGCGCATGGCCTGTGTGAGCAATATATCATTTAGTGACAACTTTTTGTAATTTTTTTTTTTTTTTTTTGTCATTATTCAATCACTTGGGACAAAAAAATAAATATTCAATGGGTTCAACATGCCTCTCAGCAATTTCCTTGGGGTATCTACTTTCCAAAATGGGGTCATTTGTGGGGGTTTTGTACTGCCCTGCCATTTTAGCACCTCATGAAATGACATAGGCATTCATAAAATAAAAGCTGTGTAAATTCCAGAAAATGTACCCTAGTTTGTAGACGCTATAACTTTTGCGCAAACCAATAAATATACGCTTATTGACATTTTTTTTTACCAAAGACACGTGGCCGAATACATTTTGGCCTAAATGTATGACTAAAATTGAATTTATTGGATTTTTTTATAACAAAAAGTAGAAAATATCATTTTTTTTCAAAATTTTCAGTCTTTTTCTGTTTATAGCGCAAAAAATAAAAACGGCAGAGGTGATCAAATACCATCAAAAGAAAGCTCTATTTGTGGGAAGAAAAGGAAGCAAATTTGGTTTGGGTACACCATTGCATGGCCGCGCAATTAGCAGTTAAAGCGACGCAAAGCCGAATTGTAAAAAGTGCTCTGGTCAGGAAGGGGGTAAAACCTTCCGGGGCTGAAGTGGTTAAATAGCTAGCAGGCTGATTGATGGGCAGTATATGAACATTAGACGAGTCACTGTGAAATAATGAGCATAGGCAATTAACCGACAGCTGAGCAGTCTGACCTCTGAGAAGGGAGGGCTGAGCCCAGCAGTGACAGTACCCCCTTCTCAATAACCCCTCTCCATCGGAGGGCCACCAGATTTGAGGGGAACACGTCTATGGAAAGCACTGAGGAGGACAGGGGCACATCCAAGAATGAGACCCAAGAGCGATCCTCCGGAACATAACCTTTCTAATGAACCAGGTACTGTATGCGCCCATGGAACCTACAGGAGTCAATGATGGATTTTACTTCATACTCCTCATGGTTCTCAACCTGTACTGGGTGAGGACATGGCACCGAGGTGGTGAAGCAGTTGCACACCAAAGTTTTCAATAAGTAGACATGGAATACATTAGAGATACGCATATTAGAAGGACGGTCTAAAGCATAAGCCACTGGTTATTCCTGTGGAGAATACGGAAAGGTCCAATAAACCGTGATGCCAATTTCAGAGGCAACACGGAGTCGGAGGTTGCAAGATGACAGCCATACCCTCTCCCCAACTTGGTAGGAAGGCACAGGTAGGCATCTGCGGTCAGCATGGAGTCTGTACCTATCATTGGCACGTCGCAAGGACTCTTGGACCTGTACTCAAGTGGAATGAAGACCACAGAGATGCTCCTCTAACACGGGAATGCTCTAAGGAACAAATGAGTCAGGCAAAATGGATGGTTGGAACCCATAATTCACCATAAACGGAGACAGTCAGGAAGCGGTATTAACGGCACTATTGTGAGCAAACTCCGCCCAAGTTAAGAGGTCTGACCAGTTGGTATGGTGGTGAGAAATATATCAACATATAAACTTCTCCAAGGACTGGTTGGCTCGTTCTGCAGCCCCATTAGACTGTAGGTGGTACGCAGAAGAGAAGAAAAGCTGAATTCCCAACTGTGCACAAAAGGCTTGCCAAAACCTGGATACAAACTGGATACCCCTGTCCAAGACTATAACCTTGGGTAGCTCATATAATTGAAAGATCTCCTGAGGAAAAATGGATGCCAGTTCTTTGTATTTGGGCAACTTCTTAAGTGGAATGCAATGTGACATTTTTGAGAACCGGTCAACCACTATAAGGATAACTGTGTTGCCTTGGGAGTTGGGTAACTCCACAATAAGATCCATAGATAGGTGGTTCCAAGGCCTTTCTCCATTGTGTATGGGTTGTAGGAAGCCCACTGGAAGGTGTTGTGATGTCTTACTCATAGCACACATGGAACAGGCAGCTACAAAGGCGGCTACATCAGCGCAGAGACTAGGCCACAAAAATTGCTGGGAAATAGCCCAAATGAGTTGATTCTTCCCTGGGTGGCCAGCAGCCTTGGGAGAATTGTAAGTCTGGAGCACAGCAGTGCAAAGACTCTCAGGGACAAAACAGCAGTCACAAGGTTTCTTAGGAGGAGAATGGATCTCGGCGGCAAGAACTCTGTCACCCAAAGATGAAATGAGATTGATACGAACCGTAGCCAGAATACGATCAGGAGGTATCACAGGAACAGGAACTGACTCCATCTTGGAAGCGGAGGAAAACTGTTGCGACAATGCATCAGCCCTTAGATTCTTAGTACCGGGTAAGAATGAGACTATATAATTGAAGCTTGACAAGAAAAGAGCCCATCGTGCCCTTCTGGGAGAGAGGCGTTTAGCCTCAGACAAAAATGTGAGATTCTTATGGTCAGTCAGAATGAGAACCAGCACAGTGGTACCTTCGAGGCAATGCCTCCCTTCTTTAAGGGCTAAAATGATCGCTAACAACTCTCTGTCCCCAATCTCGTAATTGCACTCCGCAGGTGACAATTTCTTGGAAAAGTAGCAACATGGATGCATAGCGCCTCCAGAGGTAGGACGTTGAGACAGAAGGGCACAACTCCAGTCTCAGATGCAACAACCTCAAGGATAAGGGGTAACGTAGGATAAGGATGTGCCAAAGGAGCAGAAACAAAGGCAGCCTTAAGACTCTCTAAGGCCCTAATGGAATCCAGAGACCAATTCTGTGGGTTACGTCCTTTCTGGTCATATCAGTCAGGGGTTTGACCAAAGACGAGAAGTTACAAATAAACTACCGATAATAATTGGCAAAGCCAAGAAAACGTTGCAGTGGACATAAACCCATGGGTCGGGGCCACTGTAGGACTGCCGAAAGTTTCTCTGGGCCCATCGAAAAACCAGCAGTGTAAATTACATAATCCAGAAATTTAACCTGTTCACGATTGAACTCGCACTTCTCCAATTTACAATATGGGTTATTTTCTCTCAGCCTCTGAAGCACATTAGGGAATTGGAGTATATTGTCGAGATACACCACCACACCTAGCTGCAACAAATCTGAGAGGACATCATTGATAAATTCCTTAAAAACTCCTGGAGCGTTACAAAGGCCAAACAGCATTACGAGGTACTCGTAATGGCCTGTTCTGGTATTAAACACAGTTTTCCATTTGTCGCCCTCCTTGATTGTCATGAGATTGTATGCCCACACAAAGAAGAAACCAGCATCAGCAGGAGATGAGGATTTGCAGATGAATCCTCGAGAAAGTGCGTCGGCAATATACTCCTCCATGGCTTTTCCTCCGAGACAGACAAGGAGTAAATCCAGCCACGAGGGGTCATGGCACCAGGTTGAAGGTCCATTGCGCAATCACATGACCAGTGTGGAGGCAAACTACCGGCTTGACCTTTGTCAAAGACATCGCTAAAATCACAGTACTCCTCCGGCAGGGAGGAGAATGTAGAGGTGCACAAGACCTTAGCCACTTTCTGAAAACATGTATTACTGCATTGTGGCGACCAGGAAAGAACCTCAGTGTGAAGCCAACCAAAAGAGGGGTTGTGCCTCTGTAACCAAGGATAACCAATAACCACTGGAAAATGAGGTGAGGAAAGGATTATCTCATGGTGAAGAGCCCCTATGGGTATGGTCAACAGAGCAGTCTCTTGAGTCACATGGGCAGGCTGTAGAGGTCCCCCATTAAATGCCTCAATGGCAAGTGGAGTGGCACGAAGCTGCAACGAAATTGAGTGCTTAGACACAAAGACACCATCTATGAACAGGCCTGCAGCCCCAGAGTTGATGTAAGCCTGTATCTCAATGGATGACTCAGACCAATAAAGGGTAACCAGAACCAGGGGCTTATCCTTCTGGATAACTGGGGACGTGACAATGCCACCTAAGGTTTGTCCCTTATAGGACCTCAGGTGCAAATGTTTTCCGGACGGGTAGGACAAGACTTTAAAAAGTGACCTGACCTGCCACAATAAAGGCACAATCTCTCCCTCCTCCTAAAGGCCCTCTCATCCACAGAGAGACGTGTGAAGCCCAACTGCATGGGTTCTAAATCACTGGCAGACTCGGTACCAGGAGGTATGGGAGGTGAAGGAGGCAAAGGTGGGACTACATAGCTCGGAGCCAAACGTACAGGAGGCTTCCGCAAGCGCTCCTTAAAAGAAGGTCAATCTCAGAGTCTGGAGTCAATAAGAATGGCAAACATGATCAACTTCTCCAGCTCAGTGGGTATGTCTCAGACTGCTATCACATCTTTGATGTTATCTGAGAGACCATGAGAAAAAGCAGCCATGAGGGCCTCGTTATTCCAAGCAACCTCTGCTGCCAGAGTGCGTAAGTCAATGGCATAATCGACAACAGTTCTCGTACTCTGATGGACATGAGGCTTTTGGCAGCAGAAGTGGAGTATGCGGGAACATCAAATACCCTTTTAAAGGAAGCCACACACTCTGGGTAACTCAGGGTGACAGGTATTTGCATCTCCCATAGAGGGTTTGCCCAGACCAAGGCTCTCTCAGAAAGCAAAGATATCACAGAGCCTACTTTGGGAAATGCCTGGGGCAGCATCTCAAAGTATATCTCAACCTGGTTGAGAAACCCTCTGCATTGAACTGCATCGCCCTTGTATTGCTGGGGAAGAGGAGCGGAACCAGACATACCTCTTATTGAGGTAATACTCGAGGCAGCAGCAGGGATGGCCTGCAACACTGGTTGTACTGGAGCAGCCACAGTGGGAGGATCCAGGTGAGCAGTGCGCATCAGGAGCGTCCGTAACGCTATGGCAAACTGATCCATGCGGTGATCCTGCTCATCCAATCTGGAAAAAATATTACCAACAAGGGGATTGCCTGCATTTTCTGAATTCATGGCCTTCGCCTACTGTCAGGAACTATGAATCAGACTGAGACAGAAGTGCAGTAAAAATCACACTTCATAATAGAATGGTAAAATGGTACAAACAGTGCAAATAGCCAGAGTTCAGTAACCAGAGCAGGTAGTCAGAACAAGCCAGTAAAACAGGAGTCCAGAGATCAGCATCAGGAGCAGCAAACAGGATCAGGAATCAGAAGGGAAGTCAGCCAAGCAAAAGTCTTAAACCGGAAAACACGGCAGAGAGTATCTGGATATGTTGACCAAGGCGAAGGCACAGGAGATGTGATCCAAGCAGCTTAAATAGCCAGTGGACTAATTGACGAGCAGCATATGATCAACGGGTAAGTCACTGTGGAATGATAAGTACTGTATAGGCAATAAACTGACAGCTGAGCAGCCTGAGCTCTGAGAAAAGAGGGCTGAGCCCAGCCCTCACACTCGTGGATTGAAAAAAAAATTATATATATATTATATGTTCTTTGCAGGGGGAGAGGCTGAAGAGCCTGGAGTGTGGTTCTGAAGGAAAACCTAAGGATTCTATTCTATATACAGGTGAAGAAAAAGGTAAGAGTAAGAAGACAAAGTAAAGGGGAATCTATTCTATGGGGGATCTGCCCTGGCCTGCTCTAAAGGGGGATCTATATGGGTTATGGAGGCTATACTAAGTCCCTCCCCTTCATGACATTGTGAAAAAGGGGAGGAACATGGGTGACCTTAAAATTATGCCGACCCCCCCTGAAAAAAGTTCTGTGGACGCTCATAAGTTGAAGTGAGCACTGTAACTTGTATATCTAAATTGACACTGATCAATGAATCATGCTGGATTGCATCATTATCCCAGGAGAATCTGTGCCCTTTCCCACAGTGCTCCTGTATAACCACCCTGAACTTCACTGTGGATGGTTGGGTGTCTGGGTGACAGCTAGAGCTTGACAGCCCTTTCTCTGCTTGAGGACACTTTATAACAAGACAGTTTTCCTTACAATAGGAGTGGATGATACATGGTACAGTGTTTAACTTCCACACCTTGGAGCTGTGCATTGCCTTCTTAGGCTCGATTCACAACTATGCATGTTGCTTTTGAGTGTTTCTGCAGTGTTTTTTGCGGTGCTTGCCGCGTTTTTGAACAGCGTTTTTACAGCGTTTTTGCGGTGTTTTTGCGTTTTTTTTTATTTACAGTTTACTTTAATACTGTATACAGTGTAAATAAAAAAAAAACGCGAAAAACGCAAAACGCGTCAAAAATGCAGCAAAAATGCTGTAAAAACGATGTACTTGCATTTTTGATGCTGGTCCATTGAATTCTATTACATGAAAAATGCTGCATTTTGCATGAAAAAAAGTCCCTGACCCTTTCTAAATACGCAGAGGCACAAAAATGCATTGATGTGAACATGTTCTATAGGAACCCATGTTAAAAAATTCCCATGCATTTCTGCAAAATGCATCAAAAGACGCATTTGTGTGAATGGAGCCTTAGTCCCAACTCCCAACAGAGGATTAGTATTAAGTGTGATGCTTCATGGAGGCTGAACTACATTAAATCCCCACTGTGGGTGAATATAGCAAGCTTACACAATACCATAGGTGGCACAGGTTTACTCTTAATCAATTACCAACCACAAATTTTATTTTATTTTGGCTGTATCACTCTATCCAAATACATTCCATAATGACTTCAGTCACTGCTCAGAATCTCCCACCCACTGTCATATTGAATGATGTCACTGGATATGATGTGCTACCAACTGTCACTTCTATTATCTCACAACCATCACACCTAATAATATCCCACAACTGTCACACCCAATCATATGCCACACCTGTCATACCTAATAATATCGCACAACAGTCACACCTTCTGTCAGGACCTGGGTTTGAACCTGGGACCTCTTCTGTGTCTGGCACTGATTCTTCTCATTGAGCTATCTGGGATGCTGTACAGCTACCTGCCTGATCTATTGGACAATCCTGCCTGATCCATTGGAAAACCCTGCCTTGTGTCTTGATTGCTGTTGGATCTTGAATTCCTTGCTCCTCCCATGAACTTCCTATAAAAGCCTTGCCTCTGCACTTCTTGTCACCGGATTATTGTGGTCTTTTCCTGCATACTACTTGAGCTACTGCTATTGCTAATTGAAAGCGACTTTGGCTTGTGACCCCGACTACGAAACTCTCCTTCTGCATCGATCTTAGCTTGTGACCTCAACTACAAAACTCTCTCCTGCACTGACCTCGGCTTGTGACAAAAACACTGATCATTGGCCTAGCAATTCAAACTTTCCTATCTTTGGCAGACCTGAGAACTGAGCTTGCCTGACGTTGTTGGCCATTGGTCTCCACTCATTACAGGTATTCTCCTAACACCATATAATATCCCACAACCGTCACACCTAATAATATCCCACAACCGTCACACCTAATAATATCTCACAACCGTCACACCTAATAATATCCCACAACTGTCACATCTAATTATATACCACAACTGTCACACCCCTAATAATATCTCACAGCTGTAACACCTAATAAAATCTCACAACTGTCACACTCACTTATGTCACTGTTCATAATCTGTCACCAACTAGCAGAAGTGTTCCTGTTTGGTCACATTAGATCAGACACCATTTATCCAGGAGACAACTGCGTGAAAACTGCCATTTATCCAGGAGCTCTGCTTATAAGAAACTTTTCACATGCACAAAATTACCGCAATCAACAACCTTCACCAAGGTTGAGCACTGAGCACTGGCTCGGGCTGGAGCTCGGGCTGGAGCTCGGGCTGGCTTGGGAGAATCCTGACAGCAGTGCAGTTTGAAAGGAATCTTACCTAAAAAGCAGCGGGAGCAAGGAGGACAGTGTGATTACATCAGCATGTTCAGGGACTCACAAGGGGGAAGATTGCCACATGTAGCAAGCCTTTATGGAAGACAGCTTTGTGCTTAAATTTTTCCTCTCCCTTGCCCTGGGAGATTTTCTGTGCAGCCTGGTGGGCTGGTAAAGAAGCAGCCAGGTGGGCTGGTAGTTCCTACAGTCAGTAGAACTAGGATCAGTGTCTATAGAGGAGTTGGAGATACTCCTGGATGTTGCTTACTACACAAAGTACTATTTTCTAAGGGGCTGAGCGTTCCTAGTCTTTAAGGGGCTTTTGCATTTTTCATCTTAAGAGACTGTCTGTGCCCAGAAAGGAGGACAGTTTAAGACCTTTTAGATAGGCAGGAAGTTGTCCCTGTTTTTTGTTCTTTGATTCAAGTTGGGCATCCCATATTTTAGACATGTGCAGGATGAAAAAATTAGTTTAGTTTAGTTTAGTTTAGTTTCGGTTAGTTATTTAACTAAATTCGTTTAGTTAAATTAGTTGCATTCATTACATTCGTTTTCGGGATTCGTTTAGTTTCGTATTCAAATTCGAAAAAAATTCTACCGAATTCGAAAAAAACTATCAAATCCGAAAAAATTGTACCGCATTCAAAAAAAACTATAAAATTCGAAAAAATTCTACCACATTCGAAAAAAATATCAAATTCGAAAAAATTCATATAGAATGAAATCGAATTCCAATAGAAAAGATTCAAATAGAATAGAGAATAAGAATAGCATGCAAAAACAATAGAACAGAATAGAAAAAAATATAATATATTCTATTCTAATCTTTTCTATTCAAATTCGAATTCATTCTGTACCAAATTCCAATTCCGGAAGATGTTTTATATATCTTGTTCTATTGTTTTTTCTATTCTAGTCTTTTCTATTAGAATTCGATTTCATTCTATTTCTATATAACCATTTTCTGAAAGTCAAATTTTGTATAGAATGAATTTGCATTCAAATAGAAAAGATTAGAAAAAAATTGAAATTAATAGAAAAGAATAGCATAGAAAAAAATTATATATATATATATATATATATATATATATATATATATAAAACCATCTTCCGAAATTCGAATTTCGTATAAAATGAATTCGAATAGAAAAGATTAGAATAGAGTAGAAAAGAATAGACTATAAAAACAATAGAACAGAATAGAATAAAACATAATATATATATATATATATATATATATATATATATATATATATATATATATATATATATATATATATATATTTTATTCTATTTTGTTCTATTGTTTTTCTAGTCTATTTTCTATTATTTTCTATTCTAATATTTTCTATTCAAATTCAAATTCATTCTTGAATTAGAATCATCTAGAATAAATTCAAATTCGAAAAGAAAAGTTTAGAATAGAAAAGAATAGCATAGAAAAACAATGGAACAGAATAGAAAAAAAATATTATATATATATATATATATATCTATATATATATATATATATATATATATATATATATATATATATAGATATAGATATAGATATAGATATAGATATATATCTATATCTATATATATCTATATATATATATATATATATATAAATATATATATAGATATAGATATATAGATATATATATATATATATATATATATATATATATATATATATATATATATATATATATATATATATATATATATATATATATATATATATATATATATATATATATATAATATATATATATATATAGATAGATATCTATATATATATCATCTTCCGAAATTCGAATTTCATATAGACTGAAGTCAAGTTTGAATAGAAAAGATTAGAATAGAATAGAAAGTAATAGAAACGAATAGCATAGAAAACAATAGAACAGAATAGAAAAAAACACACACAGCTTTCAATCTAGTGTCAGCAAACAGGTCCTCCCACCGACCTTGTATTTATAAAAATAAAGTTCAGGTGTGTTCTAATTGATCTAAGGAAGGGTGCGAACAAATCAGCCTGAAACGTAATCTTTGTCTGAACAAATGATTGTAATGATTCTGTTTGGAATGACTCTACTTGCTTTGTAATCTTTTTCTAAAGATTTGATTGGAATAAAGCAACAAATTTTTAAGTGCAGCAACCTTTGGAACTTATATATATTATTCTATTGTTTTTCTAGTCCACTCTTTTCTATTCTTTACTTCTATTCTAATGCGATTTTCGAAATTAGAATTTCTGAAAATGGTTTTATATATATATATATATATATATATATATATATATATATATATGTATATATATATATATATATATATATATATATAAAACTATTTCCGAAATTCAAATTTCGTATAGAATGATTTTGAATTGAATAGAAAAGATTAGAATAGAATAGAAAATAATAAAAAAGTAAAAAAGAATAGAATAGAAAAACAATAGAGCAGAATAGGATAAAATACAATATACGTTTTTCTAGTTTATTATTTTCTATTATTTTCTTTTCTATTCTAATCTTTTCTATTCAAATTCAAATTCATTCTATACGAAATTCGATTTTCAGAAGCCATGTTCCGAAATTCGAATTTTGTATAGAATGAATTTGAATTTGAATAGAAAAGACTATTAAAGAATAGAAAATAATAGAAAAGAAAAGCATAGAAAAACAATAAAACAGAATAAAAAAAATATTGTATATATGTACTCTATTGCTTTATGATTTTATATTCTATTTTATTTTTTAGAAAATTGATTTCTATTGTTTTCAAATTCGATTCAAATTTGTTTTCGAATTCGAATATGTTTTCGACTTCGATTCATATAAATTTTTTTCGAATTCGAATATGTTTTTGAATTCGATTAGAATTTGTTTTTGAATTCGATTCGAATTTGTTTTCGAATTCGATTCGAATTTTTTTTCAAATTCGATTTGAATTTGTTTTCGAATTCGATTCAAATTTGTTCGCTTTTTTTCGGATTCATTTAAATTCATCACTTTTGTAATTCGGAAATTCGGATCCATCCGAATTTCCGAATAATGAAAAATTTGTCAGAATTTCGATTCGGAACGAAACTAAATGCACATGTCCACCATATATCCCTTCACCCATCCAAGTTTTTACCCCTAATAAAACATAAAAACAAAGCCAAGAGGCTGACTTCTTGTCTTTGGTTGCAAGCAGAGAATGCATGTTGCCTTGCTGTGCAGGAATAGGAGAGCCAGTTACCAGCAGCTCCTGTGTGGATAGAGCTACTTTAAAATAAGGCTAAAAAATGTCTATAATTTTCTATAAACCATATTAAAAAAGAAATCAAGTGATTTCTTACCTTGCCTTTTTTCCAGTAGAAGGGATCACTCATATTGGGAAATGTTTCAAGCACAAAGCCTGGGCTTCGAATCTTGGAAATTCTGACCGATATCAAATAATCTTTAAAAAAAAACCAAATGTGTAACCTTAGATCAGTTGGAACTTCTCTTCTCTCATTAAAGTAGATCTTGCCTCCGGCTGGGTCCTGGTAATGAAGATTTTTCACAAATTTGTGCAGCTTTTCATAGAAGACAGAAATGGACACATTACCATATACAGTAATAAGAGTTCTGGAATTAAAGTTTAATTTAAAAAATACAAAACGTGACAGAGTTACATTCAAGATACTAGGCGGTCTTTCTATAAATGTGAATAGGAATGAATAAATCAGGACAATTACTTATTCTTCCCTTTTTGATTCTCCTGCAATGTCTCCATGTACATCTCTCGGATATGAAAAGAATTCCCCAACCCAATAATCCAGAGAATCATCAATCAAGAATGGACAGATCTCTATGTACTGTATATATTCAGGAGGATCAATCAATTAACATTTTCCCAGCTATAAAGACCCGTACACACAATAAGAAAATTGTCCAAAATCTACTGTCCAAAGGCTGATCAGTCAAATTTCTGAACGTTAGTATGGTGCTTCCAACAACCAATTTTGACTATTCGGATGACAAAAACTGTAGTTGCAAGCTAGTAAAAAATTTTACATGCATAGATGCAACGTCAAATTTTTGCAAATTGTGTATAGTTTTTGTATGGAAAAAAACTATTATAAAATAATAGTTTGACTGGAAGCCACAGATGACTCGAAACAACCCAGGAGAAGTTGTCCAGGAAAACTAGAAATCGTTTTCCAGAAAGTCCTTTTGTCTCATGTCTATTAAAAGCTTTTTTTTTTGAAAAAAAGGAATCATAGTGTATTTTTTTTTTTTTTTTTTTAGCATAAACAGTAAATGCAACATTTAATGACTAAAGCATATTGAAACAGAGATTTAAATACATCAATAGGGGTGTATCCCTTCTGGTAATATGGCCCAACCTGTAGCGTCCTCCTGCTCTCTAGACACCTAATGTGAACTATCTGGGGTTCCACGCACATTCCACCCCGCTGGGAACTTTCTGTGGAAGTGTGCGTAGCATTCCCCGTTTCACAACCCCAGAGTCTAGGGTCTGGTGAGACGTAGATTGTTGGAGACAATACCGGAGGGGCCCTTATGGACCTTAACCTTTCCGTGGAAGGAAATATAAACCGAAAGTTATCCATTGAAGGATGATGGGCCCCCGATGGGCTAATGGAGTCCACCGGGATGAGCCTTGATAAAATAAAAAAATAAACGAGGGAGTTCAACGCCCTGCTTGAAAGCAAAGAGATAGGGACAAGAGAGTCCAAAAGAGGGGTAAAAAGGAAAGCGAGGTAGGAGGGGAAAGGGAGCAAGAGAGGGGGAAGGTGGGTTAATGAGAGTTAAGTCCAGAGGAAAGGTGGGGGAGGGATCCTCCTCCTGTCAAACCTGGTATGAGGTTGATGTTCTGGAGGGTCGCCCACGGTTCCCAAGTGGACATAAATCTCCCAACTTTATCGTTAAGCTTAGCTACAAGATGCTCCTGAGACATAATCCATGAAATTTTATTAATACAGCTCCTGAAGGGAACCGAAGGTTTTTTCCAATTTTTGGCTAAGGTAATTTTAGCTCCTAGTAAGATAAAGTAAGAAAGACCTTGCGCTTGTTTCGATAACCCTGGTATATGTTGGTTGAGAAGGGCGTAGTAAACATTGGGGTAGACCTGTACTTTGAATAAGGACCTAATCATATTGAAAATTCTATTCCAGAACGATCTAATTCGGGGACAAGACCACCAGATATGAAACATTGATCCCTCCAGTTCGCATCCCCTGAAACATAAGGGGGATGTTCCCTGATACATCGACGCCAGTCTGGCTGGAACGTAATACCACCTAGAAATGACCTTAACGCTTGCTTCAATGAGTGATATGTTACATATACCTTTAAAGGAGCGGATCCAATATTTATGCCAATCTTCCGCAGTCCTCGTCTGGGTGGTCTCCTCCTCCCAGGACCCTGTGTAGGCTGGTTTGTCCGATTTTGTAATCAATGCCGAATAGATCAGGGAGATTCCCCCCTTCTGATCCTGAATATTAGCACACCAATGTTCGTAAGGGGTGATGGATAAAGAGTTAGAATTGTTGTGCCAGATTGAATGAAGGAAATGTGAAATTTGTGTGAACCTGAATTTCTCGGATTCAGGCAACTCCAGAGTGTTCTGGCAGTAAGTTAAGGTAATTGGGCCTGTTGCCGTGAGAAAATGTCCTATGCGGTAGAGTCCTTTATCTGTCCACCATTTGAATGCTTTAATGTTTAGTCCCGGAGGGAATACAGCGCTGTGGAAAATGTGCGCGAGGGGTTTCATTGGCGAGGCCAGAGATGACTGCTTAAGCAGTCAAGTACTTAGAGAGATGGAATGAGATAAAGTTGGTGACATGATTGCAGGTCTGACTTTGGGGTCACACCACAAGAGGTAGTCTAAGGTGTGATGAGGGGTCGCTCTTCTCTCTATAGCGAGCCAATCTGGTTTTGGGCTTTGTGAAAATAACATGGAGAATTGGGCCAATTGTGCCGCTTGATAATAAGCCCAGAGATCAGGTAGCCCCAATCCGCCCTGGGATTTTAAACGTAGTAGGATACTAGAAGGGCATCTATATCCCCTTCTACCCCAGACGAAAGCTATCATCTCCGACTGTAATTTCCGGAGAAAACTTTTCTTGATTGGGATGGGAAGGGAGCGGAACAAGTACAGGAGTCGTGGGAGAAGAGTCATTTTGACTGCATGTACCCTTCCCAGCCAGGATAGACCACACTTTGCCCATTTATCTAGTTCAGCCCTGCATTTACTAAACATAGGTATATAGTTTGTTTTAAAAAGGTCCCCGAAGTCCGCTGTGAGGTTGACTCCCAGATAACTAATGAAATTCGGAGCCCACGGGAAGTCAAAAGTGCTCGTGAGTTGGGGTAGAATGTTGTCCGGGACCGAAATGTTTAACGCTGTGGACTTACCCATATTGACCTTCAAGCCTGAGACTGCGCTGAATGCATTGAGGGTTTTGTATATTTCCGGGACGGAGATTAGCGGGGAGGTTACATAAATCATAAGGTCGTCAGCGTAGAGGGCACATTTGTGTTCCTGCTCTCCGCTCTGAACCCCCTTAATGTCTGGGTTTGACCTAATAGCTATAGCTAGGGCTTCGATCGCTATTGCAAAGAGGAGTGGGGAAAGGGGACAACCTTGTCTGGTGCCCCTGCCTATTGGGAATGAGGTGGAGTATCTGCCCATCAGGCGAACCTGCGCTGACGGGTGTGAATACAGGGAGCGAATCAGATTCTGACAATTTGGACCAAAGCCCCATTTATGTAAAGTATCAAATAGATAAGTCCAATCTATGGAATCAAAAGCCTTATGAAGGTCTATTGATAAAAGGAAACCGGATTGGGGAGGACTTCCATCCCAGTGTGACTTTAACAGTGAGATAATGTCTATTGTACGTCTGATCTGATCCGTCCCCTGACGTCTAGGAATAAACCCCACCTGGTCCCTATGGATGTATGAGGGGATAAAGCTTGACAACCTGTTTGCCATTATTTTTGTAAGAATCTTAATGTCATTATTGATTAATGATATTGGGCGATAATTACCCACCTCACTGGGGTCTTTTTCTGGTTTGGGGATCATTGAGATATAGGCTGAGTTTAGATCTGTACTTAAAGGGGTACCCTTCCTAAGTGAATTAAAGAATTTTGCAAGGTGCGGGGCTAGAGTTGGAGCAAATTTTTTATAGTATCCCGTGGAAAATCCATCCGGGCCCGGGGCTGAGCCTAGTTTCAAAGCTTTGATTGTGTCTACGATTTCTGTCTCGGAGAAGGGGCTCTCCATCAGGTCGCTATGCTCTTTCAAGATGGAGGGTAGGTCTATGGAATTCAGGAAATCCTGTTGTGATTTGGAGATATGAGGCTGGTGCGGTTGATATAAGTCCTCATAGTAATGGAGAAAGGCCTCCATTACTTTAACTGGGTTCTGAGAAAGGTCCCCGGACCGAACCTTTATTTTAGGGAATGCTAGAGATCTGGGTTTGGGGCTAAGCTTTATCGCCAGTTTGGAGCCTATTTTGTCTTTTTGGGAGTATAATTTGGCACCCGACCATCTAAGTTGTTCCTCTGCTGACGTAGTTAGTATCATATTCAACCGAGCTCGGGCCTTATCTAATTTGTCTAAAAGATCAGGGGACGGGTTTAATTTGTGGGCTTTTGAGAGAGCCTGGAATTCTGCTGTGAGTTTACGTGCTTCTGCTTTATGTGCTGACCTCAACTGAGACGTGATTTGAATTATTTTCCCCCTAAGCACTGTTTTGTGTGCCGCCCAAACGGTTTCGGGGGATACCTCGTCCGTGGCATTTATGGTAAAATAATCCTTAATGGCTCCCTCTATGATGGTGCATTGAACGGGGTCACTTAAGATGGATTCCTGCAGTCTCCATCTTGGGGGGTTTGAGCGTTCCGAGGCTCTTTTAGTGATTAGGGTGACCATAGAGTGGTCCGACAGGGAGGTGTCCACGATCTTGGATTTTAAAATCAGCGGGATCGTGTGTGGGCTGGTAAATATGTGGTCTATCCTGGCATAGGAGCTATGGGGGGCTGAAAAGTGAGTGTAATCTTTAGAACGTGGGTTCAGTTCCCTCCAAATGTCTATTAAACCCTTATCATGCAGGATTTTAGCTATTTTAGAACTTTGTTTGGTCGGGCGTTTGGGTCTAGGTATACCGGAACTTGACTTGTCCAGAGCGAAGTCAAAGGCTGTGTTGGAGTCCCCACCAATAAATACTGTGCCCTTCAGCAGTGGTTGTATCTTATCCAACAGGGCGACCAAAAAGGTCTTCTGGCCCTTGTTAGGAGCATAATATGAGACAAAGGTGTATAACACCCCATCTATAGTCCCGGAGACCAAGATGTAACGACCCAGGGGGTCCAACACAACCTCCGAGTCCGCTAAGTTAATGTGTTTTGCAAAACATATTGCAACCCCCTTCGTTTTGTTTTTGGCGGAGGCAAGGAAAAATTGAGGGAATTGATGATGTATGAAAGAGGGTTTGTAAGAGGAAGGGAAGTGAGTCTCTTGAAGAAAGAGGATATCTGCGTGCATGGACTTGTAGAGCTGAAAAAGCTTTCTACGTTTTGTGGGGGAGTTGAGGCCCTGTGTGTTGTGAGAGATGATCTTAAGGGAATCCGACCCTAGGGTAGAGTTAGCCATCCAGTGGGGTTATGTGGTGTACTCTGCAGATAAAGGACTTACCGGACTGACGAGTGCCCAGGGGATCCAAGTAATAGAGTAAGCGCCAGGTTATCTTGTTAGGTCCTGGGAGGAGCGACCGAGACTGGACTCTGCGTCTGTAAATATGGGGGAACAGGAAGAGGGAAAAGAGTAGGAAAAAGATGAGCATTAGAAGAAAAGAAGACACCAGCGTTAGTTTAACCTTCAATATTCTAAATGATTGAACGTGCAAGAGACAATGCATATAACTTGGGGGGGCTCTAGGCTTCCCCCTTATCCCAGGGTAAGACGGGAAACTCCCCCTTACCCCTAAATCCTGAGAAGACCGGTGTACCATTCCTGGAAGCACCAGTAAGAGAGCCAAAGGCAAAAAAAACAATTGCCTTTGGGTCCAAGGGGAGGCGCAATGTTGCCACCTCTACCCCGCCACCTTGAAAAATAAACCATAATGGAGGGGGAAGAGAACTGGAATTCCTCCTCGCTTTAACTGTTAGAGCGAACCAGTGAAAGTGCTATGAAAAAAAAAGAAAAAAAAAAAAAAAAAAAAGGGGGGATAAGCTAAGACAAAAAGTAAAAATACAGACCTCTGAGTAGGATATGGAGGCAGTGAGACAAAAACTCTCAGTACTGCTATTTCCAGGGGTCTGGAGAGTTAGGGGGGGACCCCTCCAATAGCAGCTAACAGCAACCTATTTAGCGACAGACTATACCTCCGTCCCAAGAACCGTGCCCCTCCCCCCCAACCCCATGCAAAGGCAATAGCCCCATAAGGTCGGAACCCCGAGTCCCAGAGAGCCAGGGGGGTGGACCCCTATCCCCCTGAGAGCCGGAGCCGAACCTCTCCCCCCCAACCAACTGTAAATTAAGATTGAAAAATAAAAAAAGAAAAGTAAAAGTCCCGGTTGGGCCGTGTTGACCGAAGCTGGTCCTGAGGACCAGAGTCCAGCTACGCTATGGTGATCCTGGAGTCATCCGCTGTACCTAAGTGCTGATGTTCGCGGACAAAGAAGGGAGGTTTATCTTCAGGGGGAGTGGGACACAACAGTGTTTCTGTGTTAGAGAGGTCCTCCAAATTAGGACCCTTGATGGGAGTAGGGATAAGGAGGATCTGAGAGTTTGAATCAGGCCGGTGTGGCCAAAAGAGAGAGTCCGGACCAGGGCCCTGATCCTGCAATGTAAGCGACATCAAGTTGGAAAGTTTTCTTTGGATCGTTTATACCCTTGCTTCAGCCAGGAGGGTTGTAGTGGGCTTGCTGGAGGAGGACGTTTCGTGGAAGCGGGTGTGTTTCTGCTCTGCGTATGGGGTGTCGGGTCGTGAGAGATGAGACCCAGTTGGAGGAACAGGCATTCTCCTTCAGGGAGGGTAGAGAAGCCAAAGCTCTTGTTTTTATAAGCAAAATTGAGGCGCAGAGGGAAGGACCAACGGTAGGAAATTTCTTTCTCTATTAAGCATTGGATCAACGGTTTAAGGGAGCGCCTTTTCTGGACCGTGTAAGGGGATAAGTCCGCAAAAATTTGAATCCTGTGGCCTAGCAGCTTGAGGTCGTCTGAGGCCCTGGCTTTCTTCATGACCTCCTCCTTAACTGAGTAAAAATGAGGCTTCACGATAATATCGCGAGGTAGGCCATCTGAACGTGGGGGCTGTAGTGCTCTGTGCGCTCTGTCAATCTCCAAACGGTGATCTGAGATGTCAGGGATAAGGTTTTTTAGCAGTCGTTTGACAGCAGCGTGAGTGTCCTTTTCGGTCTCTGGAAGACCCCTAATACGGAAATTGTACCTTCTTGATCTGTTCTCGAGGTCGTCGATTTTGGAGAAGGCAGATTCAAGTTGGTCCTGCAGGTCCTGTATTCTGTCTGAGTTTTGGTTGATGCGGGAAGCTGCCTGGTCAGCTTTCTGCTCAATGTGATCGATCCTCTGCCCCAATTGCTGTAAGTCCGCATGTATGGAGGAAGTAATTTGAGCAGCGTTCTGGGCCAGGCTTTTGGAGAGTAAATGAGTAAAAGCCTCCATCATGGAGGGGAAGTCTGTGGGCGCAGGGATGTTTGCAGAAGCTTCCGTTACTGTTAGTAGCATCCCTGTATGTGGGTCAGTCATAGGGGTAGATGGGTAGCCGGCTCCCATCCGTCCCAGCAAAGATTCGGTCGATGAGGGAGAAGTGGTCTGAGGCAGTGGGGGAAAGTCCATACCTGGGGAGGATGGGGACTGATTGTCCTGATCTGCAATGGATTCCTCCAGAACTCCTGTGCTGAGGGGAGAGCCTCGTGGGGCCGCCGCCATCTTGGCATAACTGACCGGAGCTGCTGCCGCCGTCATCTGGACCGTCAGGTTTCTCCTGACAAGCGCCGTTTTTAGGGGTTATGTGCTCGGGGGCTTCCCCCACCTGTATATCCTTATTTGGTGCCTGGGGGTTCGCTCAGGACGCTATGGTGGTGATCGAGGGGTAGCGGTGGAGCGGAGGTCTAGCAGCCGGTGGCCATCTTAGCCGCTGCCGCGCATGCGCCCATAGTGTATTTTTTATGTGACAAGAATTCATCTAATGGTGGACAGTATAATATTTATTTTATTGTAATAATATTGTTGTGTGTCATCTTTTCTTATTTTAAATTGTAGCCAATATACATGTTAAATGTTGTTGACTTTGATTATCCATAACACCATTCTCCATGTTATCAGCTTTAACTGATTAAATTGACTAAACATTTTTTTGTATAATTCTCCTTTAAGTGGGCCTGGCAGGGTGTTTATCCTAAACCTACATACTTTTGCTAATAGGTGTACCTTGTTCCTGTCGCAAAAAAAAAAAAAAGTTACAAGAAATGCACTTTTTCAGCATTAAAAACTATGCAACATATCCACAACTTAAACAAAAATAATATAGTGCAAAAATGAAAAAACACAATACATGTCCAAATATGCAAAGGAAGTCCAAGAATTGAGATCATTCCGAAGTAAGCAGATATCCCTCTCACTTGCAGGTAGAAATGCAATTTGTAGTATCAAAAAATGGGAAAACTATATAAAATAAAAGTCCATCTTCATAAGATAGGCAGTGCTCAAACAATTATCCGGAAAGTAAGTGTAGTTCAATTGGTTGAATACATCCTCCACCGCAACACCAGTGATACACCACACAAAATGCTCGCTTACCGGACGGCAAGCTCTATAAGCCTGCGACCTGTACCCGGCCAGGGCCTTTATCCAAATGATTACCAAAAGGGCGATATCCAGGCAAACCCCACAGGATGGTCAGCATACAGAGCAGAGCCCGCCAAACTCGCCAATCACGGATCAAATATGTGGGCAGAATGTGGTACCATTCAGATGTTTCCCAGAACGAGAAAGCATCACCATAGCATAATACCCATCACCAGCGGCTTCCCTTGCTCAGGCTCTGGTTCAAGGATTTTTGACACCCTAGGCGAAGACTCATTCTCCCCGTGGCTCCACCCCTGAGGCCACCCTCTTTGCCCTGCCCATGTATACCCCACCTTTTTATAGACTGCTACCTTTTTGGGGTGTTGAGTCAGTCACTGAGCCTGGAGGTGGTGGGGGGCATCGCTATGGTGCTCCTGACTGATGTGTGCTCTAGGCCGGCGCCTAACTTGTCTATAGGTGGTGCTGGCCCTGTACAGGTGATATGTACACAGATAATCAAGGCACTGATGCTTAGTGCAGGCCCATCAGTGGTGTCTATCAGTGCTGCCCATCAGTTCCACCTCATCAGTGCCCATCAGTATAGCCTCATCAGTGGGGAACCCCTCATAATGGGCACAGGAGATGTACAGACCTGGGAACTCAGCACAGGGATGGTGGGATCCCTTCATAATGGGCACAGTGGGTATACAGACCCGGTAACTCAGCACAAGGATGGTGGGAACCCCTCATAATGGGCACAGCAGTTGTACAGATCCAGGAACTCAGCACAGGGATGGTGGGAACCCCTCATAATTGGCACAGCAGGTATACTGACCCCTGGACAGGAAGGGGCAGCATTTATTAGAACTGATTGGATGTATTTTCTTCCTGCAGCTACTGACTGCTGGTGGACGGGAGAGGAGAAGTCTGTTTTCAGATGCTGCAAGTGGGGGAAAATACAGCCCATTTCTAGTAATTGATGCACCCCCAGGCTGAACTAGTATCAGCAGTAACCAGGAAAATCCATAGGGACTAGTAAGCAGCAACCTGATCAGTAGGCAGTGTTTTCGATGGGTGGTCACCGGTTGAAAATACATAAAGAGCCGACACACTGACCGCCCTGCACAGCAATGATACCAGTAATAACGTGTAGCTGGAGACTGATCACTCACCCACACCCTCTGCTTCCAACCTGCCACACTGTGATCTGTGTAATGTGACCAGGGGAGGGTGTGGAACATTCCAGGGAGCTCTGGGTCATCAGGAGGAAGAGCTGAATTGAATGCTGGTATCATCCTGTGCTGAAAGTTGCAGAAAGCCACAGGAACTGTTTACTGTGTCATGTAATGGGCAGGTGAGTGTGTACAGAGTGCAGTGTGCAGAGCAGTCAATGCAGTGGATGTGCTGCAATGTAAAGGCTCGGGGGTCAGTGGTGTGTATAGGATGGCATTTACAAGCACATGCATGCTCTGAATCAAGTACAAGACAGAAGCCCTCGGTCTGGTAAAACTAGCGTTCGTAATGGAGATAGCACATTCGTCACGCTGCAAATTTTTAAATCTCAATGCAGCACATTCTCTTCTTCTTCATAATGCTAGATTAATGAAGTTGTTTTGCTGCTGATATTCACACAGAGTTCTGACAAACTGATTTCTTTATTATTTCTCGTGATCTCCTGAATAATATTTGTTATGTTTTTCGTCAGATCTCTGTAATAATGTTTATAATTTATTTTTATAGTGATCTCCTTTTTTTTCTTTTTTAAAATCAAGATCTCCTGTTTTTTTTTTCTAGTGATCTCCATAATATTTTTTGTCATTTTGTGTGTCAAGTTACCACAACACCATTATGAGCTTGTACTTTTTAACCTCAAGGAGGTTGGTTGGTGTTGGTGTCCCTTGTTAATTTGACATTGTATTTTTGAAATGTACCCCCCTACTCACAAACAAACTGTCCTTTTTTAATTCAAACACATAGCCAAGTATTTGTGCAAAAAAATAGACATTTATTAAGGGGTCATAACAAAATAAAGAGGAAGGCAACGCTGGATAAACTGGTGAAATTAGCAAAGCCTTTGTACCCCGGGGCACACAGAAACTATTTGACATGCAAAATTGGTAGCCTGAGGAGTCCATTTAATAGGGAGCACAATCTGGTCCATGACTCAGAGAGATCAGGAACAGCAGCAGATGACATATATGTCCCCAGGCTGTGTTCTTACAACAGCCTGCATCTTTTGCCAGACCAGACTGAACCCAGGCCATCACACTCTTGTCTTCCTTACATCCAACTCACACAGATGGTCCAACTCACACAGATGGGTTTTGCTTGTGAGTTCGCCCTTCAACCCCTTATTTGGGGCCATATATATCACTTCCTCACAAAAGATTTGATGCACCTCCATGTTCTGAGGGCCACAGAAGCCTGCCGAATTAACCCAAGTGCTGACTCGTCCACGCTCCTCCCCTTCCTGGGCCTTTTTTGTTGAAGGTGGAGGAAAGGGACCTGGGATTCGGTCAGGCTACTGGGCCTGGCCATCTCCTGGCATCCACTTACCCTCACCACCTCCTGGCTGCCACTTTCCCCTGCCACCTCCTGGCTGCCACTTTCCACAGCCTCCTTCTGGCTGAGGCTTTCCTGTGTATGAAAAAGGGACATAGTTTTAGTTTATTGTTCATCAATCACACACAATTTTGAGAAATATGTTTAACAATGCTATACCTGACTCAAGCTGGGCTCCTCCACATCTTCTTTCTGGGTGGAAGGCCCAGGTTGGACGTCAGAAGCCTCAGCTGGGGTGGAAGAAAGAGTGGAAGGAAGGGTTAAGAGTGATGGCCTGATTTCAGTCTGGTCTGACAGAAATCGCAGTCTGTCGTAGTACCAGAGCCTGGGGACATAAATGTCATCTGCTGCTCCTCCTGATCTTTGGGAATCCTGGATCTTCTTGCGCTCCCTATTATAAGTGCTGCTCAGGCCACCAATTTTGCACTTCAAATAGGGGATGGTTGTCGTGGGGATCTGCGGCTTCACAAATTCCAGCAATTTATCCAGTGCTGCCTGCCTCTTTAGTCGATTTGTATAAACGGGGTGTTTTGTCTGCCACAGACAGGGCAGCTCTCTGTACAAATCAATGAATTGGGGGAGGAAATCATGATTGTTGAATCGATCCATTTTATCTGCAAGACACAACACAAGACAAACCCTAATGTCAGGCTAAACTCTCCTAATCTTGTCCCAATATAGACCTCAATCTCTAAGCAGTATAGGCCACTGATGTCCCAAGTTAAAATTGTACCTTTGTTAGAACGATGAAAATGAGGGGGGCGGTTGGGGGGGAGGTTGGACTTTAGATGAGGTGCACATGATGGAACCCAATCACATTCACAGAGGTACAAACATATGTATGTTTATTGGGGACCAATGATCAACATGGCATAAAAACGCATTGCATGCATTTGGCATAAAAAGTAATGATATACAAAGCAATAAATATATGTATATGTAACAACATGGCATAGGCAGATAAAATTATGCATCATAGTCCCCCAAACAAGATGAAAGTCAGGTGAAGTAAAAAACATCTGGAAATTGGCCAATGTGTGTTTGATGCATCAAGATAGGCCCAACACATTTCATGGACTTTGATCCACTCTTCAGGAGCTAGATGCTAAGTTCTATGAAAAATGTATTAAAGACAATAAAGTTTTGTTTTTCTGACCATATTAACAAAAAAGGGGGGGGGGGACCGAAAAAATTGGACATAATTGGCAATGCCAAAAAATTACTCACATGATAGCCAAAACTGGGACCGTGCGACAAGGAAAGCCAGGGGTAAGCCATGGAGCCTGGCCCAGAGAAGGGGACCCAACAAGGAACACGGGACCGCACACACCAACACCCTGCAACTGAAGGGGACTTTTATAATGTAGGAAATATATAAAGTGCATCTATGATGATACAAGTAACGGAAAATGGGGTATTATAAACTGCGGCTAAAACCATGATGATTGAATAGAACACCAGCAGTTTACCTAAGTAGATACACATAAGTATTGGAAGCCACACTGGTGAGGGGGAGTCAGGGTGTGCATAGGTTGTATCAACACAATCTCTGGATACCAATAACCGGGGAGTGAGATGCAGTCCCAGCACAGAACGTCAGCTTCCCCTCAGCGTCACGTAGACATGACAACAATGGAGAGAAATCTCGGCAGACGAGATATCTCTCCAGATCGTTAGATTGAACTGCGCTTCTGACAGGGGCATAACTAGAAATAGCAGGGCCCCATAGCAAAATGTTGTATGGGGCCCCCCTGCAAACAGCCCCCCCCACAGCTGCCCTAGTGTCAATGCAGCGTGATCTGTGCCCAATGCAGCGTGACCTGTGCCCAATACAGCGTGACCTGTGCCCAATATAGCCTGGTCTGCCTGTACCCCATACAGCCCCACCTATGCAGAGGAAGAGGCAAGCCACCCGGATCAGCAGAGAGTGGGATTGCCCACTGTAATAGCTTTCATTTGAATTTCCTGTCTTCCCGGGGCTCATCGTCACATAGCCCCACCTCTTGGCCTGACGCCTTTGATGACGTCACATGTCCCGCATTGGATCGGTGTTCTGTTTATCAAAGGCACCGGGCCAAAAGGTGGAGCTATGTGACGTGAGCCCTGGGAACACTGGAAGTTCTAATGAAAGCTCTTACATCGGGCAATTCAGCTCTCTGCTGATATGGACAGCTCGCCTCTTCCTTTCCTCTCTCTTCCCCTGGCTGGGAGACTGTGCCGGCGGTGCTCTTATCTTCACTGGGCCCCACTTGGCTGCGGGCCCCATAGCACCCGCATGGGTCGCTATGATGGTAGTTAAGCCCCTGGCTTCTGATACTCCTTCCTCTGCTCACAGATCGTACGTATGATGCACGCATGTTCTGCTTTTTATACACTGCGCATGCGTGAATCTTCGCCCGCCCCTGACCTTCTATCTAGTATATTCCCCGCCCCTTCTCTTTTGCGCAGTGGGAGAGCACATGGCGGAGACAGAGCAGGTGCATGGAGACAGCAGCAGCAACGTCAAAAGCCCGGAGCCATGAACATCCCGATCCCGGAGGAGATTTAAGGCCTCAAATATGTCCTTTGTAGAGATGGTGGAGATGGTGGACATCTTAAGGAGGGCCGACTATGACGGGAAACATGGACCTTACCCAAACCCAAATGTGAGAAAGGCCAAGATCATGACTAAAGTTGTGAAAAGTCTGCACAGGAATTTCGGGGCACGACGATCCAAGGATCAATTGAGGAAACGCTGGTCAGACCTCAAATTGAGGGAGCAGGATCAGTACAGAAGAATCAAGAGAGTTCTGCAAAAAAGTAAGTAGTTGTCGTGTGTTGCTATTATTATTATTACTTTAGTGCTGCTCCATGTGCTTTTCTTTACTGTTGTACAGTTTAAAATGACAACTTTCAGGTTCGTGGGCACAGTAATCGTTCGTAGTAAATATCATTCGTTCACCCACTTTGGCAGATGCAGGTTAACTACATTTGGACATGCCTATTTGTATTCAAAGATGTTTATGACATTGTTGTCCAGATGGGTTTGTAACTAGAATGAAATGCAAACTTGATTCAGTATAACGAGAGGACACTCAACAGCTGTTTACACATCTGGATGCAGGAGCACTCGTGTGGGACACCAAAACAAACTTTTTAGGGTGTCTCACACAGGTGCTCCAGTGGATACTAGGGGTGTCTGCATGTGTGATACTTTGCCAAAAAAGGTAAATATATTCCAGCTTGAAGAAAGGGAAAAAATCATGTCTTCAGCTTGGAACTCTGCCAAAACAGACAATTGTACGACACTTCCAAGCAATGTTTCATATTCCTATTTCTGCCCTCAAATCTCTGTGTGCTAAGTATACCTTTTTTAATGCACATAGGGGAGAAAAGACTCAGGATATCTGAGGACACCAGGGACCCCCAACCTCTTAAAGAAGGGGAACTCAGCACACCTCAACCTGAGGATGTGGAGGAAGCAGAGGTTTATGAAGTGGGCGAAATAGTGACCACAACAGGTGAGTGTCTGAGACCACAGCTTCAGGTAATAGATGTATGCCTGCATATTTATAATACATGGTGTTTTTTTTATTTTAGGTGATGTGGATGTTGTGGAAGAAGAAAAACATTTCACAAGTGCAAGTGCACAGATCTTCATCTGGGAGATCATGGTGTGCAATAGGGATTTACAGAAGATCAAGGAAGACATCAATGATGTGGAAAAAAGACTCAAAAACATCATTGATGTTTTAGGCAGACTCTAAAACACACCAAAATTTTACTAATTGTTTTTAATTTTGAAAAAATTTGGAAAGCCAAATTTTGAGGATGCACACAGTGTGTCAACATGTGTTATCTGCCATCACGGGATATCAATGTACGCGTTTTGTGGGTGCAAGCCCTGCCTCGCAACTCAAGTAGCTGAGAGGAAGGGGTTGTACCCCGAAACACGTCCATTGATCCCCCAGGATGGGAGCTAGCACATGTTGACATTAGGCATGGGATCAGGAGGGAAATCCCCATTTTGACTCTAAATTTGTGTGCATCTTCAAAATGACATCACCCCATCTGATGGATGCAATATCAATACAGTTTGGACAAACTAATGTCTGATATTGCCTTCAATTTATTAAAGTTGAACTTTGTAAGTTCCTGAGTTGTGTATTGTTTTATGTTTTTAAAAACATGCCTGTTTACCACAAAAAAAGGATATTTCTAATGTCAAAAAAAAAAATATTCTAAAATTATGTTGGTTTGTTCAAAAACCCTTTTCTAAACGCACATGTGCACAGAGTAAAAAATGTTCTAATCAACAATGTGTGGCTTCTTCTTTCAATGCTCAATAGCAGTTTTTTGAGTAAGTTGGTGTTTACAGGGACAATGTGGGGGGGGGGGGGGGGTATTTACAAAAGGAAAATCCGCTTTGCACTATAAGGGCACTTTCAGTGCACTTTTGCAGTGCACTTGTAGTGCAAAGTGGATTTTCCTTTAGTAAATAAGATCCACAGTGCTTTATAATTTGCAACAGGCCATTTTCCTCACTCCAAAAATTAATTAATGGTGCTGAAAATAATTAATATTTTTTTCAGTAATGCATTACATACATTAACAACAAAAACAAGGTGTGTGTGTGTAGAAGACCCACAACATAATAGTTAGCTGAAGAAGAGATTGTCACCCCATGTAACAAAGAAATTTCGTTTGCACTATTGAAGAAAATGGCCAAAAAGAAAAGCCCATTGGTAACCTAGGAGACAGCTAAAAGAAACACAAGCAGTAAATCAAAGAAAATATTTTTTAGTTTAAAATAAAAATCAATTTCAAAAATGTTTCTTAAACATGTTCTGGCATATCAATGGCCCCCCTACCCGCAAAGTACTCTATATATTTTTATTTTTTTTGAAAAATATTTATTGGGTTTTATAGCATACAAAAGTATAAGACTTAGTGTTACAAAAGTTACAGAGTATTAATCGTTACAATCTATACAGTTGAATGACTTCTCATAGTAGTTGAAATACAATGTTGTCATATCAGTTAGATCAAAAGAGAAGTAACATAGAGATAAAAAAAAGAAAATAAAAAGAAAAATTTGGGGAAGGGAAGATGGGGGGAGTTCATGTTTGCCATCTCATCAACCTTATGGGGTGAAAATTTGCTCGACATATATAAAATCTTAACATCTAAATACCTTCAGGAGTGGAGGCAGCGTCTGACTAAACTTGAGACCTGAGAGGGTGGATGCCAAGGGGCACAATGAAATTATGAATAACCTACGGTGGGTTAAAAATAAAGGAATCTGGGGTGGGGGGTATTTTGAGTCGGCCTAGAGAATTGGTGATATCTTTTGTCAAGTACCATTTCGTGTATCGGAATGGGTTCATTATTTCGATCAGTGCCTGCGGAGCGAATGTAGCTTCAATGTACTTCCTCCATCTTTTGAAAAAATGGGAAGTTGATCGGAAATTAAGGGTGATAGTGTCCAGTCTTTCTAGATTGAAAAGTGATGCCAAGGCTTTTTTAAACGTTGTTAGGGTGGGAGGAGTAACTGATATCCAGTGAGACATGATAGTTCTGCGAGCCACTAGAAGGCAGAGGTGAGCCCATTGTGGAATATTTTGTGAGACCCTCGTTGGCGATGAGGGTAAAGGAGGTATGCTGAACAGGCATAGCAAGCGATCCTTTGTGCACTGAATTTTGTGGACCTCGTTGATGTAGGTGATCACCTTAGTCCAGTATGCATCAATCTTGTTGCAGTCCCAGAGTCTGTGTAGTAGCGTGGGGCGAGGTAGGTTGCACCAGGGACATTGGGCTTGGGTGGGGTCCTTCTTGTTGTAGCAGAAAGGGAAATAAGCTCTGTGGATAATCTTAAATTGTGTTTCCCTCCAGGATTCAGAAGCAGTAAGGTTGCGGACTGTCTTGTATCCCTCAAGGATTTTTTCTGGCAGGGATTCGTCATCTAATACGTGTGACCATTTTTGAAAGGGTTTGAGGGCATACTTCTGTGTTTGATGTTGTATGAGATAGGAGTAAATGTTGGAGATGGAGTAGTTATTGGTTTTGTTGAGAGTATCAATGCAGGATGTTTCAAGTGGGTTAGTATTAGGACCAGAGCATGATTTGAGATAATTGATGAGTTGGTGATAAAAGAAAGCATGTGTTGGTGGTAGGGAATATTCCCGCATCAGGGTATGAAACGGTTTGAATTTGCCCGGCTTGTTAAGATAAAAAGAGGAGACATCTGTGAGGCCTTTAAGTTTCCATTGGCCAAAAGCTTTGTGGATGGTAGATGGAAGGAACATAGGGTTGCCTTGTATTTTGAGGTATTTGGAAATGTTGGATGGCACTTTGAGCAATTTTCTTACTTCCCTCCATGCAATGACCGTATCCTTAATTATTACACTTGTTTTGAGGTGGGGGGGTAGTGTATTGGGATTAGAATGGAGGATGGCCGAGAGGGTATATGGGTGTACCATAGCCTCTTCTAAATGTAGGTTAGAGTATTTAGAACCACCAGTTAGCCAGTCTAAGCCCTGTCTGAGTAAACATGCCAGGTTGTAAAAACGCATATTGGGCAGTCCCGCCCCACCCTCGCCCTTCGGGAGACATAATTTCTGTAGCGCTATGCGAGGTTTTTTGTGAGACCATACAAAAATAGTTAGGGCCTTTTGGAGTTTTTGGATGTCTGAATGTTTAATTAGAAGAGGTATGGTCTGCATTGGGTAGAGCAGGCGCGCAAAGGACACCATTTTGAAAAGGTGGCATCTCCCAAAGAGCGAGAGAGGTAGGGACCCCCAAGCCTCCAACTCCTTCACAATTTTTGTTATCAAAGGGGGGTAGTTCAAAGAATATAGAGAGGATGGTTCACATCCTATTTTAATGCCCAGGTATGTAATATGTTGGTTGGCTATGGCCAGGGGGGATAGGTGTTTCCATTTACTGGAGAGATGGGGGTGTAATGGTAGGATCTCACTTTTATCAAAATTAATTCTGAATCCCGAGCAAAGTCTGAAGTCTGAAAAAAGTCGTTTGAGTCTGTCAAAGTCTGTTATAGGGTCGGTGGAAAATAGCAGTATGTCGTCTGCGAATAGTGCCGAACGGAGAGTGTGGTTCTCCAGAGTGATGCCACTGATTCCATCAGCTGAATTTAATATTCTGGACAGGGGTTCGATTGCTAGATTGAACAGGGGTGGAGACAGGGGGCACCCCTGTCTCGTTCCTTTTGTTAATGGAATCGTGTCCGAAATAAAATCGGGGGTGACAAGACGTGCGGTAGGGGATGCATACATTTGTAACAGGAATCGCATAATCGGTCCTGAGAATCCAAATTGTGTCATCACTCTAAAGAGCCAAGAGAAACTGATGTTGTCAAAGGCCTTTTCCGCGTCTAATGACATGATGGCAATGTCTTGGGTAGGGTGAGTTTTGGCGTATTCTAGAGCCATTAACACTTTTCGAATGTTTAAGGTGGCCGATCTGCCCAGAACAAAGCCAGATTGGGCTGGGTGTAATAGAGATGTCAGTAGAGGAGCTAGCCGTGACGCAATTATTTTGGATAGGATTTTGACATCAACATTTATTAATGATATCGGCCGGTATGAGCCTGGCAGTAGGGGGTCTTTCCCTTTTTTAGAGATTAATTTGATGTGGGCCTGTGTTCCCGTAGGAAGATAGGGCCCTCTGTCCCACATAGCTGCGTAGACATGTTTTAAAGTATCAGGGATGAATTCTTTGGTCATTTTATAGAATTCAGCGGTGTATCCGTCGGGTCCCGGGGCTTTGGCCGAGGCCATGTTTTTGATCGTGAATAGAATATCATCAATAGTGATGGGGGCGTTAATCGTCTCTAATTGTGTGTGGTGGAGTTTGGGTAGACGTATTTTGTCGAGCAGTAAGTCAGTGGTGGTCAAGTCAGTCGGGTCAGCTTTGTATAAATTGGTATAGTATTCTACGAGTAGCTTGCTAATTTCAGCTGGGGAGGTGATCATAGAGCCTGTCTTAGCTCTAAGAGCTGAGATACGGATGGGACGTCTGGGGCCTGAGCACATCTTTGCCAGGAGCCTACCAGCCTTGTTTCCAAATCTATGAAAATGTAACTGAGAGTATGATGTTTTGGCCGCTTCATGCTGTTCTGCCCATAGGTCAAAGGTGTTTTTGGCCTGTCTCCATTTTTGTATGTTTTCTATGGTGCGGTTTATTGTGAGCTGCTCATGAGCCAGGCGTAGGGTTTCGCTTGATTTACTATACTGTTGTTTGGCTTTTTTTTTAAACTGGGTTGTGTATGAAATTATTTTACCTCTTAAGAAGGCCTTGCCTGCTTCCCAGAATAGGTTAGGATCTGTAATATGAGCTCCATTAGTGGAGATGTATTCCTCCCAGGCGCAGTATAGTGTATGTTGAAAGTCCTCATTGTCAGCTAAATAGGAGGGGAAGCGCCAAGTAGGGGAGGGAGATGAGCGAGCTGTTTGGGTGAGATGAATCATGATTGGGCTGTGGTCTGAAATCACTGCATCTTGTATGTCTGGTGCACTGATTATAGAGCTTAGGGCCGGGGAGGCAAAAAAATAGTCTATACGTGAAAACGTATTATGCGGGGGTGAAAAGAAGGAGTATTCCCGTTCCGTTGGGTGCATTAAGCGCCAGACATCCACAAATTGCATGGAGGCGACGGCTTGTGACAATAGGGTGGATGCAGATGATGAGGGGGTACGGGTGTGTGTTCTATGTGTAGGGGGGCCTGTGCGATCAGCTAGGGGAGACATGACTGAGTTAAAGTCCCCACCCAATAGGTGTAGCGTCTCTGGTGTAGTTAGCACCCATTTCACTAAATCCTGGAAGAAGGAGGTGTCAGGAGAATTGGGAGCATAGATGTTAGTAAGTGCTATGTGTTTGTCATCTATAGTCAGATGTAGAGTCATTTTTCTTCCCTCCGAGTCGACCTTGACATCTCTGACTGTGTGTTGTAGATTTTTATGTAGAAGGATAACAACACCTGCTTTCCGACCCACTGCTGGTGACCCATAGACAGAGCCCACCCACAATCTGCGAAGACGTTGCATATCGTCTGCAGCCAGATGCGTCTCTTGAAGTAGAGCCACATCAGCCCGGAGACGCCGCAGGTGTCTGAGGATGGACATACGTTTGTTAGGGGAACGCAGTCCCTTGACATTCCACGAGACAAACTTTAGGTGACTCCCAAGTGCAAACTGTGACATACTTGGTGTTTGAAAATGTTTTGGTTCAGGAGCTTGCATAGAAACCCCTGAGTGGATGTGTTATCTACCTCTTGGGAGTCGCCAAAGCGCCTCAGAGCCCCTGAAGACATAAGAACTAGGTTGGCAAACATGAACTTAAACTTCTCTGAGCAACAATAAGTTGTGAAGATTAATAAGGCAGTATATCGTATAAGGAAATACATAACTTGAGTTGTGGACTTCTCTTTTTTCCACATGAGGTCTCACCTATCTAGTTATCGTAGCTCCCATTGATTGCCAGCTCCTCACTTAGGGGCAGGGTGGTAGCACCAGGGGGTGGGGATAGGGAAGGTAGGGGAGAGGAAAGGGGAATAGGGAGGGGGGGGTGCAGGATAGAAAGGGAGGGTGGTCTGGGGGGGGATCCCCTGAGGAGGTAGTGCATGTTTAATTTAAACAATGGCGAGGTACGCTGAACACAGGGGAGAGCCCCCTCTTAAGATTAGGCTTAAGTAGACCAGAAAGTAAAAAATACAAGTAAACATAACATTGCAAGTGTCCTTGAAAAGGAAGGTTTCCCAGGTAGTGAGGGACTATGGCTGTTATTAAATAACATGACTATAACATAATAACTGTAGAATTCTTAACTGCGTAACTTTCAGCTACAGGTTGGAAGGGGTAGTGCTCTATAAAGAGCATGTAAAGCAGTTTATAGAGACATCACAAGCATCCTCATCTTAATAATAAAAAAATTTTTCCTCTCTTTCTCCTTTTTTTCCCTTCCCCCTTTGTAAGGGGGAAAGAAAAAAAAAAAAAAAAAGAAAAAGTATAAGATGGGTTGATACTACCCATCCTAAGATGGCGATGTGAAAAAGGGTGATGTTGTGGAGTCCTCCGTCAGATCCTTCAACGATTCCCAGATCGATCTTCCTGGTTGGTGAAGCGGCTGCGCTTGTATGGAGGTTTGGTCGGGCTTCGGGGGTGTTTAGGAGGTCCATACGCATGCTGTGAAGATGACGATGGTGATCCCTCCGCCGCGGCACTGTGTTCCATTTCGGAGCTTCTGTTGGTTAGGTAGGTCTCCGCCTCTTCAGGTGTATGAAAGGTGAGTTGCTCCCCTTCAGATGTTTGAACGCGGAGGACAGCTGGATAGGCTAGGGAGAATCGGATCTGATTGTGGTGCAGAGTGGAGCATACCGAGGAGAATGCCTTGCGTTGTTTCATTACCTCTATGGAATAGTCCGCGAAGAGTAGCAGTTTCGCGCCATCTACCACCAGTGAGCGCGTGCGACGAAATTTTTGCATTATGGCGTTTTTGTCGGCGTAGTTTAAGTATTTCACTATCACATGTCGAGGTTTAGCGCGTGTGTCAGAGTATTGACCCATACGGTGTGCTCGTTCAACCGTGCACGGTATGCGGAGGCCAAGTTGCTCTGGGATGGTTTTCGCACAAATGTTTGTAAGGTGGGAGGCTGGGATCGACTCTGGCAGGCCAATGATGCGCAGATTGTTTCTTCTTGAGCGATTTTCTAAATCGTCCAGTTTGTCCCATATGTCTCTCTGTGAAGCATTTATGCGTGCAAGTGCTGCAGATGAGGCAGTGCAATCATCTTCTAATATTGAAATCCTTTCCTCCACCTGGGTGATGCGCTGGGCCTGAGCCTGGATTTCTATGTGCAGCTGTTCCAGCCCTCTGTGCACCGCTGCGTCCACAGTGGCTGTAAGAGATGGCCCCAGTAGTTGAACTACAGCCTGGGCAATGTTGGCAGGGGATGTGGGGTCGGTTTCTGTCACAGCTGGGGCAGGGGGAGGTTGTGGCTGCTGCTGAGGCCGCTCTGTTAAATCCGGAGCGGCCGCCATCTTGGCTGTTTCGGCCGCTGTGTCTCCCGCCGGCGGAGCTGTGGAGGGGGGCGAGGACAGCGCCCGAGCGTATGATCGCTCCACGAAGCGATCCATGCCTGCCTGGGATGGAGCGGAGGCTGTGGGGGTTTCCCCGGTGCTGTGGCTGGCTTAAATGCCGGTTTTGTGAGGAGCTGTGCAGGAGCTGGAGCTGCTCACCTCCTCCTCATGTGGCGCCGGAATCGGAAGTCCCTAATGCTTTTGAATAGCTATATATTTTAAACGGACCTCGCGGGCGCTTCGGGGGGCAAGCCAGGACGGCCAGCTTCAAATGACATCAGGGTTTGGTCTTGAAATCCGGCCTCAGGTCCAACTGAGGCCACATAGTTTATTGATTTTCTCCTTAAATAGTTGTGGAGAATGCAGCATGAAAGGATTATATGGTTAAGTTTATATTCCACCATGTTGATTGGCGTAAGGAATAGGCGGAACCGGCTGGCCATTATCCCTAAAGCGTTCTCCACCACTCTTCTGGCTCTGGCCAGCCAGTAGTTAAAAACCCTCTGGTCCAGGGTGAGGGTCCTCATCGGGAACGGCCGCATCAGGTGATCACCCAGCCCAAACACTTCATCAGCGACAAAGACGAGCGGCAGACCAGCCATGTTGTCTTCCAGAGGTGGCAATCCCAAGCCACCACTCTGGAGCCGTCCATAGAACTCGGTCTGGGCGATGACTCAACCATCCGACATCTGACCATTCTTCCCCATGTCCACATAGAGAAACTCATATGTCGCTGACACCACCGCCAACATCACTATATTATTAAACCCCTTATAGTTGTAATAGTATGACCCCGAGTTGGGGGGTGGGACTATGTAGACGTGTTTCCCATCTATTGCCCCTCCGCAGTTGGGAAAGTCCCACCGCTGGGCAAAGTGGGAAGCCGCAGTCTGCCATTCCTGTGGCGTTGGAGGAAACAGTGGAGTAAAACAAGAAAAAAAAAATTACTTTTGCACATAACATTGCAAGCAGATTAGACACAAACATTCTTGGCCAACCTCAGTATAAAATTTATTTGAAGGAGTATTTAAAGAAAAAAAATCTAGGTCCACTTATCAGATTCCTCACACCCTCTGATGGCCCATTGTAAAAATTTTAGGGGGGGGGTGTTTTGGACAGCTCATTGAGAGCTTAATGCATAAATAATGTGTGTTACTTTGGCCAGCCCCTCCTTACTTACACAGTAAGCCCACTGGACAGGTAAGAAGTGTCGTAATACAAAAATATAAATACACACTGTACAAATTGAAGCACATTTTTACATTCTGCAATTACCTATCAAGATAATAGGAGAACCAAACTTTAAGCAGTACCATTTGAAAGTATTCAGGCAGGCCCTTTCACTACATGCTTTGGTGAATTCATCCATAAATATGACCACAAAAGAGGTAGGTATAATATGGGTTTGGCAAAGTCAGCAGATAGAGTATTGGTATCGGTTGACTTAGCGGTTGGGGGGAGGGAGGGCCCAGGATAGCATGCTTGGGAGGTTAGTGAAGGCAAATATGCATGAAGGACAAAAAAGGAACTTTAAAAACTTCCAGCATGCATGAGAACAAAGAGGACATTCACAGCATATTACAATCATTGTATTTAAGGAATGATGAAAGAAATACAATAGATTAGCACACATTAAATACATAGAATGTGATGTTAAAGGAGAAAACTTACCCTAATATAGTCCTTCTGCAGGACCTGAATGATGGCAGAACAGGTAGCTGGAATAATGATCCCCAGAACCTGGGGGGAGATGCCTGTCGAGAACTTGATGTCCTGAAGACTTCTCCCCGTCACCAAGTACCGCAACGTGGTGACTAGCCTCTGTTCAGGAGTGATGGCTTGCCGCATGAAGGTGTCCTGCTTGGTAATATAAGGGGACAGCAAAGCCAACAAACGGTGAAAAACGGGGTCCGTCATCCAGAAATAATTTCTGAAATCATCAGGATTATTCTCCCAAATCTCCCGCAACAAAGGCATATGAGAAAATTGGTCACGCTGGAGCAACTAATTCTTTGTCCATGAACTCCTCCTCACCCTGTTCATGGACTGGGCTTGGGTCAAAGTAAGAACCCCAACACCAGCAAAGAGAGGACACAAGGAAGAGAGAAAAAGTGCTGCTCACCCCTGATAGTGAAAACAAAAAAAGAAGAGGATTTCCCCAGGGCGGGGTTTTTTGGCAGCAGAATAAAATTATTAAACCAATATTATATAAAAATTATAATGTTTTATTGTACAAAAAATGATATAACACAAAGGTTAAAAATGAGCTCTGGTATAGAGCGTTTACAAGGCTTGTAGGATCAGACACACATTATACAGACATATTTCCATAACAACATCATGCAAATATTGTTAACATCAGAAAATAAAATCTGACGCGTTTCAACCCATATATCCAGGGTCTTCTTCAGAGGTCAGTCTGTTAAGGAATATATAATAAAGGTACACATGTAAAGACTTAATTGCGCATAGTAATAATAATGTGCAGTACTCTATATGATATAATTACCCAATAGTGCGTGTCCTAAGAACAAAGGGCTTCTTACATGAAGATCCCCTTTAAAAAAAGTGCCTATTCTCTCTCCCAGAGGGGTCAAAAAACACCTCCACTGGCACGGCCACCAGCACCGGAGCAAGAGTCCTATGATGTGGCTTATGAGAAGTCACACTAAAAATCGCCCCCCATCTGGCCAGACGATCGGTTGGGGAACAGGCCACACCTGAAGCGAAAGCCCAAAAACACACTAAGAGACAAACCCATAATGTATATCAAAAAGATTATATCAAGAGGTATTTCCTTAATTCGGTAGTCAGGTGAGAGGCACCCATCTGCAGTGGCCTCAGAATGTTAAATATATACATAAGTGAGAAAAAGTAATGAGTAAGGGGAGTACGTAAGAATAGTTAAAATAACCAATTAGAAAGTTGAATAAGATGAAAAGTCCAAGTGGTGTACACCAGCTCATTTGGATAAGATGATTTAAAGTTGGATAAAAAAAACATAGTGTGTAGGTGATCGTGGATACTCCAAATATGACTATAATGAAAAAAGAGTGCCCACAATAGAGCCAGACATGAAAGTGACAAAATAATCCTAAGTGTTTACCTCAAAAAGCGTGAAAGCAAATATGAGGCTGCACCGTGTAGCCCAATATGATCAGACTAAATTGTGACCTAGCCCGGGATCGGCCGCAAGTTGTGTCAGGCTCAGTGCATAGATATCCGAACCGAGTCGACAAGTCTGAAAATATATATATAAAGGAAGAGAAAATATAATATTATAAAGAATTTTAAAAAAAGTATTATAAGTACATGATAAGTATAGTTCACCGATCATAGTTATATAAGGCTGGAGCGGTGCAGAAACACATTGCAAAAGAGTGTACTTACAGTGTAGGAGCTGCAGAAATATCTGACCAAGCAAGTAGAGGGACTACAAGTGTAAGATCTTTTAAACTATATATATCCTTGCTGTGGGCGTGTGTTCATCAACGAATCCATCACAGGTGTGCACCCCCCTCCCCACTGGGCCGATCCATAGGACCGTCATGGAGGACATGGCTGCCATAGGGGCAGCCTCGTGTGGCTTCCCCAGTGTTCGGGACGGGCCGAGGCTCTGCACTAACGTCATCCTCGTCGTAACTACGTGACGCACCCGCGTCACGTCGCACGTGTGGGGCCCCGCGCATGCACAGTGACCGGGGACATCCGAGGATGTTCTCGAACGCCGCCGGCAAGGGAGGAAACATCCCCAATGTAGCAGCCAGGGCCAGCCTGGGTGCCTGGTGGGGAAGAAGGGGGAGGAGCCAGCAATGAAAGACGGCTCCTCCCCCCCTTGAAGGCACATCAAAGGAAAAAACCCCGGCCCGGAAGCAGCGGCCGCAGAGCTGCCAGACCTTAAAGGGGAAGAGGACAGGCAAGAAAAGGGGACATGATGATCATTTACATTTGCCTAAAACATACAAAAATGAATATGTAAGGACTAATGATCAATAACATGCATGGGTATATTATCCCAGGCTGATATATTCATTTGGTTTTAATGTACATACATATGAAAACATCAGTGCGTGCAAGGAAAAATCACATATCTTGGTAAATCTACAATTACAATCAAAGTTAATTAAAGAAAAAGAAGGGGAAAAAAAGAAAAATGTCAAATAATGTATACAAAATACAATCAGATAGCACACCACCAGAACATCTAAGGGGAAAGGGGAAAAGAAAGCAAAAGGGGACCACAATGACCAAGAGGTTCTTTATTATTCGAGGGAAGCCAGAAAGACTTTAATGAGTCTTTCCAGAAACGAAGCATTTTAAAAATGGGACAAACGAGATGGCCTTGTTTAGTCCCGGGAATGAGGTGGCATTCAATTTGAATATCCACCTCTGTTCATGTTGTAACAAGATTTTGTTCCAATCACCGTCTCGATTCGGTTTATGTATCCGATCCAGTGTGGTGAAGGATATCTTGGGCATCTTGTAATTGTGTACTGTCACTACATGTCGTCCTAGTGGTAGATAGTGATTACCAATTTGCATATGATAAATATGCTTGGACATCCGGTGGTGAAATTCTTGTTTTGTTTTACCAACATAGTATGCACCGCATTCACATGACATGAGGTATACTATCCCTCGTGTCTGGCAGTTGGTAAAATGTATGGGCTTGAACAGTACCCCATTCGGAAGGCGGAATCTTTTATCCTGTCTTATATTGGCAAAAAGAGCAGTGTCCACATGGAAACGATCCCAGGGTTGAGCAGTGTTTTGATCTTTTTTGCTCATGCTGAAACTCGCTTTGAACCAGTTTGTCTTTTAGCGAGGTGGCACGTCTATAGGTGATTGATGGACTATTTGAAATGAAGCCACAAACCTTTGGATCGTCCATGAGTATGGGACAGTATTTTTGGATGATGTTCCTAATCTCCTGATGCTGTCTGGAGAATCGCAGAATGATCCTGGTAGGATCCATACCATGGTCATTTGTCGTTCTCTTTTTAGATAATAGCTTACATCGGGATTGTGCGGCTGCTCTATTGTAGGCCTTACGAAGGCAGGAACGACTGTAGCCACATGCTAACAGTCTAGTTTGCAGGTTATAAGCTTCTTGTTTGAAAAGGGTATTGTCTGAACAATTCCTGCGTAGACGCAGGTATTGTCCATACGGGATAGACTTTTTTAGTACTGTAGGGTGAAAACTGTCCGCATGAAGCACCGTATTTCCTGCGGTGCTTTTCCAAAATAGGGTACTAGAGATTTTATTTTCCGGGGTGCGTCTTAGCTTGATATCCAAAAATGTCATTTGATCACGGTCATAGGTCATGGTGAACTTTAAATTATGTTTATTTTGGTTGATACAGTTGAGAAATTCAAGCAACATTTCCTCCGAGCCCTCCCAGATGACGAGGACGTCATCAATGTAACAATATAACATAATATATATAACAAAAACAAAAATATGTGGCTCATGTACATCGCGAGGTCCCCATCATCTAGGAGGGCTTTCTCCCACTCCCCCAGGTACAAGTTGGCGTAGGCCGGGGCACATCAATAATAAATTCATTCAATGCTTCATCATATTTCTGGCTCTGATGTAAGAGTGCCCGTACAGCTGCGATCCCCTGATTATGGGGGATCGAACTGTACAGGGCCTCGACATCAATGGCCACCAAAAATGAGTTCACTGGGAGGGTTGTCTCCTCAATTAATTGCAACAAATGTATTGTGTCCTTCAAAAAGGAAGGCATACCCAAAACAAAAGGCTGCAAAAAGGAATCGATGACCTTACTCAAAATTTCAGATATTCCTCCATTGCCGGAGACAATTGGTCGTCCGGGAGGTTTTGTCTGACATTTATGAATTTTGGGTAAGCTGTAAAAGGTTGCCACCCGTGGAACCCGAACACCAAGCCCCTGCACAGTATGAACTCTATGATGAGTATGTACCCGCAACATGGCTTCAAAACGGTCGGCTGGTCAGAACGAACGAACAGAACGCACTGAAAATCGGAAAGGCCTAAGAAGAGCAAGCCAAAAATCAGAAACGAGCGGACAAGAACGCACTGGAAATCAAATATCTAATATAAAAATACGCACTGAAAACCAGATGGGAACTGACTACCTACACTGAAAACCAGATATGAATGCACAGGCACAAACTGAAGAGGAGTAACGATCTGAAAAGCACGAAGCTCAAAAGCGCAAATCGTCTCTCACCAAACTTCTACTAACACGAGATAAACACGAGATTAGCAGAAGGAGCCCAAAGGGTGGCGCACTGGCTATTGAACTTCCTCTTTATAGTGCCGTCGCACATGTTGCACGTCAGCGCATTCTTGACGATCGGAATTTCCGACAACATTTGTGCGACCATGTGTATGCAAGACAAGTTTGAGCCAACATCCATCAGAAATAAATCCAGGATTTTGTTGTCAGAATGTCCGATCGGTGTACGCGGCATTAATCATATAACATTATGATTGGTTAAATGAATGTTGAAAGGAAATATGTCATTTGAACATGTACCCCTTATTGGTGGAAAATGGTTATTAATGCCCATCTTTCATTCGGCAAAATGGCACGGCTGGGCAAAATGACGTTACCTTGTGTCGCTTCGCCTTTTGGTCACTAGGGCCACGCAGCGTGTGCCTGGAGGCGATGCGAGTGCCCAGCGGGCGCAGTGGTTGCCAGGCACCCTCGATTGCTCGTGACAGAGTGAGACCGGGATCTGTGTGTGTGTAAACACACAAATCCTGGTTCTTTCGGGGGAGAAGAGAGAGGTTACGTGTTCATACTAAGTATGAACACCGATCTCTCACTTTCCCTAGTCAGTCCCATCCCCCCTACAATTACAACACACCTAGGGAACACACTTAACCCCTTAATCGCCCCCTAGTGTTAACCCCTTCCCTGCCAGTGACATTTTTACAGTAATCAGTGCATTTTTATAGCACCAATCGCAGATCACCACCATTACTAGTTAAAAAAAAAATAATAATAAAAATGCCATAAATCTATCCCCTATTTTGTAGACGCTATAACTTTTGCGCAAACCAATCAATATACGCTTATTGTGATTTTCTTAACCAAAAATATGTAGAAGAATGCATATCGGCCTAAACTGAGGAAAAAAATGTGGGATATTTATTATAGCAAAAAGTAAAAGATATAGGGGGTTATTTACTAAAGGCAAATCCACTTTACACTACAAGTGCAAACTACAAGTGCAAAGTGCACTTGAAATTGCATTGAAAGTGCACTTGGAAGTGCAGTCGCTGTAGATCCGAGGGGGACATGCAAGGGAAATAAAAATAATAATAATAAAATCAGCAGAGCTTCCCCTCATTTCGGATTTACCCCTCAAATTTACACGACTGCACTGAGAAGGGTTTCGTCAAGAGAAGTTATATTATAGATTTTAAGTATGTTTTATTACATGTTTGTTGTTGAAAGGTTGCAACTACTATTAGTATGTTCATGGAATGTGTAGGGCATATATTATTAAACCCATGCTCAATGCACTGTTAATAAGAATCACATATGGAGAACGTGACGTCACTATTAAAGCGGGGGTTCACCCACACCGCCAAAAAAAAAAATACTAAAAGCCAGCAGCTACAAATACTGCAGCTGCTGACTTTTAATACATGGCCACTTACCTGTCCCAGGGTCCAGTGATGTCGGCAGCTGCCGCCGCCATCCTAGGTGAGGGAATCAGGAAGTGAAGCGGTTCCCTACTGCGCATGCGCGAGTCGCGATGCGCATCCCAAGTGGTCCCCGCTCTCTCCTGGGAGCTGTGTGTTCCCAGCAGACAGCGCGGTGGGGACAGGAAGAGGCATAGACTCCCATGGGAGTCTATGCCGGAAGTGGGTGCAAATACCTGTCTTAGACAGGTATCTGCACCCCCCTCCCCCCTCAAAGGTGCCAAATGTGACACCGGAGGGGGGGAGGGTTCCGAAAAGCAGAAGTTCCATTTTTGTGTGGAACTCCACTTTAAATTACATGTATTTTATGGGGGCGTGGCCGGCCACGGAAAACAGGATGGCAGCATGAGAGCTAAGCTCCTCTTCCCACAGACACACAGCGGCACACAGCAACTTTCCAGAGGGGGTTTTCACCCCAGAAATAAAGCGGTCTATATACCACCACCTCGGTGACCATGGCCATGAAAAGAAAGGAACACGGGAGACCCCAGAAGCTGACGGATTTCATATCATGGCAGACACATGGAGGTAGGCAAGATGGCGCTGGCCATACATCCACCTCGGCCCATAGCTCACACTCCATCCCATCTAAATCTGCATCCACCAGCAAAAATAATGGGTCCCCTGCAATCCTGCCCTAATACTCCTCAGTCTGCAAGCCCAGCTAAGGCCAAATTTTGGATGGATGGCTCTGGATGCAGCCCCACAACTAGCCCCCACGCTGACTCAGGGGAGGACACTAGAGAACTACCTGACAGCATTGAGGTCTTCCCCACTAATAATCAGCCAGTTATGGACACAGTTCTAAAGGACATGTTACTGTCCCTAAGGAGTTCAATCCAAACTGACATGATGTCCTGCATGCAAAAGTTTAACAAGGAGATACAGGCTGTAGAGTCCAGAGTGGGGCGCATTGAAAACAAGATGGGGGAATTTGCAGACACGGTAAACGATCTGGTAGATGCCCATGATGAAAAAGAGGAGGTAATAGAAGGGCTCAAATCAAAAATGGCTGACATGGAGGACAGAGCTAGAAGGACCTGCGAGACTACACTTTCACTCCGTTTAAAGAAATCCTCCCTGAACTCACAGATCTAGATGTGATCATAGACGGGATCCATCACCTGCCCAAACCCGCAAATCTCCCTGATCAGATCCCAAGGGATGTTATACTGCGTTTACATTTCTATCACACATAAGAAAAATTAATGTCTATATTGTGCACCAAGGAGCATGTTCCCCCACAACATCAAAATCTGCAATTCTTCACAGACCTATAGCAGTACACACTTCAGAAAAGAAGGAGCCTCAATACAATCACCAAAGCCCTTAGGAATCACAGGATCAACTTTAGATGGGGCTTTCCCACAAAAATCACTATTACCGAGGAAGGCCATATCTTCACCATAGACTCACTGGAAAAAGGCCTGTCCCTGCTTAAAGAGTGGAGGTTACTTCAGAGCCTGACAGCAGACCTAACTCCCCAAGAAGCATACCTCATGCAGATCCTGAATGGCAAAGGGTCACAGCAAAGAATGCTAAAAAAACACTGATCCCCTGGAAAGCAGACAAGTGTTAACTTCAGTTCTATGGGGAGAGTAGCCTCTCTCGGCTCACAAACTCACCCCTCTGAGACCACTAGAGCAGCAATATGCTGCATTCCGGTAAGAAATACCCATCTTTGGTACACATTGTTTTCTTACAATATTTAAATATCTTGTTCAATGTTCAAGTTTTTCTTGTTCAATCTCAGTTTTATTTTTCCTTTTGTTCTATCTTCTCAACACAGTCAGAAATTACAGATTTCTTTACAGCTCTCAGATGGAACTACAGTTTTTCATTCTAGAACAACTCCAAGGAGACCTTACCAGCATAGCCCAGTTGAAAATAGTACTGGAACGATGCCTGATCTACATAATGTGAGTAATACACACTTATGGTCTGCACTTGCATTAAACAATAAAAAAAAAAAAAAAGAAAAAAGAAAAAGGGTACGATCCCACTCTCATAGAGACTGCCTTCAATAAGTACACTGATTTATACGATAATCCACCAGAACATGCCCAACAACCTGTTTCCACCACTAACTTTGACACTTCACAAGCTTGTTTTTCCACCCAATACACGAATAAGGTGTTCGAGATACAAAGTATCCTAAAGAAAAACTGGGGTATACTCAAACACGACCCTGTGCTGAACAGATACTTTCCAGATAGACCTAACTTCATGTATGGGAAGCCTCGTGATTTAAGAAGCTTGGTTGCCCCTAGTATGGTAAAGAAATCTTCTAGTAAATCCACTAATGTCTGGTCAACTATCTTTGACCAAAAGGGAAGTTACAAATGTAGTGTCAGAAATTGTGGCACATGCACATTCATGTGGCACAGAAAGAAGTCAGTGGTTGGCACGGATGGCAGGATCCACCAATTGAAGCAGTTCATCAACTGTGAGACGGATTACGTGGTGTATGGCATCGTTTGCCCATGTGGTGGTCTCTATGTGGGCCGGACATTTTGTCCTATGAGTGCGGATTGGTGAACACAAATGTGATATCATTAATACAAGAGTTAAGTACCCGGTTCCTCTGCATGTTCACCATGGAGACCCTTCAGGCATGAGGGTCTTTGGGATAGAATCCATTGGAGGAGACCTTGACAGGGGTAGGAGACACCAGAGGCTTTGCAAATGTGAAACCTTCTGGATCTTCACTTTTGGGAGTTTGACCCCCAGAGGGCTCAATGAAGACCCAGAGATCCACAAAATAATATAAGAGTAGTATGACATATGTCCCATGAGTGGTTTCTATCACGTCTATCTGGTCTACTCACACCTGTTATCTTTTCTCCCCTCCTACCCTCCTTTTAAATATTTCCTTTTCTTCCCCCCTCCCCTATGTGTGTGTACATCAATTCTCCGGTAGATTTGGGTATATACAGTATATGTATACATGCCTCCTGCATGTATCCCTACCTTTTAAAAATCACCCCCTTCTGCACACTGAGCCCCGCAAATCTCTGAAATCCATGGGCGGGTCTATGCTCTGGAGCCAAGTAGGCTGAATTGTGATGTCACTAGACTCCCCGCCCACCTCTACACTCCCCTTTGGCCAGACAGCTTAACAAAGGAAACAGAGAGCGCTCACGGCTCCCTGGGACTCCTGTGCATGTACTACACAACACAGGCTGTAGTAATAGCTGTGAGACGCTAAGGCCCCTTTCACACTGGGGCGGGAGGTGCGTCGGCAGTAAAGCGTCGCTATTTTTAGTGGCGCTTTACCGTCAGATTTGCGGCGATATTCCGCCACTAGCGGGGCGGTTTTACCCCCGCTAGCAGCCGAGAAAGGGTTAAAATCCACTGCAAAGCGCTTCTGCAGAGGCGCTTTGCTAGCCGCGGTGCCCCCATTGTATACACACCGCTCCTTCACCGCTCCAAAGATGCTGCTAGCAGGACTTTTTTTACTGTCTGCCAGCGCAAATCCATTGTGGTGGTGTATAGAGCCAAAAAGATTAGAATTGTGTTGATGTCCCAATATTTATGGACCTGACTGTATATATATATATATAATAATATATATATATATATATATATATATATATATATATAAGTGTGTGTTATATAAACGCATGTAATTATATATGCACATGTATTTTTAATGATTTTAATAATGGTTGTATTTATATTGCCACTATTGTTTATATTATTAAGGGTATCCATTCAATTTAATGACTGATGTTTTATCCTTTTGATATGTGATATCTATTGTTATATCCGTTGTCTCGTCCTGCACATACCAATCAGGTATAAACATAATTTGGTGTGATGTCAAGCTTTTACATGTCCATAATGATTTAGCTTTATTAGTATTGCTTGGTGTAGTACGTGCTCTCCTCCTTCAGTTATGTCCTTTTTTAAGTGCTCCTTTAAGTGTCCATATAGGTATAGATGTAGGCTTTACTGTATGCTATTGGCAAATCAAAAAACTATAAGCCATCACCTAACTTTGACAACCTTTTAGTGGTACACATCATTTTGCACCCTTTCTATTGGTACACTTGCCATTATTTGGTTTACAGTGATAAGCCTTGATTGACTTGGATAGGTCTGTCACTGGGGGGCTGGAGTACTCCTTCCCCTTCCTTCCCTTTATAGGGCTTATTAGAGATAGCTCTCATGCCTTTATAGGATATATGGCGACTGTCCGTTTTACCATCTCCCATCCCTTATCAAACAGGACAGTTTTTGTCTTTGGTTCTATAGTTCTGTCTACAATATAATGTCGGTGATGCATCGTTGCCGCTTACGTCATCAATTAGCGGCAGCTGACGCACAGGAAGTTATGTCAGCACCACCCTTCCTATTGTCTGGAACGCAAACACAGCAGCGTGCATTCTAGACATCGAAATAGGCCAGGAGAGATGCTATTGTCATGGAGAGAGATCCCACACATGGTGGCATGGCCTCAGCTACCTTGGATTGGTAAGATTGGTTGCCTCTGGTGGCACTGTATGCCCTGGCGACATTACCTGGGACATCCTTTATGGGAAGCCATTACAGTTTTCAGACCAGCCCTTATTCTTGTACCTCAGTTGGATTATATGAGGCTCTTATATATTTTTGTGCATATACAGTAACGATCCCCTGCCGACCAGTTTTCTACTGACCAATCTGCCTCATCCACTAACTGCATCTGTTTTTAGTAAGGGAGGTGCCATCTCTCTTTAGTGGGTGTATTCTCTTGGCCTTAGACCGCCCAGAGAGGGGGGAGGGTCCTCCTTGCCTGTCTGGGATGTCCCTGTTTGATTGATAGAGGGTGTATATGTGTGTATATAAGGACTGCTGAAGGAGGCTACACTGCTGGGCTCTGAGGAAGAAGGTTTCACCTTTGAAACTCGGCAGACAGCAGTGGCCCCCCGTTATGTCCTCCGTGACCTCTGGAGTACATCAATTGCTCTAGACCAACTGCTGCTATTCGGTGACTATATACATTGCTACAGATGTTTGTGAGTAGTTTTCTTTTTAGTCACTTTTAATAAAAATTCAAAGGATAATGCACAAGGCTGGTGTGCCCTTTTTTCCTTTTCCCAAGGAGGAAGAGGCAGCACCAACAGCAATTACAGGATCTCACGAAATAAACAAACCCCTACAACTTCAATTTCTAAACAACTAACCCAACTCAGATACGATTTCCGATCACTATTATTAGGGAATTTTGTTTAAAAATGAATTATTATGTTAACAGCAATAGGGCGGGGAAACTTCTAGCACAACGCCTACGGGGCTGCAGGTACAAAACCAAAATACTGTTCATCTCACATCCGCTCACTTAAGACAAACAGTACCACCCACAAAACATAGCTGACGCCTTTAGTCACCACTATGGATCTTTGTATAATCTAGCTGACTATCCATATAATGGAAAAACAAACCCCTGAAGCTATAAATGACTATCTAAGGAAAGTGTCTCTTCCCCAACTGACTCCGACACAACTAATACACCTTAACTCCTTCACAATCCAAGAAGTATCTCAAGCTCTTGATACACTACCATTAAACAAGTCCCCGGGCCCTGATGGATACATAGGGGAATATTATAAAACATTCAAGTATATACTCTCACCCCACTTAACCAATATTTTCAAGCATTACAAGCATTGGTAACTGGTTGAAAGCAGTGCAGCAACCTTCAAATGGAGGGGCCGGTGGTGTCGTTCTCCTCCCAGGCACAGCATGTTCCCAGTTGTGGTGTCTGGGCGGGGGAATGACGCTCCTCGCTCTACGATTAGCAAGTTATATATATTATACTTACTACCTTGGATTACCAATCCACTATGTACTGCTTTTTTACTTGAACAATCCTCAATGTTGTACCTAAATGAGCAGAAGTCTAAGTGTCTAAGTGAAGTTTTTTTTTTTTTTCTATTATGTTCTCTTTCTATGTTATGTAAAATCTTTTTTTTTTCAATTCAGGACTTTTTTTATTAATTTTCCTTTCATCAATATAAAATACACATTTCACATTCATATTTTCCCAGATACAGTTATCATACACATTACATCCGCAGTAACCCCGCAAAAAAAAAATAAATAAAGAAAAACCCAAATCAAAATACAATAAAACAAATATAATACGTAAATAGATGTATTTCTCCTTTACTATAGTTTCTCTTATTTGTGTTCTCCATTCCTCCACCGTCGGAGGATATATAGAGATCCATTTCTGAGCTATCAATTTCCGAGCCTGAAACAGGCATCTCGCTATTGCACTATAGGTATTTTCTAATATACTGGGTTTCTTCACTATATTTAACAGACATATTCTCAAATCTGGTACTAAATTTATACCCATTACATTATTTATATTTTTAATTATATCCTGCCAGTAACGTTGGAGCTTGGGGCACCTCCATAGCATGTGTATTAGATTAGCCGGTGCGCCTCTAAATCGTGGGCATACAGGGGATTCCCTGCGTTTCCACTTCAACAATTTTTCCGGGGTATAATATGACCTATTCAGAATGAACATTTGTGTTAATTTTTGAGTCGTGGACAGTGACACCTGTAGTATCGCAGAGAGAGCCTCCGCCCATTGTGAATCTGACAGAGGGCCAAGATCTCGTTCCCACTGGCCGGAATCACTACCTTTTCTTTAATTTTTCTGCTTAATATCTCATAAATTTTAGATATGAGACCCTTCTTTTTCCCATCCTTTTTGAGCAATGGTATTATTTTTGACTTATTGAGCATAAATTCTGACTTACGTGCCTGAACCTGTATGGCATGTCTAAGTTGCAAGTACTGGAAGAACTTTTGTCTAGGTATCTAAAATTCACAGATAATTGGGCAAATGATTTCATATTATCATTCCAGAACAGTTGCTCCACATATCTGAGTCCTTGAGTTTGCCAAAACTAAAACCCCTTTAATTTCTGATTTTTCCCTAATTTACTTTAATTTTAAGATCATTCAAAAAACTGTTAGTGTCATCTGTGTATAAAGCTATTTTGTCCTCTCTCCCTGTGCGTCAAAATCCCTCTATCTCCTAGGACTGTCTGATTGCAGCAGCCAATGGTTCAACTGCTAGCGCAAACAGAAGAGGTGACAGAGGGCAACCCTGTCTAGTCCCCCGGGACAACGAGAGAGCTGGTGACATGGTGCCATTGATTTTCAATCTTGCTTTTGGCTCTTTGTATAATATTTTTAGCCAGGTTAAGAAGCCTGGTCCTATACCAAAGGCAGTCAATACTATCCATAGATACTCCCATTCTACCATATCAAATGCCTTTCAATCATCCAATGACAAGATGGCACCAGCTCCCCCATTGTCCACTGGTATCTGCAAATTCAGAAAGAGCCTACGGATGTTTGTTGCTGCTGATCTCGAGGGGATAAAACCTCTTTGATCTACATGTATTAAACTGTCAATGTGTCTGGATAGCCTATTGGCCAATATTCTGGCTAATATCTTAATGTTTATTGTAGGAAGAGAAATCGGGTGGTATGAATCTGTTTTTAATGGATCCTTACCAGGTTTTAAAATTATAATTATTATTGTTTCGATCATAGATTTAGGGAGTTCCTGTGTGACATATGCTTCATTTAGTACTACCAGAAGTTCTGGAAGCAAAATGTGGCTATATATTTTGTAAATCTCTACAGAGAGTCCATCCATCCCTGGTGCTTTATTATTTTGAATTTGCCTCACAGCTTCCTCCAACTCTACCAGAGTTATTGGAGTATCCAACGATTCGCTTTCTATTGGAGTCAATTTGGGTATAGTTAGATTATCTAAAAAATTAGCTGTTTTTTCCCTTATATTTGATATTTCAGATCTATACAACCGTGAGTAAAAGTCTACAAATATCCTTTGGATACTCTCTGTATCATACATTACTACACCTTTTTTATCTTCAATGGCCACTATATTTGGCGTGCCCTCCTGGTTACGCGCTATCATCACCAAAATATGTCCCCTTGTTCCCCCATTTCATAATGTATTTGACTCTGCAAAAATCTACTATTCTCTGCCTTAATTATAACCAAGTTTCTATACATCTTCTGTGCTTCCTGCCATACTACCCATTTCTTTTCAATGGGATCTGATATAAATTCTTCTTCCGTTTGCTTGACTGTTTTTATTGCCAATTCCTCCCTTTGTCTTTGTAGCTAATATAATTTTATATATTTCTTTAATAATTACACCTCTAAGATAAGCTTTCATTGCATCCCAAATCATCAACACTGAGTTTGATCCCTTTTTATCTTCAAAAAAGCCCATAAGTACTGGTTCTAATTGGGTCTTCTCTAGAATCAAAGAGAGTCATTGTGGATTTACTTTCCACAGTGGTCGAGTCAACTGTTCCTTCCACTCCAAAGACAAAGTCAGCAGGGAATGATCAGAGAGTCCCCTTGCTTAATACTGAACTGATTTTACCCAGGGGAGAAAGTTTCCATTTCCTAAGGCCATATCGATTCTCGATAATAACCCATATGTACTTGAACAGCATGAATATTCTTTGCTATCCGGGAATCTTAATCCTCATATATCCAGTAGACCCATCTCTTGTATCTGACTGGCCAATCTTGTTACTTTTCCCTTCCCATTACTCTTTTTTTTTTACTTTGCCTATCCATCTCTTCATTTAATATATTATTAAAATCCCCAATAATTACTGTTGATACATGCGGCCAATGTGCCATTTTTTCAAAAACCTTTTTTAGTACATCGTCCTTATATGGAGGGGGATATAGACATTTACCAGAAAGAACATTTTTTTTGTTTAGAGTACATAGGATCATCAAATATTGACCAGCCGAGTCTTTAATACATTGATTACAGGTAAACCTAATGGAACCAGAGATCAGGATACTCACTCCAAGGGAATATGTGGAGTATGTAGAGTGGAATCCATGTTTATATTTAAAGGCTCTAAACATTTTGTCATCCTTCTTCCCCATATATGTCTCCTGCAAGCAAACTATTGCAGGATTATAAAATTAAATTAGTTCCTTTACCGCCTGTCTCTTTCTACTCTCCCCCAATCCTCTAACATTCCATGACATCATCTTGATTTTACTTGTCATCCTTCCTTATCTTATAGTAAATAGGCCAGTCATTTACTACACGTAAAGAACACTTATAAGAGAAAAAAGAAAAAAAAACAAACATATTAAAAAGCAGGGAAAACCAGAGCAGGAAGAGAGAAAGGGAAGGGAGCAAGGGGAGGGGAGGAGAGGAGAAGAAAGAAAAGAAACAAAAAAAGAACAAAGAAAAACAACCCCCCCACAACAAACACACCCCACAAACATCCCACCCCCCTCCTAGTCACCACCCCGCCAACCGCTGTTACGACATAAATTCCCATATCCACCCTCCATCCTGCCCACCTCCCACCCCCCTCCCCCCTGTATCTGGAACCTAACATTTCAAGCTGAATGTCCCTCCCCAGAGAGACGGGATCAGCTACAAACCTCTTGTCCACACGGGATGCATACTGGGTGGCCATTGTAACCACCTCTGACATTACTTCTATACCATATATCGTCCTGGCTGGGGGATAAAAATAAAAGGGGGAAAGGGGGGGGCAATAGACCCCCCCATATCCCCCACTGGGAAAGGAAAAAAAATAAATCATATACAGGTAGATTCTAAAGCTAGGGGTACCCGACATAACTTGTCGAGTACCCTCCTAATGGTTCTCCCATCCTACTACCCACATTACTTCTGCCTCTTAGCCAACCACACATTAGCTACATTGGGTGTATCAAAAAACTGGGCACCGTCTCCATCTGTAACACGTAATTTTGCAAGGAACAACATTGAATATTTAATCTTCAATTCCTGTAATCGCTGTTTAACTTCCTTAAATTTCACCCTTTGCTTCTGCACTTCTACTGAAAAATCTGCATAAAAAGATACCTTGTTGCCCTTATACTCAATACTTCCTCTTTGTCTTGCCTTAGCTAATATGTTTTCCCTATCTTGACAATTTAGCAACCTAATAATCAGGAGGAGAATGACTTTATGTACGGTGTGCTCTTTCTATTGCAAAAGATCTGGAGAATCCCCCCCCAAAAAAAAATGTCCATAGGCCAATTTTCTACAAAAGTGACAGATGAATGGCCTTCTTCATGTCTCGGTAGACCTAAATACGGATATTATTGCGTCTTTGTCTATTCTCCATTCCTTCCGTTCTCTGGGTTTGATCTTTTATCTGTGTTTTTGTCAGATGCAGATCCTTTTTTATTAAAGGTATTGAGTCCTCCAGCTCTCCTACTCTCTTTTCCACTTCAGTAGTTCTTTATGATATTTTCTGGTTCTCTTGTCTCATGACTTCGATGTCCCCTTTTAATTCAACCATCTGGTTTGTTAATGATAGTAACGAATTATTACAAGCCTGTACAGCCATGAGAACATCTCTCAATGTGCGTTCAGATATTAGAGTAGGGGTGGAGGTAATACTCTGTATGTCTGCTTCTTTAGATATCTGTGTTGCAATCAAATCTTGTCTTTTCATCACAGGATCTGGTTGTTTCGTATCTCCATTAGGGTCTGGTGCTGATGTTAAAGATATATTTACCATCAATCTTCCCTCCAATCCCCATGCTACTCGTGGTATCCGAGATATCTGTATTGTTTAGGGATCCATCTGAGAGTCTTCCAATGTGTCCCCTTTAGGCTGTATCCAGTCATCTTACTTACCATCAAATTCTACTTGATTGCTGGTGTCCATTCCCTGATGAACTGGAGTTTCTTTTGGGCCTTTTTTCTCTTCTTTCTGGATTTTTGTAATTTGTTTTTTATTTGAGTCTAATTTATAAGACTCCTCATTTTTTTTAGAGCTTTCTCCATTTCCGCTTCCTGTTCTCTCCTCCTTTGTCGGGTCATATTCTGCTGTTCTTTTACTTGTAGTAAATAATTTCCTGCTCTTGGGATTCAATAATATAAATGGTAACCCCCAATAATAATTGTTCACAGCCTAATAGAATTCTCAGTTTATGTAGCATTCAAGGATATTAACCACCACCTTTAATCAATTTAACAGTAATAATCTTACATATGTATCATCCCTTCAGCAGTTAGTAAAATTTTTGGGTAGTTAATATTCCTCTATTATAGCATTAAGCAGATATCATCCTTTCGGCCGTTTAACAGCAGTTAAGCTTATTATAATGTAAAGTATTTAAAGCCTTAGGCAAAAAGTATCCATCCGGCCAATAGCAGCAATTGAGCTTGTTATAGCATTAAGCACATTACATCCATTCTTATAGCATTAAGCATATATAGTCTTAAGCATATAGCATCCATTCATCCAATAGCAGGAATTCAACTTTTTATAGCATTAAGCATTATATCAGTAAAAACAAAGTATCCACAAAGTACAGGCAGTCCCCAGGTTAGGGACTGCCTGTTTGTTCTGAAGTTGGATTTGTTCGTAAGTCGAAAGCGCATGCGCAGAACGGCAGAGACGACGTTTTCCAATGTTTTCCGACGTCGTTTTCCGATGTTTTCGACGTCGTTTTCCATTTTTTTCTGATGCTTTCCACTGTTTTCCGATGTTTTCCGATGTTTTCCAATGTGCCCGCCGACGCCACCTCCCGTAAGTAGGAGTCATTCGCAAGTCGGAGGTTCATAACTCGGGGACCTACTGTATCCATTCAGCCAATAACAGCAGTTAAACTTATTTGAGGACATAGTATCCATTCGGTCATTATCAACAGTCAGTCCGTGTTCTTGCAATAATTTGTGGTTTATAAACTATTTGCTATTGCAGTAGTGCATCCACATGACAAAAAGAAAAAACCCAGTAACTCCGAATTTAGCAAATAGCATTAATAACTGCTATCAAACTGCAGTCTGGTTAAGTTTTGAGCTTATAACACAGTCACATCACATCCAGTCTAGTAGCAATTTATGAACATTAACTCCTTTATACCTCTTTATAATGGCCCAATAGATCATCAGCATGCAACATGCAAGGGATTTCTTTTTTATAATTAACCAACAATGACTAGTTGGAGATAAACCATAGTTACGGAACTTTAGTAAGAGGTAATAGTTCATTAGCTGATAACAAGTAGCAACAATTCAGTGATAGTGATTTTTTCCTTTTTTAAAGCAATATCATGCAGTGGTAATAGTGGTAAGGCATAGTGGTAAGGCATCGGTTTGTCCAATCCTGAAATCAGCTGTCCGTCTATAATCCGTGAAAGGGAAAAAAAAATGACTTACTTACCACTGCAGCTGTTGTCTTCCTTCTACATTAAACTGCCGTGATACATACAATATCTTGAATACTATGACTGCATACTGTTGCTGGGGATTACCAGAGTAGATCATCAGTATTCAAACAGTTGTTGACATTTACTGTTTTTACAACAAGCCATCAGACTTAATTTCGGTCACAGCGAGGCAGGCAAGCAGATCAACGGCCGAGGGTTGATGACATCTCAGCCTCCCGACTTCCCGACTCCCTTGCTTCTTGGCTTCACGGCAACTCAGCTCCTCAGGTAAAAACAGTATCCCAATATCCCGACAGCATTATACCGTTTTTTAGACAGCCAGACATCAACAGTGACCACTCTGTCTGTATCTAAGTCAGCCCCAGCAGTGCAGCAATATCAGCAGTATTAGCGGTGTCAGCGAAGTCAGCGGCAGCTTCACCAGCAGCTTCCATGTGGAGTAGGATTGTCGGATGACGGAGCCCTGCCTGAATGAGCGCGGTACATAGTAGAGCAGGCAGCTCACCGCCTACTCAGCTCCGTCACATCTGATCGTGACTACGCCCCTTTCTACTCTTTCTATATTATGTAAAAACTTTAATAAAAAAACATTGATTCAAATTATATGTATTTAGTGGTACCAAATGTCCTCATTTGAGGAATCTGATCAGATAATTAAGTAGATTAAAAAAAAGATAAGATAATTGCAAAATACAAATTTTAAGAGTAACATTTTGGCTTGTAGCTGGGGTATTTTGATTATTCCAGTTAGAGTCTGACTTTAAGAAATCATTTTTATTGTGAAATTGCCTATTCTCACATTGTTGAAGGGTTTGGAAGGTATTTTTTAATATCAACAAATGTACTATACTTCAGATTGATAGAATCGCCCTGGGCTCCGACGTGTTCAATAAATGGCATTAGAGGTTTTGTAGAAGAGCCTAGGGTGGTGTTATATGTAGGAAAAAAAAATGTTGTTCAGGATTATTTATGGAAAAAAATTGATTATATGTTTAAAAAGTAATTGTGCCAATGAGCCCATTTGTTGATATTGAATTTAAAGAAATGGGAACTTGGCATTGCACAAGGACATTGCCTTTTATAAAACAAAGAGGATAGTTATGAGTGAAAATGTTTTTTAATTGTGTTTAAGCTGTTATACATATGAGTGCCAAAATCTGGATATACCACTGTTACGTACAGGGGGTCCCACTATTAGAGGCATGAGTTAATAAAATTTTGGAATAATTGTAACAATGCTGGGGATTTTAAAATGTTTGATTTTTACTTCTGGGTTAAGACTTTAGAGATAAAACGATAATTCTCCCACTCTACAAGACTCTCATCCGGTCGCATCTGGAGTATGCTATCCAGTTCTGGGCACCAGTCCTCAGGAAGGATGTACTGGAAATGGAAATGGAGCGAGTACAAAGAAGGGCAACAAAGCTAATAAAGGGTCTGGAGGATATTAGTTATGAGGAAAGGTTGCGAGCACTGAACTTATTCTCTCTGGAGAAGAGACGCTTGAGAGGGGATATGATTTCAAATTACAAATACCATACTGGTGACTAGAGATGAGCCGAACACCCCCCGGTTCGGTTCGCTGCAGAAAATGCGAACTGACAAAAAGTTTGTGCGAACAGCCTATGGGACCTGAACGTGAAAAATCAAAAGTGCTAATTTTAAAGGCTAATATGCAAGTTATTGTCATAAAACGTGTTTGGGGGCCCAGGTCCTGCCCCAGGGGACATGTATCAAAGCAAAAAAAAGTTTTAAAAATGGCAGTTTTTTCGGGAGCATTGTTTTTATTAATGCTTAAAGTGAAACAATAAAAGTGAAATATTCCTTTAAATATCGTGCCTGGGGGGTGACTGAAGTATGCCTGTAAAGTGGCACATTTTTCCCGTGTTTAGAACAGTCCCTGCAGCAAAATGACATTTCTAAAGGAATAAAAGTAATTTAAAACTACTTGCGGCTGTAATGTATTGTCAGGTCCCAGGAATATAGATGAAAATCATTGAGAAAAACGGCATGGGTCCCCCCCTCAGCCCATTACCAGGCCCTTTGGGTCTGGTATGGATATTAAGGGGAACCCTGCACCCAAATTTAAAAAAAAAGCGTGGGGCCCCCAGGCCCTATATGCTTTGAACAGCAGTATACAGGCGGTCCCGGGGTTACAAACAAGATAGGGACTGTAGGAATGTTCTTAAACTGAATCCGTTTGTAATTTCGAACAGGTACATTTTTTAAGTGTAGCTCTAGCCAAAAAAATTATTTTTAAGCTTTTTGGATAATATAGGGAAGGGATATCACCCCTGTAACATTTGTTTTGCTGTCTGTGCCCCTGTTCAGAAGATTTCACCTCACTTTCTGTCCCAATGACAATTGAATTTTGAAAATTGTGGGTTATTAGGGAAACAAGGATTGGTGATAAAGCATCAGTGGATACCTTTTTCTCAGATTAACTCTTACAGGAGAGAACTTCCGTTCCTAGGGGTTGATTGCCTCTCACTTCCTATTGTCTCCCTTCCTTTGTAAGTAGGAGTCATTTGTAAGTTGGATTTTTGAAAATGGGGACCGCCTGTATATACTATACAGCCTGCCCTATATACTTTGCGGAAAATTAGGCCATAGGTGTTGATGGTACCAGAACACTGTAAGCCCTCAGAGTTACTCTTGGTGGGCACATGAACAGGCCCTGCTGTGAAATATTATATCAAGAATTGTAATTACATGCCACTGTTAAACAGGGGCAGAAAAATTGGGTCTTAGGCCATCGTGGTGGTGCCACAACACTGTAACCCTTCACAGATTCTCTTGTTGAGTGCAAGAACGAGCCCTGCTGTGAAATATTAGAGCAAAAATTGTAATTACATGCCCCTGTTAAACAGGGGCAGAAAAATTGGGCCTTAGGCAGTAGTACTGGTGGCACAACACTGTAAAGCCTCACAGATACTCTTGTTGAGTGCAGGAATGGGCCCTGCTGTGAAATATTTGATCAGAAATTGTAATTATGCGCCCCTATTAAACAGGGGCAGAAAAATTGGGCCTTAGGTGGCGGTGGTGGTGGTACAACACTGTAAAGCCTCACAGATACTCTTGTTCAGCGCAGGAATGAGCCCTGCTGTGAAATATTACAGAAAAATTTGTAATTACATGCCCCTGTTAAACAGGGGCAGACAAATTGGGCCTTAGGCGGTGGTGGCGGTGGTGGCGGCACAACACTGTGAAGCCTCACAGATACTCATGTTGAGCGCAGGAATGGGCCCTGCTGTGAAATATTAGATCAGAAATTATAATGTTGTTAAACAGGGGCAGAAACATTGGGCTTCCAACAGTGGATGTTCTGTTGGAAAGGTCTCCAAGTCTGATCTTGACCCTAGATATTCCTGCACCATGTAATTCAGACACTGGCGATAGTTGCTGGAACCGATCAGACCTTGGCGCTGAGGACTGAAGAATTGTCTGAAGGCATCGGTCAGCCGGCCACCTTCTCCACCACTCTTTCTGTGACTGAACGAAGCCTCATCAACACGTTGTCCAGCACCAGGAAATTGTAACCTCCTGGGCTCTGGAAACGCATTGCACAAACCTTTCTGCAAGGCCTCCCGAAGATGTTTCATCCTCTGCTCCCTCTGCGATGGCTGGATAAGTTCCGCCACCTTACCCTTGTAATGTGGATCAAGAAGGGTTGCCAGCTAGTAATGATTCCTTCTCCTTGATGCCACAAATCCTAGGGTCCTTTCGCAGGCTTTGCAGGATCAGGGAGGCCATGCAGTGTAGGTTTGCAGTGGCATTCGACCCTGAGTCCTCTGGGTCACTAAGAATCACATCATCTGCAACCACCTCCTCTCAGCCACGTACAACTCCAAGGGATTCTGGGGACTGAAAACTATCCCTTGAAGACTGCTGCTGATGCTGAGTGTTATCCTCCACCTCCATGCTGACACAATCCTCCTCTTCCTCCTCTTCTTCTTCCTGTGTGATCGGCGGGCACACAGGAATACTATCTGGATAAAGGGGGCCTTGAGAGGTAAGGAAGTCCTCCTCTTCCTCCCGCTGTTATGCCTCAAGAGCCCTGTCCATTATTCCACAAAGCCTTTGCTCCAACAGGAAGACAAGAGGGACAGTATCACCAATGCATGCACTGTCACTGCTCACCATCCTCGTGTCCTCACCTGATCATGTGGTAAAGAGCCTCCGTCGGAGACTCTTTACTGAGATCGTTGTAGCGGTGTGACAGACTGACACACTGCACCACCGATTGCCGCGATGCATGCCTCTGCGGGCACGTGGCGGCTGTTATCCTGCTGGATGTCACTGCCCAGCCTTCATTCTGCTATAGGCCAGGCGGGAAGTGGTTAAACTATGTAGTGGATTCTTTACTGTTAGAGCGGCAAGGATGTGAAATTCCCTTCCACAGGCAGTGGTCTCAGCTGGGGGCATTGATAGTTTCAAAAACAAAAAATGTGACATCGAGTCCGTGGGACTCGCGATCACACACACGGAGCTCGCAGCAGAGTCTCGCGTGTGCTGCCGACAGCACGCACGTGACCACACGGCGGCAAATTCAACGGGACCTACAGGTACGCCCATTTGCACAGCCATGCCATTCTGCCGACGTATATGTACATGCGGCAGTCGGCAAGCGGTTAAGAAGTGAACTTGTGTTGAAGATGAAAACCAAAAATAGAGAACTTATGGGTTGGTCATGAGTCTGGGGTTTTAAGTGACATAATGTGACATAATGAGTTTGCTTAGATACAAAGTACAGTATATCTTGGGATCATATTAAGGTACTTTGATAGATATATATATATATATATATATATATATATATATATATATTGTAACGATCCGGGGCGATTAAGCTCTAGTGGTGAATGTGAGTTGAAGAAATTCTGGCATTTTCAAGGGAATGGCAGCCCATTTTTATTCAAAAGGAGCAAAGTTCAAAAATAACCATCAGATTCCCTCACAGGGGTATTCAGCATTACAGTCCTGCTTCAGAAACAGCACTCAGCCTTTCTGGCTAAAACACAGCACTCCTGCTCAGGCCTTAAACCTTAGGCCTTGGTCTGTCTTCCCCAGATCTGACGTTCAGCACCTCTATGCTTGCAGCTTCATGCTGCACTGGCTCCTAGGCCTGACTCCTAGGCCAGAACTTCCGTCTGCCAAGCGGAGTTGTCTCTAAGAATGAGCACTGACCTCTATTCCTGGGATGATTATGAACCCAGTGCACTGGTGTGCAATTAGCAAGCCTACTAAAATCAGGCATACACTGCTCATATGCACCTGTGACATGGGGTCACATCTCCACAATATATATATATATATATATATATATATACAGTTGCATTCATAAGTTTACATACCCTGGCAGAATTTATGATTTCTTGGCCATTTTTCAGAGAATATGAGTGATAACACAAAAACTTTTCTTTTACTCGTGGTTAGTGTTTGGATGAAGCCATTTATGATCAATCAATAGAGATGAGCCGAACACCCCCCGGTTCGGTTCGTGACAGAACTGGCAAAAAGTTTGTGCGAACACCGTTAAAGTCTATGGGACACGAATGTGAAAAATCAAAAGTGCTAATTTTAAAGGCTAATATGCAAGTTATTGCCATAAAATGTGTTTGGGGACCTGGGTCCTGCCCCAGGGGACAAGTATCAATGCAAAAAAAGGAGCAGTGATTTTAATAATGCTTAAAGTGAAACAGTCCCTGCAGCAAAATTATATTTCTAAAGGAAAAAAAGTAATTTTAAACTGCTTGCGGCTGTAATGTATTGTCGGGTCCTGGCAATATGGATGAAATCATTGAGAAAAACAGCATGGGTACCCCCCCAGTCCATTACTAGGCCCTTTGGGTCTGGTATGAAAATTAGGGGAACCCCGCACCCAAATTAAAAAAAAAGGTATGGGGCCCCCAGGCCCTATATACTCTGAACATCAGTATACAGGTGGTCCTTGGGTTACAAACAAGATAGGAACTGTAGGTTTGTTCTTAAGTTGAATCTGTTTGTAATTAAGAACAGGTACATTTTTAAAGTGTAGCTCCAGCCAAAAAAATCAATTTTAAACTTTTTGGATAGCATAGGGCAGTGATGGCGAACCTATGGCACGCGTGCCACAGCTGGCACGTAGAGCCATCTTTGTGGGCACGCGAGAGGGTCCAGGTTCACAAGGGGAGAACACGGCAGCAAGCAGCGGCGAGGTGCAGGAAATGATCTGCACGAGTGAGTGTGCGGCTCCGCAGCCTCCATGTGGAATGCTACAGGCCTAACAGCTGGGGGTAGGGATAGAAGCAAGCAGCGGCGAGGTGCAGGAAACTGTCTGCACAAGTGAGTGGGCAGCCCCGCATCCTCCGTGTGGTAGGCTACAAGCATGACAGCACGGGAGGGAGTGAAGAGAAGAGCTTCACCGCTTAATTTTATGGCCAAAGAGGGGCATTCTTGGTGCCTTCCGGAGCCTGGACTCCTCAAAGCTCCAACAGTGAGGCCCGGAGAACAGACTGACTGTGGGCCCAGAAGACGAGGACAGGCGGAGAGGCGCAGGCTATGAGGGAGCCGCTGGATGGAACAGAGCAGAGGGCTCTCCTGGATCAAGTATGGAGACAGGTACCAGGCACAATTATACACTGAATACCTGCATGCAAAGACTGGGGCATGGAGGCAGAGCAGGGATTGCAGATAGGGACACAGCTAGAGGTCTCCCTTTCTCTAAGATCCCCTCTTTTTCAGTCCCCCCGAGTCCCCCTCTTTCTGCTCCCCCTCACTGTCACCCCTCTCTCTCGCTGCCCTCTGTGTGTGTGTGTGTCCCCTCTCTCTGTGTATGTGTCCCCTCTCTGTGTGTGTGTGTCCCCTCTATGTGTGTGTGTGTCCCCTTCTCTGTGTGTGTGTCCCCTTCTCTGTGTGTGTGTGTCCCCTCTCTGTGTGTGTGTGTCCCCTGTGTGTGTGTGTGTGTCCCGTTCTCTCTGTGTGTGTGTCCCCTGTGTGTGTGTCCCCTCTCTGTGTGTGTGTCCCCTCTCTGTGTGTACGTGTACCCTTCCCTCTGTGTGTGTGTCCCCTGTGTGTGTGTGTCCCCTCTGTGTGTGTGTGTCCCCTCTGTGTGTGTGTGTGTCCCCTTCCTTCTGTGTGTGTCCCCTTCCTTCTGTGCGTGTCCCCTCTGTGTGTGTGTGTGTCCCCTCTCTGTGTGTGTCCCCTCTGTGTGTGTGTCCCCTCTGTGTGTGTGTGTCCCCTCTCTGTGTGTGTGTCCCCCTTTGTGTGTGTGTGCCCCCCTCTCTGTGTGTGTCCCCCCCTCTCTGTGTGTGTGCCCCCCTGTGTGTGTGTGTCCCCTCTCAGTGTGTGTGTCCCCTCTCTCTCTCTCTGTTCCCTCTCTGTGTGTGTGTCCCCTCTCTCTCTCTGTGTTCCCTCTCTCTGTGTGTGTCCCCTCTCTCTCTGTGTTCCCTCTCTCTGTGTGTCCCCTCTCTCTCTCTGTGCCCCCCTCTCTCTCTCTGTCCCCCCTCTCTCACTCTGTGTCCCCCCTCTCTCACTCTGTGTCCCCCCTCTCTCACTCTGTGTCCCCCCTCTCTCTCTCTCTCTGTCCCCCCTCTTTCTCTCTCTCTGTCCCCCCTCTTTCTCTTTGTGTCCCCCCTCTCTCTGTGTCCCCCCTCTCTCTGTGTCCCCCCTCTCTCTGTGTGTGTCCCCTCTCTCTCTCTGTGTCCCCTCTCTCTGTCTGTGTCCCCCCTCTCTCTCTCTCTCTCTCTCTGTGTCCCCCTATCTCTCTCTGTGTCCCCCCTCTCTCTCTGTGTCCCCCCTCTCTCTCTGTGTCCCCCCCTCTCTCTCACACACACCCTCTCTTTCGCTCAGCACCCCTCTCTCCCGAATTGCTGTGTTGGCACTTTGCAACACAAAACCAACTTATTTATTTCAGTTTGGGCACTCGGGCTCAAAAAGGTGGCTGTCTGTGGCCCTGTTCAGAAGATTTCACCTCACTTTCTTTCCCAATGACAATTTGAGTTTGAAAATTGTGGGTTATTAGGAAAACAAGGATTGGTGATAAAGCATCAGTGGAGACATCTTTTTCCCATATTACCTCTTACAGGAGAGAATTTCCCTTCCTAGGGGTAGATTTCCTCTCACTTCCTGTTGTCTCCCTCCGTTTGTAAGTAGGAGTCGTTTGTAAGTCGGATGTTTGAAAGTTTATACTGTATATACTATACAGCCTGCCCTATATACTCTGCAGAAAATTGAGCCTTATGCCCCGTACACACGATCGGAAATTCAGCCAGCAAAAGACCGATGAGAGCTGTTGGTCGGAAAATGCGACCGTGTGTATGCTCCATCGGACTTTTGCTGGCCGAATTCCAGGCACCAAAAAATTGAGAGTAGGTTCTCAATTTTTCGCTCGGAAAAATTTACGAACGGAAATTCCGATCGTCTGTACATATTCCGACATGCAAAATTCCTACGCGTGATCAGAAACAATTTGACGTATGCTCGGAAGCATTGAACTTAATTTTATTGGCTCGTCGTAGTGTTGTAGTGTTGTAGTGTTGTAGTGTTGTCGTCACTGCGTTCTTGAAGGTCGCAAGTTGAGCGAACTTTTGTGTGACCGCGTGTATGCAAGCCAAGCTTGAGCGGAATTCGGTCGGAAAAACCATCCAAGATTTTTCAGATGTAAAACCCGCTTGTGTGTATGCGGCATTAGCTGTTGGTGGTACCAGAACACTGTAAGCCCTCACAGTTATTCTTGGTGGGGGCTGGAAAGGGCCCTGCTGTGAAATATTATATCAATAATTTAGTACATGCCCCTGTTAAACAGGGGCAGAAAAAATGGAGCTTTGGTGTGCCACAACACTGTAAGCCCTCACAGTTACTCTTGGTGGGTACAGGAACGGGCCCTTCTGTGAAATATTTGATCAAGAATTGTAATTACGGAGGGCGTGTCCGGATGTGAGCAGCGGTGGACGTGTTGGAGAGGAGCTCCGGGTATCCTGAACACCATCCTCTGCCATCCGTGCCATCAATTAGTAAAAAAAGCCAGAATACCTGCCTGTAGGCTTCTCCTACATCATCTGCTGCTCCCTGTGCCTATATTGCAAGTCTCGGGCCCGTAATCTTCTGGGGATCCATTGATGATCCACGGCTGCGGCCGCTGCCATTTTCCTGGGTCACAGAAAGCTGGAGGAAGCTGTTCCTGGCCTGGTGGAGAGGTAGGGGAACTCCTTATCATCCGACCTACCCCCCCAAGTGTTTCTCAGAGCCGGATGGTCCGTGGGGCCGTTTAAATCGTCCGCCGCGGCCGCGGCCTAGTGCGGCCTAGTGAAGCCTCCAGGCCACCGCACTTTCCTACGCCGCCGGCCGGCGGAGGAGCGCCGCGGCCGGCCTGCTTTGTAATCAGGAGCGGGGACACTGCTGCGCTCACACATCCCACCATCCCTTCACCATCCTGCAGGAAAACGGCTCAGTTGGCTGGTGGTGGCTGTCATACGTGGCTGGCTGAGGAGTCCTGGGGCCCAGCATCCTGATTCGCCCCTCTGCCTTCATCTTGGCTACCTGGGCCTCTCCTGCATAGTGCCCACAATCGGCCCTTCCCACTGGATTGTCACTGTTAGCAAGTTACACGGGGGGCTGCTGGCAACTACTGCCCACCTCTCTGCGCTGCGGACTTCTGGGACTAAATACCTGCGGCATACCTGTAGTACCCTTCTGACCGCTGCACTGGGCCCTGAAGTCTATCCTCTGTTGGGACTGGGATCCTAAAATCTGTACTGCACTGCTGCCCTGGAAAATACCCCAGTGGTGAACACTATAACAGTGACTGACTGGCTGCTGTGTGGCTGTGGGGGTGCCCTCTCCCTCCCCTCATTCTGATTGTACACTGAAGGCTGACTATTACCCAGCTCCATTTTATCAACCTCTTGCCTTCAGCTTCATGGGGACTAAGCAACGGCCCAAAAATTCATCCACACCAGGCCGCTCGGCCCCTGTACCGGCTACACAGCCTGACTCTTCTCTCATAGGTAGGCTGCAGGAACTGCTGACCGAATTAGCCATGGAGCACGAGGCTTCGCCGAGTGCGGCTCTCCCTGCCCCACCCTCCCAGGACAGCACCGCATTGATCCTGGCCGCCATTGAACAAAGCAAAACCTCCATGCTGGTGAGAATAGACCGATTAGCTGAAGAATGTAATCTCATTAGAAACGACCTGGATAAGATTAGGGGCAGGCTGACTGAATCGGAAACCAGAATTTCTGCCACTGAAGATCTTACAGCTACCCACTCCAATACCATAGCGGAATTGCAACGCACAGTACAATCGCTTGTCTCCAAAGCCGATGACGCAGAAAACAGGGCGAGACGCAACAATGTTCGAGTCCTGGGTCTCCCTGAGGGGGAGGAGGGTGACAGACCGGCGGAGTTCGCGGAAGAATTCTTCAAAAGTCTGCTAGGCCTCACAGATATCTCCCCGACCTATGTCGTCGAGCGTGCCCACCGTGTACCCACGGGACGCATTATCCCTGGTGCGAATCCCCGACCCTTCTTGGTTCGCTTCCTCAACTTCAGGGACCGAGACAGGATCCTTTCCGCAGCTCGCAAACATCCTTCGCTCCAGTATGGCAATTCTGCAGTCCTATTATTTCCGGATTTTTCAGCTGACCTGCAGCGCAAGAGGAAGTCCTTTAATGACGTCCGTAGACGCCTACGCGAAAAGGACATTAAATACAGTATGTTGTACCCCAGTCATCTCCGGGTCTCCCATAATGGCTCGGTCAGGTTCTTCGACTCTCCGGCTGATGCAGATGACTGGCTAAACAACCTGGGGTGAGCACCAGATATTATCCCTTACTACAAGTGGCTCCCCGATAGAATTATTATGAAAACTATCTCCCTTCCAGATCCGGGCTCGTGGGGATTTTGTCCAGTTATCAGTCTGTTGTATAGCCCCCTTGGGTCTTATCACCTAAAGTTGTTGCTAATTGACTCCTGAACTCCCATGCAGGACTTACCCGTTATGCTGGGTGGGAGACCAACCTAACCCCGGGAGCTGGCATGTTTAATCTACAACTGATTATGATTTTTCTCTTGCAAGAGTCATTGATCACTGGAGATTCCTCTAGTTCAGGACTAGACATGCAGTACTTCTACATTCTTCTACCCCGGAGCTACCTTGTTGGACACACCTCACTACAGTATCTACCCCCCCAGTTTTTCTTCACGCCAATTGAAGAGGCATCAGCGGCACTGAATCGCCGCACTTTGGAACTTTTCACAGAAGTCTGAAGTTCTAGGAGTTTTGAGTTCAGGTTTTTGGGTATTAAACTGGCCATAGTTCTGTTTTTCTTTTTTTTCTCTGTTAGGGGTATTTCATGGTCAGTAGGGAGTTTACAGGTTACTGTTTCTGTTTAATTTTTTTTTTGTACGCTCTATGTCCACTGACTGAAGTATATATATATACATGTGTTCTGTCAATGCTCACCATGCCCAGTGTAAAATTTGTTCTCCTCTTTGCATTCTCCCTTGTGCCCAAAGGGGCTGATCCCTCACACGTAGGTATCATTATGCTGCATTATAAATTGCTATTGCCTTTATGGAGTTAAAACTGATAACATGGAATGTACGAGGTCTTAATAATAAGGTTAAAAGGGCATTAATGTTCAAATACCTGAATAATCACAAACCCCATATCTTATTCCTGCAGGAGACCCATCTCCTGGGGAATAAGATCCTAGCACTACGTAGACCCTGGGTACGGCAAGCATTTCATGCAACGTACTCCAGTTACGCCAGGGGAGTGGCCATCTTATTAAACAAATCCCTTGCATATAAGGTCCTACATCTACAAACTGATCAGGAAGGCCGATTCATAATCCTCTTACTGGAGATCAGAGCACTTAATTACACTGAGATCTGGAGATGGAAGCACCAAACCACTAGGGTTTACTCCTTTCACGCCACCACTCATAAATCAGGCTCCAGGATCGACCTGGTCTTTGGCAACACCTGTGCCCTGGCGGCGGTGAGGGGGGTCTTGTACTTACCTGCGGGCCTCTCTGATCATGCGCCCTTAGAGGTCACCTTGGGGTTGTCTGACACCAGGAGTCGAGACTGTTGGCGTTTAGCACCAAAATGGTTACAGGACACGAGGGTGGAGGAGGAAGTCTCTCCTAAACTACAACAATATTGGGAGATCAATGAGAACTCAACCTCAGCACAGGTAGTCTGGGACGCCTTTAAGGCCAACACCAGGGGTGAATATATTTCAGCTATCAAGACGGTTCGTTCTGAGATGTCCTGTCAGGTCCAGGCCCTTGAGGAGGGAGAGGCTAAGGCAGCGAAGGCTTTTTCTGGTTCCCCGACTCGGGATCACTTCAGCCAGCTAGCTGAGGCAAGAAGAGCATTGTCTCTACATCTTGCATCGGCCACGCATCTGGATTTAAAATCTCTGGCGGGGAAGATCTTTGAGTCCGGAGACAAGAACAGCAAACTCCTAGCAAATTTAGTTGCGGACTCTAAAATGCAGACAGTGGTGTCAGAAATACGTGGTTCGGATGGTCAGGTGCTTTCTACTCCTGAGCAAATTTTGGATGAATTCAGATCCTTTTATGAAAAATTATATGAAGCAGTCCCTGGCTGGCCTGAGGACCGGCGTAGGGAGTTTTTACATTCCCTGCACCTACCCACTCTTTCACAGGAGGATCTTGAATTTTTAGATAAGGATTTTACCACTGAGGAGATAGAGGCAGCGATTTGTTCATTCCCCAGTGGAAAAACACCGGGACCAGATGGCCTGCCGGGTGAATGGTACAGAATGTATGCCTCTTTAGTTGCACCAAAACTGTTGAAGGTCTTCTCTGAAAGTAAAAGGCAGATGTCCTTGCCCCCTTCTATGTACCAGGCACACATAGTCCTTATTCCTAAGCCCGGCAAAGACATATCCCTCTGTACTTCCTATAGGCCGATCTCCTTACTAAACTATGACCTCAAGATCTTGACAAAAATACTAGCGACCAGACTGCGGACGATTCTACCATCCCTGATTAATATAGACCAGACTGGTTTCATGCCAGGGAAATCAACAGATATAAATCTACGTAGAGTGTTTACACATCTTCAGCTGCCTCCCACTGAGTCCTCCACGAGGGTATTGGTTGCGCTAGATATTGAAAAGGCATTTGATTCGGTGACATGGCCTTATATGTCTTCGGTTCTTGAGGTTATGGGTTTTGGAGAAGAATTCCGTAGGTGGATCGATATTTTGTATAAGGACCCAACAGCGCAGATAAAACTTAATGGTGCTCTGTCGGCACCTTTTTCGGTGGGAAGAGGTACGAGACAGGGTTGTCCGCTGTCACCGCCTTTGTTTGCCTTGGTGATGGAACCACTTGCTTCGGCCTTAAGACAGGCAGAGGGGGTTAGGGGCATACAGGTGGGATCCATACATGAGAAAGTGGCTTTATACGCAGATGATCTCATTCTTTTTTTGAATGACCCTGCTCAATCCCTCCATGAGACGCTGACCATTCTTTCAAATTTCAATAGTTGCTCGGGACTCAAAGTGAACTGGGAAAAATCCCAAATATTACCGACAGATATAGCCGCAAAGGACATAGCAGATCCCAACCTTCCCTTATTATGGACAGACAAAATTAAATATCTAGGCATCCACATTTCCACATCTACCTCTGATTATTATACCCTTAACTTCGAACCACTGATACAAATGATGAGGACAAGACTGAAGGCTTGCGCACATCTCCCCCTCTCTCTAATTGGGAGGATTAATTTATTCAAGATGAAACTACTGAATGAAAAAAGCAGTACAGCGCTGACAGTTTCCCTAAAAATTGTTAGTAAATATCAATGTCCATAAATAAAATATCCATCAAGAGACAGAAGAATTCCAGACAAAGATCCCGGTGTGCAAGTGATGTCCAGTAGTATTATGTGACTGATATACTTGTGACTATCCACCACCAGTAACACTAGCCTCTCACCTCAATGAGGTCTTAAAACAGCTTTTCCCGCACTGGGAGATGTACAAGGACAGGCAACTGGAACCAGGCAGCTTGCAGTCTCAGGCAACGATCATATGAAATGAATAAACAAAATCTAGTGCTCTCTGTCTCTCACTTAAAATCAATTTTAATTAAAACATGTAACAACTTACAAAATAAGCACTGTACCCCAGTGCGAAGGAAGCGGGCATGTAGGATACTCCACGAGAACGAGCAGAGCGCGGGTGACGTCACGAGTCACGTGGTATGATCCGTACGCGTTACGTCCCTTGTGATGGGCGGGACTTCTTCAGCGGCGACGGAGTGACGTAGTACACCCGCTTTTATCTGACTCGGCTGTTTGCCACAGCCAATGAGACGAATTCTATGTAAAGTTACTATGGCGATAGACAACAAAAACAAGGAAGTAACAGCTCTCATGCTGGAGCCATAAAATGATTGGGTGCAATTATAAAATTGAACCCTAAGAGACAATAAAATGCTACTAAATGTAGCTAATATAAACGTGACAAGCCCCCTATTACAGGTACAAGGCTTATATAAAACGACCCGCGTGCTTGTTCAGTCCCATGGAACATCCCACTCGCCCACAAAAATCATATATTCAGAATAACAATAAAAATACATAAAAACAATAACTGATAATAAACATAAAAAATTACCGGTCAGAAATGAAACAATTTACGTCAAACTCGACGTTTAAGCCTCTCGGCAAGAGGACCTTGGTTTCATGTATCCAATGGGATTCCCTGCGACTAAGCTGGCGGAGAAAATTACCCCCCCTCCAATGTTTATTGACTCTTTCAATTCCCCAGAATTTTAATCCCCTGGGGTTTTGGGCATGTACCATTTTGAAATGTTTCGAAACATTATGGGTTTTTAATCCCTTCTTAATATTATTGATGTGCTCTCCTAGACGCACATGCAGGGGCCTGGAGGTCCTTCCAATATATTGGAGGCCACATCCACACTCCAACATATATACCACTCCGACTGTCTGGCAGGTGATCAATTGATCAATTTTATATTCCCTGCCAGTAGAAGTGGCAACAAATAGTTTGCGTTTTTTGTCATTACATTTAGAATGTTTACAAGCTGTACAACGCCCACACGCGTAGAAGCCCGAGAGGAAGGAGAATAATTTATTTTCTGTGTGCGTGGGAGGATCCACCACTCCAGGTGCCAAACGGTCTCTTAAAGAAGGGGCTTTCTTATAAATGAAAGACGGACGAGGTGGCAGTAGAGGACCCAGCACACGATCTTGTTTTAAAATTGGCCAGTTTTTAGCAACCAACTTTTCAAACTGTTTAAACTGAACATTATAGTTCAATAACATTTTGAAGTTGGGAGCATTAGTGCTAGTGTCTTTAACTTTATTGGAGATCAGTTCTGGTCTATCCATGGCCAGAACTTTCTCCATGTCATTCTTAAGGGCCATTTGATCATATCCCTTTTCCCGAAATTTAGAAGAAAGCACCATGGACTGAGAGACATAATCATTGACATCAGTGCAATTTCGTCTGAGCCTCACGAATTGTCCCTTAGGGATGTTGCACAGCCAGGATTTGTGATGGCAACTCCCTAATGGTATAAAAGAGTTTCGATCAGTGGGCTTTCGATAATTGCACAATGTGAATTTGTTCTCTTCTCTTCGAATCTCCAAATCCAGGAACACTAACTTTTCTTCACTAAAATTCCAAGTGAGTTTGATATTTTTAGTATTAGCATCTAAGGTATTCACAAAAGCATTCAAACTGGAGTGGTCCCCTTCCCACACAAGTACTAAATCGTCTATGTACCGTTTGTAGCACACTAGCTGTGGGGGGCGGTGCCTAAACACTACATCTTCCTCCCAGTGGGCCATAAAAAGATTGGCCACACTGGGAGCAAAACGAGCACCCATCGCCACACCCCTTCTCTGTAAATAAAAGTGACGACTGAACCAGAAATAGTTCTTTTCCAAACAGAAGCGCAAGCTCTTTATCAAGAAGTTCTTATGTTTGCTAGAAAGGTCGGAAAACTTAGACAAGGCCCATTGTACTGAAGATACAGCATCTTCGTGTCCTATGATAGTGTACAAGGACCCTACGTCGGCTGTAGCCAAAATACAAGGAGAGGAGCAGCTGAGGGATTCCATAATTTGAATGACATGTTTTGTATCCTTCAGGAATGCCTCAGTTTGGTTAACTAGCGGTTGGAGGAAGAAATCTATATACTGACCCACCCTGGAGGAGATGGAATCAATGCCATTGACAATGGGCCTACCAGGGGGGTCAGTGATATTCTTGTGGATTTTGGGAAGACAATAAATAATGGGTGTTCTGCAGAAGAGGGGGTCTAAGTAGGACGCCTCCCTCTTTGTCAGAACTCCCAATGTCTTTCCTTCCTCCACCAGCCAATGAAGTTCATCCTTGTAGTTTAACATTGGGTCCTTATTGAGGATCTGATAGGTGTCAGAATCCTCCAATAATCTATTAAGCTCTGTGAGGTATTTGGATTTGTCCAGGATGACAAGACCTCCACCCTTGTCAGCTGGACGTATAATTATGTCATTTCTAGCCTCCAAAGACTTCATACCCTGCCTGATATATTGTGGGTCCATTATTTTTCTTACTTTCATCTTGTCTAAGTCATTAAACAACATGTTTTTGAACACTTCCAGATATTTATTGTCCGGGTTCAAAGGATTGAAAGTAGATTTGTTCCTTAGCCCAGAGTGTGGGCCTTTAGTAATGGCAGGGATTCTAGTGGGGTTTGACAAGAAATACTTCCTCATATTTAAATTCCTCACAAACTTATGGATACTGACATAAGTTTGAAATTTACTCATGTTTTGGACCGGTGCAAATTTGAGTCCTCTATCAAGGACTTTCATTTCATTCTCACTTAAGGTACAATTGCTCAGGTTATAAATACCCGAGCCTATGGGGGCTAATGGGGCTTTTTCTTTTTGTAATCTCCTGCCCCCTCTCCTTCCTCTCTCCCTCTTTTTCTGGACAGGTCTTTTGCTGATGGGGATGGTTGCGGTTGATGTCTCCACCATTCCATATGGTTGGGCGGAGGCATTGGGGCTCCCCTCCCGGGCCCACTCTGGGCCCCTAAAAAATCCCCTTCATCATTGGAATTGTGATGAAGTGGGGCAAATCTGTTTGATAAGGGTAATGGTTCCCCACGTGTGGGTAGGGACATATCCCTTCTTCCATAATTATTAGAGTAATCATAATGGTTATTCTGCCTATGGCTTTCCCATCTCCGAGGGGATTCATAATTTGGTTGGTAATAGGGATAATAAGGGGTATTCCCAATAGGGGTCATAGGGGGGCCATTTTGTTTGCCTTTCCCTCTCTTCCCCTTAAAATTCCCTCTCCCAGCCGGACCTCCTCTGGTGTTAGATGGTACAGGGGGGGGATGGTTGTAGGAATTGGATAAAACTGGTGGAGGTCTATTAGGATTAGATTCCACCAGGGCTGGGTTGGGATTTGCCTCAGATACAGTAGGGGCAGGGCCAGTTTGCCACTTGAAAATGTTACCATTCCTAAAATCATCATAATCTCTGATGTATTTTTTCTTTTTCTTGTTTTGAGTTTCAATATCCCATTTAGAAAGTCTATTACCAAGGTCAGTAGACAGTTTTTTATACTCTTCGCTATTTTTAAAAGGCTCAACTGATTTCCTAAGGTCATTAATTTGAGACTCAAGGAGATCCATTTTTCTTTGTTTACGTATGAGTAATAACTGTAATAATTCTGAACCTTTTTTAATAAAGAAATTCTTCCATTCCACCATTGATTCCTCATCAAAAAGACCGTCATTCGGTGGAATATCCCACCTAAGTCTTCTGGGGACTAAATTAGCAGAGAGATATTGATTAAATGAGGTAATGTCCCACCATGTCTTAACCTTCTTCTCAAAGACATGATTTAGTTTTTTAAAAGAGGAGGTTAAATCGTTATTTTGTTCAGACATGGGACCATGAGAGAAAACCTCATTCAATTTAACCTCACGTTTTTCCAAATAACAAAAAATGTCCATGATAGCAGCTGAAATTGTGATAAATTTAAACAAGACAATAAAATAATGAAAGTCAACCAGCGCTGATCACAAATGCAAAAATACTATAAGCAGCTGAATACTGAGGATAAAATCTATCAAATCCAATCAGACAAATGAAAAAAGCAGTACAGCGCTGACAGTTTCCCTAAAAATTGTTAGTAAATATCAATGTCCATAAATAAAATATCCATCAAGAGACAGAAGAATTCCAGACAAAGATCCCGGTGTGCAAGTGATGTCCAGTAGTATTATGTGACTGATATACTTGTGACTATCCACCACCAGTAACACTAGCCTCTCACCTCAATGAGGTCTTAAAACAGCTTTTCCCGCACTGGGAGATGTACAAGGACAGGCAACTGGAACCAGGCAGCTTGCAGTCTCAGGCAACGATCATATGAAATGAATAAACAAAATCTAGTGCTCTCTGTCTCTCACTTAAAATCAATTTTAATTAAAACATGTAACAACTTACAAAATAAGCACTGTACCCCAGTGCGAAGGAAGCGGGCATGTAGGATACTCCACGAGAACGAGCAGAGCGCGGGTGACGTCACGAGTCACGTGGTATGATCCGTACGCGTTACGTCCCTTGTGATGGGCGGGACTTCTTCAGCGGCGACGGAGTGACGTAGTACACCCGCTTTTATCTGACTCGGCTGTTTGCCACAGCCAATGAGACGAATTCTATGTAAAGTTACTATGGCGATAGACAACAAAAACAAGGAAGTAACAGCTCTCATGCTGGAGCCATAAAATGATTGGGTGCAATTATAAAATTGAACCCTAAGAGACAATAAAATGCTACTAAATGTAGCTAATATAAACGTGACAAGCCCCCTATTACAGGTACAAGGCTTATATAAAACGACCCGCGTGCTTGTTCAGTCCCATGGAACATCCCACTCGCCCACAAAAATCATATATTCAGAATAACAATAAAAATACATAAAAACAATAACTGATAATAAACATAAAAAATTACCGGTCAGAAATGAAACAATTTACGTCAAACTCGACGTTTAAGCCTCTCGGCAAGAGGACCTTGGTTTCATGTATCCAATGGGATTCCCTGCGACTAAGCTGGCGGAGAAAATTACCCCCCCTCCAATGTTTATTGACTCTTTCAATTCCCCAGAATTTTAATCCCCTGGGGTTTTGGGCATGTACCATTTTGAAATGTTTCGAAACATTATGGGTTTTTAATCCCTTCTTAATATTATTGATGTGCTCTCCTAGACGCACATGCAGGGGCCTGGAGGTCCTTCCAATATATTGGAGGCCACATCCACACTCCAACATATATACCACTCCGACTGTCTGGCAGGTGATCAATTGATCAATTTTATATTCCCTGCCAGTAGAAGTGGCAACAAATAGTTTGCGTTTTTTGTCATTACATTTAGAATGTTTACAAGCTGTACAACGCCCACACGCGTAGAAGCCCGAGAGGAAGGAGAATAATTTATTTTCTGTGTGCGTGGGAGGATCCACCACTCCAGGTGCCAAACGGTCTCTTAAAGAAGGGGCTTTCTTATAAATGAAAGACGGACGAGGTGGCAGTAGAGGACCCAGCACACGATCTTGTTTTAAAATTGGCCAGTTTTTAGCAACCAACTTTTCAAACTGTTTAAACTGAACATTATAGTTCAATAACATTTTGAAGTTGGGAGCATTAGTGCTAACTGGCCAATTTTAAAACAAGATCGTGTGCTGGGTCCTCTACTGCCACCTCGTCCGTCTTTCATTTATAAGAAAGCCCCTTCTTTAAGAGACCGTTTGGCACCTGGAGTGGTGGATCCTCCCACGCACACAGAAAATAAATTATTCTCCTTCCTCTCGGGCTTCTACGCGTGTGGGCGTTGTACAGCTTGTAAACATTCTAAATGTAATGACAAAAAACGCAAACTATTTGTTGCCACTTCTACTGGCAGGGAATATAAAATTGATCAATTGATCACCTGCCAGACAGTCGGAGTGGTATATATGTTGGAGTGTGGATGTGGCCTCCAATATATTGGAAGGACCTCCAGGCCCCTGCATGTGCGTCTAGGAGAGCACATCAATAATATTAAGAAGGGATTAAAAACCCATAATGTTTCGAAACATTTCAAAATGGTACATGCCCAAAACCCCAGGGGATTAAAATTCTGGGGAATTGAAAGAGTCAATAAACATTGGAGGGGGGGTAATTTTCTCCGCCAGCTTAGTCGCAGGGAATCCCATTGGATACATGAAACCAAGGTCCTCTTGCCGAGAGGCTTAAACGTCGAGTTTGACGTAAATTGTTTCATTTCTGACCGGTAATTTTTTATGTTTATTATCAGTTATTGTTTTTATGTATTTTTATTGTTATTCTGAATATATGATTTTTGTGGGCGAGTGGGATGTTCCATGGGACTGAACAAGCACGCGGGTCGTTTTATATAAGCCTTGTACCTGTAATAGGGGGCTTGTCACGTTTATATTAGCTACATTTAGTAGCATTTTATTGTCTCTTAGGGTTCAATTTTATAATTGCACCCAATCATTTTATGGCTCCAGCATGAGAGCTGTTACTTCCTTGTTTTTGTTGTCTATCGCCATAGTAACTTTACATAGAATTCGTCTCATTGGCTGTGGCAAACAGCCGAGTCAGATAAAAGCGGGTGTACTACGTCACTCCGTCGCCGCTGAAGAAGTCCCGCCCATCACAAGGGACGTAACGCGTACGGATCATACCACGTGACTCGTGACGTCACCCGCGCTCTGCTCGTTCTCGTGGAGTATCCTACATGCCCGCTTCCTTCGCACTGGGGTACAGTGCTTATTTTGTAAGTTGTTACATGTTTTAATTAAAATTGATTTTAAGTGAGAGACAGAGAGCACTAGATTTTGTTTATTCATTTCATATGATCGTTGCCTGAGACTGCAAGCTGCCTGGTTCCAGTTGCCTGTCCTTGTACATCTCCCAGTGCGGGAAAAGCTGTTTTAAGACCTCATTGAGGTGAGAGGCTAGTGTTACTGGTGGTGGATAGTCACAAGTATATCAGTCACATAATACTACTGGACATCACTTGCACACCGGGATCTTTGTCTGGAATTCTTCTGTCTCTTGATGGATATTTTATTTATGGACATTGATATTTACTAACAATTTTTAGGGAAACTGTCAGCGCTGTACTGCTTTTTTCATTTGTCTGATTGGATTTGATAGATTTTATCCTCAGTATTCAGCTGCTTATAGTATTTTTGCATTTGTGATCAGCGCTGGTTGACTTTCATTATTTTATTGTCTTGTTTAAGATGAAACTACTGCCCGCTTTTCTCTATGTTATTAGACACGCCCCTATCTGGATTCCAAAAAAAGTTTTTTGCCTGATAAATACCATTCTATTATCTTTTCTCTGGGGAACCGGTCAGCCGAGATTTAGGCTGGCGGTGCTACAGAGACCTTGGGGGGAGGGAGGCCTGGCTTGCCCTGACCTCCATTCTTATTTTGTGGCGGCTCTATTATCACATGCCCACAACTGGCTAGTCTCTGATGAGTCCAATGCAGCAGTGGTTCTAGAAGCAGCACATCTGGGGTCATACGAGGCACTACGGAACTTACTTTACCGGGGTCCTAGGGCTCCCTTCCCTCTTACAACGGCAATGAAAGCGGTTATACGAGCGTGGTCGGTGGCCAATTCCATGCGCCCCACACCTTCTGGACACATATCCCCGCACAGCCCTCTTTGGTTTAACCCACAATTGTCAGAATTTGGGTCCATTCCTGACCCTAGTATATGGGCATGCAAGGGCATCAAATATATAAATCAGATCTGTTTGGATGGCCGAATGCAGACTTTTGACGGGTTGAAACAACAATATGATTTACCCAACTCTCACCTGTTTAGATTCCTGCAGCTTAGACACGCCTTCAACACCCAGTTTGAGCATGCCCAAGTGGCCTTTTACACCACAAATCTGGAAACTCTGCTCAGGGACGAAACTCTAACTAAGCCCTTATCCACCATATATAAAGCATTACTCTCTAATGTACACACGGGATTAGAAAACCTTAAGGCAAAGTGGGTGATTGATTTCCCTACACTAGACACAGAAGATTGGGAGGAACTGTGGGAGTGCCCCTTTTCACAGCTAGTATCAGCTAGAGACAAGTTAGTGCAGTTTAAAATAGTACATAGGATATATTACACACCCGTGCGTCTACACAAAATATATCCATCTATTCCTCCCTCCTGCTGGAGATGCAACTCATCCTCAGCGGATTTCATACACATATTTTGGAGCTGTCCACAGATCGAAATTTTTTGGGTTGAGGTAACCAATTTTATTTTGACTGTCACCACTGTTCCTGTACCACTGTCTGTAGAGGTATGTTTGCTGGGACTTGTGGAACCCCTGGCCCCAAGCCGGACTATTAGAACCCTGCTAGGATTACTACTTTATTATGCCCGTAAGTCGATAGTACTCAGATGGAAGGCCTCATCCGCACCCTCATTACAATTTTGGAAGAGGTTAGTGAATGCAGCTCTACCACTATACAAAGCTACCTACCTGTCACGTGGATGTGCCAAAAAATTCCACAAAATATGGGATATTTGGACGGATTCCCTGTCCACTAATGCAGACTCGATGGACGATTAGTAACGTTCTACTAAGTACCGTGAATGACCCAAGAGGCATCTCCGATCTCATAACACCCCTGAGGTGCTCGGTCAATAGTCAGGGGGAGGGGGGGAATGCAATTATGTATCTATAATGTACACTTTATTTCACAAGAACCTAAAGTGAGCTTTGTAGGATATATGTGGAATTGAAGAATTGCTTTGAATTTTCTACACAGGTGGTCGAGCGTACAATGGTTTAGGTAGTTTATGTGTGTTTTTTTTTTGTTTTTTGTTTTTTTTTTTTCTCTCTCTCTTTTTTTTTTTTTTTTTTCTCTCTTCTTATATCTAGTTTTGTAGTCGTAGTGAACAAGCCTGGGTATGCCCAATAGGCTCTGTATTGTTTTGTTCTCACTTAAAATTATAATAAAGATAACTTTAAAAAAAAAATAATTGTAATTACACGCCCCTATTAAACAGGGGCAAAAAAATTGGGTCTTAGGCAGTGGTGGTGCCACAACACTGTAACCCCTCACAGATATTCTTGCTGAGTGCAGGAACAAGCCCTGCTTTGAAATATTAGATCAAAAATTGTAATTACGTGCCCCTGTTAAACAGGGGCAGAAAAATTGGGCCTTTGGTGGTGGTGCCACAACACTGTGACCCCTCACATATACTCTTGTTGAGCGCAGAAACGGGCCCTACTGTTAAATATTAGATCAAAAATTGTAATTACATGCCCCTTTTTACCCAATTACCGGCGGAAATGATCACAGACTTTTTTGGCCTGCCGCAGGAGATCCTGTAAGCCCGGGTACCTGCTCAAGAACTGCTTGACCACCAAATTCAGGACGTGAGCCAAACAGGGAACATGGGTCAAGTGTCCCTGTCGGAGGGCAGAGAGGAGGTTGGTGCCATTGTCGCATACAACCATTCCTGGCTTAAGCTGGCATGGCGTCAACGACCTCTGAGCCTGCCCATGCAGAGCTGACAGAATCTCTGCCCCAGTGTGGCTCCTGTCCCCTAAGCAGACCAATTCAAGCACCGCATGGCATCTTTTTGCCTGAGTGCTTGCGTAGCCCCTTGAACGCCTACAGAGCACCGCTGGTTCAGAGGACAAATCTGCAGAGGAAGAGGCCATAGAGAAAGAATAAGAGGATGGGGTGGAGGAGAGAGCTGTGGCAAAATCACCACTAGCATTTTGGAGGCATGGTGTAGGGATGAGCTGAACACCCCCTTGGTTCGGTTCGCACCAGAATGTGCGAACGGACCGAAAATTTGCACGAACGTTAGAACCCCATTGTAGTCTATGGGACTCAAACTTTCGAAATCAAAAGTACTAATTTTAAAGGCTAATTTGCATGGTATTGTCCTAAAAATGGTTTGGGGACCCGGGTCCTGCCCCAGGGGACATGTATCAATGCAAAAAAAAGTTTTAAAAACGTCCGTTTTTTCGGGAGCAGTGATTTTAATGATGCTTAAAGTGAAAAAAAAGTGAAATATTCCTTTAAATTTCGTAACTGTGGGGGTGTCTATAGTATGCCTGTAAAGTGGCGCATGTTTCACGTGCTTAGAACAGTCCCTGCACAAAATGACATTTTTAAAGGAATAAAAGTCATTTAGAACATTACCAGGCCCTTTGGGTCTTGTATGGATATTAAGGGGAACCCCGCACCCAAATTAAAAAAAGGAAAGGTGTGGGGCCCCAGGCCCTCTGAACAACAGTATACAGGTGGTGCAAACAAGACAGGGACTGTAGGTTTGTTGTTAAGTAGAATCTGTTTGTAATTTTGAACTGGTACATTTTTAACGTGTTTAGCTCCAGCCAAAAAATCTATTTTAAGCTTTTTGGAAAACATAGGGAAGGGTTATCACCCCTGTGACATTTGTTTTGCTGTCTGTGCTCCTCTTCAGAAGATTTTACCTCACTTTCTGTCCCAATGACAAATGTTTTTAGAAAATCTGGGGTTTTTAGTGAAATAAGGATTGGTGATAAAGCATCAGTGGCAAGGAGATTCGTTTTTCCCATATTAACTCTTTTAACTCTTACATGAGAGATTTTCCCTTCCTAGGGGTAGATTTCATCTCACTTCCTGTTGTCTCCTTCCATTTGCAAGTAGGAGTCATTTGTAAGTTGGATGTTTGAAAGTAGGGGCCTGCCCTATATACTCTACAGAAATTGTGGCCTTAGGTGTTGCCACAACACTGTAAGCCCTCACAGGGCCCTGCTGTGAAATATTAGATCAAGAATTGTAATTGCATGCCCCTGTTGAACAGGGTCAGAAAAATTGGGCCTTTGGTGGTGATGGTGCTGGTGCCACAACACTGTAAGTCCTCACAGTTACTCTTGGTGGGCGCAGAAACGGGCCCTGCTGTGAAATATTAGATTAAGAATTGTAATTACATTTACCTGTTGAACAGGGGCTGAAAAATCGGGCCTTTGGTGGTGGTGGTGCTGGTGCCACAACATTGTAAGTCCTCACAGTTACTCTTGGTGGGCACTGGAACGGACCCTGCTGTGAAATATTAGATCAAGAATTGTAATTACATGTCCCTGTTGAACAGGTGAAGAAAAATTGGGCCTTAGGCACTGGTGCTGGTGCCACAACACTGCAACCCCTCACAGATACTCTAGTTGGAGTGCAGGAACAAGTCCTGCTGCAAAGAACTGCATCAAAAATTGTAATTACACGCCCCTGTTAAACAGGGGCTGAAAAATTGGGCCTTAGGCACTGGTGCTGGTGCCACAACACTGCAACCCCTCACAGATACTCTAGTTGGAGCACAGCAACGAGCCCTGCTGCAAAGTATTGCATCAAAAATTATAATTACAGATGGGGCATGGCTAACCGCCGAGCTGAATGGAAGCCTGATCTCACAGCTCCTGCACTGATTGGAGAACCGGACCTAAAATCATTGCCTCAGACCCCAAAAATGCAGTCCTCGGACCTCCACAACCTGGGGAACCATACCGGAACCTCTAGAAAGAGGAAAGAATACAGGAATCCCACAAAAATCACAGATTTCCTCATCTTCCCTCAGGGAGATAAAATCCAAAATGGCGCCTGCGGCGCTGCTCAGCACACAGAGGATTCCTACACTGACCTGCCTGATTCTAACGAATCCTCCATTTCAGACTTGCAAAACTCCTCAGGCTCCCAGCTATCCTCCGGACCCTCATCCACCTCCAGCAGCCCTACCAAAGCGAGGATGCGCCTGGATACAGCAGATTAGCCACAGGAGGTAGGGCCTGCATTAGAAAACCTCCTCACACATCCTCCTGCATCTTCCCCTATAGCGGGCTTCCCTACTACCAATCAGCCTGTCATAGACACTATGCTGAAAGAAATGCTGATGTCACTTCACAGCTCCCTCCAGTCTGACATTTCCTCAATGTTCGCAGCATTTAAAACAGAGATGCTGCACACAGGACAGAAAGTGGGGATTATTGAAAAGCAGATGAGCGCCATGACAGAAACAGTTAATGACCTGGTAGACGCACATGACCATACCAGGGAAGAACACCGCTGGGTGCGTGCTAAAGTGCCGGAACTCGAGGATCGCTCACGGCGTCAAAATATTAAGATAAGAGGAATCCCAGAAACTATTCTACCAGCAGATCTAAACTCCTACGCTAGGAAATTGATCTCAACACTCCTCCAAGACCTCCCACCAATCGAGACGATCATCGATCTCATCCACCGTCTCCCAAAACCTCCTCATTTGCCCGCAGAAGTACCCCGTGACACTCTAATGCACATCCACTTCTATCACACCAAGGATATGCTCCTCACCCAATCCAGATGCCTGGGATAGCTCCCGCATCCATACGCAAAGCTGCAACTTTTTGCTGACATGTCTCAATACACCCGTCAACAGAGACGTCAACTGCAAACAATAACAAAACCCCTCAATAATCATAAAATCCCGTATCAATGGGGATTTCCAACCAAGCTGATGGTTACCAGAAATGGAGTATGCCACAATATCCATACCGTGGAAGAGGGCATACAATTGCTCAAAACATGGGGTATCATTCCTGATGGTGACCTTTCAACCCCGGTGACCCACAAACCAAACGCACAATCCTTCAACTCCGGTCATCCACCTCACCACAACAAATGACTTCCATCTCAGTGATGCTGTCAATCTAATATCAGATAAGCACTCCACTTCAGTGCCTGCTCGTTGCAGTTAGTTTACGAACTTTACCCTCATCCTCCTCCAGCAGTCTCTAACACACTGCTGACGCCTGTTTTCCTTTACCCTCTTGTTATCACTAACTACCCTACTGTTTCTCTCCCTTCCTTCCTATCCACGAGAGCTCAAGTACATCAGATCCTGGACTTAAAGCAGACCTCAACCTTCTCGAGCAAATCACCCATCTGAGTAACTGTAAGTAATACCTTACTCCGCTACCTATACGCACCACTTTCAAAATGCCCACATTTTTATCACTGAACGTAAAGGGCCTCAATCACCCTGCCAAACGGACATCTCTGTGGCGAACTGCACAGGATTCTCACTGCGATGTCCTGTGCATCCAAGAAACACACTTTAAGAACCTCAGTGCTCCAACAAGAATTTCCCAAATATCTTCCAAGCCTCAGGTCCTGACAAAAAAAATGGAGTCATGATAGCCATTAGATCTACATACTCATTCACCTTACATGATAGCCTTCAGGATGCTGCTGGTCGATATCTGGCATTGAACTGTACATTAAACAATGCCCAATACACCATCATATCAGTATATGCCCCCAACAAGAAACAAATCCACTTTATGTCCAAAGTGATGAAGAAAATCAATCGATTTAAACAAGGACACCTTGTCATGTGTGGTGACTTTAACATAGTGCCTGACAACTCCATCGACTCTTCTTCCCACTCTACTAGAGTTACATCCCCTATGGGACCGTTTATCTGATCTCATGACCTATTTGATGTGTGGAGATGCCATAACACCACCGAAAGGGACTACTCCTATTTCTCCCCTAGACACAATTCTTACACTCGGATTGACAACTTCCTAGTGGATAAATGGACTTTTCCCAAAATCTCCTCCATGGAGAAATTGACCATTACGTGGTCGGACCACGCCCGGTTACAATGACCATAGAAGACTCACCGAAGACTTCCCGAACAAGGATATGGAGAGCGAACGCTGCAATTCTCCACTCACCGACCCATTCTTCTTATATTAAGGACCATTTAACAGAATACTTTAATACTAATGCAGGTTCTGTCAGCAATGATACCGTTCTTTGGAATGCCCATAAGGCATTTATAAGGGGGATCCTTATTCAAATTACTGCTAGAGAGAGGAGGAGGTGATCATCTAAACACACTCACTGCTGATATTAAAACGCTAGAACACCAAAATCAATCCAGATCCTTTAAACAAGACTAAATTAGACTCCCTTAGACAAGAATTAAAATCTCTCCTTCTGGAATCCTTTGAAAAAGCACATAAACATTTTAGAGCACAACACTACTCCACTGGTAACAAAGCTGGAAAGGCAATGGCCAACAGAATCAAAGGTCACTATTCCAAAACCAAAATTACCCATCTATTCTACCCAGCTACTAAACAGAAACTGATAGATCCATAAGCTATTGCAGATGCATTCAGTTACTACTACAATACACTTTATAATCTAAAAGATGACACATCTATCACACAGCCGTCCTTACCTGACATAGAAGCATTTCTCAATGAGATCAACCTCCCTAAACTAACTACAGAGTAACTAGCCTCCCTGAACACCCCATTTACCAATGTAGAAATCAGAAACATAATTTCAGCACTTCCCTCTAACAAATCTCCAGGTCCAGATGGTCTTACAGGAGAGCAAACAATTTGGAACTGTGTTAACACCATATCTGACCAAAGTGTACAATGACGCTGCCTCCTCCTCCAGAAATGCTAAGTGCCTTATTCGTTACACTACCGAAGCCGGGGAAAGAGCCTACCTCTGCACAAAACTTTAGACCCATATCTCTTCTCAATGTGGACACAAAAATTTATGCCAAACTAATAGCTCACAGATTACTCAACCTAATGCCCCTTCTAATACAAAAGGACCGATCAGGCTTCACAAAAGGGAGGCAGACAACAAATGCCACTCGCAGAATTATCAACATAATTCATCACGCTGAGCATCTGGAACGCCTTCTCTGCTCCTATCATTGGATGCAGAGAAGGCGTTCGATAGAGTCCACTGGAAAAATCTTGAAGAAACCCTTGGCAAATTTGGTTTTCAGGGCCCCATTCTATCAGCCATAATGGCTCTGTATTCCTCCCCATCAGCTCAGGTTTATACGTCGGAGATGCTATCTAAGCCATTCTCCATCACTAATGGCACCCGACAAGGATGTCCGCTCTCACCAATCATCTTTAACCTAATCATGGAACCCTCAGCAGAACATGTCAGATCCCACCCTACAATATCAGGCTTTACCATTGGCACCATAGAGCACAAGATAAACTTATTTGCAGACGACGTGATAATGATGATCACAAATCCCCACTCTTCCCTGGCTTCGGTTCAATCGCTATTGAAAAGGTTTAGTACTTTATCTTACTACAAAGTTAATGAACATAAATCCTTCATTCTAGACCTGGGCATTGATGCAACTACTAGTGATCTACTCCAGACCCAACATCCCTACCCATGGGCGGATGATGGCATTCCCTACCTAGGCATTACTCTCACCAAATCCACTAGAGGTCTTTTCGCACACAACTACACAGACGCCAAACAGATGATGCTTTCTGAAACCACAGAACTCTCTAAACATGAATTCTCATGGTCAGGCCACCTGGCAGCCTTTAAAATTATGGTATTGCCCAGGTTGCTCTACATATTTCGCACACTCCCTATACCACTTTCATCCACCTACCTGAAATTTGTTTGGCAAGGGAAAAAATCTAGATGTAGTCACACGAAACTTATTAAACACAGATCCGCAGGGGGGAGAGGATACATAGACATCAAAGACTACTACAATGCCACCATTCTATCGCAAATGAAAGAATGGATGAATCCGTCACCCACAACTCTCTGGAGTGATATAGAAAATCTCATGACGCCTGGTACTAACCTCGCCAACTGGTTATTTAGTACCACCACACACCACCCTCACATTTTCCACTATTCACCAACTATTCAAGCCTCAGTTAAAATGTGGAGTACACTACACAATACCAAATGGTCACAAGTGATGAAAAAACCACTACAGATTCCTTTAAACACCTTAAAGCTTCTGACACCTGACTTAACACTCCCAACCTGGATTACTGACTGGGTAACATACACACAAGAACTTCACGACCTAACAACCTGCAAATCCTTCTCACAAATCAGCAAAGACCTCAATGCACCCTCCAAAGACTTCCTCACCTACTTCAGATTACAAAACCGCTTAAAGGCACACACATCTATAGAAGAAGGTACACTACCCTTGAAACTATGGAACTACTTCTTTACAGAACACTCTAACACTAAAGGGACTTCCCTCATATACTCGCTCCTACAGACTTGCACCTCCCTCTGGTAAATCATCCAAAAAACGCTAATTAGATGGTACCTAACTTCGTCCAGACTGGCCAAATTCCACAAACACACCTCACATGAATGCCGGAGAAACTGTGGCCACCCAGGCACTCTTCTCCACATTCTTTGGTCTTGTCCAAATGTAACACAGATTTGGAAAACTGTGGAAACCATACTCCAAGACATACTTCATAGCTCAGTTACAATTACCCCACAATTAGCCATTCTTAATTTGACCATAGACGACTTTCCCATACACCAGAGAACAGTGATTACACACTTCCTCCTAGCTACCAAACTCTTGATCAATAGACACTGGAAATTTGATATCATTCCTTCTCTTACAGAAGTAACCAACTTAGTGCAAACCCATTTCACTTATGAAACCCTCCTGTCACGCAGCAAATGATCCCACACAAAGACACTAGCCCGCTGGAACCCATGGGTCCTTTGGTACTCAAAAAGATTTAACAATTGAAATAAGAATTAACAATTGAAAGTTCTGTCTCACAACTTGCCTTCTACTTGATGCTCTCCTTTCCCCCCCTCCCCTTATCCCTCCTAGCCCCTCTTTCCTCTTGTATCCCCTCCATCCCCTCCTTACCCTACCCCTCCTCCTATCACTTCAGGCTAACTGTTCTACCCTATGTTTATAATCTCTGCGTTTTCTTTCCCATAGAGCGTTATTCATAAACTCTCTAACTGGACTATACTTGCAATAACTAGTCTGTATACTTACATTTGCATGTTTTCGCTCCTTACTATGACTACATAACCTGTAATATGTAAAACTCAATAAAAATTTATTGGAAAAAAAATATATATATATCATTTATCTTGCTTCAACTTGTTAAATAACTAAATAAATTAGGCGATACGTCATCATCTGAATATAAATCTGTGAGTTTTGCATCAATAACAGCTGTGCTTTACTACTTAGATTTCTTAAAAATGGCTAATTTGTTCTAGAACATTTCTATTTCTTTGTTTGCTCATATTAACTAGTCATTTTAAGCTGGCAATGCTGTCAATGTTAGATTGAGTTAGGTGTAATTTTGTGGGTGCTGCTGCTTCCATGGAGATAATCATTTGACAATACGTTATTTTATTTGTATGAATATTTAATGTTCATGTCTTTAGTAAAGCATGTGTTCTCTATTTTTGTTAAAGGCACCTGGGCAGGGGGGAGGTTCCACCTGCCGATCTATTGTGCCTGATTTTCTGTTTCATGATTGTTTCCTGAAAGAGTCCTCTATTAATAGGTATGTTCTTTACTCCATTGACAGGCAGTTTGTCAGAAATGGTTACAGAGCCATTATTAAGGTTTTAACAGCTGTTTACACATATCTTAGTACCTTAAAACAAATAAATGTTTAACATTCTAAAAAAAAAAATTGTAATTACACGCCCCTGTTAAACAGGGACAGAAAAATTGGGCCTTAGGCACTGGTGCTGGTGCCACAACACTGCAATCCCTCACAAATACTCTAGTTGGAGAGCAGGAACGAGCCCTGCTGCAAAGTATTGCATCAAAAATTGCAATTACACGCCCCTGTTAAACAGGGGCTGAAAAATTGGGCCTTAGGCACTGGTGCTGGTGCCACAACACTGCAACCCCTCACAGATGCTCTAGTTGGAGCGCAGGAACGAGCCCTGCTGCAAAGTATTGAATCAAAAATTGTAATTACACGCCCCTGTTAAACAGGGGCTGAAAAATTGGGCCTTAACCACTGGTGGTGGCACCCAGAAACAAAAATATTCTTACAAGCTATCAGCATGATCATTGAGGAGGAAGAGGATAGTCACTCAGCATAACAGGATAGTCACTCAGCATCAGCATATGCAGTCTTGAAGGGATCTGACATTTCAAAAAAATTTCTTTGGTTACATCAGCATCAGGTGCTTGGTATCTAGTGGTGATCCAAGACTGATTCATTTTTATGAAGGTCAGTTGATCGACCGAGTCAGTGGACAGGCACACCCTGTGATCAGTTACAAAGCCTCTAGCAGCGCTGAATGTGCGTTCCAAAAGAACGCTGGATGCAGGACAGGCCAGTAGCTCAATTGCATACTGTGCAAGCTCTGGCCAGTGATCCATCCTCAAGACCCAGTAACCCAGAGGCTTTTCGGTGGGAAAGGTGTCCAAGTCAGGTCTTGCCCCTAGGTATTCCTGCACCATGTAAAACAGACGCTGGCGATGGTAGCTGGAATCTATCATACCTTGGGGCTGCGGACTAAAAAATTGTCTGAACGCATCGGTCAGACGGGACCTTCTCCACCGCTCCTTCTTTGACTGACTGAAGCCTGGGCAACACGTTGTCCAGGAACAGGAGATTGTAACCTCCTAGTCTCTGGGAACGCGTTGCACATACCTTTCTGCAAGGCCTCCTGAAGATGTTTCATCCTCTGCTCCCTCTGCGATGGCAAGATAAGGTCTGCAAACTTACTCTTGTAACGTTAATCAAGGAGGGTTGCCAGCCAGTAACAATCCCTCTCCTTGATACCATGAATATGAGGATCCTTCCGCAGGCTTTTCAGGATCAGGGAGGCCATGCAGCGTAGGTTTGCTGAGGCATTCGGTCCGGAGTCCTCTGGGTCACTAAGGATGACATGATCCACAGCCACCTCCTCCCAGCCACATACAAGTCCATGGGTTTCTTAGGACTGTAAATGATCCCTTAAAGACTGCTGCTGATGCTGAGTGCCATGCTCCACCTCCATGCTGACACAATCCTCCTCCTCCTCCTCATCATCCTCTTCCTATGTGATCAGCGGGCATGCAGGAACACTGTCTGGATAAAGGGGGCCTTGAGAGCTAAGGAATTCCTCCTCTTCCTGCCTCTGTTCTGCCTCAAGTGCCCTGTCCATTATTCCATGCAGCGTGTGCTCCAACAGGTGGACAAGGGGGACAGTGTCACTGATGCATGCACTGTCACTGCTCACCATCCTCGTGGCCTCCTCAAATGGTGACAGGACAATGCATGCATCCCTGATCATGGCCCACTGGCGTTGGGAAAAAAAACAAGCTCCCCTGACCCTGTCCTGGTGCCATAGTTGCACAGGTACTCGTTGATGGCCCTCTGCTGCGTGTGCAGCTGCTGCAGCATGGCAAATGTTGAGTTCCACCTGGTGGGAATGTCACGGATTAGGCGGCTCTTGGGCAGGTTAAATTCCTTTTGGAGGTCAGCCAGCCGAGCACTGGCATTATATGACCGGCGGAAATGCACACAGACTTTCCTGGCCTGCCTCAGGACATCCTGTAAGCCTTGGTACCTGCCCAAGAACCGCTGCACCACCAAGTTAAGGACATGAGTCAAACAGGGCACATGGGTCAGTTGTCCCTGTCGGAGGGCGGAGAGGAGGTTGTTGCCATTGTTGCAAGCCAACATTCCTGGCTTAAGTTGGCATGGCGTCAACCACCTCTGAACTGGCCCCTGCAGAGCTGACAGAATCTCTGCCCCAGTGTGGCTTCTGTCCCCCAAGCACACCAGCTCAAGCACCGCATGGCATCTTTTGGCCTGCATACTTGAGTAGCCCCTTGAACACCTACGGAACACCGCTGGTTCTGAGGACAAAGCACAGGAAAAGGCCATGGAGGAAGAAGAAAAGGGGGTGGAGGATAGAGGTGTGTCAGAATCACCAGTAGTGGCATTTTGGAGGCGTAGTGGGCGGAACAACCTCCAACACTACTGCACCTTGTCCTGCATCCTTCCCAGCTGCCAGCAGAGTCACCCAATGCACCGTGAAAGATAGGTAATGTTCCTGTCCATGTCTGCTGGACCATGAGTCAGCAGTAATATGCACCTTACCGACCACCCTGTACAGCGAGGCCAAGACATTGCCTTCCACATGTCGGTAGAGAGCCGGAATGGGGCAGGGTCTACCAACTGAAAAGGTAGCAGTTGAAGTGCTAGCAATTTTGCCAAGCTAGCATTCAACCGCTGGGCATGTGGATGGCTGGGAGCGAACTTCTTTCTGCGGTGCAGCAGCTGGGGCAGGGAAATTTGCCTGGTACAATCTGATGTTGGTGTACCAATAGCAAATTACCCGCAAGTACTTGGCTGTGACACACCTAATTCTACACCTTCATTCCTCTCAGTGCAGGTCTTAGAGAGGACTGAAGGTATAGTGGGGTTGAAGATCCCAGCTGATGAGAAGCAAGGAGAGGTCCTCTTTGTTCTTTGGTGTGGCTCTTTTATGTACGCTTGCCAATGAAGTTCATGGCAGGTCAACATATGTCTGGTCAAGCATGTGGTGCCCAAGCAGGAGATGTTTTGGCCACGCGAGATACGCTTGAGAGATATGTTGCAAATAGCAGCGGTGTGATCTGATGCACTCATCTCAAAAAAGGCCCACACCAAAGAACTTTTGTTATAACGTGCAGAGACAGCAGCGCCCTGCACATGCAGAGCTCTGCGGTGTGATTCAGTCAGTGTGCTGCCATTAAGCTGGCCCCTGGAGGGCATCCTGCCTTGTTGGTGATGTACCTCCTCCTCCTCTCTCCTATCAGGCACCCACATGGAGTCAGTGACCTCATCATCCCCTCCCTCCTCATCACTGGAGCAAACCTGGCAGTATGCTGCAGCAGGGGGAACATGACAGCCAGATTGTTGTCCTTCTTGGGCACCCCCTCTGTCTGGGCTCACCTTACTGCCTTCCTCTAGCTGAGTACCATCATTGGAGCCTTCAAAACACTGGGCATCCTCCTGGAGCATGTACCCAACACTGTGGTCAAACAGTTCAAGGGACTCCTCAGGAGGACATGGCGGGGCTAGGGAAGGAGTCACTGATGACATTGAGCCGAGGGAAGAGACCGCGTTGGCAGCTGCTTTGCCAGACAAAGTACCCTGAGCCTGGGTGAGAGAGGATGAGGAGGATGAGGATGCTTGGTCATCCACTCGGCCAAGTCTTCCACATGTTGCAGCTCAACACTGCCAGCTGCCAAAAAAAAGGCCAAGCGTGTCCCACGGCCACGTGCTGATGAGGATGCACCATGTCCACGACCAGCACTGTTGCCTCTAGACACACAGCCTGCTTTCCCTCTTTTATTGGCTTGTGACTGTCTGCCTCACCTTGTTGGCCTTTCAGACTTACAAATGGCCTGCAGTGAGATGTAGCTGCACAAAGCTGGGATGTATATATATATACTGATACTGCAGCTAGCAGAATCAACTGCCTGCCTGTAGTATTATTAGTATGAGAACACCTGCACTTGTCTTCAGGTAACTATACTGTAGGTGCAACTGTGCAGGGTACACAGTACACTAACTGAAAATACTTCAAGAGCCTACACAAGCACCTGGCTTCAGGTAGCTATACTGTAGGTGCAACTGTGCAGGGTACACAGTACACTAACTGGAAATATGTCAAGAGCCTACACAAGCACCTGGCTTCAGGTAGCTATATTGTAGGTGCAACTGTGCAGGGTGCACAGTACACTAACTGGAAATACTGTAAAAACACCTGCCTGCCTGTAAGTATATTAGGAAGAGAATAACAGGAACGGATCTAGCTAAACTGAATACAGTGTATACAGTGTGTATATATATATATATATATATATATATATATATATATATATATATTTATATACATACAACACCTTGGATGCATATATACACAATACACTGTAAGTGCAGCTAACTGACCCGACCTACCTACTCTATCTAACTTAAATCAAATGACACTGTCTCTCTGTCTATCTATCTCTCTCCAGTCTCCACTGCAACACACTACACAAGGCCGCCACGGAGGCGGAATTATATAGTTTGGGGCATGTACTAAACCCCCTGAGCCACAATTACGGCTCTCTGTACACACAGCGCTGTGATTGGCCAAGCATGCAGATCATAGTGCATGCTTGGCCAATCATCAGCCAGCAATGCACTGCGATGCCGCAGTAAATATAGGTCATGACGCGCCATTCGAATTTGATGCAAACGGCCCATAACATTCGTAATTCGGCGAATGACCGAACACACGACTGAACCCTGTCCTGCATCCTTCCTAGCTGCCAGCAGAGTTACCCAGTGCGCCGTGAAAGAAAGGTAACATCCCTGTCCATGCCTGCTGGACCATGAGTCAGTGGTAATATGCACCTTACTGCTGACCGCCCTGTCCAATGAGGCCAAGACATTGCCTTCCACATGCCAGTAGAGAGCCAGAATGGTCTTCCATGAAAAGAAATGGCGTTTGGGAACCTGCCACTGGAGGTACCGCACATTCCACAAATTCACGAAAGGGGGCAGAGTCTACCAGCTGAAGAGGCAGCACTTGCAGTGCTAGCAATTTGGCCAAGCTAGCATTGAGACGCTGAGCATGTGGATGGCTGGGACCTAATTTCTTTCTACGGTTTAGAAATTGGGGAAGGGAAATTTGCCTGCTAAAATCGGATGGTGGTGTACCTCTAGCAGATTGGCCGCAAGTACTTGGGGCACCTATTGCTATACTTACATTCCTCTCAGTGCAGGTTTCTGAGAGGACTGGAGGTATAGTGGGGTTGGAGATCCCAGATGAGGAGCAAGGAAAAGTCCGCCTTGTTCTTTGATGTGGGTCTTTCAAGTGCTCTTGCCAACGGACTGCATGGGAGGTCATCATATGTCTGGTCAAGCGTGTGGTGCCAAAGTGGCTGCTGTTTTAGCCACGCTTGATCCGCTTCAGACATAGGTTGCAAACCTGCATCTGCTGCGCACGTGTCAAAAAAGGCCCACACCAAAGAACTTTTCAAAATAAGCGGGGAGTTAGCACTGCTTAGCTCTGCGGTGTGATGCAATAGAGTGGCTGCCCTCATCATCCCCTCCCTGCTCATCACTGGAGCAAACTTGGCAGTATGCTGCAGCTGGGGGAACATGACTGCCAGTTTCTTGTCCTTCTTGGGCACCACCTCTCTCTAAGCTCACGTTATTTCCTTCCTCAACCTGGGTATCATCATCGGAGCCTTCAAATCGCTGCGCATCCTCCAGCAGAATGTACCCAACACTGTGGCCGAATAGTTCGGGGGGACTGGCGGTGATCAGCATTTTTTATCGTGATTGCAACATTATGGAGGACAGATCGGACACTTTTGGCGCAATTTTGGGACCATTCACATTTATACAGCGATCAGTGCGATTAAAAAGGCATGGATTACTGTGTAAATGTGACTGGGAGTGAAGGGGTTAACCAGCAGGGGGCGCTGCAGGGGTTAAGTGTGTCCTAGGGAGTGATTCTAATTGTGGGGGTGCTACGTTTCACACTACACTGATCACCGCTCCCGATTACAGGGAGCTGTGATCAGTGACCCTGTCACTAGGCAGAACAGTGAAATGCTTGTTTACATTAGCATTTCCCCGTTCTTCAGCTCCATGAGACGATTGCGGGTATCCCCGCGGACATCAAGTCCGGGGGACCCATGATCACACTCACGGAGCTCGCGGCAGGGTCTCTCGTGTGCTGCCAGCAGCGCGCACGCGACCACACGGTGGCAAATTCAGAGACGTACAGGTATACCCATGTGCACAGCTGTACCATTCTGCCGACGTATATGTACATGCGGCAGTTGGCAAGCGGTTAAGAGGTCAACTTGTGTTGGAATTGAAAACCAGAAATAGAGAACTTACGGGTTGGTCATGAGATAGTCAGTCTGTCTGGGGTTTTAGGTGACATAATGTGACATAATGAGTTTGCTTAGATACAAAGTACAAAGTACAAAAGTATATCTTGGGATCATATTAAGGTACTTTGATATTGAGATATATATATATATATATAGTCCTGCTTCAGAAACAGCACTCAGCCTTCGTGGCTAAAACACAGCACTCCTGTTCAGGCCTTACACCTTAGGCCTTGGTCTGTCTTCCCCAGATCTGACGTTCAGCACCTCTGTGCTTGCAGCTTCGTGCTGCACTGGCTCCCTCCTGACTCCTAGGCCAGAACTTCCGTCTGCCAGAGGTGTCTCTAAGAATGAGCACTGACCTCTATTCCTGGGATGATTATGAACCCAGTGCACTGGGTTCATAATCATCCCAGGAATAGAGGTCAGTGCTCATTCTTATGCCACGTAAACACGATTGGACTTTACGTCAGACTTTGTCCGGCATACTTTTCTACGTACTTTACGACGGACTTTCCGAATGAACGGACTTGCCTACACACAATCAACCAAAGTCCGACGGATTTGTACGTGATGACGTACGACCGAACTAAAACAAGGAAGTTCATAGCCAGTAGCCAATAGCTGCCCTAGCGTCGGTTTTTGTCCGTCGGACTAGCATACAGATGAGCGGACAGATTTGAAACATGTTTCAAATCTAAATCTACGCCGGACCAAGTATGCTGTAAAGTCCAATCGTGTGTACGTGGCATAAGAATGAGCACTGACCTCTGTTCCTGGGATGATTATGAACCCAGTGCACTGGTGTGCAATTAGCAAGCCTACCAAAATCAGGCATACACTGCTCATATGCACCTGTGACATGGGGTCACATCTCCACAATATATAATATATATATATATATATATATATAGTTGCGTTCATAAGTTTACATACCCTGGCAGAATTTATGATTTCTTGGCCATTTTTCAGAGAATATGAATGATAACACAAAAACTTTTCTTTTACTCATGGTTAGTGTTTGAATGAAGCCAATTATGATCAATCAATAGAGATGAGCCGAACACCCCCCGGTTCGGTTTGTGGCAGAGCTGGCAAAAAGTTTGTGCGAACACCGTTAAAGTCTATGGGACACGAATGTGAAAAATCAAAAGTGCTCATTTTAACCACTTGAGCCCCGGACCATTATGCTGCCTAAGGACCAGAGGTCTTTTTTCAATTTGGCACTGCGTCGCTTTAACTGCTAATTGCGCGGTCATGCAATGCTGTACCCAAACGAAATTTGCGTCCTTTTCTTCCCACAAATAGAGCTTTCTTTTGATGGTATTTGATCACCTCTGCGGTTTTTATTTTTTGCGCTATAAACGGAAAAAGACCGAAAATTTTGAAAAAAAATGATATTTTCTACTTTTTGTTATAAAAAAAATCCAATAAACTAAATTTTAGTCATACATTTAGGCCAAAATGTATTCGGCCACATGTCTTTGGTAAAAAAAATGTCAATAAGCGTATATTTATTGGTTTGCGCAAAAGTTATAGCGTCTACAAACTAGGGTACATTTTCTGGAATTTACACAGCTTTTAGTTTATGACTGCCTATGTCATTTCTTGAGGTGCTAAAATGGCAGGGCAGTACAAAACCCCCCCAAATGACCCCATTTTGGAAAGTAGACACCCCAAGGAAATTGCTGAGAGGCATGTTGAACCCATTGAATATTTATTTTTTTTGTCCCAAGTGATTGAAAAATGACAAAAAAAAAAAAAATATTTACAAAAAGTCGTCACTAAATGATATATTGCTCACACAGGCCATGGGCCTATGTGGAATTGCACCCCAAAATACATTTAGCTGCTTCTCCTGAGTATGGGGATACCACATGTGTGGGACTTTTTGGGAGCCTAGCCGCGTACGGGGCCCCGAAAACCAATCACCGCCTTCAGGATTTCTAAGGGTGTAAATTTTTGCTTTCACTCTTCACTGCCTATCACAGTTTCGGAGGCCATGGAATGCCCAGGTGGCACAAAACCCCCCAAAATGACCCCATTTTGGAAAGTAGACACCCCAAGCTATTTGCTGAGAGGCATATTGAGTCCATGGAATATTTTATATTTTGACACAAGTTGCGGGAAAGTGACACTTTTTTTTTTTTTTTTTTCATATAGTTGTCACTAAATGATATATTGCTCACACAGGCCATGGGCATATGTGGAATTGCACCCCAAAATACATTTAGCTGCTTCTCCTGAGTATGGGGATACCACATGTGTGGGACTTTTTGGGAGCCTAGCCGCGTACTGGACCCCGAAAACCAATCACTGCCTTCAGGATTTCTAAGGGTGAAAATTTTTGATTTCACTCTTTACTGCCTATCACAGTTTCGGAGGCCATGGAATGCCCAGGTGGCACAAAACCCCCCCAAATGACCCCATTTTGGAAAGTAGACACCCCAAGCTATTTGCTGAAAGGCATGGTGAGTATTTTGCAGCTCTCATTTGTTTTTGAAAATGAAGAAAGACAAGAAAAAACATTATTTTTTTTCTTTTTTCAATTTTCAAAACTTTGTGACAAAAAGTGAGGTCTGCAAAATACTCACTATACCTCTCAGCAAATAGCTTGGGGTGTCTACTTTCCAAAATGGGGTCATTTGGGGGGGTTTTGAACTGTCCTGGCATTTTATGCACAACATTTAGAAGCTTATGTCACACATCACCCATTCTTCTAACCACTTGAAGACAAAGCCCTTTCTGACACTTATTGTTTACATGAAAAAGTTTTTTTTTTTTGCAAAAAAATTACTTTGAACCCCCAAACATTATATGTTTTTTTAAAGCAAATGCCCTACAGATTAAAATGGTGGGTGTTTCATTTTTTTTTTTCACACAGTAATTTTCAAACGCATTTTTTGGGGAAAAAACACACTTTTTTTAATTTTAATGCACTAAAACACGCTATATTGCCCAAATGTTTGATGAAATAAAAAAGATGATCTTAGGCCGAGTACATGGATACCAAACATGACATGCTTTAAAATTGCGCACAAACGTGCAGTGGCAACAAAATAAATACATGTTTAAAAGCCTTCAAAAGCCTTTACAGGTTACCACTTTAGATTTACAGAGGAGGTCTACTGGAAAAATTACTGCACTCGATCTGGCCTTCGCGGTGATACCTCACATGCATGGTGCAATTGCTGTTTACGTTTGACGACAGACCGCCGCTTGCGTTCGCCTTAGCGCGAGAGCAGGGGGCGACAGGGGTGTTTTTTTTTTTTGGTTTTTTTTTCTTTATTATTTTTTTGCTTTTTTAATCTTACTTTTAAACTGTTCCTTTCATATTTTTTTTTTTATCATTTTTATTGTTATCTCGGGGAATGTAAATATCCCCTATGATAGCAATAGGTAGTGACAGGTACTCTTTTTTGAAAAAATTGTGGTCTATTAGACCCTAGATCTCTCCTCTGCCCTCAAAGCATCTGACCACACCAAGATCGGTGTGATAAAATGCTTCCCCAATTTCCCAATGGCGCTATTTACATCCGGCGAAATCTAAGTCATGAAATACTCGTAGCTTCCGGTTTCTTAGGCCATAGAGATGTTTGGAGCCACTCTGGTCTCTGATCAGCTCTATAGTCAGCTGGCTGAATCACCGGCTGCATTCTCAGGTTCCCTGTTGAGACAGGAGAGCCAGAGAAAAACACGGAAGACGGTGGGGGGGGGGGCATTCCCTCCCACGGCTTGTAAAAGCAGTCTAGAGGCTAATTAGCCGCTAGGATTGCTTTTACATGAAAGCCGACCGCTGGCTGAAAAGAATGATACCAAGATGATACCTAAACCTGCAGGCATCATTCTGGTATAACCACTCAAAGTCGTGAATGGCGTACCTGAAGACAAAAAAATGGTTAACAATGGTTAACAATAAAGCACAGTAAAGTGTAAATAATTACACACCTGAAAAACAAACATGATAAAACATAATAACAATAACAATAACAATAAAACATTGCAGAATAGAATACAGTAAAAAAGAGCAGAACAATAGAGAGAGAGAATAGAGAGAGAGAGAACAATAAAACAACAACTATTTTTTTTTATTTCATATTTTTTTTTACACTTTTTTTGTAACTAACTTTTATAACGGTAACCGGTTCCAGGTTCGGGTCTCTCAAAATGCAATGGCATCTTGGGAGACCCTGTGAAAGTGTGCCTAGTCTGTGCAATGCTGTACCCTACGCTAATACTCAACTAGTGAATGGTAGCGTTCAAAACATTCACCAATGCAAAGACCAGGATTGTCAGGACAGGAGGGACAATAATAGCGGGTGTCACGCCTATATCCGCGCTTGCTGCAGACACAACATCTTTTTTGGGGGGTTCGTTGGGTAGGGGTACTCGGGAGGACATAAAAATGCCTCTCATGCAGCCGACTGCATTTGGTTGGGGATGTGAATGGGGGAAGTACGGGCGCTGCAGAAGCGGTGGGTTCCCAATTAGGATTGGCGAATGCAGCAGGAAGGGCACTATGGGCACGACGGGCCTGTGTTTGTCTTTTTGGTGGCAGCGGGACACTACTTGTGCTTGCCACCTCACCAGCTTCAACTGCACTTATGGGACTCGCCACGTCACCACGTGTTACTGCAGTGCTGGTTTGACTACGACCGGGGTGTACTAGGCCGCTGGCGCTTGCCAGTTCACCAAAACGCTACAAAAAAAACTGTTAGCGATCGCAGGGATCAGGCCTGACTCTGCGAACGCTGCAGTTATGCGTTTAGTGTTTTGTAAGTGTCAGTGATCGATCGATACTGCACTTGGGTGGGCTGGGCTGGGCCGGGCGGAGGGGCAAAACGCAGGTGCTAGCAGGTATCTGGGCTGATTCCGCTAACACTGCGTTTTTGGGAACCCTAAACTGCTGGGGACGCTAGTATAGATCTGATCGGATCAGATATTGATCCGTTCAGATACTATACCACTAAGGGAGGTGTACGGTGCGTGCGTGGGTGTTAGCGGTACTGGCGCTAACCTGACGCCTGGGGCTGGTGCTTGCCAGTTCACCAAAATGCTACCAAAAAAACTGTTAGCGATCGCAGGTATCAGGCCTGACTCTGCGAACGCTGCAGTTATGCGTTTAGTGCCTTGTAAGTGACAGTGATCGATCGATACTGCACTTGGGTGAGCTGGGCGGAGGCACAAAACGCAGGTGCTAGCAGGTATCTGGGCTGATCCCGCTAACACTGCGTTTTTGGGAACCCTAAACTGGTGGGGACGCTAGTATAGATCTGATCGGATCAGATATTGATCCGATCAGATACTATACCACTAAGGGAGGCGCATGCTGCGTGCGTGGGTGTTAGCGGTACTGGCGCTAATCTGACGCTGCCTGGGGCGACGCACCGCCGGGCGATCGGGGGGCTAAACCTTTATTCGGTAATAAACGGCGGGTGCCCTGACACTATAAAAAATAAACGAACTAACCAGCGTCAACCGTAACGGTTATACGGTGATCAGTGGTGAAAGGGTTAACTAGGGGGCAATCAAGGGGTTAAAACATTCATTAGGTAGTATATGGGGGTCCCTGACGCTATAAAACGCTGACGGCGAACCTAAATATTTACCTCACTAATTAGCGTCACCAGCGACACTAATACAGCGATCAGAAAAATGATCGCTTAGCGACACTGGTGACAGGGGGTGATCAAGGGGTTAAAACTTTATTAGGGGGGGTTAGGGGGGTACCCTAGACCTAAAGGGGGGTAATACTCACTGTCCCAACACAGTAACTGTCACAAAAAAAAAAAAAAAAAAACTGCTGATGTCAGTTTGTGACAGGGGGGGGTGATTGGGGGGGGATCGGGGGGCGATCGGGGGGGGGGGATCGGGGTGTTTTGTGTGCCTGGCATGTTCTACTGTGTGTGTGTAGTGTTGTGCACTCACATAGATGTCGTCTCTCCTCGGGCCGGAACGGAAAATACCGACCCGAGGGGAGATGACATCACTTCCTTTGCTGCTGTTTAGCATACAGCAGCAAAGGAGTGTTCTCATTGGCCGGCGGCGATCGCGAGGGGGGGGGCCATGAACGGATGGTCTCCCCCTCATCACCGATCGCCGCTGGACAAAAGACGACCGCCTCGGGCACCGGGGGGGGTCCGATCGGACCCCCCACCCGCGGAAGGCAAATCACGTACCCTGTACGTGATTTTGCCTGTCCGTGCCACTTTGCCGACGTACATCGGCGTGAGGCGGTCGTCAAGTGGTTAAAGGCTAATATGCAAGTTATTGCTATAAAATGTGTTTGGGGACCCGGGTCCTGCCCCAGGGGACAAGTATCAATGCAAAAAAAGGAGCAGTGATTTTAATAATGCTTAAAGTGAAACAATAAAAGTGAAATATTCCTTTAAATTTCATTCCTGGGGGGTGTCTATAGTATGCCTGTAAAGTGGCAAATTTTTTCCGTGTTTAGAACAATCCCTGCAGCAAAATGACATTTCTAAAGGAAAAAAAGTCATTCAAAATTGCTTGCAGCTGTAACGTATTGTTGGGTCAGAGCAATATAGATGAAAATCATTGAGAAAAACAGCCTGGGTCCCCCCCCAGCACATTAACAAGCCCTTTGGGTCTGGTATGGAAATTAGGGGAACCCCGGCACCCAAATTTAAAAAAAAAGGCATGGGGCCCCCAGGCCCTATATACTCTGAACAGCAGTATACAGGCGGTCTCTGGGTTACAAACAAGATCGAGACTGTAGGTTTGTTCTTAAGTTGAATCTGTTTGTAATTTGAAACAGGTACATTTTTAAAGTGTAGCTTCAGCCAAAAAATCTATTTTAAGCTTTTTGAATAGCATAGGGAAGGGTTATCACCTCTATAACATTTGTTTTGCTGTCTGTGGTCCTATTCAGAAGGTTTCATCTCACTTTCTGTCCCAATGTCAATTTGAGTTTGAAAATTGTGGATTATTAGGAAAACAAGGATTGGTGATAAAGCATCAGTGGAGACACCTTTTTCCCATATTAACTCTTACAGGAGAGAATTTCCCTTCCTAGGGGTAGATTTTCTCTCACTTCCTGTTGTCTCCCTCTGTTTGTAAGTAGGAGTCGTTTGTAAGTCGAAAGTTTGAAAGTTTATACTGTATATACTATACAGCCTGCCCTATATACTCTGCAGAAAATTGAGCCGTATGCCGCATATACACGATCGGAAATTCAGTCAGCAAAAGACCGATGAGAGCTGTTAGTTGGAAAATGCGACCGTGTGTATGCTCCATTAGACTTTTGCTGGCCGAATTCCAGGCAGGAAAAGATTGAGAGTAGGTTCTCAATTTTTCGGTCAGAAAAATTTAGGATCGGAAATTCTGATCGTCTGTACACAAAATTCCTACGCATGCTCGGAAACAATTCGACACATGTTCGGAAGAATTGAACTTAATTTTCTCGGCTTGTTGTAGTTTTGTACGTCACTGCGTTCTTGAAGGTTGTAAGTTGAGCAAACTTTTGTGTGACCGTGTGTATGCAAGCCAAGCTTGAGCAGAATTCCATCGGAAAAACCATCCATGATTTTTCTGACAGAAAACCCGCTCGAGTGTATGCGTCATTAGGTGTTGGTAGTACCAGAACACTGTAAGCCCTCACAGTTACTCTTGGTGGGCACTGGAACGGGCCCTGCTGTGAAATATTATATCAATAATTTAATTACATGCCCCTGTTAAACAGGGGCAGAAAAATTGGGGCTTTAGTGGTGGCACAACACTATAAGCCTTCACAGTTATATCCCGTACACACGGTCGGACATTGATCGGACATTCCGACAACAAAATCCTAGGATTTTTTCCGACGGATGTTGGCTCAAACTTGTTTTGTGTACACACGGTTGCACAAAGTTGTCGGAATTTCCGATCGCCAAGAACGTGGTCACGTACACCACGTACGACAAGACTATAAAAGGCTATTTCAGAACCAAGCGCGGCACCCTTTGGGCTCCTTTTGCTAATCTCATGTTAGTAAAAGTTTGGTGAGAGACGATTCGCGCTTTTTCAGACTCGTGGTTTTCAGATCGTTTTCTGCTGTTCAGTTTGTGCTTGTGGGTCTGTATCTGCTCTTCAATGCGTGCAGTCAGTTCTTATTTGATTAATTATTGAGTTCTTGTCCGCTCGTTGCTGTTTTTCAGGTCGCTCTTCACAGGCCTTGCTGTTCTTCAGTGCGTTCTGTTACTTCGTTCTGAGCAGCCGACCGTTTTCTAGCCATGTTGCGTATACGTACTCCTCGTAGAGTTCCTGCTGTGCGGGGGCTTGGTGTTGGGGTCCTGACCTTGACACAAGTCCAGTCCATGAACAGGGTGGGGAGGAGTTCATGGACCAAGAATTGGTTGCTTCAGCGTGCCCAGTTCTGTCATATGCCTTTGCTCCGTGAGATCCGTGAGAATAATCCTGATGATTTCAGGAACTTTCTCCGGGTGACGGACCCCGTATTTCACCGTTTGTTGGCTTTGCTGACCCCCTATATCAGCAGGTAGGATACCTGCATGAGGCAAGCCATTACTCCGGAGCAGAGGCTCATCGCTACCCTGCGGTACTTGGTGACGGGGAGAAGCCTGCAGGACTTGAAGTTCTCAACAGGCATCTCCCCCCAGGCTCTGGGGATCATTATCCCAGAGAACTGTTCTGCCATCATCCAGGTCCTGTAGAAGGAGTATATTAAGGTAAGATTTTTATCCTTTAATATCACATTTTATTGTATTTAATGTTTGCTAATGTATTGTATTTCTTTCCTCATTCCCTAATTACCATGATTGTAATATGCTAGCGAGAAAACTATGCCATACAAAGCGTGTAGGTGATAAAAAACACAAATACACATGTGTAAAATAAAGTTCATAAATGAGATGTTTTTGAAGAAATGAATCCACAGTAAGGTCAATGTAGAACTCAAGGTTGTATGATCCACCGCTAATACAGCCCGCCACCAGATGATAAAAGTTGGAGGCTTACCAGAAATGTGTAAAGATATCGATACCCATTACAGCACAACAAAAGTTTTGTAGCATTCAGACAATAATCCACATAATCTTGATTAATAATCTTTTTAATACCAGCACAATCACGTGCATTTAGAAAAGGTTTTTAAAACAAACAAAAAAATTAGAAATGTCCATTTAAGATAAAACAGGCATGTTTAAAACCAACAAGAAAGACACAAATCTTGAACTTACAAAGTTCACATTTGGAAGAACTTGAAGGCAATATCAGACATGAGTATTTACAAACTGAGTTTGATATTGCGTTCAGATGGGGTGAAGTCAAGCAGGAAAAGCCAAATTTTGAAGATGCACACAAATTTAAGAATGTCAACATGTGCTAGCTGCCATCATGGGGGATCAAGGGACATGTTTTGGGGGTGCAACCCCTTCCTCACAGCTACTTTATTATTGTAGAAAGGGTTGCACCCCTAAAACGCGTCCATTGATCTCCTGTGATGGCAGATAGCACATGTTGACACACTGTGTGCATCTTCAAAATTTGGCTTTTCTAATATATTTTTAAAAATTTGCAAAAATTGTAGCACACCAAAAAAGAGATTTGGAGGGCTTTTAAACTCGCCCTAAAACATCAATGATGTTCTTATTTTTTTGAAGAACATCATTGATGTTTTTCTTGATGTTTTCTTTTGCAACATTACACACCATGATCTCCCTGATCAGGATCTGGGCACTTTCAGAGGTGAAAGGATCAGGATACACAACATCATGATCACCTAAAAAGAGAGAAACCAAAAAAAAAACAGGTATTATAAATATGCCGGCATCCATCTCTTACCTGAGCATGTGGTCGCAGACACTCACCTGTTGTGGTGACTAGTTCCACCACGTCTTCCTCCTCCTGCTCTTCTTGTCTTTGGGGGATTTCACCTTCTTCCAGAGGTGGGGGGTCTGTGGTCTCCTCAGATGAGGGGTGTCCACCGAGTCTTTTATCCCCTATGTAAAAAAAAATAGATATACTTAGCACGCAGATATTTAATGTCAGAACTTTAAATATGAAGCATTGCTTGGAAGTGGGGTACAATTGTCTATTTTGGCAGAGTTCCAAGATGTAGCATTTTTATTGTCCTTTGTCAAGCTTCAATACTTTATCTGTCTTGTACAAGCTTCACAGATGGAGACCCCCCTATAGTATACACTGGAGCATCTGTGTGGGCCCCCTAATAAAAAGGGTGTTCTGGGGTCCCACACTAGTGCTCCAGCGTCCAGATGTGAAAACTGCTGCTGAGTGTCCTCTCCTTACACAGAATCTAGTTTGCATTTCATTCTAGTAACAAACACATCTACACCACCCAATTCTTATCAAACAATTCTTTTTTGTTTGATACAAACGAATAATGTGCCCATGAACATGAAAGCACATGGAGCAGCACGAACGTAATAAACAGAAAGAATAGGAACACAGCACAACTACTTACTTTTTTGCAGCACTCTCTTTCTGTACTGCTTGTGTTCTCTTAGTTTGAGGTCCGACCACCGCTTCCTGAGCTGATCTTTCGATCGTCGTACCCCGAAATTCCGGTGCACACTTTTGGCCACTTTCACCATGATCTTGGCCTTTCGGACATTGGGGTTGTGGTAAGGTCCATACTTTCCATCATAGTCGGCCTTCTTCAGGATACCCACCATCTCCAACATCTCCCCAAAGGACATATTTGATGCCTTATATCGTCTCCTTCTGAATCGGGACGTTTCAGGCGCCCGGCTTTCCTCCTCCTCGTTGCTGTAATTATCAGACACCTACTGTGTTTCCGCCATGTGCTCTTCCCCCACTGTGCCGAATGAGAAGGGGCGGGGAATAGACTAGAAAGATTGTCAGGGGCGGGCGGAGTTTCACGCATGCGCAGTGTCTATAAAGCGTAACACGCGTTCATAGTACGTACGATCAGTGAGTGGAGGAAGGAGTAACGGAGGCGATGATCGTGATTGCGAAGGTAAGATTGTACATTGGGCCTATACTGCTTCTAGATTGAGGCCTGTATTTGCACAAGTTTAGTAGACTTTAGGCTGACATTAGGGTTTGTCTTGTGTTGTGTCTTGCAGTGAAAATGGATATCTTTATGAATTTATTACCATATTCATTGATATGTACAGGGAGCTGCCTTGTTTGTGGCAGATAAACCACCCACATTATAAGAACCAAACAAAGAGGAAGGCAGCGCTGGATAGTTTGTTGGAATTTGTGAAGACGGTGATCCCCACAGCAGACATCATCTATTTGAAGGTTCTAATTGGTGGCCTGAGGAGCACATATCTAAGGGAGCACAAGAAGGTCCAGCATTCCCAGAGATCCAGAGCTGCAGATGACATCTATCTCCCCAGGTTGTGGTACTATGACAGGCTGCATTTTCTGGCATGTCAGACTGAACCCAGGCCAGCACTCTACAGTCTTCCTTCCATGCTTCCTTCTACACTTCCTTCCCCCCCAGCTGAGGCTTGTGAGGCCCAGCCTGGGCCTTCCAGGCAGCAACATGTGGAGGAGCCCAGATTGAGCCAGGTATAGCATTCCTCTAAATATTTCTGCTTGTCCAATCAATGATCTTAACTAGATGTTAGTTTGGAGTACTACTAATTTATGATTGTGATTTATGAGGCAAAAACTAAAACCATGTCCCTTTTTCATACACAGGGAAGTCTCAGCCAGGAGGTTGCTGGGCCATGCAGGCTGCCTGATATGCAGGTCCCTCCCCTACACCTGCAAAGAAAAAGTGCCAGGAAGAGGAGTACCCTGGAGGAGGCTGCCATAGGCCTCTTTTGGAAGGCTACAGAGGCCCTGAGAACCCCCCACACTGTGGAGGAGGACTTTGCTGGCATAACTGCCTCCAAAATGATGCGGATGGAGGAGGTCCAACGACTCCTGTGTGAGTTCCTAATTTTGGAAGCTCTCAATAAGGGGTTGAGGGGCGAAATAACATGTGCTACCCACATTTGTGACCTCACACATGGTCCTCCTCCTCCTCCTCCTACTCCTACTCCTACTCCTCAAGGTCCTATTCCTCCTCCTGGCACATCTCCCACACCAGAGCCACAGCGTGGAAGGAAACGTCTAAGGAAGACCAGAGAGTGATGGCCTGGGTTCAGTCTGGTCTGGCAAAAGATGCAGGCTCTTGTAGTACCACAGCCTGGGGACACAGATGTCATCTGCTGCTTTACAGATCTCTGGGACTTCTGGACCAGACTGCACTCCCTTAGATATGGACTCCTCAGGCCACCAATTTTGCTGGTAAATAATTGATGTCTGCCCTGGGGGTCAAAGGCTTCGCCAATTTCAACTGTTTCTCCAGCGTTGCCTCCCTCTTTGGTTGTGAGCCCTTAATAAATGAATTTTTGTTTCAATTATACTCGCCTATGTGTGTTTTCCTTCAAAAAGGACAGTTTGTTTGTGAGGAGGCAGGTACATTTCAAAAATACAATGTGAAATGCCTTCAGTCTATATAACAGTGTGTAGGACTCATCGTGAGCCTGCTCATTGTGAAGCTGTAGGAACTTAAACCAAGTGGAACTTTTCTAAGTGGTGAGTTAAAACCAGAGGGAGAGTGAACAAGTTTTACTTTTTGTTTGCTGGGTAGCATTTTTGGGGCTTTTCCTTTTAGCTTTTCAATTAGCTTTTTCTGTCACTTTTTAAATAGCTTTTTTTTCTTTTTTTTTTTTTTCTTTGGTTCCTTCAGGCTATTAAGTAGGGGGGGGGGGTGATTGCTCACAGGTGCCTGCAGTCTATATAACAGTGTGTAGGACTCATCGTGAGCCTGCTCATTGTGAAGCTGTAGGAACTTAAACAAAGTGGAACTTTTCTAAGTGGTGAGTTAAAACCAGAGGGAGAGTGAACAAGTTTTACTTTTTGTTTGCTGGGTAGCATTTTTGGGGCTTTTCAATTAGCTTTTTCTGTCACTTTTTAAATAGCTTTTTTTTCTTTTTTCTTTTTTTTTCTTCTTTGGTTCCTTCAGGCTATTAAGTAGGGGGAGGGGGTGATAGCTCACCAGGTGCCTGCAGTCTATATAACAGTGTGTAGGACTCATCGTGAGCCTGCTCATTGTGAAGCTGTAGGAACTTAAACCAAGTGGAACTTTTCTAAGTGGTGAGTTAAAACCAGAGGGAGAGTGAACAAGTTTTACTTTTTGTTTGCTGGGTAGCATTTTTGGGGCTTTTCCTTTTTAGCTTTTCAATTAGCTTTTTCTGTCACTTTTTAAATAGCTTTTTTTTCTTTTTTTTTTTTTCTTCTTTGGTTCCTTCAGGCTATTAAGTAGGGGGAGGGGGTGATTGCTCACAGGTGCCTGCAGTCTATATAACAGTGTGTAGGACTCATCGTGAGCCTGCTCATTGTGAAGCTGTAGGAACTTAAACCAAGTGGAACTTTTCTAAGTGGTGAGTTAAAACCAGAGGGAGAGTGAACAAGTTTTACTTTTTGTTTGCTGGGTAGCATTTTTGGGGCTTTTCCTTTTAGCTTTTCAATTAGCTTTTTCTGTCACTTTTTAAATAGCTTTTTTTTCTTTTTTTTTTTTTTTTTCTTCTTTGGTTCCTTCAGGCTATTAAGTAGGGGGAGGGGGTGATTGCTCACAGGTGCCTGCAGTCTATATAACAGTGTGTAGGACTCATCGTGAGCCTGCTCATTGTGAAGCTGTAGGAACTTAAACCAAGTGGAACTTTTCTAAGTGGTGAGTTAAAACCAGAGGGAGAGTGAACAAGTTTTACTTTTTGTTTGCTGGGTAGCATTTTTGGGGCTTTTCCTTTTAGCTTTTCAATTAGATTTTCTGTCACTTTTTAAATAGCTTTTTTTTCTTTTTCTTTTTTTTCTTCTTTGGTTCCTTCAGGCTATTAAGTAGGGGGAGGGGGTGATTGCTCACAGGTGCCTGCAGTCTATATAACAGTGTGTAGGACTCATCGTGAGCCTGCTCATTGTGAAGCTGTAAGAACTTAAACCAAGTGGAACTTTTCTAAGTGGTGAGTTAAAACCAGAGGGAGAGTGAACAAGTTTTACTTTTTGTTTGCTGGGTAGCATTTTTGGGGCTTTTCCTTTTAGCTTTTCAATTAGCTTTTTCTGTCACTTTTTAAATAGCTTTTTTTTCTTTTTTTTTTTTCTTCTTTGGTTCCTACAGGCTATTAACCACTTCAGCCCCGGAAGGTTTTACCCCCTTCCTGACCAGAGCACTTTTTACAATTCGGCACTGCGTCGCTTTAACTGCTAATTGCGCGGTCATGCAATGCTGTACCCAAACGAAATTTGCGTCCTTTTCTTCCCACAAATAGAGCTTTCTTTTGATGGTATTTGATCACCTCTGCCGTTTTTATTTTTTGCGCTATACACGGAAAAAGACCGAAAATTTTGAAAAAAAATGATATTTTCTACTTTTTGTTCTAAAAAAAATCCAATAAACTCAATTTTAGTCATACATTTAGGCCAAAATGTATTCGGCCACATGTCTTTGGTAAAAAAAATGTCAATAAGTGTATATTTATTGGTTTGCGCAAAAGTTATAGCGTCTACAAACTAGGGTACATTTTCTGGAATTTACACAGCCTTTAATTTATGACTGCCTATGTCGTTTCTTGAGGTGCTAAAATGGCAGGGCAGTACAAAACCCCCACAAATGACCCCATTTTGGAAAGTAGACACCCCAAGGAATTTGCTGAGAGGCATGTTGAGCCCATTGAATATTCATTTTTTTTGTCCCAAGTGATTGAATAATGACAAAAAAAAAAAAAAAAATTACAAAAAGTTGTCACTAAATGATATATTGCTCACACAGGCCATGGGCATATGTGGAATTGCACCCCAAAATACATTTAGCTGCTTCTCCTGAGTACGGGGATACCACATGTGTGGGACTTTTTGGGAGCCTAGCCGCGTACGGGGCCCCGAAAACCAAGCAACGCCTTCAGGATTTCTAAGGGCGTACATTTTTGATTTTACTCCTCACTACCTATCACAGTTTTGAAGGCCATAAAATGCCCAGATGACATAAAACCCCCCCAAATGACCCCATTTTGGAAAGTAGACACCCCAAGCTATTTGCTTTGAGGCATGTTGAGTCCATGGAATGTTTTATAATTTGACACAAGTTGCGGGAAAGTGACAAATTTTTTTTTTTTTTTTTTTTTTTTGCACAAAGTTGTCACTAAATGATATATTGCTCACACAGGCCATGGGCATATGTGGAATTGCACCCCAAAATACATTTAGCTGCTTCTCCTGAGTACGGGGATACCACATGTGTGGGACTTTTTGGGAGCCTAGCCGCGTACGGGGCCCCGAAAACCAAGCAACGCCTTCAGGATTTCTAAGGGCGTACATTTTTGATTTTACTCCTCACTACCTATCACAGTTTTGAAGGCCATAAAATGCCCAGATGACATAAAACCCCCCCAAATGACCCCATTTTGGAAAGTAGACACCCCAAGCTATTTGCTTTGAGGCATGTTGAGTCCATGGAATGTTTTATATTTTGACACAAGTTGCGGGAAAGTGACAAATTTTTTTTTTTTTTTTTTTTTTTTTGCACAAAGTTGTCACTAAATGATATATTGCTCACACAGGCCATGGGCATATGTGGAATTGCACCCCAAAATACATTTAGCTGCTTCTCCTGAGTACGGGGATACCACATGTGTGGGACTTTTTAGGAGCCTAGCCGCGTACGGGACCCCGAAAACCAAGCACCGCCTTCAGGATTTCTAAGGGCGTACATTTTTGATTTTACTCCTCACTGCCTATCACAGTTTCGGAGGCCATGGAATGCCCAGGTGGCACAAACCCCCCCCAAATGACCCCATTTTGGAAAGTAGACACCCCAAGCTATTTGCTGAGAGGCATGGTGAGTATTTTGCAGCTCTCATTTGTTTTTGAAAATAAAGAAAGACGAGAAAAAAAATGTTTTTTTTTCTTTTTTCAATTTTCAAAACTTTGTGACAAAAAGTGAGGTCTGCAAAATACTCACTATACCTCTCATCAAATAGCTTGGGGTGTCTACTTTCCAAAATGGGGTCATTTGGGGGGGTTTTGTGCCACCTGGGCATTCCATGGCCTCCGAAACTGTGATAGGCAGTGAAGAGTGAAATCAAAAATTTACGGCCTTAGAAAGCCTGAAGGCGGTGCTTGGTTTTCGGGGTCCCGTACGCGGCTAGGCTCCCAAAAAGTCCCACACATGTGGTATCCCCGTACTCAGGAGAAGCAACAGAATGTATTTTGGGGTGTAATTTCACATATTCCCATGGCATGTTTGAGCAATATATCATTTAGTGACAACTTTGCGCAAAAAAAAATAAAAAAAATAAAAAATTGTCTCTTTCCCGCAACTTGTGTCACAATATAAATTATTCCATGGACTCAACATGACTCTCAGAAAATAGCTTGGGGTGTCTACTTTCCAAAATGGGGTCATTTGGGGGGGTTTTGAACTGTCCTGGCATTTTATGCACAACATCTAGAAGCTTATGTCACACATCACCCACTCTTCTAAGCACTTGAAGACATAGCCCTTTCTGACACTTATTGTTTACATAAAAAAATAATTTTTTTTTGCAAGAAAATTACTTTGAACCCCCAAACATTATATATTTTTTTTAAAGCAAATGCCCTACAGATTAAAATGGTGGGTGTTTCATTTTTTTTTTTCACACAGTATTTGCGCAGCGATTTTTCAAACGCATTTTTTGGGGAAAAAACACACTTTTTTACATTTTAATGCACTAAAACACACTATATTGCCCAAATGTTTGATGAAATAAAAAAGATGATCTTAGGCCGAGTACATGGATACCAAACATGACATGCTTTAAAATTGCGCACAAACGTGCAGTGGCGACAAACTAAATACATTTTTAAAAGCCTTTAAAAGCCTTTACAGGTTACCACTTTAGATTTACAGAGGAGGTCTACTGCTAAACTTACTGCCCTCGATCTTACCTTCGCGGCGATACCTCACATGCATGGTGCAATTGCTGTTTACATTTGACGCCAGACCAACGCTTGCGTTCACCTTAGCGCGAGAGCAGGGGGGACAGGGGTGCTTTTTTTTTTTTTTTCTCTTTATTATTATTATTTTTTTATCTTATTTTTAAACTGTTCCTTTCATTTTTTTTTTTTTAAATCATTTTTATTGTTATCTCAGGGAATGTAAATATCCCCTATGATAGCAATAGGTAGTGACAGGTACTCTTTTTTGCAAAAATTGGGGTCTATTAGACCCTAGATTTCTCCTCTGCCCTCAAAGCATCTGATCACACCAAGATCGGTGTGATAAAATGCTTTCCCAATTTCCCAATGGCGCTGTTTACATCCGGCGAAATCTACGTCATAAAATGCTCGTAGCTTCCGGTTTCTTAGGTCATAGAGATGTTTGGAGCCACTCTGGTCTCTGATCAGCTCTATGGTCAGCTGGCTGAATCACCGGCTGCATTTTCAGGTTCCCTGTTGAGACAGGAGAGCCAGAGAAAAACACGGAAGATGTTGGGGGGGGGGGCATTCCCTCCCACTGCTTGTAAAAGCAGTCTAGAGGCTAATTAGCCACTAGGATTGCTTTTACATGAAAGCCGACCGCTGGCTGAAAAGAATGATACCAAGATGATACCTAAACCTGCAGGCATCATTCTGGTATAACCACTCAAAGTCGTGAATGGCATACCTGAAGACAAAAAAATGGTTAACAATAAAGCACAGTAAACGGTAAAGTATAAATAATTACATACCTGAAAAGCAAACGTGATAAAACATAACAACAATAAAACATTGCAGAATAGAATACAGTAAAAAAGAGCAGAACAATAGAGAGAGAATAGAGAGAGAGAGAACAATAAAACGACAACTATTTTTATTTTATATTTTTGTTTGTGTTTTTTTTTTTTTTTACACTTTTTTTTGTAACTAACTTTTATAACTGTAACCGGTTCCAGGTTCGGGTCTCTCAAAATGCGATGGCATCTCGGGAGACCCTGTGAAAGTGTGCCTAGTCTGTGCAATGCTGTACCCTACGCTAATACTCAACTAGTGCATGGTAGCGTTCAAAACATTCACCAATGCAAAGACCAGGATTATCAGGACAGGAGGGACAATAATAGCGGGTGTCACGCCTATATCCGCGCTTTCTGCAGACACGACATCTTTTTTGGGGGGGTTCGTTGGGTAGGGGTACTCGGGAGGACATAAAAATGCCTCTCATGCAGCCGACTGCATTTGGTTGGGGATGTGAATGGGGGAAGTACGGGCGCTGCAGAAGCGGTGGGTTCCCAATTAGGATTGGCGAATGCAGCAGGAAGGGCATTATGGGCACGACGGGCCTGTGTTTGTCTTTTTGGTGGCAGCGGGACACTACTTGTGCTTGCCACCTCACCAGCTTCAACTGCACTTATGGGACTCGCCACGTCACCAAGTGTTACTGCAGTGCTGGTTTGACTACGACCGGGGTGTACTAGGCCGCTGGCGCTTGCCAGTTCACCAAAACGCTACAAAAAAAACTGTTAGCGATCACAGGGATCCGGCCTGACTCTGCGAACGCTGCAGTTATGCGTTTAGTGTTTTGTAAGTGACAGTGATCGATCGATACTGCACTTGGGTGGGCTGGGCCGGGCCGGGCGGAGGGGCAAAACGCAGGTGCTAGCAGGTATCTGGGCTGATCCCGCTAACACTGCGTTTTTGGGAACCCTAAACTGCTGGGGACGCTAGTATAGATCAGATCGGATCAGATATTGATCCGATCAGATACTATACCACTAAGGGAGGTGTATGCTGCGTGCGTGGGTGTTAGCGGTACTGGCGCTAATCTGACGCTGCCTGGGGCTGGTGCTTGCCAGTTCACCAAAACGCTACCAAAAAAACTGTTAGCGATCGCAGGGATCAGGCCTGACTCTGCGAACGCTGCAGTTATGCGTTTAGTGTTTTGTAAGTGACAGTGATCGATCGATACTGCACTTGGGTGGGCTGGGCTGGGCCGGGCGGAGGGGCAAAACGCAGGTGCTAGCGGGTATCTGGGCTGATCCCGCTAACACTGCGTTTTTGGGAACCCTAAACTGCTGGGGACGCTAGTATAGATTTGATCGGATCAGATATTGATCCGATCAGATACTATACCACTAAGGGAGGTATACGGTGCGTGCGTGGGTGTTAGCGGTACTGGCGCTAACCTGACGCTGCCTGGGGCTGGTGCTTGCCAGTTCACCAAAACGCTACCAAAAAAACTGTTAGCGATCGCAGGGATCAGGCCTGACTCTGCGAACGCTGCAGTTATGCGTTTAGTGTTTTGTAAGTGACAGTGATCGATCGATACTGCACTTGGGTGGGCTGGGCGGAGGCGCAAAATGCAGGTGCTAGCAGGTATCTGGGCTGATCCCGCTAACACTGCGTTTTCGGGAATCCTAAACTGCTGGGGACGCTAGTATAGATTTGATCGGATCAGATATTGATCCGATCAGATACTATACCACTAAGGGAGGCATATGCTGCGTGCGTGGGTGTTCGCGGTACTGGCGCTAATCTGACGCTGCCTGGGGCGACGCATATCACCGCCGGGCGATCAGGGGGCTAAACCTTTATTCGGTAATAAACGGCGGGTGCCCTGACACTATAAAAAATAAACGAACTAACCAGCGTCACCCGTAACGGTTATACGGTGATCAGTGGTGAAAGGGTTAACTAGGGGGCAATCAAGGGGTTAAAACATTTATTAGGTAGTATATGGGGGTCCCTGTCGCTATAAAACGCTGACGGCGAACCTAAATATTTACGTTCCTAACTAGCGTCACCAGCGACACTAATACAGCGATCAGAAAAATGATCGCTTAGCGACACTGGTGAGGGGGGGTGATCAAGGGGTTAAAACTTTATTAGGGGGGGTTAGGGGGGTATCCTAGACCTAAAGGGGGGTAATACTATCTGCCCTAACACTAACTGTCACAAACTGACACTATGCAGTAATCAGAAAAAAAAAAAAAAAAAAAATACTGCTAATGTCAGTTTGTGACAGGGGGGGGGGGGGGGGGGTGATTGGGGGGGGATCGGGGGTGTAAAGTATGCCTGGCATGTTCTACTGTGTGTGTGTGTGTGTTGTGCACTCACTTGTCATCTCTCCTCGGCGCTGGAACGGAAACTGCCAGACCGGGGAGAGATGACATCACATCCTCTGCCTGTGTGAAACGACACACAGGCAGAGGAGGATTCCCATTGGCTGGGAGCGATCGCGAGGGGGGGGCCACGATCGGATGGTCTCCCCCTCGCCTCCCGACGCTCCCAGTCAGATGCCGACCGCCGATGGCACCGGGGGTGGGGTCCGACCGGACCCCCCGCCCGCGGGAGGCAGATCACGTATGGGTACGTGATTTTGCCTGCCCGTGCCATTCTGCCGCAGTATATATGCGGTAGGCGGTCGGCAAGTGGTTAAGTAGGGGGAGGGGGTGATTGCTCACAGGTGCCTGCAGTCTATATAACAGTGTGTAGGACTCATCGTGAGCCTGCTCATTGTGAAGCTGTAGGAACTTAAACCAAGTGGAACTTTTCTAAGTGGTGAGTTAAAACCAGAGGGAGAGTGAACAAGTTTTACTTTTTGTTTGCTGGGTAGCATTTTTGGGGCTTTTCCTTTTAGCTTTTCAATTAGCTTTTTCTGTCACTTTTTAAATAGCTTTTTTTTCTTTTTTTTTTTTTTTTTTCTTCTTTGGTTCCTTCAGGCTATTAAGTAGGGGGAGGGGGTGATTGCTCACAGGTGCCTGCAGTCTATATAACAGTGTGTAGGACTCATCGTGAGCCTGCTCATTGTGAAGCTGTAGGAACTTAAACCAAGTGGAACTTTTCTAAGTGGTGAGTTAAAACCAGAGGGAGAGTGAACAAGTTTTACTTTTTGTTTGCTGGGTAGCATTTTTGGGGCTTTTCCTTTTAGCTTTTCAATTAGCTTTTTCTGTCACTTTTTAAATAGCTTTTTTTTCTTTTTTTTTTTTCTTCTTTGGTTCCTACAGGCTATTAACCACTTGCCGACCGCCTAACGCAGATATACTGCGGCAGAGCGGCACGGGCAGGCAAAATCACGTACCCGTACGTGATCTGCCTCCCGCGGGCGGGGGGTCCGATCGGACCCCCCCCGGTGCCATCGGCGGTCGGCATCTGACTGGGAGCGTCGGGAGGCGAGGGGGAGACCATCCGATCGTGGCCCCCCCCCTCGCGATCGCTCCCAGCCAATGGAAATCCTCCTCTGCCTGTGTGTCGTTTCACACAGGCAGAGGATGTGATGTCATCTCTCCCCGGTCTGGCAGTTTCCGTTCCAGCGCCGAGGGGAGATGACATGTAAGTGCACACAACACTCACACACACAGTAGAACATGCCAGGCATACTTTACACCCCCGATCCCCCCCCGATCGCCCCCCGATCCCCCCCCAATCACCCCCCCCCCCTGTCACAAACTGACATTAGCAGTATTTTTTTTTTTTTTTTTTTTTCTGATTACTGCTGTGTCAGTTTGTGACAGTTAGTGTTAGGACAGTGTATATTACCCCCCTTTAGGTCTAGGATACCCCCCTAACCCCCCCTAATAAAGTTTTAACCCCTTGATCACCCCCCCTCACCAGTGTCGCTAAGCGATCATTTTTCTGATCGCTGTATTAGTGTCGCTGGTGACGGTAGTTAGGGACGTAAATATTTAGGTTCGCCGTCAGTGTTTTATAGCGACAGGGACCCCCATATACTATCTAATAAATGTTTTAACCCCTTGATTGCCCCCTAGTTAACCCTTTCACCACTGATCACCGTATAACCGTTACGGGTGACGCTGGTTAGTTCGTTTATTTTTTATAGTGTCAGGGAACCCGCCGTTTATTACCGAATAAAGGTTTAGCCCCCCGATCGCCCGGCGGTGATATGCGTCGCCCCAGGCAGCGTCAGATTAGCGCCAGTACCGCTAACACCCACGCACGCAGCATACACCTCCCTTAGTGGTATAGTATCTGATCGGATCAATATCTGATCCGATCAAATCTATACTAGCGTCCCCAGCAGTTTAGGGTTCCCAAAAACGCAGTGTTAGCGGGATCAGCCCAGATACCCGCTAGCACCTGCGTTTTGCCCCTCCGCCCAGCCCAGCCCAGCCCACCCAAGTGCAGTATCGATCGATCACTGTCACTTACAAAACACTAAACGCATAACTGCAGCGTTCGCAGAGTCAGGCCTGATCCCTGCGATCGCTAACAGTTTTTTTGGTAGCGTTTTGGTGAACTGGCAAGCACCAGCCCCAGGCAGCGTCAGGTTAGCGCCAGTACCGCTAACACCCACGCACGCACCGTACACCTCCCTTAGTGGTATAGTATCTGAACGCATCAATATCTGATCCGATCAGATCTATACTAGCGTCCCCAGCAGTTTAGGGTTCCCAAAAACGCAGTGTTAGCGGGATCAGCCCAGATACCTGCTAGCACCTGCGTTTTGCCCCTCCGCCCAGCCCAGCCCACCCAAGTGCAGTATCGATCGATCACTGTCACTTACAAAACACTAAACGCATAACTGCAGCGTTCGCAGAGTCAGGCCTGATCCCTGCGATCGCTAACAGTTTTTTTGGTAGCGTTTTGGTGAACTGGCAAGCACCAGCCCCAGGCAGCGTCAGATTAGCGCCAGTACCGCTAACACCCACGCACGCACCGTACACCTCCCTTAGTGGTATAGTATCTGATCGCATCAATATCTGATCCGATCAGATCTATACTAGCATCCCCAGCAGTTTAGGGTTCCCAAAAACGCAGTGTTAGCGGGATCAGCCCAGATACCTGCTAGCACCTGCGTTTTGCCCCTCCGCCCGGCCCGGCCCAGCCCACCCAAGTGCAGTATCGATCGATCACTGTCACTTACAAAACACTAAACGCATAACTGCAGCGTTCGCAGAGTCAGGCCTGATCCCTGCGATCGCTAACAGTTTTTTTTGTAGCGTTTTGGTGAACTGGCAAGCGCCAGTGGCCTAGTACACCCCGGACGTAGCCAAACCAGCACTGCAGTAACACTTGGTGACGTGGCGAGTCCCATAAGTGCAGTTCAAGCTGGTGAGGTGGCAAGCACAAGTAGTGTCCCGCTGCCACCAAAAAGACAAACACAGCCCCGTCGTGCCCATAATGCCCTTCCTGCTGCATTCGCCAATCCTAATTGGGAACCCACCGCTTCTGCAGCACCCGTACTTCCCCCATTCACATCCCCAACCAAATGCAGTCGGCTGCATGAGAGGCATTTTTATGTCCTCCCGAGTACCCCTACCCAGCGAACCCCCCAAAAAAGATGTCGTGTCTGCAGAAAGCGCGGATATAGGCGTGACACCCGCTATTATTGTCCCTCCTGTCCTGACAATCCTGGTCTTTGCATTGGTGAATGTTTTGAACGCTACCATGCACTAGTTGAGTATTAGCGTAGGGTACAGCATTGCACAGACTAGGCACACTTTCACAGGGTCTCCCGAGATGCCATCGCATTTTGAGAGACCCGAACCCGGAACCGGTTACAGTTATAAAAGTTAGTTACAAAAAAAAGTGTAAAAAAAAAAAAAAAACACAAACAAAAATATAAAATAAAAATAGTTGTCGTTTTATTGTTCTCTCTCTCTCTATTCTCTCTCTATTGTTCTGCTCTTTTTTACTGTATTCTATTCTGCAATGTTTTATTGTTGTTATGTTTTATCACGTTTGCTTTTCAGGTATGTAATTATTTATACTTTACCGTTTACTGTGCTTTATTGTTAACCATTTTTTTGTCTTCAGGTATGCCATTCACGACTTTGAGTGGTTATACCAGAATGATGCCTGCAGGTTTAGGTATCATCTTGGTATCATTCTTTTCAGCCAGCGGTCGGCTTTCATGTAAAAGCAATCCTAGTGGCTAATTAGCCTCTAGACTGCTTTTACAAGCAGTGGGAGGGAATGCCCTCCCCCCCCCCAACATCTTCCGTGTTTTTCTCTGGCTCTCCTGTCTCAACAGGGAACCTGAAAATGCAGCCGGTGATTCAGCCAGCTGACCATAGAGCTGATCAGAGACCAGAGTGGCTCCAAACATCTCTATGACCTAAGAAACCGGAAGCTACGAGCATTTTATGACGTAGATTTCGCCGGATGTAAACAGCGCCATTGGGAAATTGGGAAAGCATTTTATCACACCGATCTTGGTGTGATCAGATGCTTTGAGGGCAGAGGAGAAATCTAGGGTCTAATAGACCCCAATTTTTGCAAAAAAGAGTACCTGTCACTACCTATTGCTATCATAGGGGATATTTACATTCCCTGAGATAACAATAAAAATGATTTAAAAAAAAAAAAATGAAAGGAACAGTTTAAAAATAAGATAAAAAAACAATAATAATAAAGAGAAAAAAAAAAAAAAAAAAAAAAAGCACCCCTGTCCCCCCTGCTCTCGCGCTAAGGTGAACGCAAGCGTTGGTCTGGCGTCAAATGTAAACAGCAATTGCACCATGCATGTGAGGTATCGCCGCGAAGGTCAGATCGAGGGCAGTAAGTTTAGCAGTAGACCTCCTCTGTAAATCTAAAGTGGTAACCTGTAAAGGCTTTTAAAGGCTTTTAAAAATGTATTTAGTTTGTCGCCACTGCACGTTTGTGCGCAATTTTAAAGCATGTCATGTTTGGTATCCATGTACTCGGCCTAAGATCATCTTTTTTATTTCATCAAACATTTGGGCAATATAGTGTGTTTTAGTGCATTAAAATGTAAAAAAGTGTGTTTTTTCCCCAAAAAATGCGTTTGAAAAATCGCTGCGCAAATACTGTGTGAAAAAAAAAAATGAAACACCCACCATTTTAATCTGTAGGGCATTTGCTTTAAAAAAAATATATAATGTTTGGGGGTTCAAAGTAATTTTCTTGCAAAAAAAAATTATTTTTTTATGTAAACAATAAGTGTCAGAAAGGGCTATGTCTTCAAGTGCTTAGAAGAGTGGGTGATGTGTGACATAAGCTTCTAGATGTTGTGCATAAAATGCCAGGACAGTTCAAAACCCCCCCAAATGACCCCATTTTGGAAAGTAGACACCCCAAGCTATTTGCTGAGAGGCATGTCGAGTCCATGGAATAATTTATATTGTGACACAAGTTGCGGGAAAGAGACAATTTTTTATTTTTTTTATTTTTTTTTGCGCAAAGTTGTCACTAAATGATATATTGCTCAAACATGCCATGGGAATATGTGAAATTACACCCCAAAATACATTCTGTTGCTTCTCCTGAGTACGGGGATACCACATGTGTGGGACTTTTTGGGAGCCTAGCCGCGTACGGGACCCCGAAAACCAAGCACCGCCTTCAGGCTTTCTAAGGCCGTAAATTTTTGATTTCACTCTTCACTGCCTATCACAGTTTCGGAGGCCATGGAATGCCCAGGTGGCACAAAACCCCCCCAAATGACCCCATTTTGGAAAGTAGACACCCCAAGCTATTTGATGAGAGGTATAGTGAGTATTTTGCAGACCTCACTTTTTGTCACAAAGTTTTGAAAATTGAAAAAAGAAAAAAAAAAATTTTTTTTCTCGTCTTTCTTTATTTTCAAAAACAAATGAGAGCTGCAAAATACTCACCATGCCTTTCAGCAAATAGCTTGGGGTGTCTACTTTCCAAAATGGGGTCATTTGGGGGGGGTTTGTGCCACCTGGGCATTCCATGGCCTCCGAAACTGTGATAGGCAGTGAGGAGTAAAATCAAAAATGTACGCCCTTAGAAATCCTGAAGGCGGTGCTTGGTTTTCGGGGTCTCGTACGCGGATAGGCTCCCAAAAAGTCCCACACATGTGGTATCCCCGTACTCAGGAGAAGCAGCTAAATGTATTTTGGGGTGCAATTCCACATATGCCCATGGCCTGTGTGAGCAATATATCATTTAGTGTCAACTTTGTGCAAAAAAAAAAAAAAAAAAAAAAAATTTGTCACTTTCCCGCAACTTGTGTCAAAATATAAAACATTCCATGGACTCAACATGCCTCAAAGCAAATAGCTTGGGGTGTCTACTTTCCAAAATGGGGTCATTTGGGGGGGTTTTATGTCATCTGGGCATTTTATGGCCTTCAAAACTGTGATAGGTAGTGAGGAGTAAAATCAAAAATGTACGCCCTTAGAAATCCTGAAGGCGTTGCTTGGTTTTCGGGGCCCCGTACGCGGCTAGGCTCCCAAAAAGTCCCACACATGTGGTATCCCCGTACTCAGGAGAAGCAGCTAAATGTATTTTGGGGTGCAATTCCACATATGCCCATGGCCTGTGTGAGCAATATATCATTTAGTGACAACTTTTTGTAATTTTTTTTTTTTTTTTTTTTTTTTGTCATTATTCAATCACTTGGGACAAAAAAAATAAATATTCAATGGGCTCAACATGCCTCTCAGCAAATTCCTTGGGGTGTCTACTTTCCAAAATGGGGTCATTTGTGGGGGTTTTGTACTGCCCTGCCATTTTAGCACCTCAAGAAACGACATAGGCAGTCATAAATTAAAGGCTGTGTAAATTCCAGAAAATGTACCCTAGTTTGTAGACGCTATAACTTTTGCGCAAACCAATAAATATACACTTATTGACATTTTTTTTACCAAAGACATGTGGCCGAATACATTTTGGCCTAAATGTATGACTAAAATTGAGTTTATTGGATTTTTTTTAGAACAAAAAGTAGAAAATATCATTTTTTTTCAAAATTTTCGGTCTTTTTCCGTGTATAGCGCAAAAAATAAAAATGGCAGAGGTGATCAAATACCATCAAAAGAAAGCTCTATTTGTGGGAAGAAAAGGACGCAAATTTCGTTTGGGTACAGCATTGCATGACCGCGCAATTAGCAGTTAAAGCGACGCAGTGCCGAATTGTAAAAAGTGCTCTGGTCAGGAAGGGGGTAAAACCTTCCGGGGCTGAAGTGGTTAAGTAGGGGGAGGGGGTGATTGCTCACAGGTGCCTGCAGTCTATATAACAGTGTGTAGGACTCATCGTGAGCCTGCTCATTGTGAAGCTGTAGGAACTTAAACCAAGTGGAACTTTTCTAAGTGGTGAGTTAAAACCAGAGGGAGAGTGAACAAGTTTTACTTTTTGTTTGCTGGGTAGCATTTTTGGGGCTTTTCCTTTTAGTTTTTCAATTAGCTTTTTCTGTCACTTTTTAAATAGCTTTTTTTTCTTTTTTTTTTTTTCTTCTTTGGTTCCTTCAGGATATTAAGTAGGGGGAGGGGGTGATTGCTCACAGGTGCCTGCAGTCTATATAACAGTGTGTAGGACTCATCGTGAGCCTGCTCATTGTGAAGCTGTAGGAACTTAAACCAAGTGGAACTTTTCTAAGTGGTGAGTTAAAACCAGAGGGAGAGTGAACAAGTTTTACTTTTTGTTTGCTGGGTAGCATTTTTGGGGCTTTTCCTTTTAGTTTTTCAATTAGCTTTTTCTGTCACTTTTTAAATAGCTTTTTTTTCTTTTTTTTTTTTTCTTCTTTGGTTCCTTCAGGATATTAAGTAGGGGGAGGGGGTGATTGCTCACAGGTGCCTGCAGTCTATATAACAGTGTGTAGGACTCATCGTGAGCCTGCTCATTGTGAAGCTGTAGGAACTTAAACCAAGTGGAACTTTTCTAAGTGGTGAGTTAAAACCACAGGGAGAGTGAACAAGTTTTACTTTTTGTTTGCTGGGTAGCATTTTTGGGGCTTTTCAATTAGCTTTTTCTGTCACTTTTTAAATAGCTTTTTTTTCTTTTTTTTTTTTTTTCTTTTTTTTTCTTCTTTGGTTCCTTCAGGCTATTAAGTAGGGGGAGGGGGTGATAGCTCACCAGGTGCCTGCAGTCTATATAACAGTGTGTAGGACTCATCGTGAGCCTGCTCATTGTGAAGCTGTAGGAACTTAAACCAAGTGGAACTTTTCTAAGTGGTGAGTTAAAACCAGAGGGAGAGTGAACAAGTTTTACTTTTTGTTTGCTGGGTAGCATTTTTGGGGCTTTTCCTTTTAGCTTTTCAATTAGCTTTTTCTGTCACTTTTTAAATAGCTTTTTTTTTCTTCTTTTTTTTTTTTTTCTTCTTTGGTTCCTTCAGGATATTAAGTAGGGGGAGGGGGTGATTGCTCACAGGTGCCTGCAGTCTATATAACAGTGTGTAGGACTCATCGTGAGCCTGCTCATTGTGAAGCTGTAGGAACTTAAACCAAGTGGAGCTTTTCTAAGTGGTGAGTTAAAACCAGAGGGAGAGTGAACAAGTTTTACTTTTTGTTTGCTGGGTAGCATTTTTGGGGCTTTTCCTTTTAGCTTTTCAATTAGCTTTTTCTGTCACTTTTTAAATAGCTTTTTTTTCTTTTTTTTTTTTTTCTTCTTTGGTTCCTTCAGGATATTAAGTAGGGGGAGGGGGTGATTGCTCACAGGTGCCTGCAGTCTATATAACAGTGTGTAGGACTCATCGTGAGCCTGCTCATTGTGAAGCTGTAGGAACTTAAACAAAGTGGAACTTTTCTAAGTGGTGAGTTAAAACCAGAGGGAGAGTGAACAAGTTTTACTTTTTGTTTGCTGGGTAGCATTTTTGGGGCTTTTCAATTAGCTTTTTCTGTCACTTTTTAAATAGCTTTTTTTTCTTTTTTTTTTTTTTTCTTTTTTTTTCTTCTTTGGTTCCTTCAGGCTATTAAGTAGGGGGAGGGGGTGATAGCTCACCAGGTGCCTGCAGTCTATATAACAGTGTGTAGGACTCATCGTGAGCCTGCTCATTGTGAAGCTGTAGGAACTTAAACCAAGTGGAACTTTTCTAAGTGGTGAGTTAAAACCAGAGGGAGAGTGAACAAGTTTTACTTTTTGTTTGCTGGGTAGCATTTTTGGGGCTTTTCCTTTTAGCTTTTCAATTAGCTTTTTCTGTCACTTTTTAAATAGCTTTTTTTTCTTTTTTTTTTTTTCTTCTTTGGTTCCTTCAGGATATTAAGTAGGGGGAGGGGGTGATTGCTCACAGGTGCCTGCAGTCTATATAACAGTGTGTAGGACTCATCGTGAGCCTGCTCATTGTGAAGCTGTAGGAACTTAAACCAAGTGGAACTTTTCTAAGTGGTGAGTTAAAACCAGAGGGAGAGTGAACAAGTTTTACTTTTTGTTTGCTGGGTAGCATTTTTGGGGCTTTTCAATTAGCTTTTTCTGTCACTTTTTAAATAGCTTTTTTTTCTTTTTTTTTTTTTTTCTTTTTTTTTCTTCTTTGGTTCCTTCAGGCTATTAAGTAGGGGGAGGGGGTGATAGCTCACCAGGTGCCTGCAGTCTATATAACAGTGTGTAGGACTCATCGTGAGCCTGCTCATTGTGAAGCTGTAGGAACTTAAACCAAGTGGAACTTTTCTAAGTGGTGAGTTAAAACCAGAGGGAGAGTGAACAAGTTTTACTTTTTGTTTGCTGGGTAGCATTTTTGGGGCTTTTCCTTTTAGCTTTTCAATTAGCTTTTTCTGTCACTTTTTAAATAGCTTTTTTTTCTTTTTTTTTTTTTTCTTCTTTGGTTCCTTCAGGATATTAAGTAGGGGGAGGGGGTGATTGCTCACAGGTGCCTGCAGTCTATATAACAGTGTGTAGGACTCATCGTGAGCCTGCTCATTGTGAAGCTGTAGGAACTTAAACCAAGTGGAACTTTTCTAAGTGGTGAGTTAAAACCAGAGTTTAAAACAGGAGATTATAACAGGGGTCATAGTACCTGTGTAGTGTGAGTACATGAGTGTTGTCTGAGTAGTGTGTGTGGATCGTTAGTACTTGTGTATTGTGTACTGTATACTTGAGTATTGCGAGTGTACATAGGTTAAACAGGAGTTTAAACAGAAGTCTTCTAATCTGTAAGTAACATCTTAAACTTCCCTTAAGTAATTGTATTGTAACTGGGAAATGAGTGCTAGCAGGGTTGAAGGTTTTGCTCAGTGCACAGTGTGCCACATGTATGCAAAATTGGTGCAACAGCTCCAGGATGGATACCGCTGTGACAGATGTGAGCAGGTTGCCCTTCTGGAAGCTCGCATTAGAGATCTGGAGGAGCAAGTTGCAACACTGGGCAGAAAGGACAACCTTGAAGGGGGTCCTCTGCTCGCTGAGCAGGTGGTCAGGGTTGATGTGGAGGGTGGAGGGGCAAGTCAGGATTATCAGATAGGAAGATGGGTTAATGTAGTTAGAGGGAGTGGAAGGGGCTCGCAGAATAGGAAGGCCAGTCCTGTGTTTGTGCATCAAAACAAATTTGCCAAGTTGGGTGAAGATGTGGAGGTGGCAAACACAGAGGTGGCAGCCCTAGATGTCACTGCTACCCCTAACAGCCAGGAGAGCAGCCCATCTAGTAGAGGTGGGGAGGGGAGTGCAGGTAGGCCTAGACAGTTGGTGGTTATAGGGGATTCTATAATCAGAAGGACTGATAGAATAATTTGTCGCCAGGATCGCCTCAACCGAATGGTTTGCTGTCTCCCTGGTGCTAGGGTTCGGCATGTGGTGGACCAGGTGGATAAATTACTGGGAGGGGCTGGGCATGACCCAGCTGTCTTGGTCCACGTTGGAACCAATGACAGTATACATGGAAGGTGGAGGCTCCTTAAGAATTACTTTAAAGAACTAGGCTGCAAGTTGAAGGGAAAGACCTCCAAGGTGATATTCTCTGAAATATTGCCTGTGCCATGCGCAACACAGGAAAGGTAGTGGGTGATTAGAGAGCTGAATGCATGGCTCAAGACCTGGTGTAGGGAGGAGGGATTTGGGTTTCTAGAGCACTGGGCTGACTTTTCATTGGGGTGCAGCCTATATGCTAAAGACGGTTTGCACTTGAATGGAAGGGGGTCTGCTGTGCTGGGGGAGAGGTTTATAGGAAGGCTGGAGGAGTATTTAAACTAGGATTGAGGGGGGAGAACTAGGGGTGAACGAGAATTACATCAAGAAGACAGGTCAGTTAGGGGTCAGACATTAATGGAGGGTGGAATGGGGACAGATGGGGGGAGGGTTATGGCAGGTGTCAAGAAATTTCCCATGTTGCAAACAGCCATTGGAAACTGTAGTGCCATTTGTATTACTAAAAAATATATGAAAAACACCAGACCAAAATGTAATAATGCATTAAAGTGTTTGTTCACCAATGCCAGAAGTCTGCCAAGCAAAATAGGTGAGTTGGAAGTTCTGGTGCATGAGGTGAACTATGATGTAATCGGTATTGCTGAAACTTGGCTTCAATCCTCACATGACTGGACTATTAATATTCCTGGCTATGCACTCTTTCGGAGAGACAGGGTAAAAAGGAACGGTGGTGGGGTCTGTCTCTATGTGAGAAGTGATCTCAAAGCAAGTGTGAAAGAGGACCTGATTGATGGAGAGTGTGATGAGTCTGAAGCATTATGGGTGGAACTGCATATAGATGGGCGTAGTTCAAAGTTAATCATTGGAGTTTGTTATAGACCACCCAATGTTAACGAGGAGGTGGAGACTCAGCTCCTTGCACAGATGGAAAGGGCTGCAAGGGCTGGGACAGTGATAATAATGGGAGATTTTAACTACCCAGAAATTGACTGGAGTAATGGCACTGCTGGGACAGTTAAAGGGCAAAAATGTATAAACCTAGTACAGGACAATTTTATGGTCCAGTTTATTGAGGCCCCAACTAGGAATGAAGCTCTGTTGGACCTGGTAATCTCAAACCATGCAGAGCTTATTACTAATGTGCAGATAAAGGAACACCTGGGTAGCAGTGACCATAACATGATTTCATTTGATGTTAGCTGTAAACAAGAAATACACAAGGGAAAGATAAAAACACTTAACTTCAAGAGAGCAAATTTTCCAAGGATGAGGGCTGCTCTCGAGGACTTAGACTGGGAGGGAATATTGGCAGCGATAAACACAGAACAGAAATGGGAATTCTTCAAAAAGACTGTTTGGGACCTCACTGCAAAGTATATTCCCATGGGCAATAAGTTTAAAAGGCTAAAAAGAAAACCTATGTGGCTCACGGTCAAAGTTAGAAAAGCTATAAACAATAAGAAAATAGCTTTTAAAAAATATAAAAATGAAGGAACATTAGAGTTGTTTAAATGCTACAAAGAATTTAACAGAATATGTAAAAAGGAAATCAAGGGTGCAAAAATTCAAAATGAACGACAGATCGCAAAAAATAGTAGGACAAACCCCAAAAAATTCTTCAAATATATTAATAGTAAAAAGGTCAGGTCTGAGCATGTAGGCCCTTTACAAAATAATCTAGAGTGGGTGACTGGGGACAAGGAGAAGGCAAATTTATTAAATACTTTCTTCAGCTCTGTGTATACAAAAGAGCATGGGAAAGCTCATGTCCATAATGGGGGTGGTATTGACACAGCCCCCAATGATCCACAATGGCTCAAAAGGGATATGGTCCAGAAATATTTAGACAGAATAAAAGTGGATAAAACACCTGGACCTGATGGCATCCACCCACGGATCCTAAAAGAATTGAGCTCTGTAATTTCAAAGCCATTGTATCGAATTTTTAGGGACTCATTAATGACAGGAATGGTACCACTGGATTGGCGCAGGGCGAACATGGTGCCTATATTTAAAAAGGGATCAAAGTCTTTACCAAGTAACTATAGACCTGTTAGTTTAACTTCTATAGTCGGGAAGATACTGGAGCGTTTAATAAAAGACCACATAGACGAGTTCTTGCTGGAAAAAAACATTTTAAGCAACAGACAGCATGGATTCATGAAAGACAGAAGTTGTCAGACAAACCTGATTTCTTTTTATGAAGAGGTAAGTAAAACCTTGGACAGAGGGGTGGCTGTGGATGTGGTTTACTTGGATTTTGCAAAAGCGTTCGATACAGTTCCGCACACACGGCTCATGTGTAAGCTAAAGTCTACAGGGTTGGAAATATCAGTTTGTAAATGGATAGAAAACTGGCTAAAAGACAGAATTCAGAGAGTAGTGGTTAATGATTCTTACTCTGAATGGTCTAAGGTTATCAGTGGTGTACCCCAAGGTTCAGTGCTGGGACCCTTACTCTTTAATATCTTTATAAATGATATTGGGTCTGGGATCAAAAGTAACATTTCTGTCTTTGCAGATGACACCAAGCTATGCAGTGGAATAACGTCCTTACAGGATGTCTCCAATTTACAAGCCGACCTCAATGCACTGTCTAATTGGGCGACTATGTGGCAGATGAGGTTTAATGTTGAGAAATGTAAAGTTATGCACTTGGGGGCTAAGAATATGCATGCATCATACATTCTAGGGGGAGTACAACTGGGGGAATCCGTAGTGGAGAAGGATCTGGGGGTTTTGGTAGATCATAAGCTCAATAATAGCATGCAATGCCAAGCTGCGGTTTCCAAAGCGAGCAAAGTTCTTTCTTGTATTAAGAGAGGTATGGACTCCAGAGAGAGAGATATAATTTTGCCCCTGTTCAAATCATTAGTAAGACCTCATCTGGAATATGCCGTTCAGTTTTGGGCACCAGTTCTCAAAAAGGATATCGGGGAACTGGAGAAAGTGCAGAGAAGGGCAACCAAACTGATAAGAGGCATGGGGGAGCTCAGCTATGAGGAAAGATTAGAGGAACTGAATTTGTTCACTCTTGAGAAGAGGAGAATAAGGGGGGATATGATCAACATGTTTAAATATATAAGGGGTCCATATAGTGAACTTGGTGTTGAGTTATTCACTTTACGGTCAACACAGAGGACAAGGGGGCACTCTTTACGACTGGAGGAAAAGAGATTTCATCTCCAAATACGGAAAGGTTTCTTCACAGTAAGAGCTGTGAAAATGTGGAATAGACTCCCTCCAGAGGTGGTTCTGGCCAGCTCAGTAGATTGCTTTAAGAAAGGCCTGGATACTTTCCTAAATGTACATAATATAACTGGGTACTGACATTTATAGGTAAAGTTGATCCAGGGATAATCCGATTGCCTCTCTGGGATCAGGAAGGAATTTTTTCCCCTGCTGTAGCAAATTGGAGCATGCTCTGCTGGGGTTTTTTGCCTTCCTCTGGATCAACTGTGGGTATAGTATTGGGTATATTGTTTTTTTTTTTTTTTTTTTTATGATTGGACTGGATGGACTTGTGTCTTTTTTCAACCTGGCTAACTATGTAACTATGAAATTAACAAGGGACACCAACACCAAACAATCTCCTTGAGATTAAATAATACAAGATATCAATGGTGTTGTGGTAACTTGACAAACAAAACACACACAAAAATATTATGGAGCAAAACACAAAAAAAACCCAATAAAAACAAAGCCTTGAAAAAAAGACAAACATCAAAAATTAAAAAAAAAAAAACAGCCTTGAAAAAAGCATAAAATATTTAAAAACAACCCCAAAAAAATTTGGTCAGATGTGAAAAATGTAAATATATTGAGGGAATCCCAATAAATAATAAAGAAATAAGTTTGTGAGAAGTCTGTGTGAATATGAGCAGCAAAACTACTTAATTCTTCTCACATTATAAAGAAGAAGAGAGTGCGCTGCATTAAACTATTTTTGACATTGCAGCGTGACGAAAGTGCTGTATCCATTCGGAACGCTATTTTTTCCAGACCGAGCTGTTCCGTCTCGGAATTTCTTCTGAGCATGCGTGGCACTTTGTGCGTCGGAAATGGTCACACACGGTCGGAATTGACGTGATCGGATTTTGTTGTCGGAAAATTTTATAGCCTGTTCTCAAACTTTGTGTGTCGGAAAATCCGATGGAAAAGGTCCGATGGAGCCCACACATGGTCGGAATGTCCGACAACACGCTCCGATCGTACATTTTCCATCGGAAAATCTGACCGTGTGTATGGGACATTACTATTGGTGGGCGCAGGAACGGGCCCTTCTGTGAAATATTAGATCAAGAATTGTAATTACGTGCCCCTGTTAAAGAGGGGCAAAAAAATTGGGCCTTTGGTGGTGGTGGTGCCACAAAACTGTTAGCCCTCACAGTTACTCTTGGTGGTCGCAGGAACGGACCTGCTGTGAAATATTAGATCAAAAATTGTAAATACATGCCCCTATTTAACAGGGGCAGAAAAATTGGGCCTTAGGCAGTGGTGGTGGTGGCACAACACTGTAAAGCCTCAAAGTAACTCTTGGTAGGCACAGGAATGGGCCCTTCTGTAAAATATTAGATCAAAAATTGTAATTACATGCCCCTGTTAAACAGGGGCATAAAAATTGGGTCTTAGGCAGTGGTGGTGGTGCCACAACCCTGTAACCCCTCACAGATACTTTTTTTGAGCACAGGAACGAGCCCTGCTATGAAATATTAGATCAAAAATTGTAATTACATGCCCCTGTTAAACAGGGGCAGAAAATTGGGCCTTAGGCAGTGGTGGTGGCACAACACTGTAAAGCCTCAGTTACTCTTGGTGGGCACAGGAATGGGCCCTTCTGTGAAATACTAGATCAAAAATTGTAATTACGTGCTCCTGTTTAACAGGGGAAGAAAAATTGGGCCTTTGGTGGTGTTGCCACAACACTGTAACCCATCGCATTTACTCTTGATGAGCGCAGGAATGGGCCCTACTGTGAAATACTAGATCAAAAATTGTAATTACATGAACCTGTTGAACAGGGGCAGAAAAATTGGGCCTTAAGCAGTGGTGGTGGTACAACACTGTAAAGCCTCACAGTTACTCTTGGTGGGCACAGGAATGGGCCCTTCTGTAAAATATTAGATCAAAAATGGTAATTACATGCCCCTGTTAAACAGGGGCAGAAAAATTGGGTCTTAGGCAGTGGTGGTGGTGGTGCCACAACACTGTAACCCCTCACAGATACTCTTGTTGAACGCAGGAACGAGCCCTGCTGTGAAATATTAGATAAAAATTGTAGATACGTGTCCCTGTTAAACAGGGGCAGAAAAATTGGGCCTTTTCTGGTGGTGCCACAACACTGTGACCCCTCACATATATGCCCCATACACACGGTCGGACTTTGTTCAGACATTCCAACAACAAAATCCTAGGATTTTTTCCGACGGATGTTGGCTCAAACTTGTCTTGCATACACACGATCACACAACGTTGTCGGAAAATCCGATCATTGTGAACGCGGTGACGTAAAACACGTACATCAGGACTATAAACGGGGCAGTGGCCAATAGCTTTCATCTCTTTATTTATTCTGAGCATGCCTGGCACTTTGTCCGTCGGATTTGTGTACACACGATCGGAATTTCCGACAACGGATTTTGTTGTCGGAAAATTTTATATCCTGCTCTCAAACTTTGTGTGTCGGAAAATCCGATGGAAAATGTGTGATGGAGCCTACACACGGTCGGAATTTCCGACAACAAGGTCCTATCACACATTTTCCGTCGGAAAGTCCGACCGTGTGTACGGGGCAATGCTCTTGTTGAGCGCAGGAACGGGCCCTACTGTTAAATATTAGATCAAGAATTGTAATTACATTACCCGTTTTACCCAATTGCCAGCGGAAATGACCACAGACTATCCTGGCCTGCCTCAGGAGATCCTGTAAGCCCGGGTACCTGCTCAAGAACTGCTGCACCACCAAATTCAGGACGTGAGCCAAACAGAGAATGTGGGTCAAGTGTCCCTGTTGGAGGGCGGAGAGGAGGTTGGTGCCATTGTCGCATACAACCATTCCTGTCTGAAGCTGGCATGGCGCAAACCACCTCTGAGCCTGCCCTGCAGACCTGACAGAATCTCTGCCCCAGTGTGGTTCCTGTCACCTAAGCAGACCAATTCAAGCACCGCATGGCATCTTTTTGCCGGAGTGCTTGCATAGCCCCTTGAACGCTTACAGAGCACCGCTGGTTCAGAGGACAAATCTGCAGAAGAAGAGGCCATAGAGAAAGAAGAAGAGGAGGAGGTGGAGGAGAGAGCTGTGGCAGAATCACCACTAGCATTTTGGAGGCGTGGTGGCGGAACAAGCTCCACCAATACTGAACTCTGTCCTGCATCCTTCCTAGTTGCCAGCAGAGTTACCCAGTGCACCGTGAAAGAAAGGTAACATCCCTGTCCATGCCTGCTGGACCATGAGTCAGCGGTAATATGCACCTTACTGCTGACCGCCCTGTCCACGGAGGCCAAGACATTGCCTTCCACATGCTGGTAGAGAGCCGGAATGTCCTTCCAAGAAACAAAATGGTATTTGGGAACCTGCCACTGAGGTACCGCACATTCCACAAATTCACAAAAGGGGGCAGAGTCTACCAGCTGAAGAGGCAGCATTTGCAGTGTTAGCAATTTGGCCAAGCTAGCATTCAGACACTGAGCATGTGGATGGCTGGGACCGAACTTCTTTCTACGGTTTAGCAATTGGGGAAGGGAAATTTGCCTGCTAAAATCGGATGGTGCTGTACCTCTAGCAGATTGGCCGCAAGTACTTGGGACACCTATTGCTATACCTACATTCCTCTCAGTGCAGGTTTCTGAGAGGACTGGAGGTATAGTGGGGTTGGAGATCCCAGATAAGGGGCAAGGAGAAGTCCGCCTTGTTCTTTGATGTGGATCTTTCAAGTTCTCTTGCCAACGGATTGCATGGGAGGTCATCATATGTCTGGTCAAGCATGTGGTGCCCAAGCGACTGCTGCTTTGGCCACGCTTGATCTGCTTCAGACATAGGTTGCAAACAGCAATTGTGTGATCTGCTGCACATGTGTCAAAAAAGGCCCACACCAAAGAACTTTTCAAAATAAGCGGGGAGTCAGCAGCGCCCTGCACCTGCTTAGCTCTGTGGTGTGATGCAATAGGGTGGCTGCCCTTATGCTGCACCCTGGAGGGCATCCTGCCTCATTGGAGATGTGCCTTCTCCTCCTCTCTTCTATCAGGCACCCAAGTAGAGTCAGTGACCTCATCATCCCCTCTCTGCTTGTCACTGGAGCAAACTTGGCAGTATGCTGCAGCTGGGGGAATATGACTGCCAGTTTCTTGTCCTTATTGGGCACCCTCTCTCGAGCCTTCAAATCGCTGCGCATCCTCCAGCAGCATGTACCCGACACTGTGGTCAAATAGTTCGGGGGACTCCTCCATGTGTACACACACACACACACACACACACACATACACACACACACACACACACACACACACACACACACACACCCGGCTGTATATATATATAATAAATACACCGCCTGAAGTACCAGGAATGGCCTGCAGTCAGATATAGGCTACACTGGATGCAGTGTATATTTATATAAATACGAGACTGGCTGTGTATATATATTAAATACACTGCCTGAAGTATATTAGAAAAAGTACACCAGGAATGGCCTGCAGTCAGATATAGGCTACACTGGATGCAGAGTATATATACATATGAAACTGACTGTATAAGTAAATACAGCGCTGGCTATGTGGATAAACAAATAATGTGCAATAGCACTAGAACCATATAAAATTGATGTAAGTGCTAATCATATGTAGGTGCCATAGAATGTGAAGAAAATAATTATAATAAACATATATTGGCAAAAAACAATCCCACAATATATGCAGTGCCAGCGATTTAAAATGAGAAATATACGCTACCGCTGCTATAAAGTGCTGTTGGTTGATATGTGAAACAGAATAAATATGGCGCTGGCTATGTGGAAAAGCAAACACTGTGCAATGATACTAAGATCATACAAAATTGATACCTATTATTATGGAAGTGCTAAGAAAATGTATAGGTATCATAAATAATATTAAATATCATTAAAATAATATTAAACCATATATGTTGGCAGAATGAGAGGAATCCTTCAGCCTATGATAAACAGTCTGTCACCTGATATGCTGATAAGCTGTTATTCGATGGATGAAGATGACTCTGGATCATAGTTCATAAGATGTGTGCTTCAGGTTGCAGGATTTTCATGATCACCCATAAAGAATATGAAGAAAAAACACTATGGTGAAGCACTGTGGAGACAGGATGTCAATTGCGCATAATAGCGCTACTCACAATAATCAAGTGGTGAACAGGCATTCAGAGAAACTTCCGCGTTCGCCGCTGTAAGCGTGCGTTCCATAGAACAGGAAGCAGCGTCACTGGTTTAGGACGTGAGCTAGATATTACGTCGACGCGTTTCGCCCCTCCTCCAGGGCGTCATCAAAGACATGATTAGCACTTGCATCAATTTTATATGGTTCTAGTGCTATTGCACATTATTTGGTTATCCACATAGCCAGCGCTGTATTTATTTAGTTTTACATATCAAGTACTAGTACTTTTTTACAGCAGCTGCAACGCACATATTTTTTTCACTATAAAATCAGTCGCTAGCGCTGCATATTTTGTTCACTGACTATATATATATATATATATATAATATATATATATATAAAAAATACACCGCCTGAAGTATATTAGAAAAAGTACACCAGGAATGGCCTGCCTGCAGTCAGATATAGGCTACACTGGATTTAGTGTGTATATATATATATATATATATATATATATATATATATATATATATATATATATATATATATATATATATATATATGTATATATATATATATATATATATATATATATATATATATATATATATATATATATACACAGGGCAGGACTTAGGGTGGTGGGGGCCCCTGGGCTTGAGTCACTTTCGGCCCTACCTTCTATACATTACTTTAAACCTTTAGTTTTCTTTTAAGCGCACAAACTCTGATACCATTTGTCCGACATCACTGTCCAATGCAGACAGGTTTTCTCAACGGCAGTAAATGAGGCACTACGTAACTGCCAATAACCAATCAGCAAACCTCAAGATAAGAGTTTAAGGAATTTTAAGGAAAAAAACAATTCAAGGAAAAAAACTTCCATTTAAATGCTCAATGCAGCCTTGCACAGCGTCCATCTGCATGCTTGTCCAGTGTCATTTGCAGCCTTGCCAGTGACATTGCAGCCTTGTCAGTGTCATTTGCAGCCTTGCAGCCTTATCAGTGTCATTTGCAGCCTTGCAGCCTCCATCTGCAGCTTTATCCGTGTCCATCTGCAGCCTTGTCCGTGTCATTTGCAGCCTTGCCAAGGCTGCAGTTAAACTGCAGTGACTTGTCAGTGCCACTCCAGTTTAAATATGGTGCCGCCCAGATACCTCGGCTCCTGTCGGCTTTTCTAGGCTCCTCTCGCAGTCCCGCCCTATGATGGACATAACACAGGTCCAATAACGAGACTGGGCTTGACTGTGAGCAGAGCTGAGCGCCGCCGATATACATACATAGCCGAGTGTACTCACAGTCACGCCCAGTCCCTGTGTTATGTCCATCATAGGGCAGGACTAGGCGTGACTGTGAGCGGAACTAGCCAAGTATAGCCGAGTACACTCGGCTGGGGCCCGCGGGGCCCCCTATTGGGCGGGGCCCATGGGCTTGAGCCCAGTCAAACCCAATGGTAAGTCCGGCCCTGTATATATATATATATTAAATACACCACCTGAAGAATATTAGAAAAAGTACACCAGGAATGGCCTGCAGTCAGATATAGGCTACACTGGATGCAGTGTATAAATATATATACAAGACTGACTGTATATATACCATAAAGGCTACACTGGATGCAGTGTGTGTATATATATATTATATATATAATATATATATATATATATATATATATATATATATATATATATATATATATATATATATATATATATTTACACGAGACTGGCTTTGTATATATTAAATTAAATACACTGCAGCTGAGCTAATGAAATAACTTGCCTGCTTGCTCTAAATCAAGCTATCTCTCCCTCTACGCCAACAACACACTACACAGGGCCGACGTGCAGGCAGCCTTATATAGTGTGGGGCGTGGACTTAGTCCTCCTGAGCCATGATTGGCCAAAGGCACCCTGCCTTTGGCCAATTATGGCTCTCTTAGCAGAGGGCGCTGGGATTGGCCAAAGCATGCAGGTCATGGTGCGTGCTTTGTCCAATCATCCTACAGCAATGCACTGCGATCTTGACCTGAACATCAAGCTCATCCCTATCAATCAACTGTGTTTACTCTTTTTAAATCATAATCACAACAGAAACTACCTAAATGACCCTGATCAAAAGTTTACATACCCCAGTTCTTAATCCCGTGTATTGCCCCCTTTAACATCAATGGCAGCTTGAAGTCTTTTGTGGTATTTGTGGATGAGGCTCTCTATCTTCTTAGATAGTAAAGCTGCCCATTCCGCTTGGCATAAAGCCTCCAGTTCCTGTAAATTCTTGGGCTGTCTTGCATTAACTGCACGTTTGAGATCTCCCCAGAGTGGCTCAATAATATTGAAGTCAGGAGACTGAGATGGCCACTCCAGAACCTTCACTTTATTCTGCTGTAGCCAATGACAGGTCGACTTGGCCTTGTGTTTTGGATCATTGTCATGTTGGAATGTCCAAGTACGTCCCATGCAGCTTTCTGGCTGATGAATGCAAATGTTCCTCCAGCATTTTTTTTTGGTAACATACTGCATTCATCTTGCAATCAATTTTGACCAAATTTCCTGTGCCTTTGTAGCTCACACATCCCAAAAACATCAGTGATCCGCCTCCGTGTTTCACAGTAGGAATGGTGTACCTTTCATCATAGGCCTTGTTGACTCCTCTCCAAATGAAGCGTTTATGGTTGTGGTGAAAAAGCTCAATGTCATCACTCCAAATGACTTTGTGCCAGAAGGTTTGAGGCTTGTCTCTGTGCTATTTGGTGTATTGTAAGCTGCATACTTTGTGGCATTTGCGTAGTAATGGCTTTCTTCTGGCGACTCGACCATGCAGCCCATCTTTCTTCAAGTGCCTCCTTATTGTGCATCTTGAAACAGCCACACAACATGTTTTCAGAGAGTCCTGTATTTCACCTGAAGATATTTGTGGGTTTTTCCTTGCATCCCAAACAATTTTCCTGGCAGTTGTGTCTGAAATTTTAGTTGGTCTACCTGACCGTGGTTTTGTTTCAACAGAACCCCTCATTTTCTGATTTTTGCTGATTGGCATTCTCAATTCCTTGGATATCTTTTTATATTCCTTTCCTGTTTTATACAGTTCAACTACCTTTTTCCGCGGAGCCTTTAACAATTCTTTTGCTTTCCCCATGACTCAGAATCCAGAAACGTCAGTGCAGCACTGGATGAAAGATGCAAGGGTCTGTCAGGAGTCCAGAAACTCATTGACCTTTTATACACAGACACTAATTACAAGGAAACAGATCACAGGTGAGGATGGTTACCTTTAATAGCCATTCAAACCTCTCTGTGTCAACTTGTGTGCATGTTATCAGGCCAAAATCACCAGAGTATGTAAACTTTTGATCAGGGTCATTTGGGTAGTTTCTGTTGCCATTATGATTTAAAAAGAGTAAACACAGTTGATTGATAATAAATGGCTTCAACCAAACACTAACTATGAGTGAAAGAAATGTTTTTGTGTTATCATTCATTGACTCTGAAAAATGGCCAAGAAATCATAAATTCTGCCAGGGTATGTAAACGTATGAGCACAACTGTGTATATGTGTATATATATATATATATATATATATATATATATATATATATATATATATATATATATATATATATATATATATATTCCATTCCCATGTGTGGATATATCCCCACCTGGAGGAAAACTATCTAGGGGGAATTTCTCGCCCGTAGGACATATACCCGATTCTTTTCTATACTTTACAGTTTATGGAGGGATCTTCCTGGTTTCCACTTGTTCCCCCTATGGCGTACTAGTACTGATGGGGCTGACTCCTTCTATCCATGAACTGTAGTGACTCCTTGCAAAGGCTGTTAAGTGAATCTCTTGAATGTCGATAGTAAGAGTTCCTTGGGTGTATTCTCCTTCACAATGTGGTCATTTTATACATGGATTAAGATTATTGTGGGAGCGTGGTCTGACCTAGCTGGGAGATGGCCGCTTGAGACCGGAGCTCCCGACGCTTCAGGTTATCTACGATGAATAGGAAGCTCATCCTTGCCCGGATAGCCTTACAATTATGGGGACAGCTTCCCAGAATTCCTCCACCTCACGATCCTGCTCTCCCTGCAGACAAACGAGCGGTCTATCCCAGAACATTCCGGAGTTATTCCGGACGCAAAGGCACAACATGGCGGCTTCCCGCCAAGGCTTCTCACAGACTCCAGCCCCGCCGCTGACTGGAATGTTGAGTGATCTATCCACACAGGAATCAGGGGAAGCCTCTATCCACCAGCAACAACAACCCAGCCTCTGTGATCTCCGAGCGGTGGCGGTGGATATTATGGACACCTTGTCAGCGGCTATAGCGGACTTACGCCTAGACATCCGCGCCATAGCTGACAGGGTGCAGGAAGTGGAGAAGACCACAGCACAGCATGACATGGTCCTCAGCTAAGTTAACCGCAAGGTGGACGAGCATACCCTACAATTGAGAGACATCCAGTGGCATGTGGAGGATCTCGACAATAGGGGCAGACGCCACAACCTGAGGATCCGCAGTCTCCCTGAAATGGTTGACACTGAACAGCTTACGGCAACCATTTCTGGCTTATTCAACAACCTACTTGACAGGCCAACGCAGACAGCCATAGAGATGGAGCGAATCCACCGTGCTTTCAGACCTAAGGGGAGAGAGACTGACCCGCCTAGGGACGTGATCTGCTGCCTTGTCAATTACAGGCTGAAGGAAGAAATACTGCGAAAATCTAGAAACAGCATCCATCTTTCTCATGGGGGCTCAGACATTCACATTTATCAAGACCTCTCCTGCATCACCCTGCAACACAGGAGAGATTTGAAACCCCTGTTGGACACCCTGCGTGGCAAAGGCATTCACTATAGATGGAAGTTCCCCTTTGGCCTTTCAGCTACCAACCAGGGCCGTACAGCACTGCTGGGGGTACCGAAAGAACTCCAACCCTTTTGTGACACCCTGGGAATTCCTGTGATAGATGTCCCGAACTGGTATGCCGAATTCCGTCGCACCACTACAAGATGAGAGCCACGATGCGAAGAACCTACGAAGGCTCAAGAAATCAGGTATCGCAGACAGCGATCCCCATCAGGGATCAGATCCCATGCTTTGGCCCGCGGATCCCATAACGGCTCGAGCCCTACCAACTCTCTGCACTCTAGAATAGTTAGACGTGACTACTGATCGTAATACGGACAGTCCTGCACGTTTAATGTGACTGGTCATGATCGTCCCAGCTAAGTGTATCCCCCCCCCTCTTTTTTTTTTTTTCAGGACTGTCCTCACCTCCATTTTGAACTCTCTGGCGTCTGGCTCATACACGCCAGGATGTGGGTCCATACGGTCAGGGTCCCCTAAACGCAATGGCCCTATGCACGCATACTGCGCTCCACTTCACGCTTGTAAGACATCACGGGCATTGCAGAAAGTGATTGCCTTTGCCTTCACTGTTAGTAGTTTGCCATATAAAAGAGGTGAATTGTAAGTGCCTATGTGGAAGATCACCCTGACTGGCGGTGAATATGTTTACATGGAACCTTTGCTCTTCCCACATGTGGCGGCAGCTTTGATAGACCTCTCAACATTGGTATCAGGGGCATCAGTGGCATGCAGTATATGTGGGAACAGCAATAAAGTACACGGTACTGGTGGATGGGTGCTGGAGTCTCACCCTCACAACTGGCCTTCACACCAAGACCCCCTTCTTGGGCATCCAGGGGGTGAACTCTAGTCATTCCTAACTTTGTAGGGAATACTTTCAGACCACATACTTCCCACCTCATTGTTTCATACCAGTCGCCTTCTTCAGAGACTTCAGTGCTAATCTCCAGCTGCCCCTTTGGGGCATACTCAGCGGTACAGGCCACGGGTCTCTAATACTCATGTATATGAGCTTCCCATTGTACGGTTACCCATGAGTCACGCCAGGACAATCAATGCCTACCCATACTCACAAGGGGGATTAGCCTAGTACAAAACCCTTTTATGGAAGGTGGGTGGGATGTACCCTCTAGAGAGTCTCCTTACATCTACAGTAGACTTTGTTCAGTTACACATTGAGGTTCTTAGTGCTAAATATTAGCCACCCAACAGCAAAGGCACTACCAAGACTCCAGGGTCCTATTAGCTAGGATTGGAATATCTGTCTGTCACTGCAGTCTCACTGATTATGCTTAGCAGCATTCTCCCACCCCCCTCCACTAAGTAGCGGAACAACTTGGTGCACCTGGGGTTGATACCCCACATTGCATTGGGTCGCTCAGAATTTTGCCTGACTCCCACGTCAGCGGTGGTATACCTCTGATGTGAGCCAATAAAACTGTCTCCTTATACCCTGTATTGCCTTCTCCAATTGGGGCTTCTAGGTGGTGCAATGGGCTGCGCCCCAAGAAACTCTTGCCTCTCATCCCCCAGGTATGGCCATAAACAGCACAACACAACACTGCTATAACACCTCCCCCTTAACTGTCCTACGACCCACCCGTTGCATAGCCGGCCTCGTTTTCTATGTTCATTCCAGGAGCCAGTTTATCCCAAAACTACCCATATAAAGTCACCTTTGGATGCTGGGTATGATCGTTTCTTATTTCTTATTTCTACTTGCATACGTAAGGTTTTGACGTCTTGGAGTCCCTCCAGTTGTTGTTCATGATGTTTTTTAAAGTTATAGTTTGATTGTTTGATCTAGAATGTATCTAGGCCTTCACGCATGATTTGCTAAGTGAGCCATACTTCCTGGCCACAGGTTTTAGGCACTACTGATACACCTCCCCTAATTTACCGTGGAGACCAATGGCATGTGGCTGAATTTTGCGGAGATGAATCACACCTTGACGGTACATTTGCATCACCACCAATCCATATTTTGCACGCTTTCCTTATACCTTTTTTTCACGCATAGCTGTTATCTGTAGTGACGGGTTGACATGACACTCACTCACTTTTATCCCGCTTGGATTCTTCCAACCCCCACTCAGTGGCAGGGCATAGTGTTTATCTCCTTCGGTTTGACAATCACTGGCTCTACACTGTACCTTACCGCCTTTGATCTATTTTGAAGTAGGGGCAGGTTCCTTTTCTTCTCGGTTCATTGTTTAGGAGTAGATACCTCCTAATCCCCCCTACACCTCTATCCCTCCCCCATATATCCCTGAATCTCTCTTTGCCACATCTCTCTGGTGTGCTGATGTACCCCTGCACTATGTCCCACACCGGGGCCGATCAACTTCCCCCCAGGTCAAGCTATACTCCCTAAATGTTCGGGGACTGAATATCCCCAAAAAACGGTCTCAATTACTTTTACTCCTACGGAGATCCAATGCAGATGCGGTCTTCCTTCAAAAGACACATTTCAAATCCAACAACATACCGAACCTAAGCAGTAAGTTTTATCCCATTGTATATCACGCTACCGCTACCAAATCTAAATCCAAGGTCTTAATTTCTAAAAATTGCCCTATCCAAATTCAAGACACACTACTGGATGTAAATGGCCGTTATATCTTTCTGAAAGGTAAACTGTACAACAAGCCCATCACACTAGTGAACCTTTATGCCCCAACCAAACAACAAATTCCTTTCTTTCGGGACACCATACAACTTCTCACCACATTTCACACAGGTATGCTTATTGTTGAGGGGGATTTTAATCTGGCCCTCAACCCTTCATTGAGGCTACTCCACTTTACCGTACAGGGCACTTCGATCAAATTCAAACACTGCTTAAAGATCTGACTCTGCACGACTCGTGGCGCACACTGCACCCTAACACAAAAGATTTCACATTTTTCTCTCCACCCCATAATAGATACACAAGAATCGACTATTTCTTCCTAACTCAAACAGACCTTGAATCTCTCGTGATGGCGATCAGAGATCCTATGATCCTTTCAGACCATCACACCATCACCTTAACATTCTCGACAATGCCCACAAGATCTACACTTTGGAGACTCGATAATTCCCTCCTTAATGACCCTGAAACTGTGAAGGCGTTAAATTCACGCCTTTCGCAATACTTTCGCGAGAATGAATCTTCCGAGATCCACCCAATGACCCTCTGGGCAGTGCACAAATGTGTCATCAGAGGAGAGCTCCATAGCAGCAAAAAGACGGAAAGCTAGACAAGCCCATATTACAGATCGGAACGCATTCATTCTCTCGAAAATAAGCATAAACAATCTTTAGCAGCAAAGACTTTCAATGAGCTCCTGAAGGCCAGGGAAACCCTGCTTGAGGAGCTGGGGAAAGTGACCAGACGCAAATTTACACTGATACGTCGGATGTTCTATGAATTTAGCAACAAATCCAGGAAATTGCTCGCCAGAGCAATTAAAAAAAGGCAAATACAAAAAGGTGGCCTCGACTATTCATTCCATTTCTGACCCCGCAGGCAACAAGATCTCCACCTCTGCAGGCTTTGCGGATCAGTTTAGACAATTTTTTACCAAACTTTATAATCTACCCACCCCTATCATAAATGATTAAACCACACACAGAAAATAGTTGATCACCAACTTCCTTTCACAATACGGCCCTAAACCCATCACCTCTGAGGAAGCTGCGGAATTAGACAAGCCGATTAGGTGGGATTAGTCTATTGCGGCCCTGAAGCAGCTAAAAACAGGCAAGTGCCCCGGCCCTGATGGCCTGTCTGTTGGCTACTACAGATCCTTTACTGACGCGATCCTCCCGTACTTCTTAAAAACAATTAACTCCATTCCCTTCTCTTAATAGCAGAGACCTCCTCGAAGCCCATATTACCATGATTCCGAAACCGGGTAAAGATACAACCCTGGTCTCAAACTACAGGCCCATCTCACTTCTAAACGTTGATGTGAAACCTTACGCAAAAATACTCGCCAATCACATACAGTACTCCCCTTACTCCCTTATTTAGTCTCCTTAGATCAGGTAGGATTCATCCCCGGAAGGGAAGCAAGAGATAACACCCTGAAAGCCATTAGCGTGTATCACTGGCTATCCACATCCACCACAGCAGGCTTTTTTCTGTCTCTCAACGTGGAGAAGGCTTTCGATAGAGTGGCTTGGGACTACATGGCAGAAGCCCTAAAAGCACTGGGGTTCCGGATTCACATACTTCAGTTCATGCTTGCATTCTACTCATCCCCGACAGCGAGAATCAAGGTCAATGATCACTTTTTGGACGCCTTCTCCGTGTCGAACGGAACACGCCAGGGATGCCCCTTGTCCCCTTTCATATTTGTGCTTACCTTGGAGCCTTTACTCCGAAGACTTCGGGCTAACCCAGACATTAAAGGGGTGAAAATAAATAACAGACAATACAAACTAGCAGCCTACGTGGACGACATCCTACTTTTCCTTACTGATCCCATCACTACAATTCCCGAATAGTTGACTGGCACCTTCACGCTAAAACCAAAGCATGGATCAAACTTGAGGAAGCATTTTCTCACCTACCGCTACATCATCTACCGTGGATTAGTCCACACAGGATACCAAGTGAATGCAAGGCCCACCCCCTTACTGGCCCTACTTTACAGGTCTTTCGAACAATCTGTAACAGACTGAAGATAGCCTCGTCTCCTGGGGCCCTAACCCCTATTGACCGCAACACAGATTTCCCCCCAGGGATTACGGGGTCCGACACTACTGGCACTCCGGTGGTATCATCACTTGGTATCAAAAGGCAGAAGCCTTTTTTGACAAAGGAAAACTCCTTTCCTTCCAAACCCTGATCTCCCAACACCCTGACAGGGATATCCCCTTCTTCAAATACCTACAGATTAGGCATTTCCCTAACGACCCCAACTCGCCCTCTAATTGGTACAGAGACCAGACACCCTTTAAAGCTATTTGCACCAGGTCGGAACCCCAAAGACACCTGGTCTCAGTCATATATTCCCTATTATTTGCAAATATTAATCCCAAAGAAGACACGACTAGCCAAAAATGGGAAAGGGAACTTGACACAGATCTCTCTCAGGAAGATTGGGATCAAATATTTACCCATATCCACAAAGGCTCCTTGAATGTCTCAACACAAGAGAAGGGCTTTAAATTATACTCCAGGTGGTAAAGGGCCCAAGACTAAATTCATAAGTTTCACCCCAGTATCTCCCCTCTATGCTGGCGTTGTGAAGCATCCCAAGGAACGCTTCTCCACATATGGTGGGACTGCCCCCGGATACAGCCTTTCTGGAGGGAAGTAAACCGCCTTATCTCCCACATAACGACCTACACACCAGATTTCACCCCAGCCCAATATTTACTCCGCCACACGTCTTTGCCCCAATCGGCCTACAAACGATCTCTCACACTACATCTCATCATCTCATTAAAGCAGCCAAACTCTGTATACCCGTACATTGGAGGGAGAGTTCCCCCCTGCATCTCTGAATGGTTACAAAGGGTTGGGAAAATTGCTAAAATGGAAGACCTAATACAACAAGCAAGAGACTTCCCGACGAAATTTCATAAGATATGGGACTGCCGGACCCACTTTAAAGAATCTGCGAAATACCGCACCTTATCTAACACCACACCATAGCTTGACCTGGGGGCGGACACCCAGCACCAGACATTTGCTCCAGACAATTGAATACAGAGTCACACCTTCCCACTCCCCCCCACTCACCTCCCTTTCTTTACCCTTTCTCTCCGGTAATGAAAATCAAAGGTTTCGAGCTGCACTTACGGACGGGGGTGCATACAACACACAACTTTAAACATAGCTTAGATATGGAGCCTATCTCTAGTACCCCATCCCGAAATGATACCTTTATAGGTTGGTAGGGCATGAACCATTAATGGACTCACTTGCTTTGACCGGAAAACCGGTAAGATAACTCTATGAGGCTGGTCTGGGTGCGTCCCCACCCTCTCACAGATTGATCCTGATAGGGGTGTTTGGGTGCTTAGGTGACACACCCGATCCCTCGACACACTTTTAGTGTAGTCCCTCTACTATCTCATTATGTTTACCCGATATGCCCCCAAGGGGGATTTGCAGGAATGCGCCTATGTAAAGATTTACCTTACTACTGTTATGGTTTTATATGCTCTTTTATTGATACCTAGTTTGCAGTATTATCAGTCATATGCATATTACTGTATAGATGTATGTTCACTTCTATGTATTATTTAAAACCTTAATAAAAACATTGAAACAAACAAAAAAAAAAGATTATTGTATTATTTATTTATCATTGGAGTAGTTTCTTTTTTATTCTTTTTTTTTTTTTCATTTATATTGTGTTTGTTAAAGATAAAGTTTTCCTTACACTTATTTATCAACATATGATGATTAGCATTTCCTGAAGAAGCCGACTGGTGAAAAATGGTGAAAAATGCCAGGCAAAGAGCATATGTCAACAACATAAGAATTTGTATATGATATTCCTTGCTTGATTTTAATATTCGTCTGTGTTTACTTTAACCTGGGGGACCATTATCTCTAGTGGTAGATGTGTTTTCAGGTGGCTCACAGTTCCCAATACATTGAAATTCTATCTTTATAGTAGTGACAATACATATAACACTTAGCAGCTCCTGAAGCAGTCGACTGGTGAAACATGTCAGGTGAAGAGCATATGTTAACAACAAAATAATCTGAATACGATATTCCTTGCTTGATTTTAATATTCATCTGTATATACATATTTTTAATGTATATTAAATGCATGCCAGAATATTGACATGCATTGAAAAGGCGATTAGCTCCAGAGATAAAACAATAATTCTCCTGCTCTACAAGACTCTGGTCCGGCCGCACCTAGAGTATGCTGTCCAGTTCTGGGCACCAGTCCTCAGGAAGGATGTACTGGAGCTGGAGAGAGTCCAGAGAAGGACAACACAACTAATAAAGGGTCTGGAGGATATTAGTCATGGGGAAGGTTACGAGCACTGAACTTGTTCTCTCTGGAGAAGAGGCGCTTGAGAGGGGATATGATTTCAATGTACAAATACCGCACTGGTGACCCCACAATAGGGATACAACTTTTCTGCGTAAGCAAATTTAATAAGATAAGCGTCCATTCACTAAAATTAGAAGAAAAGCGGTTTAATCTTAAACAGGGTTCTTTACTGTAAGAGCGGTTGGGATTCCCTTCCACAGGCGGTGGTCTCAGCGGGGAGCATCGATAATTTCAAAAAACAATTAGATAAGCACCTGAACGACCACAACATACAGGGATATACAATGTAATACTGACATATAATCACACACATAAGTTGGACTTGATGGAGTGGTGTCATTTTTCAACCTCGCCTACTATGTAACTATGATACTATATGTAATGTTGGAGTATAATACTAATTTATATTTTTATGAAATATATGTGTTATGGTACCTTTTTAACAACTTCAGCCCCAGAAGATTTGGCTACTCAATGAGCAGGCCATTTTTTTGCGATACGGCACTGCGTCGCTGACAATTGCGCGGTTGTGCGACGTTGTACCCAAACTAGATTAACATCCTTTTTTTTCCCACAAATAGAGCTTTTGTTTGGTGGTATTTGATCACCTCTGTGTTTTTTTTTTTTGCACTATAAACAAAAAAGGAGCGACAATTTTGAAAAAAAAACACAATATTTTGTACTTTTTGCTATAATAAATATCCCCAATTTTTTTTAAAAAAAGTAATTTTTTCCTCAGTTTAGACCGATATGTATTCTTCTACATATTTTTGGTAATAAAAATCGCAATAAACGTATAATGATTGGTTTGCGCAAAAGTTATAGCATTTATAAATTAGGGGAAAGATTTATGATATTTTTATTATTTTTTTTTTTTACTAGTAATGGCGGTGATCTATGATTTTTATCGGGACTGTAACATTATGGCAGACAGATCAGACACTTTTGGCACATTTTTAGGACCATTGGCATCTATACAGCGATCAGTGCTATAAAAATGCACTAATTACTGTATAAATGACACCGGCAGGGAAGGGGTTAACACTAGGGGCGATCAAGGGGTTAAATGTGTTACCTAGTGAGTGATTCTAACTGTGGGGGGATAGGACTGCCTGCATGAGGAGAGCGATCTGTTGTTCATACTTGGTATGAACAATAGATCGCTCTCCTCACCCTTGAAAGCACGGAGATCTGGCTGTTTGCATTGACAGATCTCCATTCTGTCTCTGTGTGGAGCGATCGCGGGTGCCCAGCGGTCATCGTGCCTCCTAGTGTTTAAAGGGTGAACCAACATAAGGTAACGTCGTTTCGCCCAGGGGAGCCAACCTGCCGCAGTACAATTGCAGCAGCTGGTCGAGAAGGAGTACCTTTCCTTGCTGTTTCAAAAAAGTTCTTTCCTGGGATGTTGGTGTCTTTGATCCTTAGGTTTGAGTGGTACATTTAATATTTGTTAAATATTTGTTTATTTATTTTTGAAATGTGTGTAGAGAAATTAAACATGTTGGGGATTGCAGTTTTCCTGATTGTCCAGAAAATGAGAGGGAGTGGAGATAGCTGTCCATTTCACTTCCTGAATTTTCCTTTCAAATAATTATTATATAATATAGAATAGAGTCATAGTAATATAAACACTTATTGTTCAACTTACTCTGTGCTGTAATTCTTTTTGTTCAGATGTATCTTTCTTCATGTACATTCCATGTAGAGCATTGGCCAGAACATACACAGCTTTGTATGCATAGACGATCATATCTCTAGAACCATTAAAATTGTATGAAACATCTTTTACATCTGTACAAATTTCTGCAGAATGATTAAAGTATAATTGTAAAACGTCATTTTTTATTTTGCTTGGGGAAAGGCAACGATAGAAGACAAACCCGAGATCTTGCATTATGGGGTCATTTAAGCAGCTGGAGAAATTGGCACCATTATTATAATTACTGATGTTTACTTGTTTTTGTTTTGGCCAAATAAAAATGAAGCTGCAGTTGAAGATATCTAAATTAAAATTTAAATTGAATTGTTTTTGTTTATTCCATGTAGGTGGAAAAATAAATGTGGTTGTTTCTGTAACAGAGGGTAAAGAATAAAAAATAGGAATTAAGTGTACTGTAAACGTTCCACACACTATGATTACTTTAGCTGATGATTTATGAATAATTCTCCATGTCTGATTCAATTCTGCTCTTTTAGCAATGAGTGAAATGATATACTCTGTGCAGATCCCATGTTGGCTCATCATCTTACTTAGTTCTTTGGCCTCCTCATCACCGCTGCCATCATCTGTTGATATTATGCCAACCCAGTTCCACCCAAGATGCTGCAAAAATGTTATAATAGCCGCAAAACGGACCCGATCGTCTGGTGTCATACGGAAGAAGGTTGGATACATTTTTCCATCACTCAGGCAAGGGTCAGTGGGTCGATAAGTGATCTGGATAATGTGTTGGGAAATACATAAGTGGGATGTTATTATTGAATACATTAAGGTTGTGTAGAATGGAATATATAAATGTCACACAAACAGGGGCATATCTATGGAAAGAAGAACCTATGGCAAGCACTGAAATCTTACTCCTGTCCAAACATCTGACACCCATAGATGATTAGACCATAATATCAGCTCAAAAAATGCAAGTCAGACTCATTCTTTTTTTTATGCTTTATTTAAGGTATGCAGTTAAACATAACAGTATGACTTGACATGCTATAATCAATATGATCCATCAGAAGACAACAATATAATCATATCCAAAAATCAATGGATGTCAACGAAATAACAATCAGGGTTCCAGTACAGCAATATAAGGTACCGTAAACTGTGGGCAGTAGCTTCTATAACAAGTATATCCTGTGACATAACTTGTAGTGTGGTGGAAGACCAACATAAAAATTTAGTAGTCATGAACATACCATGAAAGAAAAACAAAAAACAAGGAAAAAACACCTACTAGCTGGTACCAAGCCACTATAAAGCGGGGAACGAGAAGTGAACGTAATGCTATATGTGGCTCTTATCCCCATCTGTACAGTAACAGCACCTAGAATCAGCGCATACCGAGAAACTTTTTCTGTGAAATTGAGAAAAAGAAGTGTAACCAGGTCCCGGGTCCCCAGAGGCCTAATGGTGACCTCCAGAGTTAGGGACAGCTGACATCCTTCTGTGTAGAGTGGGTTACAAGTAGGGATGGGATGAAAACCCACTCGTGCGGTTTGCAGCCGAACATGCGAACATGCAAAAAATTTGTCCGAACACCATTAAAGTCTATGGGACACGAACGTGAAAAATCAAAAGTGCTAATTTTAAGGGTTAATATGCAAGTTATTGTCATAAAGGTGTTTGGGGACCCGTGTCCTGCCCCAGGGGACATGTATCAATGCAAAAACTGCCGTTTTTTTGGGAGCAGTGATTTTAGTAATGCTTAAAGTGAAACAATAAAAGTGAAATATCCCTTTAAATTTCGTACCTGGGGGGTGTCTATAGTATGCCTGTAAAGTGGCGCATGTTTCCCATGTTTACAACAGTCCAAGAACAAAGTTACATTTCTAAAGAAAATAAAAGTCATTTAGAAGTACTAGCGGTAGCGCCGGCTGCTATAATGAATTGTTGGGTCTCACTGCAATACACATATAAGTCATTGAAAGAAACGGCCTGGGATTCCCCCACAGTGCATTACCAGGCCCTTTGGGTCTGGTATGAATATTAAGGGAAACCCCAAAACAAAATTTAAAAAAAAATGCATGGGGGTCCCCCCAAATTCTATACCAGGCCCTTCAGGTCTGGTATGGATATTAAGGGGAACCCCGCGCCAAAAAAAAAAAAAAATGGTGTGGGGGTCCCCCTCAAAATCCATACCAGACCCTTCAGGTCTGGTATGGATTTTAAGGGGAACCCCACGCCAGAATTTAAAAAAAAATGGTTACGTAACGGGTGACCCCGCCCCTTCTGACACCACGGGGAAAACCATAGGAAAGTCCTCGTAAAGTCCCCGTGAGTCAGAGGGGGGCGGGGTCACTGGGTGGCCCTGCCCTCAGAAGAACAGAAGCGTCACACAGCGGGAACCTCCCATGGATGCGGAATGTCTGAAGAACATAGCGGGAAAGAAGAAGCCGGAGGAAGATGCGGACGAGAAGACCGAAGGAAGAAGCAGAGGATCGGAAGAAGAAGCAGAGGAAGAAGTGGGGGAAGAACAAGATGGAGGAAGAAAACTGAATGAAGACCAGAAGAAGATGGAAAAAGAAGCTGGGAAAGAAGAAGATATTAAAAAAGGACTTGTCCCAAGCTGTGTCTTGTCATTTTTACCATTTTGACACTTTTTTGTGAAATGGTAGGCGTACAATCATACCCCATTACCATTTCGCACAGGGGGGGGATTTGGGGGTCCCCTTGTTAAAGGGGCTTCCAGATTCTGATAAGCCCCCCACCTGCAGACCCCCACAACCACCGGGCAAGGGTTGAGGGCATGTGGCCTGGTATGGTTCAGGGGGGGCGCTCTCTTGTCCCCCCTCTTTTCCTGCGGCCTGCCAGGTTGCGTGCTCAGATGAGGGTCTGGTATGGATTTTTAGGAGGAGCCCTATGCCATTTTTAAAAAAAAAATGGCGTAGGGGTTCCCCTTAAAATCCATACCAGACCTAAAGGGTCTGGTATGGATTTTGAGGGGGGCCCCCACACCATTTGTTTTATTTTTGCGCGGGGTTCCCCTTAATATCCATACCAGACCTGAAGGGCCTGGTATGGAATTTGGGGGGACCCCCATGCATTTTTTAAAAACATTTGGGTTCGGGGTTCCCCTTAATATTCATACCAGACCCAAAGGGCCTGGTAATGCACTGTGGGGGAATCCCAGGCCGTTTTTTTCAATGACTTTTATGTGTATTGCAGTGAGACCCGACAATTCATTATAGCAGCCGGTGCTACCGCTAGTACTTTTAAATGACTTTTTTTTCCTTTAGAAATTTCATTTTGCTCTCGGACTGTTGTAAACACGGGAAACATGCGCCACTTTACAGGCATACTATAGACACCACCCCCCCGGTACGAAATTTAAAGGGATATTTCACTTTTATTGTTTCACTTTAAGCATTATTGATATCACTGCTCCCGAAAAAAACGGACGTTTTTAAAACTTTTTTTTTGCATTGATACATGTCCCCTGGGGCAGGACCCAGGTCCTCAAACAGTTTTTATGTCAATAGCTTGCATATTAACCTTTAAAATTATCACTTTTGATTTCTCCCATAGACTTTTGAAGGGTGTTCCGCACCTTTCGAATTTGTCGTGAACACCCCAAATTGTTCGCTATTCGGCGAACGGGCGAACAGCCAATGTTTGAGTTAAACTCATATTCGACCCGAACAGACAGCCCATCCCTAGTTACAAGTCATGGTGGGTGTAATGCAAGGTAGATTCATGGGCGCCAGACACTTCTTGAATTCAAAGAGATTTATTGTCTCTTAAACAGAACTGTGGGAGAGAGGGTTTAGGGCCAGGACACCCTTAAGTGGTTGTAATGTTAATTGGCAGACTCCAATTAACTCCACTTCTAAAGAGAAAAAGCCATGCAGGGAAAGGCACCCAGCCGGACACCACATCTGCATGAGTAGGATCGCTGTCTCCTATTGCAATCTTATTGTAACAGTTTCTAACAAGTTGTAACAAACTTCTTGACTTCCTCTACAATCTCCTCTTGTAGATATTCATTCAACTGAGCTCCCAGTCTTTCACTAACCTTGCTGATCACTGATCACTGCCACTGGATCCCCTGAGTTCTTCCAACCTTCTCACTCAGTATCTTCCTCAAGCGTCACTCACCGCATCCCTGCTGGGTCCCTAGCTTGCCATTCACAGATACTCCTCAAGCGTCACTCCATTGGCCTGCTCAGTCCCTGGCTTGGCACGCAAGACTGCTCTGCAAGCGTCACCTCCGCTGGCTGGTTCCCTGGCTTGAGACCCCGCTGAAGTTTCCTAATACTTCACTGTCCCGGATTGGTGAGAATACTGCTCCGGTACTTGTTTCAGCAACTCACTGTGGTCCCCGGTAACAAGGTGGATGGTCCCTTAGTGGTGACTGCTTCCCCTATACCTCTGACCACGACAGGTTTTCTGGCCGGCAGAACCATCACTTCTAGTTGGACTGCAAGCCGCATTCCCAACCCTACACTGCTCTCTTGCTTCTGGATAGGCCCTCAGACAGCCTAGCAGCCAGATGTCCTGGGATAGGCCTCAGGCTCTGGCCTAGCACCCCGAGGCGGCACAACACACGTCCACCCAGACAGCCGCCCAGGTGGCACAGAACCCCGATCACTGGACCTCACCCAAATAAATAGGCTCTCCCAGCAGGCCAAGGGACCTAAGAAAATCCCTACCCATTGGTTGAGACACCCCATCCATTCCTAATCTGTCCTTGCAATGCCCTTGTCTTATCCAATGTCACCAGGTACCCGGCCACCTAGCGACAGAAGAGAGAAGTGCAGAAATTCCAGAATTAGGGCGAAGTCAGTTGACCTCCTAGCAATTGGCCAAGGCAACTATCACTTGGCAAATACATTTAATAGCAACCCTGCCTAAACATCAAGGTGCTACAGAAGGAAAAAAATTAAAAAGAAAAAAAAAAGAAAGAGAAAAAGTGACACCCTTGGTGTCTAGGTAGAAAGTGAGAAGAAGGATTAACCCTTTCGCTGTCAGGTCCTGGGCTCCATTTTTACACTCAGGTGGTCAGATCATTTTTGCAATTTTTCCTTTGCTTTTTTATTTTTCATGTATAGCTTTCAAGTTTGTAAAAGACCCCCCAAACCAGGGCTTTTTTTCAGCTGGAACGCGGGGGAACGCAGTTCCAGCACCTCTGGCACTGAATGTGTGTAATGGCTGGGGGGTGCTGAAGGGTCTATTCCTGGCTGCTGGAGGGGATCTATTGTTGCAGAGGCATCTATTGTTGCTGGGAAGGACCTACTATTGAGTGATTTTGAGTCTATTGAGACTATTGAGTCTATTGATGCTGGCTGCTGGGAGACCTTTTGTTGCTGGGGTGGATCTATTTTGCGGGTAGTAGGTATTGTTTTTGGCGGGAGGTCTATTGTTGCTGGGGGGGGATCTATTTTTTGTGGAGGGGTCTAGTGCTGCTGGCTGCAGGGAATCAATTTTACTGCTTTCCTTGTTATCATTAACAAAGTCCATACAAATTACGTAGCACCACAAAATGATACTTGGTTCTGTATTTTCCTAAAGGGGTGATACTGGGAGGTGGGTAGGGGGTGGAACCAAGGGACAGTGCTCAGAGGTGGGTAGGGGGTGTAACCAAGGGACAATGCTCAGAGGTGGGTAGGGCTGGAGAAAAGGGGTGATGCAAAGGGGGGAGTACCTGCACCTATTCTCTAAAAAAAAAAAGCTCTTCGCCAAACCATATATTTTCAGAAAAGAACATGACCAGTAGAATAAAAAGAAGGTGCTACTGATTTCTAAGGTCCCATGATATTTGCACAAATGTTTAACAAGCCAATATATTTGCAAAAAATACAATAAAACCATTATTAACAGATAAAAACAAAGCAAATTGTACAAAATTCCTACCAAATACAAAAGCTTAACATGTATTGAGTAAATAAATAAAAAATATTTGTAACTTTTAAATTGTGCCTTTTTGCGAAATGGTGAAAATTGGAAAGACACAAAAGTGTAAATATCCAAATTTCTCAAAAAATCTGATGGGTTTAATTTTTCCCTTACAGCTTTCAGAATTTGTGAAAGACCCCCAAAACCAAATATATTTTCTGAAAGCATATGACCTCTAGAATAAAAAGAAGGTGCTACTGATTTTTTAGACCCCGCTTTATTTGCACAAATGTTTATCGAACCAATATATTGGCAAAAAATGCACTAAAACCATTATTAGCAGGTAAAAACACAGCTAATTTTACAAATTTTCTGCTAAACCCCTACTAAATATAAAAGCTTAACCTGTATAGAGTTATTAAATAACAAAAAAATTAAATTTTTACATTGCGCCTTTTTGCAAAATGGTGAAGATGAAACGTACCCAAAAATTTCTCAAAAAATCTGGAGGTTTTCATTTTTCACTTACAGATTTCAGAATTTGTAAAAGACCCCCAAACCATATATTTTCTACAAGCACATGGCTATTAGAATGAAAAGAAGGTGCTAATGATTTTTAAGGCAGCGTGATGTTTGCGCAAATGTTTAATCAAAACAATATTTTCGCAAAAAATACACTAAAATCATTAATATTGCACAAAACACAACATAACTTACAAAATTTCTGCTAAATTGCTATTAAAGAATCGTTCACATGTGACATACTAAAGTGTACGCCCATTGAGGGCCATGTATACCTGCACAGGAATGCACAGGTGTTCTGTGCATTCCCGTACAGGCAGTCCCATTTATGTCAATTTGGATGCAACAACTGCACAGGCATAGCTGCTGTTCCCAATCTGACATCCGTGTGGGTGTGGGAACATGACCCCGAACGCAGATAGTGTGAGCTCAGAGACATGAACCTGGACCTACATGGATGATCAGAACCCCCTTTTACACATCAAGAACCCCCCTTCCCCCTCTTTCAAATCACAGTTCCCACTTACACATCAGGAGTGCCCCCTTACATATCAGAGCCCCCTTACAAATCAAAGCCTACAAATCAGAGTCTCCCCTTGCACATCAGATCCTCCCTTCACATTATGGGTGTGCCCCCTTACTCATCAGAGCCACCCCTTCACATCAGGGGATGTCCCTTACACACCAGAGTCCTTCCTTACACATTAGAGCCCCCTCTTACATATCAGAGTCCTCTCTTACATATTACACTTACCTTACACATCAGAGTCTCCTCTTAAACATCACAGTCCCCCATACACTTTAAAGCCCCCTTTAACACCAGAGGTTGCACATACTGTACACATCAGAGTCCCCCTTTACATATTATTCTCTTATGCATCAAAGCCTCCCTAGACATCAAGAGTGACCCTTATGCATCACAATCCTTCTTACAGGTCAGATTCCCCCTCATACATCTGAGTATCCCCCTACACATAAGATCCCCTGCACATAAGATCCCCCTTCCTATAACAGGCCCCCTTTACACATCACAGTTCCTTCTTTAACATCAAAACCCTCCTTGAATACCCTCCTTAACATCAGGGGTGCCCCCTTATACATCATCATTTCCTTAGACATCAAGAGTGCCTCTATACACATCAAATGCCCACTTCACAATAGAAGTGAATAAAAGAAAAGAAAATACGCTGCGCTAGGGTGTGCTAAATATGCTACTTGGTGTTATAGCATGCCAAAATTACTGCGCATAAATAAACGCATATAACCATAGGTGTATATGTGATATCCCCCCAAGGGTAAAAATGATCTGTGCAAATAAATAAGTGATCATATATAAACATAAAATATAAACGCATCAAAGTGCATATGTAATGGTCAGTAGTGTGACAGTAGGAGATGCTGTCAAGGTAAAATTGATAGTTTGGGGGACACAGGGTATGCTGATTTGCTTGGTGAAAGGCTACAGAGCATAAATGTGGACTGGAGAAAACTGCTTTTGCAACTTTCTCCAGGTTTTGGTATTCGGTCATGGGGCTCTGTAGTTTGGAGATTCCATAGTGTCTTGGGTGGGACGGGATCTCCAACCCTGTGTCCAGACTTTGTAGATTACCAGCAGGGTGTGTGCTCAGGTGAGCACAGCACTTATAATGAGGATATGGGAAGACCTCATGGCTCCCAGTTGAAGACTGCTCCACACCCAGAGAGACAGGAGGTCTTCAGGAGTCAGAGGGGCTGCAGGAGGCAGCCAGAACGTGTGACTGCAAGAGGCAGTGGAACGGCCTGAGGATTAAGGCCAAAGCAGAGCTGTGGGCACTAAAGTGAAGCCATCCACTTAGAGGAATCCTGTGGTCTGTGTGACCAGGATAAAGAGCAGAGGTACTGCTAAAGAGAGCCAGGTGGGCTAGCATTTTCTATTGTGTTTATTCGCTGGAGAGGAACCCCTGCGTGGGAACCCTTTATGTTACGGACTTTTATTTGCCTTTTTAATAAAAATGGGCTACCATGCCCTTAAATATAGTTCCTGACTGGCTTGAATCACTGACAAACGCATCTGCCACGAGAGCTAATGGTCCCCGATATTACAGTAGTAATAAGTATATCTAATGACAATGAAATAATACGTGCAAAGATACATAAATACAAGCAAATTCCAAAAAAGTGCTTAGTACAAAATTGAATATCATAATTCAACAAAAGTGCTAAGTGCCACACAATGCATGTGAAAAAAAGTCCTTCGCCGCATTCGCCGCACCCCCCCTCCAGATGGGGACACCCTACAGCAGCTACCTAGTATTCCATCCTCCACTTCTCTTGGTCGACAAACCCACAGCAGCATGTGACCTCAGCTTATATGGGAGGCCTGCCCCCTGCCAATATCAAGTGGGGATTGGCCAGGGCTTCTCACATGAGCTGCCTGCCACTCTAGTTCCAGGTCCTGCCTCTCTTCCAGAACAATCTCCCTGGAAGCAGGAGAAATGGGAAAGCCTGGGCAACTCTATGGGCTTTCCCCGGCCAGGTAGGACGCAGTCATCTGGGGCCTTGATGACCCATTGATGGTAGGTGGGTGCCCTGGTCTGGGTAGTAGAGGGCGGACTGATGAAAAGTCTGTGGGATTGGACTGGGGTCTGTGCTGGTGACTGTGGTCCCTCACCAACTTCGGACGGGGTCCCTGTAGATAGAGATTCTCCCTTGTCCCACTCCTCCTCTTCTTCACTGGAGGCCTCCTCCGGGAAGGACCAAGAAAATAATTTCTCTATGGAACTGAACTTGTCCAACAGTCTGGGCGAACCCCAGTCTATAACCCGGCCCTCACTCACCCCATCCAGCTCACCTGAAGGATCTTCCTCCTCCTGCAGCATGGGCTCCTTCTGGATGGGCACAGCAAGGGTCTTACTTGGAGCCGGCTCTTCAGGGAGATCCACCGGGGGCTGCACAATAGCACTTGCAACCCCCGGGCCCCTGGCCAGGCCACAGGTCTTCCCGACATCCTCTTCCTCCTCTGTGTGCCGGAACTCTGAGATGGACGAGCCTGATGATAGTTCTTTCACGACTGGGATGGGTGATACATGGCCCTCTCCGGCCTTCCGAGTCACCTGTAACTGCAGCATACATAGTCCTGTGTGCAGGCTCGTAGAATAATACCTTGATTGCCGCTGCATCGGCCCCAAGAGGGTCAGTACAGTGGATCCCCACAGTGACCGCACCGGGCCCAGGCGCTGACTCCAGCCGTCGGAGTGTGGCACCTGGGGCATAGCATGCACAGCCGCTCCACTCCTCCGACCACCCCCAAGGCAAGTCCTCCCGTGAGCTCCAGCCGGATGCCAGTGCCGACCAGCACCCGATCCTGCACATCAGGCGACCACTGCATAGCAGGTGTCCTCCGACCATCCTTCGTCATCTTCATCAGCCTCGTGTCTGGTGTGCAGCACGCTGGTCTCCGTCACTGATTTTTTTTGTTTCTAACCTGTACCACTTTGAGATCTTTTGATGAAAAGGACACTATAAATAAAATTTATTATTATTATTATTACTGTCCTCCGCTGGGCTGTAACTCCGCCCACACACCCTTGTTGCAAGAAACTGTAAGCAGGCACTGTAGAGACACCTGGTGGCAGGCACTGATGAACTGCAGGCACTGTCCAGGAATGTTAGTTTTGGAACTGAGTCACAGCACTGGAACTGATGGCAGGCAAACTATGCAATAGTCACCGTTAACACAACAAAAGTCTCTCCCTGCAATATCCTACTGTGTGGGACCGTCCGTGCAGCCTCCCAACAAAGACACCTACTTCTTGTATTCTGTTACTAAGGGCAACAGCAGACATTCACAACCTCCTTTTCACTGTGTTAAGCAGGATTAATAAAGTAATTTACGTTTCTGCAATGCAGTGAGTAATGCCCGCGCCATGCAGAGCGCTGAACATATTTGTAATCCAATGAGTGCGATCGCTCGCCGTGGTTACCACGGGTGATAGCACATGGTTACAGTCACTGGTTGCAAGGCTTATCACTGTTGTGAGTGTCCATTGAGGCAACTGTGTGCAGGGGCGTGATGGCAGCCCTGATCCTGGATAGTTGCTATGGACAACGGCACTTGGCGGCAAACTTAAATGTAGTTGCTATGGGCAACAGCATATGGCAAAAGTCAATTTTGAGAGCAAACACATAGTCCTTTCCTTGTCATATCCCAAACTTGGCAAAACAGGCAAAGTCTCCCCCAACTTTTAGCGGTTGCTAGGGACGACGGCCAGCAGGTTCACTGTGAAGGCGGATCTCGGTGGGACTTCCAAATGTAGCGCTTGGTTGCTACTAGTAACTAACATCCACCATATCACCCTGCTGCCAGACTTCCATCTATCACCTCAGACAATGAAGTCATTTGCGTTGTTTTGTTTTTGTTTATTGGGGGGATATAACTTGGTTGGGGTAAAGGGGAATATGGGATGCTCATAGAACTTATTGAAATGCCATCACATTTAGAGAACATTGATTAGTAGATTTAGCCCTGAAGAACTGATGTACTCCTGACATTCACAGTCTCTTCCCCTGCATATCTCCATGCAGACTATTACTCCTCTTCTTCTGCTCTAGCTCTTGCAGAATATCACTCCCAGGACTTTTCTCCTCCTGCACAAATCTTCCACTGTCTCATCATCTTCAGTATGTCCAAAGGGGATCATTCTGAATAACCCCAGCTGGCTGGCTGTACTTAATTACTATTGTAATGTTGCTTAAACAATGTTACTTGAGTGCTATTACTAGGCCAGAGGTCTGCAGCACCTCTCCCCAGCGGCCTAGCAAGTTAGTAACATGTGGTAACAGGTGGACTACTGCTCCCAGCTAGTCCGGCCGGCAAATCCTATGGCCTCAGGCCACAGCGACTTGACACTACACCCCATAGTCTCTCCTCTGTTCCGGGACTCCTCGCCAATGATCGTGTAAATATGAGGACTTCATCCATGACCGTGTAAGGATGAAGTTCCCTCCCAGACTCCCTGGCATGCCTCCGCACCCAGCAACCCACTGTGGTATACACACTGACCTTCTCCTGCCCCAAGTCCATGATGGAGAACTTTATCCAGACATACATTTCAGCAGCACCTCCTGCCCTTCTGCTCAAGGAATTCCTCATCTGTGACCGTGTACAGACTCAGACCTCATCCATGACTGTGTAAGGATGAGGTTCCCTCACAGCTCTCCCCAGGCCTCTCCGCATTCGCTGCACCCCCCCTCCAGATGGGGACACCCTACAGCAGCTACCTAGTATTCCATCCTCCACTTCTCTTGGTCGACAACCCACAGCAGCATGTGACTTTCGCTTATATGGGAGGCCTGCCTCCTGCCAATACCAAGTGGGGATTGGTCAGGGCTGCTGACATGAGCTGCCTGCCACTCCAGTTCCAGGTCCTGCCTATCTTCCGGAACAATCTCCCCAGAAGTAGGGGAGGCACCTCACAACCAGAGCACAGGTGGTCACACCCACCGCTACACTAACCACTCCCTGCCCCCAGATCAAAACAAGCAGGCCTAGCCTGAAGCATAGGCCTGCCTAAATTTACCTGTGTTGACAGTTTTACCTAGAAAAATCCTATTCTAGCACCTACCTGCGGTAGAGGGTGCTACAAAAGTTAGAATGTACCTGTGTGAATTATCCCCAGCACAGTCATGCAGACCCGAGATTGTTCCTCTTTAACTACTTGGTGCCTGCGCTATAGCCGAAATACGGCTACAGCATGGGCTTAAAATTCTGGGAGGGCATACATGGACATCCTCCCATTCTCACAGCGTGCTCTGTTATTGTTGAGTACTTGGGACTTGGCTGATTACAGATCGGGTAAAGTGCCAATTACAGTGGGTCCTTTACCACGTGATCAGTTGTCAGCCAATGACAGCTGATCACGGAAGTAAACAGAAGCCTGTTATTGGCTTTTTTCCCTCACACTGTTAGTGTGCGGAAAAGAAGAAATCCGTTAACCGGCTTCTGTTGGAGGTACATCAGTCCCACAGAGTGCACATCAGTGCCGCTAATTAGTGCCCTCCGGTGCCGCTAATCAGTGTCCTGCAGTGCTGCTAATCAGTGCCCATCAGTACTGCTAATCAGTTCCCACATGTGCCACCTATCAGTGTCGATCAGTGCAGCCAATCAGTGCCACATCCTCAGTGTCATTTAACAGTGCCACCTATCAGTGCCACCTCTCTGTGCCACCTATCAGTGCCCATAAGTGCCACCCATCAGTGCCATCCATCAGTGCAGCCTCATCCGTGCCCATCAGTGCCCATCAGTATCAGTGCCCATCTATGCCCCCTATCAGTGCCCATCTGTGCCCCCATCAGTGTCCATCTGTGCCCCCTATCAGTGCCCATCTGTGCCACCTATCATGCATCCATCAGTGCAGCCTATTAGTGCTCATCAATGCCGCCTCTTCAGTGAAGAAAAATGACCTGTTTGCTAAATTTTATAATAAAATATGAAAAACATTTTTTTTTTAATGTTCAGTCTTTTTCTTTATCAAAAAATAAAAAACCCAGTGGTGATTAAATACCACTAAAAGAAAGCTATATTTGTGTGAAAAAAAATGATAACAATTTCATATGGGTACAGTTTTGCATGACCACGCAATTGTCATTCAAAGTGTGACAGCGTTAAAAGCTGACAATTGGCCTGGGCAGGAAAGGGGTATAAGTGCCCAGTAAGCAAGTAGTTAAAGGTCACCTCCTCTTCCACATTTCAAGGAATGTAAAAAGTTGGTCATATTATGAAAGTTATATTTAGAGGAGATGATCACAGAACAGAAACAGAGACATGAAGTCCTGCTTGGGGTTGTGGGTTTCCCTTCACACCATACTTAGAGTAACATTGTTGTTGTGATCTATGGAGTGCTAGTAAAGTCCTGAAGTCTTTCAAACCAATTAATTCCATCCATTAGATTTCATCCTTTTATCTCTCTCAATTACTCTGTATCCGTTCAGATAGTTAGAGATACAATAAGATACAATTGGATCTAAGGCTCGATGCACATCTATGCATGTTGCTTTTGAACGTTTCTGCAGTGCTTTTTGCAGTACTTGCCACGTTTTTGGACACACGTTTTTGCCGCGATTTGCGTGTTGCGTTTTATTTTTACACTGTATATAGCTGATTGCTAAGGAGGGGGCCGGGAAGCCGGTTGCCGCGTCCTTAACAACCGATGAGTCATCAGTTGTCAGCGGGCTTCCCGCTGAATGTAATAAAAAAATTGCTGGCTAAAAAAAAAAAATTGAGAGAAAAATCAGCGTGGGGTCCCCCCCCCAAGTCCATACCAGGCCCTTGGGTCTAGTATGGATTCAGAGGGGACCCCCCACACACCAAATTTTTTTTTAAAATGGCGTGTATGTCCCTTCAAAATCCATACCAGACCCTTATCCGAGCATGCAGCCGGGCAGGTCAGGAAAGGGAGGGGACGAGCGAGTACCCCCCCCGAACTATACCATGCCACATGCCCTCAACATGGGGGGATGGGTGCTTTGGGGCATGGGGGGCTCTGTGTCCCCCACCCCAAAGCACCTTGCCCCCATGTCGATGGGGACAAGGGCCTCTTCCCGACAAACCTTGCCCAGTGGTTGTTGGGTCTGTGGGCGGGGGGCTTATCGGAATCTAGAAGCCCCCTTTAACAAAAATAAAAAGTAAGTACAGCGCTACGTTTAGAAAGAAAGTGAAAAGCAGCCAACACACCTATAGACTCAAGGCAGAAAAAAAACAAAAGAAACAAAAGTGGCGCTATATATCACATCCACAGCCGTGTGTGTTACAATAAAGACATATAAAAATAGTGAATACTACCAAAAAATGTATGACCATAAAATGGATAGTGTCAAATAATTAATCAGTGTTGATCACATATAAAGTAAATACACAATAATGCTTAATCATCAGATGTGCCAGTGATTAGTAGAAACCCGTGCTGGTTCCATGAGCCAGACACCAAACATAAAAAACATAAAACTTTAAAAGTCCATAAAAAATGTGTAGAAAAATAGTGAAGAAAACATCAACAGAGTTCAAAGGGGGTGATGCATGGCCAGATGGTATTCACAGAATTTTAGTCGCACCAAATGTGGTGAGTGGGCAGAAGAGAAACCACAAGTGTGGGGCCAACACCAGGAGTAGAGGAGGCTTACCGGAAAAAATTGACCTGAAATGGCGTACGCCAGACAAGTCAAAAAAGCATAATAACCACTGGTTCTGGGAAATGCGTCTTGTCAGATGTCATCAACAGATGGTGAAAAGAAAAAGGGGGGGTCCGCACGGCTTCCTCTCCCATAGGTAATCCAGCATAAGCCAAACGTGTAGTTTCATATGCCATGCAAGGAGCAAACAAAACTCACATAGCGTAATAACGTTTTAAAACACTAGTTTATTAAAATAATAAAAAACAAACTCACATTTGGAAGAACGAAACAGAGCTCAAATATCAAATAGCGGCGATCGTGAGGGGTCAGATTATGTCATCCGGAGGCCACGCCCCCTTGTAATGTCACGGACCCATTATGCTCCGGGCGGTGACGTCACAAGGGGGCGTGACCTTCTCTAAGTTTGCAGTATGGCTGCAAACATAGAGAAAAGTTTGGTAAGGTATGGTTCTCCAACTGTGAAGAGTTCATTTCACATTGTGAGTGTATCAGACGTCCCAACTGCAAAATGTGCAATGCTCTTCTTACTGTTAACTCATTTACACATTATAACTTTGGTCGACTGTTCTCTATTCAACATTATCACAAGTGCAATACTGAGTATTGTGTCTATATCTTCAGATTTCTGCATAGTTTGACTTAAGTCAACAGAACTATTGGACCTTTTAATCGTACATTTTAACATCTACATTATAATTATTATTATTATACATGATTTATATAGCAGCAACAGTTTACACAGCGCTTTACAATGTATAGGGGGGGCAACAAAATTACAGTACAGTTCAATACAAAAGGTACAGGGGGGCCTGCTTGTAGCGCTTACATTCTAAAGGGAGTGGGTGGTGGTACAAAAGGTAACAGCTGCAGACAATGATTTGATGGGGGTGGCTCGGGGACAGTTGTTAGGTGGGTGTGGGATAGCCTTCCCTGAATAAATGAGTTTTCAGGGATCTGCTAAAGGTGGACAGGGCAGGGGCTGATCGGACATACTGTGGCAGGGACATATCTACATAGTGTTGTCTTGACAGTGACAAACTTGTAGTCACCCATTTCATAGACTGTAACCACCAAACATATCTCCATGGCATGGTAAATGACCATGTCCCTAGAATCCACTAGGCTCCTCTTACTTTAATGTCAGGAATACTGGATCCACACTTTGCAAACAGTTTTTGTCAGAGGGGAAGTGCAAGCATTGTTGATTTTAATACCTTGATCATTAACTGCTCAAGGTTTGAGCTTCCATGTTTTTCTCTTATTTGCTTTTTGCTCAGATCCAGTGCATGCTCTTGTACATGGTGTAATCAGGGACAGCGGCAGAATATTTGCTTCAGTTCTTACCAAAGACTTAGGACTATATTCAGATACTTATTAATTATCAATTTCTCAATTTTTTTTGTCACGTTGTTGGTGGTCTTGTTTTATCTGGTATGTGGTGTGGACAGTGTTCCTTTTTTGTTTTTTCATGTATCCCTCCTATCTGCTAATACTTGCAGGTTCTTTGTAAATCTAAAAAAGTATAAAGTATAAAAGTGTAGGTATATAGTAAAGGTCCAAGGCTAACGCAGCTTAGCATATCAGGGAGCACCAATCAATTTATGGTCAAGAAGTACAAATGGGTAAATGTAGAAACTAGGCATTAATTGGTGGATCCCTTATGATATAGCATACACATCTATCAATTATAAAAACATTCATTCAAATATACATTGAAAATATTGGGCTACCAACAAGGTCCATAGGGCTCTTTCACACATCAATGTCCGTTTTCACAGACTCCACTTGCTCAGCAGGGATCAATCCGTTGATGCCTGTTGAGCCGGCAGATGACAGGTCCATCTCTGCTCACTGTGCAGGGGTAGACCTGTCAGAGCCCCACTGTACTCTATGGGGAATCGGATGAAAACGGATCCGCTTGTCCATTTTCATCCGATCCGTCTGGATTTTGCAGAGCGGAGCGGATGTCAACAGACATGTCACTGCTGACATCCGTTGCTCCATAAAGATGCATAGAGCGTCTGTTCAGGTCCGCCTGAAAAACTGACAGGTGGACCTGAACTGTCCGCATGTGTGAAAGGACCTATAAGCATACAAAATCACATGTACATACATTACCTTGCAAAAGTATTCACCCGCTTGGAATTTTTTGTATTTTGTTGCCTCACAACCTGGAATTAACATGGATTGTTTGAGGATTTGCATAATTTAATTTGCAGAACATACCCACAACTTTGGAGATTTTTTTTATTGTGAAGCAAACAGCAAATAGGACAAAATAACTGAAAAAGTCAATGTGCCTAACTATTCACCCCCCTAAAGTCAATACTTTGTAGAGCCACCTTTTGCGGCTATCACAGCTCCAAGTCGCTATGGATAAGTCTCTATGATCTTGCCACATCTCACCACTGGGATTTTTGCCTATTCCTCCTTGAAAAACTGCTCCAGCTCCTTCAAGTTGGATGGTTTGCACTTGTGAACAGCAATCTTTAAGTCTGACCACAGATTTTCTTTTGGATTGAGGTCTGAGCTTTGACTAGGCCATTCCAACACATTTACATGTTTCCCCTTAAACCACTCACTGTGTTGCTTTAGCAGTGTGTTTGGGGTCATGGTCCTGCTGGAAGGGGAACCTCCGTCCTAGCCTCAAATCACACACAGAGTGGTACAGGTTTTGCTCAAGAATATCCCTGTATTTAGCACCATCCATCTTTCCCTCAACCCTGACCAGTTTCCCAGTCCTGACTGCTAAAAAACTGGTGTTCTTTGGGTGATGTGATGTGTTGGGTTTGTGCCAGACATAGCGTTTTCTTTGATTGCCAAAAAGTTCAATTTTAGTCTCATCAGACCAGAGCACCTTCCTCCATACATTTTGGGAGTCTCCTACATGCCTTTTCGCAAACTCAAAACATGCCATTTTGTTTTTTGCTGAAAGTAATGGTTTTCTTCTGGCCATGGAGCTCTATGGAGCGTACGGCTTATTGTCTTCCTATGTACAGATACTCCAGTCTCTGCTGTGGAACTCTGCTGCTCCTCCAGGGTTACCTTAGGTCTCTGTGCTGCCTCTCTGATTAATGCCCTCCTTGCCCCGTCCGTGAGTTTTGGTGTGCGGCCGTCTTTTGGCAGGTTTGCTGTTGTGCCATGTTCTTTCCATTTAGTTATGATAGATTTGATGGTGTTCCTAGAAGATTTGGATATTTTTTTTATAACCTAACCCGGACTTGTACTTCTCAACATTGTCCCTAACTTGTTTGGAGAGTTCCTTGGTCTTGGTGGCAGTGTTTGGTTAGTGGTGCATCTGGCTTAGGTGTTGCAGCCTCTGGGGCCTTTCAAAAAGGTGTGTATATGTAATGACAGATCATGTGACACTTAGATTGCACACAGGTGGACATCATTTCACTAATTATGTGTCTTCTGAAGGTAATTGGTTACACCAGAGCTTTTTATAGGCTTCATAACAAAGAGGGTGAATACATACGCACATGCCAATTATCAGTTTTTTATTTCTGAAAAATAGCTTTATGTATATATTTTTCAAATTTTACTTCACCAACTTAGACTATTGTGTTCTGATCCATCACATATAATTCAGATTAAAAAAACATTAAACTAAAGGCTGTAATATAACAAAATAGGTAAAAAGCCAAGGGGGGTGAATACTTTTGCAAGGCACTGTAGCTTAATATCAAAAGTGTAACATGGAGCTTGCCAAAATGCTTCATGGCACATAGGCCGCTTCTTCGGGGCTTCAATCCAAAGAGTCTGGTTCCACAAATCTGATGTACATAAGAAATACAAAAATAATCAACATATATGTTAATGCATAAACCTACACAGCCCTGTCCCTTGAAATGGAAATAGGGGAGAGGAATAAAAAAATAAAATCTATGTACAAATCGAGTGGGTGTGTGTGCCTCTAGCCGTATCGTCCGGTGTGTTCAGGCTAAGGGGAGACCAAAGATAAACCATCTTGCTGGTATCAGACATATAGAGAGACCCCACTAGATTTAAAAATCAGCAAGTGTGTCCTCTCACAAGAAAAAGGAAGCAAAGAAAATATACTTAGTGCAGGGGTAGTTGAAATGATGGTAGAGTATCTACCAGATGTCAGCTACATCAAATTTTATCAAATTAATTTTATATGTGAGAAAACCAAAAATAGGCTGACCTGGATAGGCCCAAAATCTGACCAATAGTTCTACAATCCCTTCACAGGGTGAGTCACATCAGATGGATCCATAGGTAAGGGCTCCTTGTGTGCAATGAAAAACATGCATATACATACATCATTAATCCAGCCAAATAAGAGCAACTAGCCACGGGCTCACAAAAGGTAAAATGAGTGCTTACCACAAACAAGGCATTCCTCCAGAACAAATCTATGTACACTTTTTTCCTACACCTTCTGATTGCAGAGCTTATAATATGAACACTAGATGCAAAATGCCAGAAATCAACTCTAAAACCTACCAAGGGGACATGGTTGGATGAAGCCATCTGGAGTGCTCTTCAATTCAAGCATTGAACATGGTTAGTAATATGGTGGGACCCAGTGGGCTGTGTGGATAATGATCATTAGATATATCCCTTAAGTTACTATGTTTTGAGTGCCCTAAATGTATAAACACATTTCTGTTCATTTTGATTTGCGCCCCTTAAAGAGTAGTAAAGCTTTGAAAATTCTACCTAGACTGTACTAAGTGATCTATTGAACACACCATATTACATACATAATATATTGACGTGATCACTTACCTGTGTATAACGATACAGACTAAGTAACTGAGCCATTGCACGACTTGATTGGAAAGTAGTGTCACCAATAAAACCAGCCACTTCTCCATGTCCCTTACAGTAATAGTTAGGAGCTTTCGTTTCTCCAGACAATATATTTATGACATATCCCAAAGTTTTCATTGGATCACTACAAGTACTAAATATATGATAGCCCAGAGTAATATTGGGCAGAAGATTGGAGTCCTTGTTAATCACATTGACAGCAAACATCATCAACAAGATGCTTTTGTACTCTTCAAGGTCTACGCTGCAGGAAATTGAGAGGTTTTCAAACTACACAAAATGGTTACTTCTGTGATTACAGTTTGGGCACAGCCCACGGTTTTCTCAGAACTAACACAAATTTGTTTTATAGAGAACAATAATGATTGAGATTTCAGGTGATTTAACATGTAATACAAACATAAACATGCTATATGAATAGTATTCATTAAACATTCCAACTTTGCTTAATTTAGACAGCTCTTTATAGTATTATCTGGGTGGGATTAGAATCTAAACAAAAAATGTCTTTTTTGGACAATGATGATAAAATAGAGCATACAGGTTTGCACCACAACTTACAAAATCTGTTTAGAAAGGTTGCAATTTCTGAGTGGACATTTAACCTCAGAGGAAAAGTATCTTTTTTTGGAACATCGACAATGGAAATAAAATACAGGTTTGCATCACAATTTAAAAATCTGAACAAGTGTGTACAGGCGGCAGTTTCTAATGCCGCGTACACACGATCGGACTTTCCGGCATACTTGGTCCGGCGTACCGGAGTCCGTCGGACAATTCGATTGTGTGTGGGCTCCAGCAGACTTTTTTTTCCTCAAAAGTTTGACGGACTTATATTTGAAACATGTTTCAAATCTATCAGACGGACTTGAGTCTGGTCGAAAAGTGAGGTCGTCTGTATGCTAGCCCGACGGACAAAAACCGACGCTAGGGCAGCTATTGGCTACTGGCTATGAACTTCCTTGTTTTAGTATGGTCGTACGTCATCACGTACCAATCCATCGGACTTTGGTTGATCGTGTGTAGGCAAGTCCGTTCATTCGGAAAGTCCGTCAAAGTCCGCCGGGCAAATTATGCCGTAAAGTCCGTCGTGTGTACGCGGCATAAGAGCATTTAGCATTGGAAAAAAAATGTGTCTTTTTTGGACACGGCCAATAGAAATAGCATACAGGTTTGCACCACAGCTAAATTTTTGAGAGGCTGAGCATGCATTTAGCATCAGGAAATAAACAATTCAGTGCAGTAAACATATAGCTTAGTAACATAACTAACAATGCAGTGTGAACAGTTTTCAATTTAGGAGGTACATTTTACAGGGACTTGTTTATCAGTGTCTTTGCTTTGGACACTGAAGATGGAAACAGCATACATATTTGCCATATGTCTTTGAAGTCATCATTGTCAAGGTCACAATTTATGAAGGAAAGAGTAACCAGATTGTAATTTTCCCCCAAAAATGGGCTTGAACTTTCCTAGCGAGAGAAAGGACAAATTTACTTATTTTATGCACATCATTTTAAAACTGTTCAGAATTTCTACTATTTATGAGAGCAAGAGAACAAGCAGATTGCAATTTACAATTAATATAATTTGTGTCCACACAGCAGATAGGAAAAATTGAAGACATTGGCAGCACAGCTTTTATGCACTTTTTGAAGAGTCCCATATCCGGGAGAAACAGAGCATGCAAATTTAGATTTACCCCCTTCATGACCAGGCCATATTTTGCAAAATGACACTGTGTTACTTTAACTGACAATTGCGTGGGCGTGCAATGCTGTTCCCAAATAAAATGCATGTCCTTTTTTTCCCACAAATAGCGCTTTCTTTTCGTGGTATTTCATCACCTCTGCATTTTTTTTGTGCCATAAACAAAAAAAGACAGACATTTTTTTTTTCCACAATAAAGATTTATATTTTTTACTTTCTACTACAAAACACATCCAATAAAAACATTTTAAAAATCAAATGTATTCATCAGTTTAGGCCAATATGTATTCTGCTACATTTTTTTGGTAAAAAAATCCCAATAAGCGTATATTGATTGGTTTGTGCAAAAGACATAGCGTCTACAAACTGTGGGATATTTTATTTTTATTTTTTACTAGTAATGGCGGTGATCAACGACCTATAGCAGGGCTGCTATATTTCGGCATACAGTCATGACACTAACTGACCCTTTTGACACTTTTTGGGGACCAGTGACACTAATACAGTGCTAAAAATATGTACTGTCACTGTACTAATGACAATGGCTGGGAAGGGGTTAACATCAGGGGCAATCAAAGGGTTAAAAATGTGCCTAGCTGGTGTTTTACTAAACTGTAGGTGGTGCTTTTACTAGGGGAAGGCATTGATCCATGTCCCTGCTCCATGTCTAGTGCTCATCAGAGGCAAATCAAAAGCAAGGGAGAATGCAGGCAGCTCCATATGTAAATGCAAAAAATGGAATGTAACTCTCCTTGCACGTTTATAGGTCAAATAGGGTGGTAAAGGGTGAGACCAGATAGTTTTCTTGTCAATAAACTTGTATTGATTTTAACACGTCAATAAGACATTACCGTACAACATGATATAAGAGATTAGGACAGACTATCAAAGTGTACAGATATCCAGTATAGCATCTCTGAGTTTAACCACTTCCCACCCGGCTTATAGAAGAATGACAGTCGGGAAATGGTTCAGTTATCCTGCTGGGCGTCATTGCTGATCACAGTGTAAACAGGAAAAGCTGTGTATTGGCTTTTCCTTTATCGCGTCTCACAGATGGGCCTATTTTTTAGACTTAGTGTTTATTTATACAAAAAAGATTTGGGTCAATTTTATTCCTACCTATTGCAAGGAATGTAAATATCCCTTGTAATAGAAAAAAAGCATGACAGGGCCTCATAAACATGAGATCTGGGGTCAAAAAGACCTTGGATTTCATATTTACACTAAAATGCAGTAAAATAAAAAAATGTCATTAAAAAAAATAAAAAAGGACCCTTTAAGAGCATTTGGGCGAATGGTAAGCTGAAGATAAAGTTCAATCTTTAACCACTTCAGCCCCGGAAGGATTTACCCCCTTCCTGACCAGAGCACTTTTTACAATTTGGCACTGTGTCGCTTTAACTGCTAATTGCGCGGTCATGCAATGCTGTACCCAAACGAAATTTGCATCCTTTTCTTCCCACAAATAGAGCTTTCTTTTGATGGTATTTGATCACCTCTGCCGTTTTTATTTTTTGCGGCGCTATAAACGGAAAAAGACCGAAAATTTTGAAAAAAAATGATATTTTCTACTTTTTGTTATAAAAAAAATCCAATAAACTCAATTTTAGTCATACATTTAGGCCAAAATGTATTCGGCCACATGTCTTTGGTAAAAAAAATGTCAATAAGCGTATATTTAATGGTTTGCGCAAAAGTTATAGCGTCTACAAACTAGGGTACATTTTCTGGAATTTACACAGCTTTTAGTTTATGACTGCCTATGTCATTTCTTGAGGTGCTAAAATGGCAGGGCAGTACAAAACCCCCCCAAATGACCCAATTTTGGAAAGTAGACACCCCAAGGAAATTGCTGAGAGGCATGTTGAGCCCATTGAATATTATTTTTTTTTGTCCCAAGTGATTGAATAATGACAAAAAAAAAAATTACAAAAAGTTGTCACTAAATGATATATTGCTCACACAGGCCATGGGCATATGTGAAATTGCACCCCAAAATCCATTCAGCTGCTTCTCCTGAGTATGGGGATACCACATGTGTGGGACTTTTTGGGAGCCTAGCCGCGTACGGGGCCCCGAAAACCAAGCACCGCCTTCAGGATTTCTAAGGGCGTAAATTTTTTATTTCACTCCTCACTACCTATCACAGTTTTGAAGGCCATAAAATGCCCAGATAGCACAACCCCCCCCCCCCCAAATGACCCCATTTTGTAAAGTAGACACCCCAAGCTATTTGCTGAGAGGCATGTTGAGTCCATGGAATATTTTATATTTTGACACAAGTTGCAGGAAAGTGACAATTTTTTTTTTTTTTTTTGCACAAAGTTGTCACTAAATGATATATTTCTCACACAGGCCATGGGCATATGTGGAATTGCACCCCAAAATACATTTAGCTGCTTCTCCTGAGTATGAATACATTTAGCTGCTTCTCCTGAGTATGGGGATACCACATGTGTGGGACTTTTTGGGAGCCTAGCTGCGTACGGGGCCCCGAAAACCAATCACCGCCTTCAGGATTTCTAAGGATGTAAATTTTTTATTTCACTCTTCACTGCCTATCACAGTTTCAGAGGCCATGGAGTGCCCAGGTGGCACAAACCCCCCCCAATGACCCCATTTTGGAAAGTGGACACCCCAAGCTATTTGCTGAGAGGCATGGTGAGTATTTTACAGTTCTCATTTGTTTTTGAAAATGAAGAAAGACAAGAAAAAACATATTTTTTTTCTTTTTTCAATTTTCAAAACTTTGTGACAAAAAGTGAGATCTGCAAAATACTCACTATACCTCTCATCAAATAGCTTGGGGTGTCTACTTTCCAAAATAGGGTCATTTGGGGGGGGGGGTTTGTGCCACCTGGGCATTCCATGGCCTCCGAAACTGTGATAGGCAGTGAAGAGTGAAATCAAAAATTTATACCCTTAGAAAGCCTGAAGGCGGTGCTTGGTTTTCGGGGTCCCGTACGTGGCTAGGCTCCCAAAAAGTCCCACACGTGTGGTATCCCCATACTCAGGAGAAGCAACAGAATTTATTTTGGGGTGTAATTTCACATATTCCCATGGCATGTTTGAGCAGAATATCATTTAGCTACAACTTTGTGCAAAAAAAAAAAAAAATTTGTCTCTTTCCCGCAACTTGTTTTACAATATAAAATATTCCATGGACTCAACATGCCTCTCAGCAAATAGCTTGGGGTGTCTACTTTCCAAAATGGGGTCATTTGGGGGGTTTTGAACTGTCCTGGCATTTTATGCACAACATTTAGAAGCTTATGTCACACATCACCCACTCTTCTAACCACTTGAAGACAAAGCCCTTTCTGACACTTTTTGTTTACATGACAAAAATTATTTTTTTTTGCAAGAAATTACTTTGAACCCCCAAACATTATATATTTTTTTTTAAAGCAAATGCCCTACAGATTAAAATGGTGGGTGTTTCATACATTATTTGCGCAGCGATTTTTCAAACGCATTTTTTGGGGAAAAAACACACTTTTTTAAATTTTAATGCACTAAAACACACTATATTGCCCAAATGTTTGATGAAATAAAAAAGATGATCTTAGGCCGAGTACATGGATACCAAACATGACATGCTTTAAAATTGCGCACAAACGTGCAGAGGCAACAGAATAAATACATTTTTAAAAGCCTTTAAAAGTCTTTACAGGTTACCACTTTAGATTTACAGAGGAGGTCTACTGCTAAAATTACTGCCCTCGATCTGACCTTCGCGGTGAAACCTTATATGCATGGTGCAATTGCTGTTTACACTTGACGCCAGACCGACGCTTGCGTTCGCCTTAGCGCGAGAGCAGGGGGGACAGGGGTGCTTTTTTTTTTCTTTATTATTATTATTTTTTTATCTTATTTTTAAACTGTTCCTTTCATTTTTTTTTTTTAAATCATTTTTATTGTTATCTCAGGGAATGTAAATATCCCCTATGATAGCAATAGGTAGTGACAGGTACTCTTTTTTGAAAACAATTGGGTCTATTAGACTCTAGATCTCTCCTCTGCCCTCAAAGCATCTGACCACACCAAGATCGGTGTGATAAAATGCTTTCCCAATTTCCCAATGGCGCTGTTTACATCCGGCGAAATCTAAGTCATGAAATGCTCGTAGCTTCAGGTTTCTTAGGCCATAGAGATGTTTGGGGCCACTCTGGTCTCTGATCAGCTCTATGGTCAGCTGGCTGAATCACCGGCTGCATTCTCATGTTCCCTGTTGAGACAGGAGAGCCAGAGAAAAACACGGAAGACGGTGGGGGGGGCATTCCCTCCCACTGCTTGTAAAAGCAGTCTAGAGGCTAATTAGCCACTAGGATTGCTTTTACATGAAAGCCGACTGCTGGCTGAAAAGAATGATACCAAGATGATACCTATACCTGCAGGCATCATTCTGGTATAACCACTCAAAGTCGTGAATGGCGTACCTGAAGACAAAAAAATGGTTAGCAATAAAACACAGTAAACAGTAAAGTATAAAAAATTGCATACTTGAAAAGCAAACATGATAAAACATAATAACAATAAAACATTGCAGAATAGAATACAGTAAAAAAGAGCAGAACAATAGAGAGAGAATAGAGAGAGAACAATAAAACGACAACTATTTTTTTTTATTTTATATATTTTTTTGTTTTTTTTGTTTTTTTTACACTTTTTCTGTAACTAACTTTTATAACTGTAACCGGTTCCAGGTTCGGGTCTCTCAAAATGCGATGGCATCTTGGGAGACCCTGTGAAAGTGTGCCTAGTCTGTGCAATGCTGTACCCTACACTAATACTCAACTAGTGTATGGTAGCGTTCAAAACATTCACCAATGCAAAGACCAGGATTGTCAGGACAGGAGGGACAATAATAACGGGTGTCACGCCTATATCCGCACTTGCTGCAGACACAACATCTTTTTTGGGGGGGTTCGCTGGGTAGGGGTACTCGGGAGGACATAAAGAAAATGCCTCTCATGCAGCCAACTGCATTTGGTTGGGGATGTGAATGGGGGAAGTACGGGTGCTGCAGAAGCGGTGGGTTCCCAATTAGGATTGGCGAATGCAGCAGGAAGGGCATGATGGGCACGACTGGCCTGTGTTTGTCTTCTTCTTGGTGGCAGCGGGACACTACTTGTGCTTGCCACCTCACCAGCTTGAACTGCATTTATGGGACTCGCCACATCACCAAGTGTTACTGCAGTGCTGGTTTGACTACGACCGGGGTGTACTAGGCTGCTGGTGCTTGCCAGTTCACCAAAACACTACCAAAAAAACTGTTAGCGATCCCGGGGATCAGGCCTGACTCTGCGCAGCTGTTATTATGCGTTTAGTGTTTTGTAAGTGACAGTGATCGATCGATACTGCACTTGGGTGGGCTGGGCTGGGTGGAGGGGCAAAACGCAGGTGCTAGCAGGTATCTGGGCTGATCCCGCTAACACTGTGTTTTTGGGAACCCTAAACTGCTGGGGATGCTAGTATAGATCTGATCGGATCAGATATTGATCCGTTCAGATACTATACCACTAAGGGAGGTGTACGGTGCGTGCGTGGGTGTTAGCGCTACTGGCGCTAACCTGACGCTGCTTGGAGCTGGTGCTTGCCAGTTCACCAAAACGCTACCAAAAAAACTTTTATCGATCGCAGGGATCAGGCCTGACTCTGCGAACGCTGCAGTTATGCGTTTAGTGTTTTGTAAGTGACAGTGATCGATCGATACTGCACTTGGGTGGGCTGGGCTGGGCTGGGCCGGGCGGAGGGGAAAAACGCAGGTGCTAGCAGGTATCTGGGCTGATCCCGCTAACACTGCATTTTTGGGAACCCTAAACTGCTGGGGACGCTAGTATAGATCTGATCGGATCAGATATTGATCCGTTCAGATACTATACCACTAAGGGAGGCATATGCTGCGTGCATGGGTGTTAGCGGTACTGGCGCTTATCTGACACTGCCTGGGGCGACGCATATCACTGCCAGGCGTTTAGGGGGCTAAACCTTTATTAGTTAATAAACGGTGGGTGCCCTGACACTATAAAAAATAAACTAACCAGCGTCACCTGTAACAGTTATACGGTGATCACTGGTGAAAGGGTTAACTAGAGGGCAATCAAGGGGTTAAAACATTTATTAGGTAGTATATGGGGGTCCCCGACACTATAAAACGCTGATGGCGAAGCTAAATATTTACCTCCCTATCGTCACCAGTGACACTAATACAGCGATCAGAAAAATGATCGCTTAGTGACACTGGCGACGGGAAGCCGATCGGACCCCCCGCCCGCGGGAAGGCAATCGCGTACCAGGTACGTGATTTTGCCTGCCCGTGCCATTCTGCCGCAGTATATCTGCGTTAAGCGGTCGGCAACTGGTTAAAGACCCACATAATGCCTTCCAAAACCTTGATGTAAATTGGACCCCACGGTCTGACACAATGTTCATCGGAATACCATGAAGTCTGACAACCTCCTTGATAAAGACCCGAGCAGTCTCAACAGCAGACAGGGTCCCCCCCTTCAGGGGTAAGAAGTGTGCCATTTTTGATAAGCGATCCACAACCACAAAAATAGCAGAACAATCTTCGGATAGTGGAAGCTGGACAACAAAGTCCATGGCAATAATCTTCCAAGGCCTATCAGGTACAGGTAAGGGTCTGAGTAAGCCCCAAGCTTTACTTTGGGTGTTCTTGATCCGAATGCAGATAGTTCATGCATTGACATAAACCTTGCAATCCCTCTCCAACCCAGGCCACCAGAATGTACGTTGCACCAACTCTATGGTCTTGTGGGTTCCGAAATGTAAATGAAACCTAGGACAGCGGTTTTCGGCACAAAAATCTTCTCCCCTTTCCAAAGTAGGCCATTCTTTGCCTGCAATGTGACTCCTGTAGGACTGGATGTACCCTCTGAGGCTTGCCGCAATTGTGGTATTAGGCCCGACTGTTACAGAAGGAAACTTCCGGCTGGTAAGATAGTATCTGGTGAAGGTATGTCCTTTGGATCTTCAAGCATTTGTGATAACGCGTCAGGTTTGGTGTTTTTTGATCCGGGTCTGTAGGGAATATGAAAGGAAAACCTTGAGAAAAGCGTCAAGCGGGCCTTACATGGTCTGAGACATTTTGCAGTTAGCAAATACTCAAGGTTCTTATGGTCCGTGAAGATTAGTATCGGATGAGTGGCTCCTTCCAGTAAATACCTCCATTCCTCTAACACTACTTTTATTGCCAAAATCTCCCATGTCATAATACCTTTATGGTTGGGTAAGCTTTCAGGAAAAGAATGCGACCGGATGGATCACATTTTTGGGGCCCTGTCACTGTGACAAGACTGCTCCAACTACGCTTTTCATTGCATCCACTTCTAAAATGTGAGACAGAGCGGAATCCAGATGACTTAGAACAGAAGCAGTGGTAAATTGTTCCTTTTAAGGTCTCAAATGCGGCTTGTGCCTCAGTAGACCAGCAGAAGCGGATGCCTTGTTTGGCAAGTTGACTGATGGGGGAGATCATAGCTGAGAGGTTCCGGATGACTTTACGATAAAAGTTGGCGAAGCCTACAAAATGTTGTATTCCTTTTTTAATCGGTGGGAGCTGGCCAGTCCAGGATTGTGGATACTTTTTGGGGATCCATCTTGATTCCATCAGTGGAAATAATTAATCCAACAAACTGGAAGCTCTGCTGTTCAAAGTTACACTTTTCAGCCTTGGTGTAAAGTCCATGCTAGTGGAGTCAGAGAAGTACACTCTTGATGTGTCCCCAGTGTATCTCTAACGAAATGGAAAATATCAGAATGTCATCCAGGTAGACATCAACAAAGATATCTAGAAAATCTCTGAAGATATCGTTGACGAAGTATTGGAAAGTGGCTTGTGCAATTCATAGGCCAAATGGCATGACCAGATACTCGTAGTGACCGAAGTGGGTACGAAAGGCAGGCTTGCACTCATTGCCCTCTCTGATCCAGACTAAGTTATAGGCTGCCCATAAATCAAGTTTGGTAAACACGCTTGAAGACTTGAGTCTTTGAAAAAGTTCAGGAACTAAGGGCAGGGGGTAACGGTTCTTTACTGTGATCTTATTTATGTCACGGTAGTCCACACATGGCCTTAGTCACTGGTATTTTTTCTCCACAAAAAATATACCTGCACTGGCTGGTGAAGTTGAGGGGCGAATGAACCCTTTCTGTAGGTTCTCTTCAATATAGTCCTTCAGAACCTCTAACTCATGCTCAGACAGGGGAAAGATACACCCAAAGGGAATTTCTGCCCCCGGAAGAAGTTCAATGGGACAGTCATATGGTCTGTGGAGAGGAAGGGTATCTGCACCCCTTTTTTTTTTTTAAATCAGATTTTTTTTTTTTTTTTTTTATTTATAAAACATAGAAAGAGAAAAAACTCTTCCTAAAAACAAAAACAAAAACATACAGCAAATTACATTGTTAAGGACATATTATTATCCAGATATACAGTCAGTTTGATTACTTCTCCTGCATCATTATGGTATATATGAGCTTACATTCAACTTATAAGACAAATCTCTACATGTCCTTATCAATTTCTGTCATATCCTGTATTTTCTACGTGTAGTAGTTGTGTCCTTTTGGTACTTTGTACCCCTACCCCGCTCCCGGCCCTGAAAAGGACAATCGGTCGGTGCAGAGGTACCCCTCCCCCCTAAACAGTGGGGGGAGGATTTCAGTGTTCTTTTTTTTTTTTTAAACCAATATGTAAGTAAACCATATAACTCGTCACTGCAGAGTTAGACAACTTCTCATCAAGAATATTATGTTAGATTGTTCCACATTCTGAGTCTCTATGTCACCATATCACCCTGTACCCACACAGCGTAAACAGCCTCCTCCCTCAGACAAGTGGAGCAGGGGTCTGTGTCCTACCACCAAGTATTTTATTTTGGACCAGTTGGAAGGGTGCCAAACCAGGCACCTCCAACCAAGGGTTCCTATATACGTTCAAACTTTGCTGGGCTGCCTCTGTGCTGGTATGTTAGTTTTTCTCTCAATAGAGTGTCATTTATGGTATTAACCCATTCTGCGTGCGTCGGCGGTGACGCCGCTAGCCATTTTTTGGCAATAAGTTTTCTGGCAATAAACAATACTCTGGTAATGGCTATGTACGTGTGCGGTTTATATAGTTCTTCGTCTAACCAGCCCAACAGACACAGCTTGGGATCAACCACAAATGTGAGGCTCCATATTTTATTTATAGAATTGATTATTTCGGACCAGTACCTTTGCAATTTTGGGCACTTCCAGAGCATATGCACAAGTGTACCGTTATCTATCTTACAACGAGGGCAAAAAGGGTCATCTCTTCTACTCCATTTATGTAACTTATATGGGGTACGGTAAGTTCTGTGTATAATAAATAATTGTGTAAGTTTTTGGGAGGAAGAGATAGATACCTTGGGTACATTCTCCATTATATTAGACCATTCCTCATCTGTGATGTGACCTATATCCTCCCCCCAGCTTGTCCTGCATTTTAATGACATAGTCTTGGATACCTGCATTATTAGGGAATCATATATAGATGATATTTGTCCTTTTCTAGACATTGAATTTACTAGTTGTGCGAGTACCGTGGGTCTAGTTAATTCCCATTTGGACATTGTAGCTTGTGCTGAGATGGCGTGCCTAAGTTGCAAATATTGAAAGAATACAACATTTGGTATGCCATATTCTTCCCTTAGGGATTGGAAGTCCCGTAGGAGTCTGCCCTGGTATAGCTGTTGAATATACACCACCCCACTCCTAGACCACGTAGAGAAACCCTTTAATTTACACAGTTTGGGAAAATTACTATTGTTCCATATACGAGACCATTCAGAATACCCTTCATAGTAAAAATGTTGCTTGGCCTTATTCCATATTTTATCTATGAGCACCATAGTTTGGTATTCGGGTACTTTGCGGAACTCTCCTGCTTCCAAGCACTCCACAAGGCCCTCACTCGAGAGTGAAGTGCGTATTATATTACTAGTAGGGTCAGAGGACTCTGAGTTTTGCCAACCCGTTAGGTGCTGTAATTGGGCTGCTATGAAATAATAATATGGGTTCGGGACTGCCAGCCCGCCTGAGTCCTTTGCCTCCTGTAATGTTTCCAATTTTATACGCGGCACCTGTTTCCTCCATATCAAGCAGCGAAATATAGTGTTACATTTTTTGAATACATGGATAGGAATCCATATAGGGGCTTTGTGAAGAGCATACAAAAGCTGTGGACCCCATACCATTTTTATCAGGTTACACCAGCCAACTACCGAAAGGGGAAGTTTGATCCAACTAGCTGCTTTTTCTTGGAATTTTTTAATCAAGGGATTTATATTTAGTTTTACATATAGTTCTAGATTGGGATGGATAACTATGCCTAAATATCGTAAGGTGTCTACCACTCTTATCTGGTCTGCTGCTGAGGGAAGAGGCGATACAAGGGGATCTAATGGTAACAATGTGGACTTGTCCCAGTTTATCTTGAACCCCGAATAGGATCCAAATTTACTTATTAACTCCATGAGATTTGTTAAGGAGGCAGACGTGTCGCCCAAAAAGATAAGCGCATCGTCAGCATACAAGGCTATTTTATCTTCCAAATTTCCCCTTTTAAAACCGCATATAGCCGAGTTCCCTCTAATAGCAGCAGCCAGAGGCTCTATGGCAAGAGCAAAGAGTAACGGGGATAGTGGGCAGCCCTGTCTTGTTCCCCTGTGCAAATCAAAGAAGGAAGATAGCGTGTTGTTAATTCTAATGCATGCTTTCGGTGCCTTATACAGTAGTTTAACCCAGGAAATAAATGTCTCCCCCAAATCGAATTTTTCTAGCACCCTCCAAAGATAATCCCATTCTACGCTATCGAACGCCTTAGCGGCGTCTAGTGAAAGAATAGCTCTTTGACCTTGATTATCTGTTGGAATTTGCATATTTAAATACAATCTGCGAAGGTTGTGCGCTGTGGATCTGTTGGGTATAAAACCCGATTGATCCGGGTGCACTATTTTTGTCACCACCTTAGACAATCTCATAGCGAGGACTTTAGTGATCAATTTCAAATCATTATTCAAAAGTGATATGGGCCTGTATGACTCAGGTTGGATCGGATCCTTCCCGGGTTTCAACAGGACCACCACCACTGCCTCGTACATGGAGTCCGGTAAGGATTCAGCAGCGTGTGCTTTTTCAATTGTGTGGAGCAATTCCGACAGGAGTATGCCACCAAAATTTTTATACATTTCAATTGGGAGACCATCATTTCCCGGGGCCTTAGAATTGGGGAATGTCGCTAATGCAAGTTGTAGTTCTTCTAAAGATATAGGCCCATTTAGCAGTACTTTATCTTCCCCCTGTATTGTCAGAAGTGAGATTCCATCTAAAAACTCAATTAAGTCTGTTTCAGAGTAATTCACCTTTGAGGAATATACATCCTGAAAGAAGGTATAAAATCCCTGCATAATTGAAGGGGTATCTATAGCTATTTGTGTTGGTGACACCGCCAAGTGGTGAATAATTGGTGATGGTTGCTGCGATTTGGCTATTACCGCTAACATATGTCCTGTTTTTTCCCCTTCTTCAAAGTATGTTTGTGAGGTAAAGAAACGTTTGTTTTCTGCCTGTTGGGTGTGTATGGTGCGATACATTTTTTGTGCGTCCTTCCGTTTTCTTTCATTATCAGGTGTGGTTGCTTGTAAGAACTCCTCCTCTGCTTTGTCTACCGCTATACTGGCGTCAGCTGCCCATTGTCTGCTGTTTGTTTTAATTGTGGCTATTTCCTTGATGCACATCCCCCTGATAAAAGCCTTCAAAGTGTCCCAAACTATACCCGGTGGGGCAGAATGTCTATTGTCCAGTAAAAAGTGCTGAATTTGTTTTAGCATATGCTCAGTGTCTCTAAACAGCGGAATTCAGAAAGGATTCATCTTCCAATGTATTGGTAATTTTACAGTGGGAAAGCTTAAACTGAGTTGTACCGGGCAATGGTCAGATAGACCTCTAGCAAGATAGGTGACTTTTGGATCATAACAGTGTGTTGATATATTACCCAGCACTAAGTCAATTCGTGACAAAGTGGAATGCGTTAATGAATGACACGAATATTGTGCCTTAAAAGGAAACTTACACCGCCATAAATCAAAAAGCCCAATCTCCATCAAAAATTTGGCAAGAGCCGTATATGTCCTGGGGCCCTGCGGGCAGTACTTCCTGTGCATATCAAGAGACATGTCCAGGGTACTGTTAAAATCCCCCATAACATACACCGGTACCTGAGGATATTTTGCCAGAAATCTGGAAAGACATTGCAGCACTATTAAATTAAATGGTGGAGGTATATACACATTTATGATCACGCATGCATGTGATTCCCAAGTTCCCATTAGAAAAATAAATCTACCCTCCACATCTATTTGTGCATCAATTTTTGTAAATGAGGTAGTCCTGGAAAACAATATACTCACACCCCTTGAATACCGGGTATGAGTAGAATGATATTGAGTAGGATACTTCGAGAGGTCCAACAGGTTAGTGGTGTCTTTAGTGAGATGCGTCTCTTGTAGACATACTACAGTGGGGTTCCGGTGTGAGACAAAGGTGAAAATGGCAGTTCTCTTTTTAGGGTCATGTAGGCCTCTCACATTCCACGAGAGGAATGATTCTGTTCGCTTAGCCATTCGGTTTTCTTACTGGTCGTGACCCATCTTCCTGTATGGGAGGCCTGTGACATGTGGACTCAGATAATTCAACAAAAGTTCTGAAGTATAAAAAGTGTATTGTACGACTTATTCTATGTGTCCCACTCTGCAGATATGCTTCCATCCACAAAGCTAACTTGCTCTGTGACTCAAATATATAGCGCCCATTCAACCAGGGCTTAAAAACAGAAAAAAGAAAAACAAACTGTAACAAATTAACTTCCATTGGAAAGCCTTCCATTGGTGCCCCGCAGGGCTCTTGGTGGGGTAATAACGAGGGCTGGGACCTTGTGCCCTCTAAGTTATACACTATAGGGGTCACTGATAAGGTAAATCAATAAAATAAGTTGTGACTCTCTGTGGGCTCCATTTTTTTCAAGGTGAGCATTAATAATCAATTTATGGATTTTATGCACTTTCTTATCCTGGTTCATTTCCGCGTGCGGCTGCCTGCAAATGCCTCTCATGTCAGTCAAGCCAGTTGGTAGCCATCATTGGATTTTCGAAGAAGTGTACCGTGCCCTCAGCAACCACTCGCAACTTGGCAGGGTATAACATAGAATATACCACCGAGATTGCACGCAATCTCTTCTTGACCTCTGTGTACTTTGCCCTTTGTTTCTGCACAGCCGCTGAGAAATCTGGGTATATGGACACCCTGGCTCCCTGTATTTCCAAATTGGGTTTTTGTCTGGCCAAATGAAGAATAATGTCCCTGTCCTTGTAATGTAGTAATTTCAGCAAAAATGGTCTGTCATTGCCCCCTGGTGGTGGTGGTCGGAGTGGCACTCTATGGGCTCTCTCAACAGAAAAGAATGGAGTAAGATTATTTCTCCCAAACGTGTCAGGTAGCCATGTTTCAATAAAATCAGTGGGGTTTTTTCCTTCGGATTTTTCAGGCATACCGACTATGCGAATATTGGACCTTCTCAATCTGTTCTCCATGTCCTCAACTCTATTCGCTGTTTCTGTGGCTTTAGCTGAAGTTATGTGAATATCCTGAGCAAGAGGGTGTATATCATCCTCTAGTGTGCTTACTCTTCCCTCCAGAGCAGTGGCTCTCTCTCTTATTTTCTGCATGTCCTGCCTTATGTGTAATATGCCTTCTTTCATGCTTTTGACTTCAATAGAGAGTTCAGTTGGTGAGGAGCCATAGGTGTGCACTGCAGTTAGTATATCATGCAGGGAAGGCTCAGCATGTTCAGTCTCTGGAGCTCTGGCTGTTTCAGAGGAGGGAGGGGGGGATGGGGGAGTTCTCTCTGTGTGCTCTGCTACTCCAGGGGCCATCTTCTCTGTGACATGCTGTACTGATTGCTGTGGGACACTTTTGGCTGCTGCCTGTGCATATGAGGTATGTGGCTGTGCATTTTTGTGGGCGCCAGTGTTATGGGCATACCTTTCCAGGCGTGCAGCTGCCAAGGGATGTGATTCCTTCCCCACACGCTGTGGGAGCGGGGATCCGCCATCTTGGCCATGCCGTCCGGCCGAACGGCTCTCCTCCATCCTCCTGGACACCCCCATTTTGGAAGTGGAGCGACTGGGTGTCGCTGTAGGTGTAGCCCCACGCCGGGAGCGGAGTGTCCGGTCTATTGTAGCGGTAGATCGGGCTCACTTCAGGATGATTGCTGATCAGGAGTCTGGAGCCTCTGTGAGACACGTCTTCTCACATGGAAGTCCAAGCCACGCCCCCATCTGCACCCCTTTTACTGAACACATCCAGGCATTCATGGTAGCATTTGGTAACTACCTGCCACAGTTGTGATTCCAGGCATAGTAAAAAAGCAGGAGGTTGAGGCGGTGCTGGACAGCATTGTTTCTGACAGTAAGGTGATAGGAACTCTATTTTTCCAGACTCCCAGTCAATATGTGGGTTGTGAGCCTGTAACCAAGGGAGGCCCAAGATGACACGGAATAGTGGTGATGAAATCACATCCAAGCGTAATCGTTTCTGGTGGTTAGTAGCAGTGATGGTTTGAAGCGGAGTGGTCTCCTTGGTCACAAGTCCTGATTTGATGCAAGATCCGTCAGCCAGGAACACAGTGAGCCCTTGGTTCTTAAGTTAGCGGAATGTGCTGCCGGGCCACAAAGGACAGATCAATGAAGCAACTGCAAGCTCCTGAATCAATGATTGCGATCAATGGCACGATTATTCCCGGAAGCTGGAATTAAATAGGCAGGACTATGTGAGCTGAATTGGCAGACATGTTGGGTTGTCTAACTGAAGAAAGTGAAAGGCACTTACGTAGCATAGCAGGGCCGGTGCATACGTAGTGACTGCACTCCCCACAGTAGAGACAGAGGTTGTTCAACTGTCAATGTTGGTGTTCCTCCAGGGTTAATGAGGGGCGGATCAGGCCCAACTGCTTTGGTTTGGGTGCCTCTGGAACATGTGGACCAAGATTTCCAAACACGGGGTCAGCAGGCGTGGGTGCCTAGGGCAACATCCATACTGGTCTGAACTGTTGCGAGGATCTCTCAGATCTGCGTTCGCGTAAACGGTGATAAATCTGTATAGACAATGTGATCAGAGCCTCCAGTTTGTTTGGTATGCCTACCTGGGCAAGTTCATCTTTAAGACCTTCTGTGAGGCCAAAGCAGAACTGGTGATGCAGGGCTGCATCATTCCAGTCTGTATCTGCACTCCAACATCAGAAATCTGTGACATAATCTTTGACTGGTCTGCGGCCTTGCTGAAGGGCATGCAGGGCTGTCTCAGCAGTGGTGGTTCATTGCGGGTCATCGTACAGTTGGGACATGGCTGTGAAAAATAATTGCAAGATGTTTAGCTGTGCGTTATTTTCCTCCAGTAGATGATGGGCCCAGGACTGTGGTTCTCCTTGGAGCAGGGAAATGGTAAATCCCACTTTTGTAACCTCTAGAGAAAATGTCCTGGGCTGAAGGGCAAAATAGAGCTGACAGGCATTGCAGAATGCTCTAAACTTGCTCCGATCACCAGAAAACCTCTCGGGGGCTGGTACATGTAAAACAAATAAAATAGGCGCAATGCATGAGTACCTCAATCAACTGTTCCTGATAGTCCAAGGACAAGATATATACATATACATATACATATACATATATATATATATATATATATATATATATATATATATATACTGTATATATATATATATATATATATATAATGTGTGTGTGCAATGTCAGGGCTGCCACCATAAAGGACCCAAAGCTGGGTCCAATGTGCTGGGAGGAAGGAAAACAAGGAAAAAGGGGCGCACTGAGTATGTATCAATAACGTTTTAATTATAAAAACAATATCCACTCACATGTAGAACTGAAATGTAGAGTTCAGGTACATCTTCGGGCGAAGGAGAGAGAGGAGGACTACAGGTAGCAGCAGGTCCATATGCTAGCATCACATCACGTCCAACAGGGATGAGTGGTAGCAGGCTCTCTCAGTAGTCCAGATAGCACACCAACATATTATCATTATTTGTATTTTCTGATCCATGAGGTGACACTTTCATTACAACTCAGGGTCTAGTTTATGTCTTGTGGGGGGCTATTTTTGTATATGGGGGTTACATTTGGTAGCGATTTAGTTCTTTTTTTTAGTGGTTTTATATATTTTATATTTGTGATATTTTACTTTTATTCTCACTGTACAATTTTTGGGTCCCTTCCCTCTCAGGCCGGCACTGTGGCGTCGCTCTGCACTCACTGGTGAGGCTTGAGCGCATATTAATTTGCCGTGGCCAAATGAGATGAGAGACATGGACACCCCGCCTTAACCATTCCTTCCATCCCCCCGTTTGTCTAACTATCTATTTCGGGCAACCCTTATGAACAATAGTGTGACTACTGGGGTGACACCTTAAGATATTCCAGGCATTTGCTGCCTTGTAGTACGATGGGGGCGTGGTTTGGCTGCGTCGGTGACGATGGCCAATCAATAGGAGCTAGACGTGGCGAGGATGTCTCCACAGCGGGCCCGCTCCCTCTGCACATGTGCGGAGTGGAGCGCAAGCTTCCTATTTGGGAGTCACCTCGCCACCAGCGGGCGATTGGTTCTGATGCACCCTTCGTGCAGCAAGGTTGACGTCAGCCTTTGTCGGCTGGCTGATTTCCCTATTACATGCGAGGCTTGGTGCGCAGGCTCATTGTGGTTGGGTGGATGAGACACCAGCGGTGGATTGGCTGCTGGTTGCCTTCCCCCCCTCTGCAGTGCAGATGTGAGGCCTGGAACGTAGGTTGGATTGAATTTACAGTATCTGGAATTTTTGTGTGTTGTATGACTATCAAACATATATGCTGTGATCCCCTCTCACACTCCTGGTCCATAGCCATGCTATCGCATACCAGATACACATTGCTTATGGATGTTAATGATGGTACTAACTTTCTACTTCTGGTTTCGCCATGATGGGGGCGGTCCCGGTTAATTTGTTAGTCTTTTACAGTCTATAAGTAAGTGCAATGTGGGGAGGCTGCTTTATGCCCTTGTTGAAGACTGTGTGGTGGAAACGCGTAGGCGTCTCCAGCTCCCCACATTGCCAATTTTATTTGCCTGTGATCACTTTTAGCCTATTTAGATTTTATCCAATAAAACCATATTTTGACCTACATTATGTGGAGTCCCTTTTTTTTCTCCCTCAATGGCACTACTCCAGATTGTTCCTGTTTGACCATCCCGCTGTGATACTGAAGGGTGTGCGTGACAGTGGCTCATCTCCTGCTCAAGACGGCTACTCTTCGTTGGTGACCGTGACCCACAGGACAACATTCGTTCGGACATCTCGGGAGACCATCCCCTATGCTCTATTGACGCACTGCTATACGGCAGGTGCGTCCTACGGATCTGGTAAGGGTACCTGACTCCTTTTCATTTGAAGATTTACGTGCTTTATCATCTGTGGTCGCCTTACCATTTGAGTGTCTACCCAACCCCCCCCAGGGTTCATGGTACCCCACTCTTAGAGAAGACCTCCACTCACCTCATATTCCATTGACTGTGGCCCTTTGCAGTCCCATATTCCACTACAGTTCAATTTACCAACCACATTGTTTGTTTTATTTGTTTTGTAATTTTATTTCACTTATTCACAAGTGTATTCACATCAATATTTATTCATGTTTTAGCGCTGCACTCTCTTATTTATATTATGATTTGACTTGGTTTGTTTGTGTGCTAGCTGCTTTTGTCACATTTTTGTCTTGTTCTGTTTTGGGTAGCGCAGCATTTTCCTTTATCTTTGTATGGAAGAATGGGAACCCTCCACTCCGGTTGTCCCAGTCCTGTTTTAAGCCAGCTCCATCACGCTCGCTTCTCTCTCTCGCAAGATGACCCGGACTCTCGGATGGCTCCGTCAGACATCTCTGGATCCTTCCCGATTCAGTGACACAACTTACACAGCCCACAGATATCGAACAGAGTCGTTGATTGTTCCGCTCCGCAGAACTTTTTGCCTCTGGGCGATTGCATAAGACTGACAGAGGGGCCTCCCACCAATTCTCATGTGATGGGCAGCTGTTCTGTGCGCTCACAGTTGACACTATAGTGTCTGGTACAGATGTGTCAAGGGGTGAGATGGGGCTTTCTCTTTCTGAACTGACAGTTCAGACCAGGCACTTCAGTATTCCTCTTGCTGGTAACTTGAGTCACTTCAGAGCATTCCCCTAGTGTCTCATATGCTAGTCTTTTTGGGAGGCGAATGTCTCTCTTTACTCTTTGTCTTTTGCGTGTGATCACCACTTCTGGGCAAGTATTTCTTTCCTCCATTTCAGACTCCTGCACCTCCATGCCAGTGGAGGACAAATATTTCTCAGAGTGTCCAGACAGTGGTATAAATTCTGGGGCATCTGGCCTAATAGTCCCACTATCTTCTCTTCTGGTCTGGAACGAAACACCTTCTTTAGCTTCTAGTGTATCAGGCGACCACAACCAACTTATGTTCGTGTCTCCCCCCTCACTATTTTCAGTTGTTGAGGACCCAGGCTGAGACCTAGTTATTGGTCGATGTACAACCATGGACGTAGATGGTAATTCCTCCACTGGGATTATCCTAACTGCTTCTGTGAGGGGTAGGATGTGATTCTGATGCCAGGTCTTTACTGGTCCAGGGTTCCCTTCCAATCTGATCTCATACACTGGGAGCCCTGGAAGTCGTCTGCATACTATATATGGCTGTGACCTCCAGCGATTAGCCAGCTTATGTTTTCCTGGAACGCCCAGATTTCTTAAAAGGACTCAGTCACCAGGTTGCAGATCCTCAATCCGTACTTTGAGGTCGAAGTTTCTCTTATTTCTACTTCCTCTGAGGTTTGACTTAGCTTGGGATTTTTCATAGGCAATCTTCAAACTCCTCCGCAACCTATCTGCATACCCTCGATGAGAGGTCTCTGAGGTATGGTCCCGAGAAGTTCCAAAAGCTAGGTCCACCGGGAGTCTGGCTTCTCTCCCAAACATCAACCTGTAGGGTGAATACCCAGTAGCATCACTCCTGGTGCTATTGTAAGCATGTACTAAGGCTGTGATGTGCTTGCTCCAATGTGGTTTTTGTTCAGCAGTCAAAGTTCCCAACATATTGAGAAGAGTCCTGTTAAACCTCTCTGGTTGGGGGTCCCCTTGTGGGTGGTAGGGGGTAGTTCTAGACTTCTGAATACCTAGTAAATCCAATAATCTCTTGATCAGAGTACTTTCAAGTCTCTCCCTTGGTCTGAGTGGATCCGTTTAGGTAAACCATAATGACCGAAGAACTTTTCCACCAGGGTTTTTCGCCACTGTGGCTGCTTGCTGATCTTTAGTAGAGAATGCTTGAGCATACCTGGTGAAGTGATCAGTGACTACTAGAATGTTTCCTTGTCCACTCAAGTCAGATTCCAAACATAGAAAGTCTATGCAGACCAGATCCATCAGTCCTTGGCTTGATAAGTGGCCCATTGGAGCGGCTCGCTGGGGCAAAGTCATTCTCTGTATACACCTATAGCAGGACTGACAGTAACTCTCCACTTCAGCCCTCATGTGAGGCCAATAGAATTTATCCCTTATTAGTTGAAGAGTTGTTTCTGATCCCAAATGGCCATGGTGATCATGCAAGGTGATCAGTACTTTCTCCCTATGTTTCTCTGGCAGAAACAGTTGCCACTTCCCTTCAGGATCTTCAGAGGGGCCCCTTCAGTAGACCACCCCTTGTTGTAGCTGCAATCGATGCCACTCTTTATGTAACAAATGAGCTTCCTTCTGAATGCTTTTGAGGAGTAGTCCAGGGTGTTGATTCTCCAAAGCCTCCTGTCAGGAGACTAGTAGACCAGACTGTGTGGACTGCACAGAGATAACCCAAAACACATGTAAGTGAATAGTGATATTTATTAAAATAGGTGATAATTAGAAAATACAAACAGTGAACAACCAACCCAACAAACCCACCAACAACAACAATATATACAGCAAGGGGCAGTACCGGAATCACAGATGTACGCCAGGCCAGGGTCATACACCTCAGGTCAGCAGGACAAGGGATATACCAGAAGCATAAACGTTAGCCAAGCCAAGGTCATACACAGGAAGATCAGTAAATGAGGGACAGGGAACCAACAGGACAGAGAGGGAATGGATCGGGCTGAAGGGTACAGGAACACAGAAGGGATCGGGTCAGGATAAGCTCGGGCACAAGGTCAGATACAGGCTCAGGATCGGGTAAGAGGTGAACAAGGTCAGGGCTCAAGGAGAGAGATACCAAGGCAAGCATATGAGGGCTTGCCGGGTATTTATAGGACTGGCTATGATTGACTTCAAGTCACACCTGAGCGCAGGGAGTGTTGTCTGCTCCATACTGCCAGGATCCATCCGCTGGTGGACGTCAGTACTGCGGCCAAAAGATGAAATGACACCAGCAGGGAAATATTCTCCTGACAGTTCAACACTGCCAGGAGACACCTGCTGGTGGACCCCAGTACTGCATGCCAAACAATATATCTTACCAGCGGATGGATCCTTTCCTGACAGTACCCCCCCTTAAAGGAGCGGCCTCCAGACACTCCAACTAGTCTTAATTGTCCATAGTCTATGGCATCAGGCAGAATGGTGGAAGAAGGCTGGTCATCAGGCCCATCCAGGCAGACAGCTGAGTCATTGAGCTGGGCAGCGGACAGGAACAAACCAAGCTGGGCAGCAGACAGGAACAAACCGAGCTGGGCAGCAGACAGGAACAAACCGAGCTGGGCAGCAGACAGGAACAAACCAAGCTGGGCAGCAGACAGGAACAAACCGAGCTGGGCAGCAGACAGGAACAAACCGAGCTGGGCAGCAGGCTCCGGGTCATCGAGCTGGGCAGCAGGCTCCGGGTCATCGAGCAGGGCAGCAGGCTCCGGGTCATCGAGCTGGGCAGCAGGCTCTGGGTCATCGAGCTGGGCAGCAGGCTCCGGGTCATCGAGATGGACAGCAGGCTCCGGGTCATCGAGATGGACAGCAGGTTCTGGAACATTGGGCCGAACAGCGAGCACCGTAAGGGCAGGCCGGATTACAGGCACCGGCTCAGCAAGCTGGGTAACGGACCCCGGCCCAGTGGGCTGGGTAACAGGCCCCGACTCAGCGAGCTGGACACCGGGCACTGGTTCGGCAAGCCAGATAACGGATACTGGCTTGGCAGGCAAAGTGACGGACTTCGGTTTAGCAGACTGGGTAACGGGCACCAGTTCAGCAGACCGGGTAACGGGCACCGATTCAACAGACTGGGTAACGGGCACTGATTCAGCAGGCTGAGACACGGGCACCGAAACTCCAGGCTGAAACACGGGCACCGAAACCTCAGGCTGGGATACCAACATCACGACATCAGGCTGGAAGACAGGTACCAGGATATCAGGCTGGAGGATGGACACATCAGACCGGAAAGCAGGCTCATCAGGCTGAACAGTGGGCACATCAGGCTGGAAAGTAGGTACCGAGACATCAGACCGGGCAGCAGGTGCTGGAACTTCAGGCTGGACAGCAAAAACAGGCGCTGGCACATCAGGCAGAACAGCAGGTACTGGCACAACAGGCTGAACAGGTACATCGGACTGGTCAGTAGTCACTGGAGCGTCAGACTGGAACATGGACACTGGGATTTCGGGCTGAGCAGCAGGCACTGGGACCTCAAACTGGGCAGCGGACACAGGCATTGGCACAACTGGCTGAGTAGCAGATACTGGCACATCAGGCTGGAAAGCGGACTGGAAAGCAGGCACCGAGACATCAGACCAGGCAGCGGGTACTGGAACTTTAGACTGGGCAGCAGACACAGGCGCTGGCACATCGGGCAGAACAGCAGGTGCTGGCATACCAGGCTGAACAATAGGTACATCGGACTGGACAGTAGTCACTGAAGCGTCAGACTGGAACATGGGCACTGAGATGTCAGGCTGAGCAGCAGGCACCGGGACCTCAAACTGGACAGCGGGCACAGGCATTGGCACAACAGGTTGAGTAGAAGACACTGGCGCATCAGGCTGGACAGCAAACAAAAGGTCATCAAACTGGGAAGCGGGCACATCAGACTGGAACACTGGTAGCAAAACTTTAGGCTGGAACATGGACACAAGGTCATCAGACCGGTCAGCAGGCACTGGACCGTCAGGCTGGGTAGCAGGCACTGGACCGTCAGGCTGGGTAGCAGGCACTGGACCGTCAGGCTGGGTAGCAGGCACTGGACCGTCAGGCTGGGTAGCAGGCACTGGACCGTCAGGCTGGGTAGCAGGCACTGGACCGTCAGACTGGGTAGCAGGCACTGGACCGTCAGGCTGGGTAGCAGGCACTGGACCGTCAGGCTGGGTAGCAGGCACTGGACCGTCAGGCTGGGTAGCAGGCACTGGACCGTCAGACTGGGTAGCAGGCACTGGAACGTCAGACTGGGTAGCAGGCACTGGAACGTCAGACTGGGTAGCAGGCAGAGGTTTGGCAGAATCAGTTGGGTTAGTTGGTGTGGAAGCAAGTTGGGTTACTGGCAGGATCGTGTGGGTAGGAAAGAATTTTTGTTTCTTTTTTGGTTTAGCCCGTGCAGTTTTGTATGTAGGTGCAGGGCTGAAAGAAAAGAAAGTAGCTGGATCGAAGGAAGACCAAGGAACTGTAGCTAGAGAGGGGTTTTGTGGGACTGTTACAGGTGGAGGAGAAGAGACAGGTGGATTGAAGGCGGGATAGGTGCTACACTTGGAGACTGGGTAGTAGTATTTGGTAGGGGGTTGAGTAAACTGGGCTGTAGCTGAGGTTGCCATAGGCGACGGGGAGATAAATTTTTGGGAAGACAGATGATTAATGGCAGGGCTGGAATATTGTGGCTTAGCTAAAGACAGGAGATCTGACCATGCCTGCAGCACAGGTTGAACAAACGCTGATTCACACACTGCCTGACTAATCAAGGATTGCACCGACTGGATGCAATTAGACAACACTTGCTGTGAACAGGAGAAATAATGTTCCATAAAATTGACTGGATCATCCTCTAACAACCAAACCAGGGATTCAACTTGGCCATAATTGAAGGGGGGCGAAAAATCATCACTTCCCTCGGGAATGCATGACAGGGCTGGTTTTGCACATAACTGGATCAGGGGCTGAACATCTTCAAAAGACATATACCCCTGATCCACTAGGGAATGAGCTGATCGGATAGTTTCCATCAGCTGGCCACTAGTCCACCCTTTTAAAATCTGGCTACAATATTCACCATCCTCTTCTGCTAGCAGAGAATAATAAATGATTTCATCGAAATCCATATTAGCAGACCCGATAAACCAGGATGGTTTCCTCAATGCAGCCACGTCTGGTCAGGGATGGCCTTGGTATACTGTCAGGAGACTAGTAGACCAGACTGTGTGGACTGCACAGAGATAACCCAAAACACATGTAAGTGAATAGTGATATTTATTAAAATAGGTGATAATTAGAAAATTCATACAGTGAACAACCAACCCAACAAACCCACCAACAACAACAATATATACAGCAAGGGGCAGTACCGGAATCACAGATGTACGCCAGGCCAGGGTCATACACGGCAGGTCAGCAGGACAAGGGATATACCAGAAGCATAAACGTTAGCCAAGCCAAGGTCATACACAGGAAGATCAGTAAATGAGGGACAGGGAACCAACAGGACAGAGAGGGGATGGATCGGGCTGAAGGGTACAGGAACACAGAAGGGATCGGGTCAGGATAAGCTCGGGCACAAGGTCAGATACAGGCTCAGGATCGGGTAACAGGTGAACAAGGTCAGGGCTCAAGGAGAGAGATACCAAGGCAAGCATATGAGGGCTTGCCGGGTATTTATAGGACTGGCTATGATTGACTTCAAGTCACACCTGAGCACAGGGAGTGTTGTCTGCTCCATACTGCCAGGATCCATCCGCTGGTGGACGTCAGTACTACGGCCAAAAGATGAAATGACACCAGCAGGGAAATATTCTCCTGACAGTTCAACACTGCCAGGAGACACCTGCTGGTGGACCCCAGTACTGCATGCCAAACGATATATCTTACCAGCGGATGGATCCTTTCCTGACACCTCCATTGCCAAGTTACAGAGTGGATCTTCCCGTTGATCTCTCCGGAGATCCTTCCTTGATAGCTTAGGCAGACCTTCCCCTGCGATCTGGGAAACACTACAGTAAAACTTAGGCACCCCTGCGGCAGTCATCCCGAATTCTTCAGCTCTGGCTCCACCTTTTTCTTGCTGTTCTGCCCCTTCACAAAGGGCTCTTACTCCCTCAGGAGTAAGTTGGGTCCAATCTTCTGAGTGGCCCTGAGAAAAGTAAAGTCTTCTTGACAACGCATCAGCATCTCTATTACCGACCCCTGGTCTGTACTTCAGGTAAGGTAAATGTCGGAAGGGCAGCCAACCATCTGTGGCCTGTGGCATCCAGCTTTGCAGTGGTGAGCAAGTATGTAAGGAGATTGTTGTCTGTCCTGACTACAAATTCCGCTCCATACAGGTAATCTTTTAGCTTGTCCACCACAGCCCACTTCAAGGCCAGAAACTCAAGCTTGTGAGTGGGGTAGTTCTTCTCAGCAGGGGCCAGACTTCGGATCACGTAGGCAATGGGCCTTAAATGCAGGTCATGTTCCTGGTAAAGTACCCCGCCTAGCCCATCTTGGCTGGCATCCACATGCAGTTCATAGGGTTTGGTAGGATCTGCGAAGGCTAAGACCGGAGCAGTGGTAAGGCCCCACTTCAACTGTCTGAAGGCCTCTTCGCATTGTGGAGTCCACTGGCCCTGAATTGACTCCTTCTTCCTGGGTCCCTCTTTTTGTCTGCCAGGTTTATCTAAATCTATGCCGTGTCGACAACACTTCTGGGATTATTTCCAGACCTCTTCCCTCCTCTTGCCTGTCCGTCTCAAGGACAATGAAAGGGCCAGGTTGTCTCCAACTCAGCTTGATAGAGGTTTTTAAGCAGACTACCTCACCCGGCTGCACCAGTTTTTCACTCCTGTCCAGGCGCCAGACCTTTCCCACACCTTCTGCTGGGGCCTTCTGTTCATGCACTAGATCCTTGTACACTTGACTTAACATGGGGTGTACCCTCTTGGCTGAGGTACCTTTCTCCTGCACAAGCGGTGTCAGAAGTCTCCAGACCAGGTTAGTATTGGTCCCAATGATAAGGGAGCTCTTATCAGCCCCTGGGGGGCGAGGACACACCACTGCCAGGGGGGTCGAAGGTTTCGGCCTTTCCCGCCACACTCGGGTGAAAGGTGAGTTTGATGGGTAGGTAGCCGTCATAAGGAAAATTCTCTGTATAATAAAGTCACTTGGGCTCCAGTATCCAGCAGGGCTTTAGTGTAGATCCCATCTACTTGGATGGGGATGATTGGAGAGTGTCCCACTAGCTTGGGAGTCCATGATGAGCGGCAGGTCTAACCTGTTTGGCAGCATGTACCTTTCCTCCTTGTTTCTTTGGGTCCTTACCCGGCTTCGGCCTTTTTGTGGCCCTAGGAGCCTGGTACATCTGAGTTTGGTTGGAGTTGGCAACTATAACAGGGCACCCAGTTGACTCCTTCACTGGGGCCCTTTGAAGTTTTCCACTGGCTTTTGGCATTATGTCACTGCTCTTGGGCTTGGGCATACTCGCCTACGGTGCCCAACCCCTCCACAATTGAAACAGGACCCGGGCTTGGTTTCAAATGTGGGACTTAACAGTTTTTTGGCAGTTGAACTCCTTCGTCTTCTGGTAAGATAGCGGGCCTTACAATCAACAGAGCCATCATCTCCATTAGTTGTGACACCTGGGTCTTGAGAAGCTCAATCTGAGGATCGTCAGTGATTGCACTAGTTGCCCTGACTACAACGACCGATTTTGGCTCTTGAACCTTTTCTTTTTTTCTCTCGAGAATGGCCTCCTCTTCCCGTACCATTTGGATCAGGTCTTGGTACTTCAGGATGCCACCGTCTTGACGGGTTCTTAACTGGAACGTGATGGGTTCCAAAGGCTGAGCGCCCCTCAAGACTTGCTTAGCTCAGATTTCATCTACCTTGCGAGGGTCTAAACCCTTCTTCAACAAGATCTGGTGTATGATTTTGTCCAAGTGCCTCATGTATCCTGACAGTTCTCCCCTGCATTCTGATAAGTGTGTTCCAATTGATAAATCAGATCTGAAACCCTCTCAGTTCGCCCAAACACATCCTGCAGAATGACTAGTTAGTCCTGAGCCACACAGTTCTGTTTGCTGAGCTTCAAATTTTGGATAGCTTCTGAAGCAGGACCTTTTAAACCCTCTGTGATCCTCTGTTTTTTGTGAGCCTCAGGAATGTCCCATTCATCCAGTGCTTGTGTTGTCTGCTCCAGCCACTCTTCAAAGGTATTTTCCTCTGGAGGTACGGGCCGTCTCCCGGAGAAAGTGCTGAGTTTTTGATACCCAGTTCCTGGATATGTTGGGTTGCTTTTTTGGCATTGAGATACAAGATTCCCTAGAGCTGTAAAGAGCTCTGGTTCAAGTACGGTAAAACGTGGCCGGGAGGGAACTTTTGCCTTGGCTGATCTCTTCTGTGGGGAGCTGGCAGGGCTTCCCCCTGTTTTCCCTGGGTGTGTCAGGTAAAACTTAGTCTCTTCAGCCAATTTGACACTGCTGCCCTTGAAGTTTTCAGGGACTCCCTTTCTCCACTCTAACAGCGCATAAGTGTGGGAGGTCCCATGATCTGGTCTGACAGCAACCACTTTTGCCTTTCGGTCTGGGGACAGTGTTTTCATCACACGGCTAATTTGTTCTTCCTCCCAGACACCTCCCCAATCGCCACGCTCGCTTCTGAGCGGGTGCCTTCTGCTTCGCACCACTGCGCCACAGTGAGGGGTCCATTCTTGAGTTCATTAGGGTGGGCTTGATTTCAGAGTAACAGTAATCCCAGATGAGCCCCCACATGTAGCACTTAATAAAACTAATAATAAATAATAAACTAATAAAACGACTTGGTTTAAAAATACTACACTATCCGGAACCCCCTTTTTCTTCTCTCATTGCATCCACCGAGAGACAAAGACAGTTACAGATCCATACTGGTCCAGGAACATAAGGGAGAAGCATCCACTACTGATTTGTACATATATGCGGTTACCTCATTAGTCCAAGGTAAGAGGCCACTTTCACCAGTGTGTCTCTGCACAAAGAGGAGATATATATTCCTAAGCACCTTTTGTTTGGCACATTTGAATGTCAGTTGCACAAAGAAGAAAGGAATTTATTGCATTCTGCACAGTTCAATTGCATTTTTTGCACATCTTTGCAATACTGTATTTCACACAGTATTATTGCATTTTTTGCACAGCATTGGACTTTATTTTCATCCTGCACACGTTATTGCATTTTGCACAAGATATTTGCACTTTGCACAGTTGATTTTGCCATTTTGCACAGTTCATTTATTTATATTCATTTTGCACATATCTGATATATAGAAGTATTATTACAGTATTAGCATTTTATTATGCACTTTGCACCTTGATATCAGTATTATTAGCATTTTATTATGCACTTTGCACCTTGATATCAGTCACATTTACCAATTATTGTCTGTATGAATTTTACCGATTTGTATGTGTACTGCTACCTTTAGCAGCACAATTTTTTCTCTCTATTGATTTCTGTGAACAGCGCAGCACCAACCCCCACTTTATTTTACTTTCTTCATAACTAATATCCTCCAGACCCTTTATTAGCTTTGTTGCCCTTCTTTGTACTCGCTCCATTTCCAGTACATCCTTCCTGAGGCAAATCAAATTGGAAAAATTCTGTGAGCCACAATGATCTTATGCCTTGCTTGTGCTACCTCCAGCTGCATGCGCTAATCACGCTTCATATAACGTGCATAGGATAAATTTACAAGTTATGCGCTGCGCTTGGGTGACCCCAAAAACAAAATTAATAATATCCAACTCTGTGCTTACTAGTGCGATAATATTAAATACAAATAATATGAATGTTGAATAAATAAACAAGGTGTGAAAAAACAAGTGCTTGTTACACCATAAATTAGTGCTTAATAGTGCTTGTTACACCATACATAGTGTCTTAATCAACATAAAAAGTGCTTAGTGCTCAATATACAGTATCCTGCTTTTTTAATTGAAAAAAATAATAAATAATAAATGATGAAAAAAAAAAAAGTTCTCTTTGGCACTCTAAATAGTGCGTGCAAATAATGTCCAGCAGTGATAATAAAACAGCGTGTCATCATCAGGGGGATAATGACACGTGATCCCTGTGTCGAAGACGCGTAGGGGAGGGGCCAGGACGGAGAGACTGACACAGACTTTACACCAGCGCTGTCTCAGCACAGCATACCGCACCAAACATCCAGTGATTTTGCATAGAAAGCCGTTATAGTATGGTGCACTGACGCACCAGTGCCATGTGAGTACCCCGGTGTGGGGAGCATTTTCTTTTAATAAAAGTATTTTGACTATATTACACTATATAGTTTCCTTTTCATTTTATGTATGGAGCCACATTGTTTCCAGCTGGAGGAGTGCAGCAGACACTGAGACCAAGGCTGGCTCCAAGCATATTTGGACTCAGGGTAGAAGCTGAGTCACACACTCTGAGGTGAGCACATTAGCTTAAGGGGGTCACGAAGGAGCACAGGAGTATGTTTTGCAGCACTCAGGATATCTTCGGCATGATGTTGGATTGTTGTCACAGCTGAACACCACCTGCACACATTGTTTTATTATCACTGCTAGACATTATTTGCACGCACTATTTAGAGTGCCAAAGAGAACTTTTTTTTTTTTTTTTTTTCATCATTTATTATTTATTAATTTTTTCAATTAAAAACGCAGGATACTGTTAATTGAGCACTAAGCACTTTTTATGTTGATTAAGACACTATGTATGGTGTAACAAGCACTATTAAGCACTAATTTATGGTGTAACAAGCACTTGTTTTTTCACACCTTGTTTATTTATTCAACATTCATATTATTTGTATTTAATATTATCGCACTAGTAAGCACAGAGTTGGTTATTATTAATTTTGTTTTTGGGGTCACCCAAGCGCAGCGCATAACTTGTAAATACATCCTTCCTGAGGACTGGTGCCCAGAACTGGACAGCATACTCTAGGTGCGGCATGACCAGAGTCTTGTAGAGTTTGATATTTATCGTTTTATCTCTGGAATTAATCCCCTTTTTAATGCATGCCAATATTCTGTTTGCTTTGTTAGCAGCAGCTTGGCATTGCATGCCATTGCCGAGTCTATCATCTACTAGGACCCCCAGGTCCTTTTCCATCCTAGATTCCCTCAGAGGTTCTCCCCCCAGTGTATAGATTGCATTCATATTTTTGCCACCCAAATGCATTATTTTACATTTTTCTACATTGAACCTCATTTGCCATGTAGTTGCCCACCCCATTAATTTATTCAGATCTTTTTACAAGGTTTCCACATCCTGTTATTGCCTTGCTTAGCTTAGTATCATCTGCAAATACAGAGATTGAACTGTTTACCCCATCCTCCAGGTCGTTTATGAACAAATTAAACAGGATTGGTCCCAGCACAGAACCCTGGGGGACTCCACTACCCACCCCTGACCATTCCGAGTACTCCCCATTTATCACCACCCTCTGAACTCGCCCTTGTAGCCAGTTTTCAATCTATGTACTCACCCTATGGTCCATGCCATCGGACCTTATTTTGTACAGTAAACATTTATGGGGAACTGTGTCAAATGCTTTTGCAAAATCCAGATACACCACGTGTATGGGCCTTCCTTTATCTAGATGGCAACTCACCTCCTCATAGAAAGTTAATAGATTGGTTTGCAAGAACGATTCTTTATGAATCCATGCTGATTACTGCTAATGATAATGTTCTCATTACTAAAATTTTGTATATAGTCCCTTATCATCCCCTCCAAGAGTTTACATACTATTGATGTTAGGGTAACTGGTTTGCAGTTCCCAGTGATGTATTTTGGGCTCTTTTTAAATATTGGTGCTACATTGGCTTTTCTCCAATCTGCTGGTACCATTCCAGTCAGTAGACTGTCAGTAAAAATTAGGAACAATGGTCTGGCAATTACTTGACTGAGTTCCCTAAGTACCCTCGGGTGTAAGCCATCTGGTCCCAGTGATTTATTAATGTTAGGTTTCCAAAGTCTAAATTTAATTCTGTTCTCTGTTAACCATGGAGGTGCTTCCTGTGATGAGGATAAACACTGCAGTTTTGGTTACTGAAGCCCCCGATTCACTCGTGAAGACTGAGGAGAAGAATAAATTCAATGCCTTCACCATTTACCCATCCTTTATAACCAGACGTCCTTCCTCATTCTTTATGGGGCCAATATGGTCTTTTTACTGTTTATATACTTAAAGAATTTGATTTTTTTTGCTGTCCTCTGACTGCTATGTGTCTTTCATGTTCTAACTTAGCCATCCTTATTGCACCCTTAAATTTCTTGTTGGATTCTTTATAAAGTCTGAATGCTGATGCTGATCCCTCAGCCTTGTATTTTTGAAGGCCTTCTGCTGTGCTATTATATGCATTTTTACATTGAAGTTAAGCCATCCAGGACTTTTGTGCGCTCTTTTAAATTTATTACCCAATGAGATGCATAAGCTAATGCCCTTATTTAATTTGCTCTTAGAGCAAACCCATCTCTCCTCCATGCTCTTTGTTCTTAAGATTTTATCCCAATTTATGCCTTCTAGCAAGGTCCGTAGTTTAGGGAAGTTAAAATTCAGTGTCTTTGTATTCCCCTTATGTTTCCTATTTGTGTGATTTATAATGAAGTCAATTGACCTGTGATCGCTGTTACCTAAATTGCCCCGTATTTCCACATCCGTGATTAGGTCTGTATTGTTGGTAATCAGTAGATCCAGTAACGTTTTATTTCTAGTTGGTGCATCTACCATCTGACCCGTAAAATTGTCCTGCAAGACATTTAAGAACTGGCGAGCCTTAGATGAATGCGCGGTTCCCTCCGCCCAGTCTATGTCTGGATAATTAAAATCCCCCATTATGATAACACTTCCCATCCTTGCTGCTAATCAAAATTGTGATAGGAGATCTGTCTCCGCTTCCTCCCTCAGGTTAGGGGGCCTATAGCATACTCCCAGTATTATTTTCCCCTTAGCTTCATCCCTTTGGAGCTCTACCTATAAGGATTCCACCTCCTCCCTAGCTCCCTTAGTGATGTCATCTCTCACATTCACTTGTACGTTATTCTTGATATATAGGCATACCCCTCTCTCTTTTTTACCCTCTATATCCTTGCGATAAAGGATATACCCTTGAATGGATGCCAGCCAATCACGAGAGCTGTTGAACCAGGTCGCTGAAATTCCCACAAAATCCAAATTCTCCCCGTACAACAGTATCTCTAGTTCACCCATCTTGTCCGCCAGGCTCCTGGCATTGGTGAACATGCCACGTAGTTTAGACCGGTCGCATATTATCCTCTTATTTGGGTGTTCTGAGATTGCAACTAGAACTTGCTACTATACTTACCTTGGGTTTATGTGCTTTGGTCAACCTACCACTAATGCCCCCAATACTACTCTCTGGAATATGTTCCGCGCTGACTATCTCTACCTCTGGACCTTCCCCCGTTGCCTAGTTTAAAAACCCTTTTAACTTTTTGCCCATCTTCATTCCCAGCCGATCTGCACCCTCCTCATTTAGGTGCAGTCCATGCCTTCTATAGTACTGGTTATCGACTGAGAAGTTAGCCCAGTCCTCGAGGAACCCAAACCCCTCCTTACTACACCAGCTCCTCAGCCACTTGTTTACTTCCCTAATCTCCCTCTGCCTTTCTGGTGTGGCTCGATGTAACGGTAGTATTCCTGAGAATACTACCTTGGAGGTCCTATTCCTCAAGCTCCCAAGTCCCTAAAATCGTTCTTTAGGACACTCCATCTATCTCTGACTTTGGCGTTGGTGCCAACATGCACCATGACAGCTGGGTCTTCCCCAGCCCCTCCCAGTAATCTGTCCACCAGATCCAAGATGTGCCGAACCCGAGCGCCTGGTAGACAACATACAGTTTGGCGCTTCAGGTCTTTGTTACAGATTGCCCTCTCTGTCCTTCTAAGAATTGAGTCTCCTACCACCAGAATCTGAATTTCCTTTTCCTTTTTTTTCCCCCCCACACTCTCACTGGAGGAGTTCTTCCCCCGGCAGCTAGGAGAGTCCCTCAGCTCCAGCAGCGCTGGTCCCTGACTGGTTTCACCAATGACACTGAATGGAGCGCACTTATTGGGATGCTCCAGCCCTGGATCGAGCTCCCTGGCACTTCCCCCTCTACCCTTCCTGACTGTCACCCATCTACTGTTTTCTAGTGCCTGCACCTCTTTGTCTCCACCCGCCTCTGTGCTGGCCCCTGCTGGCTCCTGCCGTGTACGTTCCTGGTTCTCCTTTAGTATGGAGGGACTTCTCAGTGCTGACAGTTGCTTCCCCAGATTCAGAACCTGGGCTTCCAGAGAAACAATGTGCTTACATTTTGCACAGCAGTATTCACCCTCGATCGGATGATCAAGGAATGCATTGCATACATCCTGCAAGATTTACAACAAGTCGCCTCACCACACCCGCCGGGCATCGTACCTATTAAATTTAATGAGGATTGGGGATTATACCCTGTCCAATTTACCTAACAACTAGCTTCCTGACACTAATACTCAACAAGACAATACACAGGTACTCAACAAGACAATACTCGCAGACCAATGTGCACTTGCAGACCAATGTGCACTCGCAGACCAACGTGCCCTCACAGACCAACGTGCACTCGCAGTCCAACGTGCACTCGCAGTCCAACGTGCACTCGCAGACCTATGTGCACTCGCAGACCTATGTGCAATCGCAGACCCACGTGCACTCGCAGACCTACGTGCACTCACAATACACAAGTACATAGTACACAGTACACAAGTACTAACAATCCACACACACTACTCAGACAACACTCAGGGACTCACACTACACAGGTACTATGACTACCTGCCTTTCCGCCTTACCTGCCTTTCCGCCCCTGTACAGTGAGCCATGCAGGTGCAGCTCACTGTACACATTTGGCAATCCCAAATCTAACTGAACTCCCACAAATGTTTTGGGCAGTGGTTGTGGGGGTCTGCGGGCAGGAGGCTTATCAGAACCTGCAAGACCCCTATAACAAGGGTGCCCCCAGATCCTATGTGCACCATCCCTATGTGAATGGGAACAAGGTCCTTTGGAGTGGGGGGGCAGAGCCCCCCTGCCCTAAAACACCCCCCATGTTGAAGGCATGTGGCCTGGTATGGTTCAGGAGGGGGGGGGACGCTCGCTCGCCCCCCCATTTCCTGACCTGCCAGGCTGCATGCTTGGATAAGGGTCTGGTATGGATTGGGATGACCCCCACGTTGTTTTGTTTTTTTGCTATTTTTTTATCGGCAAATGTTTTTTTTTATTCAGCTGTCAGCAGGGAACCCCATTGACAGCTTATGACTTATCGGTTGTTAAAGACGCCACTGCTGGATTCCCGGCCCCGCTCCTTAACAACCAGCTTTTTCTGCACCCTGATTGGACAAAGCTTTGCCCAATCAGGGCTTAGAATGCACTGTGCAGTGCTCAGTGGATTGCAGGGTGTTCAGAGAGGTGAACTTCCGCCGAATGCCCTGCAAATTTGGGTGTTCACCAAATGGTGCGAACAGCCAATATTAGGTCCGTACTCATACTCAGGCTGAACTGTTCACCCAACACTAACAATTGTGTGTTGTCGAGGTGTGTTGGGGTACCATTAACAATAAATGACACATCAGTGGACCAACAAGAACACCTGTTTTTGTGCGTTTTAGAATCATTTGCAACAGTGCATGCTTTCCTGCTTCACATTGAGATGAAAATTGTTCATTTTCTTATTATTTTTAAAATGTTTTAATTATACACTATATTACCAAAAGTATAGGGACACCTGCCTTTACACATACATGAAATTTAATGGTATCCCAGTCTTCGTCTGTAGGGTTCAATATTGAGTTGGCCCACCCTTTGCAGCTATAACAGCTTCAACTCTTCTGGGAAGGCTGTCAACAAGGTTTAGGAGTGTCTATGGGAATGTTTGACCATTCTTCCAGAAGGGCATTTTTGAGGTCAGCCACTGATGTGGGCGAGAAGGGCTGGCTCGCAGTCTTTGCTCTAATTCATCCCAAAGTTGTTCTATCAGGTTGAGGTCAGGACTCTGTGCAGGCCAGTCAAGTTCCTCCACCCCAAACTTGCTCATATATGTCTTTATGGACCTTGCTTTGTGCACTGGTGCTCAGTCATGTTGGAACAGGAAGGGGCCATCCCCAAACCGTTCCCACAACGTTAGTAGCATGAAATTGCCCAAAATGTCTTGTTATGCTGACGCCTTAACAGTTCCCTTCACTGGAATTAAGGGGCCAGGCCCAACCCCTGAAATACAATCCCCATACCATAATTCCCCCTCCACCAAATGATTTGGACAAGTGCACTGTGTCCAGCAAGGAGGATCCCTGTCAGTAGAGCGGCGGGTCTAGGTATCGGTGGTGGTATCGGCAGAGAATGGAGGGGTCACATTGTGAATGAATTATTGTGATTTGTGGCTTGTCAGATGCTTATCACAGCTATTTATTTATTCAATAAAGTCAGAAGAAGCACTCTGATATAAGCTCATTGTTGCTGAAGTGATCATGAGCTTATATCAGAGTGGGAAATGCAGCCAACATAAGGCACAATAACCTGGCCAGCTGGAAGTAGTCCTGTGCTGTCATAAGACTTATGTCACTGGCAGCCAAATGGTTAAAAAAAAAAACTTTGAAAGGTAATATGAAATGTATTTGCATATGACCATTTACATAATATATACCTTTGGCAAGCAGATGATGAGTGAGTGGAAATAACAACAAAGGATTTATAATGCAGTGGTTGTGAATTTTGCCAAACTTTCACCATGAATGACCTTTATTGTGAGTAGACCTGAATAGTACAATATTATGCAAACAAGCCATTACATGACAGCACACCTCCCTCCCTCGCTCCTGGCAGATAGTTAACTATCTAAAGTAGACTGGAACCTACTAAGGATGAGCCGAACACCCCCTTGTATTGGGGGGGGGTATTTCAACTTTGCAGTTCAATTTTTGTCCCTTCCCATTTTCACATCATTGTGTAATTTTCCATTCTTTTATACATTCATTTAGGAAAAAGAAAAATATTTATTTCTAGGGAGCAGTGATTTTAATAATGCTTAAAGTGAAACAATAAAAATGAAATATTCCTTTAAATATCATGCCTGGGGGGTGTCTAAAGTATGCCTGTAAAGTGGCACATTTTTCCCATGTTTAGAACAATACCTGAGCAAAATGACATTTCTAAAGGAAAAAAAGTAATTTAAAACTGCTCGCGGCTGTAATGAATTGTCGAGTCTCGGCAATATAGATAAAACTCATTGAAAAAAAAGGCATGGCTCCCCCCCCCGTCCATTCCTAGGGCCTTTGGTCCTGGTATGAATATTAAATGGGTGACCCTGCCTTCCTCTGACGTCATGTGGCGTTTAGATCACCAAGTGGCCCCGCCCTCAGCTACATAACAGCTGTCACCGAAAAGAAGCATCACTCGGTGGGAGCCTCCCATTGAGGTGGAGCTGTTGCTGCTTTTTTTTTCTTTTTTTGGCTCGTCTGCGGCATGAGATGGATCTACATCGTGGGACATTTTAATTTTTTTATTTTTTAACCACTTCAATACAGGGCACTTAGACACCTTCCTGCCCAGACCAATTTTCAGCTTTCATCGCTGTCGCAGTTTGAATGACAATTGCGCGGTCATGCTACACTGTACCCAAACTACATTTTTATAATTTTGTTCCTACAAATAGAGCTTTCTTTTGGTGGTATTTGATCACCTCTGCGGTTTTTATTTTATTGCTAAACAAATAAAAAAAGACCGAAAATTTTGAAAAAAATAAAAGTTTTGCTTTTGTTTCTGTTAAAAAAAAAATGTAAATAAGTAAGTTTTCTCTTTCACTGAAGGGCACTGATACAGCAGCACTGACAGGCACTGATACAGCGGCACCAATGAGGTGGCACCAATGAGCGGGCACTGACGGGCACTGATATGCGGCACTGATGGGCACTGGTAGGCGGCACTGAAGGGTGGCACTCATATGCAGCACTGATGGGCATTGATAGGTGGCACTGCTGGGCACTGATAGGGTGGCGCTGATAGGCGGCACTGATAGGCGGCACTGCTGGGCACTGATGGGCACTGATAGGCAGCACTGATGGGCACTGATACGTGGCACTGATGGGCACTGATACGCGGCACTGATATGAGGCACTGATGGGCATCCCTGGTGGCACTGGCAGTGGTAGGCATTGAAGTGGGCACTGATTGGCAGCTGCCTGGGCACAGATTGGTAGCTGCCTGGGCACACAGTGGCATTTCCCTGGGGGTCTAGGGGCATACCTGGTGGTCCAGTGTGGATGGCTTCCCTGGTGGTCCTGGGCGGCTTCCCTGGTGGTTCTGGATCCGAGGGGGGGCTGTGCTGATAAACAATCAGCACAGACCCCCCTGTCAGGAGAGCAGCCGATCGGCTCTCCTCTACTCGCGTCTGTCAGATGCGAGTGAGGAAAAGCCGACCAGCGGCTCTTTCTATTTACATCGTGATCAGCCGTGATTGGACATGGCTGATCACGTGGTATAGAGTCTCCATCGGATACTCTTTACCTAGATCGGTGTTGCAGGGTGTCAGACTGACACCCCGCAACAACGAACGCCGTGATGCGCACCCCCGGGGGGGCGCAGCGGCTCGATATTCCTGATCATGTCATATGACGTCCGGTCAGGAATATCAAACCACTTTGCCGCCATCATTTGGTAATAGGGCGGGCAGCAAGTGGTTAATAAAGGACTTGTCCCAAAGTGTCTACTGTCATTTTTACTATTTTTGACACTTTTTTGTGAAATGGTAGGGATACAATGTACCCGTTACCAATTCAGATGGGGGGTGGGATCTGGGGGTCCCCTTGTTAAAGGGGGCTTCCAGATTCCGATTAGCCCCCCGCCCGGAGACCCCCACAACTACTGGGCAAGGGTTGTGGGGATGAGGCCCTTGTCCCCATCAAAATGGGGACAAGGTGTTTTGGGGGCTACCCCAAAGCACCCTCCCAATGTTGAGGGCATGTGGCCTAGTATGGTTCAGGACGGGGGCGCTCTCTTGTCCCCCCCCTGGCCTGCCAGGTTGCGTGCTCAGATAAGGGTCTGGTATGGATTTTTGGGGTGACCACACGCCATTTTTTTTTAAATTTTGGCACGAGGTTCCCCTTAAAATCCATAACAGACTTGAAGGGTCTGGTATAGATTTTGACGGGGACCCCATGCCATTTTTAAAAAAAAATTTGGCCGGGGTTCCCCTTAATATCCATACCAGACCTGAAGGGCCTGGTATGGAAATTAGGGGGACCCCCACGCCATTTTTTTTGGTTTGTGGTTCCCCTGTGGGGAATTCCCATGCCGTTTTTATCAATGAACTTTTATGTGTATTGTCGGACCGGCAATTCATTAATAGGCGCGAGCACTTTTAAATGACTTTTTTTCCATTGAAATGTCATTTTGCTGTCAGACTGTTCTAAACACGGGAAACATGCACCCCTTTACAGGCATACTATAGACACCCCCCAGGTACAAAATTTAAAGGAATATTACACTTTTATTGTTTCACTCTAAGCATTATTAAAATCACTGCTCTCGAAAAGCATCCGTTTTTAATTTTGGCATTGATACATGTCCCCTGGACCCAGGTCCCCAAACACTTTTTATGGCAAAGAACTTGCATATAAGCCTTCAGTGAGAATTTGGATTTTGCAGGTTCAAGCCCCATTGACTTCCACTATTCCAGGGGGGCTACCTCAAAGCACCCTCCCAATGTTGAGCGCATGTGGCCTGGTACGGTTCAGGGGGGGGCACTCTCTCGTCCCCCCCTCTTTTCCTGCGGCCTGCCAGGTTGCGTGCTCAGTTAAGGGTCTGGTATGGATTTTTGGGGAGACCGCACGCCATTTTCTTTTTTTACATTTTGGCACGGGGTTCCCCTTAAAATCCATACCAGACCTGAAGGGCCTTGTATGGAATTTAGAATTTAGGGGGACCCCCCACACCATTTTTTTTTAATGTTGGTTCGGGGTTCCCCTGTGGGGAATTCCCATGCCGTTTTTATCAATGAACTTTTATGTGTGTTGTCGGACCAGCAATTCATTAATAGCCGCGAGTAGTTTTAAATGACTTTTTTTCCTTTGAAATGTCATTTTGCTGTCAGACTGTTCTAAACACGGGAAACATGCGCCCCTTTACAGGCATACTATAGACACCCCCCAGGTACGAAATTTAAAGGAATATTACACTTTTATTGTTTCACTCAAAGCATTATTAAAATCACTGCTCCCGAAAAAACGTTCGTTTTTAAAAAGAAAAATTGGCATTGATCCATGTCCCCTGGGGTAGGACCCGGGTCTCCAAACACTTTTTATGGCAAAGAACTTGCATATAAGCCTTCAGTGAGAACTTTGGACTGACTTCCACTATTCCAGCATATGTGATCTGATAGGCATTGCTGCAATAGCGCTGCTTTCCATTTGCATTAGTGCTGACTTTCTGAGAGTTGAAGTCTTTCTGGCCTTTTTTGAGAGTTATTTTTTGGTACTGCAGGAGAATTTTTTGGCGCTATAGTAAATGACCCCTATAAAAACACATAAATACTGCATTTCTTTGGACATACAAGTGATGGAATTACATTACTCAAGAGTTATTCTTCTTGATTTATTCTGTGATATTTGGTGTTTTTTATGGGTGAGAGTAGAATATTACCCTCAAATTTTTGGGAATTACATTTTGCTTTCTGATGTTGGTACACATATCACATTTTTTGGGTTCAAATAAATATTTGGAAATAATAAAAAGCACAAAAAATTGTGATTCATTTTAAATTTGCATCTCAGCAATGGTATTGTTTGTGGATTGTAAAGACACCTGTGTGAGTTTGGAGTAAAGATTGTTGTGAGATGGAGAGTAACAAGTGAAAGTGACAGAGAAAAATATATTTTACCAAAACATCAAAACATTCCACATTCTAACATTCTTAAAAACAAAATATTTTAAGTAGAAGCAACAATGTTGCAAAGGAAAATTTATTTCACAGAAAGATACATTTCATCTCAACATTAAAGGGATTTTTTAGTGAAAGTTACAATTGTTCCATTAGAATCAATGGCTGAAACTTGATTTGGACTAGAATAGAGCAGATTTTCACTTCAAAAAAATGCTCTCTAATTAGCTCTCATTTTGGTATTTACTATAGCGCCGGCTAAAAAAGACACTTGAGTTAAAATGAGAGTTATTTTCAGGTTTGAGCATGCTCAGTTGTGTTGGCACCTAGTTGTTCAAAACGGGGAATTTTTTACTTCTCCGACTTTTAAAGATATTTCAGTATAGAAATCACTTTTTCACACAATTTAAAAGCAGATTAAATTAAATAATATACCACATATTTAAGTACCATTTAGGCAATTATATCATGATCTAAACATTATTTCCACGTGCACTACTCCGGGTTTTAGCAGAGTAAGGGTTTGGGCGCTATTCGGTTTCAGGGAACTATAGTAAATTCGATTTTGGGAGTATTTTCTCACCAGCGCTATAGTGAATACCGTTTTAGCGCTAATTAGCCCCCATAGTGACCTTTATGTACTCCCTTTTTTTTCAAATCACAACGAAAAAGACAGCAAACCTTGTCTAAGATGAGGAAAAAAAACCTTGGTCTCACCTTTACTGACCAGAAATGGGGAAAAATCCTAATCAATTATCATGAAGGATGACAATTAACAATGCAAGAAATGGGCTACAAACTCCTTGCGGGTAGGTACTGAACTCCCATCCAAATACACAAATTCTCCCCTACTATTTCACCTCTTTGCTGGAGATGTGGATCTGAACAAGGCTCCTTGATACATATCTGGTGGTCTTGCTCAAGAATACGATCTTTCTGGAAATAACTCCATGAAACCATAACATAGCCTTCACTCTTGATTACACACCTGCACAATACTTGCTCCATCACTCCTCTCTTCCTCACTCCACCTACCACAAGTCTCTGGCCCTGCATCTGGTAAACGCAGCCAAATGCTGTATCCCAATGAAGTGGGGCACGCCAACCCCCCTACCCCACACACACACACACACACACTCTCTCAGATTAGATCTGTTATGTAACACTGACAGCAGAAATGGAAGAGCTGATCAGTATAGCCAGGGACAACCCTTCCAAATATAACCGTACTTGGGACTGCTGTTTCTATTACCTAGACTCCTCTCAATCTTGAATCCAACCACCCGTATAGGGTTGCTCTATTACAACCTGACTGGTCATTCCCTGTACTGACATACTGGAGAAACGGAGGATTCGTAACTCTGACCTCCGATTCCTAAAGTCTCATACATTATCATAAATGCATGCTTTTATTCCTAGTCTTACCCAGAACTAAAAAGTTCTTAATTTTTTTCTCTATCCTACCCTCCACCCAATTAGGCATACCCTTCAATTGTTTTATTTGAATGGAAACCAAGGTTTTGTTAATGATTAAAAAAATGTTCTTGACTCATTAAAACTGGTTTGATCTGTTCAGTTGTCACAAAGGAACACTTGATATGTGAATAGAGTTAATATGTATAATCTTGGTTATGTTTAACAAACAAATGATGGATCCTTCTGTATCAGTTGTTAACTATACAGTACAGTTTCAGTTATATGCCCCATCTGTTTTTCGTATACATATGACACCATGTTTTTACATGTTTGAAAACTTCAATAAAATTTTGGTAAAAAGATAAGAAAGTTAAGCATCGGTTTGTCAGTTTGCAGGTACTGTCTATAAGAACACCACATGATAAATTATTAGAAATCCCAGCATTGCAGTCTAAAGACAACATTTGATGGAAGCATAGTTACATAGTTAGTCAGGTTGAAAAAAGACACAAGTCCATCCAGTTCAACCATAAAAAAAAAAAAAATAAAATAAAAAATATTGCACAAACCAATATACCCAATTCTATACCCATAGTTGATCCAGAGGAAGGCAAAAAACCCCAGCAGAGCATGCTCCAATTTGCTACAGCAGGGGAAAAAATTCCTTCCTGATCCCCCAAGAGGCGTTTGGATTTTCCCTGGATCAGCTTTACCTATAAATGTTAGTACCCAGTTATATTAAGTACATTTAGGAAAGTTGCCAGGCCTTTCTTAAAGCAATCTACTGAGATGGCCAAAACCACCTCAGGAGGGAGTCTATTCCACATTTTCACAGCTCTTACTGTGAAGAAACCTTTTCGTATTTGGAGATGAGCACTATGTATTAAATGTATATTGGTGGAACAAAGACTGCAATATAATAATGAGGATATATAAATTAACAGAATATACAGTACTTTTGCAAACATTCATAAAATATTACAGTGAAATTGAAGAATTGTATTTTCTTTTTGTTGTGTTACACAGAGAGAGCAAAAATGATAAAAAAAGAGACTTACTGCACACAAATGTCAGTTGGTTCAATAGCAAAATTAATACCTCCATCATTTAGATATCGCTCATGATATCTATTAAGGTGAGCAGAAATTAAACCTCCAATAATGACATCTCCCTCCTGATAATATTCATACTCACATACTGGCTTTATCATATTAAGTCTACAGCTAGGTACTGAGCTCCGGTTCATTTTTACCCCATAGTATGTGATGGGAAGGACGAATATCAGCAGGTAACAGACACAGAGTAGAGGAGAACATTTCATGACACACAGCAGGTCCTCTCAGTCACCGGCAGATCTGCCCAGGAGGAGACACAATCACCAGAGCTTTATACACATCGACTGACACCGATTTATACTACAGAACAAAGAACAGAAGAATAGTAAAATCAACTGAGACCGATTTACACTACAGAACAAAGAATAGAAGAATAGCAACATCGACTGAGACTGATTTACACTACAGAACAAAGAATAGAAGAATAGTAACACCAGTCTGAAAATATTACATCTATATCATGCAGTGTAACTGATCTAATAAAGTTGGTTTATTCTTCGATTTCATATTCAGTAACTTTCAGTAGTCTTAAGTTTTCCAAAAAAAAACAAATTTTTTTGATAAAATAACATTTTATATCACAGGAGTGAAGGTGAATGTCCAATAGAGGTGAATGAGTCATTCAAAATTTACTCTGATTTGTTGTTTTTTTGGACCACAAACTCACTTTGCTGGGGAAATCCATAACAAAAAACGGTAAATCAGTAAAATGGGTTATTATAGCGTTCATGGGGTTGGGTATGGCAATCTATTTAAACATCATTACTTATACTCTGAAACTTAATTCATTAACAATGCTTATTTGAGTAGAATGTGGTGTGAAATTTTCAGACAGGGAAAAAACACTAAAACATGCCACCATTCTGGACCCTTTTATAGAATGAGCTGTCATTGCTGTCTGGGTCCCTGTAGGAGTGATTACCTTTTTCATAGTTCAGTCAGTCTTATTACCAAGAAAAGAAAATGGGAATTGTCCTCAACAGGGACTCAGACAGACCTAAGACCTGACTGAAGTTCTACCCCCTTTCTGCTCAGCTTGGAACAGCGACATATTAGATTTAATATGTTCCCATATATCCAAAACCAGAGTAAAGATTTTGCTGTAAAATTTATATTTTCAGCTTTGGTGCAGCTTATGCAAAATTTTGTTGCAAAAAATTCCCCATGTTTCTTTGCACTCCCTGTAAGACCCCCCACATCACCTTTTGAAACCACTAAGTGAAAGTCCATCCCCTCCAATGATAAGCTAGTCTTCCTATGTTTCCTCCCTTTGTGGGTGTAACACTTTCTGTTCCCAGATCCACTCCTTTGTCTCCCCTCCAATACTCTATCGCCAGCACTTTTGGGTTTCCTCTCCTGATTGGCACTGGCTTCATATGGCAAAAGACATACATGGCGTGAGGTTTGAGCATTCATTTGTTATGCCTAAGCTGAGCACCTATGTACCTCAAATGACCCTAGGTCGTCTGCACTCTCCAGAGTTGCTGTATATGTTACTGACCCTTGTGCCTCCAGTGACCTCTTATGAGCTCTAATTACCCAAGTTCTCCCACGTACTCCAGTGACCCCAGTGTCTCCTTTGCACTCCAGCAGCCCCAGTGCCTTCTGTGACTCTAGCACTCCTGTGCACAGTCACCCCAGGGCTTCTGTGCATTCCATTTTTGCCAGCCAGCCCAGTGTATTCTACCCCAGCACTCCTGTGCACACCCATGACTCCAGTGATCCTTTGTTCCCTCAACACTACAGGAACCCCAGTTTCTCATGTGGCCCCAATGCTTCTGTCAGAACTCCAATAAACCCCACTGTCTATGGTGAATTCAGTGCTACTGTGCATTCAGTGACTCTGTTACCCCTGTGTGCTCCAGTGACCCCAGTGTCTTTGTGACCCCTGTGTGACCTCTGTGACTTCTCTGTCCCTAGCAACCACTGTGACTGCTTTGCCTCTAATGACTCTTGTGCCTCCTGTGGCCCCTGTGAATTCTATGCTAAAGGGATCTCTTGTGAACTGTTGTATCTCTCATGGTTTCTAGTGCAACCCAGAGCATCCTGTGTCACCCAGTGACCCCCAAGAATCCTGTGTCATCCTGTAACTTTATGGTGTCTCCACACAGCATCAGGTATGCTCCTGTATCTCATGGACTCTCTCTCTCTGTCTCTCTCTCTCTCTCTCCAAAGATATGGACTCCTGTCAATGACAGTGGGTTAACATTTGTAGCAATACTTAAAGCTTTTGGGAGTGTGTGAGCCTGATATTGCAAGCAGACACAGGTACTGGACTAAAAGTTGCAAATTTAAGGTACCGTATAATGACAGGGCATGCTGCTTATGGGTTCAAATTAATAGGATTATTAGGGAATCATGGGAATAATAAAAATCATGTGGCACTAGGCTTATTTATCTACATCAGGTTTAGGCAGTGGTAGAGTGACTAACATAGGTCACACTCTCACAGTTCTCATCAGATACATAGTAGAGTTGGAAGACCACCACCACTGTGGAAGATCACACAGGAATATCAGGGTAGAGCCCTCTATCCTAGCACAATTGAGATCAGGAAACATGCTTCACCTTTGAGTACACTATGTCCCATGTCTGATTCAAGGATGTGAAGCCTCTTTCAGAGAGTAAAGGGTTTAAAGCCCCCCTGGTTCCCAGGATGTGGAAGGTATCAGAGGGAATAGACAGCTAGCAGAGAGGGGTTCTGGCATTCGGGGTAAGGGGAAGTAGAACTGGCATATAGGCATGGAATTTTAAGGACCTACTGGGAGTCCTATTAAGGAGATGGAGGCAGGAGGCCTTAAGATTTGAATAGCTTTAAAAAACTTAAAAAACTTTAAACAAAAAGAAAAAAAAAAAACATTTGGTCTATGGACTAATTATTTGGTGATGCCCAGGCATTCAATATTGTTTTAGGAGAATGGTGTTGTGGCATCCCCATCAACATGGGGACAAGGTGCTTTGGGGTGGGGGATGCAGAGTCCCCCTGCCCCAAAGCACCCACCCCCCATGTTTAGGACATGTGGCCTGCTATGGTCCAGGAGGGAGAGGGATGCTCACTTGTCCCCCCACTTCCTGACCTACTGGGCTGCATGCTTGGATAAGGGTCTGGTATGGATCTTGAGGGGGACCCCACGCCGTTTTTCTATTTTTTTGGCATGGGGTTTCCCTTCAAAATCCATACCAGACTGAAGGGTTCCCCCTCAAGATCCTCAGAGCACAAGTCGCATGCCACAAGTCGGATCAGTGAAGATGATGATCCGACTTGGATGTGACTTATATTCAAATCAATGGGCTGAAATTGAAGTAGGACCAAAGCAGTGCAGGAACCTTTTTTAAAGTAAGACTTAAAGACGGCTCTTATAGGGAACCATTGAATTTGACATGTCATGAGACTTGTGCTCTGGATGTCAGACCAGTGTGAACCAGCCCTAAAGCATAATCCAATCAGTTCCAGCAGGAGAAAAAAAAATCTCTCCCGATTCCCCAAGAGGCAATTGGATATTCCCTGGATCAACTTTACTTATACATATTAGTATCCAGTTATATTATGTGCATTTAGGAAATAATCCAGGCCCTTTTTAAACAATCTACAGAGCTGACCAGAACCAGATTTGTTTATTAATGGCCTGGAATGTAAAGAAAAGACATCACTTGAGTGGAAGAGGGATGTACCACACATGAACTGTGTATTTTGTCCTTAACACATGAAAAAAATAGATCATGTCATTGAATAATTTCAAATGAAAGCTTTTCTTTAGGTGTACACAGGGCTACTGATGGGGGGGGGGCATCGGTCCTCCTGTAGGGGTCCCGGCACATAGAGGGGCCATGAGAGCAGGATGATCAGTGGAGCAGAGAATGAAGGATGACAGAATGATGCCATGTGTGTCTCCCCCTCCAGCAGCTGAAAGCCGGTTTCTTTCTCCCCCTCTCCCTCCCACCAGCTTTCAGCTGCTAGGTGAGAGACATACATGGCTGGTTTTAGGGGGGTGCTGGGGGGGGTTGTGCTCAGCCAGATTTCAGTTCTGGCCCCCAACCTGGCTCTTCCTTAATTGATGTGCCGTGCCTGTCCGGTGGCCGCTGAACTCCTTCCCCCACCCGCACTCACAGCCAGGACAAGGAGATGGCAGCCTGTAGGCTTGAGCAGTGGGAGGAGTGTGTTGAGTTCTTACCTCCTGTGAGAAGAGTGTCCATCTACACAGCGCAGGATCGCTCTTACTGTGTACAGTGCAATCTACAGTAATAGTGATCCTGTGCTGTATAGATGAACACTCTTCTGACAGGAGGCAAGAACACAACGCACCTCCTCCTGGCTTTGTAGTGGCTTCTGTTGTAAGTTGGGGGAGGGGAAATCAGTGCTAGGAGAGGAGGGTTTGGGGGGAGGGGGGTTGAGCCAGGAGATGGGACATTTGTGCTAGGAGGCGCGGGTGGGGGATTTAGGTAGGGAGGGTAATTTAGAGGGGGTTGGGCTAGGAGGAGGGATTTGTGGAAATTTGTCCCAGGAGGGGAATTGAAGAATGAAGATTTGTGCTGGATGGGGAGGGGGGGGATTTTGTGCCAGGATGGGGTGGGGGAGTTTGGGCTAATAGGAGGGATTGGGGGGGCTGGGGGGAAAAGATTTGTGCTAGGATGCAAAATCTGTTCTAGATAGGGTGATTTTTTTGGGGTGAGGGAGATTTGTGCTAGGATGGGGGATTCAGGTGGGATTTGGGGCAAAGATTTGAGCTGGGGGTGGGATTGGGGGCAAAGATTTGTGCTGGGAGGGGGGATTGGAACTGGGAGTTGGTAGAATATGTGCATTTTTGTTTGGGGAGAATTTTGGATTTCAGGTGACATGGACATTCACTGTACTGTTCATTTAAGCACAAGAGACTCCATTTTGTTCTCACTGTTGAAATGTGTTCTGTAACCTTCACCTAACACACAGACACTTCTCCTACTAAACACTCTCTACTCCCCCCTCCCTTCTCAAGGTTTTACTTTTGCAATTGTTCTATTCGGTAGTTTTTAATAATATATTTCTATTTGTTAGCTTTTAATAATATATTTCTATTTGTTAGCTTTTAATAACATCTCACACCACCCCTTTCTTATCTATGTATAAAATAACATGTAATAATACATTTTCACTGAACGGACATTTTAAACACAGTGATTGAGTCCTGTGAATCTGTTCCTGCAGCTGCAGTATTAACTTTGTTTTAGAGTCCCAATCAGAAATCAGTCATATCAGCTTGGCGAGCCAGCCAGGAGTTTGGCAGAGTCTCCAGAAGGAACCGCGCTTCGATCAAGATCATCGGGAAACGCAGACCTCAAATACCCGCTAGGTAAGCTGCCCTTAAGCTTGCTATATTTCTGCCTTTTCCTATGTATCCTATCTGTCTGTTCTCAAGGAAACCAGACCACTCTCGGACCTTTCTGGTTGGGTAACGTGTGTGTGTGAATGTGTATGTGTCCCCCTTTACGTGTTGGACTGTGTGTGGATAGGGAAAATCCTCTGCAGTTCCCTACGTTGACTCCTTGTGGGCGACCTGGGTCAGAGGCGCATGGTAGGGTCAGATAAAACTCACAGAGAAGAGACAAGGAGGGTCTCTTAATAAGTGTTTTGTCTATTGTTATAAACCCCTTCTATCCACGTAGATAAGTGGAGACTATTCTTGTAAATCTGCAGATTTGCTGTACTATTTGTTTTAGAGGCAAGAGGGTATAGGCACAAGTAGAGAAGACTGGCCAGTCATTATGGGCATTAAATTTATTAAGGAAATGAAGGGAGAGAGGCCTTCAGAAAATGCCCAGCGCAAGGTGAGAGCTAGAGAATATATGAACCGAAGGTACGGTTCCGCCTATACTGAACCCCTAGATAAATGGGTAGAATGGACAAAGGGAATAGCTAAACCTTTAAAATCTGAAGGGTCTTTTGATTTACAAGTATGGCAAACTTTTATGCATGATTATGGCCCACTACTGTGCAGTGAAGGAATGTGGAGAATAGCTTGCACATGGGAGACAGAAGCTAAAGTAGCAAATCAAACTGGCTTGACGGAGATATTTAATAAAAGTACTGCCCAAATTTACTACGTTTGGCCAGAAGACTCTGTAGAGGAAGACCCCCCACCTTATGTGGCTGCCATTTTGGCTTTAAGGGGTCCACACACAAAAGCAAAAGAATTAGATTACATGGAACACACAAAAGATGAGTTATGCAATATAGTAGAGAGCAGAGGTTTAACAGCCCCATATCAACCTACAAAGAGGATTTTGGCTCATATCCTAGAAACAGATGATTGGCATAAATCAAAAGGCACATATGCAAAACTAGATCTCTCTGAACTTAAGGCTTTGGCCAGAGAAAGAGAGATAGAGTCTGAACTTCTGGAGCAAACCATAATTTCCAAATTGTGGCAGCAAGATGAAGAGAGAAGGAAGGGAGATGCCAGCCCTTCTGCCCCTGGCACAGGGCAATCTGTTGCAGTTTATCCTGTCAGAACCCAATTAGTTTTTGAAGGTAATGCTGTTGACAGTAAGTCTCAAATTAAATGGCATGTACCTTTTAGTCCCCAAGATATGAGAGCCATATTAGAGGGATTGGGAGATCCTAGAAAGAATCCAATTGGGTTGTGCAAATAAACTTAGCGCTGCACAGGAAGCATATGAGGCTTCTGCTACTGACATTCATCAGCTTCTTATTAAAGCAGTGGGAAGCAACATGTCTGGCTATATACTTAAAGAATGTGGTGTAGACATCAAAAAACTAGGTAAGATGGTTAGTGGGTGGGAGGTTTGTGAGAAATTGAAGGAAAAATTGCCCCAAATATATGGACAAACCAGACATGCTGAATTTATGAATGCTAAGCAAGGGAAAGAGGAAGCAGCAGGGGCTTATTGGAGGCGGTTAAGCGATATGGCTGAGGAAGCAGGCATTAAAATACAGGAAGAGAAGGCGGGAGAAAGTGCAAGTCCATCTACACAACTGGTGAAACAAAGGTTTCTTGATGGTTTAATACCCCAGTTCAAAGAAAAGTTGTTCACAGCAAGGCCTGAGGCAGGCAATATGTCTATTCGAGACGTCCTGCCTATCCTGTTATCCATAGAAAACAGGATTAACCAAAAAGACAGTAAACCCAAGGTTATGTACATGGGGAAGCAAAGAGGAAGAGGAAGAGGCAAAGGCAATTTCAGAAATCATGGCAATCTGAGACCAATTATATGCTACAATTGTGATGGGGAAGGACACATAGCCAAATTCTGCCATCTTCCTGACCGTAGACTAGAAAAGAGCTTAGAGGCAACTCATGCTGATCCCAGTTCTCTGCCAAAAGCAGTGGATCAGGCATAGGAAAATGGCATGCCAGTATCAATCATGTTAAATAGGGGAGACAATGGTCCCGAGGCCAGAGTAAAAGTATTTTTATAAGAACTCCCCTATCCTGGCGGAGAAACAGAATTAACCTGTTTAACTGATACTGGTGCAAGCCGAAGTGTTTTTAATATAGAGGACTTACCTCCAGCATTATTATCTACAAATGTTATCTCTGGTGCTTGGAGGCCAAGCCACTTAAACTCAGGCTAGGACAGCAAACAGAAATTGTCACTAAAGTGTTAGTTTCAGACACAGTTCCTACCAATCTTTTGGGAGCTGATATTTTGAACCAATTTTTTATTTTTTTTAACCACTTAAGGACTGCCTCACGCCGATGTACGTCGGCAAGGCGGCACGGGCAGGCAAAATCACGTACATGTACGTGATTTGCCTCCCGCGGGTGGGGGGTCCGAACGGACCCCCCCCACGGTGCCCGAGGCGGTCCCGTTTTGCCAGGCATACAAAACACCCCGATCCCCCCCCCGATCGCCCCCCAATCACCCCCCCCCCCTGTCACAAACTGACACCAGCAGTTTTTTTTTTTTTTTTGATTACTGCTAGGTGTCTGTTTGTGACAGTTACAGTGTTAGCACAGTTACTGTTACCCCCCTGTAGGTCTAGGGTACCCCCCTAACCCCCCCTAATAAAGTTTTAACCCCTTGATCACCCCCTGTCACCAGTGTCGCTAAGCGATCATTTTTCTGATCGCTGTATTAGTGTCGCTGGTGACGCTAGTTAGGGAGGTTAATATTTAGGTTCACCGTCAGCATTTTATAGTGACAGGGACCCCCATATACTATCTGAAAAATGTTTTAACCCCTTGATTGCCCCCTAGTTAACCCTTTCACCACTGATCACCGTATAACCGTTACGGTTGACGCTGGTTAGTTTGTTTATTTTTTATAGTGTCAGGGCACCCGCCGTTTATTACCGAATAAAGGTTTAGCCCCCTAATCGCCCGGCGGTGATATGCGTCGCCCCAGGCAGCGTCAGATTACCGCTAACACCCACGCACGCAGCATGCGCCTCCCTTAGTGGTATAGTATCTGATCGGATCAATATCTGATCCGATCAGATCTATACTAGCATCCCCAGCAGTTTAGGGTTCCCAAAAACGCAGTGTTAGCGGGATCAGCCCAGATACCCGCTAGCACCTGCGTTTTGCCCCTCCGCCCAGCCCACCCAAGTGCAGTATCGATCGATCACTGTCACTTACAAAACACTAAAGGCATTACTGCAGCGTTCGCAGAGTCAGGCCTGATCCCTGCGATCACTAACAGTTTTTTTGGTAGCATTTTGGTGAACTGGCAAGCACCAGCCCCAGGCAGCGTCAGATTAGCGCCAGTACCGCTAACACCCATGCACGCACCGTACACCCACGCACGCACCGTACACCTCCCTTAGTGGTATAGTATCTGATCGCATCAATATCTGATCCGATCAGATCTATACTAGCATCACCAGCAGTTTAGGGTTCCCAAAAACGTAGTGTTAGCGGGATCAGCCCAGATACCTGCTAGCACCTGCGTTTTGCCCCTCCGCCCGGCCCGGCCCAGCCCGCTCAAGTGCAGTATCGATCGATCACTGTCACTTACAAAACTCTAAACGCATAACTACAGCGTTCGCAGAGTCAGGCCTGATCACTGCGATCGCTAACAGTTTTTTTGGTAGCATTTTGGTGAACTGGCAAGCACCAGCCCCAGGCAGCGTCAGATTAGCGCCAGTACCATTAACACCCATGCACGCACCGTACACCTCCCTTAGTGGTATAGTATCTGATCGCATCAATATCTGATCCGATCAGATCTATACTAGCGTCACCAGCAGTTTAGGGTTCCCAAAAATGCAGTGTTAGCGGGATCAGCCCAGATACCTGCTAGCACCTGCGTTTTGCCCCTCCGCCCGGCCCAGCCCACCCAAGTGCAGTATCGATCGATCACTGTCACTTACAAAACACTAAACGCATAACTGCAGCGTTCGCAGAGTCAGGCCTGATCCCTGCGATCACTAACAGTTTTTTTGGTAGCATTTTGATGAACTGGCAAGCACCAGCCCCAGGCAGCGTCAGGTTAGCGCCAGTAGCGCTAACACCCACGCACGCACCGTACACCTCCCTTAGTGGTATAGTATCTGATCGCATCAATATCTGATCCGATCAGATCTATACTAGCGTCACCAGCAGTTTAGGGTTCCCAAAAACGCAGTGTTAGCGGGATCAGCCCAGATACCTGCTAGCACCTGCGTTTTGCCCCTCCGCCCGGCCCAGCCCGCCCAAGTGCAGTATCGATCGATCACTGTCACTTACAAAACTCTAAACGCATAACTGCAGCGTTCGCAGAGTCAGGCCTGATCCCTGCGATCGCTAACAGTTTTTTTGGTAGCATTTTGGTGAACTGGCAAGCACCAGCCCCAGGCAGCGTCAGATTAGCGCCAGTACCGCTAACACCCACGCACGCACCGTACACCTCCCTTAGTGGTATAGTATCTGATCGCATCAATATCTGATCCGATCAGATCTATACTAGCGTCACCAGCAGTTTAGGGTTCCCAAAAATGCAGTGTTAGCGGGATCAGCCCAGATACCTGCTAGCACCTGCGTTTTGCCCCTCCGCCCGGCCCAGCCCAGCCCACCCAAGTGCAGTATTTATCGATTACTGTCACTTACAAAACTCTAAACGCATAACTGCAGCGTTCGCAGAGTCAGGCCTGATCTCTGCGATCGCTAACAGTTTTTTTGGTAGTATTTTGGTGAACTGGCAAGCACCGGCCCCAGGCAGCGTCAGGTTAGCGCCAGTACCGCTAACACCCATGCACGCACCGTACACCTCCCTTAGTGGTATAGTATCTGAACGGATCAATATCTGATCCGATCAGATCTATACTAGCATCCCCAGCAGTTTAGGGTTCCCAAAAACGCAGTGTTAGCGGGATCAGCCCAGATACCTGCTAGCACCTGCATTTTGCCCCTCCGCCCAGCCCAGCCCACCCAAGTGCAGTATCGATCGATCACTGTCACTTACAAAACACTTAACACATAACTGCAGCGCTCGCAGAGTCAGGCCTGATCCCTGCGATCGCTAACAGTTTTTTTGGTAGCGTTTTGGGGAACTGGCAAGCACCAGCGGCGTAGTACACCCCGGTCATAGTCAAATCAGCACTGCAGTAACACTTGGTGACGTGGCAAGTCCCATAAGTGCAGTTCAAGCTGGTGAGGTGGCAAGCACAAGTAGTGTCCCGCTGCTACCAAGAAGACAAACACAGGCCCGTCGTGCCCATAGTGCCCTTCCTGCTGCATTCACCAATTCCAATTGGGAACCCACCGCTTCTGCAGCGCCCGTACTTCCCCCATTCACATCCCCAAGCAAATGCAGTCGGCTGCATGAGAGGCATTTTCTATATGTCCTTCCGAGTACCCCTACCCAACGAACCCCCCCAAAAAAGATGTCGTGTCTGCAGCAAGTGCAGATATAGGCGTGACACCCGCTATTATTGTCCCTCCTGTCCTGACAATCCTGGTCTTTGCATTGGTGAATGTTTTGAATGCTACCATTCACTAGTTGAGTATTAGCGTAGGGTACAGCATTGCACAGACTAGGCACACTTTCACAGGGTCTCCCAAGATGCCATCGCATTTTGAGAGACCTGAACCTGGAACCGGTTACAGTTATAAAAGTTAGTTACAAAAAAAGTGTAAAAAAAAAAAAATATAAAATAAAAAAAAATAGTTGTCGTTTTATTGTTCTCTCTCTCTCTCTATTCTCTCTCTCTATTGTTCTGCTCTTTTTTACTGTATTCTATTCTGCAATGTTTTATTGTTGTTATGTTTTATCATGTTTGCTTTTCAGGTATGCAATTTTTTATACTTTACCGTTTACTGTGCTTTATTGTTAACCATTTTTTTGTCTTCAGGTACGCCATTCACGACTTTGAGTGGTTATACCAGAATGATGCCTGCAGGTTTAGGTATCATCTTGGTATCATTCTTTTCAGCCAGCGGTCGGCTTTCATGTAAAAGCAATCCTAGCGGCTAATTAGCCTCTAGACTGCTTTTACAAGCCGTGGGAGGGAATGCCCCCCCCCACCGTCTTCCGTGTTTTTCTCTGGCTCTCCTGTCTCAACAGGGAACCTGAGAATGCAGCCGGTGATTCAGCCAGCTGACCATAGAGCTGATCAGAGACCAGAGTGGCTCCAAACATCTCTATGGCCTAAGAAACCGGAAGCTACGAGCATTTCATGACTTATTATATATATTGGGGGGAAGGAGGATAACAGGGATTATAGCGGTGCCAAAAAGTACACAAACTCACTTAGATAAAAAGCATGAACATTTTATTAGAAAAATTCATAAAAAAAGAACAAAAGGGTGTGCAATTGTAAATTCAGACAGTTAAAAACATTTGTAGCGACATATTACGGGAATCAGCCAAAGGAATGTGGCGGCCAGTTCCGTAGACATATATAATGAGTCCTACATGTTTCGCCGGATACGGCTTCTTCAGGGACAGGTGTTTATGTCTGAAAGCGCTACTATACAATCTATGAGACAAAATATTTGACAATCAATACCAATTATAACATAGTCAATCACAAATTAAATTCAGTACCTATACGTCAAAAAAGTGAAAATAAACAACCGATTTATTATGTTTGCGAGCTGTCATGCATGAACCCTCACACATATGCCTGAGACGCACCAAAGGAGAACCGCACCCCACCGAGAGAGGAAGCAGACAACCCCCCACCCTGCCCCCCACCAGGTAGGGAAACCTGCAAGATGGAAAAGGAGAAGCTACCTGTATGTCACCAGGGATGGACACAAAGAACTCCCGAAGCGGCCACCCAAGCTCAGGGTACAGTAGAGGACTGCAGGGGGCAAAGAGGAGGACCTGGCAAGATTATTTTCTATAGAAAAGAAGAAACGAGTGTGGTGATTATAATAAGTCCCCAAATCAGGGACATAAGAAATGTATAAACCCATGGTAAGATTGAAGGGTATTTAAATACTCACAATTTTTTGTTAAAGAGATTATATGTAGGACATAAGAACACACTGAATTTGTGACGTGGCAATTGCTTTTAATCACAAATAGGGTCCAAATATAGAATACCTATGGGTAACAAACATAAAAACAAAAAGGGGAAGAGAAGATTGAATATTAAAATGCAAAGGCATATATGTGCCCAGCAACAGTGTATTAGAAAGATATAAGTATTGGTGGCTAATGCAGAACATAGTAAGCAGCACTTACCAAAAGGAGTAACACAATAGTAAGTCAGATGATAGATGTGGAATTACATCCGTCTGTATTGCTGCATTTGGAGTACTGGAGAAATAAGCAATCATGTAAGATAACCAGCCAGTAGACGTCTTGATAGACATCCATCTATATATGAAGTATAGGACATACCAGATAACGATGTTAGGGGCGAATCCATGTCCTAGAGATCCCTGGGCGCTGGTAAGGCCTGGGAAGCCGGCGCTCTTATGCCCCCCAACACACGTGCGGCGTCTGACGTCACCGCACGTGTGAGCGGACAGAAGGACCACTGCGCATGCGCAACTCGCTACCGTCTACGGGCCTACAAGGTCCAGAAGGCAGTGCGGGAGTGTCAAAGGTGACGTATGGGTTTACGTCACTGACACTAGCGCTGTACTGAAGGGCCGGTAACGGCCGTTCAGTACACTGGAGATGGAAGGATCAACCGATCCCAGGATGCCGTGGCTCGGGATGGGCAATTGCAGAAGCAATGCCCTTGGGTGTCCATACAGCCCAAGTATCCAAAAAAGAGCTTAGGCAGCAGCGCCGGAGGGACCTGACGCCATCCAACTGGCTCCCCACGGCAGCCAGGTGCAGGATTCACAATAGCCATCCCGGCAGGAAAATAAGAGAGGGGGGGGGGGGGCCGCTTACAACCCCCAGGGACGCGCAGGACCCCCCGAGAACGTCCCAGGGGTAATGGGAGCGGGTGGAGACAAGCTGGAGATCTGTGGATCTTCTTTTTCCCCTTAATCTGTGCCCAGATTTTCCTGCCGGGATGGCTATTGTGAATCCTGCACCTGGCTGCCGTGGGGAGCCAGTTGGATGGCGTCAGGTCCCTCCGGCGCTGCTGCCTAAGCTCTTTTTTGGATACTTGGGCTGTATGGACACCCAAGGGCATTGCTTCTGCAATTGCCCATCCCGAGCCACGGCATCCTGGGATCGGTTGATCCTTCCATCTCCAGTGTACTGAACGGCCGTTACCGGCCCTTCAGTACAGCGCTAGTGTCAGTGACGTAAACCCATACGTCACCTTTGACACTCCCGCACTGCCTTCTGGACCTTGTAGGCCCGTAGACGGTAGCGAGTTGCGCATGCGCAGTGGTCCTTCTGTCCGCTCACACGTGCGGTGACGTCAGACGCCGCACGTGTGTTGGGGGGCATAAGAGCGCCGGCTTCCCAGGCCTTACCAGCGCCCAGGGATCTCTAGGACATGGATTCGCCCCTAACATCGTTATCTGGTATGTCCTATACTTCATATATAGATGGATGTCTATCAAGACGTCTACTGGCTGGTTATCTTACATGATTGCTTATTTCTCCAGTACTCCAAATGCAGCAATACAGACGGATGTAATTTCACATCTATCATCTGACTTACTATTGTGTTACTCCTTTTGGTAAGTGCTGCTTACTATGTTCTGCATTAGCCACCAATACTTATATCTTTCTAATACACTGTTGCTGGGCACATATATGCCTTTGCATTTTAATATTCAATCTTCTCTTCCCCTTTTTGTTTTTATGTTTGTTACCCATAGGTATTCTATATTTGGACCCTATTTGTGATTAAAAGCAATTGCCACGTCACAAATTCAGTGTGTTCTTATGTCCTACATATAATCTCTTTAACAAAAAATTGTGAGTATTTAAATACCCTTCAATCTTACCATGGGTTTATACATTTCTTATGTCCCTGATTTGGGGACTTATTATAATCACCACACTCGTTTCTTCTTTTCTATAGAAAATAATCTTGCCAGGTCCTCCTCTTTGCCCCCTGCAGTCCTCTACTGTACCCTGAGCTTGGGTGGCCGCTTCGGGAGTTCTTTGTGTCCATCCCTGGTGACATACAGGTAGCTTCTCCTTTTCCATCTTGCAGGTTTCCCTACCTGGTGGGGGGCAGGGTGGGGGGTTGTCTGCTTCCTCTCTCGGTGGGGTGCGGTTCTCCTTTGGTGCGTCTCAGGCATATGTGTGAGGGTTCATGCATGACAGCTCGCAAACATAATAAATCGGTTGTTTATTTTCACTTTTTTGACGTATAGGTACTGAATTTAATTTGTGATTGACTATGTTATAATTGGTATTGATTGTCAAATATTTTGTCTCATAGATTGTATAGTAGCGCTTTCAGACATAAACACCTGTCCCTGAAGAAGCCGTATCCGGCGAAACATGTAGGACTCATTATATATGTCTACGGAACTGGCCGCCACATTCCTTTGGCTGATTCCCGTAATATGTCGCTACAAATGTTTTTAACTGTCTGAATTTACAATTGCACACCCTTTTGTTCTTTTTTTATGAATTTTTCTAATAAAATGTTCATGCTTTTTATCTAAGTGAGTTTGTGTACTTTTTGGCACCGCTATAATCCCTGTTATCCTCCTTCCCCCCAATATATATAATTTTTCAATATTGGGATGAGGTGCTGTATTACATTGAGGACTACCCAACCACCTCCCTTCCATTTCATGACTTAGATTTCGCTGGATGTAAATAGCGCCATTGGGAAATTGGGGAAGCATTTCATCACACCGATCTTGGTGTGGTCAGATGCTTTGAGGGCAGAGGAGAGATCTAGGGTCTAATAGACCCCAATTTTTTCAAAAAAGAGTACCTGTCACTACCTATTGCTATCATAGGGGATATTTACATTCCCCGAGATAACAATAAAAATGATTAAAAAAAAAAAATATATGAAAGGAACAGTTTAAAAATAAGATAAAAAAAGCAAAAAAATAATAAAGAAAAAAAAAAAAAAAAGCTCCCCTGTCGCCCCCTGCTCTCGCGCTAAGGCGAACGCAAGCGGCGGTCTGTCGTCAAACGTAAACAGCAATTGCACCATGCATGTGAGGTATCACCGCGAAGGCCAGATCGAGGGCAGTAATTTTTGCAGTAGACCTCCTCTGTAAATCTAAAGTGGTAACCTGTAAAGGCTTTTAAAGGCTTTTAAAAATGTATTTATTTTGTTGCCACTGCACGTTTGTGCGCAATTTTAAAGCATGTCATGTTTGGTATCTATGTACTCAGCCTAAGATCATCTTTTTTATTTCATCAAACATTTGGGCAATATAGTGTGTTTTAGTGCATTAGAGTTTTAAAAAGTGTGTTTTTTCCCCAAAAAATGCGTTTGAAAAATAACTTTTTCATGTAAACAATAAGTGTCAGAAAGGGCTTTGTCTTCAAGTGGTTAGAAGAGTGGGTGATGTGTGACATAAGCTTCTAAATGTTGTGCATAAAATGCCAGGACAGTTCAAAACCCCCCCAAATGACCCCATTTTGGAAAGTAGACACCCCAAGCTATTTGCTGAGAGGCATGTCGAGTCCATGGAATATTTTATATTGCGACACAAGTTGCGGGAAAGAGACACATTTTTTTTTTTGCACAAAGTTGTCACTAAATGATATATTGCTCAAACATGCCATGGAAATATGTGAAATTACACCCCAAAATACATTCTGCTGCTGCTACTTTTTGGGAGCCTAGCCGCGTACGGGACCCAGAAAACCAAGCACCGCCTTCAGGCTTTCTAAGGGCGTGAATTTTTGATTTCACTCTTCACTGCCTATCACAGTTTCGGAGGCCATGGAATGCCCAGGTGGCACAAAACCCCCCCAAATGACCCCATTTGGGAAAGTAGACACCCCAAGCTATTTGCTGAGAGGTATAGTGAGTATTTTGCAGACCTCACTTTTTGTCACAAAGTTTTTAAAATTGAAAAAAGAAAAAAAAAATTTTTTTCTTGTCTTTCTTCATTTTCAAAAACAAATGAGAGCTGCAAAATACTCACCATGCCTCTCAGCAAATAGTTTGGGGTGTCTACTTTCCAAATGGGGGTCATTGGGGGGGGGGGGTTGTGCCACCTGGGCACTCCATGGCCTCTGAAACTGTGATAGGCAGTAAAGAGTGAAATCAAAAATTTTCACCCTTAGAAATCCTGAAGGCAGTGATTGGTTTTCGGGGTCCCGTACGTGGCTAGGCTCCCAAAAAGTCCCACACATGTGGTATCCCCATACTCAGGAGAAGCAGCTGAATGTATTTTGGGGTGCAATTCCACATAGGCCCATGGCATGTGTGAGCAATATATCATTTAGTGACAACTTTTTGTAAATATTTTTCACTTGGGACAAAAAAAATAAATATTCAATGGGTTCAACATGCCTCTCAGCAATTTCCTTGGGGTGTCTACTTTCCAAAATGGGGTTTCTTTTGGGGGGTTTTGTACTGCTCTGCCATTTTAGCACCTCAAGAAATGACATAGGCAGTCATAAACTAAAAGCTGTGTAAATTACAGAAAATGTACCCTAGTTTGTAGACGCTATAACTTTTGCGCAAACCAATAAATATACGCTTATTGACATTTTTTTTACCAAAGACATGTGGCCGAATACATTTTGGCCTAAATGTATGACTAAAATTTAGTTTATTGGATATTGTTTATAACAAAAAGTAGAAAATATCATTTTTTTTCAAAATTTTCGGTCTTTTTCTGTTTACAGCGCAAAAAATAAAAACCGCAGAGGTGATCAAATACCATCAAAAGAAAGCTCTGTGGGAAGAAAAGGACGCAAATTTCGTTTGGGTACAGCATTGCATGACCGCACAATTAGCAGTTAAAGCGAAGCAGTGCCAAATTGGAAAAAGACCTCTGGTCCTTAGGCAGCTTAATGGTCCGGGGCTCAAGTGGTTAAAGATATTTTTATTGATTTTAGGTTCAGCACAAACCAACAAACACAAAACAGTCACAAAAAAAAAACACACACACACATGAGTATCTGATCCACTAAGCATACAAAAGTAGTATCCAACCTGCAATTAGATCACACAAGTCATTGTAGGCAAGTCGTTGCAAAAGATCTGAGATATTGGTAATAGTAATAATCAGGTATAGGCACATTTGTATGACATAACCATATTAAAGGACCTTGTATTGAAGGTCCCTGTGGCACGGCCCATCAATGATCAATTGTGTTCAATTTTGAGAGAGAGTTAGCGGACTAGCCAACCATTTACCCCAAATTTTATGAAAGGTTTTATTCCTTTTTCGAATTTCAAAGGTTAATTTATATAATGGAATGGAGTCATTGATAAGTTTTAACCAGAGGGATTTCAAAGAGGTCTGAGCACCCTTCCAGGACAGTAGAATAGATTTTTTAACATAAAAATAAAGTATACAGAGCAATCTCTTGGCATGTGATGATATTTGTAAATCACCAAATACTCCCAACAAGCAGGGTGAATTATGTTAGGAAGGCCCAGCACAGTCGATATAAAGGCACCCACTTCCTCCCAGAAGTCACTAATTATCGGGCATGACCAAAAGCAATGTAAGAAGTCTGCTTCTTGGCCACAGCCTCGGAAACAGACAGCTGATGGTAAAAGACCCATTTTATGCAGTCTGGCTGGGGTGAGGTGGGTCTGATGAAAGATTTTAACTTGTATGATGCGGTCTCGGGAGGAAATGACAGAAGTTTTATATGTGTCACTGAATTCTGACCAATCCTCATTTACCATAGAGATATCCATTGAATCCCATTTCTCTTGTGCTTTGTGAAACCAAGGATTAAAGTCAGTCAGTCATTAAGGCTGCATAGTAAGTGGATACTAATTTAGAGGGTTCTGGTTGCCTAAGTAGTCTTTCCAGTGGGGGCAAATCAATGATATCATCCAAGGTACCAAATTGAGCATGTATGGCATGTCGGAGTTGATAATAATAAAATAAGTGTGATCTTGGTAAGTCAAAGTCCCTGCTTAACTGAGAGAAAGTTTTAAAGCCCTGTGTAGTATATAAATGACATAGATATTTAACCCCCTTTGAATACCAGTGGTTGGCATCTGGAAGAGAGTATAATTCTTGTAGATTGGGATTAAACCACAAGGGGTTGTTAGGGGATTTCAGCCAAGAATGTTTTGATATTTTCATGGTAATATATTTGAACAATGAAAGGGAGGCTGAGAGTAGAGAGGTTCCAGGTTGGTCAGGGACCTGGCCTCTATATATTATGTTATGCAGAGTTTCAAGGGAAGATGCGATAGCCCCCTCCGTGGCTATACAGGCATTGGCTGGATCTGGGTTCATCCAGTCATGTATGTGCACCAGTTGGGATGCCATATAGTAAAAGGAAAAAGTTAGGGAACGCTAGACCTGCCAAATGGGCTGGCAGTCTCAGTGTCTCAAGTGCCACTTTGGGGGAACCACCCTTCCACAGGAAAGTAGTACACATCCTATCTATGCGTTTAAAGGTAGCTTTTGATATTTTACATGGGGAATTAGTAAGGATATAAATCAATCTAGCTAAATAGATCATTTTAAGAATATTGGCCCTCCCCATGACGTCTAAAGGTAAATCCATCCACTGTTTAGTTTGTTCCTGGAGGCGGGTCAGCAAAGGATCAAGATTATTAGTAGCATATAGAGATAAGGGAGCCTGAACCAATACTCCAAGATATCTAAAAGAAGAAACCACCTGGAGCTTGGAGGCCGGGTGTATCTAAGGAGGGTTATTCACATCTAAGGGGAAAAGGCTGGATTTGTCCCAATTAACCCTGAATCCAGAGTAGTCCCCAAAGGTGTTGACCTCCTCCAGCAAAGCCTGCAGAGACTCATTTGCATCTGAAAGGTACACCAGTGTGTCATCTGCGTAAAGGGAAATGCGCTCCTCTATATTTGCAATTGGGAGTCCTTTAATAGTGGGGGAGGGGCGAATGCGAAATGCAAGCGGCTCCATTGCCAGGGCAAACAACAGGGGCAACAATGGGCACCCCTGTCATGTGCCCCTGGTGATCGGGAAGGGATCAGTGATAGATGAATTAACCCTTATGCGAGCCGTTGGGGAAGTGTACAGGAGTTTTATCCATGCTACCACATGGGGACCGAAGCCATATTTCTCTAACACCTGAAAAAGGTACGGCCATTCTACACTGTCAAATGCTTTACAGGTATCTAAGGACACAATGACGCCTGTAGGAGGGCATCATGTGGATATTGTAGGTTGTTAAACAATCTACGAATGTTCATTCTAGTAGACCTACCAGGGATAAAACCACCCTGGTCACTGTTAACCAAGGATGTGACCACAGTATTCAGTCGATTTGCCAATATTTTGGCCAGAATCTTAACGTCCACATTAATGAGAGAAATTGGATGATAAGATTCACAGGTAAGTGGGTCCTTTCGGGGCTTTAATAGGAGTACTATTAAAGCCTCCCTCATCGATGGGGGGAGGATCCCAGTCTCTAGGGCTTTGTTATAAGTCCGCAGAAGGAAGGGGGATAGAAGGTCCTTGAACTTAGCATACCATTCGGTCGGGAAACCATCAGGTCCAGGAGTCTTATGCGCAGGCATTTGGGAGACTGCTGCAGCAATCTCCTCGATTGAAATAGGCGCCTCCAACATGTCCCGTCCCTCATCTGACAAGGAGGGAAGAGATATGTCAGCCAAATAGTCAGACAGCTGGGAATCATCATAATCAACCTTAGAAGTATACAGCTTTCTGTAAAAGCAAGAAAAGAGTCTAGGATATCTCCCGGGTTATCACTAATAGTACCTTGAGCAGTAAGGATACGTGGTATAGAGATGGGGGAATGGTCAGGCCTGGTCAGGTATGCCAATGGACGTCCTGCTTTATTACCATATTCAAACGACTTTTGGGATACATGCAACATGTGTTTTTGTGTGAGGTCTAGCAGACGGAGTTCATCTTCCCTACGGCTCTGTAACCATGTCTCCCTAGTGTCAGAGGCAGGGTTAGAGGCATAATCAGACACCGCGTGTACCATAGCAGTTTCTAATTCCTCAGTGAGAAATCTGATTATTTTTTCGTAAAATCCCCATAATAGACATAAAAGGTACCTCTCAATGTAGACTTGAATGCGTCCCACTCCGTGGAGGGGTCCTCTTTATCTAAATTATGCTTCCAGTAATTAGAAATACTCATTCTACACTCGCCCTGTACCACCTCGTCCTCAAGCCAGTATGAGTTTAGGCGCCATAAAGCAGGTCCTGAGCCTGGGAGGAGGGACACAGACAAAGGGGCATGATCTGAAACTCCCCTGGGCAGATATGAAACGGCGGAGACAACAGGAAGAGTCTCCGTCGGCGCAAATGGCATGTCCAGCCTAGACATAGTATGGAAGGAATCCGAATGACAGGAAAATTGGCGTTCATCCGGATGCTTCCAGCGCCATACCTCTGTCAGACCGTGGACCTGGGCCCAGTCTACAAAAGAGGGGAAAGACCTGCCTCCCCCTCCCAGGCGGTCCACAGCAGGATCTAGGACCGCGTTAAAATCCCCTATATAAAGCAAAGGGCTGGGGGGCCTATTCAGTAGTTGGAGGGATAATTTAGAGAGTACTTCCACTGAAAATGGGGGGGATATAAATATTCACCAACGTGAAGGTTATAGTAGAAATTTGTAACGTAACGTGAGAACAATAAACCTCTCTTCTGGGTCTGTTTTAATGCTGATCATCTCAGCTGGAAGAGATTTAGCCAGAAGAATAGATACTCCCCTTGAATAGTTAGTGTGGGTAGCATGGTATAGCTTAGATAGCCATGGGCGCTTTAGGGCCCTTGTCTTAGAGCCCGTCAGGTGAGTCTCCTGGAGGCAAATAATGTGAGGGTGACATTTTTTTAACAGAGAAAAAACCAAGGATCTTTTCTGAGGTGCATTCAGGCCTCTGGTGTTCCAGGAGACTATCCTAAGGGATTGTGCCACATTAGAGCATGTAATAATAAAGAAGCATAGGTAAACCTTTGAATTAGTATCAATATAAGTGGAAAGGCCGAGCCACCGGAAGCACACACAAGCACATGACAAAAAAGTGCTTGGGTCTGCTTGCAGGGTGGTATGGACCAGAAAAAATTTTTTTGTTTTAGAAAAAAATAAAAAATTTAGATAAAAGCAGAGGCATTAACAAACCACTATAAGCGGTGACCTGATAGGCCATCGATGACTCTCTATTAGCAAATGGTATAGGTGTGTTGAAAAAAAATAAGGAAAAAAAGAAGGAAAAAACAAAAGAAAAAAACAGGAAAAAAAAAACCCCATCAACATCTCCCTTTGAAACTTTTTGCCCCCCACCCCGCTCAGCCATCCCAAACATAGCAAGCTTTAGATCCCTAAACTGAAAGTCCTTCCTAACTAGAAAACTGCGGAAGTCAAAAACTGTACCGTGGCCTCGCCACAAGCTGGTAAGGGGGTAACGTGGGATCTGGTGAGGCTCCCAATTAATGACAGAGGGAGTTAAAAACAAAAATTTCCTCAATGATTGTGTCCTGTTGAAGGATGCATGAGCCGTTTGTTCACGTGGAAAAATTTTTCCTGATGATTACTCTGGTATGCAGATAACCATGGGTTGCAAACAGTACAAATGCAGGAGAGAATGTAGAGATGAAGGTCAGGGGAAAATGAAGAAGCATGCAGAATGTTGACACTGTATCTTGCATAGCAGGGTGCAAATCTCTCCTTGCAGGGTGATGGTGACTTCAGTCTCCCCTGCTTCTGTGTGCTGCTCCATAATCATCATTCAGCCACTTCATGGCTTCCTTGGGGTTGGTATAGAAATGGGCCTCACCATCATGAATAATGCGCAATTTAGCAGGGAAGAGCATGGCGTAGGAGAGGCCTTCCGTGCGCAATCTAGACTTCATTGCTGAGAAGGAGATCCGTTGGCGTTGAGCTTCAGAAGAAAAGTCCGGATAAACAGAAATATTATTGCCATTAAATGTAAGCGGGCCTTTTTCTCGTGCCAGGCGTAGGACGGCTACTTTATCTTGAAAATTGAGGATGCGTGCAATGATGGAACGTGGTGGGGCACCCACTGGAGGAGGACGAGAAGGAGTGCGGTGTGCACGCTCTATAACATGTGAGAATGAGGGTGCGTCTTTACCAAAAATGTCCCGCAGCCATGAATAAAGAAACTTTTCAGGATGGGAACCTTCTGCGCGTTCCAGAAATCCCACAAATCTGAGATTGTTCCTGCGAGAACGATTTTCCAAATCGTCGATTTTGGCATGCAGTGCCGCCATCTCGCTAGTAGTATCTCATATGGTAACAGACATGGGGTGCACTGTATCTTCTAATGTACTGATCCATTCCTCAGCATCCCCTGTGCGATCCCTGAGGTTCTGGACATCTTGTTTCAATAAAGAAAAGTCAATACGGATAGAAGCTATTTGAGTGGAGAGGGAGGCCTTGCAATCCTGGATAGCCAGCATAATAGTAGATAATGTGGGCTCAGCAGGGGGAGAATCCACAGCCTGGCTAAACTCAGCAGATTGCTGTGATTCCTGTGTCTGCAGGGGTTCTGTATGTGTGAGGAATATAGCAGGAATTGATGCACTCACCCCTGTTACAGAGTCCTGGATGGCTGAGGAGGAGGCCTGCAGTGCGTCTGTGCACTCTGCATGTGTCCCGGTGCCATTTTGCCTCCGGAACCGCACCAGTTGTTCCGCCGTGTGTGAGGGCCGCCGCAGCCCGTATTTCACCATGTCTGCCAGTCTGGTGGGCGCCCACAGCCGTGGGGAACAGAATGATACCTTCCACGAGGAGTTAGGACCAAGGATAAGTGCAGGATGGTCGTTGAGAGCCGGAGCTGTGTGTCTATGCGACTGCTCTCCTCACCATCCGGCCACGCCCCCGATGTTCGAATCTTTAGTGCAAAATATCAAATCCAACCCCTCAATTACTGGGTTCCACTTTAGAAAAAAAAACATATTATCAATTTATTTGCTGATGACATTATCCTCATGCTGACAAACCCTCAAAACTCGCTTCCCCAAGCCTACAAAATTCTGACAGAATTCAGTGAGCTATCATACTACAAGGTTAATCACTCAAAATCTCTAATACTAAACCTAAATATCCCCAAAACTACCATAACCAAATTAAAAAAGGACTTACCGTACACATGGGCAGAGTCAACCATATTATACCTAGGCATAACAGTTACATCATCTTACGCATTCCCTAGAAAAAGCTAACTATAATGCCGCGTACACATGAGCGGACTTTACGGCAGACTTTGCCCGGCGGACTGGATTTCGTCAGACAATTCGATCGTGTGTGGGCTCCAGTGGAATTTGTTTTCTCAAAAGTTGGACGGACTTAGATTTGAAACATGTTTTAAATCAATCCATCGAAATCGAGTCCGGTCGAAAAGTTCGCTCGTCTGTATGTTAGTTCGACGGACAAAAAGCCATGCTATGGCAGCTATTGGCTACTGGCTATGAACTTCCTTGTTTTAGTCTGGTCGTACATCATCACATACGAATTCGACGGACTTTGGTGGATTGTGTGTAGGCAAGTCCGTTCATTCAGAAAGTCCGTCGTAAATCTGTCGAAAAGTCCGCCGAGCAAAGTCTGCCGTAAAGTCCACTCGTGTGTACGCGGCAAAAGCCCTTAATATCCAAAGTTGAAGCAGAACTAAAAAAAACTGGCACAAATAGAGATGTCATGGGTGGGTAGTAGGGATGGGCTTTATGTTCTGTCGAACATGAGTTCGACTCAAACATTGGCTGTTCGCCAGTTCGCTGAACAGCAAAAAATTTGGGGTGTTCGCAGCAAATTCGAAAGCCGCGGAACAACCTTTAAAAGTCTACGGGAGAAATCAAAAGTGCTAATTTTAAAGGCTTATATGCATGGTATTGTCATAAAAAGTGTTTGGGGAACTGGGTCCTGCCCCAGGGGACATGTATCAATACACAAAGAAGTTTTAAAAACGGCTGTTTTTTCAGGAGCAGTGATTTTAATAATGCTTAAAGTGAAACAATAAATGTGTAATATTCCTTTAGATTTCGTACCTGGGGGGTGTCTATAGTATGCCTGTAAAGGGGCGCATGTTTCCCATGTTTAGAACAGTCTGACAGCAAAATGACATTTCAAAGGAAAAAAAGTCATTTAAAACTACTCGCGGCTATTAATGAATTGTTGGTCCGACAATACACATAACCCCGAACCAAAATAAAAAAAATGTGTGAGGGTCCCCCTAAATTCCATACCAGGCCCTTCAGGTCTGGTATGGATATTAAGGGGAACCTCACACCAAAATTTAAAAAAAAAATGACGTGGGTCCCCCCAAAAATCCATACCAGACCCTTATCCAAGCACGCAATCTGGCAGGCTGCAGGAAAAGAGGGGGGGATGAGAGAGCTGCCCCCCCTGAACCGTACCAGGCCACATGCCCTCAACATTGGGAGGGTGCTTTGAGGTAGTGCCCCAAAGCACCTCATCCTCATGTTGAAGGGGAGAAGGGCCTCATCCCCACAACCCTTGGCCGGTGGTTGTGGAGATCTGTGGGTGGGGGGCTTATCGGAATCTGGAAGCCCCCTTTAACAAGGGGACCCCCAGATCTTGCCCCCCCGTGTGAATTGGTAATAGGGTACAAATGTAACCCTACCATGGGGACAAGGTGCTTTGGGGGGCTACCTCAAAGCATCCTCCCAATGTTGAGGGCTTGTGGCCTGGTATGATTCAGGAGGGGGGGCGCTCTCTCCTCCCCCCTCTTTTCCTGTGGCCTGCCAGGTTGCGTGCTCAGATAAGGGTCTGGTATGGATTTTTGGGGGGACCCCACGCCATTTTCTTTTTAAATTTTTGCGCGGGGTTCCCCTTAATATCCATACCAGACCTGAAGGGCCTAGTATGGAATTTAGGGGGATCCCCACACATTTTTTTTAAATTTTGGTTCGGGGTTCCCCTGTGGGGAAATCCCATGCCGTTTTTATCAATGTGTATTGTCGGAACGACAATTCATTAATAGCCGCGAGTAGTTTTAAATGACTTTTTTTCCTTTGAAATGTCATTTTGCTGTCAGACTGTTCTAAACACGCGAAACATGCGCCCCTTTACAGGCATACTATAGACAGCCCCCAGGTACAAAATTTAAAGGAATATTACACTTATTGTTTAAACATTATTAAAATCACTGCTCCCAAAAAAACTGACGTTTTTAAAATTTCTTTTTGCATTGATACATGTCCCCTGGGGCAGGACCCAGGTCCCCAAACACTTTTTATGACAATAACTTGCATATAAGCCTTTAAAATGAGCACTTTTGATTATTCATGTTCATGTCCCATAGACTTTAACGGTGTTTGCGTGTTTGAACAAATGTATTGCCTGTTCACAAGTTCTGCTGCGAACCGAACCGGGGGTTGTTCGGCTCATCCCTAGTGGGTAGTTTAGCAGCTTACAAAATGCAGATTCTCCCCCAAATCCTGTATATAGTTTGATCCCTCCATATCCCTATAAAAAAATCATATATGAAAACCCTCACATCTCTTTTAAAAAGCTTTATTTGGAAAGGAAAAAGGGCTTGTTGCTCCCACACTTCCCTGACAAAACATAGAACAGTGGGAGGAATGTGCATTGTGGACTTACAGGACTCACAGCATCTCACCTAGATCACTTGAAACACTGGTTCAATCCCTCTGCAGAACAGTTATGGTTGGATATAGAAAAAGGGGTTAACAAGACTCCTAACTTATCCTCCCTACTGTATGCTGATACATGGGAAGAATTAGATCTATCTGTACGCCTCCCTACCACTAGAGCGTCCATTCAAGCTTGGAGAGCGATAATTCACCTCCCTCCCCAATAAAAACAAATTTAGCAAAACAAAACCAATGCTCCAATGGGAATCAGATCTTCAATCTTCTTTTCCTGATTACCAATGGACACAAGCTATTCACTACTCACAAATAATCACACACTGTGTGAATCATTGGGAATTAGCCTTAAAAGTCTCACTCAGATGGTACCTCACTCCACATAGACTAGCTAAAATGTTCACTACATCCTTCTCACTATGCTGACACAGAAGTGGTACCCTGGGAAATCTTATGCACATTTTATGGTCTTGTAAAAATATTCGTAGCTTTTGGTGAACAACGTTTCAAATAATTTCAGAAATAACTGGTATCCTAACCCCGGCTAATCCAGCACTGACCCTGCTTAACTTAGGTATTGACAAAATACCAGTCATATACCACGGTATAGTAGCTAATATTCTCCTCTCCACTAAGTTAACTATCACTAAACATTGGAAACAAGACCGGACCCCAACCCATCTTAAGTAATAAATACTACCCACCAACAATATCTATGGGAAAAATATGTAGCTCTTCAACAAAAATCCTTCTGTTCCTTTGACCTCATTTGGAAACCATGGTCCCTCTGGCATCCACCATAGGATACCACGCTCTACGCTCACCTGACCTGTCCTTTGAAATTAAAATTTTATGCCTGGTACTGGTATATATATGCATATTACTGTCATATGAGTTATTAGTGCCTTGTTCGCCTTTGTATTTTTGTATTTTTTCTCTTTTATTTTCTTTATTTTTCCATTTCTGTATTTCTGTAACTCTGAACATTGAAATTCTAGAATACTGTAATATCAACAAGAGACTATTGCTACCACAATTACCACCATGTTTTCTCCTGCTTTACTAATTCTTGTCTAACTTTTTGGTAAAGTAACTGCTTCCGCGTTATTACTGAAATTGTACACTATTTGAAAACCAAATAAAAATGTATTGAAAAAAAACAAAAATGTTTTCTAGCTGTGTCACAAACATGTATGCTGTTTCTATTGGCTGTAACCAAAAACTATTTTTTTTTTCCGATGCTAAATGCCTGCTCAAGCTCTCAGACCTGCCCAAATAAGTAATTTAGCTGTGGTGCTAATTTGCTATTTCCATCATCAGTGTTTAAAAAAAGACACTATTTGTTTTTCAAAAGCTCAATCTCTAAACAATTGTGGCCTGTTCAAAAAGGCTTTTTGTCTGTGGTGCAAACCTGTATGAACCTGTATAAACCTGTATTTATCGGCGTATAACACGTACAGGCATATAACCCACACACAGGCATATAACCCACACCTTCATTTTAAGAGGGAAGTTTCAGGAAAAAAAATAAGATTTTAAACAAAGAACTTTGAAGCAAAATAAGGGTCAGTGCCCATCAATGTAGCGTCATCAGTGCCCATCTGCAGCCTCACCATTGCCTATTATTGAAGCCTGATCAGTGCCCATCTGCAGCATCACCATTTCCCATCTGCAGCCTCACAATTACCCATCTGCAGCCTCGCCATTGCCCATCATTGCAGCCTCGCAATTGCTCATCAATGCAGCCTTATCAGTGCCCATCTGCAGCCTCGCAATTGCTCATCAATGCAGCCTCATCTGCAGCCTCACCAGTGCCCATATGCAACCTCACCAGTGCCCATCATTGAAGCCTCACCAGTTCCCATCTGCAGCCTCGCCACTACCCATCATTGCAGCCTCACCAGTGCCCATCTGCAGCCTCTCAATTGCCCATCAATACAGCCTTATTAGTGCCCATCGGTAGCCTCACCAGTGCCTATTAATGCAGCCTGCTCAGTGCCAGATTAGACAGAGAGGGATCTCCTGTGTACTCGGCTTGGCTCACAGTCACACCCAGTCCTCTTGGCCCACCTCCTATGATGGACATAACACCAGTCCAATGCTGTGACGCCAATGCTAGGAGCCATCCAGGAGGTGAGACTGGGAGTGACTGCGAGCTGAGCTTAGTACACAGGAGATCCGGCTCTGTGTAATCCGCTGGCACTCGCCCCCTCCTTCTCCTCCAAGGCATCCTATATCAGCGTATAACACGCAGCCACGACTTGCCCCCTATTTTCAGGGGAAAAGGTGTGTGTTATATGCCGATAAATACGGTACTTGTCTCAGTCTAGAGTACTAAATGCCATCTTGGTCTGCTGCCCCCCCTGCTATGTGTTTTCCTGACACCAAGAGACATGGTAACAAGGAAGGGAGATCCAGCACACAGCTGGAGATTGACAGCCTCAGCTCTGTTCCAGTGTGCTGTGTGAAGGTGGTGTGTCCCTTCCCTTCAATCAGCTCTCTGCTCTTACTGAGCACTGCAGAGTGTAATATCAGCTCCTCACCACCTGCTTTCTGAAAGCTCAGATAAGCTGTATAAACTCTGCAATTTGAGTGGCTGTAGAGAAGAGAGCGCTGCAGATAAACAGGTACAACTTATGTAGGAGGATTTGTTTCATCTCTGTGTATCACCTAAGGCGAGTCACTTCACTGTTATATGTAGGGGCTTATAACCACTTTAGAGCCCTTTCACATTTTTAACCCCCGCTAGCGGCCAAAGAAAGGGTTAAATGTGCCCGAAAAGCGCCGCTGCCAAAGTGCTTTGCAGGTGCTTCGGCAGCGGTGCCCATTCATTTCAAAGGGCAGGAGCGCTTTAGGAGCGGTGTATACACCACTACTCCACCGCCCCAAAGATGCTGCTTGCAGGACTTTTTTAACATCCTGCCAGCGCAGCGCCCCACTGTGAAAGCACTCTGGATTTCACATTGGAAAGCATTAAGAGACTTTTTCAGGCGCTATTTTTAGCGCTAAAACAACTGAAAAACGCCTCCAGTGTGAAAAGGGTCTGAAAGTAAAATAAATTGTGGATGTAAAAAAAATGGCTAATGGTATAGACCAGTGTTTCTCAACCTTTTTTCAGTCAAGGCACCTTTTACAATTCCGCACAATCTTGAGGCACCCATTCTAAAATTTCAAAAAAATTGGTTTTACATAATGAAGCAACACCCAAATGCGTAGGACACCCAACATTAGCGGTGATTTATTCTTCCAAAGCAAACACCTTTGTACACTGGTATTGACTGTGTTCCAATGTTTCTCTTCTCTCTCAGTTTCTTTCCCTTACTCAGCTAATATGACCCCAGTGCTGATGGAGAGGGGCAGGGAAGGGGCAAACAATGGTGCTGTGCAGGTGCCCAACGTCCTCCTTATCAACTGATGATGTCATTGGTTGTTAGGACACTGGAGGCTAGAAGGTTGCAATGGTGCACAATGAAAATCTGTGGCTTCATGTAACTAATAGGCAGGCTTAATTTACCTGCTGGCTTGTATGCAATTTTTGAGCAGTTTCTAGGCGTTTTGCCAAGGCACCCCTGAAGACTCCTGAAGGCACCCCACATAGAAATAGGCTGGTATAGACACTTACCTTTGCTTCTCCTGCTGAAGGACCCATACCAGCTAAAATAGGAAGAAAGGGGGACAGGCAAATCAGAGACTACCCCTGATGCCTTGTGATAAAGATAACCATAAAGAAAAGCTGCCCTCAGGACAGGGCATTGCACCTATGATAGTGGTGGGTCAGATTTGTGCTGTACAGAGATTCGGTCTCCAAAATTTTACTCTGTTGGTGATTCTGAAGGATCTGTGAGAAGCATTATTATCACATCTGAAGAAACTCACACAAAATCATATATCTCTCTTTAGAGAATTCAATGACATTATTAAAAAGTGAATTGAGAGCGATTAAAACAGATATAGTGGCTATTCATAATAAATGTGCAATATCATAAAAGGAAAACAAAGGCCTGATTGCACATGATACTTCTTAGAAAACAAAGGTGTCACACAGTAGAAAGTCAAAAACCTCTAATGGAGGACTTTGAAAATAATAGAAGGAATAACACAAGAAGACACAAACGGCCCATCATGTATTTAAGTCAACAGAAGCTCTATAGGAGCGTCCCTATGTCATTAACAATTAGGGAGGGAATCCCGAGGGAAGTAATAGGTGTAACTCTTTCACATACAATGCCACTCAGCTACAGACCTTCCAGAACATTGCTAGATGTACTTTAGCTAAAAGAAGAGAATTCCAGTCATGCGTTATCCTCCTTAGAAAGCAGAATATTTCTTATGGATGGCTGATTGTACATGGCAAATCATTCACTAAACTGAACAATAGTGGTCAGCAGTGGAGCAAATACAAAGACACAAGACCACCTCTCAACACTGACGGTGAATGGAAAACAGTCTTCTGACCGATGGGGGAAACAGAAGAGACAGAAATCTGATCCGGGGGCGTGGCTTGACCTCGTAGAGAATGGCTGCTTAACTTCAGAGCTCCGCTGACAGGGATAGAAATCTGAATTCCAAGGACGGTCAACGGCCTCCCAAACACCCGAAAAGCGATGGGTACATCCTCCAGAACTTCGTCGACCTCCCGGTCCCGTTCTCCCCGTGAAATACCGGCAAGATCCAGTCAGAACATCCCGGAGATGTTCCGGGCACAGATGGGAACTTCGGCGCCGGCTCCCACCTCACGGAGCCAGCATCAGCATCCTCCTCACTCTAATGCTGCTGCCTCTCCATCTCACGCTGAACTCAGTGACGGGGGAATTCTCCTCACTCCTCATCAGCATCCGAGCCTGAGCGATCTCAGATCTGTGGCTGAGGACATTAAGGACACCCTGACAGCAGCAATCTCAGATTTAAAAATTGAAATCCAAGCTATTACAGGCAGAATTCAGGCGGTGGAACAAACGACTGCCCTCCATTCATCCAAGATCCGTCACCAGAATCTGGCGATTGACACACATACACGGCAATTAAGAGATGTCAATCGCCACTTGGAAGATTTAGACAATCGCGGCAGACGCCATAACCTCAGGCTGAGAGGTTTGCCTGAAACAGTGGATGCGGATCACCTTCAAAGTGAAGTTATTCATATCTTTAATAACATACTCGGCAGACCCAGAGAGGTTCCTATTGCGATGGAAAGAATCCACCGTGCCCTGAGACCGAAGGGAAAGGACTCTGACCCGCCTAGGGATGTGGTATGCTGCATTATTGACTACCGTTTGAAGGAAGACATCCTGAGGGCTGCACGTTCCCTGACCCCTTTACTACATAACGGCACAGAACTTCGTCTATTCCAGGATATATCAAATATAACCTTGCAGCGCAGAAGGGAACTGCAACCCCTTCTGTCAGTACTCCGGGCCAAGGGTATAATTTACCGCTGGAAGTTCCCTTTTGGTTTGGCGGCAACAGTACAAGGACGCTCAGCTCTCCTCAGAGTCCCTGAGGATCTACATTCCTTCTGTGACACTCTCGGAATCCCTCTCATGGAGGTCCCAGAATGGTACGCGGAATTTCGTACCCCTACAGCATCTAAAGCACCTTCCAGGAGTGAAGCAATGGAAACCCAACACACAAGCTACCGAAGAAACCGTTCGCCATCGGAACCAAGAATTCTTCAACCCGACCCGCAGTCTCCTTCCATCTACAGACCGACGAAACCTCCACGCTCCAGAAGAGCTAGAAGAGATCGGTGAATACAGATGGCATCTGCAGCATAGACTGAAAGATTTCCTCTGACTGTTCACGTGCCGTTTTTAGAGTATTGAAAGTTCATGCCCCGGCTGGTAATATGTTCCTAAAGTATTTCAATATGTTAAGTTTAGTTTAGGTAGATCATAGCTCTTACACACAGGCATATCTATATCCCCCCTAACGCTGATTATCAAAGCAGCGCTGTGTCTGCATGGTTTGTTCTGTCACACCTTACTCTCCAATACAGCCCTACACTAGCAGTTCCACCCTTCATTAGAGCTCTATTATAATTAAATTCTTATGTGACTGTATTTTCCAATCTAATGAGGTATAGGGTCATCAGAGATCTCCAATCTACTTTATCTCTCCCTCCTCTAGCTGATCGGTACACTGGCAGTTTACCAGGGTTTCATCCCGCTCCGATTACACGGATTGATAATTATAACTGCAAATATGCCCTTCTCTTACACACAACAGGCTGCTAGTAATGTTCATTGACACCCCTATTTTAATCCTGTATTAACTCTCTGTTCCTCTTAGATAGCAACTACATTGTTAGGTGAATACTAGAACTACCACACAATCTTATTGCCATGACAACCAGCTGTTCATCGCTCTATTGGTTGCTGTCTTTTGGCGCGAATTCATGAGAGGAGCCAAGGTCTGAGGTAAAAAGTTCTCCCCCAACATGACTCATGCAGTCGCTCATTGGCTCTCACAAGGTTAGAGACCTGACTTGTTACCATGGTGACACACTGCAGACCTCTCTCCCCTGCCTCCACACACGCACCTCCCATAGGAGGATGCCTGTATCATCCCAGCCCGAGATGGTTGTGACACATGATTCATCTCCTTAGTAGTCCTAACATCACCTTATCTGTCATGAATTACGTAAAGATTAGGGCACTCACTACCCTGTATGATTATATAGAACTTATCCTTGCGAGTGCCTTTCCCTGACTAGAAAGCTGTCTACATGCCAAAACGGAACTGAAAGGCTTCTCAGATAAAGGCACTCTAATGCCCCGTGCACGCGGTCGGATTTTCCGATGGACAGTGTCCGATCAGAGCGTGTTGTCGGAAATTCCGACTGTGTGTGGGCTCCATCGGACATTTTCCATCGGATTTTCCGACACACAAAGTTGGAGAGCAGGAGATAAAATTTTCCGACAACGGGATCCGTTGTCGGAAATTCCGATCGTGTGTACACAAATCCGACGGACAAAGTGCCACGCATGCTCAGAATAAATTAAGAGATGAAAGCTATTGGCCACTGCCCTGTTTATAGTCCCGACGTACGTGTTTTACGTCACAGCGTTCGGAACGATCGGATTTTCCGACAACTTTGTGTGACCGTGTGTATGCAAGACAAGTTTGAGCCGTCATCCGTCGGAAAAAATCCATGGATTTTGTTGTCGGAATGTCCGATCAATGTCCGACCGTGTGTACGCATTAAGGGACTTTCACAGACACTGATCTTTCTCATATATTCATCCCCTCCTATCCAATGAGATATGCTCCTAAATAGCATAACGATCTACATGGATACTTCGTTTTATTAATTATTTTGACAAGCTTCTTCATAGCCTTCAGGGGTAGTTCATTATTAATTAGTTCAGGCACGGTTTATCTATCTTAAGAGATAATACTTTCCACCTATGTTGAATACTCTGATCTGCAAACTGTTCAAGTTTTCTGGCTGACTGTTTAACTGAATTATTACATAGACTTTTGCGCTATGAATATCTGCGCCTCACCAGATGTTTATTTTATGTGCTACTCATGGGGATGTGTATTTCTTTTATTTCTTTTATTTTTCTGTCTTTTTTTTTTTTAATTCTTTCCTCTCACTTAACGATCACCAGGGGAACGATCTCACAAAATATGTCATTAACTTAATGTTTCATCTGACCATACACCTAATTTTTTATCTGCTTTTCGCAAATCTGACCCATGCTGTTTCTCCAAATCCACTGAGAAAGTTAATAGGCGGCATTCACAGCAATCTCAATGCAACCATTTCACACATGGACCGTCTTCAGTCCATGCCTTCTTCCTACATCTATCCCATATGTCAGCGGCTCTTGTCCCTTACTGACAGGTTTTACTTTTCTCTACGTTACCGTTTGGTCACCTTCCCAAACAGTGGTTTCAATTGATTACCTGATTTCTTCACTCAACCCTCCTTTAAACCACCACTGACCCATTCCGGTACCTTATATCACGAGTGCATACTCGTACATAGCCTAGCGAGCAGGCATCGCTAGTCCCCGGATTACTTTTCACTACCTATAACCCCTAACAACACTACACAGTGGTCTTCACAGTTTCCTCTCCCCCGCATACCCAATATCCCTCACATCACTCCCTATTCCTGAACAATCTACTCTCATCCTGAATAGAATCTCATCACTCTCCTAGAACGCGCCTTCCACACATAAGAGCATAAGGCACAAATCCAACTACTGTTCTTTTTCTGCCACACATACACCTGCAACGCGGACTATCTTCAGTAAACACCACTCCAGTCTAACTCACAACACCTCCCAAATTACAGAATGACAACGGTCTCACACAATTCTACATCAATATCTCACCAGAACGCCACTACTAAACTAGTCTCACTCAACGCACGGGGACTAAATGTCCCTGAGAAATGTACACAAGTTCTCCTTTATATGCATAAACTCAAGGCAGACATTATATACATCCAGGAAACGCATTTCAAAACGGACTCTATCCCCAAATTCTCCAACTTACGTTATCCAACAGCTTTTCATGCTACCAACAAACAATCAAAAACAAAAGGAGTCTCTATCCTTATCTCAAAACAGTGTCCACTCATAATCAAAGACACTCTAGCGGATGAAGATGGAAGATTTCTATTTGTCAAAGGTTCACTTTTCGGTAAACCTTTAACCTTAGCAAACATATACGCCCCCAACATTAAACAAGTCCCTTTCTTCCGACACACACTGCAATTGCTCGCATCGTTTCAAGAGGGTATACTATTAACTGGAGGAGATTTTAATGTTCCCTTAAACCCAATACAAGATACATCCTCGGGTGCATCCAAATTACCCTTCTCCGCGTTACGAGCAATTAAACAATGTTTTCAAGAATTGACATTACATGATGCATGGCGTACTTTAAACCCCTCAACTAAAGATTACACTTTTTTCTCCAACCCACATGGCAGTTACTCCAGACTTGACTATTTCTTTATTTCACAAAGCGATCTCACCATGCTCAAGCACACCTCCATCGAACCAATGTACATATCAGATCACCACCCGATAACCATGTCCTTGGAATTTCCATCCAAACATACTCGCTCACAAATATGGCGTCTTGATCCCTCACTGCTGACAGACATTTCAATAGTGTCTACTATACACGACAATCTAAAACTTTATTTCCAGGATAACGACTCCTTTGAAATATCCCCAATGATAAAATGGGAAGCCCACAAATGCACCATACGGGGAAAACTAATAGCTATCGCTTCCAAGAGAAGACGAGAAAGACAAGCGCATATTTCTATCCTTTCCAAACGCATACAGGATTTAGAAAAAATACATAAGAAAACTCGAGCTCTCTCCACACTTGAGGAACTTACTCAGGTGAGGACAGAGTTGAAAGAAGTGTTACATAAACAAATAAAACACAAATACATATTATCACAAAAAATATTCTACGAACATGGCAACAAATCCGGTAAAATTCTAGCCAGAGCCCTCCGTGCAAAAAGATCATCTACAACACTTCATTCCATTAATGACCCTTCGGGTTCTAAAGTAACGTCTAATACACTGATAGCAGACCAATTTGTGAATTATTTCTCGCAGCTCTATAATATCAATCCACATAAACCCATGATAAACAATGATCGTAGAACACACTTGATTAAAGATTTCCTAGCCCAACATGGTCCCAAACCCATTTCTGATGCAGAAGCATCGCATCTAGAACGTCCCATCTCTAAGGATGAACTAGAGAATGTGCTCAAACAACTCAAAACAGGCAAAAGTCCAGGTCCAGATGGCCTAACAGCAGGATACTATAAGGAATTCATTGCTACGCTTTATCCTCACTTCTTAAATGCTTTCAACTCCCTTTCATCCGAGAACCCCCCTCCCAGAGATCTTCTCACAGCCCACATAGTGGTTATTCCAAAACCTGATAAAGATCCAAATTTAGTTCACAACTACAGACCAATATCTCTACTAAATGTTGACCTGAAAATATATGCAAAAATTTTGGCTAATAGACTTTTACCCCTTCTCCCTGGCCTCATCTCCTTGGACCAAGTTGGTTTTGTCCCAGGTAGAGAGGCAAGGGACAACACCCTAAAGGCAATCAGTATTCACAATTGGCTGACATCAAAGAAACAACCGGGATTCCTTCTTTCCCTTGATGCGGAGAAGGCATTCGACAGGGTAGCCTGGGACTACCTAAAAGAGGTCCTAACACACATTGGCATACGAGATCGCATGCTACAATTTATTCTTGCTCTATACTCCACCCCAACTGCCAAAGTCCGGATAAATGGACACCTGTCGAGTGCCTTCTCCATATCTAACGGTACAAGACAGGGATGCCCACTCTCTCCGCTTATTTTTGTCTTGGCACTGGAACCATGTCTAACGCATCTAAAAAACAATCCAAACGTTAAAGGAATAACCATCGCAAAATCTACATATAAATTAGCGGCATTTGCGGATGACATCCTACTATTCCTGACAGAGCCACACATTACGCTACCCAATCTCCTCAAAGATCTTACTCTCTTTGAAAATCTCACATATCTTAAAATTAACTTCGCTAAATCAGAGGCCTTAAATATCACTCTACCACCAGATATAGTGAAACAATGTCAAACTAATTTCCCTTTCAATTGGAAACCGAGCGCCATTAAATACCTTGGGGTCTACATTCCAACCTCGCTATCGGACTTATACAGCAAAAACTATACTCCCATTCTCCAAAATATTCAAAAAGACCTCAACACTTGGTCAACGGGTTTGTTCTCATGGTTTGGCAGAGTTTCCATTATAAAAATGACTATAATGCCAAAATTTCTATACCTGCTCCAAACAATCCCAGTGTCACTACCACAAACTTTTTTCAATGCATACCGCAAATCCTGTATGAAATTCATTTGGAACGATAAGCGACCTAGAATGAGTTTCAACAGAATGACCATACCCAAAATGAAAGGTGGGTTAGGCCTACCGGATCTTCAAAAATACTATTGGGCCTGTGAACTCTCTCGAATAGTGGACTGGAATGTTCACCCTAAAACTAAAGCGTGGATCGCAATTGAACAAGCCTTCTCACAAATCCCGCTCCATAATCTACCCTGGATTCACCCTCGCCACATCTCTCCACATTGCAAACAACATCCCCTTATCGGTACAACACTGAATTCCTTTAAAAAGACATGTAAACATTTGCACATTTCCTCCTCTCCAGGCCCTCTCACGCCAATCAAACATAACCCTGACTTTCCACCAGGCATTGATGATTCTTTCCTTCATCAAATAGGATCCCAGACAAGGATGACAGCGGGAGATTTCTTCGCTAAGGGGAATATTAAACCGCTGTCCTCATTGAACTCCCAAGAAACGAATTACCAGATCCCATTCTGGTCTTATATGCAACTCAGACATTTTCTTCTTGATCCCCAAACTAGGGCTGCATACTCAAGAAACCAATCACACTTTGAATCCCTTTGCTCTGCCACTGAACCACAAAGACACCTGATATCCACCATATACTTGAACCTCTTTCTCGAGCATACTCCTAAAACAAATATAGCTAGTACAAAATGGGAAAAAGATCTTTCCATCCACCTCTCTGATAAGGAATGGGAAAAGATATACTCTAACATACACAAAGGCTCCATTAATGTAACAACTCAAGAAAACGGATACAAGCTTTTCTCCAGATGGTACAAAACGCCTCTCAAGTTACACACCATTAATCCAGAGATCCCATCTAATTGTTGGAGATGTAATGACAAAAACGGATCACTCCTTCACATATGGTGGGACTGCCCTGCGATTTCTGCCTTCTGGACTAAAGTTTTTCACCTCTCCTCCCAAATCACTGCACTTCAGCTAGATTTCTCTCCAGCACAAGCCCTCCTACACCACTCCTCCCTACCGATGAAATCTTATCACAAATCCCTAGCACTACATCTAATCAATGCTGCTAAACTCTGTATCCCAGTTCTCTGGAGATCTCCCAACTCACCCACAATCGCAGACTGGTTCAAAAGAGTAAACAAAATAGCTGAAATGGAGGAACTTGTACATCAAGCACAGGATTCCTATACTAAATACAGGAACACTTGGGCCTGTTGGCTACATTTCCGCACAACATCTGAATATACCCAATTAATCAGTCAGGAATCCTCCTCCAGCACACCATAAGATACAACATACATCCCAACTGTCTATAGTCCTCCCTATAGCCGTGCATGAAACAAAATTCAGGAGGCAACTATATCATTACGCATACAGAATTCACTTTAAAAGCTCTATTATGCTTTTTTTCCTGGGACTTGGTCCTTCTGTAAAGATATTTCCCGTTAGACCCATGGCTGAGCCAGGGACGAGAAATAACTTTCCCCTACCTTCCTTTTGTACTTCTCACTATATTTTGACCACCATTTAATCGAAACTTTGCTATGTTAGGTATCTATTGTTGTATGCTATGATTATATCTCTATCTACAGACATTACCCGACTTCTGGACACCATGCACCAGGATCAATTTCACACTCTCACACAGACATAGTAATTAACGATTATTCCAAACAAAATCCAACAAAAATCTCAGACTCATATACTAAGGCTATCATAGGCAATCTATTATAATACGGTTTTTACTCCTCTCTCCCTTTTTAATCTTTTTCGCCCTCAAAAATCAACATGTTTAAAAAATGTTTTACCTGATTTAATATATGTTCTTTATATTTTCTGCCCACACTACTCTGTAATCCCATATATCCACACCCCAGATGTAATGTGTTTTTCAACAACTCCACAGTCGTAGATTTGAATACTTGTTAAAATACAACGGTGTACTCTCTGGACTGTTCCCTCTGTATAACACTGTTATCATTTTATCTCAAACCTTGCTTTTGTGTACTACTTTTCTGTATGAATTTAACTTAATAAAGCTTTATTTGGAAAAAAAAAAAAAGAAATCTGATCCACCGGGAACCTCTCGGAACACTAAAAGACTAAACAAAGGACGCAACTGATCCAGATTCAGGATATCACATATAAATGATTGACACTTTAAGGTATGTTATCTTCTTATCTGACAGAAGATTTTCTGTTGCCTTTTCTTTTCTTCAAAAAAAAAAAACAGATTTTGCTTTAACTAGTAAATAATAGAGCTTTGGGATTCAAAATCTTTTCATACCCAGGTAATCCTATGAAAAATGTGTTATTTCTAGTGTAATACTGCTATCTAGTGAGAAAACAGGTCATTGTAGTTGTAGAAGCTTCTTCACTTTGCTAGAAATTAGGAAATACACATGTTTACTGGAAAGTTTCACTTTTAGAGCAATTTATAACTTGATCAGAAAGAATTTATTATAAAAAAGACCTGTAAGGGATCAGACTCAATGCAGGGACAAACTCATAGTTTCTTTAGGAAAACATCATATTTAATCCACAGGATATTCCCAAACAGAAGAAAGAGGCATCTTGCCATCAATCAAACAAAAATAAACTTCTGCTCTACCAAGCATTACTGTGTCCATAGTCGGACCAGTCCTTGGTTTTTAGTAAGTGTCCTTATAACCGCAAATACTTGTATCCAAAGTCAGGGATAAGCAGCCATTGCCTCCTCACATGGAGACACACACTCTCTCACTGAGCGTTAGGACCAGCTGCCTTAATCAAGACCTGAAAAGAAAACATTAAACTGCAGTCCACAGACTTGGGAGTCTGTCCCACCCAGAGCTCTATAAGACTCCAGATAAAACCAGCCCCGGAACAGACTTTACCGATAAAGGGTAAAGCACTATCTTTCTTTACCCTGAAATCTTTGCTGCTATTACCTTAGATTGCGAATATAAGAATCAGTGGAGAAACATATATCCCATCAAACACTCTTCCTGTCATTTTATCCTGTTTCACAGGCACCCTTCTACATATCCCCCCCTCTGCTCAAACTCGGGGGGGTTGAGCACTTTTGGCAAACAGACTGTAAACTCTTGAGAGGGCATCAGCGTTAGCTTGCTGGCTACCTGGTCTATGTTCTACTAAAAATGTAAAATTCTGTAGAGCCAATCTGGTAACTCTTGCATTTTTCTCCTTATTTTGGGCCATCCATTTGAGAGGGACATGGTCAGTTAGGAGCCTAAACTGTCACCCTAACAGATAATATTTTAAACTTTCAAGAGCCCATTTGATGGTTAGACATTCCAGTTCTACAATGGTGTATCTTTTTTCAGCAGGGGACAATTTTCTGCTTAAAGCAGAGTTCCATCCAAAAATGGAACTTCCGCTTTAAGTGCAGGTGACCCCCTGACATACCACATTTGGCATGCCATTTTTTTGGGGGGCAGATATCCTCTTTCTAGAGTCATCCAGCTTCCACTTCCTCCCGGGGCTCCGCGGCACCAGAAGGAATATCACCTCTCCCCCTCCCTCCTAGCAATCATCTGGGACACATCACAGGTCCTAGAAGATTGCGCGGCCATTCACAGCAAGCAGCACGGCTCTCGCATGCGCAGTGTGTGCCTGTCTGTGAAGCCAGAGCCAGGCGCCCACAGTAAGAATGCCGGCGGCTCGGAGAGGAGTGTCAGGGAAAGCCCTCTTGCAAATACCCCAGCAAACTAAAGTTTAAAGGAATGCCTGTGCATAAAAGCGTCATCCGGCGCGCGCGCAATAGCGCCAATAGCGCCAATAGCGCTAATAGGCTAACGCGCATGTGCAATAGCGCGCGCACCCCCTGTAACAGCACTTGGCGCCAAAGGAGGCTATTTAAAGGGGACTGTTCCACTGCTGCCTTGCTGTCCGGTCTACAGCATTCCTGAAGTCCCCTACTGCCCTGTTACTTTGTATTTGCTACCTGATACCTGTTGGACTGTTCCTGACTACTCCGTTTGCTGCCTGCCCTGATCCCGGCTTTGGACTTTGACTACTCTGTTTTCTGCCTGCCCTGATCTCAGCTTTTGGACTTGACTACTCTCCTGGATTTACCTTCTGTACCTGATCTGCTCGCCAGTGTCTGACCCAGCTTGCCTGTACCCTGCTGTCTACATCTTGCTGCTGGACCACAAAACACCTCCCGGCTGTCTACATCCTGCTGCTGGACTACAAGACACCTCCCTGCTGTCTACATCCTGCTGCTGGACTACAAGACACCTCCCTGCTGTCTTCATCCTGCTGCTGTACTACAAGACACCTCCCTGTTGTCTACATCCCGCTGCTGGACTACAGGACACCTCCCTGCTGCCTACATCCTGCTGCCGGACTATAGGACACCTTCCAGCTGACTACCTGATTCAGCTCCCTGCTCCAGCCTTCCAGTCAGGCACTTGTGCCCCTTCGCACTCTCGAGCCCCTGTCATCACTACCAGGGGTTCCTGAGTCGGAGGTATACGAGAGGCCGTTCCCTGCATTCCGGGCTCTACTTACCAGGTACGTGACAAGGAGGGAGAGAGAAAGAGGGCTTCGTACACCCGCATCACTGGACCGTGGGACAGGTGAGTGTCCAATTATTTAAAAAAAAAATTTGGGCGGAACTCCGCTTTAAGAACGTTATGGAGTGTTCCTCCCCATTCACCACTTGGGACAACACTAACCTCACTTCTGAATCATCCATCTGCACTAAAAATTCCTGAGTGAAATCCGGGGTGATTAAGACAGGGCTATTACACAGGGCTGTCTTTAAATTTAGGTTCTGGAAAGCTTTCTCAGCTACTGGGGATCAAGTTACCACTGAGGACCCCCCCCTTGATAAGATCTGTAAGGGGAGCAGCCAATGTAGAAAAATTGGGGACAAACCTTCTGTAGTAGCCTACTAACCCCAAAAAAGACCTGACCTGTTTTTTATTTAGGGGTCTTGGCCAACTTTGGATTGCCTGGATTTTTGTAATTTGGGGTTTTACTATCCTCCTGCCAATAATATACCCTAAATACTGGGCCTGCTCTAATCCAACAGCACACTTCTTAGGATTGGCTGTCAGACCTGCACCACGGAGGGCATTATTTACAGCCTGCACTTTAGGTAAGTGGCTCTCCTAGTCTGCACTAAAAATTACCACGTCATCTAAATACGCACATGCATAGGCTTGGTGGGGTTTAAGGATGCGATCCATCATCCACTGAAAAGTGTCCAGGGCCCCGTGTAGGCCAAACAGCATCCTCTTATACTGCCAGTGCCCCTCAGGAGTGGAAAAGGCTCTCTTCTCTTTTGCACATTCTGTAAGTGGTATTTGCCAATACCCTTTTGTAAGTTCCAGGGTGGCGATATATTGAGCATGTCCTAGACGCTCAAATAGCTTATCTACCCTGGGCATTGGATAAGCGTCAAATTTTGACACCACATTTAGCTTTTGGAAATCATTACAAAATCAGATGCTTCCATCCGGTTTGGGAATAAGGACGATTGGACTACACCACTCACTATAGGATTCTTCTATTAAATCAAGATCCAACATCTTCCTTATTTTCTCTGAGACAACTTGGCACGCAGCTTCTGGGATGCGATAAGGTTTTAAGTCAACTTTCACCCCCTGGTTCGGTCACAATATCATGCTTTATTACTGATGTTACCACTGGAAGATCAGAGAACTCCCTATTTCTTAGCAGAAATTCCTTGGTCTCTTGTTTTTGGCTTATGGACAGGGCCAAGGCGATCTTTACCCCAGACACGGTAGAAAGACCTGCAGTAGTTATCGCCAAGGGTGCTTGGACTATAAGGGATTCTCTGTCTTTCCAGGGCTTCAATAGATTGACATGGTAGATTTGGTAGGTCTTCCTTTTGCCAGGCTGATGTATTCTATAGTTAATTTCCCCCACCTGTTCTACAAGCTCGTATGGCCCTTACCATTTTGCGAGAAATTTACTCTCCACCGTAGGTACGAGCACAAGAACTCTGTCACTTAGGTTAAAGGTTCGGATCTTGGCTGAACGGTTATAGACTCTAGCCTGAGCCTGCTGAGCCTGTTGCAGGTGGGATTTAACAAAGGGCATGGTTTTTCCAATCCGGTCTTGCATTTGAGCAATATGTTCCACTATACTTTTGAGTGGGGTTGCATCTTGTTCCCAGGTCTATTTTGCTATATCTAATAGGCCCCTCGGATGTCGGCCATACAGCAACTCAAAAGGGGAAAAGCCAGTGGAGGCTTTGGGTACCTCCTGTACAGCAAGTGGGGGCCCTGCACCCCCCCACCCCAAAGCACCTTGCCCCCATGTTGATGGAGACAAGGACCTCTTCCCAACAACCTGGTCTTTGGTTGTCAGGGTCTGCGGGTAGGGTGCTTATTGGAATCCGGAAGCCTCCTTTAACAAGGGGGCCCCAGATCCCGCCCCCCACCCTATGTGAATGAGTATGGGGTACATCGTACCCCTACCCATTCACCTGAAAAAAGTATCAAAAATAAAACACAGCACACAGGGTGTTAAAGTAATTTATTAAGGCAGCTCTGGCGTCTCTTCCAACTTCCTCCCCCCTCTCCAGCTCTTCTGCCTCCTCCACTGTTGTCTTCTGCCTCTGTCGGTTCTTCTCCCCTCTCCAGGTCTTCTCCGCTGATGTCTTCTAGCCCTTTCCGGTTCTTCTCCCTCTGTCCGCTGTCTTCTGCCTCTGCTGGGTTCTCTCTGCTGTCTTCTCGCTCTTTTGCTGGGTTTTCCCCCTCTTGTGCTGGGTCTTCTTAGCTGTCTTCTGCCTCTGTTCTTCTTCCGATCTTGACTTGACGCTCTCTCCCGCTCTAATGATGGGTGCGCGGTGTGCCACTACTTATATTGGCATGGGGCGGGGTCACCGGAGGCCCGCCCCTTATGACGTCACCTCTCCATCATGCCCCGGGCGGTGATGTCATAAGGTGTGGGGCCTCTGGGTGACATCACCAGGTGACCCCGCCCCATGCCAATATAAGTAGGGGCACACCGCGAACCCAGCATTAGAGCGGGAGAGAGCGTTGAGTCAACAACAGAAGAAGAACAGAGGGAGAAGACAGTGGAGAAGACCTGGCAAAAGAGTGAGAAGATAGCGGAGAAGACCCGGCAGAGGCAAAAGACAGCGGACAGAGGGAGAAGAACTGGAGAGAGCTAGAAGACATTAGCGGAGAAGACTCAGAGAGGGGAGAAGAACTGGCAAAAGCAGAAGAAATCAGCAGAGGAGGCAAAAGAGCCTGAGAGGGGAGAAGAGATCAACAGAGATGCTGGAGCTGCCTTAATAAATTACTTTAAAAACCAGTATACTGCGTATCATTTTTAACACTTTCTTTTAAGTGAATGGCTGGTGTACAATGTACCAGATACTCATTCACATAGGGTGGAGGGGTCGGGATCTGGGGGCCCTCTTGTAAAAGGGGGCTTCCAGATTCCGACAAGCTGTCAGGAAGGGCATGCCAGCACCCAAGATGGATGCCCAAGAAGACGACCTGTTACCTCTGCTTGTCAGGAAGGGCATGCCAGCACCGAAGATGGCATGCCAGCACCAAGATACCTCTGCCCCTGTCAGAATGCCATTGGTGCACACACACCCTGTGACAGCTTTTGACACCCAAACAGGCTACTTAAACTCAGTCAGTTTCCAGACTCAGTGCTGTCTGCTCTACAGTGTTCCCTGTGTATTCTGCAATTACCTACCTGACTTCCGTTCCTATTGTAACCCGGCTTGCTTCCTGACGTTCCTGTTTCCTGCCTGCATCTGACCCCGGTTTGTCCTCTACTCTGCATCTGCCTGCTCCTTCTGCCACTTCGCTGCCAGTCTGCTGACGACCCAGCCTGTAATCTAATTCCGCTTCTGCTTCAGCCTCTGTTCCTGACGTGCCCGTTTGTCTATGACCCGGCCTGCCTGTACCTGCTTTCTCTTCAGCCTTGAGGGTGCCACCATCCCTTCTGCTGCACCTGCACTTCTGCCTGTGGGGACCGGTTGTCCACTCACTCCAGCTACCTGCCTACCACTGCTCTGGAATTCCTACAGACACCTCTACAGCCCGGCCGAGTTCTCTGATCTAGCTCCAGGTTCAGCGATCCCTCCAGGCACTCGTGCGACTCTGCATCTCGGTGCTTCCTGTCAGCTCTATCAGGGGCTCCAAGTCAGAGTTGTAAGAGAGGCCATCCTCTGCATATCAGGCTCCATCACCAGGTACGTGACAGTAGCAGACAGCCATGTCTGAGCCTGTGCAAGGACCCTCTCCTATGGAGGAACTCTGCTAACATCTAGCCGGATTAACACAAGCTGTAAAGGACTTACAACAGGGTTATACCCAGCTGGAAGGCCAAATATAGACCTTGTCTGCCTCTGCTCCTGCTCAAACACCTTCCACTTCTGGGATGCCAGCAGCCCAAGCAACGAGTTCAGAGCCTTCCGCAACGCATGCAAACTCTATTTTTCGCTACAACCACGAACCTTCTCCCTGGAAGCCACCAAGGTCGGGTTTGTCATTTCCTTGCTTCAGGGGGAACCACAGGCCTAGGCTCACCGACTCCTTGAACAAAAGGCCACATCTCTGACGGACTTAGCCTCCTTTTTTGGAGCCATGGCTCAGTTATATGAAGACCCCCAGCAAGCCGCTACTGCGGAAGCCACCCTTCACACGCTTCAGCAGGGTCGCAGGGCCGTGGAGGACTATGTTTCAGAAACCAGGCGCTGGAGTTCCGACACCAGCTGGAATGATGCTGCCCTGCGTTACCAGTTCCGCATGGGCCTTTCTGATAATCTCAAAGACGAGCTAGCACGAACAGGTGTCCCCTCCACCTTGGAGACACTTATAAATTTGTCAATCCAGATTGACCGTCGCTTAAGGGAACTTAGGTCGGAATGAGCCACCGACCAGTCCCATCCAGTATGGATGCTTCCACGAGTGTCTGGTTCTTTCAGTCCCGCTTCACCTGCTCCTGCCTCATCCGCTTCAGATGCATCTGAACCCATGAAGCTTGGTCTCCTCCATTCTTCTCTGACTACAGAAGAACGCCAGCGCAGACGCCAGCTAAATCTTTGCCTGTACTGTGGAGGATCAGGACATTATGTGAGGTCTTGCCCGGTCAAGATCCGCAAGTGCCTCTCAGTTACATCCGCTTCTCCTCCATCTCTACCCAATCACTCTGCTCATCTTGCTCTTCCCATTTTGTTACAGCTCCCAGGAGGAACTATCCAGACCCCTGCTATAATTGACTCTGGAGCTTGCAGCTTTTTCATAGATTTAGCTTTTGCTGCCAAACATCACATTCCTCTACTACCCAAGGCTCAGAGACTTTCTGTACATCTGGCAGATGGATCCATCATTAAATCTGGATTGGTTACTCACGAAACCCACCCGTTATCTACCCCCATTGCCGAGAACCATCAAGAGCTTCTACGCCTAGATGCAATCGCTTCCCCTTTGTTCCCAATCATTCTGGGTATGCCTTGGTTAAAAGCTCATAACCCTCACATTAACTGGGTTACAGAAGAAATCAAGTTTCTTTCCCCTATTGCCTTCAGCATTGTTGGCAAGAGAATCATCAGGGCCAATCTCCCCTGCTGTGCATCGTTTTGGAGTCCGAAGCCCGCCAAGTCGTTCCAGTAGTATATCACGACTTTCTGGATGTTTTCAGCAAAAAAGGGGCAGAAACACTTCCTCCTTATAGGGCTTATGACTGTCCAATTAAGCTCCTTCCTGGGGTTGAAGTTCCTTTTGGCAGGATCTTTCCTCTATGCTTGCCTGGTATGGTTCAGGAGGGGGAGCACTGCCTCGTCCCCACCCCCTTTCCTGACCTGCCTGGCCGTGTGCTCGGATAAGGGTCTGGTATGGATTTTGGGGGATTCCCGACGCAGTTTTTGTTGGTGTGGGGGTTTCCCCTTCATCATTTCAGATCAAAGGGCCTGGTATGCTCTTGGACGGGGAAACCATGCTGTTTTTTTTTAAATTTGGAGTGGAGTTCCCCTTCAAGATCATCAGAGCACAAGTCGCATGCCAAAGTCGAATCAGCTAAGACAGCATTTTTCTTACTTTCTGTTTAAAAATTTTGCAAATAAATTTTTTTTCTATATAAATTTAGACCAACATTTATACTACTACATTTCTTGGGTAAAAATAACTCAAATCAGTGAATATAATTTGATCTGTTTGAAAGTTATAGAGTCTAGAAGCTATGGTACCAATCATTGAAACTGTATTACACCTGATAACACCTGATGGCCTCTCCCATTTATTAAGGCCCTAACATGCCAAGACAGTACACATCAGGAATGTGCAGTCAGGGGACGAAGGTGAGATAGAGCCTCACCGATATCCTGGGTAGCTACGGGTAAGCCTTATTATAGGCTTACTTGTAGCATAAAGTGTTTGTTAGGGATGAGCCGAACACGCCCCGGATCGGTTACCACCAGAACCTGCGAACGGACCGAAAATTTGCACAAACGTTGGAACCCCATTGACATCTACGGGACTCGAACGTTTGAAATCAAAAGTGCTCATTTTAAAGGCTAATTTGCATGGTATTGTCCTAAAAAGGGTTTGGGGACCTGGGTCCTGCCTCAGGGGACATGTATCAATGCGAAAAAAAACTTTTAAACGGCTGTTTTTTCGGGAGCAGTGATTTTAATGAAGCTTAAAGTGAAAAAAAAAAGTGAAATATTCCTTTAAATATCGTACCTGGGGGGTGTCTATAGTATGCCTGTAAAGTGGCGCGTGCTTCCCGTGCTTAGAACAGTCCCTGCACAAAATGACATTTGTAAAGGAATAAAAGTAATTTAAAACTGCTTGCGGCTGTAATGTAATGTCGGGTCCTGGCAATGTGGATGAAAATCAGTGAGACAAAGGGCATGGGTACCCCCCTCCCCAGTCTATTACCAGGCCCTTTGGGTCTTGTATGGATATTAAGGGGAACCCCGCACCCAAATTAAAAAAAGGAAAGACGTGGGGCCCCCAGGACCTATATACTCTGAACAGCAGTATACAGGCGGTGCAAACAAGACAGTGACTGTAGGTTTGTTGTTAAGTAGAATCTGTTTGTAATTTTGAATGGGTACATTTTTAACGTGTTTAGTTCCAGCCAAAAAATCTATTTTAAGCTTTTTGGAAAACATAGGGAAGGGTTATCACCCCTGTGACATTTGTTTTGCTGTCTGTGCTCCTCTTCAGAAGATTTCACCTCACTTTTTGTCCCAATGACAAATGTTTTTTGAAAATTTGGGGGTTTTAGTGAAACAAGCATTGGTGATAAAGCATCAGTGGAAAGGAGAAAAGTTTTTCCCATATTAAGTCTTACAGGAGAGAATTTCCCTTCCTAGGGGTAGATTTCATCTCACTTCCTGTTGTCTCCTTCCGTTTGCAAGTAGGAGTCATTTGTACGTTGGATGTTTGAAAGTAGGGGCCTGCCCTATATACTCAGCAGAAATTTGGGCCTTAGGTGTTGTTGTGGCCACAACACTGTAAGCCCTCACAGGGCCCTGCTGTGAAATATTAGATCAAGAATTGTAATTACATGCCCCTGTTGAACAGGGGCAGAAAAATTGGGCTTTTGGTGGTGGTGGTGGTGCTGCTGGTGCCACAACACTGTAAGTCCTTACAGTTACTCTTGGTGGGCGCAGAAACGGGCCCTGCTGTGAAATATTACATCAAGAATTCTAATTACATGTCCTTGTTGAACAGGGGCTGAAAAATTGGGCCTTAGGAACTGGTGCTGGTGCCACAACACTGCAACCCCTCACAGATACTATAGTTGGAGCGCAGGAACTATCCCTGCTGCAAAGAATTGCATCAAAAATTGTAATTACATGCCCCTGTTAAACAGGGGCTGAAAAATTGGGCCTTAGGCACTTGTGGCAGTGCCCAGAACCAAAAATGTTCTAATGCCCCGTACACACGGTCCGATTTTCCGATAGAAAATGTCCGATCGGAGCGTGTTGTCGGAAATTCCGACCGTGTGTGGGCTCCATCGGACATTTTCCATCGGATTTTCCGACACACAAAGTTGGAGAGCAGGAGATAAAATTTTCCGACAACAAAATCCGTCGGAAATTCCGATCGTGTGTACACAAATCCGACGGACAAAGTGCCACGCATGCTCAGAATAAATAAAGAAATGAAAGCTATTGGCCACTGCCCCGTTTATAGTCCCGACGTACGTGTTTTACGTCACCGCGTTTCGAATGATCGGATTTTCCGACAACTTAGTGTGACCGTGTGTATGCAAGACAAGTTTGAGCCAACATCCGTCGGAAAAAATCCTAGGATTTTGTTGTCGGAATGTCCAAACAAAGTCTGACCGTGTGCACGGGGCATGACAAGCTATCAGCATGATAATTGAGGAGGAAGAGGATAATTACTCAGCATAACAGGATAGTCACTCAGCATCAGCATAGGCAGTCTTTAAAGGGATCTGACATTTCAAAAAAAGCATCAGGTGCTTGGTAACTGGTGGTGATCCAAGACTCATTTTTATGAAGGTCAGACGATTGACAGAGTTGGTGGACAAATGCATCCTGTGATCGGTTACAAAGCCTCCAGCAGCACTGAATGTGCGCTCCGAAAGAAAGCTGAATGCAGGACAGGTCAGTAGCTCAATTGCATACTGTGCAAGCTCTGGCCAGTAATCCATCCTCAAGGGTAAGGGATTACTCATTGATGGCCCTCTGCTGCATGTGCAGCCACTGCAACATGGACCAAGTTGAGTTCCACCTGGTGGGCATGTCACAGATTAGGCGGTTCTTGGGCAGGTTAAATTCCTTTTGGAGGTCAGCCAGCCGAGCACTGGCATTATATGACTGGTGGAAATGCACACAGACTTTACTGGCCTACCTCAGGACATCCTGTAAGCCCGGGTACCTGCCCAAGAACCGCTGCACCACCAAGTTAAGGACGTGAGCCAAACAGGGCACATGGGTCAGTTGTCCCCATCGGAGGGCGGAGAGGAGGTTGGCGCCATTGTCGAAAACCACCATACCTGCCTTTAGCTGGCGTGGCGTCAACCACCTCTGAACCTGCCCCTGCAGAGCTTACAGAACCTCTGCCCCAGTGTGGCTCCTGTCCCCCAAGCACACCAGCTCAAGCACCGCATGGCATCTTTTAGCCTATGTACTTGCATAGCCCATTGGACGCCTACGGAGCACCGCTGGTTCAGAGGAAAAAGCACAGGAAGAGGCCATGGAGGAAGAAGAAGAGGAGGAGGTGGAGGAGAGAGGTGTGTCAGAATCACTAGTAGTGGCATTTTGGAGGCGTGGTGGTGGAACAACCTCCAACACTACTGCACCTTGTCCTTCCCAACTGCCAGAAGAGTCACCCAATGAACCGTAAAACTTAGGTAATGTCCCTGTCCATGCCTGCTGGACCATGAGTCAGCAGTAATATGCACCTTACCGCTGACCGCCCTGTCCAGCGAGGCATTGACATTGCCTTCTACATGCTGGTAGAGAGCCGGAATCGCCTTCCGTGAGAAAAAGTGGCGTTTGGGTACCTGCCACTGAGGAACCGCACATTCCACAAACTCACGGAAGGGGCAGAGTCTACCAACTGAAAAGGCAGCAGTTGAAGTGCTAGCAATTTTGCCAAGCTAGCATTCAACCGCTGGGCATGTGGATGGCTGGGAGCGAACTTCTTTCGGCGGTGCAGCAGCTGGGGCAGGTAAATTTGCCTGGTACAATCTGACGTTGGTGTACCAAAAGCAGATTGCCCACAAGTACTTGGCTGTGACACACCTAATTCTACACCTTCATTCCTCTCAGTGCAGGTCTCAGAGAGGACTGAAGGTATAGTGGGGTTGGAGATCTCAGCTGATGAGGAGCAAGGAGAGGTCCTCTTTGTTCTTTGGTGTGGGCCTTTTAGATACGCTTGCCAACGAACTGCATGGCAGGTCAACATATGTCTGGTCAAGCATGTGGTGCCCAAGCGGGAGATGTTTTGGCCACGCGAGATACGCTTGAGACATATGTTGCAAATAGCAGCGGTGCGATCTGATGCACTCGTCTCAAAAAAGGCCCACACCAAAGAACTTTTTGAATAACGCACAGAGACTGCAGCGCCCTGCACATGCGGAGCTTTGGGATGTGATGCAGTCAGTGTGCTGCCCTTAGGCTGGCCCCTGGAGGGCATCCTGCCTCGTTGGTGATGTGCCTCCTCCTCCTCTCTCCTATCAGTCACCCATGTTGAGTCAGTGACCTCATCATCCCCTTCCTCCTCATCACTGGAGCAAACCTGGCTGTCACGTACCTGGTGATGGAGCCTGATATGCAGAGGACGGCCTCTCTTACAACTCTGACTTGGAGCCCCTGATGGAGCTGACAGGAAGCACCAAGATGCAGAGTCGCACGAGTGCCTGGCGGGATCACTGAACCTGGAGCTGGATCGGAGCACTCGGCCGGGCTGTAGAGGTGTCTGTAGGAATCCCAGAGCAGTGGTAGGCAGGTAGCTGGAGTGAGTAGACAACCGGTCCCCACAGGCAGAAGTGCAGGTGCAGCAGAAGGGATGGTGGCACCCTCGAGGCTGAAGAGAAGGCAGGTACAGGCAGGCCGGGTCATACACAAACAGGCACGTCAGAAACAGAGGCTGAAGCGGAAGCGGAATCAGATTACAGGCCGGGTCGTCAGCAGACTGGCAGCGAAGTGGCAGAAGGAGCAGGCAGATGCAGAGTAGAGGACAAGCCGGGGTCGGATCCAGGCAGGAAACAGGAACGTCAGGAAGCAAGCCGGGTCACAACAGGAGCAGAAGTCAGGTAGGTAATTGCAGGATACACAGGGAACGCTGTAGAGCAGACAGCACTGGGTCTGGAAACTGACTGAGTTTAGGTAGCCTGTTTGGGTGTCAAAAAGTTGTCACAGGGTGTGTGTGCACCAATGGAATTCTGACAGGGGCAGAGGTAACAGGTCATCTTCTTCGGCAGCCATTTTGGGTGCTGGCATGCCCTTCCTGACAGGCAGAGGTAACAGGTCGTCTTCTTCGGCAGCCATCTTGGGTGCTGGCATGCCCTTCCTGACACTGCCCCCCCCCAAAGGGCAGCCTCCGGATGCCCAACTTGGCCCACTTGTCAGGATGGGAGTTCTTAAAAGCTTGAACCAAATTTTGGGCATGGATATTACCTTCAGGTTCCCAGGAGTTGTCCTCTGGCCCATACCCTTTCCATTTTATCAGGAACTGGATCTGATTTCTTCTCTTCCTGCAGTCTAAGATTGTTTCCACCTCAAACTCTTCCTCCCCGTCAATAATTACAGGTTCAGGCGGGCCGAAACTTCGTCCTGGGAATGGGTCAGGAATGGCAGGTTTCAACAAGGTTATGTGGAACACAGGGTGGATTCTAAATGACTCAGGCAACTCTAATTCATACGCAACCTCATTGATCCGTCTCTTCACCGGAAATGGTCCTATAAATTTAGGGCCCAGTTTCTTCGAGGGACAGGCCAGTTTCAAATTAGTAGTTGCTAGCCACACTTGGTCACCAGGGTTCAAGATCAATTCTCCCCTTCTTTTTCTGTCAAAAACTTCCTTATTGTATGCCTGTGTCTTGGCCATTGTTTCCTGTAGCAGTTTGTTATTGGCGTTGAAGAAATTTATAGTTTCGGAAACAGCTGGTACAGGGGAATTGTATTAGACAAAAAAGAAGGGTGGAAACCGTAGTTTGCAAAAAATGGAGATTGCTTTGTAGCAGAGTGTACTGAATTGTTATAAGAAAACTCGGCCAGGGGAAGCAGAGAAGCCCAATCGTCTTGAGAAAATGAGGAGAAACATCTCAGGTACTGTTCGAGGGTTTGATTAGTCCTTTCTGTCTGCCCATTCGTTTGTGGGTGATATGCAGAAGAAAATAAAAGTTCAATCCCGAGTGCATCACATAAGGCTCTCCAGAATCTGGATGTAAACTGCACCCCACGGTCAGACACAATATTGGCCGGAATCCCGTGAAGCCTTACGATCTCCTTGACAAAGGTTTGAGCTGTTTCTCGAGCAGATGGTGTGCCCTTCATGGGCAGGAAGTGTGCCATCTTAGATAGTCTATCGACAACTACAAAAATGGTGTTGTGGCCCTCAGATGGGGGAAGTTCTACAATAAAATCTATTTAGATCATCTTCCAAGGTCTACTGGGGACAGGTAAGGGTTTTAGCAGACCCCAGGCTCTGGATCTGCTGGTTTTATTGCGGATGCAAGTGGTGCAAGATTCCACATATTTCCTACAATCTTTTTCCACCCCAGGCCACCAAAATGTCCGTTGTACTAATTCAGTTGTCTTGCCAATGCCAAAATGACCTGCCAGCACATGATCATGGCATCGCACCAGGATGGCCATTCGGAGGTCTTCCGGCACAAAGACCTTGTCTTCATGCCAAAGTAGCCCATCCTTTGCCAGTAGAGAGATCCCGGCTGGTGAAGGGTTCCTTACTAGAGTTTGTTTAATTTGTTTTATTAACTCTCCTTGAAGTAACAGGAAGTTCCCAGGGGATAGAATGGTATCCGGAAATGAGATTTCTTCAGGTTTGCTGAACATGCGTGATAACGCATCGGGTTTTGCATTCTTGGATCCAGGCCTGAATGTTAAGTGAAAAGTGAATCTAGAAAAGAATAGTGCCCACCTGGCTTGTCGGGGTTTCAATCTCTTTGCTGTTCTTAAATACCCGAGGTTCTTATGATCGGTATAGATTAAGATTGGGTGTACGGCCCTCTCTAGAAGGTACCTCCATTCCTCCAGGGCGGATTTGATGGCCAAAAGTTCACGGTCCCCGACGTCGTAGTTCCTTTTGGCATTTGACAGCTTGCGGGAAAAAAAAGCAACTGGATGCAGTAGAGCCTTAGCTCCCCGCCTCTGAGACAATATTGCTCCTACCGCTGTTTCTGAGGCGTCTACTTCCAAGACGTAGGGCAAGGCTGGGTCAGGGTGTTTCAGGACAGATGCAGATGTGAAAAGTCTTTTTAGGGTGTCAAAAGCTTTCTGAGCTTCCAGAGACCAAGAGAATCTTGTACCTTGTTTGGTTAAACTTGTAATGGGGGATATGATTGCAGAAAAATTTCTGATGAATTTTCGAAAAAAATTTGCAAACCCCATGAAACGTTGGACACCCTTCTTATCACTGGGAGCAGGCCAATCCAGGATGGCTGTAACCTTCTGAGGATCCATCTGGATGCCTTCGGTGGAAATGATTAAACCCAAGAATTGGATGCTTTGGCGTTCAAATACACATTTCTCTGGTTTTGCATAAAGTCCATGTTGTCGAAGGCGACTCAATACATTCTTGACGTGACTACGGGGATGATCTAGAGAGGGAGAGAAGATTAGTATATCATCAAGATAAACAACAACAAATAGATCCAGGAAATCTCGGAAGACATCGTTGATGAAGTGCTGAAAGGTAGCTGGGGCATTGCAAAGTCCAAAAAGCATCACAAGGTATTCAAAATGCCCAAACCGTGTGCGGAACGCTGTCTTCCATTCATCCCCCTCTCGTATGCGAACCAGATTATAAGCACCCCGAAGATCCAATTTTGTGAAAATCTTGGCCGTACCGAGTCGCTGGAATAATTCAGGCACAAGTGGAAGAGGGTAACGTTTTTTTACAGTGACCTTATTAAGTTCACGGTAGTCCACACAGGGCCGTAATGAGTGGTCCTTTTTTTCTACAAAGAAGATCCCCGCACCGGCAGGAGATGTGGAGGGGCGAATAAACCCCTTTTTAAGGTTGTCATCAATGTAGTCTTTCAAAGCAACAAGTTCAGATTCAGATAGAGGAAAGATCCTGCCAAAAGGAACTTCAACCCCAGGAAGGAGCTCAATTGGACAGTCATAAGCTCTATGAGGAGGAAGCGTTTTTGCTCCTTTTTTGCTGAAAACATCCAGAAAGTCGTGATATGCTACTGGAACGACTTGGCGGGCTTCGGACTCCAAATCGATGCACAGCAGGGGAGATTGGTTCTGATGATTCTCTTGCCAACAATGCTGAAGGCAATAGGGGGAAAGAAACTTGATTTCTTCTGTAACCCAGTTAATGTAAGGGTTATGAGCTTTTAACCAAGGCATACCCAGAATGATTGGGAACAGAGGGGAAGCGATTGCATCTAGGCGTAGAAGCTCTTGATGGTTCTCGGCAATAGTGGTAGATAATGGGATGGTTTCATGAGTAACCAATCCAGATTTAATGGTGGATCCGTCTGCCAGATGTACAGAATGAGAGCCTCTTGAGCCCATCGGGAAAGAGAGCCCTGACTGATGGGGGCATGGCCAGGGAGGAGTTGCAGTAAAGTTGTTATAACTCAGGATTGGTACAAGGGGGAAAAGGGTTGGGCCTGAGCTCAGGAGTTTGGCACCCCAGGGGATTATGGTCCTTTTCGGACGGAAGCATGGAAGAGCTCGGACCTGACCCTGCGGCTCCAGCTATGGACACGGATCACCTCCTGGCTAAGGTCCGTGAGCTGGCCCTCAAGGGTCAGGCTGACTGGCTCTTTGCCCTCTTATCCCCTGGGGTGCCCTCTCCTGCCCCTTCCACTGCCCCATCCCCTGTTCCTCCTCCCGAGTCGGTTGGACGCAGGGCCCGCAGACGTGCCCGTCCACCTTCTCGCTTCAGCCCCAGCCCTTCTGCGGCCTCTCACTGCTCCCCCCCTCCTCCCCCCATCCATCCCTCTCCGGTTCGGGCTCCCAGGGCTCCAGCAGCCAGGAAGTGGGGGTCGGCCGCCCGCTCTCGGCGTGCCCCCCCTCGTCGGTCGCCTTCCCCGGCCATCAGGAATACCTTGCGGCCCCCCCCTCGGTGTCCCCATTCCCGTAGCCCCCGCTCCGCAGCTCCCCCCTCGCCCCCCTCCCCTTCCCTGGGTATGGCGCGAGGCCTGGATGGAGCTGGAGCGCTCCAGCCCACGGCCTCGCGTTGGTCTGTACCTGCTTCCGCCCCTGCTAGCAGCGGGGGGCGGCGGGTGTGGGGCCGCTCCGCTCCTCGGCCAGGCTGTCCTCTCGCAGGGCGGCTGGAGGGGGCCGGAGCAGTTCGCCCGCTCCAGCGGCGGCTTTCGATCCCTCGGACGGCGGCGTCTGCAGCGTCGACGGCGCCTCGGTTCGATACCGGCTCCCCCTAGCGGCCAGCTCGCTCCCTGCGCCTAGCCAGGTGGGAGGATTCGATCTGGCCGTGCACAGCACAGGCAATGCATGTGCCCAGCACCCCTCTGCGCCTGGCTGGGCGGGGGGTGATTGTGGGGGCATTCATGGGGGAACATATGGGTGCGAGCTGCCTCATCCTGCGCCCTCCAGGGTGGGGTCGCAGCTGGCCCAGGATTCCTATGGCCAGGGCGCCCTACATAATGTGGCCCTTTCAGCACCTGGCTGGGTGGGGGGTAATTCATCCCGGGACGCGAATCATCCAAGAGTGGCCAGGTCGCAAGGTCCCCCGGCGCCTTCATGGGCGGGGCCCTCGGCGGCTTCTGGGCCATCGAGAGCGGGTTGTTCGCAGGGCAGGACTCCCATTGCACCCGGACGGGTGGGGGACAGGTCCCAGACCCAGGCCGCGCCATGTCATTTAGCATCCCGGATGCGATGTGCCCCCTCTGCGCCTGGCAGGGCGGGTGCGGGTTTTTCGGCCCCCATGGATGCCATCCCCCCCGTGCTCTCGGACGCCCCCCAGCGCCCAGTCGGGCGGAGGGCTCGCGGATTCCCCCCTCCAGTCCCCGGGGTTTAACCCCTCCTACGCGGTCAACATGGCGGGTAACGCCAGTCTCCCTGCGCCCGGCTGGACGGGAGATTCCGGATCCGGGCTGGCGGCAGCTTCCGCCCCGGATCAGCCGGACAGAATCCAGAGACACTCCTGCACCTGCACAGTCACTGCCCTCGGCCAAGGGGCCCCTTCAGTGTCCGGGGAGGGACCCCCGCCTTTGGATCTATCAGTCGGCCGGGACGGCCCGAACATACACAGCCCCGTTGCTCCTCACGGTGCTGGCTGTTCCAGCCTGCAGTCTCCCGGAGTCGTGTGGGACATCGCCTCGCCCGTTGATCGTCCATCGGTGATGCCCCCAAGGATCAGTGAGTATGGTTGTGAACTGATTTGGGGGAGGTCTGTCGATGATTCCGTATCGGGCCCTGAAGACCGTATAGTGTCGGTGGTCAGGTCGATTCTCTCTAGTATGGGCGTTTCGGGCACGGCGGCAAATCTTTCCCCTCCTTCCGGAGGGGCCTTGTGGGCGGTAGCTCCCACGGGTGGCCACATACCGGAGGAGACGAAGGAAAGAATATGGCGTCGGGATTTCGTGGATTTCCTCGCTCTAGTTCCGTCGGACAGGGAAACGGTCGACAAATCCCGTCGGGTGGACGTCGCTGCACAGGGCGATAAAGTCAAGCAGCTTCCTAGAACATTTGAGAACTGGCTGCAAGGGTTTTGCGCCTACGCGGGCGTGCTCTGTGAGCGTTACCCAGAGTTGGCGACCTCCTTGTTCTGCTACCTGGACCTTATCTGGGGAGCGTACAAGGTTTATGGGGGTCAATGCTGGTTCCAGTATGACACCCAGTTTAGACAGAAGATGGCGGCGCGCAAGGAGCTTCGTTTCGACTGTCAGGATGGTAGCCTATGGTTGTTGCTAATGTGCCCTCATAGGCCGGCGTCCTTTCAGTCCGCGGTCGGCGCTCCTCAATCCGGAGCGTCGGCCACCTCCAAGAAAGGTGTCTGTTGGCTTTTCAACGAAAGCCACTGTAAGTGGTACTCCGCCTGTCGTTTCAGGCATGAGTGCTCTAGCTGTGGGGGCGCTCACCCCTCCAGCCGGTGCTTCAGGAAGGGAAAACAGACACTTTCCAGAGCGGGAGCCAAGACCGACCTTCCTAAGCCGGAGGATGCCGGTGAACGTCCTAGAGATGTTGCCCTGGATAGACCGGTACCCCCTTTGTAGGGAGGCCCTGATCCTAAAGGATGGCCTGGATCGAGGTTTTTGGATACCGTTTTCCCCATCTAACGCTCCTACCATGTCGGCTAATTTAAAATCGGCTGTGGAGTTTGAATCCGTAGTGGCCGAAAAAATCCAGAAAGAGCTGGAACTGGGGCGCATGGCGGGCCCCTTTGATCTTCCCCCATTTCACAACCTGCGGGTGTCCCCACTAGGCGTGGTCCCCAAAAAGGCGAGTGGTAAATTTCGTTTAATTCATCACTTATCCTACCCTTCCGGCTCCTCTGTCAACGACGGAATTGATTGCGAGGTATCGCGGGTGCATTATGCGTCATTTGATAAGGCTCTTCACCTCGTCAGGGCAGCAGGGCGTTCCGCTCTTTTGGCAAAAGCGGACATTGAATCCGCTTTTCGCCTTCTCCCGGTCCACCCGGATTGTTTCCACCTCCTGGGTTGCTACTTTCGGGGAAGCTATTTCTTCAATATGTGCCTGCCTATGGGTTGCGCCATTTCGTGTTACTTCTTCGAGTTATTTAGTAGCTTCCTTGAGTGGGTAGTCGCCCAGGAGGCCGGGTCTCAGTCCCTGCTGCACTACTTGGATGATTTCCTTTTTGTGGGTCCCTCGGACAGTGGGCAGTGTCAATGCTTACTCTCTGTTTTTCAAGATGTTTGTCGGCGTTTTGACGTCCCACTGTCCGTTGACAAGACCGAGGGTCCAGTAACGGTACTATCCTTTTTGGGTATCGAGATTGACACAGTGGCCATGGTCTTTCGCCTGCCGAGGGAGAAGCTGACCAGGCTTCTATCCTTGGTTCGTTTGGCGAAAGGGTCTAAAAAACTTCAGCTAAAACAGCTACAATCTCTGCTGGGACACCTAGTATTCGCGTGCAGGGTCATATGCATGGGGAGGGCTTTCTGCAGGCGCTTGTCTTGGGCCACGAAGGGCGTTACGGCCCCGCACCACCACGTTCGGATCACCAAGCCCATGCGGGCGGATTTGGACATTTGGCTAACCTTTTTGCAATCCTACAACGGATAGTCTTGTTGGTTGCAGGAGGAGGTACCGAACTCACAGCTGGAGTTGTACACTGATGCGGCAGGCTCCTGTGGTTTCGGTGCCTTCTTTCGGGGGGAGTGGTCTGCGGAATGTTGGCCGGCCTCATGGGCCCGCATGGACTTATTGCGCAATCTCACCCTTTTGGAGCTTTTCCCGATCATTGTAGCGGTGGAGCTTTGGGGTGAACAGTTGCGCAATCAGCAGGTGATCTTTTGGTCAGACAATATGAGCGTGGTGCAGGTAGTGAACAAGCAATCGGCCAGTTCCCCCCCGGTTGTGTCACTGTTGCGTTTTTTGGTCTTAAAATGTTTGCAATTTAACATTTATGTTAGGGCAAAACACGTTCCGGGAGTTTCTAATGACATTGTCGATGCTCTTTCCCGCCAACAGTACCCTCGTTTTCGTTCCCTGGCTCCGTCTGCTTCGCTGGAGGGCCTCCCCTGTCCGGCCCACTTATGGAACCTCGTTTCCGGGGATTGTTAGAACTGCTTCGTCGTCGCTTTCTCCGCGGACGTGGGCGTCGTATTGTCGGGTCTGGCACGAGTGGTCACAAGCGTCGGGCGGTGAGTTCTCTATTTCATCCCCTGATGACAGACGTTTAATACTATTTGCTTACCTGGTCCAGTTACAGGATAAGGGAGTGTCGGGTTCCACTGTCTCTTCGGCTATGTCCGCCTTATCCTTTTGGTTTCAGCTTCTGGGGTGGGGGGACGTCACAAAAGCCTTTCCAGTGCGTCGGATATTGAAGGGCTGGAAACGCATCACTCACTTGCCTGATTCCAGGCGCCCCATTTCTTTACAGATTTTATCGGATGTTTTGGCTATGTTGCCGGAGGTGTGCTCATCCGAGTTTGAGATTTTGCTGTTCCGAGTAGCTTTCTCATGGGCGTTTTTTGGGGCTTTTCGCATCGGGGAATTAGTTGCAAAATCTAGGTCTTCTACTGGGGGTATTCGATCGGAGGATGTTGCCCTGTCGGAGCGCAGTGTCACCATTTTATTGCGCTCCTCGAAGACTGACAGCCTTGGCAGGGGCCGCCGAGTGGTGCTGCACCACTGTGGCGGCCCATTCTGTCCTGTGTCTCTGGCCTTTCCTTTTCTTTCCGCGCGCCCCCCATCTCCCACTTTTTTCGTGCACGCTGACTCCTCCTCTTTGAGTCGCTTCCAATTTTTTAAAAGTTTTTCGTTTTTGCCTCGAGGCTTTAGGCTTACCAGCGGGCGATTTTTCGACTCACTCATTTCGCATAGGCGCTGCCACCGCCGCTTCGGGCTTAGGGTTTTCCGATACGGAACTTCAGCGGCTGGGTAGATGGGAGTCGTCTCGTTTTTCGCTGTATGTTCGCCCTCACCTTTTGTGTTAATTTCAGGTTTTCCCCCGACGCAAGTATGGATACTGGGCGATTCCTTTGTCTTCTGGGCGGCTCGTCGCGCAGAGATCCAGAACTATGGGAGAAATTTGGGACTCTCTTCAAACGTGGCAAGGATTCGCTGGCTGGGCCTGCGCGGGCTGCGTTGGCATCAGGTACTGTGGGAATGTTGGCACCTCTGTACCCGCGTGTCCGGTCACATCGTCCTTGTGGTTCACGCCGGCGGGAATGACGTAGGTTACACCCGGTCCGTGGATTTAATTGCTGCCATAAAAGGTGATATTGCTCAATGCCTTGCAATGTTTACCAGTGTGACTTTCGTATGGTCAGAGATTGTCCCTCGTTCTATTTGGGCTAGAGAAGTTCCGGGACCCTGTTTAGAAAATTTTCGGAGGAAGGTCAACGCCCAAGTGTCCAAATTTGTTCGGAGGATCGGGGGGGTCGTTGTCCGTCACAAAGATTTGGAGGGAAACAACAATGACTTGTTGAGAAGGGATGGTGTTCATCTCAATGACATTGGCATGGACATATTTAACCTGGGACTTCAGAGGGGGGTGGAACAGGCGCTGGCTGTGGTGGGGCGCCCGTCAGTGGTTCACTGACTGGCTGGTGGTGGTTTTGGTAACCTTGCCAGCAAATATGGAACCCCTTTGATGCCCGGATGGTAATTGGGAGATTGACGGCCGGTCCGGCACTGATGGTAAGGACAGGCCCCTCCTTCATCTCCCTTTTACATTGGTAGTTGAGTGCTCACAGTACAACTGTGACTGGCACGGTACAAAAGGTTAATGTTAATGTTGATTTAAATAAAGCTGTGGCCTTGCCCTTTCCAACGTTAATGGTTGCATGTGTGGTTTTTTATTGGATGAGAAGGGGTAAGGTATGACAAGTGATGGTTGGGACCTGGGCTTATTGCACCTCAGCAGTCATGAGAGCCTCTTGAGCCCATCGGGAAAGAGAGCCCTGACTGATGGGGGCATGGCCAGGGAGGAGTTACAGTAAAGTTGTTATAACTCAGGATTGGTACAAGGGGGAAAAGGGTTGGGCCTGAGCTCAGGAGTTTGGCACCCCAGGGGATTATGGTCCTTTTCGGACGGAAGCATGGAAGAGCTGCCCACCCACCCGCCCTAATTTTGATGGTATGTCACAGCGTGTTGCGGTTTTGGTAACCTTGCCAGCAAATATGGAACCCCTTTGATGCCCGGATGGTAATTGGGAGATTGACGGCCGGTCCGGCACTGATGGTAAGGACAGGCCCCTCCTTCATCTCCCTTTTACATTGGTAGTTGAGTGCTCACAGTACAACTGTGACTGGCACGGTACAAAAGGTTAATGTTAATGTTGATTTAAATAAAGCTGTGGCCTTGCCCTTTCCAACGTTAATGGTTGCATGTGTGGTTTTTTATTGGATGAGAAGGGGTAAGGTATGACAAGTGATGGTTGGGACCTGGGCTTATTGCACCTCAGCAGTCAAGTATCTGAGCCTTGGGTAGTAGAGGAATTTGATGTTTGGCAGCAAAAGCTAAATCTATGAAACAGCTGCAAGCTCCAGAGTCAATTATAGCGGGGGTCTGGATAGTTCCTCCTGGAAGCTGTAACAAAATGGAAAGAGCAAGATGAGCAGAGTGATTGGGTAGAGATGGAGGAGAAGCGGATGTAACTGAGAGGCACTTGCGGATCTTGACCGGACAAGACCTCACATAATGTCCTGATCCTCCACAGTACAGGCAAAGATTTAGCTGGCGTCTGCGCTGGCGTTCTTCTGTAGTCAGAGAAGGACGGAGGAGACCAAGCTTCATGGGTTCAGGTGCGTCTGAAGCGGATGCGGCAGGAGCAGGTGAAGCGGGACTGAAAAAACCAGACACTCGTGGAAGCATCCATACTGGACGGGACTGATCGGTGGCTCGTTCCGACCTACGTTCCCTTAAGCGACGGTCAATCTGGATTGACAAATTTATAAGTGTCTCCAAGGTGGAGGGGACACCTGTTCATGCTAGCTCGTCCTTGAGATTATCAGAAAGGCCCATGCGGAACTGGTAACGCAGGGCAGCATCGTTCCAGTTAGTGTCGGAACTCCAGCGCCTGAATTCTGAAACATAGTCCTCCACGGCCCTGTGACCCTGCTGAAGCGTGTGAAGGGCGGCTTCCACAGTAGCGGCTTGCTGGGGGTCTTCATATAACTGAGCCATGGCTCCAAAAAAGGAGGCTAAGTCCATCAGAGATGTGGCCTTTTGTTCAAGGAGTCGGTGAGCCCAGGCCTGTGGTTCCCCCTGAAGCAAGGAAATGACAAACCCGACCTTGGTGGCTTCCAGGGAGAAGGTTCGTGGTTGTAGCGAAAAATAGAGTTTGCATGCATTGCGGAAGGCTCTGAGCTCGTTGCGTTCTCCGTGGAACTTTTCAGGAGTTGGGACTCTGGGTTCAGGTGGTAGCATAATGACTGCAGGAGCCGCTGGCATCCCAGAAGTGGAAGGTGCTTGAGCAGCAGAGGAAGACAAGGTCTGTATTTGGCCTTCCAGCTGGGTATAACCCTGTTGTAAGTCCTTTACAGCTTGTGTTAATCCGGCTAGGTGTTGGCAGAGTTCCTCCATAGGAGAGGGTCCTTGCACAGGCTCAGACATGGCTGTCTGCTACTGTCACGTACCTGGTGATGGAGCCTGATATGCAGAGGACGGCCTCTCTTACAACTCTGACTTGGAGCCCCTGATGGAGCTGACAGGAAGCACCAAGATGCAGAGTCGCACGAGTGCCTGGTGGGATTACTGAACCTGGAGCTGGATCGGAGCACTCGGCCGGGCTGTAGAGGTGTCTGTAGGAATCCCAGAGCAGTGGTAGGCAGGTAGCTGGAGTGAGTAGACAACCGGTCCCCACAGGCAGAAGTGCAGGTGCAGCAGAAGGGATGGTGGCACCCTCGAGGCTGAAGAGAAGGCAGGTACAGGCAGGCCGGGTCATACACAAACGGGCACGTCAGAAACAGAGGCTGAAGCGGAAGCGGAATCAGATTACAGGCCGGGTCGTCAGTAGACTGGCAGCGAAGTGGCAGAAGGAGCAGGCAGATGCAGAGTAGAGGACAAGCCGGGGTCGGATCCAGGCAGGAAACAGGAACGTCAGGAAGCAAGCCGGGTCACAACAGGAGCAGAAGTCAGGTAGGTAATTGCAGGATACACAGGGAACGCTGTAGAGCAGACAGCATTGGGTCTGGAAACTGACTGAGTTTAAGTAGCCTGTTTGGGTGTCAAAAAGTTGTCACAGGGTGTGTGTGCACCAATGGAATTCTGACAGGGGCAGAGGTAACAGGTCATCTTCTTCGGCAGCCATTTTGGGTGCTGGCATGCCCTTCCTGACAGGCAGAGGTAACAGGTCGTCTTTTTCGGCAGCCATCTTGGGTGCTGGCATGCCCTTCCTGACACTGGCAGTATGTTGCAGCAGGGGGAGCATGACTGCCAGATTGCTGTCCTTCTTGGGCACCCCCTCTGTCTGTGCTCACATTACTGCCTTCATCTAGCTCAGTATCATCATCAGAGCCTTCTAAACGCTGGGCATCCTCCTGGAGCATGTACCCAACACTGTAGTCAAACAGTTCGAGGGACTCCTCAGGAGGACATGGTGGTTCTAGGGAAGGAGTCACTGATTCCATTGAGCCGAGGGAAGAGGCCGCGTTGGCAGCTGCTTTGCCAGACAAAGTACCCTGAGCATGGGTGAGAGAGGATGATTAGGATGAGGATGGCTTGGTCATCCACTCAACCAAGTCTTCCACATGTTGCGGCTCAATGCGGCCAGCTGCCGAAAAAGGCCAATCGTGTCCCACGGCTACGTGCTGATGAGGATGCACCGTCTCCACGACCAGCACTGTTGCCTCTAGACACAGAGCCTGCTTGCCCTCTTTTATTGGCTTGTGACTGTCTGCCTCTGCAGTATGTATATATATATATACATACTGCAGCTAGCAAAATCAACTGCCTGCCTGTAGTATGAGAACACCACCAACATTCTACAGGTAGATTTAGCTGAACACTGTGCAGAGCTCGCAAAAAACTAACTTGTAGCTTATTTAGCTGCCTGCGGTAGTGATAGGATCAGGAAAACACCACCAACTTTCTACAGGTAGCTTTAGCTGAACATTGTGCAGAGGTTGCACTACACTAACTTGTAGTTTTAGCTGAACACTGTGAGGAGGATGCACTACCCTAACTTGTAGCTTTAGCTGAACACTGTGCACTACACTAACTTGTAGTTTTAGCTGAACACTGTGAGGAGGACGCACTACACTAACTTGTAGCTTATTTAGCTGCCTTCGGTAGTGATAGGATCAGGAAAACACCACCAACCTTCTACAGGTAGCTTTAGCTGAACACTGTGCAGAGGTCGCACTACACTAACTTGTAGTTTTAGCTGAACACTGTGAGGAGGACGCACTACACTAACTTGTAGCTTTAGCTGAACACTGTTATGAGGACGCACCGCACTAACTTGTAGCTTTAGCTGAACACTGTTCAGAGGATGCACTACACTAACTTGTAGCTTTAGCTGAACACTGTGCAGAGGTCACACTAAACTAACTTGTAGCTTTAACTGAACACTGTGAGGAGGACGCACTACACTAACTTGTAGTTTTAGCTGAACACTGTGCAGAGGTCACACTAAACTAACTTGTAGCTTTAACTGAACACCATGAGGAGACTGCACTACACTGAGCCCGGGTTCACACCTATGCGAATTAGAGGTGTGTTTCCGCACCTCTAATTCGCATAGCAGGAGAATGTGACTGGCTCCCTATGGAGCCGGTTCACATATCTCCGGGGCGGCTGCGGTGCGCACTGCACAAAAACGCTGTGCGTCTTTGGCTGCGTTTCAGGGCCGAATTCAGGCATGGAATCGGCCCTGATTTGTCCCTGAAACGGTGAACAGGGACGCACAGCGCTCCTGTGCGGTCCGCAGCGCATTATAGTGTGAACCCGGGCTAACTGTAAATAGTCTAGCTGCCTGACTGTGGTACTAATAGGATCAAAAGAACACCAGCAACTTTCTTCAGGTAGCTGTAAATACTGTAACAAGACAAGCCTGCCTGTCAGTAGGAAGATAACAGGAATGGATCTAGCTAAACTGAATACAGTATATATATATATATATACAACACCTGGGATGCATATATATACACAATACACTGTAAGTGCAGCTAACTCACTGACTGTCCTGCCTAATCTATCTAACTTAAATCAAATGACATTGTCTCTCTGTCTATCTCTTTCAACGCCGGAACACACACTACACAGGGCCGTCGTGCAGGCGGCTTTTTATAGTGTGGGGCGTGTACTAAATCCCCTGAACCATAATTGGCCAAAGCCTCCTTGGCTTTGGCCAATTACGGCTCTCTGTTCAGACGGCGCTGTTATTGGCCAAGCATGCGGGTCATAGTGCATGCTTGGCCAATCATCAGTGATGCCGCAGTGAATTAAGGGCCGTGACGCACCAAATTCGTGGCCCATATCGTTCGCAATTCGGCGAACGGGCAAACAGACGATGTTCGAGACGAACATGGGTTTGACTCGAACACAAAGCTCATCCCTAATGAGCAGTAAAACTATTTCATTCTTCTCACATTATAAAGAAGAAGAGAGTGTGCTGTATTAAACAATTTTAAACATTGCAGCCTGACCAAAGTGCTCTATCCATTCCGAACGCTAATTTTACCAGACCGAGCTGTTTCGTCTCGGAATTTCTTCTGAGCATGCGTGGCACTTTGTGCGTCTGAATTGTCCACACACGGTCGGAATTGACTTGATCGGATTTTGTTGTCGGAAAATCTTATAGCCTGCTCTCAAACTTTGTGTGTCGGAAAATCCGATGGAAAATGTCCGATGGAGCCCACACACGGTCAAAATTTCCGACAACGAGCTCCGATCGCACATTTTCCGTTGGAAAGTCTGACCGTGTGTACAGGGCGACACATCAAGTGAACACATCAACTCGCTAGTAGCAAACTGAGCCCTGTTCAATCTATCTCCACTCCAACACACTGCAAAAAGCTTCCTATGGGAAGGAACATTTTTACAGTTTGGGGTGGGGCTATAAGCACTGAGCCATGATTGGAGAATGTCATCATCACTTTGTCCAATCAGAGCTCTGACAGTGCTCAATGCCCTAACTGGCAATGCCTTGCACCTGACCAGCGGTGGAAGGCTTCATCCAATTAGGGCAATAGAATGCCCTATGAAGAACGTAGTGCATTGTGGACCCGCAAATTCGGTGTTCACTGAATGGGCGAACAGGCAATGTTCGGGCTGAACTTTTGCTCGGCCTGAACCGTTAACCCAACACTAGTTTAGAGTGTCAGCAGGGCAGAGGTTGGTGTCAATGGGGCAATAGGCAGAATCAGTAGAGTAGTGGATGTGTCAGTCGGGCAAAGATTGGTGTCAGTAGGGTAGTGGATGGTGTCAGTAGAGCAGTGGAGGTGTCAGTAGAGCAGACGTTAGTGTCAGTAGAGCAGACGTTGGTGTCAGTAGAGAAGAGGTTGGTCTCAGTAGAGAAGAGGTTGGTGTCAGTAGAGAAGAGATTGGTGTCAGTAGAGAAGAGGTTGGTGTCAGCAGAGAAGAGGATGGTGTCAGTAGAGAAGAGGTTGGTGTCAGTGGAGCAGTGGATGGTGTCAGACGGTAGAACAATGGACAGTGGACTTTGTCATTAGAGCAGAAGATGGTGTCAGTAGTTTTTTTTTATTTTTATTATTTTATTTATTTATAATTTTTTTACAATTTTTTATTTTTTTATAATTTTTTTCACAAAATTTTTTTACAGACCCCTGATTTCTTAATTTTGAGACAGAGAAAAGGACTGAGGACAGATATTCCAAGTCCCTTTCTCTGCAGTCTTGGCTGCACTGGACAATGAATGAATGGGAAGTGCGCTGCACTGAGTGGCTTCCTGTTCATTCACAAACTGAAACATAGTAAAAACAGTTTACTATGCTTCAATTATGAATGGACACAACAAGAGTGATCAGTATCAGGACGGATAAATGAACACAGGAGCGCTCAGTACTGGTGGAAGGGAGAGGAGGAGAAGCCGGATTTCAGTTGCTGCAGAAGGACAATTTCAGTTGATCGGTTCTGGTAAAAGCTGTCCCCACCACCCCTCCAGTCCAGGTGTGATAGTGTGGCTGCATGGGCCCCCCTGGAGCATGAGGACAGCAGCGCCACTCTCAATGTGGCACCAGCGGCACATTCCCCCCTGACACCTCCCCTCCCCCGGTTTCAGCCCTGGTTATTTTTCATGTGTGTTTCCGTGTTTTTTATTCATATACAGTATATTGTCATCTTTATGTTTCATGTCACTCTTGGTTGTTATACATTTGTAGGCGGAGCCTTGACCAAGGTAGTCACTTGGGAGGGATTACACACACACACAGGGAAACTTTTTTGTTCAGAGTGGAAAAAATCTCAATGATTGGCACACTGTAGAACAGGGCCGTTCAGAACCTCTCACAATATTGTATTACACTGTAATGTTATCAGTGAATGGCTTCTGCTAGAGGGGTGCTGTTTATCCAAATTACACTAGCCAACAGAAAGATTCTCTGAAGGTTCTATGGCATCAGACAGCTGTCCCTGCACTAATTACTGTCCCCAACCAGCGGGGTCCTCTTTCTAGCCTGCCACTCAATCAAAGCATGCCCGAATGACATGGGATCCCTTATTTAAAGGCTCCCCCATTAACATGGCCACCCAAACTCTCACACTAATTGGATACCCGATCAGGTACCCGGCTTCCCGAGAGAATGACAAGCTGCTGCTAACAAAGCAAACAGAATATTGGCATGCATTAAAAAGGGGATCGACTCCAGAGATAAAACGATAATTCTCCCACTCTACAAGACTCTGGTGCAGCTGCACCTGGAGTATGCTGTCCAGTTCTGGGCACTAGTCCTCAGGAAGGATGTGCTGGAAATGGAGCAAGTACAGAGAAGGGCAACAAAGCTAATAAAAGGTCTGGAGGCAGGCCCGGACTGTCCATAGGGCAGACTGGGCATTTGCCCGATGGGCCGGGGTCGCCCGCTCCGTGGCCTGTTGATGATCAGGAGGTAAGCGGCGACCGCGGCCTGAACATGGGTAACACAGGCCGCGGCCGCCGCTGGCCTACCCTTATGCGGCCGTTCCTTTGTCCTCTCTGGTGGAACCGGAGGCTGCATGGGCTGAGCTGTGTGTTTCTCTCACACACAGCTCAGCCTCAGAGCCGCGCTGACAGTTCTGCTCTCCTGCTCCAGGCATAGGCATCTGCTCTGTGGGGAAGGTGGGGAGAGCTGCGGGCTGCTGACTCAATGTTTCCTCCACACTTCTCATGTCAGCAGCACGGGGAAAGCTTTCCTGTATGTTCTTCTTAACTCCCCATTGGCCACAGTGCAGTGCCATTCAGAAGCAACTAGAGGGGGATCATGGGAAATGTAGTCCCAGAGATAGGTGGTAGTGGCCAAATTGTTTTTAGCAGGGAGCAGAATATATAGAGGAGATCCAATATCTGGAGAAGAATATCCAGCAGCCATCATTATAGTGAACTTTTAATTTGTACCTTCTTTACCGTATAAACTTTATGGCTTTTGTGGAGGTTCTTTCCAACATCTGTTTGTGCTATTAACCACTTAATGACCGGTCCTATTTTTCAAACTTGTTGTTTACAAGTTAAAATCATTTTTTTTTGCTAGAAAATTACTTAGAACCCCAAAACATTATTTATTTTTTCTAACACCCTAGAGAATAAAATGGCGGTTGATGCACTTACACCGTTTGTCACACCGTATTTGCGCAGCGGTCTCACAAGTTCACTTTTTTGGGAAAAACTATACTTTTTTTAATTAAAAAATAAGACAGCAGTAAAGTAAGCCCCTTTTTTTTATATTGTGAAAGATGATGTTACGCCGAGTAAATTGATACCCAACATGTCTGGCTTCAAAATTGCGCCCGCTCGTGGAATGTCGACAAACTTTTATCCTTACAAATAGGCAACGTTTAAAAAATTCTTCAGGTTGCATGTTTTGAGTTGCAAAGGAGTTCTAGGGCTAGAATTATTGCTCTTGTTCTACCAATCGCGGCGATACCTCACATGTGTGATTTGAACACTGTTTTCTTATACGAGAGTGACTTACGTATGCGTTCACTTCTGCGCGTGAGCTCAGCTGGACGGGGCGCGCTAACATTTTTTTATTATTTATTTTACTTTTTAATTTTTTATTTCTATGCTGTTCTTTTAAAAAAAAAATGGGTCACTTTTATTCCTATTACAAGGAATGTAAACATCCCTTGTAATAGAAAAAAAGCATGACAGGTCCTCCTAAATATAAGATCTGGGGTCAAAAAGACTTCAGATCTCATATTTACACTAAAATGCAATAAAAAAGTATTAAAATAAAATGTAGCGCTGAAATAAACGAAACAGAGGTGATGTAGTAATCAATGGGTGCAATTCACTGAACCATAAAATGAAAAATAAATACATAAAGTTCAATGATTACAGTTTGTTTAAACTGAGCCCTAGAGAAAATAAATGGAAAAAAGTCCCATCATAAAAACTAAATGGTGAATCCAAAATAAATGAAAAATCTTCAGGTCTGTGTTTTCATCGGCATGAGACTCTAGAATGAGAAATAGATGGAATACTCTTACTGGAGATGGTGGATTCAGATGCCAGTGACACCGAATCAAACAGGCTTAGAGATCCAAGATGGAAGATGTCATCCAAAAAACCCCGGATCTCAGGGGGCATCCCCTCTCCGCTCCACTGATCAGGATGAAGACCGCCAATCCAGAGGAACCATGGGGGGAAAGATGAAATATCCGAACCTCATGGGAATTCCAGAAATGTGGGGAGGCAAAAAATGAAATGCGCCAATAGTGCAGATCAAAAGGTATATTTATTGGGTCACACCAATAAACAAAGTAATTAAAAGCGCGATCACGTAAATAAAATAAAATCAAGTGTAGGGAAGAGTGTGGCTACACTCTTGGAGCAGTAGTACAGTAGCGCGTGTTTCCCATGCTTAGAACAGTCCCTGCACAAAATGACATTTTTAAAGGAATAAATGTCATTTAAAACTGCTTGCAGCTTTAATGAAATGTCGGGTCCTGGCAATATGGATGAAAATCAGTGAGACAAAACTGGTACCCCCCAGTCCATTACCAGGTCCTTTGGGTCTTGTATGAATATTAAGGGGAACCCCGCAGCCAAATTAAAAAAAGGAAAGGCGTGGGGCCCCCAGGCCCTATATACTCTGAACAGCAGTATACAGGCGGTGCAAACAAGACAGGGACTGTAGGTTTGTTAAGTAGAATCTGTTTGTAATTTTGAACGGGTTCATTTTTAACGTGTTTAGCTCCAGCAAAAAAATCTATTTTAAGCTTTTTGGAAAACATTTGGAAGGGTTATCACCCCTTTGACATTTGTTTTGCTGTCTGTGCTCCTCTTCAGAAGATTGAACCTCACTTTTTGTCCCAATGACAAATGTTTTTTGAAAATTGTGGGTTTTTTGTGAAACAAGAATTGGTGATAAAGCATCAGTGGAAAGGAGAAATGTTTCCCTTCCTAGGGGTAGATTTCATCTCACTTCCTGTTGTCTCCTTCCATTTGCAAGTAGGAGTCATTTGTAAGTTGGATGTTTGAAAGTAGGGGCTTGCCCTATATACTCTGCAGACCCTGCCATTGTTGAACAGAGACAGAAAAGTCGGGCCTTTGGTGGTGGTGCTGGTGCCACAACACTATAAGTCCTCACAGTTACTCTTGGTGGGTGCTGGAACGGGCCCTGCTGTGAAATATTATATCAAGAATTGTAATTACATGCACCTGTTGAACAGGGGCAGAAAAATTGGGCCTTCGGTGGTGGTGGTGTTGCTGCCACAACACTGTAAGCCCTCACTGTTACTCTTGGTGAGCGCAGGAATGGGCCCTGCTGTTAAATATTAGATCAAGAATTGTAAGTACATGTCCCTGTTGAGCAGGGGCAGAAAAATTGGGCCTTGGGCACTGGTGCTGGTGCCACAACACTGCAACCCCTCACAGATACTCTAGTTGGAGCGCAGGAATGAGCCCTGCTGCAAAGTATTGCATCAAAAATTATAATTACATGCCCCTGTTAAACAGAGGCTGAAAAATTGGGCCTTAGGCACTGGTGCTGGTGCCACAACACTGCAACCCCTCACAGATTCTCTTGTTGAGTGCACGAACAAGCCCTGCTGCAAAGTATTGCATCAAAAATTATATTTACATGTCACTTTTAAACAGGGGCTGAAAAATTGGGCCTTAGGCACTGGTGCCACATCACTGCAACTTCTCACAGATACTCTAGTTGAGCGCGGCAACGAACCCTCCTGCAAAATGTTGCATCAAAAATTGTAATTACACGCCCCTGTTAAACAGGGGCTGAAAAATTGGGCCTTAGCCACTGGTAGCGGCGCCCAGAACCGAAAATGTTCTTACAAGCCATCAGCATGGTCATTGAGGAGGAAGAGGATAATCACTCAGCATAACAGGATAGTCACTCAGCATCAGCATAGGCAGTCTTGAAGGGATCTGACATTTCAAAAAAAAATTATTTGGTTACATCAGCATCAGGTGCCTGGTAGCTGGTGGTGATACAAGACTGATTCATTTTTATGAAGGTCAGTCGATCGACCGAGTCGGTGGACAGGCGCACCCTGTGATTGGTTACAAAGCCTCCAGCAGCACTGAATGTGCGTTCCGAAAGAACGCTGAATGCAGGACAGGCCAGTAGCTCAATTGCATACTGTGCAAGCTCTGGCCAGTGATCCATCCTCAAGACCCAGTAACCCAGAGGATTTTCGGTGGGAAAGGTGTCCAAGTCAGATCTTGCCCCTAGGTATTCCTGCACCATCTAAAACAGATGCTGGCGATGGTTGCTGGAACCTATCATACCTTGGGGCTGCGGACTGAAAAATTGTTTTGGTCAGACGGTCACCTTCTCCACCGCTCCTTCTTTGACTGACCGAAGCCTCAGCAACACGTTGTTCAGAAACAGGAGTTTGTAACCTCCCAGTCTCTGGGAACGCGTTGCACAGACCTTTCTGCAAGGCCTCCCGAAGATGTTTCATCCTCTGCTCCCTCTGCAAAGGCAAAATAAGGTAACGTGGATCAAGGAGGATTTCCAGCCAGTATTGATCCCTCTCCTTGATACCACGAAAAACAAGGATCCTTCCGCAGGCTTTGCAGGATGAGGGAGGCCATGCAGCGTAGGTTTTCTGAGGCATTCAGTCCGGAGTCCTCTGGGTCATGATCCGCAGCCACCTCCTCCCAGCCACGTACAAGTCCATGTGTTTCTTGGGACTGTAAATGATCCCTTGAAGACTGCTGCTGATGCTGAGTGCCAGGATCCACCTCCATGCTCACACAATCCTCCTCCTCTTCCTGTATGATCGGCGGGCATGCAGGAACACTGTCTGGATAAAGGGGGCCTTCAGAGGTAAGGAAGTCCTCCTCTTCCTCCCTCTGTTCTGCCTCAAGTGCCCTGTCCATTATTCCACGCAGCATGTGCTCCAACAGGTGGACAAGAGGTACAGCGTCACTAATACATGCACTCTCACTGCTCACCATCCTCGTGGCCTCCTCAAATGGTGATAGGGCAGTGCATGCATCACTGATCATATCCCACTGACGTGGGTAAAACAAAACAAGGTCCCTTGACCCTGTCCTGGTGCCATAGTCGCATAGCTACTCATTGATGGCCCTCTGCTGTGTGTGCAGCCGCTGCAGCATGGCCAACGTTGAGTTCCACCTGGTGAGCATGTCACAGATTAGGCGGTTCTTGGGCAGGTTAAATTCCTTTTGGAGGTCAGCCAGCCGATCACTGGCATTATATGATCTGCGGAATGCACACAGACTTTCCTGGCCTGCCTCAGGACATCCTGGGTACCTGCCCAAGAACCGCTGCATCACCAAGTTAAGGACGTGAGCCAACCAGGGCACATGGGATGTATATACATACATATACATAATCTATACATAATATATATATATATATATATATATATATATATATATATATATATATATATATATATATACACTGCAGCTAGCAGAATCAACTGCCTGCCTGTAGTATTATTAGTATGAGAACATCAGCAATTGTCTTCAGGTAGCTTTAGGTGCACACTGTGCAGAGGACACAGTACACTAACTGTAAATACTGTAGCTGCCTGCCTGTGGTATTAATAGGAGCAGAAGAAAACCACCAATTGTCTTCAGGTAGCTTTAGGTGCACACTGTGCAGAGGAGACTGTATACTAACTGTAAATACTGTAGCTGCCTGCCTGTGGTACTAATAGGATCAGAAGAACACCACCAATTTTCTTCAGGTAGCTTTAGGTGCACACTGTGCAGAGGACGCACTACACTAACTGTAAATCCTGTAGCTAATAGGACTAATAGGATCAGAAGAACACCAGCAATTTTCTTCAGGTAGCTGTAAATACTGTAAAAACACCTGCCTGCCTGTCAATAGGAAGAGAATAACAGGAACGGATCTAGCTAAACTGAATACAGTGTGTATATATATATATATATATATATATATATATATATATATATATATATATATATATATATATACATATACACACACACACACACACAACACCTAGGATGCATATATATATATATACACATTATACTGTAAGTGCAGCTAACTGACTCGCCTGCCTACTCTATCTAACTTAAATCAAATGACACTGTCTCTCTCTCTCAACGCCGGAACACACTACACAGGGCCGACGTGCAGGCGGCCTTATATAGTGTGGGGCGTGTACTGAACCCCCTAAGCCATAATCGGCCAAAGCCATTATTGTAAAAAATAAAAATTGTAAATAAAAAAAACCCCACACAGACACCGTTCACCCCCCCCCCCCCCGAAAAAAAAGAAAGCATTGTTAAAAAAATAAATAAACCACTGTCACGTGACATTAAAAAAAAAGTATCGGTAATCGGTATTGGCGAGTAATAAAAAAAACTATCGGTACTTGTACTCGGTCCTAAGAAAGTGGTATCGGGACAACCTTAATTATGGGCATGGTGAGGCTGGGATTATGGGCACGGTGAGGCTGATATTATGGCCACAGTTAGGCTGCAATGATGGGCACAGTAAGGATGCAATTATAGGCATGGTGAGGCTGCGATTATGGGCACAGTGAGGCTGCAATGATGGGCACGGTAAGGATGCAATGATGGGCACGGTAAGGCTGCAATGATGGGCACGGTGAGGCTACATTTAAATGGGGTGGTTTCAGCGGCGGTGCAAAACCTCCCTAAAATGAGTTTGCCACCTCCCTGAAATGAGTTTTTTCAGGTTGGGATTTCTGACACGGCCCCTTGCCGGTACTTGAGGATTGAGGTTGAGAACCACTGCTGTAGTACACAGTGTCCTAAAGGTGTGTAGGCAGGTGCCATTTTTCTACTAGATAGCTCTGTACCAGAATAGTGTCTGCTTACAGAAAACATTGTCTTGGTGCTAGGCCCCAGGGAAGAAGTCTGGGTGGAGTGGACTTGTATTCAGGAGGAGTCGGCTGTAGTCTTTCTGTCCTTTATAGAGGTGGGGGGGGGGTGGACTGCAGAAGGCCTTTTAGGCCAGGTCAGAGAGATACCTGCATAATGCAGTTTGCCTTGAGGGTTTCCAGGAGAGCTGTACTTAGCAAGGAGGTGACTTCAGAGAGCACAGTCCTGTGAGTACTAATGACCCCGGGCGAGGAGAAACTGTAAGGGAGATGGCTACTGAAGTGCTGTAAATGCTTTCACTTGTGACTATTGCGGCTTGTCCAATAAATGTGATTGACTGTGCAATGTCAAGTGACTCTTGAATGTATGCCCTTGTGATGCAACCGTAATGTATTTTTCTGATCATCACCAATAAAGTGCAGCATAACTACTTGTGTGGCTATTCCTTCAAAGGTCAATGGTTGGGACTGTTGAGCGGAGGCTTATGGCAAGGAGCAGGGAACAAGATGGTGGAGGGTTTGGCCTTAGCAGGAGGTTAGCATTCTAGCAGGGCTGGGGTGGGACTATGGACTTGTGACTATGGTGCCAAACCAGCAAACCATGAAGCCCCTCCTACAGGTTGAATTTTGATCCCTGTATGGACAGGCTGGTTGTACAGAAGTCTATCTACCTTGACTTCTATACAACCATCCTGTCTGGCTTTTCATGAGAAATCAGTGCCGCCGGTTATAAATGTAAAAACTGATCAATGTGTTCTGATGGTGAGGAAGACTCCCTGCTGTCAGAACACAATAGCACAGTGGGAGTGAATCCCCCATCTACCTTGAGTGTGTAATTGGGGGAAATCAGATTTTTTTTTTTGTTCAACTTGCTAGTTGAACAAAAAAAATGGTTGCTGTGTGGCCAACATAACACATTTACAGATACCTGATAACATTTGTAGGACAAGAACTGGTTAAGCTTTCAGCCTGAAGCATCCAGAGGGGATTTATATTATTATAAAGTTATAAAAAAAATAAATATATATTTTAGACATTGAGAAACACGTAACTGAAGAGTTTTTATCTGACATTTCTAAATGAATCTCAGATATTGTATATAAAGTGCTGGAGATGATCCCTCCAGTGCGGAGGACGCACACAGCTGTCGGTGATGTCCTCTGTCATGGACGGATTTCTTGTCCTCATTGTCCTCTCTGGTGTTGTCTCCATCCTACAAGGACAAAATGCTCCATCTAGAAATAAGATGATTCCTGGGTGTCATCTCTACACTCAAACCCCTGTGTTTGAATACAATTATTACCTGAGAGGAGATGTGATGATCGGAGGGCTGGTCTCTGTACACACTACTACTGTAATTTGGAGAATGGAAAAGGGCACTTTGCCAAAAAAGTATTTGTGCGTAGAGTAAGTATATTACCATGATTGTATTGTGTTTATAAAGACATCCCAATATTTCATATCAGAGAAGTGTTATTGTTATTATCACCAAAACATTGCAGCACTGCAATCCTTCCCCACCAGAGCTATTTCTGCATGGAGTGTGTATGATCTCTCTGCCTCTGTCTGCATGGAGTGTGTATGATCTCTCTGTGTGCATGGAGTGTGTATGATCTCTCTGCATGGAGTGTGTTTGATCTCTCTGCCTCTGTCTGCATGGAGTGTGTATGATCTCTCTGCATCTCTCTGCATGGAGTTTGTATGATCTTTCTGCATGGAGGGCGTATTATCTCTTTGCATGGAGTGTGTATGATCTCTCTGCCTCTGTCTGCATGGAGTGTGTATGATCTCTCTGCATGGAGGGCATATTATCTCTTTGCATGGAGTGTGCATGATGTCTCTGTCTGCATGGAGTGTGTATGATCTCTCTGCCGCTGTCACGTTAAGTGTATATGAATTATATGTCTGCATGGAGTGTGTATGATCTCTCTACCTCTGTCTGCATGGAGTGTATATGAATTATATGTCTGCATGGAGTGTGTATGATCTATCTACCTCTGTCTGCATGGAGTGTATGTGAATTACATGTCTGCATAAAGTGTGTATAATCTCTCTGCCCCTGTCTGCATGGAGTTTGTATGATCTTTCTGCATTGAGTTTGTATTATTTCTCTGACTCTGTCTGCATGGAGTGTGTATGACATCTCTGTCTGCATGGAGTGTGTACAGTGTCTCTGTCTGAATGGAGTGCGTACGATGTCTCCGAATGGAGTGTGTATGAGCTATCTGCATTGTTTGTGTATGATTTCTCTGCCTGCAAGAAGTGTGCATGATCTCTCTACCTCTGTCTGCATGGAGTGTGTATGAATTATCTGTCTGCATTGAGTGTGTATGATATATCTGCCTCTGTCTGCATGGAGTGTGCATGATCTCTCTACATGGAGTGTGTATGATCTATCTACCTCTGTCTGCATGGAGTGTGTATGATATATCTGTCTGCATGGAGTGTGTATGATTTTTTTCAGCCTCTCTCTGCAAGGAGTGTGTATGATGTATATGCATCTGTCTGCATGGAGTGTGTATGATTTCTCTGCATTCAGTGTGTATGATCTTTCTGTCTCTGTCTGCTTGGAGTGTGTATGATATATCTGTCTGCATGGAGTGTTTATGATCTCTCTGCCTTTGAATGGTGTGTGTATGATCTCTCTGCCTCTGTCTGCATGGAGTGTGTATGATCTCTCTGTGTGCATGGAGTGTGTATGATCTCTCTCTGTGCATGGAGTGTGTATGATCTCTCTGTGTGCATGGAGTGTGTATGATCTCCCTGTGTGCATGGAGTGTGTATGATCTCTCTGCATGGAGTGTGTATGATCTCTCTGCCTCTGTCTGCATGGAGTGTGTATGATCTCTCTGCCTCTGTCTGCATGGAGTGTGTATGATCTCTCTGCATCTCTCTGCATGGAGTTTGTATGATCTTTCTGCATGGAGGGCGTATTATCTCTCTGCCTCTGTCTGCATGGAGTGTGTATGATCTCTCTGCATGGAGGGCATATTATCTCTTTGCATGGAGTGTGCATGATGTCTCTGTCTGCATGGAGTGTGTATGATCTCTCTGCCGCTGTCTGCATTAAGTGTATATGAATTATATGTCTGCATGGAGTGTGTATGATCTCTCTACCTCTGTCTGCATGGAGTGTATATGAATTATATGTCTGCATGGAGTGTGTATGATCTCTCTACCTCTGTCTGCATGGAGTGTATGTGAATTACATGTCTGCATAAAGTGTGCATGATCTCTCTACCTCTGTCTGCATGGAGTGTGTACGAATTATCTGTCTGCATTGAGTGTGTATGATATATCTTCCTCTGTCTGCATGGAGTGTGCATGATCTCTCTACATGGAGTGTGTATGATCTATCTACCTCTGTCTGCATGGAGTGTGTATGATATATCTGTCTGCATGGAGTGTGTATGATTTTTTTCAGCCTCTCTTTGCAAGGAGTGTGTATGATGTATATGCATCTGTCTGCATGGAGTGTGTATGATTTCTCTGCATTCAGTGTGTATGATCTTTCTGTCTCTGTCTGCTTTGAGTGTGTATGATATATCTGTCTGCATGGAGTGTTTATGATCTCTCTGCCTTTGAATGGTGTGTGTATGATCTCTCTGCCTCTGTCTGCATGGAGTGTGTATGATCTCTCTGTGTGCATGGAGTGTGTATGATCTCTCTGTGTGCATGGAGTGTGTATGATCTCTCTGTGTGCATGGAGTGTGTATGATCTCTCTGCATGGAGTGTGTATGATCTCTCTGCATGGAGTGTGTATGATCTCTCTGCCTCTGTCTGCATGGAGTGTGTATGATCTATCTGCCTCTGTCTGCATGGAGTGTGTATGATCTCTCTGTATCTCTCTGCATGGAGTTTGTATGATCTTTCTGCATGGAGGGCGTATTATCTCTCTGCCTCTGTCTGCATGGAGTGTGTATGATCTCTCTGCCGCTGTCTGCATTAAGTGTATATGAATTATATGTCTGCATGGAGTGTGTATGATCTCTCTACCTCTGTCTGCATGGAGTGTATATGAATTATATGTCTGCATGGAGTGTGTATGATCTCTCTACCTCTGTCTGCATGGAGTGTATGTGAATTACATGTCTGCATAAAGTGTGTATAATCTCTCTGCCCCTGTCTGCATGGAGTTTGTATGATCTTTCTGCATGGAGTTTGTATTATTTCTCTGACTCTGTCTGCATGGAGTGTGCATGACATCTCTGTCTGCATGGAGTGTGTACGGTGTCTCTGTCTGAATGGAGTGTGTATGAGCTATCTGCATTGTTTGTGTATGATTTCTCTGCCTGCAAGAAGTGTGCATGATCTCTCTACCTCTGTCTGCATGGAGTGTGTATGAATTATCTGTCTGCATTGAGTGTGTATGATGTATCTGCCTCTGTCTGCATTGAGTGTGCATGATCTCTCTACATGGAGTGTGTATGATCTATCTACCTCTGTCTGCATGGAGTGTGTATGATATATCTGTCTGCATGGAGTGTGTATGATATATCTGTCTGCATGGAGTGTGTATGATTTTTTTCAGCCTCTCTCTGCAAGGAGTGTGTATGATGTATATGCATCTGTGTGTATGATTTCTCTGCATTCAGTGTGTATGATCTTTCTGTCTCTGCATGGAGTGTCTATGATCTATCTGCCTCTGTCTGCATGGAGTGTGTATGATTTTTCAGCCTCTCTCTGCATGGAGTGTGTATGATGTTTCTGCCTCTGTCTGCATGGAGTGTGTATGATTTCTATGCCTCTATCTGCATGGAGTGTGTATGATCTCTCTGCCTCGATCTGCATGGAGTGTGTATGATTTTTCGGCCTCTCTCTGCATGGAGTGTTTATGATGTATATGCATCTGTCTGCATGGAGTGTGTATGCTCTCTCTGCCTCTGTCTGCATGGAGTGGGTATGATCTCTCTGCATGCAGTGTGTATGATCTTTCTGCCTCTGTATGCATGTTTGATCCCTCTGCATGGAGTATGTACGATCTCTCTGTCCCTGTCTGCATGGAGTGTGTATGACCTCTCTGCATTTGTCTGCATGGAGTGTGTATTATCTCTCTGCTTCTCTCTGCATGGAGTGTGTATTATCGCTCTGCTTTTCTATGCATGGAGAGAGATACCTTTTTTAAGTACCATTTTCTCTAATTTCTTATTACTTCTGCAATGCTAAAAATTTCAATACAAAATATTTGTAAAAATAAATAAATAAATAAATAAATAAATCACTGGCTGCAGAACCACATTAGTTAATAACCTCTCAACAGAGTCCCATACATTTGACTGAAAACATAGTCCATAAACTGCATTGAAGGCGTGGTCTAGAGGAGAGCACAAGGAAAACATGATTCCATTATGTATTCCACCTCTGACAATGTGTATATATCCTTCCACGTGCACTCACCCTCGCACACGCCAACATTAAATGTGAAAGTCTTCTGTCATATGTGGGGTAAGACGCTGCTTATCTGTCCATTAGGATGCATGTGCTCCAATTGTGGAGACTCTCATACATTTAGAAGGGTTAGGACTGCAAGTGACACAGGGTGCCACAAATGTTCTAACTAAAGCCCTGTTTTACCGCATACTGTTGGACAGTAGGGATGAGCTTCGTGTTCGAGTCGACCCCATGTTCGACTCGAACATCGTCTGTTCGATCGTTCGCCGAATTGCGAACAATATGGGCCATTCGCGCCAAATTCGAGAGGCGCGTCATGGCCCAGAATTCACTGCGGCATCACAGTGCATTGCTGGCTGATGATTGGCCAAGCATGCACTATGATCCGCATGCTTGGCCAATCACAGCGCCATCAGTAGAAAGAGCTGTAATTGGCCAAAGCCAGGGTGGCTTTGGTCAATTATGGCTCAGGGGGTTTAGAACACGTCCCACACTATATAAGGCCGCCTGCACGGCGGCCCTGTGCAGTGTGTTCCGGCGTGCTTAGAGAGAGAGAGAGAGTCAGTGTCATTTCATTTGAGTTAGCTAGATTAGGCAGGACAGTCAGTGAGTTATCTGCACTTACAGTGTATTGTGTATATATATATGCATTCCAAGTGTTGTGTGTATATTTATATACACTGTATTCAGTTTAGCTAGATCCGTTCCTGTTATCTTCTTACTGACAGGCAGGCTTGTCTTGTTACAGTATTTACAGCTACCTGAAGAAAATTGCTGGTGTTCTTTTGATCCTATTAGTACCACGGTCAGGCAGCTAGACTATTTACAGTTAGTGTAGTGCGTCCTGCTCACAGTGTTCAGCTAAAGCTACAAGTTAGTTTTTTGCGAGCTCTGCACAGTTTTCACCTGTAGAAGGTGGGTGGTGTTTTCCTGATTCTATCACTACCGCAGGCAGCTAAATAAGCTACAAGTTATTTTTTTGCGAGCTCTGCACAGTGTTCAGCTAAAGCTACCTGTAGAAGGTTGGTGGTGGCTGTTTAACAGGGGCATGTAATTATAATTTTTGAGGCAATACTTTGCAGCAGAGCTCGTTCCTGCGTTCCAACTAGAGTATCTGTGAGGGGTTGCAGTGTTGTGGCACCAATGCCTAAGGCCCAATTTTTAAGCCCCTGTTCAACAGGGGCATGTAATTACAATTCTTGATCTAATATTTCACAGCAGGGCCCTGTGAGGGCTTACAGTGTTGTGGCAACACCATTACACCTAAGGCCCAAATTTCTGCTGAGTATATAGGGCAGGCCCCTACTTTCAAACATCCAACTTACAAACAACTCCTCCAACTTGCAAACGGAAGGAGAGAACAGGAAGTGAGATGAAATCTACCCATAGGAAGGGAAATTCTCTCCTGTAAGAGTTAATATGGGAAAAACATTTCTCCTTTCCACTGATGCTTTATCACCAATCCTTGTTTCACAAAAAAAAACAAAGTTTCAAAAAACATTTGTCATTGGGACAAAAAGTGAGGTGAAATCTTCTGAAGAGGAGCACAGACAGCAAAACAAATGTTACAGGGGTGATAACCCTTCCCTATGTTTTCCAAAAAGCTTAAAATAGATTTTTTTTGCTGGAGCTAAACACATTAAAAATGTACCAGTTCAAAATTACAAACAGATTCTACTTAACAAACCTACAGTCCCTGTCTTGTTTGCACCGCCTGTATACTGCTGTTCAGAGTACAGAGCCTGTATACTGCTGTTTCCTTTTTTAATTTGGGTGCTGGGTTCCCCTTAATATCCATACAAGACCCAAAGGGCCTGGTAATGGACTGGGGGGTACCCATGCCGTTTGTCTCACTGATTTTCATCCATATTGCCAGGACCCAACATTACATTAAAGCCACAAGCAGTTTTAAATGACTTTTTTTCCTTTAAAAATGACATTTTGTGCAGGGACTGTTCTAAGCACGGGAAACACGCGCTACTTTACAGGCATACTATAGACACCCCCCAGGTATGATATTTAAAGGAATATTTCACTTTTTTTTTACTTTAAGCATCATTAAAATCACTGCTCCCAAAAAAACGGCCGTTTTGAAAAAATTTTTTTGCATTGACACATGTCCCCTGGGGCAGGACCCGGGTCCCCAAACCCTTTTTAGGACAATACCATGCAAATTAGCCTTTAAAATGAGCACTTTTGATTTTGAACATTTGAGTCCCATAGACGTCAATGGGGTTCTAAGGTTAGTGCAAATTTTCGGTCCGTTCGCAGGTTCTGGTGCGAACCGAACCGGGGGGTGTTCGGCTCATCCTTATTGGACAGGTTAATTTGATTGTTAAGCAGACTGGTTGGTGAATTGTGCTGGAAATTTTCTCTAGTTTTGTCTGTCATGCGTTTGCCCTTCCATGTGCTCCTTACTGTGAAGGCCAGTTATAGGTGGGGGCGGGGGCCATCTCTTTGTTACTGGTGTAGGGGACACACTGGGCACCTTTGCTGCCATTGTGCTGGGTGTCCAATGTGCCCCTGTGTCTTTAAGGAGAATTGGTCTACCTCCAGGCCCACCTGACCCTTAGCTATCCATTAGAATGTATGTGTTCCCACTGTGGAGACTCTCATACATTTAGAAGGGTTAGGACTGCAAGTGATACGGGGTGTTGTGAAGTTGCCTTGTTGCTTACACATGCGTTTGAGCTGGGAATTTTCTCTGGTTTTGTCTTTTAAAACAGAGCCAGTGCTTCGGGTGTGGATATAGCTGTGTATGGCCTCAGGCAGCGCTGCACCAGCCACGCCTCCTGACATGTTTAATCCCGCCTATGTCAGGGGGCGTGGATGGAGCAGCACTGGCTGAGGCCATACACAGTCATATCCATATTTGAAGCACTGGGCCTGTTTTGAGTGGCGTCTTACGCCACATTTGTCCATGCTTTTTGAATACAGATAGGGACACCTATTATCCTCCAGCTTTGAGTGACGCTCCAAGTCCACACATGATCACATCAAGAGCAGTCACTCCGAATTTCTGAGTTTTTGAATTTCCGAAATGTCTAGTAAGTGTTTTAACCCCATTCGGGCTATTAAAGTATTGTACTACTGCACTTAGAGGCGCCTTTTTTTTTGCTTTGTTTATCTTCATTAGAGATTGCTTCCCTCATGAAGTGCTGCCCAAGTGTTGCGAGACACCACCCTGCCTGAACTGTATCCATCCTTTATTGTGGACAAATGCCTCTGGCCAGCCCTTTTTATTCAGAGCGCCCTACACCCTCATACCTAAACCATATGATTGCCTACTACTTGGTATTCAAGGCTGATGCAGACACTTTTCAAAGTGAACATCTCATGGCCTATTGGTTGTCCAGTCTGAACCAATGACACACAGTATGTGCTTGAGCTTTTGGCTTGCCCTGCGGCTAGTGTGCTGCCTGAGAAAGCCTTCGGTGCAGTAAATGATCCGATCTTGGATCACAATAATTACAAAACCACTCCACCTAATGCTACCAACCAGTGGGTAAATTAGGCAGCTGCAAGGCCTAATGAAAGGGCCGCCTCTGTCCTTCTGCCTGGGGAGCGCCTTGTTTGCCTCGTGGTGGCCTAATTTACCTACGGTTCCTAAACAGTCAGGGTGTGAGGGCAGGGTGAGGAAAAGCAGCATTTGGGAGGCCCCCATGGAAGAAGTCACACACACATACAGGGTAATGGAGGAGGCAGCTCAGTGTCTCCGGTCGGGCCGTTCATGGCGCCTCTTCATGTAGCAGAATCCCCGTCCCCTGTCATCTCCTCTCTGCCCCATTCAGCCACTATTGTGCCCCCCCAAGCCAAGATAGTGGCCTGGACAATTGTTTGTGTTTTTTTTCTCACCTCCTTCTCTGTGACTACAATCAGGGAGCGGATGGGTGGCTTAGTGAAGACAGCTGACAGGCAGTGCCGTGGGCCAATTAGAGATGAGGTGAGGAGGGGCATGGGAGCATGGTCCAATGAGCAAGAGGGTTTCTCTGCCATGCATATGTGGCACTAATCATGTATCAGGGTCTAATGAGAAAACTGTGAATGACTGCAGCTTCCTCATCAGACCCTGAGACAAGAACGGTATACCGTGGCTGTGGTGGGATGAATTTAGATGGGGAGCCCAATTTTAGTCTTGCCTAGGGCAGCACAAAACCAAAACACACCACTGCTACCAACTAATTGTTTCATAATCTGATCCCCCTAAAAAAAAAAAAGAAAAAAGTACCTTCCAACATTACCATCTCTTACTGACCTGCCAGCAATACCAACATTTGCCGCCTCTCCCGGCCTTCCATGTAATTTAACTGTTTCCAGACCATCCACCACACATTTACTGTAGCAGGGTGGACCGGGTTCATTAAACAGCGTACCTGTACCTTGTTGTCTCTTCTGGGTCTGGGGCGCGCATGCAAGTGACCCGTTCCCACTGTGAATTGACACATTGGGAGCCAATCAGCGGGTCCACTGGGACCCACCGATCATTCACAGGAGAGGCAGAACGGCAGTAAACCACTGTTCTGTCTGGGAGGAAGATGAAGCTCTTGTGTTCCTGCTAAGCAGGGACACAGATCTCTCTCTCCCTCCAGTTAAGCCATTCCCCACACAGTTAGAAAGCACTCCCTAAGAGCACACTGATCGCCCCTGATGTTAACCCCTTCCCTGCCAGTGTCATTAGTACAGTGACAGTGCATTTTCTTTAGCACTAATCACTGTATTAGTGTCACCGGTCCCCAAAAAGTGTCACTTAGTGTCCAATTTGTCCACTGAAATGTCGCAGTCCCACTAAAAATCGCTGATCGCCGCCATTACTAGTAAAAAGAAAATTAAAAATGCAATAAAAATATCCCATAATTTGTAGACGCTTTAACTTTTTGTCCAAACCAATCAATATATACGCTTATTTGGAATTTTTTTTTACCAAACATATGTAGCAGAACACATATTGGCCTAAATTGATGGAGAAATTCGATTTTTTTACATTTTTTAATTGGATTTTCATAGCAGAAAGTAAAAAATACAGTGGGGATGGAAAGTATTCAGACCACCTTAAATTTTTCACTCTTTGTTATATTGCAGCCATTTGCTAAAAGTTCATTTTTTTTCCTCATTAATGTACACACAGCACCCCATATTGACAGAAAAACACAGAATTGTTGAAATTTTTGCAGATTTATTAAAAAAGAAAAACTGAAATATTACATGGTCCTAAGTATTCAGACCCGTTGCTGTGACACTCATATATTTAACTCAGGTGCTGTCCATTTCTTCTGATCATCCTTGAGATGGTTCTACACCTTCATTTGAGTCCAGCTGTGTTTGATTATACTGATTGGACTTGATTAGGAGAGCCACACACCTGTCTATATAAGACCTTACAGCTCACAGTGCATGTCAGAGCAAATGAGAATTGTGAGGTCAAAGGAACTGCCTGAAGTGCTTAGAGACAGAATTGTGGCAAGGCACAGATCTGGCTAAGGTTACAAAAAATGTCCGCTGCACTCAAGGTTCCTAAGAGTACAGTGGCCTCCATAATCCTTAAATAGAAGACATTTGGGACGACCAGAACCCTTCCTAGAGCTGGCTGTCCGGCCAAACTGAGCTATCGGGGGGAGAAGAGCCTTGATGAGAGAGGTAAAGAAGAACCCAAAGATCACTGTGGCTGAGCTCCAGAGATGCAGTCGAGAGATGGGAGAAAGTTGTAGAAAGTCAACCATCACTGCAGCCCTCCACCAGTCGGGGCTTTATGGCAGAGTGGCCCGACGGAAGCCTCTCCTCAGTGCAAGACACATGAAAGCCCGCATGGAGTTTGCTAAAAAAAACACCTGAAAGACTCCAAGATGGTGAGAAATAAGATTCTCTGGTCTGATGAGACCAAGCTAGAACTTTTTGGCCTTAATTCTAAGTGGTATGTGTGGAGAAAACCAGGCGCTGCTCATCACCTGTCCAATACAGTCCCAACAGTGAAGCATGGTGGTGGCAGCATCATACTGTGGTGGTGTTTTTCAGCTGCAGGGACAGGACGACTGGTTGCAATCGAGGGAAAGATAAATGCTGCCAAGTATAGGGATATCCTGGACGAAAACCTCCAGAGTGCTCAGGACCTCAGACTGGGCCGAAGGTTTACCTTCCAACAAGACAATGACCCTAAGCACACAGCTAAAATAATGAAGGAATGGCTTCACAACAACTCCGTGACTGTTCTTGAATGGCCCAGCCAGAGCCCTGACTTAAACCCAATTGAGCATCTCTGGAGAGACCTAAAAATGGCTGTCCACCAATGTTTACCATCCAACCTGACAGAACTGGAGAGGATCTGCAAGGAGGAATGGCAGAGGATCCCCAAATCCAGGTGTGAAAAACTTGTTGCATCTTTCCCAAAAAGGCTCATGGTTGTATTAGATCAGTGGTTCTCAACTCCTGTCCTCAGGACCCACTAACAGGCCAGGTTTGCAAGATAACTGGAATACATCACAGGTGATATCATTTGCTGCTCAGTGATTGCAGTATTCTAGTCTGCATCTCCCCAAGGTAATACATAAATTCTGGCCTGTTAGTGGGTCCTGAGGACCGGAGTTGAGAACCACTGTATTAGATCAAAAGGGTGCTTCTACTAAATACTGAGCAAAGGGTCTGAATACTTAGGACCATGTGATATTTCAGTTTTTCTTTTTTAATAAATCTGCAAAAATGTCAACAATTCTGTGTTTTTCTGTCAATATGGGGTGCTGTGTGTACATTAATGAGGAAAAAAATGAACTGAATGATTTTAACAAATGGCTGCAATAGAAACCTTATACACACAATAGGACTTTGTACAAACTTTCCCGTGGATTTTTGTACAAAGGGCCTTGGCCATGAATTTGTATTGCATACACACAGCAAAACCTTTTCAGCCAACTTTCACCAAATCACGTGGTTTTTCAGCTCTTTACCACCACCCTTTGGTCAACTTCTGTATTGTCTAATATTGTATCAATCTCGCCACTTTTATCGGCGAGATTGACACCTTGCGAGCCGGGTTCACACTGCTGCGGGGAACCGGGGCATGCTGGGACTGTGACGTCATAAGGGGGTGGGGTCACTGGATGACATCACCCGGTGACCACGCCCCATGCCTATATAAGTCATTGCGAGGCGCTCACACAGCATTACAGCGGGAGAGAGCATCGTGTCAACACCAGAAGAAAAGAAGAGGGAAGAAGACGACACAGAAGACAGGGCCACCGCTAGCAAGAGAGCGGCAAAAGAGCAGAAGATAGCGGAGGAGCCCGGCAGAAGAACCGCACACCGGGAGAAGAGACCAGGGAGAGCGGAGAAGAACTGGACACTGGGAGAAGAGACTAGAGAGAGCGGAGAAGAACCGGACACCGGGAGAAGAGGCCGGAGAGACCCCCGAAGTCGGAAGAAGACCCCCGGGGTACCTAATAAATTACTTTAAAAACCTGTGTAGTGTGCTTTTTTATTGACACATTTTTCCCTAGGTGAATGGGTAGGGGTACGATGTACCCCATACTCATTCACATAGGGTGGGGGCCCGGGATCTGGGGGCCCCCTTATTAAAGGGGGCTCCTGGATTACGATAAGCCCCCCGCCCACAGACCCCGACAACCAACGGCCAGGGTTGTTGGGAAGAGACCCTTGTCCTCATCAACATGGGGACAAGGTGCTTTGGGGTGGGGGGCCGCAGGGCGCGCCCCTCCCCCAAACAACCCACCCCCCATGCTGAGGGCATGCAGCCTGGTATGGTTCGGGGGGTGCTCTCTCGTCCCCACCCCTTTTCCTGGCCAGCCGGGCTGCGTGCTTGGATAAGGGTCTGGTATGGATTTTGGGGGGGACCCCCCACGACGTTTTTTTGGCGTAAGGGGTTCCCCTTAAAATCCATACCAGACCTAACGGCCTGGTATGCTCCCAGAGGGGAGTTCCCTCTCACGCTCGCTGCAATAGGAAAATGTGTTTTTCCTATTGCAGCCAGCGTGAGATGTACACTACCCCTCTCGCGGCTGCGTACTGTAGTTTGTACAAAAGTACGATGGCTTTGTGTACACACAATCGGACTTTGCTCCATCTGACTTTTGTTGCCAGAAAGTTTGTGCATTCGCACAGCCAACAAAAGTCCGATGAAAACAGAAAAAGTTTGTCCGATGGCGCATACACACGGTCGGATGTTGCTCCAAAACAGCTAATTTGCATGTTTGTTGTCAAAAAGTCCGATCGTGCGTACGGGCCTTAACAGAGAGTGAAAAATGTAAGGGGGTCTGAATACTTTCTGTCCCCACTGTGTATATATATATATATATATATATATATATATATATATATATATATATATATATATATATAAGTCCATCTAGTTCAACCATAAAAATGAATATATAAATAAAAAATAATATCAAACAATCCCATATACCCAATCCTATAGCCACAGTTGATGCAGAGGAAGGCAAAAAACCCCAGCAAAGCATGATCCAATTTGCTACAGCAGGGGAAAAAATTCCTTCCTGACCCTTAAGAGGCAATCGGACTTTCCCTGGATCAAATACCACCAAAAGAAAGCTCTATTTGTGGGGAAAAAAAGGACATGACTTTTGTTTAGGTACAACACGATCTGGCAATTGTCAGTTTAAATAACACAGTGCAGTATTGCAAAAAAATGGCCTGGTCATCAAGGGGGTGAAACCTTCCGGAGCTGAAGTGGTTAAAGAATTGGTGTTTTTGCAATGTCACCTCAAAGTCACATTTAAAAGCAGAACCCCGCGTCCTGATCTCCAACAATTTCTTATCTATTAGCCCTGAAAATGGCCAGAATTCATTTTTCAAGATTTGTCAATATGAAATTCAAAGGGGTTCCAATATTAGTGCACAATTTTTGGACATCTGGATGGGTTTGACGAACACCCTGTGAAATTATTATTATTATTATACACAATTTATATAGTGCCAACAGTTTACACAGTGCTTTACAATGTAGAGGGGGAACAGCACAATTACAGTACAGTTCAATACAGAAGGGACAAGAAGGGCCTGCTCGTAGAGCTTACATTCTAAAGAGAGAAGGTGGTGGTACAAAAGGTAATAGATGTGGGGAATGATTTTATGGGGGTGGCTCGGGGACAGTTGTTAGGTGGGTGTGGGATAGGATTCCCTGAATAAGTGATTTTTCAGGGATCTCCTAAAGGTGCACAGGTTAGGGGCTGATCGGATATACCAGGGCAGGGAGTTCCAGAAGATGGGAGAGACTCTGGAGAAGTCCTGAAGGCGAGCATGGGGGGTGGTAACAAGAGAGCTAGAGAGCAGGAGGTCCTGGGAGGAGCGGAGGGGGCGATTTGGGCGATATCTGCAGATGAGGTTCGTGATGTAGTTGGGGGTGATGTTGTGGATGGCCTTGTATGTTGTGGTTAGCATTTTGAATTTCATACGGTGGGGTAGGGGAAGCTAGTGAAGGAATTGGCAGAGAGGGGCAGCAGTGAGGGATCGATTACTGAGGTGTATTAGTCTAGCAGCAGCATTCATAATAGACTGAAGGGCGGACAGTGATTGGATGTGGGGGCTGAAGGAGAGGTCACAGTCAAGCATTACACCCAGCACCCTGGTATGTGTGGAGGGACCAATGGTTGTGCTGTTGATCCTAATGGTAAAGTCATCATGGGGGGGGGGGACTGGGGAGGAGGAAATATTACAAGCTCAGTTTTAGAAAGATTGAGTTTGAGGAAGTGGTGGATTTATACAACTATGAAACAAAATGTGAATAGTTATTAGCAGTAGTAAAAATAGTAAAGATATATATATTTTTTAAATCTGTATAACAATTTTAGTATTTCTGTTTAATTTAATGATATGCTTTCTAAATCTTTCATAGGCTTGATATAGCAGAATATACATACATGATGCCATTCTTTTTGGCAATTAATGAGATTAACAAGAACCCCAATATCCTTCCCAACATTACTCTGGGCTATCACTTGTTTGATACGTGTTCAAGTACTTTTAAAGCAATAGATTCCACCCTACGAATACTGACTGGTGGTAGACAGATGGGTGTTCCAAACTACTCGTGTATGGAGGGGGCTGAAGTCGCTGGATTTGTGGGTGATGCCACTTTCCTACCAACACTTGTCGTGGCTGAGCTCTTGAATATTTACCAATACCCACAGGTAGGTTGTCTCTTCTGAAAATGTCATAACTATGATTTATAAGCTATAAAAGCAAATAAAATCCTGGGATATCTCAGCCCAACTAAACAAACAATACAAAAGTTTCCCAGAGCACTTATCATCTAGCCAGCAGAAAAAAAGAAATGTGTAAGAATTTGTTGCACACATTTGAAAATATACAGTATGTGGAAGCCATACTGTCTTGTCAAGGTACCTATGATGTAGGCATAGCTCTCAACTGTCCCTGATTTTGAGGGGTTGTCCCTGATTTGTAACAATGTTCCCCTGTCCCTCTTTCCTCCTCATTGGTCCCTCATTTTGGTCTGATCTATACAGTTGTATGTAAAATGCACTATTTATCATTCAAAAAGTGTTTCCCAGTGCTAAACCTTTTATCTAATTTCTAAATTGCTGCAATTGTAAATTTTAAAAGCCAATATAAAAGGAATAGTAGTGGTAAAAAAAGCGCTTGTGGGTTTAACCAATCATTTTTCTTTTGTATAATTCTCCTTTAAGGGGGCGTGGCAGGGGGTGTGTCTGATGCCTACATACTTTTGCTAATAGGTGTCCCTCATTCCCATCTCAAAAAGTTGGGAGGTATGTGTAGGTAGTGGGAGTGTAGCCCTTTACTCTAAATTAAGAGAGCCTCCATCTTGGAGCAAATCTTAACAAATTAAAATTGGATATGCCTGGAGGTAGCCCAATCTTTGTTATGTGTACAGACACACTAGAAGTCCAGCACAGAAGTTGAAGGCCTCCATCTAGGGCATACCTACAGGGGTCGCAGGGATCTCAACTCTGACCCAGCCTCATGCTGCAGGGACCCATGAAGGCCCCCTTGTATGCCTGGATAGGCATAGAGTGGTGGGGCACCTGCCTATAGGGAACCAATCTCTCAATTTTCCTCCTGCATTTTACTCCTGCAGCCGCTAAACATCTATGGCAGTGTTTCTCAACCTTTTTTTCAGTCAAGGCACCCTTTAAAATATATGTAATAACAAACAAGGCTTCTATACAGGCGACTGGCATCCTCCTTATCCACTTCAGCCCCGGAAGATTTTACCCCCTTCCTGACCAGAGCACTTTTCTCAATTTGGCACTGCGTCGCTTTAACTGACAATTGCGTGGTCGTGCAATGCTGTACACAAACAAAATTTACGTCCTTTTTTTCCCACAAATAGAGCTTTCTTTTAGTGGTATTTGATCAGCTCTGTGGTTTTTATTCACTGTGTTCTAACTGTGTGGGGATGGGACTAACTAGGAGAGATGACAGATCGCTGTCCCTATTTAGTAGGGACAGCGATCTGTCTTCTCTCCTCTGACAGCTCAGAGATTTGTGTGTTTACACACACTAATCCCCGTGCTGGCTCTCGTGCATGCCAGCCAGGCGCATCGGGCCTCCCGCTGTGCAGTGGGCACACACGCTGGCCTCCAGTGTGTCCCAACACCAATTCCAACAACGTATAACTAGCTTTATTAAAGCCCAACATTCACATTCCAGGTACATCAAAACAAAAAATGTGCAACATCTTGCAGTTTATTTTTTTTAGAAAGCAGCCACAGCCTCTGATAATTAACTGTAGGACTTTGCAAACTGTTTATTTTCATGCACCTGAAATGTATTTAGCTGATTTAACTGACAGTTCAGTTGGGCTTTAAAAGTATGATGGAAGTATGCTCTCATCTGGACAATGTGGGATACGATTAAAGCAAATCTACAATCACAGAATATGAATTATAACATCAGCCATGTAAAGGAAATACAGACAATAGACAATAGTTATTTTTGAAAAATCCAATATAAGCTTACGTGAAAAATGCCTTTTTATGTTGTGAGTTCTGCATGTGGGATAGGTTCAGCGTGATGGACAGTGAGCACACAGAGTCCAAAGCCAATGGGGAGGCTTCCTGGAGAGGTTGGCTTGGTTCCTTTAAAACATTTTTTTTTCTGCCAGTACATACCTTATACACCCACTTCCTGTTTTCAGTATGGTCATTAGTTTAGGCTTATGCCATCATGCACAGCTCTCTCTCTCAGTCTTGTGAGAGTTTGTCAGGAAGGGAGGGGGGATGAGTCATAAGAGGGCCAATGAGAGCTGCAGAGCTAGAGGTGTGCCTCTGTAAATCCAGGAAGTGATCAGGCAGCAGCTTCAGCTGCCCACAGTTAAAATGGCTGCAGCCAGACTCAGTGGAGATTTCTACAGCATATTTGGCAAGTACAGAATCACAGTGTATATATATATATATATATATATATATATATATATATATATATATATATATATATATATATATATATATATATAAATATACATGCATACATACAAAGTGGTTGGAGGGAAGCTTAAGAATGGCAAAGATATTTTAATACGAATTATGAGAACAGACTGCAGTTCCTCTTTAAAGACCAAGTCCTTTCTGACACTTTTTGTTTACATGAAAAAATTATTTGTTTTTGCTAAAAATCACTTTGAACCCCCAATCATAATATATATTTTTTAACAGATTAAAATGGTGGGTGTTGCAATTTTTTTTCCACACAGAATTTGCGCAGCAATTTTCACGTTTTTTGGGGAAAAAAAAAACACTTTTTTGAATTCTAATGCACAAAAACACACTTTATTGCCCAAATGTTTGGTAAAAAAAAAGAGATGATCTTATGCTGAGTACATAGATACCAAACACGACATGCTTTAAAATTGTGCACCCCCATGCAGTGGCGACAAACTACATACATTTTTAAAAGCCTTTAAGAGTCTTTACAGGTTACCACTTTAGATTCACAGAGGTGGTCTACTGCTAGAATTACTGCACTTGATCTGACATTTGCAGTGATACCTAACATACATCGTGAAATTGCAGTTTACATAAGACTCAAGACCGATGCTTGTGTTCTCCTTTGCGCTCGACAACGGGGGGACAGGGGTGCTTTATTTTATTTTTTATTATTTATTTTGCTTTTTTATTTTATTTTTACACTGTCCCTTTTCATTTTTTTTAAATCATTTTTATTGTTATCGAGGGGAATGTAAATATCCCCTATGATAGCAATAGGTAGTGACAGGTACTCTTTTTTGAAAAAATTGGGGTCTATTAGACCTTAGATCTCTCCTCTGCCCTTAAAGTATCTGATCACACCAAGATCGGTGTGATAAGATGCTTTCCCAATTTCCCAATGGCGCTATTTATATCCAGCAAAACTGAAGTCATGAAATGCTTGTAGCTTCCGGTTTCTTAGGCCATAGAGATTATTGGAGCCATTATGGTCTCTGATCAGCTTTATGGTCAGCTAGCGGAACCACTAGACTAACACTAACTAATAATAACTGCCCCTAACGCTGTTTAGCATCACAAGTGACATTAATACAGTGATCAGTAAAAAAATATGAACACTGCACTTGGTGACACTGTGACAGGGAGTTAAAGAGATAACGGGGGTTATCAGGGGGTCTAATATATGCCTATGTGTCCTGGTGTCATAATAGCGAAAATTTATTTGCTTATCATCACACAACAGGGTGGGATCGGCTCTAATCGGGTGCTTAAAAAAAACACTCTGCCGCATTGGAATCCATGGTCGGGGGCCAGATGCATGGATAGGGGAAGCGGCGCCCATGTGCCCTCCATGGACGGGCCACCACTGCCTGTGCCCTTAATAGACACAGGGTCACTTACACATAAGAGGGACATAGGGAGCTGAAACAAAAGTTTCCCAGTCCTCTCAAAAAGCCCCTGTCCTGGCTAGGTCTATCACAGCCTGAACCCAGCAATACAAAAAAATAAATGGTAAAAAATGCCATGGGGTCCCCTCCAGTACATAACAGGTCCTTCGGGTCTGGTATGGATTTTAAGGGGAACCCCACCGCAAAGCACTCTGTCCTGTGGTTGTGGAGGTCTGTGGGCAGGGGGGTTTATCGGAATCTGGAAGCTCCCTTTAACAAGTACATTTTACCCCTACTCATTCACCCAAAAAGTTTTAAAAAGTCCTTTAATAAAAAACGGAACTTCCTTGCCAGCAGAGCATTTGTTTTTTGTTTTTCCGGGTCTGGCAGTGGCGGTGGCATCATGATTGACAACGGATCTACATCGGTGGACATTTTTTTTATTATTTTAAATTTTTAAAATAAAGGACTTGTTAAAAACCTGTGTACTTTTTAAATTCATTTTTAAAACTTTTTTGGTGATTGAAAAGGGTTACAATGTACCTCATACTCATTCAAATGAGGGCCAGGATCTGGGGCCCCCCTTGTTAAAGGGAGCTTTCAGATTCCAATAAGCCCCCTGCCCGCAGACCCCCTAACCACAGCCCAGGGTTTTGGTAAAGAGGCCCTTGTTCCCTCACACTCCATGTTGAGGGCATGTGGCCTGGTATGATTTAGGAGGGGTGCACTCGCCCATCACCCCCTTTCCTGGTCTGATAGGCTGCATGCTAAAATAAGAATCTGGTATGGATTTGGGGGAGGACCCCACACCGTTGTTTTTTTCATTTCGGCGTGGGGTTCCCCTTAAAATCCATACCAGACCCAAAGAGCCTGGTATGGATTAGGGAGGAACCCACACCATTTTTTAAAACTTTTTTTTATTGCCGGCAATTTTTTTTCTATATTTAGCTGCCAGCGGGAAGCCCATTGACAGCTAATGACTTATCCGTTGTTAAGGACATGGCGGCCGGCTTCTTGGCCTCGCTTCTTAACAACAGCTATTCATTGTGCCCTGATTGGGCAAAGCTTTGCCCAATCAGGGCTTAGAATGCACTGTCCAGTGTGCAGTGCATTGTGGGGCACTCGGCGGGTGAAAATCCTGCCGATCAGCCTGCAAATTTGTGTGTTCACAGAATGGGCGAACAGGTGATGCACAACTCTACACCCCCCAACAAGTATTAAACAGGACCTGAATTGTGGAAGCTGTGCAAAAAAGGCAAAGTATCCCTACTCATTCACGAAAAAAGTAAAGTAAAAAAAACACACCACACATTTTGACAAGTCCTTTATTACCACTTGTCCTCTGGAAGATTTAGCCCCCCCTTCAATACCAGGCCATTTTATGCGATACGGCACTGCTTAACGCAATTGTGACCATTGTGTGGTCATGCAATGCTGTACATAAATTCAATTTATAGTCTTTTTTCCCACAAATAGAGATTTCTTTTGGTCACCATTTTTTGTGTTTTTTTTGTGCTATTAACAAAAACAGACCTGCAATTTTGAAAAAAAAAATATTTTTTTTACTTTCTGCTATAAAACACATCCAATAATAAAAAAAAAAATCTAGACAGGGTTGCCCTCTGTCCCCTGGAGTTTTTGTTCTTGTGATAGAACCTCTGGCTATCCTCATCAGGTCCCAGGATGTGATTGGGGGACTACCGGTGGGCCCATTGACATTGGAACATTCTCTTTATGCTATTGATGCCCTCCTGTACCTCCCAGAAGCATCTGACTCCCTGATACCAGCCTTGGAAACTATAGATCTATTTGGATCCTTGTCAGGCATCCTGTTAAACTGGGTCAAATAGATCCTATTTCCGCTGTCACAGCCAGTCTCTACACCCACAATCCAGACCCCTCTGACATGGGTATCTAGGTTTCGGCATTTGTGGATGGAAGTCCAGAGAGATCACTCACTTTACCTGGTCGATAATGTTTACCCAATCCTCCAACAACTCTTAGATGAGACATGGAAGTCCCTGCCAATCTCACCAGTCGGAAGGGTTCATTTCCTCAAAATGACATTCCTTCCTTACGTACCTTTACATATGTACCTTTACATATTCCGCAATACTCCAGTTCCAATACCTGGTTGTTTTTTTATTAAATTAGACCAAATTGTAGTCAATTTCATCTGGGCAGGCTCCATTCCTAGAATTGCCAAAGCTACCTTATAGATGCCCTTGTCTCTCTGGGGGTTGGAACTATCATGCTTCAGACAATACTACTGGGCAAGGCTTCACTTCCTGATTCCCTTACCGAAGATGCCGGTGCCTCCACCCAGGAGCCGAGGGACAGATTGGCTTCGGGGGAGGACATTGCGAGCGCCCTGGGCAGGTAAGTGTCCATATATTAAAAGTCAGCAGCTGCAGTATTTGTAGCTGCTAACTTTTAGTTTTTTTTTTTTTTTTCAGCGGAACTCTGCTTTAACAACTGCCCACCGCACATATACTGCAGCAGGGAAGCTGCTCTGCACCAGATCACGTACCTAGTGTGGGTCGGGTCCACAGTACCCACTGCTCATCTCCCACTGTGTAGAATCAGCAGTGGGTACAAGCAGACTCAATGTCCACCGCCACCTGCTGATTACACAGGGCACAGGCAGAATGGCAATCTGCTTGTGCCAGGGTGCCTGTGAAAAACATTAAAATGGCAGGAAAAGATATTGATGGGATATATGTTCCAGGGCCATCTTAATAGCATCATGGGCCCTTGGTCAAAATAATGCACTGGGGCCCCTACCAGCCAGCCCTAATTTAAGCAACTACTCTCAAGAATTAAAGTATAAATAGTTGACAGAATTAAACATCTTTATTAGTACTGTCAAAAAATATATAATTTAAATAATAAGACAACATAAATCAAAGACTAATCAATACAAAGGGCACAGTAAGTGGGGAGGCAGAAGGGCAAAGTACAGGTGAAGGGCAGGAGGGCACAATACAGGTGGAGGTTAGAAAGGCACAGTGCTGGGATCAGGAGGGCACAGCACAGGGGGCAGCAGAAGGGCACAATACTGGGATCAGGAGGGCACAACACGGGGGGGTCAGAAGGACACAATACTGGGATCAAGAGGGCACAGTACAGGGGGAGGTCAGAAGGGCACAATACTGGGATCAGGAGGGCACAGTACAGGGGGAGGTCAGAAGGGCACAATACTGGGCTCAGGAGGGCACAGTACGGGGGGGTCAGAAGGGCACAGTACAGGGGCGGTCAGAAGAGCACAATACTGGGATCAGGAGGGCACAGTACAGGGGGAGGCAGGAGGGCATAGTACAGAGGGGGTCAGAAGGGCAAAATACTAGGATCAGCAGAGCACAGCACAGAGAGAGGCAGAAGGGCAAACTACAGGGGGAGGTCAGAATGGCACAATACTGGGCTCAGGAGGGCACAGTACAGAGGGGGTCAGAAGAGCACAATACTGAGATCAGGAGGGTACAGTACAAGGGGGTCAGAAGGGCACAATTAGGCATGTGCAAAATGAAAAAATTTGTTTAGTTTCGTTTAGTTTTAATTCGTTATTTAATTAATTTAGTTTAGTTAGATTCGTTAAATTCATTAAAGTCGTTTTTCAAATCAGTTTAGTTTTCGACCGAATTCGAAAATCGGTCGAATTCGAAAATATTTCAACTGGATTCGATATTATTTCAACCGCATTCGAAAATATTTCAACAGCATTCGAAATTATTTTAACTGTATTAGAAATTATTTCAATCGTATTCGATAATATTTCAATCGCATTCGAAAATATTTCTACCGAATTTGATAATATTTCAACCGCATTCGAAATTATTTCAACTGTATTCAAAATTATTGCAATCGTATTTGATAATATTTCAATCGCATTCGAAAATATTTCTATTTTCGAATTTGATAATATTCAGATAATATTCCTCTTCAGCAAACCAGAAGAACGCTGCATGGTTTCGCTTCACCATGGCAGTAAAAGCTGTGAGAGGGATTGAGCGCACCCAAGACTGCATCCGTCATCGGTGAATAAAAATGATTACATTCTCTCTCTCTCTCTCTCTCTGTGTCTCCCAGAGGCATATCTAGTGAAAATGGCACCTATGGCAAGCACTGAAACTGCGCCCCTGTCAAAAAAAAAAACAGCTAATAAAACTACAAGTCTTTAACCACTTCAGCCCCGGAAGAATTTACCCCCTTCCTGACCAGAGCACTTTTTGCGATTCGGCACTGCGTCGCTTTAACTGACAATTGCGCGGTTGTGCGACGTGGCTCCCAAACAAAATTGAAGTCCTTTTTTCCCATAAATAGAGCTTTCTTTTGGTAGTATTTGATATCCCCTGCGTTTTTTATTTTTTGCGCTATAAACAAAATAAGATATATACTTATATATATTTATATATAAATATTACATATATACATATATATATATATATATTCATTCTATAAATATATATATGTGTGTGTGTGTGTATATATATATATATATATATATGTTATTTATATATATATATAGCCATCTTCTGAAACTTGAAATTCATATAGAATAAATTCAAATTTAAATAGAAAAGATTAGAACAGAATAGAATAAAATATTATGTGTATATATATATATATATATATATATATATATATATATATATATATATATATATATATATATATATATATAATTTTTTTTTTTTTTTTCTGATCCGATCTATTGTTTTTCTAAGATATTATTTTCTATTCTATTTCAATTCAATTTCATTCTATATGAAATTCGAATTTCGGAAATTTTTATATATATATATATATATATATATGATATTTATTGATATATAACCATCTATTGAAATTCGAAATTCATAAAGAATGAATCCAAATTCGAATAGAAAAGATTAGAATAGAAAAAAAATAGGACAGAATAGAATAAAATATAATACATATACACATTATATTTTACTCAATTCTGTTCTATTGTTTTTCTGGTCTATTTTCTATTTCTAGTCTAATCTTTTCTATTCGAATTCATTCTATATGAAATTCGAATTTCGGAAAATGGCTATATCTATATATATATATATAAAAAACCATCTTTTGAAATTCGAAATTCATATAGAATGAATTCAAATTCAAATAGAAAAAATTAGAATAGAAAAACAATAGAACAGAAAAGAATGTAATATATATTCTTTATGAAATTCGAATGTCGGGACATGGTTATATATATATATATATATATATATATATATATATATATATATATATATATATATATTTTTTTTTTTTCCTGATCTGTTCTATTGTTTTTCTATGATTTTTTTTCTATTATTTTCTAATCTATTCTAATTTTTTTTATTCAAATTCGATTTCATTCTATATGAAATTCGAATTTCAGAAAATGGTTATATATATATATTAGAATAGAAAAAAAAATTGAATTTCAAAAGATGGTTTTATATATACCGTATATACTCGAGTATAAGTCGTTCCGAGTATAAGTCGAGGCCCTAATTTACCACAAAAAAATGGGAAAAACTTATTGACCCGAGTATAAGACGAGGGTGAGAAATGCACAGCTACTGTAAGTGGAAAAGAGGGTCAACAATGCACATTTGCAGCCTCACTGTGCCCATTTGCAGCCATAGGTCCCCTGAACTTCAAACTCGGTAGTTAAGGGTTCCTAGATGCCCCCTAGCTGCAGCCAAAATTTGGGGTCTCTGAACCCAAAGGGTCACGAAATGACATTGCTGCAGATGGACACAGTTGACCAAATTTGGGGCCCCGTATCTCTGGGCCACTTAGAGCTAGGAACCCCAAATTTGGTGTGCAAACCCAGTGGAACTAGCACTATAACATTTCCAAAGCTGGGGTTTCTAGCATCAAGTGGCCCCAAGATACAGGGCCCCAAAAATCAGTTCAGAAAATGTCAAGCACTTTTCTGCAGCAGAGAATGACATTTTCTGAACTGGTTTTGGGGCCCCGTATCTCGGGGCCACTTAGTGCTAGGAACTTCAGCTTTGGATATGTTATGGTACCAGTTCCACTGGGTTTGCACACCAAATTTGGGGTACCTAGCTCTAAGTGGCCCTGAGATACGGGGCCCCAAATTCGGGTCGGAAAATGAAACTTTTTGCTGCAGAAAAGTGCTTGACTCGAGTATAAGTCGAGGGGGGCACTTTCAGCACAAAAAAATGTGATGAAAAATTCGACTTATACTCGAGTATATACGGTATATAACCATTTTACGAAATTCGAATTTCTTATAGAATGAAATTGAATTTGGATAGAATAGAAAATAAGATCTTAGAAAAACAATAGATCAGATCAGAAGAAAAAAAAAATTATATATATATATATAACAGAATAGAATAATATATTATATTTTATTCTATTCTGTTCTATTGTTACTCTATTCTATTCTATTCTATTTTTTTCTATTCAAATTTGAATTCATTCTATATGAATTTCAAATTTCAGAAGATATATATATATATATATATATAAAAATATATATATATATATATATATATATATATATATATATATTTTTTTTTTTTTCTCTGGTCTGTTCTATTGTTTTTCTATGATATTATTTTCTATTCTATTTAAATTCAATTTCATTCTATATATATATAATAACCATCTATTGAAATTCGAAATTCATATAGAATGAATTCAAATTCGAATAGAAAAGATTAGAATAGAAAAAAAAATAGAACAGAATAGAATAAAATATAATATATATACACATTATATTTTACTTAATTCTGTTCTATTGTTTTTCTAGTCTATTTTCTATTTCTAGTCTAATCTTTTCTATTCAAATTCATTCTATATGAAATTCGAATTTCGGAAAACGGTTTTATATATATATAACCATCTTCTGAAATTCGAAATTCATATAGAATGAATTCAAATTCGAATAGAAAAGATTAGCATAGAAAAACAATAGAACAGAAAATAATCTAATATATATATAATATTTTATTCTATTCTGTTCTATTGTTTTTCTAGTCTATTTTCTTTTCCATTCAAATTCAAATTCATTCTATATGAAATTCGAATTTCGGAAAATGGTTATATTATATATATATATATATATATATATATATATATATATATATATTTTTTTTTTTCCTGATCTGTTCTATTGTTTTTCTATGATATTCTTTTCTATTCTATTTAAATTCAATTTCATTCTATATGAAATTCGAATTTGGGAAAATGGTTTTATATATATATATATATATATATATATATATATATATATATATATATATATATATATATATATATATATATATATATATATATATATATATATATATATATATATATATATTTTCAAATTCGAATTTATAGTATTCGAAATTCAAACTCAGAAAATGGTCATATTCTGTTGTATTTTAATAAATTCTATTAAATTCTATTCTATTCTTTACAATTCTTTTATGTTTATTCTATTGTTTTATTATTTTATATTCTATTTTATTGTATTCTTTTTTAGAAATCAATTGATATTTTTCTAATTCAATTCAAATTTGTTTTCGAATTCGAGTTGAATAGATTTCGAATTTGTTTTCGAATCGAATATATTTCGAATTTGGTTTCGAATTCGATTCAAATTTCGTCCGTGGGTTTTCGATTCGAAACATTTCAGATTCATTTAAATTCGTTAGTATTGTAATTCGGTATTTCGGATGCATCCGAATGTCCGAATAATGAAAATTTCGTAAAAGTTTTGATTCTGAACTAAACGAAATGCACATGTCTAGGCACAATACTGGACTCAGGAGGGCACAGTATGGGGTGGTCGGAAGGGCACAGTACAGGGGGGTCAGAAGAGCAGAATACTGAGATCAGGAGGGCACAGTACAGGGGGAGGTAGAAGGGCATAGTATAGAGGGGGTCAGAAGGGCACAAGACTGGGATCAGGAGAGCACAGCACAGGGAGAGTCAGAAGGGCACAGTACAGGGGGAGGCCAGAATGGCACAATACTGGGCTCAGGAGGGCACAGTACAGGGGCTCAGAAGAACACACTACTGGGATCAGGAGGGCGCAGTACAGGGGGGTCAGAAGGGCACAATACTGGGATCAGGAAGGCGCAGTATAGGGGGGTCAGAAGGACACAACACTGAGCTCAGGGGGGCACAGTCAGGGGGGTCAGAAGGGCACAGTCAGGGGGGGTCAGAAGAGCACTATACTGGGATAAGGAGGGCACAGCACAGGGGGAGGCAGAAGGGCATAGTACAGAGGGGGTCAGAAGGGCACAATACTGGGATCAGGAGGGCACAGTACAGGGGGGGTCAGAAGAGCACAATACTGGGATCAGGAAGGTGCAGTACAGGGGGTTCAGAAGAGCACAATACTGGGCTCAGGAGGGCACAGTACAGGTGGTCAAGAGGGCACAGTACAGGGGGTCAAGAGGGCACAGTACAGGGGGAGGTCAGAAGGGCACAATACTGGGATCAGGAGGGCACAGTATGGGGGGGTCAGAAGGGCACAGTACAGAGGGGGTCCGAAGGGCACAATACTGGGCTCAGGAGGGCACAGTACATGGGGTCAGAAGAACACACTACTGGGATCAGGAGGGCGCAGTACAGGGGGTCAGAAGGGCACAATACTGGGATTAGCAGGGCACAGGGGGGTCAGAAGGGCACAATACTGGGATCAGGAGGGACAAGCACGGGGGGGACAGAAGGGCACAATACTGGGATCAGGAGGGCACAGTACAGGGGGGGGGGCAGAAGGGCCCAGTGCAAGGGGATCAGAAGGACACAGTACTGGGATCAGGAGGACACAGTACTGGAATCAGGAGGGCACAGCACATGGGGAGGCAGAAGGGCACAGTACAGAGGGGTTAGAAGGGCACAATACTGCGAACAGGTGGGCACAGTACAGGGGGAGGTCAGAAGGGCACAATACTGGGATCAACAGGGCCCAGTATAGGGGGGTCAGAAGGGCACAGTACAAGGTGGTCAGAAGAGCATAATACTGGGATTGAGAGGGTGCCATACAGGGGGATCAGAAGGGCACAGCACTGGGATCAGGAGGGAACAGCACAGGGGGAAGAAGAAGGGCACAGTACAGGGGGGTCAAAAAAGCACAAAACTGGGATCAAGAGGGCACAGTACAGGGGGAGGCAGAAGGGCACAGTGCAGAGGGTGTCAGAAGGGCACAATCCTGGGATCAGGAGGGCACAGTACAGGGGGGGCCAGAAGAGCACAATACTGGGATCAGTAGGGAGTAGTACATGGGGGGATCAGAAGGGCACCATTCTGGGCTCAGGGGGGAACAGTACAGGGGTTCAGAAGAGCACAATACTGGGATCAGGAGGGCACAGTACAGGGGGAGGCAGAAGGGCATAGTACAGAGGGGGTCAGAAGAGCTCAATACTGGGATCAGGAGAGCACAGCACAGGGAGAGTCAGAATTGCACAGTACAGGGGGAGGCCAGAATGGCACAATTATGGGATCAGGAGGGCACAGTACAGGGGGATCAGAAGAGCACAATACTGGGATTAGTAGGGCACAGTACAGGGGGGTCAGAAGGGCACAATACTGGGATTAGGAGGGCAGATGGGGGTCAGAAGGGCACAATACTGGGATCAGGAGGGCACAGAACAGAAGGGTCAGAAGAACACACTACTGGGATCAGGAGGGCACAGTACAGGGGGGGACAGAAGGGCACAGTACAGGGGGGTCAGAAGAGCACAATACTGGGATCAAGAGGGCACAGTACAGGGGGGGTCAGAAGAGCACAATACTGGGATCAGGAGGGTGCAGTACCGGGGGGGTCAGAGGGGCACAGTACAAAGGGGGTCAGAAGGGCACAATACTGGGATCAGGAAGGCACAGTACTGGGAGAGGCAGAAGAGTACAGTACAGGGGGAGGCCAGAAAGGCACAATACTGGGCTCAGGAGGGCGCAGTACAGGGGGGTCAGAAGGGCACAATACTTGGATTAAGAGGGCACAGGGGGGTCAGAAGGGCACAATACTGGGATCAGGAGGGCACAGAACAGGAGGGTCAGAAGAACACACTACTGGGATCAGGAGGGTGCAGTACAGGGGGGGACAGAAGGGCACAATACTGGGATCAAGAGGGCACAGTACAGGAGAAGGCAGAAGGGCACAGTACAGGGGGGTCAGAAGAGCACAATACTGGGATCAAGAGGGCACAGTACAGGGGGGGTCAGAAGAGTACAATACTGGGATCAGGAGGGCACAGTACAGGGGGGGTCAGAAGAGCACAATACTGGGATCAGGAGGGTGCAGTACAGGGGGGGTCAGAAGGGCACAGTACAGAGGGGGTCATAAGGGCACAATACTGGGATCAGGAAGGCACAGTACTGGGAGAGGCAGAAGAGTACAGGAGGAGGCCAGAAGGGCACAATACTGGGATCAGGAGGGAACAGTATGGGGGGTCAGAAGGGCACAGTACAGAGGGGGTCAAAAGGGCACAATACTGGGATTAAGAGGGCATAGGGGGGTGAGAAGGGCACAATACTGGGATCAGGAGAGACAAGCACAGGGGGGACAGAAGGGCACAATACTTTGATCAGGAGGGCACAGTACAGGGGGAGGCAGAAGGGCACAGTGCAGGGGGATCAGAAGGGCACAGTACTGGGATCAGGAGGGCACAGCACATGGGGAGGCAGAAGGGCATAGTACAGGGGGGTCAGAAGAGCACAACACTGGGATCAAGAGGGCACAGTACAGGGGGAGGCAGAAGGGCACAATACTGGGATCAGGAGGGCACAGCACATGGGGAGGCAGATGGGCACAGTACAGGGGGGTCAGAAGAGCACAATACTGGGATCTGCAGGGCACAGTACGGGGAGAGGCAGAAGGGCACAGTACAAGGGGAGGCCAGAAGGGCACAATACTGGGTTCAGGTGGGCACAGTACAGGGGGAGGTCAGAATGGCACAATACTGGGATCAGGAGGGCACAATATGGGGAGGGTCAGAAGGGCACAGTACAGAGGGGTCAGAAAAGCATAATACTGGGATCAGGAGGTTACCATACAGTGGGACGCAGAAGGGCACAGTGCAGGGGGATCAGAAGGGCACAGCACTGGGATCAGGAGGGCACAGCACAGGGGGAAGCAGAAGAGCACAGTACAGGGGATCATAAAAGCTCAATACTGGGATCAGGAGGGTACAGTACAGGGGGAGGCAGAAGGGCACAGTACAGAGGGGGTCAGAATGGCACAATATTGGAATCAGGAGGGCACAGTACAGGGGGGGGCCAGAAGGACACAATACTGGGCTCAGGAGGACACAGTACAGGGGGGTCAGAAAAGTACAATACTGGGAACAGGAAAGCACAGCACAGGGTGGTTGGCAGAAGAGCACAATACTGGGATCAGGAGGGCGCAGTACAGGGGGAGGCAAAAGGGCATAGTACAGATGAGGTCAGAAGGGCACAATACTGGGATCAAGCGAGCAAAGCACAGGCAGAGGCAGAAGGGCACAGTACAGTGGGAGGCCAGAATGGCACAATACTGGGATCAGGAGGGCACAGTACAGGGGGGTCAGAAGGGCACAATACTGGGATCAGGAGGGTACAGTACGGGGGGGTCAGAAGGGCACAGTACAGAAGGGGTCAGAAGGGCACAATACTGGGATCAGGAAGGCACAGTACTGGGAGAGGCAGAAGGGTACAGTACAGGGGGAGGCCAGAAGGGCACAAAACTGTGCTCAAGAGGGCACAGTACAGGAGAGTCAGAAGAACACACTACTGGGATCAGGAGGGTTCAGTACAGGGGGGTCAGAAGGGCACAATACTGGGATCAGAAGGGACAAGCACAGGGGGGCAGAAGGGCACAATACTGGGATCAGGAGGGCACAGTACTGGGACAGGCAGAAGAGTACAGTACAGGGGGAGGCCAGAAGGGCACAATACTGGGCTCAGGAGGGCACAGTACAGGAGGGTCAGAAGAACACACTACTGGGATCAGGAGGGCGAGGTACAGGGGGGTCAGAAGGGCACAATACTTGGATTAAGAGGGCACAGGGGGGTCAGAAGGGCACAATACTGGGATCAGGAGGGACAAGCACAGGGGGGGCAGAAGGGCACAATACTGGGATCAGGAGGGAACAGTACAGCGGGAGGCAGAAGGGCACAGTGCAGGGGATCAGAAGGGCACAGTACTGGGATCAGGAGGGCACAGTACGGGGGGTCAGAAAAACACACTACTGGGATCAGGAGGGCGCAGTACAGGGGGGTCAGAAGGGCACAATACTTGGATTAAGAGGGCACTGGGGGTCAGAAGGGCACAATACTGGGATCAGGAGGGACAAGCACAGGGGGGACAGAAGGGCACAATACTGGGATCAGGAGGGCACAGTACAGGGGGAGGCAGAAGGGCACAGTGCAGGGGGATCAGAAGGGCACAGTACTGGGATCAGGAGGGCACAGTACGGGGGGTCAGAAGGGCACAGTACAGAGGGGGTCAAAAGGGCACAATACTAGGATCAGGAAGGCACAGTACTGGGAGAGGCAGAAGAGTACAGGGGGAGGCCAGAAGGGCACAATACTGGGATCAGGAGGGCACAGTACGGGGGGTCAGAAGGGCACAGTACAGAGGGGGTCATATGGGCACAATACTGGGATCAGGAAGGCACAGTACTAGGAGAGGCAGAAGAGTACAGGGGGAGGCCAGAAGGGCACAATACTGGGCTCAAGAGAGCACAGTACAGGAGGGTCAGAAGAACACACTACTGGGATCAGGAAGGCGCAGTACAGGGGGGTCAGAAGGGCACAATACTGGGATTAAGAGGGCACAAGGGGGTCAGAAGGGCACAATACTGGGATCAGGAGGGACAAGCACAGGGGGGACAGAAGGGCACAATACTGGGATCAGGAGGGCACAGTACAGGGGGAGGCAGAAGGGCACAGTGCAGGGGGATCAGAAGGGCACAGTACTGGGATCAGGAGGGCACAGTACGGGGGGGTCAGAAGGGCACAGTACAGAGGGGGTCAGAAGGGCACAATACTAGGATCAGGAAGGCACAGTACTGGGAGAGGCAGAAGAGTACAGGGGGAGGCCAGAAGGGCACAATACTGGGATCAGGAGGGCACAGTATGGGGGTTTAGAAGGGCACAGTACAGAGGGGGTCATATGGTCACAATACTGGGATCAGGAAGGCACAGTACTAGGAGAGGCAGAAGAGTACAGGGGGGAGGCCAGAAGGGCACAATACTGGGCTCAAGAGGGCACAGTACAGGAGGGTCAGAAGAACACACTACTGGGATCAGGAAGGCGCAGTACAGGGGGGTCAGAAGGGCACAATACTGGGATTAAGAGGGCACAAGGGGGTCAGAAGGGCAGAATACTGGGATCAGGAGGGACAAGCACAGGGGGGACAGAAGGGCACAATACTGGGATCAGGAGGGCACAGTACAGGGGGAGGCAGAAGGGCACAGTGCAGGGGGATCAGAAGGGCACAGTACTGGGATCAGGAGGGCACAGCACATGGGGAGGCAGAAGGGCACATACAGGGGGGTCAGAAGAGAACACTGGGATCAAGAGGGCACAGTACAGGGGGAGGCAGAAGGGCACAGTGCAGGGGGATCAGAAGGGCACAGCACTGGGATCAGGAGGGCACAGCACAGGGGGAAGCAGAAGGGCACAGTACAGGGGATCAGAAAAGCTCAATACTGGGATCAGGAGGGCACAGTACAGGGGGAGGCAGAAGGGCACAGTACAGAGGGGGTCAGAAGGGCACAATATTGGTATCAGAAGGGCACAGTACAGGGGGAGACCAGAAGGACACAATACTGGGCTCATGAGGACACAGTACAGGGGGTTCAGAAAAGCACAATACTGGGAACAGGACAGCTTAGCACAGGGTGGTTGGCAAAAGAGCACAATACTGGGATCAGGAGGGCGCAGTACAGGGGGAGGCAAAAGGACATAGTACAGACGAGGTCAGAAGGGCACAATACTGGGATCAAGCGAGCAAAGCACAGGGAGAGGCAGAAGGGCACAGTACAGTGGGAGGCCAGAATGGCACAATACTGGGATCAGGAGGGCACAGTACAGGGGGGTCAGAAGGGTACAGTACAGAGGGGGTCATATGGGCACAATACTGGGATCAGGAAGGCACAGTACTAGGAGAGGCAGAAGAGTACAGGGGGAGGCCAGAAGGGCACAATACTGGGCTCAAAAGGGCACAGTACAGGAGGGTCAGAAGAACACACTACTGGGATCAGGAAGGCGCAGTACAGGGGGGTCAGAAGGGCACAATACTGGGATTAAGAGGGCACAAGGGGGTCAGAAGGGCACAATACTGGGATCAGGAGGGACAAGCACAGGGGGGACAGAAGGGCACAATACTGAGATCAGGAGGGCACAGTACAGGGGGAGGCAGAAGGGCACAGTGCAGGGGGATCAGAAGGGCACAGTACTGGGATCAGGAGGGCACAGCACATGGGGAGGCAGAAGGGCACAGTGCAGGGGGGTCAGAAGAGAACACTGGGATCAAGAGGGCACAGTACTGGGGGAGGCAGAAGGGCACAATACTGGGATCCGCAGGGCACAATACGGGGAGAGGCAGAAGGGCACAGTACAGGGGAAGGCCAGAATGGCACAATACTGGGCTCAGGTGGGCACAGTACAGGGGGAGGTCAGAAGAGCACAATACTGGGATCAGGAGGGCACAGTATGGGGAGGATCAGAAGGGCACAGTACAGAGGGGTCAGAAGAGCATAATACTGGGATCAGGAGGGTACCATACAGGGAGAGGCAGAAGGGCACAGTGCAGGGGGATCAGAAGGGCACAGCACTGGGATCAGGAGGGCACAGCACAGGGGGAAGCAGAAGGGCACAGTACAGGGGATCAGAAAAGCTCAATACTGGGATCAGGAGGGCACAGTACAGGGGGGGTCAGAAGGGCACAATATTGGTATCAGGAGGGCACAGTACAGGGGGAGACCAGAAGGACACAATACTGGGCTCATGAGGACACAGTACAGGGGGTCCAGAAAAGCACAATACTGGGAACAGGACAGCACAGCACAGGGTGGTTGGCAGAAGAGCACAATACTGGGATAAGGAGGGCGCAGTACAGGGGGAGGCAAAAGGACATAGTACAGACGAGCTCAGAAGGGCACAATACTGGGATCAAGCGAGCAAAGCACAGGGAGAGGCAGAAGGGCACAGTACAGTGAGAGGCCAGAATGGCACAATACTGGGATCAGGAGGGCACAGTATGGGGGTTTAGAAGGGCACAGTACAGAGGGGTCAGAAGGGCACAATACTGGGATCAGGAGGGCATAGTACGGGGGGGTGTCAGAAGGGCACAGTACAGAAGGGGTCAGAAGGGCACAATACTGGGATCAGGAAGGCACAGTACTGGGAGAGGCAGAAGGGCACAATACTGGGCTCAGGAGGGCACAGTACAGGAGAGTCAGAAGAACACACTACTGGGATCAGGAGGGTGCAGTACAGGGGGGTCAGAAGGGCACAATACTGGGATTAGGAGGGCAGAGGGGGGTCAGAAGGGCACAATACTGGGATCAGGAGGGCATAGAACAGGAGGATCAGAAGAACACACTACTGGGATCAGGAGGGCGCAGTACAGGGGGGGACAGAAGGGCACAATACTGAGATCAGGAGGGCACAGTACAGGGGGAGGCAGAAGGGCACAGTACAGGGGGGTCAGAAGAGCACAAAACTGGGATCAAAAGGGCACAGTACAGGGGGCGTCAGAAGAGCACAATACTGGGATCAGGAGGGTGCAGTATAGGGGGGAGAGCAGAAGAGTACAGTACAGGGGGAGGCCAGAAGGGCACAGTACAGGAGGGTCAGAGGAACACACTACTGGGATCAGGAGGGCGCAGTACAGGGGGGTCAGAAGGGCACAATACTTGGATTAAGAGGGCACAGGGGGGTCAGAAGGGCACAATACTGGGATCAGGAGGAACAAGCACAGGGGGGGACAGAAGGACACAATACTGGGATCAGGAGAGCACAGTACAGGGGGAGGCAGAAGTGCACAATACTGGGATCAGGAAGGCACAGTACTGGGAGAGGCAGAAGAGTACAGGGGGAGGCCAGAAGGGCACAATACTGGGCTCAGGAGGGCACAGTACAGGGGGGTCAGAAGAACACACTACTGGGATCAGGAGGGCGCAGTACAGGGGGTCAGAAGGGCACAATACTGGGATTAAGAGGGCACAGGGGGGTCAGAAGGGCACAATACTGGGATCAGGAGGGCACAGCACATGGGGAAGCAGAAGGGCACAGTACAAGGGATCAGAAAAGCTCAATACTGGGATCGGGAGGGTACAGTACAGGGGGAGGCAGAAGGGCACAGTACAGAAGGGGCCAGAAAGGCACAATATTGGGATCAGGAGGGCATAATACAGGGGGAGACCAGAAGGACACAATACTGGTCTCAGGAGGACACATTACAGGGTGTTCAGAAAAGCACAATACTGGGAACAGGACAGCACAGCACAGGGTGGTTGGCAGAAGAGCACAATACTGGGATCAGGAGGGCGCAGTACAGGGGGAGGCAAAAGGGCATAGTACAGACAGGGTCAGAAGGGCACAATACTGGGATCAAGTGAGCAAAGCACAGGGAGAGGTAGAAGGGCCCAGTACAGTGGGAGGCCAGAATGGCACAATGCTTGGATAAGGAGGGCCCAAAACAGGGGGGGTCAGTAGAACACAATACTGGGATCTGGAGGGCACAGTGCAGGGGGGTCAGAAGGGCACAATACTGGGATCAGGAGGGCATAGTACGGGGGGTGTCAGAAGGGCACAGTACAGAAGGGGTCAGAAGGGCACAATACTGGGATCAGGAGGGCACAGTACAGGAGAGTCAGAAGAACACACTACTGGGATCAGGAGGGTGCATTACGGGGTGATCAGAAGGGCACAATACTGGGTTTAGGAGGGCAGAGGGGGGTCAGAAGGGCACAATACTGGGATCAGGGGGGCACAGAAATGGAGGGTCAGAAGAACACACTACTGGGATCAGGAGGTTGCAGTACAGGGGGGGACAGAAGGGCACAATACTGGGATCAGGAGGGCACAGTACAGGGGGAGTCAGAAGGGCACAGTACAGGGGGGTCAGAAGGGCACAATACTGGGATCAAGAGGGCACAGTACAGGGGGCGTCAGAAGAGCACAATACTGGGATCAGGAGGGTGCAGTACAGGGGGAGAGCAGAAGAGTACAGTACAGGGAGAGGCCAGAAGGGCACAATACTGGGCTCAGGAGGGCACAGTACAGGAGGGTCAGAGGAACACACTACTGGGATCAGGAGGGCGCAGTACAGGGAGGTCAGAAGGGCACAATACTTGTATTAAGAGGACACAGGGGGGTCAGAAGGGCACAATACTGGGATCATGAGGGACAAGCACAGGGGGGACAGAAGGGCACTATACTGGAATCAGGAGGGCACAGTACAGGGGGAGGCAGAAGGGCACAGTGCAGGGGGGTCAGAAGGGCACAGTACTGGGATCAGCAGGGCACAGTACTGGGATCAGAAGGGCACAGTACGGGGGGGTCAGAAGGGCACAATACTGGGATCAGGAAGGCACAGTACTGGGAGAGGCAGAAAAGTACAGGGGGAGACCAGAAGGGCACAATACTGGGATCTGGAGGGCACAGTATAGGAGGGTCAGAAGAACACACTACTGGGATCAGGAGGGTGCAGTACAGGGGGGTCAGAAGGGCACAATACTGAGATTAAGAGGGCACATTGGGGTCAGAAGGGCACAATACTGGGATCAGGAGGGACAAGCACAGGGGGGACAGAAGGGCACAATATTGGGATCAGGAGGGCACAGTACAGGGAGAGGCAGAAGGGCACAGTGCAGGGGGATCAGAAGGGCACAGTACTGGGATCAGGAGGGCACAGCACATGGGGAGGCAGAAGGGCACAGTACAGTTGGGTCAGAAGAGCACAACACTGGGATCAAGAGGGCACAGTACAGGGGTAGGCAGAAGGGCACAATACTGGGATCCGCAGGGCACAGTACAGGGAGAGGCCAGAAGGGCACAATACTGGGCTCAGGTGGACACAGTACAGGGGGAGGTCAGAAGGGCACAATACTGGGATCAGGAGGGCACATTATGGAGGGGTTAGAAGGGCACAGTACAGGGGGTCAGAAGAGCATAATACTGGGATTGGGAGGGTACCATACAGGGGGAGGCAGAAGGGCACAGTGCAGGGGGATCAGAAGGGCACAGCACTGGAATCAGGAGGGCACAGCACAGGGGGAAGCAGAAGGGCACAGTACAGGGGATTAGAAAAAGCTCAATACTGGGATCAGGAGGGCACAGTAAAGGGGGAGGCAGAAGGGCACAATACAGAGGGTGTCAGAAGGGCACAATATTGTTATCAGGACGACACAGTACAGGGGTGGCCAGAATTGCACAATACTGGGATCATGAGGGCACAGTACAGGGGGTTCAGAAAAGCACAATCCTGGGAACAGGACGGCACAGCACAGGGGGGTTGGCAGAAGAGCACAATACTGGGATCAGGAGGGCACAGTACAGTGGGAGGCAGAAGGGCATAGAACAGACGGGGTCAGAAGGGCACAATACTGGGATCAAGCGAGCACAGGGAGAGGCAGAAAGGCACAGTACAGTGGGAGGCCAGAATGGCACAATACTGGGCTCAGGAGGGCACAGTACAGGGGGGTCAGGAGAACACAACACTGGGATCAGGAGGGTGCAGTATAGGGAGGTCAGAAGGGCACAATACTGGGCTCAGGAGGACACAGTACAGGGGGTCAAGAGGGTACAGTACAGGGGGAGGTCAGAAGGGCACAATATTGGGATCAGGAGGGCACAGTGCAGAAGGGGTCAGAAGGGCACAATACTGGGATCATGAAGGCACAGTACTGGGAGAGGCAGAAGGGTACAGTACAGGGGGAAGCCAGAAGGGCACAATACTGGGCTCAGGTGGGCACAGCACATGGGGAGGCAGAAGGGCACAGTACAGTGGGGTCAGAAGAGCACAATACTGGGATCAAGAGGGCACAGTACAGGGGGGTCAGAAGAGCACAATACTGGGATCATGAGGGTGCAGTACAGTGGGGTCAGAAGGGCACAGAACAGGGGGAGACCAGAAGGGCACAATACTGGGCTCAGGTGGGCATAGTACAGGGGGAGGTCAGAAGGGCACAATACTGGGCCCAGGAGGGCACAGTACAGGAGGATCAGAGGAACACACTACTGGGATCAGGAGGGCGCAGTACAGGGGGATCAGAAGGGCACAATACAGGGATTAGAAGGGCAGAGGGGGGTCAGAAGGGCACAATATTGGGATCAGGAGGGCACAGAACAGGAGGGTCAGAAGAACACACTACTGGGATCAGGAGGGCACAGTACAGGGGGGACAAAAGGGCACAATACTGGGATCAGGAGGGCACAGTACAGGGGGAGGCAGAAGGGCACAGTGCAGGGGGATCAGAAGGGCACAGTACTGGGATCAGGAGGGCACAGCACATGGGGATGCAGAAGGGCACAGTACAGGGGGGTCAGAAAAGCACAATACTGGGATCAAGAGGGCACAGTACAGAGGGGTCAGAAGAGCATAATACTGGGATCAAGAGGGCACATTACAGGGGGGGTCAGAAGAGCACAATAGTGGGATCAGGAGGGTGCAGTACAGGGGGCTCAGAAGGGCACAGTACAGGGGGAGGCCCTGAAGGGCACAATACTGGGCTCAGGTGGGCACAGTACAGGGGGAGGTCAAAAGGGCACAATACTGGGATCAGGAGGGCACAGTATGGGGGGTCAGAAGGGCACAATACTGGGATTAGGAGGGCACAGGGGGGTCAGAAGGGCACAGTACTTGGATCAGGAGGGCACAGTATAGGGGTAGGTGAAAGAGCACAATGCAGGGGGTTTAGAAGGGCACAGTACTGGGATCAGGAGGGCACAGCACATGGAGAGGCAGAAGAGCACAGTGCAGGGGGGTCAGAAGAGCACAATACTGGGATTAGGAGGGCACAGAACAGGGGGAGCCTGAAGGGCACAGTACAGAGGGGGTTAGAAGGGCACAATACTGGGATCAGGAGGGCACAGTACAGGGAGAGGCAGAAGAGCACTGTACAGGGGGAGCCCAGAAGGGCACAATACTGGGCTCAGGTCGGAACAGTACAGGGGGAGGTCAGAAGGGCACAATACTGGGATCACAAGGGCACATTATGGAGGGGTTAGAAGGGCACAGTACAGGGGGTCAGAAGAGCATAATACTGGGATTGGGAGGGTACCATACAGGGGGAGGCAGAAGGGCACAGTACAGGGTGATCAGAAGGGCACAGTACTGGGATCAGGAGGGCACAGCACAGGGGGAAGCAGAAGGGCACTGTATAGGGGGTCAGAAAAGCACAATACTGGGATTAGAAGGGCATAGTACAGGGGGAGGCAGAAGGGCACAGTACAGAGGGGGTCAGAAGGGCACAGTACTGGGATCAGGAGGGCACAGCACAGGGGGAAGCAGAAGGGCACTGTATAGGTTGTCAGAAGAGCATAAAACTGGGATTGGGAGGGTACCATACAGGGGGAGGCAGAAGGGCACAGTACAGAGGGGGTCAGAAGGGCACAATACTGGGATCAAGAGGGCACAGTACAGGGGGCTCAGAAGAGCACAATACTGGGGATGCTTCAGCAGTAGGGATGAGCCGAACACCCCCCGGTTCGGTTCGCACCAGAACCTGCGAACGGACCGAAAGTTCGCACGAACGTTAGAACCCCATTGACGTCTATGGGACTCGAACGTTCAAAATCAAAAGTGCTCATTTTAAAGGCTAATTTGCATGGTATTGTCCTAAAAAGGGTTTGGGGACCCGGGTCCTACCCCAGGGGACATGTATCAATGCAAAAAAAACTTTTAAAAACGGCCATTTTTTTGGGAGCAGTGATTTTAATAATGCTTAAAGTGAAAAAAAAAAAGTTAAATATTCCTTTAAATATCGTACCTGAGGGGTGTCTATAGTATGCCTGTAAAGTGACGCGTGTTTCCCGTGTTTAGAACAGTCCCTGCACCAAATGTCATTTTTAAAGGAAAAATCTCATTTAAAACTGCTTGCGGGTTTAATGTAATGTCGGGTCCTGGCAATATGGATGAAAATCAGTGAGACAAACGGCATGGGTACCCCCCAGTCCATTACCAGGCCCTTTGGGTCTTGTATGGATATTAAGGGGAACCCCGCAAATTTAAATAAGGAAAGGTGTGGGGCCACCAGGCCCTATATACTCTGAACAGCAGTATACAGGCGGTGCAAACAAGACAGGGACTGTAGGTTTGTTGTTAAGTAGAATCTCTTTGTAATTTTGAACGGGTAAATTTTTAACGTGTTTAGCTCCAGCCAAAAAATCTTTTTTAAGCTTTTTGGAAAAAATAGGGAAGGGTTATCACCCCTGTGACATTTGTTTTGCTGTCTTTCCTCCTCTTCAGAAGATTTCACCTCACTTTTTGTCCCAATGAAAAATGTTTTTTGAAAATTTGGGTTTTTTTGTGGAACAAGGATTGGAAAGCATCAGTGGAAAGGAGAAATGTTTTTCCCATATTAACTCTTACAGGAGAGAATTTCCCTTCCTAGGGGTAGATTTCATCTCACTTCCTGTTGTCTCCTTCCGTTTGCAAGTAGGAGTCGTTTGTAAGTTAGTTGTTTGAAAGTAGGGTCCTGCCCTATATACGCAGCAGAAATTTGGGCCTTAGGTGTTGCTGTGGCCACAACACTGTAAGCCCTCACAGGGCCCTGCTGTGAAATATTAGATCAGGAATTGTAATTACATGCCCCTGTTGAAAAGGAGCTGAAAAATTAGGCCTTAGGCACTGGTGCTGGTGCCACAACACTGCAACCCCTCACAGACACTCTAGTTGGAATGCAGGAACGAGCTCTGCTGCAAAGTATTATATCAAAAATTGTAATTACACGCCCCTGTTAAACAGGGGCTGAAAAATTGTGCCTTAGGCACTGGTGGTGGCGCCCAGAACCAAAAATGTTCTTACAAGCTATCAGCGTGATGATTGAGGAGGAAGAGGATAATTACTCAGGGATAGTCACTCAGCATCAGCATAGGCAGTCTTTGAAGGGATCTGAGATTTCAAAAAAAATTATTCGGTTACATCAGCATCAGGTGCTTGGTAGCTGGTGGTGATCCAAGCCTGATTCATTTTTATGAAGGTCAGTCGATCGACCGAGTCAGTGGACAGACGCACCCTGTGATCGGTTACCACGCCTCCAGCAGCACTGAATGTTCATTCCGAAAGAACGCTGGATGCAGGACAGGCCAGTAGCTCAATTGCATACTGTGCAAGCTCTGGCCAGTGATCCATCCTCAAGACCCAGTAACCCAGACGATTTTCAGTGGGAAAGGTGTCCAAGTCTGATCTTGCCCCTAGGTATTCCTGCACCATGTAAAACAGATGGTTGCGATGGTTGCTGGAACCGATCATACCTTGGGGCTGCGGACCAAAAAATTGTCTGAACGCATCGGTCAGACGGCCACCTTCTCCACCGCTCCTTCTTTGACTGACCGAAGCCTCAGCAACACGTTGTCCAGAAACAGGAGTTTGTAACCTCCCAGTCTCTGGGAACGCGTTGCACAGACCTTTCTGCAAGGCCTCCCGAAGATGTTTCATCCTCTGCTCCCTCTGCGATGGCAAGATAAGGTCCGCAACCTTACCCTTGTAACGTGGATCAAGGAGGGTTGCCAGCCAGTATTGGTCCTTCTCCTTGATACCACGATTACGAGGATCCTTACGCAGGCTTTGCAGGATCAAGGAGGCCATGCAGTGTAGGTTTGCTGAGGCATTCGGTCCGGAGTCCTCTGGGTCACTAAGGACGACATGGTCCGCAGCCACCTCCTCCCAGCCACGTACAAGTCCATGTGTTTCTTGGGACTGATCCCTTAAAGACTGCTGCTGATGCTGAGTGCCAGGCTCCACCTCCATACACAATCTTCCTCCTCCTCCTCCTCCTCCTCCTCGTCCTCTTCCTGTGTGATTGGCGGGCACGCAGGAACACTGTCTGGATAAAGGGGGCCTTGAGAGCTAAGGAAGTCCTCCTCTTCCTGCCTCTGTTCTGCCTCAAGTGCCCTGTCCATTATTCCACGCAGTGTGTGCTCCAACAGGTGGACAAGGGGGACAGTGTCACTGATGCATGCACTGTCACTGCTCACCATCCTCGTGGCCTCCTCAAATGGTGACAGGACAGTGCATGCATCCCTGATCATGACCCACTGGCGTGAGGAAAAAAAACCAAGCTCCCCTGACCCTGTCCTGGTGCCATAGTCGCACAGGTACTCATTGATGGCCCTCTGCTGAGTGTGCAGCCGCTGCAGCATGGCCAACGTTGAGTTCCACCTGGTGGGCATGTCACAGATTAGGCAGTTCTTGGGCAGGTTAAACTCCTTTTGGAGGTCCGTCAGCCGAGCACTGGCATTATATGACCGGCGGAAATGCACACAGACTTTCCTGGCCTGCCTCAGGACATCCTGTAAGCCCGGGTACCTGCCCAAGAACCGCTGCACCACCAAGTTAAGGACGTGAGCCAAACAGGGCACATGGGTCATTTGTCCCTGTCGGAGGGCAGAGAGGAGGTTGGTGCCATTGTCGCAAACCACCATTCCTGCCTTAAGTTGGCATGGCGTCAACCACCTCTGAACCTGCCCCTGCAGAGCTGACAGAACCTCTGCCCCAGTGTGGCTCCTGTCCCCCAAGCACACCAGCTCAAGCACCGCATGGCATCTTTTGGCCTGCGTACTTGCGTAGCCCCTTGAATGGCTACGGAGCACCGCTGGTTCCGAGGACAAAGCACAGGAAGAGGCCATGGAGGAAGAAGAAGAGGAGGGGGTGGAGGAGAGAGGTGTGTCACAATCATTAGCATTTTGGAGGCGTGGTGGTGGAACAACCTCCAACACTACTGCACCTTGTCCTGCATCCTTCCCAGCTGCCAGCACCCAATGCACCGTGAAACTTAGGTAACATCCCTGTCCATGCCTGCTGGACCATGAGTCAGCGGTAATATGCACCTTACCGCTGACCGCCCTGTCCAGTGAGGCATGGACATTGCCTTCCACATGCCGGTAGAGTGCCGGAATCGCCTTCCGTGAGAAAAAGTGGCGTTTGGGTACCTGCCACTGAGGAACCACACATTCCACAAACTCATGGAAGGGGCAGAGTCTACCAACTGAAAAGGCAGCAGTTGAAGTGCTAGCAATTTTGCCAAGCTAGCATTCAACCGCTGGGCATGTGGATGGCTGGGAGCAAACTTCTTTCGGGGGTGCAGCAGCTGGGGCAGGGAAATTTGCCTGGTACAATCTGACGTCAGTGTACCAAAAGCAGATTGCCCACAAGTACTTGGCTGTGACACACCTAATTCTACACCTTCATTCCTCTCAGTGCAGGTCTCAGAGAGGACTGAAGGTATAGTGGGGTTGGAGATCACAGCTGATGAGGAGCAAGGAGAGGTCCTCTTTGTTCTTTGGTGTGGGTCTTTTAGATACGCTTGCCAACAAACTGCATGGCAGGTCAACATATGTCTGGTCAAGCATGTGGTACCCAAGCGGGAGATGTTTTGGCCACGCGAGATACGCTTGAGACATATGTTGCAAATAGCAGCGGTGCGATCTGATGCATTCGTCTCAAAAAAGGCCCACACCAAAGAACTTTTTGAATAACGCGCAGAGACTGCAGCACCCTGCACATGTGGAGCTTTGGGGTGTGATGCAGTCAATGTGCTGCCCTTAGGCTGGCCCCTGGAGGGCATCCTACCTCGTTGGTGATGTGCCGCCTCCTCCTCCTCCTCCTCCTCCTCCTCTCTCCTATCAGGCACCCACGTTGAGTCAGTGACCTCATCATCCCCTCCCTCTTCATCACTGGAGCAAACCTGGCAGTATGCTGCAGCAGGGGGAGCATGACTGCCAGATTGCTGTCCTTCTTGGGCACCCCCTCTGTCATGTTACTGCCTTCATCGAGCTCAGTATCATCATCAGAGCCTTCCAAACGCTGGGCATCCTCCTGGAGCATGTACCCAACACTGTGGTCAAACAGTTCGAGGGACTCCTCAGGAGGACATGGTGGGGCTAGGGAAGGAGTCACTGATGACATTGAGCCAAGGGAAGAGGCCGCTGCTTTGCCAGACAAAGTACCCTGGGCATGGGTGAGAGAGGATGAGGAGGATGAGGACAGCTTGGTCATCCACTCGACCAAGTCTTCCACATGTTGCGGCTCAACATGGCCAGCTGCCGAAAAAAAGGCCAAGCGTGTCCCATGGCCACGTGCTGATGAGGATGCACCGTCTCCACGACCAGCACTAGACACAGAGCCTGCTTGCCCTCTCTTATTGGCTTGTGACTGTCTGCCTCTCCTTCTTGGCCTTCCAGACATACTAATGGCCTGTAGCTGCACTAAGCTGGGATATATATATATGTATATATATATATATATATATATATATATATATATATGTACTGATATTGCAGCTAGCAAAATCAACGGCCTGCCTATAGTATGAGAACACCACCAACCTTCTACAGGTAGCTTTAGCTGAACACTGTGAGCAGGACGCACTGCACTAACTGTAAATAGTCTAGCTGCCTGACTGTGGTACTAATAGGATCAAAAGAACACCAGCAATTTTCTTCAGGTAGCTGTATTTACTGTAACAAGACAAGCCTGCCTGTCAGTAAGAAGATAACAGAAACGGATCTAGCTGAACACTGTGAGCAGGACGCACCCCACTAGCTTGTAGGTTTAGCTGAACACTGTGAGGTGGACGCACCCCACTAACTTGTAGGTTTAGCTGAACACTGTGAGCAGGACGCACCCCACTAACTTGTAGGTTTAGCAGAACACTGTAAGCAGGACGCACTGCGCTAACTGTAAATAGTCTAGCTGCCTGACTGTGGTACTAATAGGATCAAAAGAACACCAGCAATTTTCTTCAGGTAGCTGTATTTACTGTAACAAGACAAGCCTGCCTGTCAGTAAGAAGATAACAGAAACGGATCTAGCTGAACACTGTGAGCAGGACGCACCCCACTAACTTGTAGGTTTTGCAGAATACTGTGAGCAGGACGCACTGCACTAAATGTAAATAGTCTAGCTGCCTGACTGTGGTACTAATAGGATCAAAAGAACACCAGTCATTTTCTTCAGGTAGCTTTATATACTGTAACAAGACAAGCCTGCCTGTCAGTAGGAAGATAACAGGAACGGATCTAGCTGAACACTGTGAGCAGGACGCACTGCACTAACTGTAAATAGTCTAGCTGCCTGACTGTGGTACTAATAGGATCAAAAGAACACCAGCAATTTTCTTCAGGTAGCTGTATTTACTGTAACAAGACAAGCCTGCCTGTCAGTAAGAAGATAACAGAAACGGATCTAGCTGAACACTGTAAGCAGGATGCACCCCACTAGCTTGTAGGTTTAGCTGAACACTGTGAGGTGGACGCACCCCACTAACTTGTAGGTTTAGCTGAACACTGTGAGCAGGACGCACCCCACTAACTTGTAGGTTTAGCAGAACACTGTGAGCGGGACGCACTGCACTAACTGTAAATAGTCTAGCTGCCTGACTGTGGTACTAATAGGATAAAAGAACACCAGCAATTTTCTTCAGGTAGCTGTATTTACTGTAACAAGACAAGCCTGCCTGTCAGTAAGAAGATAACAGAAACAGATCTAGCTGAACACTGTGAGCAGGACGCACTGCACTAAATGTAAATAGTCTAGCTGCCTGACTGTGGTACTAATAGGATCAAAAGAACACCAGTAATTTTCTTCAGGTAGCTTTATATACTGTAACAAGACAAGCCTGCCTGTCAGTAGGAAGATAACAGGAATGGATCTAGCTGAACACTGTGAGCAGGACGCACTGCACAAAATGTAAATAGTCTAGCTGCCTGACTGTGGTACTAATAGGATCAAAAGAACACCAGTAATTTTCTTCAGGTAGCTTTATATACTGTAATAAGACAAGCCTGCCTGTCAGTAGGAAGATAACAGGAACGGATCTAGCTGAACACTGTGAGCAGGACGCACTGCACTAAATGTAAATAGTCTAGAAGATAACAGGAACGGATCTAGCTAAACTGAATACAGTGTATATATATATAACACCTGGGATGCATATATATACACAATACACTTTAAGTGCAGCTAACTGACTGACTGTCCTGCCTAATCTAGCTAACTCAAATGAAATGACACTGTCTCTCTCTCTCTCTCTCTCTCTCTAAGCACACCGGAACACACTGCACAGGGCCGCCGTGCAGGCGGCCTTATATAGTGTGGGGCGTGTACTAAATCCCCTGAGCCTCCTTGGCTTTGGCCAATTACGGCTCTCTGTTAAGGCTGCGCTGTGATTGGCCAAGCATGCGGGTCATAGTGCATGCTTGGCCAATCATCAGCAAGCAATGCACTGCGATGCCGCAGTGAATTATGGGCCGTGACGCGCCACACAAATTTGGCGCGAACAGCCCATATCGTTCGCAATTTGGCGAACGACCGAACAGCCGATGTTCGAGTTGAACATGGGTTCGACTCGAACATGAAGCTCATCCCTATTCAGCAGTCCCACTATTGTTATTCGTTTTTTTATTTATTTTTCATATTAATTTTATTATTCCGTACGTTTTTTGGCTCTGAGTAACTTCTGCATACTTTCAGCTATTAAAACTATTCAACTTTTAAAATGTTCAGCTCTTTCAGCTAATGATGGGACTTCTTCATCTTTTTTTCTATTATTTATACTTTTTAAAATATTAAGCTTTTAACACCTTTTTTAACATTGAAGTGAATGAGAGCATGCTTCAAATCCTTAAAATCTTCTTCTGCTCCCGAAAGTTTCAGCTCCTTCATACTTTCACCTACAGACGCTAAACAAACTTTAAAATGTTCACAAAATATTCAGCTATCTGGCTATATATTTTTAGTTTGGTAACTTTTACAGTTTTTGTGAAAAATTTGTTTAAGTTTAGTGATCATTTCAGGAAATGTTATTGATTAAACAGAGTGTGTATTGGGCTGCTTAGAGTGGATGATGTCATAGCTAGAGCACAGAGTTCTACACTTTCTTCCTTTGACTGTCCTGTATAAAATTCTTCACATTTCCCAGCGAAACGCACAGCCAACTTCTTTTTTAAATCGCTGACATGCCCATATTTTTAAGTTTATCAACATGAATTTTATACCAATTTGTTCACAAATAGTGTGTGCCTCTACCGGTGAAGTCACTGTTTCGATAGCATGTACTGTTGTGGAATTATTAAGGCTTGTTTGAAGGTTCTCTCACACTGTCTCACTCATTAGGTGTGGGGATTAATGATCAAAAAGCTTTTCAAAAAAAACTTTAAATATTCCACATCTTTCATACATTAATGGTGTTAAACTTTTTTAATGCAATTCATGTTTATTTTAAAACCATTCCTACTTTTCCAACTATTCTCACTTTTTCAACTTTTCTTCCAGATTTAGGCTATTCATCCAGTTAGCTTTAGCAATTCAGCTATTCAGCATTCCCACTCATTTTCTCCAGGAAATGCATTTTCTAGTTAAAACATGTAATTTACATTATCCATCAACATTTTAATATTCACAATAATTATTTACTTAATCACTTTTTTGTTTTCTATGTGTGCTTATTATTTAACACGTCCATACATGGATCTAATAAAAGTTTAAGACGATTTTTTGGAGTGTATGGATTCAATTTAGTTATATTTTCTCATATTATATAGACAGCATAGAACTGTCTTGTAGCCTGTTTTTTCATCCATTCAAGTTTACATATAAGGTCACATATTTATAAATATGCACATAGACACGCTCATGGTTTATTTTATTTATTCATTTTACACATACCAATAAGGAGTTTATTATCATTATTTGTATTTCATTTATACATGATTGATTCACATTCATATTCTCCTTCTTTTACACTCTTTTTTATTTCTTTTTTACGCATTATGTGTTGCACTCACATACACATTTATGAATGTTTGCACATTTGTCTATTTATCTGCTTACACATTATACAATCTCGTTTTTGAGTCTGGTTTTAATAGCTCAATGACAGGTGTTGAGACCTCACGTCATCACTCCAACTTGATTGGGCTGGTGCATCAGCTGTTTAGCTAATTGAACAATTATTCAGCCACATGGTCTACAACTAGTAGTATATATTTTATACTCATTCTAGTGATCCTTAGCTATGAGTAAGCACTTTCTGTAGTGTGAAACGCATCAGCTCTTGTTTGTATCACTTTGCTTTGGCTTGTACAGTGTGATCCCAATTTTTTAATAAAAGGCACAAGACATTTTCTTTGTAGTGCAGCTGTCCAGAGTTTTCCGTCCACCTTCATTTGCTATATGCATTAGACAGCACTTGGGGCTCTTCAGTTCTAGAAGAAAAATTTTACCTGGAGCGGTGGTCTCTCTCTCTGTATGCAAAACAAGTTTGAGCTAACATCTGTTGGAAAAAAAACATGGATTTTGTTGTCTGAAAATCCTATCGTGCATACAGGGCATTAGAGTGGGCACAAGACCCAGAAACTGTACCGCTTGCAGCAGCAGCAAAAAAAAAAGCCAGCGCTCTTAAAGGGATAGTACGCTAAAATTTTGTATTCACTGGTACCAGTAAACAGTTAAAATAATGGTGGAACTAATTAAACAGCTGGTACAAGCACACACAGAACAAGAAAAAACAAGAAAAAACAAACCATTTGTTACCCAAGTGGCCATACAAGAGCAGAAGGAGTTCAATAAGCTTGTACAGAGTCCCTGACTGGCAAGGCTCTAGGTGTGGACAGTGTTGCAGATTTACTCAAGCGAGTGCAGGCTGCACTACAAAAAATCACTGCCGAGGATGATGAGGAGGCTTTCCTCATGGTTTTTGAGCGGTTGGCAGAGCGACAAGGGCTCCCCCTGGGACAGAGGCCTATTTTCATTTAAGTGATGCTGAGGCCTGGCAATACCAAACTCTTAAAACTGGTATGGTATTCTGGCCTGCCTTGGGGTAACAATGGCCTTGAGAGCCCAGTGTGCACATGCTTGGCAATTTAAGGTGGGCCAACCTGCAAGGTCACAGATGTATGACCTCATTCACCTCACATGGATGTGGTTTCAACTGGAGGTCACCACCCCAGCCCAAATCGTGAAGAGAGTCGTAGTGCACGCTTTGTAAGAGCCCTTTCAACTTCTATACAATGGTTTGCTGGGAGAGCTAATCCTAAAAATGCCAATGAGTTGGTGGCCCTCGTTGAGTGGCACTTGTGTGCTGAGGACTTTTTTCAGGGGGTAGTACCCAAAGAATCCTTCTCCAAGAGACAGAAGCCCACCAATCTGGGAAAAAGCATTCCCACCCTAAAGTGGGGAAAAAAGAAGGTATATGCGATTGAGGACACTGGTGCGCAGGGTGTGAAGAGGCCCAATCGCCAAAGGGAAACCCGACAGGACTGCTCACCTATAGTGTGCTGGCGTTGCTAAGAACCAGGCACCTGTTCGGCAGTTGTCCATTTAAACTAGGAACCTGTGGTTTACAGTATGACCCAGAAAAGCTCTTTTGTTGCTACAACAGGAGGTGCCCCACAACAGCCAGGTGGCACAGAGAAACAGATTTTTGTTGTTAAAGTGGACGGTTGCCAGATGACTGCCTTGCTGGTTTCCGGCAGTCTCATCACTCTAGTGCATGCCAGTCTCGTGACCCCTCTAAAGTTGCAGCGACAGTTAATGGGGGTTGTTTGTATTCATGGGGATACCAAGTGCTACCCCACAGCCATTGTGTCTATCAAATCTCCCTGTGGCACCATAGACCATGGGGTGGGAGTGGTCCCAAATCTAATGTATAACGCTGTTCTTGGATGAGATTTTCCTTTTTTTTCTGGGAGTTATGGGTAAATGTCAAGGGTTCAAGGACCCCAGCTGGATCAGACTCCTGCTGCCCGGAGTCACTGAAGGAGCAGAACGATGAGAGTCTCCAAATTTTCCCCTGGAGGTCTTTGCTGGTGACCCTTCGGAGACCTTCGCACAACCTGAGAAAAGTTTGGCATAGTCAGCTTAGTCAGGCTAAAGGAACAGGTAAAAGTGGTAAATGGTCTACCCCAAGAGCCAGGGGAGGAGGCTATAGTCCCACATTTTTCTATGGAAAATGACCTGTTATACAGAGTGGATGAAACATGAGGAGAGAAACTGGAACAGTTGCTAGTACCTCAAACTCATAGACGCATGGTACTAGACTTGGAACATTCTCATGTTATTGGGGGACATCTGGGTGGGAATAAAACTAAGGAAAGTGTATTGCAATGGTTTTATTGGCCAGACTTACACAAAGTGGTAAAATTGTACTGTGAATCATGCCCAGTTTGTCAGCTCACTGCTCCAGTCCCACATTTCTGGAGTCCACTGATACCGTTGCACGTCATTGATTTGCCCTTTGACAGGATTGCCATAGATATCATAGGTCCCTTGGTTAAGTCCGATTGAGAGCACCAATATATCCTTGTTGTCTTGGACTATGCCACCCAGTACCCAGAGGCAATCCCGTTAGGGAACCCCTCAGCTAAGAATATTGCTAAAGTGCTTCCTCTCAAATTTTCACATGTGGGTATTCCTCAGGAGCTGTTACCTGACCAGGGCATGCCCTTCATGTGGAAGGTTACTAAAGAAATGTGTATATTGTTTAAAATTAATCACTTACGCACTTCTGTGTACCCCCTACAAATGGATGGTCTAGTGCAGTTGTCTCCAAATTATGGCCCTGGGGCTGGATGCGGCCCTTTGCTTGCCTTTTATGCGGCCCTTGAGGCATTATTGTTAACTCCCACTGGGCACAGTCTGGCCCCCTAAAGTCTTGAAGACAGTAAACTGTCCTTTTCTATAGAAAGTTTGGACACCCCTGGTCTAGTGGAAGGGTTCAACAAAACACTGAAAAGAATGTTAAATTGAGTGGTAGCAGCAGATGGTAGGGACTGATACTGCCTCTTGCTCTATCTCATGTTTGCTGTACAGGAGGTACTCCAAGCCTCCACCGGCTTTTCTCCCTTTGAATGGCTGTATGGCCGACATCCGAGGGACCTATTAGCTATACCAAAAGAGACCTGGGAAAAAGAGGCAACCCCACTCAAAAGCGTAGTGGAGCATATTGCTCAAATGCAAGACTGTGTTGGAAAAGTCCTGCTCAGAAGGCTCAGGCTAGAGTCTATAACCATTCGGCCAAGATCCGAACCTTTAACCCCAGGTGACAGAGTTCTTGTGCTGGTACCTACGGTGGAGAGTAAATTTCTTACAAAATGGCAAGGGCCATACGAGGACGTAAAACAGGTGGGGGAAGTTAACTATAGAGCTCGGGCGGACTAACAACTTTTGGGGCCCCCAGGCAAGAAGAGATCATGGACCCACACTCAAGCCCCACCCCCAGCTTGCACTGAGTGGACGCCTCAATTCTGGGTCGAACCTGAAATAAACAGTGCACAGGGGGCATCAGGGCAGAGCATGGGATGTCAAGCAAGCACAGCACACAGTATTAGCTAGACATGTGCAATTAGTTTCGTACGAATCGAAAATTTGCACAAAGCAAGATAGAGGAGGAAAATCGAATGAAGATTAAATTAAATAAAATTTCGGACCCGAAATACGAATTAAGTCTAATATGATACGGAACTGAATGAAATGAAACAAATTTATTGACGGCCCACATGTCTAATATCAGCCTGGCAAAAGGAAGCCCTACCAAATCTACCATATCAATCTGGAAAGACAGAGAATCTCTTATGGTCCAAGCTCCCTTGGCCATGACTACCGCAGCTCCTTCTACCGTGCTTGGGGTAGAGATCGCTGATGCACTGTCAGTAAGCCAAAAACAAGAGACCAAGGAATTTCTGCTAAGAAATAGGGAGTTCTTTTTTGATCTTCCAGGGGTAACTTCAGTATTAAACCATGATGCTGTGACCGAGCCAGGAGTGAATGTTAACTTAAAGGGGTTGTAAACCCTCAAGTTTTTTCACCTTAATGCATCATATGCATTAAGGTGAAAAAACACCTGGCAGTGACCGCCCCCCAGCCCCCCCGTTTTACTTACCTGAGCCCCATATTTCTGTCGGCGGTAATGCACTCTCCCTCTCTCCACCTCTTGATTGGATAGATTGATAGCAGCGCAGCCATTGGCTCCTGCTGCTGTCAATCAAATCCAATGACACGAGCGTTGGGGGCGGGGCTGAGTCCAGCATTCGTGTCTATGGACGCAAATGCTGGACTCGGGAGCGCGCCTGCATTTTTAACCCCCCGTAAGACCGCGTCTCCTAGGGGGTTATCACATGTGGGGAGGAGACGCGAGAGCCGCTGGAGGACCCCAGAAGACAAGGTTCGTGGGCCACACTGTGCAAATTGAGCTGCACAGTGGAGGTAAGTATTCCATGTTTGTTATTTAAAAAAAACAAACAAACCTTATAACATCCCAGAAGCTCAGCGCCAAGTAGTCTTAGAGGAAATAAGGAGGATGTTGGATCTTGATTTAATAGAAGAATACAATTGTAAGTGGTGTAGCCCAATCACCCTTATTCCAAAACCAGATGGCAGCATCCGCTTTTATAACGATTTCCAAAAGCTAAATGAGGTGTCAAAATTTGACGCTTATCCAACGTCCAGGGTAGATGAGCTAATTGAGCACCTAGGACATGTTCTGTATACCACCACCCTGTCCTTACAAAGGGGTATTGGCAAATACCACTTACAGAACATGCAAAAGAGAAGACAGCTCCTATTCCTGAGAATGTCTTTTGGCCTATACGGAGCCTCGGAAAATTTTCAGCGGATGGCCCCGCCCCCCGTTATTTAAGAACCGTCAGACGAAGAGACGCCGTCACACAGCGGGAGCCTCCCTCCATGCCAGCATGGATGCGGAGCGGCCCGCAGAAGAAATGAAGAAGAGAAGAAGGAAGAAGAGAAGAAGAAGAAGAAGATGAAGAAGAAGATGAAGAAGAGAAGAAGATGAAGAGAGGGAGCCTCCCCCCCATGCCATGGGTGCGGAGCGGCCCGAGGAGAAGAAGATAGAAGACGCCGCGGAGGAGATGCTGGACGAGAACGCCGGAGGAAGAACCAGAAGAACCAGAAGAAGATGAAGATGAAGGAAGAAAGAAGAAGCATTTAAATAAAGGAATTGTCAAAAACTGTCTCTTGTCATTTTTAACATTTTTGACAGTTTTTTAGTGAAATGGTAGGGGTAAGTACCCCCTTACCATTTCACACAGGGGGGGGGGCGGGATCTGGGGGTCCCCTTGTTAAAGGGGGCTTCCAGATTCCGATAAGCCCCCCGCCCGCAGACCCCCACAACCACCGGCCAGGGTTGTGGGGATGAGGCCCTTGTCTTCATCAACATGGGGACAAGGTGTTTTGGGGGGCTACCCCAAAGCACCCTCCCAATGTTGAGGGCATGTGGCCTGGTACGGTTCAGGAGGGGGGGGGCGCACTCTCGTCCCCCTCTCTTTTCCTGCGGCCTGCCAGGTTGCATGCTCGGATAAGGGTCTGGTATGGATTTTTAGGGGGACCCCACGCCGTTTTTTTTTTTTTTTTGGCGCGGGGTTCCCCTTAAAATCCATACCAGACCTGAAGGGTCTGGTATGGAATTTAGGGGGAACCCCACGTCAATTTTTTAAAAAATTTTGGCTGGGGTTCCCCTTAATATCCATACCAGACCTGAAGGGCCTTGTATGGAATTTAGGGGGACCCCCACATCATTTTTTTTTTTTTTGGTTCGGGGTTGCCCTGTGGGGAATTCCCATGCCATTTTTATCAATGAACTTCTATGTGTATTGTCGGCAATGCAATAGCCGCGGGTAGTTTTAAATGAGTTTTTTCCTTCCAAATGTCATTTTGCTGTCAGACTGTTCTAAACACAGGAAACATGCGCCCCTTTACAGGCATACTATAGACACCCCCCAGGTACGAAATTTAAAGGGATATTACACTTTTATTGTTTGACTTTAAGCATTAATAAAATCACTGTTCCTGAAAAAACGTCCGTTTTTAAACCTTTTTTTTGCATTGATCCATGTCCCCTGGGGCAGGACCCGGGTCCCCAAACACTTTTTATGACAATAACTTGCATATTAGCCTTTAAAATTAGCACTTTTGATTTCTCCCATAGACTTTTAAAGGGTGTTCCGCGGCATTCGAATTTGCCGCGAACACCCCAAATTGTTCGCTGTTCGGCGAACTTGCGAACAGCCAATGTTCGAGTAGAACATGAGTTTGACTCGAACTCGAAGCTCATCCCTACTGACCACCAATCCTAAGAAGTGTGCTGTGGGATTAGAGGAGGCCCGGTATTTAGGGTACATTATTGGCAGGGGATAGTAAAAGGTCACAAATATTCAGGCAATCCAAATTTGGCCAAGACCCATGAATAAAAAAACAGGTGAGGGCCTTTTTGGGGTTAGTAGGCAATTATAGAAGGTTTGTCCCCAATTAGGCTACATGGTCGTTCCCCTTGCAAAACTTACCAGGGGGGGAGTCCTAAGTGGTAACTTGTACCCCAGAATCTGAAAAAGCTTTCCAGAACCTAAAGACAGTCCTGTGTAATAGCCCTGTCTTAATTACCCCAAATTTTACACAGGAATTTGTAGTGCAGACGGATGTGTCAGATGTGTGATTAGGTGCAGTGTTGTCTCAAGTGGTGAAAAGGGAGGAATACCCTATAGCGTTCTTGAGCAGAAAATTGACCCCTGCTTAAAAAAGATACGCTATTGAAGAACAGGTATGCATAGCCATCAAATGGGCTCTTGAGAGTTTAAAATATCATCAGTTTAGGCAGTTTTAACTAACCATGCCCCTCTCAAATGAATGGTCCAAAATAAGGCAAAAAATGCAAGAGTTACCAGGTGGTTCTTGGCTCTAAAGAATTTTAAATTTACAGTAGAACATAGACCAGGTAACCAACAAGCTAACGCTGATGCCCTTTCCAGAGTTTTCAATCTGTTCGCCCAAGGTGCTCAACCCCCCAAGTTTGAACAGAGGGGGGGGGATATGTAGCAGGGTGCCTGTGAAACACATTAAAATGGCAGGAAAAGTTATTGATGGGATATATGTTCCGCCCCGGATTCTTAGATATGCAATCTAAGGCAATACCAGCAAAGGCTTTGTGGTGAAGAAAGATAGTTCTTTACCCTGTATTAGTAAAGTCTGTTCTAGGGCTGGTTTTACTGGGAGTCTGATCACCCTTGATGATAACACGCTCCCTGCCAGTGTCATAAATACAGTGACAGTGCATATTTTTTAGTGTCATTGGTCTGCAAAAAGTGTCAGTTAGGTGTCCGATTTGTCCGCCGCAATATCACAGTCCAACTATAAGTTGCTGATCGCTGCCCTTACTAGAAAAAAAAATAAAATATCCCATAGTTTGTAGACGCTATAACTTTTGCGCAAATCTATTAATATATGCTTGTTTTGATTTTTTTATCAAAAATATGTAGCAGAATACATTTTGGCCTAAATTGATGAAGACATTTTTTTTTTCTTGTTTAAAGATTTTATTGAAGCTTCATGGAAGACACACCAGGCTTACAATATTCAATGAGAGAGCAACAGTAATTATACAATTGGGTACATGAAATATACATGGTCAGTTGGTAACAAGAGCTGTAAAAGTAATGGTTGTATGGTGGTAGGGGATTCTGTAGGACAAAGGGAGGGAAGATCAAACTTGTGTGGTCCTAAGGGACATCGAAAGAGGTCTCAACTGCCTGTCCACCCATAATGAGAACATGCCGTGGACAGGAGGCATCTCCTCTGACCCGTCCCAGGAAAGTTCAGTTCCAAAGCAGGAGTTTGACCTGCATGGTAGGGGTATATTGGGTACAAGAGATTCCATACTTCATATATCATCGACAAAAGGTCATAACATACATAAGTTGCAAGCTCTGATCAGTCACTAATGGAAGTTCGCCCTAGTTCCAACCATAGTATAGGTGATCGAGGGGCCCTAAGCTTGATGACTCATTGGGGTCAACATGGAAATGGAAAAAGAGGGATGAAAAGTATATAGTGCTGGCTAGGTGGTACCATAGGATACAGCACCTCATCCCCAAAATCATCAAATATTTAGTGAATGTAGGGGCAGGGGATTATAACGGTGCTAGGGTCAAGGAATAAAGAGAGGTAAGGAAAAGTTTTAAAAGGCACAAAATTACAAAGTTTATTGGTAATGATACAAACAAAGAAAAATTGCATTTAGATCAATTAACATTTAAAATAAGTATGTGTATACTGCATATGACCCAAGGTATGATGGGATAGGCCAGATGGAGATGGCCGACGAGGTGGGGGCTCGATTTCCTACATGTTTCGCCAAGGCATTGGCTTCCTCAGGGAACAAGAGCTCGAAATTGAAAATATGGGGGGGGTCTAAAGATGGAGATACAGAAAACATCAAGTGAGCAACAACATTAGAACAATGCAGTATTTTGATAGAAGTTTAGGTAAGTCAGTATTGTGGCTGGACAATCATGCACACAGGCAGCCCCCCCAAAAACCCCGGTAGCGCAGACATACCTATGACGCCGACACCCAAGGAGGGGGCGCGGATGGTGCCACCACAGGAGAGTGACGGGCAGGCCGCGCCGTATATTGTGCCTGCAGGGGGCACACAGTAAACCTGACAAAGGAATGTATTGAGGGTGTGTGAGTAAGTATAAGACATTGCATGTAAGAAACTAGAGATGGTGCGATTATGCATCAAATATATAGAGCACAGAAGAATATATATATATATAATTATATCTATTTAAAAGGGTATGTAAAAAACTCACACTTTTCGTTTAAAAACACTGAGTTGCAATGGGCACAGTGCCTGTAGATGGATATATGCACACAGCAAAGCAATTAGCAGAATCCTCAATCAAATGAAAGGGGGGCCTGAATAAGAAAAGGTAAATTACTTAAAAAGTAAAGCTGGTGATCATTAAAAATGGGCAGAGGGGAGAAAATACAAGGACTTACTTAATGGAGTGCACTGCCAGATGGCAATTTCATATTAGTGCGATCAATGCGTAAGATGGAGTGTATTTAAAGTTTGTTTTATTGGAGAGGCAGCGGTTGCGATGCATCCTAAGTAAAGAGGGGTATAAGGGAAAAAATTGAGGCGGTCCAAATTCTATTGGAAAGAATATAACAGGTAGAAAGATAGGGAGCACATTTACCTTATGCGCCATATATCAGATACTGACTCATAGACAATGAGTGTTGAGGATTGCCAGGGAATGGGTAATACATCCAAGGTAACTCCTACAAGGAATGATTGGGGACTCAGTAAATAATGGACTGTGGAAAAAGACAAAAATCTCTTTTTTAAGATAGTTCTAAATATCCTGAAGAGAAGAAGTTACCTTGATGCTGTGTGTGGAAAGTTTGCAGTTGGTTTGATCAGGTGTGGGGGGTATATCAGTAACCGGCCAGTCCCTCAGTCCACATGTTGGACGAGGGACGTGCCTGCAAACTTTCCACACACAGCAACAAGGTAACTTCTTCTCTTCAGGATATTTAGAACTATCTTAAAAAAGAGATTTTTGTCTTTTTCCACAGTCCATTATTTACTGAGTCCCCAATCATTCCTTGTAGGAGTTACCTTGGATGTATTACCCATTCCCTGGCAATCCTCAACACTCATTGTCTATGAGTCAGTATCTGATATATGGCGCATAAGGTAAATGTGCTCCCTATCTTTCTACCTGTTATATTCTTTCCAATAGAATTTGGACCGCCTCAATTTTTTCCCTTATACCCCTCTTTACTTAGGATGCATCGCAATCGCTGCCTCTCCAATAAAACAAACTTTAAATACACTCCATCTTACGCATTGATCGCACTAATATGAGATTGCCATCTGGCAGTGCACTCCATTAAGTAAGTCCTTGTATTTTCTCCCCTCTGCCCATTTTTAATGATCACCAGCTTTACTTTTTAAGTAATTTACCTTTTCTTATTCAGGCCCCCCTTTCATTTGATTGAGGATTCTGCTAATTGCTTTGCTGTGTGCATATATCCATCTACAGGCACTGTGCCCATTGCAACTCAGTGTTTTTAAACGAAAAGTGTGAGTTTTTTACATACCCTTTTAAATAGATATAATTATATATATATATTCTTCTGTGCTCTATATATTTGATGCATAATCGCACCATCTCTAGTTTCTTACATGCAATGTCTTATACTTACTCACACACCCTCAATACATTCCTTTGTCAGGTTTACTGTGTGCCCCCTGCAGGCACAATATACGGCGCGGCCTGCCCGTCACTCTCCTGTGGTGGCACCATCCGCGCCCCCTCCTTGGGTGTCGGCGTCATAGGTATGTCTGCGCTACCGGGGTTTTTGGGGGGGCTGCCTGTGTGCATGATTGTCCAGCCACAATACTGACTTACCTAAACTTCTATCAAAATACTGCATTGTTCTAATGTTGTTGCTCACTTGATGTTTTCTGTATCTCCATCTTTAGACCCCCCCATATTTTCAATTTCGAGCTCTTGTTCCCTGAGGAAGCCAATGCCTTGGCGAAACAGGTAGGAAATCGAGCCCCCACCTCGTCAGCCATCTCCATCTGGCCTATCCCATCATACCTTGGGTCATATGCAGTATTCACATACTTATTTTAAATGTTAATTGATCTAAATGTAATTTTTCTTTGTATGTATCATTACCAATAAACTTTGTAATTTTGTGCCTTTTAAAACTTTTCCTTACCTCTCTTTATTCCTTGACCCTAGCACCGTTATAATCCCCTGCCCCTACATTCACTAAATAGGGATGAAAAGTGGTGGGGGTTCTGTGGCATGGCAGGGGGGCCCCCAGCAAGGGGTTCTGCTACTTCATTAGATAAAAAGAAAAAATGGAGAAAGCGCTAGAAGCAGGGGACAAGGCCTGCTTAAGTAGGTGGATTGTACTACCAAGGCATAAGTAAAGACTCGTCAAAGTCAGGGGGAATAATGTTTTACCCAAGGGATCCATAGCTTCTTAAATTTCTTGACTTTATCATTTTCAATAGCGGTCATTTTAGCAAAGATAAGGGCCTTATTCATTATGTATTTTGCTTCAGCCACAACCAATGTCTGTGTTTCCATGCTTTAGCAATAGTCTGTTTGGCCGCAGTGGTGAGTTGGGTCAGTAGTCTAAATTGATTGTGCGAGAGTTCTGCTGGCTTTAAATTTAAGAGGGCGGTAGTCGGGTCCATTGTGACTTCGGTCTCAAGAGCTTTAGAAGCCATCTTGAAAATTTCTCTCCAGAAATCTTGAACTATTGGGCATTGCCACCAAATATGCATGTGGGTGCCTAAAGCTGCACAGCCTCGGAAACTATTTCCAGGATACTCCAGAACGTATTTTGCAATTCTGGCGGGAACAAGGTACCAGCGTGTGTCAGGAAATGTTCCATCCGCTGGTAATACCTGTTATTTGGCATGCAGTACTGAGGTCCACCAGCAGGTGTCTCCTGGCAGTTTGGAACTGTCAGGAGAGCTTTTCCCTGTTGATAGTATATCATCTTTGGGCTGCAGTACTGGCGTCCACCAGCGGATGGATCCTGGCAGTATGGAGCAGACAGTGCCTCCTGCAATCAGGTGTCACTTGAGGCCAATCACAAGCCTATAAATACCCGGCAAACATTCACATGTTTGCCTTGACTTCGTCATTGCCTCCTGACTTGCTAGCTATCTGATCCTGTGCCCTGAACCTGAGCCTGTGCCCTGATCCTGTCCCCTGGTCCTGTCTCCCTGTCTGGGACCCTATCCTGTCCCACCTGTTACCCTGCATCCCTGCCTGTAGCCTGACCCATCCATCCTCTCCCTGTCCTGTGTTCCATACCCCATCTGCTGATCTCCCTGTGTATGACCTTGGCCTGGCTTACGTTTATGTCTCTGGAACATCCCCTGCTGATCTGCTGTGTATGACCCTGGCCTGGCTATTGTTTATGAACCTGGTATTTCCCATTTATTGCACTTATCTGTCTGTTGTTATTTGTGGGTCTCTGTCTGTGGTGGGTTATTACACTGTGTCATATTGGAGTTGGTTATATTATATTACTCACTTTCTTTAATAAATTAATATATTTTCATTTATATACGTTTTGGTGTCCTCTGTCGCAGATCACACGGTTCTGGTCACACCTGCTCATGACAGTAAGTCAAGGCCATCCCTAACCAGAAGTGGCTGCACAGGGGAACCATTTTGATTCAGTTGGTGGCAAACATGAATGCCGATGAGGTTATTTATTTTTCTCTGCTGGCATCTGAAAGTGGTGATTATTGCCGCCAGGCTTTGAAAGGATGGTCTAGTGACCAGTTGTTTGCCACAATACGTTTGGCTCACTCCCTGGTCGATCAGGGTTGTGTATTGTTTGGGGAGGTACAGCCTTTGATCAAACTATGTACTGAGCTGGCCCTGCCCTGTATTCCTGAGGGCCATGATGATTTCACTCCTCCTTTTGATATGAATCAGGTTGTATCACTAGTTTGGCTTTTGAAGATGATCCAGACGATTTTTGTGAGCACTATTCAGCCTGTTCCTCACAGGTGATTGCTGAGTGCATTGTGTCTGCTCAGTCTTTTGTTAGACAGGGAAGTTTAAAAGCACAGTTTGTACAACCTATACTTTCAGCATGGTCTGACATGATGCAAGCAGCTCCAGTCAAACAAACCACCTCTGCCACCAAACACCAACCTACCCAAATATATGTTTCCCCATCACCCATGTCAACCGCAGTTGCAGCTCAGTATACGCTGCTGCCAAACAAATACTCATATCCAGTCTCTGCTCCCTGTACCTATCCTGCATTCAACCCACCTGTCTCTTCCCTGCTGCCTGCAAACCCACACGAACTTCCTCCAGCCACTGTTACCTCTTCTCTGCCATATACCAATCCTCCTCTCCAGTCTGCTGCACCCCTCACCTACAGATCTTCAGTAGTTAAGCCCAAGAAGAAACGGAAGTTCTTCCCCACTCACACAATCCTGCCAGTAACCCAACCTGCTCCCAATTTCCAGTCTGATGTTCCAGCCTTCCAGTCTGATGTTCCAGCTTTGCAGCCTGATGTTCCAGCTTTGCAGTCTGATGTTCCAGCTTTGCAGTCTGATGTTCCAGCTTTGCAGTCTGACGTTCCAGCTTTGCAGTCTGACGTTCCAGCTTTGCAGTCTGACGTTCCAGCCTTCCAGTCTGATTTTCCAGCTTTCCAGTCTGACGTTCCAGCTTTCCAGTCTGACATTCCAGCTTTCCAGTCTGACGTTCCAGCTTTCCAGTCTGATGTTCCAGCTTTCCAGTCTGATGTTCCAGCCTTCCAGTCTGATGTTCCAACTTTCCAGCCTGATGTTCCAGCTTTTCAGTCTGATGTTCCAGCTTTTCAGTCTGATGTTCCAGCTTTCCAGTGTGATGTTCCAGCTTTCCAGTCTGATGTTCCAGCTTTCCAGTCTGATGTTCCAGCTTTCCAGTCTGATGTTCCAGCTTTCCAGTCTGATGTTTCAGCTTTTCAGTCTGATGTTCCAGCTTTCCAGTCTGATGTTCCAGCTTTCCAGTCTGATGTTCCAGCTTTCCAGTCTGATGTTCCAGCTTTCCAGTCTGATGTTTCAGCTTTTCAGTCTGATGTTCCAGCTTTCCAGTCTGATGTTCCAGCTTTCCAGTCTGATGTTCCAGCTTTCCAGTCTGATGTTCCAGCTTTCCAGTCTGATGTTCCAGCTTTGCAGTCTGACGTTCCAGCTTTGCAGTCTGACGTTCCAGCTTTGCAGTCTGACGTTCCAGCCTTCCAGTCTGATGTTCCAGCCTTCCAGTCTGATGTTCCAACTTTCCAGCCTGATGTTCCAGCTTTTCAGTCTGATGTTCCAGCTTTTCAGTCTGATGTTCCAGCTTTCCAGTCTGATGTTCCAGCTTTCCTGTCTGATGTTCCAGCTTTCCAGTCTGATGTTCCAGCTTTCCAGTCTGATGTTCCAGCTTTCCAGTCTGATGTTCCAGCTTTTCAGTCTGATGTTCCAGCTTTCCAGTCTGATGTTCCAGCTTTCCAGTCTGATGTTCCAGCTTTCCAGTCTGATGTTCCAGCTTTCCAGTCTGATGTTCCAGCTTTGCAGTCTGACGTTCCAGCTTTGCAGTCTGACGTTCCAGCTTTGCAGTCTGACGTTCCAGCCTTCCAGTCTGATGTTCCAGCTTTCCAGTCTGACGTTCCAGCTTTCCAGTCTGACATTCCAGCTTTCCAGTCTGACGTTCCAGCTTTCCAGTCTGATGTTCCAGCTTTCCAGTCTGATGTTCCAGCCTTCCAGTCTGATGTTCCAACTTTCCAGCCTGATGTTCCAGCTTTTCAGTCTGATGTTCCAGCTTTTCAGTCTGATGTTCCAGCTTTCCAGTCTGATGTTCCAGCTTTCCAGTCTGATGTTCCAGCTTTCCAGTCTGATGTTCCAGCTTTCCAGTCTGATGTTCCAGCTTTCCAGTCTGATGTTTCAGCTTTTCAGTCTGATGTTCCAGCTTTCCAGTCTGATGTTCCAGCTTTCCAGTCTGATGTTCCAGCTTTCCAGTCTGATGTTCCAGCTTTCCAGCCTAATGTCCGGGTGTCTGCCCTCCAGCCTGATGTCCGGGTGTCTGCCCTCCAGCCTGATGTCCGGGTGTCTGCCCTCCAGCCTAATGTCCGGGTGTCTGCCCTCCAGCCTGATGTCCGGGTGTCTGCCCTCCAGCCTGATGTCCGGGTGTCTGCCCTCCAGCCTGGTGTCCGGGTGTCTGCCCCCCTCCAGCCTGGTGTCCGGGTGTCTGCCCCCCTCCAGCCTGGTGTCCGGGTGTCTGCCCCCCTCCAGCCTGGTGTCCGGGTGTCTGCCCCCCTCCAGCCTGGTGTCCGGGTGTCTGCCCCCCTCCAGTCTGATGTGTCCATGCCTGCCGCCCTCCAGCCTGATGTGTCCATGCCTGCCGCCCTCCAGCCTGATGTGTCCATGCCTGCCGCCCTCCAGCCTGATGTGCCCATGCCTGCTGCGCCACCTGTTGTTCTGCTTGATGCCATACACTATGGACAAATACAACCAATTGGAGCGTCCGGAGGCCGCTCTTTTGAGGGGGGGGTACTGTCAGGAAATGTTCCATCCGCTGGTAATACCTGTTATTTGGCATGCAGTACTGAGGTCCACCAGTAGGTGTCTCCTGGCAGTTTGGAACTGTCAGGAGAGCTTTTCCCTGTTGATAGTATATCATCTTTGGGCCGCAGTACTGGCGTCCACCAGCGGATGGATCCTGGCAGTATGGAGCAGACAGTGCCTCCTGCAATCAGGTGTCACTTGAGGCCAATCACAAGCCTATAAATACCCGGAAAACATTCACATGTTTGCCTTGACTTCGTCATTGCTTCCTGACTTGCTAGCTATCTGATCCTGTGCCCTGAACCTGAGCCTGTGCCCTGTCCTGTCCCCTGGTCCTGTCTCCCTGTCTGGGACCCTATCCTGTCCCACCTGTTACCCTGCATCCCTGCCTGCAGCCTGACCCATCCATCCTCTCCCTGTCCTGTGTTCCATACCCCATCTGCTGATCTCCCTGTGTATGACCTTGGCCTGGCTTACGTTTATGTCTCTGGAACATCCCCTGCTGATCTGCTGTGTATGACCCTGGCCTGGCTATTGTTTATAAACCTGGTATTTCCCATTTATTGCACTTATCTGTCTGTTGTTATTTGTGGGTCTCTGTCTGTGGTGGGTTATTACACTGTGTCCTATTGGAGTTGGATATATTATATTACTCACTTTCTTTAATAAATTAATATATTTTCATTTATATACGTTTTGGTGTCCTCTGTCGCAGATCACACGGTTCTGGTCACACCTGCTCATGACAGCGTGCTAGGACCTTGAAGTTTGTTTCTACTGCTGAGCAGTTAATGGAGGAAGATTTGGTAGCTAGCCATATAGCAGACCAGTCTTTGATAACGCCCTGGGGGAGGGGCGAAACGCGTCGACGCAACATCCTGCCCACGCTTGCAAACCCGAGAACCAGTGACATCACTTCCTGGAGTCGGTGGAACGCACGCCGTCCAGCAGCGAACACCGACTTAATATCTGAATGCCTGCTCTGCACATCGGTTCCGTGAGTAGCGCTTTTTTGCGCAGGTGATCTCACGGTGTCATAGGTTTTATGCTATGTGTTTTCTCTTCTCCTTTTGGTGGAACGCGAGGTTTGTGATTCCAAAAGTCTTCTCTCAAGCATTACTGGCTTCAGCCTCATCTGCCATTTAAATTTACCATATGAATGAATAAGCTTGAAGTCTGCAGATTGTCCTCCTGTGAAGGAATTGTGTGATCTAATAGACTTTATGTTACGTGTGATCTTTGATTTATATTATTTTCTTTGTTGTTTTGCACTATATAGAGATTCACTTTATTATTCACGAATGTGGGATTATTTATCTATCAGTCTAGTGACTTTCTAATCGCCTAGCGTCCAAGAGTCAGCTCTCGGACGAATTGATTTGGATTTCGGATGAATTGATCTAGACCATAATATTCACGTTTATTAACTTACCTTTAGTCACATAGTTTGGCAGTGTTTATGTGCACATTTTCTGTGTACTTTTCCATATAGTGCTCACTAAATGTGGATTTATGTAACATTATATGGTACATATATATACTTTTTGTTTTTTTCCACAATCATTCACTTGGTGAGTTGTCAGCGCAGGTCCTTTTTTCTTATCCATATAGCAGACCAGTCTGCAGTTCCAAAAGTGCATCCCAGATCTTGGGCCCATTTAGTAGTGTAGGCTGGAGGTGAATTGTCAGAGTTGTTAGTTAGGTGTTGATATAAGGTCGATATTAGACCTCTGGTGTGTGGGTCACTTTTGCAAATGCGTTCAAATTGGGTAAGTTGATTTAACGGATGTCCTATTCTAGGATTTGGAGTATAGAAGTTTAATTTGCAGATATCAGAAAAGTTCCATTCTGGGGAGTCTGAAGGTCTCGCATAAGGTGGGGAATGTCAAAAACCTATCATGATAGGTTAGGTGATGTAGTCTAAATATATTAGCTGTGGACCATGCTGTGAATGCAGTCGGGGACTCCCAAGCTGGATAGAAAGCTGGGTTTCTGAGAAAGGACAAGAAAGGATTATGTGGGGACTGGAGTTTGTGAGTATTCCTAAATTTGTCCCATATGGATAGGGAATGCTTAGTGACAGGATTAGCAATTCCTGTTCTATCATTAGGTTGAAGCCAAAGCATGTTCACTACCGAGATGAGGTCACTTTCCACTGATTCAATTGTAAACCAATAGTGGTGTTTCGGTGGTTGTGTGGTACTTGGGGAGTTGAGCTAGCTGTGCAGCGTTATAATATGCAGAGAAATTGGGTATGCCTAAGCCCCCACTCAGTTTGTGGAGAAAGAGTGTAGCTTTCGGAATGTGAGGTTTTGTGACCCTCATATGTAAGACATTACACTTCTTTGCGCTAGTCGTAGGAAGTAGGCCGGTAGTGGTATGGGAGGACTCTGAACAAATAGAGACATTTTGGTAAGATTGTCATTTTCGTGGCGTTGATCTGTCCTAACCAGGATAATCGTAAGGCAGACCACTGTGACATAAGTGTAGTAGCGTTTTTCAGTAGGGGCAGGTAATTTGCAGAGAGGAGGTCAGTTATCGAAGCTGTAAGTTGTATCGCGAAGTAAGGAAGTTGGTGGGGTAACCAAGTGAATGGTAAGGAGGCTTTAGCTTTTTGGAGATCTGAGTGTGATAAGAAGATGTTGAGGGCCTTTGATTTCTGAGGACTGATTTGCAGGCCGAAGATTTGGGCAAACTTGTCCAAATATTGATAAAAGATTGGGCGCAGAGGTGTGGGGATGCGTCATGAATATGAGCATGTCGTCCATGAAGAGGCAGAGTTTATTTTGGTGGCCTTCCAGGTCTATATCCTTGACATCAGGGTCCAACCTGATCATTTGGGCCAGTGGTTTTATAAGTAAGGCAAACAGCAACGGGGAGAGAGGGCAGCCCTGTCTGGTGTCTCTTTTGATGTCAAACATCGCAGATTTATAGCCTGCATATTTAATGTAGGCCCAGGGATCGTTATATAAAGAGGCAACCCAGGTTAGGAAGTGGCCCCTGAAGCCTCACTTCTGCAAAGTAAAATGTAGGTATGGCCATGCCACCGTGTCGAAGGCTTTCCTGATGTCAAGGGATTGAAGGCAGGTAGGTATTTATCTAGTTTTAGCTGTATGGGCGAGTAGGATGGCACATCTGATATTGTCACCGGCTTGGTGTGCCGGCATGAAGCCTATTTGGTCCCGATGAATCAGGTGTCCTATAATAGGGTTCAGTTGGGTCGCAATTATTTGGATAGCAACTTAATGTCTAAGTTGAGGAGGGAAATGGGCCGATAGTTAGTCCAAGTTGAGAGGTCCGATATAGGTTTGGGTAACATGGTGACTAAAAGAGTTTTGGTTCTAAAAGAGTGCCCGATCAGCAGGGAATTGAAGGCCTTAGTCAATATGGGGGTCAGGATGGGTGATTCTTATAATAGGCTGCTGAGAACCCATCAGGTCCTGGTCGCTTGTTGGCTTTCAACGATTTAATGGCAGTTGAGACTTCAAGGTCTGTGATCGGGCCTTCTATTAGATCTAGTTGTTCTTGTTGGAGAGATAGGAGGGTAATGCGGGAGAAAAGGGTTCCCCTTTTGGTGGGGTCGAAGTTCTGTATGGGGGAGTAAAGTTTCACGAAGTTGGATTGGAATACCTCTAAAATTCTAACAGGATTGCTGGTATAGGCATGATTGGCCATTTTTAGATGTATGGTCGATTTGGGGCGTTGAATTGCCCTCAGGGTGCGGGCCATGGGAGTTTCAGGTTTGTTGGCCTTAAGGTAGTGTCGATGTTGGCTTTTACGATGGATTTTCTCAGCAGAGTCAGTGAGAAATAGGTCAAGGTCCAATTTGGTCCTTTCTAGGTGCGCATTAGTATTAGGATTGGGGGAGGCTTGAAACGCTACATGGCATGCATTAAAGTTGGTTTCAAGTTGATGGAAAAAGAGCCTATGCTTGCGTTTGAGTGTTGCTGCCTGCTGAATTTGTTTACCACGAATGACAGCTTTGTGAGCTTCCCACAGTGTCAGGGCCGATACATCATCTGTCGTGTTGGTGCCAATATAGTCTTTAAGGGCCATTTCAATATCTATACGATGAGATGGATGTGAGGGGGCAGTGTTGTTAATGCACCAGGATGTATCATGAGTTCTAGGGATGGAGGAGGATAATCTTGCATACTGCTGAATGGTCAGTCCATGTAAATGGTGTAATGACTGAGGAGATGACTTCTGGAATCATGCTGTGAGACATGAAGATGTGATCGATGCGTGAGAAAGATTTTGTGTGGGTGTGAATAATGAGTATAGCGCTTGCTGACTGGGTTGAGTTTGTGCCAGGTGTCGGCTAGGTTGTTTGGTGGTCAGGTGTTGGAAATTTTGTTTACGTGGGGTAGAAGGAGTGGTAGGAGGTGATTTGTCTAGGAAAGGGAAGATAGTAAGATTGGAGTCTCCGCAAAGAATTATTGTACCATATTTGTGTTTATCTAGCACCTGCAGGAGGTGGGAGAGAAAGGCCAGCGGGTTCTGATTGGGAGCGTAATATGACATTATCGTAACTGGTGTGTCTGAGATATGGCCAGTGATCAGGAGGTATCTGCCTTCCGGATCTTTGATTTGCAAAGAAAGGGTGAATGGCATAGAGTGGTGGAAACCATAAGAGTCCCCCTCTGTTTGGTTGTGGCTGAAGCAGTGTAGAACTGGGGGTAAGAGCTGCTGAGGTATTTAGGGAAGGATGAATCTGTAAATTGGGTCTCCTGTAGACAGAGTATGTGGGCCTTGGTGGCTGCAAAGGATCGCAGCACCTTAGTGTGCTTCTGGGGGATATTGAAGCCTTGAACATTCAAGGAAAGAATGTTTATGGGGGCCATAATGGGTCCGTGACTGGTCTAAATGTGTAGAGGGCAAGTCCCGCGAGGGGAGCCACCACCACCATGCCAGGAGGGAGAAGAGGAGGGGAGATAAGAAAAGGTGTGACAGAAGTATAACACACTATGAGAGTATAACCCTATGTGTTACAAACAAGATTAAAATATCAGTTCTCAAAAACAGGGTAAGAGAACCTCCAAGGGGGACAGTTAGCGGCCCCGTGGAGGCTCTAAAGTTGCCGTTGTGCACCTGCATAATAGAAGCAGGGGTCCAAGGGCAATGATGGAGGAGCAAGTTGTTCAAATGGGGGAACAACACCAGCGAGAGTAATTCAAACCTAAAAAGGAGTGACATATAAGAAGCAGAATAACAGCATAACTAAGCAATATGCTAACATATAAAAATGAACATAAATGAACGGGTGGACTGTCAAGTTGTAGAAGACAGGACAGTTCAGGATCTCGGCTGATAAACCGGTCAGGAGAAGAAAATTTGGTTATGTGATGCAATCATGCCTAACACCTCCCAACTCCCAAGCCATTAACAAGGCAGGAATGTCAGGGGTAAAGTGTAATGGAGGGAACGTATTCAGGACCGATATGAGCAAAGTCAGTCCGCCTAGATGAAACCTAGCCCCAATTGGTCACTTGGATGTGGTATTGGCACAGGGCCCTAAGAAATAGGGTCAGGGCCTATAGGATACTGCAGAGTGACCCAATTGGGAAGTTCAGGTGGATCCGTACCCTTAGTACGATAGTAGTGGAACTTAGCAATTATGTCTCTTGGTGGACCATTGGGTTTGCGTGGGGCCAGGGCCCTCTTAACCCTATCCATCTCTAGTCTGTCCACTGGGGTGCCTGGCTGCAGCTGCAGCTCTTAAAATAAAGCCAACATGGTAGCATGCAGATCAAGTACTCCCTCTGGGATTCCTCAAATCCTTATGTTAGATCTGCAGTCTCTGTTCTCTTGATCTTCAAGCCGTGCCTACAGAATCATGTTTTCCTCCTTAAGCTTTTCAAACTCTGTAGTGTAAAGCTGGGTATGTGAAAAGGTTTATGAATAAATCCACGCACTGGATGTAAGTACAAGGAAAAATAAAAATAAATTTGAACTGCTGCCCCTACAGGTACACTATCACCTAAGTGAAGTATACTAGAGTAGCTTAAGAAGGGATGTAGGTGTGGCGCTGTTCTAATTGGCAGGTATTTGGTTTACACCTGTTATAGTAATCCTGCTGTGTTGCACCCTCTGCAGTATGCAAACATATATGAAATGTATAAATCAATCTAGGAAAAATGTACCAAAAGTATATACAAAAGGATATTCCTGGCAATGGGTGCCAATTTCTGTGTATCCCCGTTCTGCAAGGTATAAGCCTGCTTTTGTGTTACACTCTCGGCAGTGGTAAAATAGATACCAAAGATAGTGCTGGGAAAAAAATATAAAATATATGCAAAAATGTCCTAGCAGAAGATCTCAATCTCAGTACATACACTCTTTGCAGGGTGCAATACTTTGTGAAGTGGTGTTAGTATTCAAAAGCATTAGCTTTCCGCTGGATAAGACCCAGTCGGGAAAAAAAATAATAAAGACTAATTTGTGGGTCAGAGTGATGGGAACCAAGAGATGATTGATAGGAGACAATAATTCCGTAGTTAGTATACTGATGTGCTACAACCTCTGCATATAATTGGTGCCTCTCCTTTAAAACCTATGTGCATGTATGTCCCATTGATATGGAAATATAGGTGAGATAAATAAATGTGCCTTGGTTCAAAAAATATAAAGGATGTGTTACATGCTCACAACTCTCCGCACACGGCGGCCATCTTGTCCCGCCGGAGATGGATATTTCTAGTCCACGGTCATTACCTTATCACCAGGTTTAAAGTTCAAAGCATTTTTTTTTTGTTTTAACATGACATACATGAGAAAGCATATATTTCCGGTAACTAACCGCTTGCCGACCGCCTCACATACATTTACGTCAGCAAAAGGGCTCGTACAGGCAAAATCACGTTCCTGTACGTTCCCCTTTAAGAGGCGGCCAGCGCGCGCCCGCGGCAAGCTCCGTGAGTCGGGTCGCAGGTCCCGCGAACTCGATCGCCGCGGGCATACCCGCGATCGCCTCATGGAGAGGACGAACGGGGAGATGCTGTTGTAAACAGCATCTCCCCGTTCTGCCTAGTGACAGTGTCACTCGATCTCTGCTCCCTGTCATTGGAGCAGAGATCAGTGACGTCACACTTACAGCCCATCCCCCTGACAGTTAGTAATCACTCCCTAGTACTGATTTAACCTCTCCCCGCCCCTTAGTGGTTAACCCCTTCACTGCCAGTGTCATTTATACAGGAATCAATGCATTTTTATAGCACTGATTGCTGTATAAATGACAATGGTCCCAAAAATGTGTAAAAAATGTCCGATGTGTCCGCCATAATGTTGCAGTCACGATAAAAATCGCTGATCGCCGCCATTTAAAAAAAAAAATTAATAAAAATGCCAAAAAAACTATCCCCTATTTTGTAAACGCTATAACTTTTGTGCAAACAGATCAAAAAATCGCTTATTGCAATTTTTTTTTTACCAAAAATATGTAGAAGAATACGTATCGGTCTAAACTGAGGTAAAAAATATTTTTTTTATATATTTTTGGGGGATATTTATTATAGCAAAAAGTAAAAAATAATGCGTTTTTTTCAAAATTGTCGCTCTATTTTTGTTTATAGCGCAAAAAGTAAAAACCACAGAGGTGATCAAATACCACCAAAAGAAAGCTCTATTTGTGGGAAAAAAAGGACGTCAATTTTGTTTGGGTGCAACATCGCACGACCGCGCAATTGTCAGTTAAAGCGACGCAGTGCCAAATCGCAAAAAGTGCTCTGGTCGGGAAGTGGGTAAATTCTTCCGGGGCTGAAGTGGTTAAGGAAACATAACTTATAATGTGTTACAAATATACGAACAAATATTACAAATTAGTGCCAAATGGAAGGAAACAGAACTAACTTTACAAGAGTAACTCTAAGTTGTGATATGCACTTCAGTCGTAAAGGATTATCCATGTAACGTCAGAGAGAATCTTGATCCGAGCATTACAGGTCCTGGGTTGTATAGGATAAAGCCCAGACACCTGGGTCTCAGGAATGCCAAATGAGGAAAAATTAATGTGAATAAGGCTTTCATACAGGATCCTCAGGAGTCTCAGGGTGCCTTAATGTGAGCACGGGTCCTATGATCCGTATGTAGAAATCAGGGTTGTCCGAAGGACCCCCCCATCCCAGGTGGACAGGCATAAGTAAGGATACACTCCCTAAGGAGAAACGTCGGACGACCCCGGGCGCCCTAGCACCCCCATGTGGGATCTTCCTGTGGGTGTGGTCGGGTTCCGCCCGTGTTGTCCGGCTCCCCAGGAGCATTGTAAATTGTCTGGGGGGTTAACAGAGCAAGACAGAGCAAAACTTCCCATTTCAGTTTGATGCCGAAATGCCCATTCGCCCCTCTGAGAGGGGGGGATGGATCCTCCATACCCCGAGCATCCAAGTCCCGAGAACTCCACACATAGAACAGAGAGATCATGTTATACCTGAGAAATAACGGGGTCTAATCAGACTTGAAAAGGGGAGACAGAGAAGGAGTGAAAAGAGGAATAAGAGGGAGTAGAGAAGGTGGAGAGAGGGGTTTATTTAATAGCAGAGGCTAAACTTGCGCCAGGTTCCAAACCCGGTATAAGGGATATGTTGCAAAAAGTGGCCCAAGGTTCCCAGGTGGTATTAAACTCTCGACTTTGTCATTTAGCTTCGTGACTATTTGTTCCTGGGATATGATCCAGGATATTTTCCTTTTGCAAGCCTGGAAGGACACCGTGGGCTTCTTCCAGGCTTTTGCTATAGTGAGTTTTGCGCCCAGTAAAATAAATTGCGATAATGCCCGCAAGTGTTTAGGCGCGTTGGGTATGTCATGGTTAAATAAGGCAATATGTGGATTAGGGGCAGCCGGGACCTCAATGAGTTTGCTTATTGTGTGAAATATGTGCTTCCAAAAGGTTCTGATATGGGGACAAGTCCACCAAATGTGAAGCACGGTGCCCTCTAGATTGCACCCACAGAAGCAAAGAGGAGAGGTACCGGGGTATATTGTTGCTAATTTGGATGGGACATAATACCATCTGGACAGAACCTTTAGACTGGCCTCTATGAGGGAAATGTTACAAATACCTTTGTATGAGTGTGTCCAGGATCAGAACCAGTCTGCCGTCTGCCAAACTTCGCCTGTATCCTCCTCCCAGGTCTTTGCATAAGATGGTTTGTTCAGGTTTGTCTGTAGTGCAGTGTAAATTACGGAGATCCCCCCCCCTTTTGATCCATTAGATTCGAGCACCAATACTCAAAAGGGGTTATTGAGAGAGGTTCTGGTTTGTTGGCCCAGATAGAGTGTAAGAAGTATGAGATTTGTGTAAAATGGAACTGTTCTGTGTCCGGCATTTCTAGTTTATGCTTGCAGTATGATATAGTAAGGGGGCCAGCGGGAGTCAGGAAATGTCCGATCCGGTAAAGGCCCTTATCGGTCCACCATCTGAATGCTCTGATATTTGTTCCCGGTGTAAATTTCATGTTATGGAATAGATGGGCTAGCGGTTTGAGCTGTGATGTAAGAGAGGGTTGTTGTAGAAGTTTGGTGCATGTTGCTATGGAGTGAGAGAGAGTGGGGGCCATTATAGCTGGTCTGGCAGTAGGGTCACAATATAGGAGGAAGTCAATGGTGTTAAGGGGTGTAGCTCTTCTTTCCATTGACAGCCACTCGGGTTTTGGTCCTTTAGAGAAAACTATAGAGATTTGCGACAATTGCGCTGCTTGAAAGTAGTTCCATAGATCCGGGAGGCCTAAGCCTCCTTGTGTCTTAAGGCGATACAGTATCTTGGAGGGACATCTATAACCCTTTTTACCCCAGATAAAGCGAGTAATCTCTGATTGAAACTTTCGTATGACATTCCTCGGAAGCGGGATTGGTAGAGAGCGAAATAAGTATAAGATGCGGGGAAGGAGGGTCATTTTCACTGCGTGAATTCTCCCCAGCCAGGATAGACCACACCTTGACCACTTTTGTAAGTCCCCTCTACACCTAATAAACATGGCGGGGTAGTTGGCTTTAAAGAGGTTATTAACATCTGGGGTTAAATTAATCCCCAGGTAAGGAATGGTTTTGGGAGCCCAGGAGAATTCAAAGTTATCAGTTAGTTGTGTCTTTATGTCTGGACTAACAGTTATGTTTAAAGCAATGGATTTGGACATGTTAACCTTTAATCCGGATATTTTGCTAAACGAATTCAGGACCCTGTAAATGTTAGGGGTAGTTATTAAAGGGGAGGTAATATACAGCAGGAGATCATCCGCATAAAGTGCGCATTTATGTTCCCATTCCCCGCAAGTCACCCCCTTAATATCAGGGTTCGATCTAATTGCTATGGCCAGTGATTCAATGGCCATAGCAAAGAGAAGGGGCGATAGGGGGCAGCCCTGCCTAGTGCCTCGTCCAATTGATAAGGAGGAAGAATATCTTCCCATTAATCGAACTTGGGCAGAGGGGTTAGAATACATGGAGTTAATTATATTTAGGAAATGGGGGCCAAAGTTCCAACGTCTAAGGGTTTCAGAAAGGTATTCCCAGTCGATTGAATTGAAGGCTTTGTGGAGGTCGATAGAGAGGATAAAACCTGTTTGTGGGGGGCTTCCGTCCCAACTAGATTTAAGGAGGGAGATTACGTCTACTGTCCTTCTGATCTGGTCTGGGCCTTGTCTTCCAGGTATGAACCCTACCTGATCGTTCTGTATATATACCGGGATAAAACTGGCAAGTCTATTGGCTAGGATCTTGGTCATAATTTTTATGTCGTTGTTGATTAAGGAGATCGGCCTGTAGTTACCTACTTCGCTCGGATCCTTCCCTGGCTTGGGGATCACAGAAATGTATGCAGCATTTAGATCACGACCCAGAGGGTGACCTTCCCTAAGGAAGTTAAAAAGCTTTGTTAGATGAGGGGCTAAGGTTTCCCCAAATTTCTTATAGTACCCAGTGGAAAACCCATCTGGTCCAGGGGAGGAGCCGATCTTCAAGAAATTAATGGTGTCTAGAACCTCTGGGACCGAGAAAGGGCTTTCAAGTAAGTTCCTGTGTTCTATGGACAATGAGGGCAAAGGCAGGGAGTTAAAGAAGTCATCCCGTGATAGGTCTGGACGCTGACTTTGGGGCTTGTAAAGTTCCGTATAGAACTGATGGAAGGTTTCCATGATCTTGGTAGGGTTCTGGGACAGGTCACCTGAGTTCAATTTGATTTTAGGGAAAGTCAATAGGCGAGGCTTAGGAGTGAGTTTTACCGGCAGTTTCGCACCTATCCTATCTTTCTGTGAGTAGAAACGCGCCCCAGTCCACCTGAGGTGTCTTTCTGCTGTGGTTCTTAGGTTCAGGTTAAGAAGGGCCCGGGCTCTATCCAACTGGGATAAAGATTCTGCAGTAGGATTACGCTTATGTGCTTTTGCAAGTTCCCAAAAAGTCGCGGTCAGTTTGATCATATCACTTTTGTGATCTGCTTTCAATGAGGCTGTTAGTTTCATTATTTTCCCCCTGATTACCGCTTTATGAGCAGCCCAGACTGTGGCCGGAGAGACACCTGATGTGGCGTTTATTGTGAAATATTCTTTAATAGATTTCCCTATTATGGTGGCCTGTATGGGGTCGTTAAGGAGGTTGCATTCTCAGCGGTTGCATCCATTCTATGTCCTGATGATCTGTGGGTGGACAGAGTAACCATTGAATGGTCCGACAGTGGGAAATCTATAATCCGGGATTTAACAATCCCAGGGATCATAGAGGTTTGTATGAAGATGTGGTCTATCCTGGCATAAGGATTATGGGGAGCAGAATAATGAGAATAATCCTTAGTACGAGGATTAGTTTTCCTCCAGGCTTCTACCAATCCGTGTAGTAACTGGGCCACTTTAACGCTCTGTTTAGTGGGGCGTTTAAGTTTCTTTAGACCCTCTCCTGATTTATCCATTGAGGAGTCAAAGGTTAAATTTGAATCCCCCCCCCCAAGATAGTTGTTCCCTTGAAGTGAGGGCAAAGTTTGTGTAGCATGGAATCAAAAAATGCCCGCTGGCCTTTATTAGGGGCATAATATGAGACGAAAGTGTATAATGAGCCATCTATGGTCCCTGAAACTAGCAAATACCGTCCCATGGGGTCTATAATTATGTTAGTTTGAGAGAGATTAATGTGTTTCGCAAAACATATGGCCACCCCTTTTGTCTAGTTGGGGGCTGATGCAAAAAAGAATTGGGGGAAGTTGCGATGGAGAAATGTAGGTTTATATGAGACGGGGAAATTAGTTTCCTGTAGAAAAAGAATATCCGTGGGCATTGATTGGTATACTTGGAATAATTTCCTCCTCTTAACAGGGGAGTTCAACCCTTGAGTGTTGTGGGAGGTAAAATTAAGTGTTGGACGAGCCTTGTGGTTATCGGCCATGACTTGTATATTGCGGGGGTGAGTTTATGAAAAAGGTCATACCTGAATTGGTAGGATAGGTAGTCTGGATGTTCGCTTGAAGGAGTCCTGATTGGGATGAAAGACCTGGGAGGACAAGCGCAGAACCTGGAGACTCTCGAGGTTGGGACAAGAGGAGTAGAGAGTAAAGGGGAGACAGAAAGAAAAATAGAGATTAGACCTGTTACAAAAAACATACACAAATCTGTCGTACTCGTTACTAGAGCAGTTACTATATATACACAGGGGTTCCCTAACCCCTTCCCCTCCCCCAGGTATGGAGAACCGCCCATACCTTACTCGTCACTTATGAGGGCCGGTTGCCAACTGATTGGCAACCGGGCAAGAAACCAACTACACTCTAGTGCACTTGGATTCAAATAGAGGTGCATTAAGTCCACCACGGCCCCGCCACCTCTAAATCTATACTTCTAAGAAGATGTGAACTTTCAATTATTACTTCCATAAACCAAATTGAACCAGGAAGATAATTAAAAAAAAAGGAAATTAAAGGAAGAACTTAAATGAACATTATGGAGAATAATAAAGTGGAGCAACCCTAATCTCTAATGGATGAGTGTAAGATAGGGTTATACTGTCTTAACCGGACTTCAGGGCTCCAGCGAGCCATCAGGGATAAGTAAATGGTAGGGACTGTCGTAGGATTTAGGCCCGTAAAGGAGAGCCAAAATGGTGTAAAAGTAGAAATTAAAAACTAACATGAGAGCTATTGTGGAATCTGCTGGCTAGGAGAGGGTCATCAAGACCAAGTACCCCTATGAACCCGTCAGACCTAAACAGTAGTCAGGAATGGTTATTTATATATAATATCTGACAGGAAGATAAGAGACCTCCTCCCGTCTCAGCCACCATTTCATGGATTCACAGAAGCCACTATTGCTGGGTCTGTGATCCCTGAGATGGTAGTAGTAGTGTAAACCCCTGCAGAGAAATAGAACACATTAAAATTAAGGCATCTTGGTAGCAGACTTAGATATGAGGATAAGGGAATGTCCCGTAAGGGATATCTGTATCCCAATAAGTCTATCAGGGATCACCGGGACAGGATCTGGAACCAGCTAGCGAATAGTCCGTCATGGTGGAAGGTTCTCTTTGAAACGTTTGGAGCTCTGTTTAAGCCAGTTGTGTTGCAGGGGGCTTGCTGGTGGGGGCCTTTTTGTAGAAGATGAGGTGCTCCTGCTTTTCTGAAAAGAGGCTGGGTCTTGAGGAATCAGTCCCAATTGTAGAAGCAGACGTTCGCCTTCAGCAAATGAGGAAAAGCCATAGTTCTTATTCCTGTACGAGAAATTGAATCGAAGTGGAAACGACCAGCGATAAGTGATTTCTTTGTCCAGCAGTGGTTGAAGTAAAGGTTTGAGAGAGCGTCTTTTTTGCACGGTGTATGGTGACAGATCCGCGAAAATTTGGATCCTGTGCCCCAGAGATAGATTTTCATGGCCCCTAGATCTTCTCATTACCTCCTATTTGATGGAATAAAAATGGGTTTTTACAATGATGTCTCTAGGGAGCCCATCTGAGCAGGGGGGTTGGAGGGCTCTTTGTTCTCTGTCCAGCTCAAGTTGTTGTTCCGTGATGTCCGGTAAAAGGTTCCTTAATAGGGCCTTTACTGCACCATGCACATTTTTCTCTGATTCAAGGAGGCCTCGCACCCTAAAATTATAGTGTCTCGACCTGTTCGAGGTCATCTATTTTGGCAAATGCTGATTCCAGCTGGTCTTGCATATCTTGTAAACGTGCCTCATTTTGATTAATCCGGGAAACTGCCTGATCTGCTTTCTTTTCATTTATGTCCATCCTCATCCCAATTTGCTGCAGGTCAGTATGAATGGATGAGGTAATGTGAGCTGCATTTTGGGCCAGGCCTTTTGAAAGGAGCTGAGAGAATGCCTCCATCATGGAGGGGAAATCTGATGGCACAGGGATTTCATGCTGGGTCTCTGTGGCTGACAGGAGCATTCCTGTATGAGGATCCAGCATTGGTGTAGAGGGAAGGCCCAGAACCATCCTGCTCAGGAGGGATTCAGTGGAGGCTGGGGATGTAGCCAGGGGCAGGGGTGGATAGTCCTCACTTGGGGACTGTGGCGGTGGAGGAGGCTGAGAGTCCTGTTCCCCCCTTGAGAGCTCCATCCCCTCCTGTGTGTGAGGGCCTCGTGGAGCCGCCGCCATCTTGGTGTAGCTGAGCGGAGGGCCCGTCGTGGTCATCTGGCTCAGCAGGTTCCGGCGGACGTTCGCCGTTTTTGGGGCTCTGTTTTAGGGGGTCTCCCCCGTTCGTCTTGGCCGGTTAGAGGCTCCGTGGGTTGCTCCCGCTGCTCCGGTGGTTAACGCTGGGCCGTGATGGGCCATCTTGGGTAACTCCGCGCATGCGCCTGCTTATCATCAGGTTTAACCCCTTTTGGGTTTTATACACATTGGTTTTCATTCACTGCCACAATTTATTTTGCATAGCACCTGCCAGAGGATGTAACACATCCTTTATATTTTTTTTGAACCAAGGCACATTTATTTATCTCACCTATATTTCCATATCAATGGGACATACAAGCACATAGGTTTTAAAGGAGAGGCACCGATTATATGCAGAGGTTGTAGCACATCAGTATACTAACTATGGAATTATTGTCTCCTATCAATCACCTCTTGGTTCCCATCACTCTGACCCACTAATTAGTCTTTATTATTTTTTTCCCGACTGGGTCTTATCCAGCGGAAAGCTAATGCTTATGAATACTAACACCACTTCACAAAGTTTTGCACCCTGCAAAGAATGTATGTACTGAGATTGAGATTTTCTGCTAGGATATTTTTGCATATATATTTTTTTTTTTCCCTGCACTATCTTTGGTATCTATTTTACCACCGCCGAGGGTGTAACACAAAACAGGCTTATACCTTGCAGAACAGGGATACACAGAAATTGGCACCCATTGCCAGGAATATCCTTTTGTATATCCTTTTGGTACATTTTTCCTAGATTGATTTATACATTTCATATATGTTTGCAAACTGCAGAGGGTGTAAACCAAATACCTGCCAATTAGAACAGCGCCATGCCGTGTACACACGAGCGGACCTTCCGGCAGACTTGGTCCGGCGGACCGGACTCCGTCTGACAATTTGATTGTGTGTGGGCTCCAGCGGACTTTTCCCAAAAGTCCGATGGACCTAGAAATAAAACATGTTTCAAATCTTTCCGGCGGACTAGAGTCCGGTCGAAAAATCCGCTCGTCTGTATGCTAGTCCGATGGACTAAAACTGACACTAGGACAGCTATTGGCTACTGGCTATCAACTTCCTTACTTTAGTCCGGTCGTACATCATCACGTACGAATCCGTTGGACTTTGGTGTGATCGTGTGTAGGCAAGTCCGTTCTTTGGGAAAGTCCGTTGGAAGTCCGCCGAAAGTCCATCGGATAGTCCGTCGTACCAGACGTGTGTACGCGGTATAACTCATCCACCCTGACCTCCAGCTCTGCTGTCCTCTGCCCCAGTTCCCTGATCTCGTGAGTCAGTTTATCTGTAATGTGATCAGATGTCTGTTTTAGGGCCTTGTGGAGCATCCTCTCAAACTGCTTAAACATGGAGGATTCTATGAGGGATTGTGAGCTGCCTGTATCTGAGTCAGACTCACCGCTGTCATCCTGTGCTTTCAGGCCGTGGAGCTGAAGCTGTGCTTTAGGTGATCTTGGTGTGAAGGGCTTTGACTGTGAGGAGGCGGCCGGCGCCATCTTGGCCATATGTCTGGATAGAGCGTCCTTGATGTTGCCTGGCTTATTCTTTGATTTGGGACCCCCTCTGACCATGCTTGTATGCACGGTGGTCTCAGCGAGGTCCAGGCAGTACACTGGTGGTGTTGTGCGGCTGCTATTGTGGGTAAGGCTCCGGTGTGGTTCCCCGTGGAGCGGAGATCTAATCGGACATGTCCATTCGGTCAGGCTCCGCGCATGCTCCCCTTTTTTTTTTTTATATTTACCGTATTTATTGGCGTATAACACGCACATTCATTTTAAGAGGGAAGTTTCAGGAAAAAAACTTAAATTTTAAATAAGGAACTTTGAAACAAAATAAGGGTCAGTGCCCATCTGCAGCCTCACCATTGCCATCAATGCAGCCTGATCAATGCCCATCTGCAGCCTCACAAGTGCCATCAATGCAGCAACCTCACCATTGCCATCAATGTAGCAGCCTCACCATTGCCATCAATGCAGCAGCCTCACCATTGCCATCAATGCAGCAGCCTCACCATTACCTTCAGTACAGACTGATGCCCATCTGCAGCCTAGAGGGGACAGGGAGGGGGGTGGGATGAGCGCCGACAGATTACATACAGTGAGAATCTCCTATGATAGACAGAACAGTAGTCCAATGGCGGCTCAGGACATGGGACTTCTTATTACAGAGGCCGCCAAGTAAACAGAGGATTCTCACTGTATGTAACCTGACGGCGCTCGTCCCACCCCCTCCCTGTCCCCTTCGAGACAGCTAAAATTAAAGTATTGGCGTATAACATGCACACGCAATTTGCACCCGATTTTCATGGTGAAAAAGTGAGTGTTATACGCCAATAAATACAGTATTTTTTTATTGGATGTGTTTTATAGCCAAAAGTAAGAAATATTGTGTTATTTATTTATTTCAAAATTGTCGCTCTTTTTTTTGTTTATAGTGCAACAAATAAAAACCGCAGAGGTTGGATATGTTTTCTAGCAGAAAGTAAAAAATATTTGTTGGGAAAAAAGGACAACAATCGGGTACAGTGTCGCACGACCACGCAATTGTCTGTTAAAGTAACGCAGTGCCGTATCACAAAAAAATGGCCTAGTCTGGAAGGGCGTAAACCTCCTGGAGCTGAAGTGGTTAAAAGAAGGATCAGGGTGTATGTCATTGACCAAATACAATAATGATATGTTCCTATTACATTATGTTTCTACAGATCAGCCATGGCGCCACCGACCTTCTCCTGAGTGACAGAGAAAAATTCCCAAACTTTTACCGCACTGTACCAAGCAACTGGAATTGGTATAAGTCAGTTATGGAACTACTGATAATGCTTGGATGGAATTGGGTTGGAATCATCACATCGAGTGACGGAACCGGAGAAACAGAATTGCGGGAGCTGAGAAAAGAGATGACCAGACATGGGATCTGTATAGAATTTATCGTTTACCTGACCACCAATGAGGAAATTAACAGAAAGAGGGTGAGGGTTATCGAGAAGTCAACTACCGATGTTGTCATATTATGCGGCCAATTTAAATATGTATATAAAAGGTTTTCTAAAGAATCAAAAGTTCTCAGACAAAATATGACATTAATTGCCAATCGGTCATGGAATGTCATTGGATATGAAGAGATCAGCCTGAAAGAAACATTTAACTGCAGCATTGTAGCGATGCATGCGTTTTCTTACATTCCTGAATTTGAGGATTATCTGAATAACGTCCATCCATCCAAACGGCCAGATGACCCATTGCTGGAAGATATTTGGCTACATTATTTTAAATGTCCTTCTTCAAATAAATATAAAAATAGTTTATTTCACCGTGGTTCTGCCTCTAACATCACCTGTACTGGGCCAGAATCATTGGCATATCACTTTACCGAGAAGCATGATGGAAAATTTGCTTTCATCTACACTGCGGTATACGCTCTGGCTCACGCTTTGAACAATATGAAACTAAGAAGAAATACATTTGGAAATTATGGAATAAGGAAAAAAGTAAGTTACATTTCCTGATTTATCTTAGATCTTGTGTCTATAATATATTCTGGTTAGAAGTAGAGATACTGAGACTGGAACAGACAAAGTGATCCTTGTACAGTATCAGTGTGAGTACAAAATGGTAAAACACAAAACGTTATATTCATTTTTGTAAATAGTGTTGTGCAAGCTCTAACCTGAATCAATGCATTAAATCAGTCATGATCAAATATTTATGTGACATATGATTTACATAATTAAAGTGAAAGCCATATAAGGTGCAAAAATTAGTGCAGTCCATATCATGCATAAAGTATATAGTGCATTATGATTCAAATGGTGATATCAGTAACATGAACATGGTCCCCCAGGGCAGGGGGCCCACTGTGCCCTGACACACACTGCCCACATGGAGTGAGTAAACATTGGTCCATAACATTTCTTTGGGCCCCATGATTTCAACCAGAGGGGCCCAAGAGGTGGGAGCATCTGTGGACTTTTTTAATTTCGGCTCATAGGCCAAAGCAGTTTGAGCCACATTTTCTGATGCTAAGATTCTAGTTCCCCACATTTTCTGATGCTAGGATTCTAGTCTGTCAGCTCAGAAACTCTAGGTGGGTGGAGCTTGGTGGGTGATGCCATGCTGTATACTCACAGTGTGACTGCTCCCTGTTCCTGGGTGCCCCTGCATTATGTGTCATGACTGGACACAGAAGAAGACATCTCCCTTCACAGGCTTTAACTGAGGTTTGATTCTTAGTGATCTGCTGCATCTGTCAGCTTTAAATCAGTCTGAAGGAAGACTTCCTCTCCTGTGTCCAGGGAAAGTTTGTACTGGGAATTATGGGGGGGGGGGGTATACTGACTATCGTGTTATCCACCTCTGAGCCAGTGGAGAATTATCCCTGGGTGCAATGTATGCACTGCACCCATGGATAAGACATATGTCAGGCACTACAGCTGGGCCTGTCACTATGTACAGGGGCCCCCAACCCCTGGGCTGTAGACAGTTACTGGTCCATGGCCTGTCAGATGCTGGGCTGCACTCCCCTGGGAGAAGAGAGGGTGCTTGTTTGCATAGTGCCTCCCGCCGCTATGTCAGATCCTGTGAGCAAGGTCACCTCCTGTGAGATCCGCGCATTAGCAGCACATTCGATTCTCATTGGAGTGGAACCATATTGTCAACTGCGCATGTACCAATTGTAGGGTTCCCTCCTTGAGAATCTAATGCCAGCTGCCTGCTGATCTGGCTAAGTTGGTAGTGCTAGAGAGAGGCTGCATAGCCATACACTGAGAGGTTTTACTGCAAAGAAAAAAAACTGCATCTGGTGGCAGGCTATGGGTGACAAATGACACACAGCATCTGGTGGAAGGCTACGGGGGGGGGGGGGAGTGACATGCAGCATCTAGTGGCAGGCGATAGTGGCAAGTGACAATCTGTGTCTGGTGGCAGGGGATGGTGGCAAGTGACAATTCACATATGGTGGCAGGAGACAGTGGCAAGTGACAATCTGCATCTAGTGGCCGGTGACGGTGACAAGTAGGGATGAGCTGGATGTTCGGGTCGAACATTATGGGGCGTTCGTGGCAAATTTGAGCACTGCAGAATGCCCCATGTGACGGAACATCGCACACACCGCTTGAGTGTTTCCATCAGTATACCGCTTCCTAAATCCTGGAACATGAGTCCAATGGATCTGGCTATAGGAACCCCCAAGAACCAGACAACACCAGTCTTGGAGTACATCAAGAATAATATTTTATTTGAGATCTTACACAAATATATACAGCAGGATGACCAAAACCTAACCTAATCAACATGAGCTTTTCCCTAGGTGACTGGTTAGGGGTACCATGTACCCCAAACTCATTCACACAGGGTGGGGGGCCGGGATCTGGGGGCCCCCTTATTAAGGGGGGCTCCCGGATTCCGATAAGCCCCCCCGCCCGCAGACCCCGACAACCAACGGCCAGGGTTGTCGGGAAGAGGCCCTTGTCCTCATCAACATGGGGACAAGGTGCTTTGGGGTGGGGGGGCCGCAGGGTGCCCCCCTCCCCCAAGGCACCCACCCCCCCATGTTGAGGGCATGCGGCCTGGTACGGCTCAGGAGGGGGGGCGCTCGCTCGTCCCCACCCCCTTTCCTGGCCAGCCGGGCTGCGTGCTCGGATAAGGGTCTGGTATGGATTTGGGGGGGACCCCCACGCCGATTTTTCGGCATAGGGGGTTCCCCTTACAATCTATGCCAGACCTAAGGGCCTGGTATGCCTCCGAGGGGGGAACCCACGCCGGTTTTTTCATTTAAAATTTGGCGCGGTGTTCCCGTCTCAGGATTCATACCAGACAGCTGTCAGCGCTGCCTGTCACTCATCGCGGAAGGAAAACAAAGTTTTCCTTTCCCGATGAGTGAGTCATCTCGGCGCTGGCTCCTGCGACGGGGCTCGTAGGTGTCAAATCTCGCCGAGAAGTGCGGCGAGATTGACACAATATCGCGGTCACCTACTGTACATCGCCAAACACAAAATGATCTGTAAGGCTCTCCCATAGCAATCCAGGGCCCCCAAAGTCATATCCCTCTGGAGAGCATTCTGTTGTCTCTCCTAAATATCCCTGCTCTTGTCCCTGTGCCATTGCAGAGCCCGATAATGATTGTCCAGCTCTATGTCCTGCTGGACCAGCCTGTCCAACTCAGTCACCCATTGCTCCTGGGGCTGCTCTCCCAGGAATGCCCATTGGTCACTGGCCCATTGCTCTTAGGTTGGAAAGCACTTGCCCTGTTTTATACCAGCGAGCTGGAGGGCTCCAATCCAGAGCTCCACCCAAATTTGCTGCCTGAGCTCCAGGTATTCATCCTCAGACACAGTCCTGTTGTATGCTGAAAGGACGATCCGCAGCAGCCCCAGGAACTCTGATGCCAGGTCCATATCTCCGCTGGAGTGACAAAGGTCTGCTATCCTGATGTTGGATCCAGGTGGAGATTTGGATGTCCCAGACTGCAGGAAGCGTCCCACTGCTTGCCACCAATGTGACGGAACGTCGCACACTCCGCTTGAGTGCTTCCATCAGTATACCGCTTCCTAAGTCCTGGAACACGAGTCCAATGGATCTGGCTACAGGAACCCCCAAGAACCAGACAACACCAGTCTTGGAGTACATCAGGAATAATCTTTTGTTTGAGATCTCACACAAATACATACAGCAGGATGACTAAAACCTAACCTAATCAACATGAGCTAATGATCTAATCCTTTATCCAGCCTAGGTGACTAAGAGACATGACCTTTTTCAACAGACTTGTGGTCACCGAGCTTCACACAGTAGCAGAGTTAATTAACATAAACAACAATGGGTGAAAAGACTCTTATAGCCCACACTAGACTTATATACAATAAACACATAGCAGATAACAGACAGGTAGCTGGAATTGATGACATTAGCATCTAACAGTATGAGTCCCAACAGTATGAATCAGTCACTATTCAAAAATGGCATATAAAGGGTTCCCAGAGTCTGTGTGTCTTGGGGGGACATGGACCTGAATCCAAATTAACACCACCTCCAGGGTCCCCAGGCATACAGCTCACAGAGAGCACCATTCCCCCAAATGCCAAGGCCCATGATTGGTGGGCAAGAGGCTGGCATTCAATCCTCTCCAAAAGCCTCTGTCCTGGCTAGGTCTGTCACACCCCATAATGCACTGTGAGATCGCAGTGCATTGCTGTATGATGAGTGTTCAAAGCATGCACATGACCTGCATGTTTTAGCCAATCACAGCGCACTCTGTTAAGAGAGCCATAATTGGCCAAAGGCAGGGTGCCTTTGGCCAATCATGGCTCAGGGGGACTAAGTCCACGCACACACTATATAAGGCTGATTACATGGTGGCCGTGTGTAGTGTTGTTGGTGTGGACAGAGAGATAGCTTTATTTGGATTAAGCAGGCAGGTATTCAGTTAGTGAAAGTTAGGGATGAGCTTTAAGTTCAAGTCGAATGCATGTTCGACTCGAACATCGCATGTTTGATGAATTATGAATGATATGGGCCGTTCGTGCCAAATTCGAGTGGCGCGTCACGGCCCATAATTCACTGCGGCATCGCAGTGCATTGCTGGCTGATGATTGGTCAAGCATGCACTATGACCCGCATGCTTGGTCAATCACAGCGCTGTCGTTACAGAGAGCCATAATTGGCCAAAGCCAGGGTGGCTTTGGCCAATTATGGCTCGGGGGTTTAGTACACGCCCCACACTAAATAAGGCCGCCTGCACGTCTGCCCTGTGTAGTGTGTTCCGGCGTTGAGAGAGAGAGAGAGAGAGACAGTGTCATTTGATTTAAGTAAGATAGAGTAGGCAGGCGAGTCAGTTAACTGCACTTACAGTGTATTGTGTATATATTTGCATCCTAGGTGTGTGTGTATATATATATATATATATATATATATATATATATATATATATATATATATATACATACATATATATATATATATATATATATATATATATATATATATATATATATATATATATATATATATATATATATATATATTACACTGTATTCAGTTTAGCTAGATCCGTTCCTGTTATCATCCTACTGACAGGCAGGCAGGTGTTTTTACAGTATTTACAGCTACCTGAAGAAAATTGGTGGTGTTCTTCTGATCCTATTAGTACCACAGGCAACTGCAGTATTTACAAGTTAGTGTAGTGCCTCCTCTGCACAGTGTGCACCTAAAGCTACCTGAAGAAAATTGGTGGTGTTCTTCTGATCCTATTAGTACCGCAGGCAGCTGCAGTATTTACAAGTTATTGTACTGCGTCCTCTGCACAGTGTGCACCTAAAGCTACCTGAAGAAAATTGGTGGTGTTCTTCTGATCCTATTAGTACCGCAGGCAGCTGCAGTATTTCCAAGTTAGTGTACTGTGTCCTATGCACAGTGTGCACCTAAAGCTACCTGAATAAAATTGATGGTGTTCTTCTGATCCTATTAATACCACAGGGAGGCAGCTACGGTATTTACAGTTAGTGTACTGTGTCCTCTGCACAGTGTGCACCTAAAGCTACCTGAAGACAATTGCTGTTATTCTGCTCCTATTTATACCACAGGCAGGCAGCTACAGTATTTACAGTTATTGTACTGTAAGACAATTGCTGGTGTTCTCATACTAATAATACTACAGGCAGGCAGTTACTGCTACCCTGTTTCCCCAAAAATAAGACCTAGCGTGATTGTTGGTGATGGCTGCAATGTAAGCCCTACCCCCCAAATGAGCCCTAGTTAAAGTCCTTGTAGGTCTTATTTTCAGGGTAGGGCTTATTTTCGGGGAAACAAGGTAGGGCTTATTTGGGGGGTAGGGCTTATATTGCAGCCTTCACCGACAATCATGCTAGGTCTTATTTTCGGGGAAACAGGGTAGCTGCAGTATCAGTGTATATATATATATATATATATATATATATATATATATATATATATATATATATATATATATATATATATATATATACATGCCAGCTTTGTGCAGCTACATCTCACTGCAGGCCATTAGTATATCTGGAAGGCCAACAAGGAGAGGCTGACAGTCACAAGCCAATAAAAGAGGGCAAGCAGGCTCTGTGTCTAGAGGCAACAGTGCTGGTCGTGACGACGGTGCATCCTCATCAGCACGTGGCCGTGGGACACGCTTGTTCTTTTTTTCGGCAGCTGGCCGTGTGGAGCTACGACATGTGGAAGACTTGGTAGCGTGGATGACCAAGCCGTTTTCATCCTCCTCATCCTCTCTCACCCAGGCTCAGGGTACTTTGTCTGGCAAAGCAGCTGCCAACGTGGCCTCTTCCCTCGGCTCAATGGCATCAGTTACTCCTTCCCTAGCCCCACCATGTCCTCCTGAAGAGTCCCCCGAACTGTTTGACCACAGTGTTGGGTACATGCTCCAGGAGGATGCCCAGTGTTTTGAAGGCTCTGATGATGGTACCCACCTAAAGGAAGGAAGTAACGTGAGCCCAGAGAGAGGGGGTGCCCAAGAAGGACAGCAATCTGGCAGTCATGTTCCCCCAGCTGCAGCATACCGCCAGGTTTGCTCCAGTGATGAGGAGGGAGGGGATGATAAGGTCACTGACTCCACGTGGGTGCCTGATAGGAGAGAGGAGGAGGAGGCACATCACCAATGAGGCAGGATGCCCTCCAGGGGCCAATTAAAGGCAGCACACCGACTGCATCACACCGCAGAGCTCCGCATGTGCAGGGCGCTGCTGTCTCTGCGTGTTATTCCAAAAGTTATTTGGTGTGAGACTTTTTTGAGACGAGTGCATTAGATCCCTCCGCTGCTATTTGCAACATACGTCTCAAGCGTATCTTGCGTGGCCAAAACATCACCCGCTTGTACACCACATGCTTCACCAGAAATATGTCGACCTGCCATGCAGTTCGTTGGCAAGTGTACCTAAAAGACCCACACCAAAGAACAAAGAGGACCTCTCTTTGCTCCTCATTAGCTGGAATCTCCAACCACACTATACCTTCAGTCCTCTCTGAGATCTGAGAGGAATGAAGGTGTAGAATTAGGTGTGTCACAGCCAAGTACTTGGGGGCAATCTGCTATCGGTACACCGACGCCAGGCAAATTTCCCTGCTGCACCGCCAAAAGAAGTTCGCTCCCAGCCATCCACATGCCCAGCGGTTGAATGCTAGCTTGGCTAAATTGCTAGCACTTCAACTGCTGCCTTTTCAGTTGATAGACTCTGCCCCCTTCCGTGAGTTTGTGGAATGTGCGGTTCCTCAGTGGCAGGTACCCAAACGCCACTTTTTCTCACGGAAGTCGATTCCGGCTCTCTACCGGCATGTGGAAGGCAATGTCTTGGCCTCACTGGACAGGGCAGTCGGCGGTAAGGTGCATATTACCGCTGACTCATGGTCCAGTAGGCATGGACAGGGACGTTACCTGATCTTTCACCGCGCACTTTCCCCGCTCACTGGGTGACTCTTCTGGCAGCTGGGAAGGATGCAGGACAGGTTGCAGTAGTGTTGGAGGTTGTTCCGCCACACCTCCAAAATACTACTAGTGGTGATTCTGCCACACCTCTCTCCTCCACCCCCTCCTCTTCTTCTTCCTCCATGGCCTCTTCCTGTGCTGATTTGTCCTCGGAACCAGCGGTGCTCCGTAGGCGTTCAAGGGGCTACGCAAGCATGCAGGCAAAAAGATGCCATGCGGTGCTTGAGCTGGTGTGCTTGGGGGACAGGAGCCACATTGGGGCAGAGATTCTGTCAGCTCTACAGGGGCAAGTTCAGAGATGGTTGACGCCACGCCAGCTAAAGGCAGGAATGGTGGTTTTCGAAAATGGCGCCAACCTCCTCTCCGCCCTCCGATGGGGACAACTGACCCATGTGCCCTGTTTGACTCACGTCCTTAACTTGGTGGTGCAGTGGTTCTTGGGCAGGTACCCGGGCTTACAGGATGTCCTGAGGCAGGCCAGGAAAGTCTGTGTGCATTTCCGCAGGTCATATAATGCCAGTGCTCGGCTGGCTGACCTCCAAAAGGAATTTAACCTGCCCAAGAACCACCTAATCTGTGACATGCCCACCAGGTGGAACTCAACGTTGGCCATGCTGCAGTGGCTGCACACACAGCAGAGGGCCATCAATGAGTACCTATGTGACTATGGCACCAGGACAGGGTCAGGGGTTTTTTTCCCCATGCCAGTGGGCTATGATCAGGGATGCATGCACTGTCCTGTCACCATTTGAGGAGGCCACAAGGATGGTGAGCAGTGACAATGCATGCATCAGTGACACTGTATCTCTTGTCCACCTGTTGGAGCACACGCTGCATGGAATAATAGACAGGGTACTTGAGGCAGAACAGAGAAAGGAAGAGGAGGACTTCCTTACCTCTCAAGGCCCCCTTTATCCAGACAGCGTTCCTGTGTGTCCGCCGATCACACAGGAAGAGGAGGAGGAGGATTGTGTCAGCATGGAGGTGGAGCCTGGCACTCAGCATCAGCAGCAGTCTTCAAGGGATCATTTACAGTCCCAAGAAACCCATGGACTTGTACGTGGCTGGGAGGAGATGGCTGCGGATCATGTCATCCTTAGTGACCCAGAGGACTCCGGACCGAATGCCTCAGCAAACCTACGCTGCATGGCCTCCCTGAATCTGCAAAGCCTGTGGAAGGATCCTTGTGTTCGTGATATCAAGGAGAGGGATCAATACTGGCTGGCAACTATCCTTGATCCACGTTACAAGGGTAAGATTGCGGACCTTATCTTGCCGTCGCAGAGGGAGCAGAGGATGAAACTTGCAGAAAGGTCTGTGCAACGCGTTCCCAGAGACTGGGAAGTTACAAACTCCTGTTCCTGGACAACGTATTGCTGAGGCTTCGGTCAGTCAAAGAAGGAACAGTGGAGAAGGTGGCCGTCTGACCGATGCGTTCAGACAATTTTTTAGTCCACAGCAGCATGGTATGATCAGTTCCAGCAACCATCGCCAGCATCTGTTTTACATGGTGCAAGAATACCTAAGGGTAAGATCTGACTTGGACACCTTTCCCACCGAAAATCGGTGTCCTGCATCCAGCGTTCTTTCGTTCTTTCAGTGCTGCTGGAGGCTTTGTAACCGATCACATGGTGTGCCTGTCCACCGACTCGGTCGAACGACTGACCTTTATAAAAATGAATCAGTCTTGGATCAAAGCCAGCTACCAGGCACCTGATGCTAAAGTAAACTAATATTTTTTTTTAAATGTCAGATCCCTGTAAGACTGTCTATGCTGATGCTGAGTAACTATCCTGTTATGCTGAGTGATTATCCTCTTCCTCCTCAATGCTGATAGCTTGTAAGAACATTTTTGGTTCTGGGCGCCGCCACCAGTGGCTAAGGCCCAATTTTTCAGCCCCTGTTTAACAGGGGCGTGTAATTACAATTTCTGATGCAATACTTTGCAGCAGGGCTCGTTCCTGCGCTCCAACTAGAGTATCTGTGAGGGGTTGCAGTGTTGTGGCACCACCACCACCAAAAGCCCAATTTTTCTGCCCCTGTTAAACAATGGGATGTAATTACAATTCTTGATCTAATATTTCATAGCAGGGCCTGTTCTTGTGCCCACCAAGAGTAACTGATTCTCTCCTGTAAGAGTTAATATGGAAAAAATGTGTCTCCTCTTCACTGATGCTTTATCACCAATCCTTGTTTCACTAAAAACCCCACATTTTCAAAAAACATTAGTCATTGGGACATAAAGTGAGGTGAAATCTTCTGAAGAGGTGCACAGACAGCAAAACAAATGTTACAGGGGTGATAACCCTTCCCTATGTTTTCCAAAAAGCTTAAAAATAGATTTTTTTTTGGCTGGAGCTATACTTTAAAAATGTACCAGTTCAAAATTACAAACAGATTCTACTTAACAACAAACCTACAGTCCCTGTCTTGTTTGCACCGCCTGTATACTGCTGTTCAGAGTATGTAGGGCCTGTGGGCCCCACGCCTTTCCTTGTTGTAATTTGGGTGCGGGGTTCCCCTTAATATCCATACAAGACCCAAAGGACCTGGTAATGGACTGGGGGGTGGGGGGGTACCCATGCCATTTGTCTCACTGATTTTCATCCATATTGCTAGGACCCGACATTACATTAAAGCCTCGCTAAAAAATGGATTGCTAAAAGAATATGAAATCTTTAGTATAGTCTGTGTAGTCACATATAAATATCCACAACAAATGAAGGAAGTAGAACTATTAAAAGTGAGTAGCATGAAAGTTTATCCAATGTGATAAATGATGAGACGACAGTGGAACTGAAAACACCAAAATGTTGCGCTTACCAGAAGTAAGCCAAATAGGAGCAAGTGGCTTAAACCCAGCCTGGGCCTTTAAACAGGTGATCTAGATGAATCGGGATAATCGCACTCGTCTCATGTGCCCAGTCCATAGAGGTTTTCATCCAAAAATATATAACACAAACATAGCGTAATACTGACAATATAAAACACTCCAAATGTGAACAAAAAAGTGCAACACTCAACAAAAAACTAATCATGTGTAATCATATATCATCCATAGTCAATGCAGCAACTAAGGATGGTAGATGAGTGATATGCAATCATGCAAAGATGAAATAGGTAAAAACAAAAATAGCAGCACCCAATATCTGTATGGCAGATTTAGGTAAGGGCAGGACTATACCCAATCACCCAGAAGTAGACATTGAAAAAAGGAATGTAAACATAAAAGAAAAGGAAGAAGACCCCTTTACGTGTGGCACATCACATGCACAAGCTGCTTACCAGATGATAAATCATATAAGCAAAATTCCACACAGCCCAACGTGTAAATTTAGAATAGAATTGCACCAGCGAACTTAGGGGATATCCTGCTTACCAGACATCCATATAGAGTAGGCAGATATAATGGAGCTCGAACAGGCTCCTATCAGGAGCGGCGTAGACACGTCCTTGCCAGTCAAACCCAAGCTTTGCACTCGCTCTCTCAATGTCAGCTTTGGATTCTATGCTCCATGTTCCGTGTACGCTCCTGCTACCTTCACAAGGTAGCAGTTTTTTTTCCAAGCGCAGTTTTTTCTTTTTTTCATTACATTAAAGCCACAAGCAGTTTTAAATGACTTTTATTCCTTTAAAAATGTCATTTTGTGCAGGGACTGTTCTAAACACAGGAAACATGCGCCCCTTTACAGGCATACTATAGACACCCCCAGGTACGGAATTTAAAGGAATATTATACTTTTTTTGTTTCACTTTAGGCATTATTAAAATCACTGCTCCCGAAAAAACAGCCATTTTTAAAATTCTTTTTGCATTGATACATGTCCCCTGGGGCAGGACCCCGGTCTCAAACACTTTTTATGACAATAACTTGCATATAAGCCTTTACAATGAGCACTTTGATTATTCATGTTTGTTTCCCATAGGCTTTAACGTGTTTGCATGGTCGAACAAATTTTTTGCCTGTTCGCAAGTTATGTTGCGAACTGAACCGGGGGGTGTTCGGCTCATCCCTAGTCAGCAGTAAGGGTTATATTACTGCTGACTCATGGTCCAGCAGGCATGGGCAGGGATGTTACCTTTCCTTCATGGCACACTGGGTAACTCTGCTGGCAGCTGGAAAGGATGCAGGACAGGGTTCAGTGTTGTTGGAACTTGGTCCACCACCACGCCTCCAAAATGCTATTGGCGATTCTGCCACAGCTCTCTCCTCCACCCCCTCCTCTTCTTCTTCCTCTATGGCCTATTCTGCAGATTTGTGCTCAGAACCAGCGGTGCTTCATATGTGTTCAAGGGGCTACGCAAGCAGTCAGGCTAAAAGATGCCATGCGGTGCTTGAGTTGGTCTGCCTAAGGGACAGGAGGCACACTGGGGCAGAGCTTCTGTCAGCTGTGCAGGGGCAGGCTCAGAGGTGGTTGGCGCCAGCTTCAGCCAGGAATAGTTGTATGCGACAATGGCACCAACCTTCTCTCCGCCCTCCAACAGGAACACTTGACACATGTTTCATGTTTGACACACGTCCTGAATTTGGTTGTGCAGCATTTATTGAGCAGGTACCCAGGCTTACAGGATCTCATGAGGCAGGCCAGAAAAGTCTGTGGTCATTGCCAGTGCTCGGCTGGCTAGCATTCAAAGGTAATGCAACCTCCCCACCAACCACCTCATTTGTGACATACCCACCAGGTGGAACTCATCATTGGCAATGTTACAGTGGCTGCACACACAGCAAAGGGCCATTAATGAGACCTGTGCGAGTATGGTCCCAGGACAGGGTCAGGGGAGCTTGGATTCTTTTTACCACAAGAGTGGCTACTGATCAAGGATGCATGCACTGTCATGTCACCATTTGAGGAGGCCACAAGGATGGTGAGCAGCGACAATGCATGCATCAATGACACTGTCCCTCTAGTCTTCCTGTTGGAGCGCAACCTTCGTGGAATCATGGACAGGACACTTGAGGCAGAACAGCGGGAGGAAGAGGAGGACTTCCTTACCTCTCAAGGCCCTCTTTATCCAGATGGCATTCCTGAGGGCCAACCAAACACACAGGAAGAAGAGGAGCAGGAGGAGGAGGAGGATTGTGTCAGCATGGATGTAGAGGATAACACTCAGCGGCAGTTAGTGGGTTTGTGGACGGGGGATTATGGCGGTGCTAGGGTCAAAAGGGTTTGCAAAGAGGAATGAATAAGAGAAAATGTAAAACGCAAAAAATTACAGTTTATTAATAATCTGACATAGAAAAAAATATACATTACACACAGTTCATATTATACTTTAAAAAAAGCTAATGGGTACATGTACTGTAAGTGACCCTAAGGATGGTGGAGTGGGCCGGATGACAGATGGCCGTTGAAGAGGGGGGGCTCAATTTCCTACATGTTTCGCCAAGACATTGGCTTCTTCAGGGAACAAGAGCTCACAAGATAGATATGTACAACAATTCTGTATAATAAAATAGAAACATCATAAGAACAGTAATTTGACACTGCAATACATAGTATACACAATAGAGAGTTAAAACTGTGGCTGGACAATCATGCGACCCATAGGCTCCACACAGCACCGGTGATGCAAACATACCTGGGGCGTCAGTGCCCAACAAGGGAGGGAGGACAGGGGGAGGGGGAACACGGCCACTTGGGAAGGTCCCCGCAGGGGAGCGGGCGAGCCGCGCCGTAAATTATGCCTGCAGGGGGCATACAGTAGACCTGGCAAAGGAATGTAGAGGCAACCATGAGTCATAATGCACTTATGGTGGTAGTCTAGAGATAAGAAGTTGCACAACAGTGCATTGTACTAGAGAAGATACATAAAATAAGTATATAAGTAAATGTGTCTATATCTCTAAAGAGGGAAGTGCAAACTTACATGTATGTTTAAAAGCAGTAGAGGAAAGTGGTCACGAGGTGCCTGCAATGGGTCTGTGCACACAGCAGGGAAAAACGTCAAAATGGACCAAGTCTGCAATCAGATTAGACAAGGCCTAATTACAGGAATGAATATCATTAGGGGTGTTACTGATGTTAATTTGGGCCATATAGGGTGGTTATGCCGGTACTCACTTAGTAGCGTAAGCTGTAGGGAAAGATTCTCATAACAGCACAGTCACAGGTATACAGTGCCTGTCCAGGAGTTGAAAGGGATGGTATTTACAACAAGTCCTATATAAGGTGGAAGGGGACGAGAAAAGGAAAAAATGAGGGCATTGAAAAGTTTCTAAACATAGGTAGGACTACTGGAGAGAGATCTATTACCTAGTCCACCAAGGCGCAGACACTGTTGCTTGGAAGGATCAATTTTGACCAGCAAGGTAAAAGGCAAGTCCAAGGTGGCTCCTAGAAAGTGTGTAGGAGCATAATGAGTAGTTCATTTGAGAAGCATAGGGTGCAGATATATTGAAAGACAGGAGTTACCTTGTAGCTGTGTGCAGAGCAGATGCAGGCTCGTCCCTCGTCCATCAAGGAACTGAGGGACTGGCCGGTTACTTATACGCCCCCCACACCTGACCAGGTGATGATCAGGTGCGCGGACGCTTAATGAGGGGTGTCCACGGCTGCGCACTACGCGATGCCACGGAACTACGTGTTCCATCATGCACCGCGCGCGCATGCTCAAAACGTACGGACCGTGTGGCGAATGGGGAGGCAGACAGCCCTGGAATAGGAGGTGCCAAGGTGTTGCCTTAACCCATCTGCCGATGGAAAGGGGAGGGCCGGAGGGTCTGAGAACAGACGTGGGCACCCAAGGGCAGACGAAGGTCTGCGCCTTGGCGTCCGTACAGACAAGAACAGCGCTGGTCACGCCGGCCCCAAGCGGGGAGAGCCCATGTGGTGACCACCCACCCCTCACACACAAACACCTCCCCCCAATGTGAGCCAGCCAAAGCGCCAGAGACCGAGTGCAGACCGGCGGTGGGGCACAGCGGGGCATGAGAGATAGTGTGCTGAGACGCAGGGTGGGGGGACAGGACCCAGGCTGCCCGACAATCCACAGGGGTCGCTGGGGAAAACGGGAAGTGCCTGTGTGTCAGCACACAATGTCCAGCCACAATGTGTGTAGTGTGCATAGAGAGCCACTGGGTCCTAGTGAGCCAGTGGAGTTTATGACCAAATGGAACAAAAAAACAAGGGAAAACCAAGGCAAAAAGACAATCCTATGATTGTCTTGCAAACAGATTGCGCTATTTGCATTGGTTATATAATGTACTCTGCCTGAGTATTTCTATTGATCCAATATCTTCCAAACTCTCGCTTAATCTATAATTGTACCCCTCTGTACTTTTATGCTATCTAAAACCCTTTTTGATATTGCTGAAACACATTCTCTGACGTATTTGTTGTAGTATATCAGTTTTTGTCATAGGATTGTCTTTTTGCCTTGGTTTTCCACTATCTCTCATGCCCCGCTGTGCCCCACCGCCGGTCTGCACTCGGTCTCTGGCGCTGTGGCTGGCTCACATTGGGGGGAGGTGTTTGTGTGTGAGGGGTGGGTGGTCACCACATGGGTTCTCCCCGCTTGGGGCCGGCGTGACCAGCGCTGTTCTTGTCTGTACGGACGCCAAGGCGCAGACCTTCGTCTGCCCTTGGGTGCCCACGTCTGTTCTCAGACCCTCCGGCCCTCCCCTTTCCATCGGCAGATGGGTTAAGGCGACACCTTGACACCTCCTATTCCAGGGCTGTCTGCCTCCCCATTCGCCACACGGTCCGTACGTTTTGAGCATGCGCGCGCGGTGCATGATGGAACACGTAGTTCCGTGGCATCGCGTAGTGCGCAGCCGTGGACACCCCTCATTAAGCGTCCGCGCACCTGATCATCACCTGGTCAGGTGTGGGGGGCGTATAAGTAACCGGCCAGTCCCTCAGTTCCTTGATGGACGAGGGACGAGCCTGCATCTGCTCTGCACACAGCTACAAGGTAACTCCTGTCTTTCAATATACCTGCACCCTATGCTTCTCAAATGAACTACTCATTATGCTCCTACACACTTTCTAGGAGCCACCTTGGACTTGCCTTTTACCTTGCTGGTCAAAATTGATCCTTCCAAGCAACAGTGTCTGCGCCTTGGTGGACTAGGTAATAGATCTCTCTCCAGTAGTCCTACCTATGTTTAGAAACTTTTCAATGCCCTCATTTTTTCCTTTTCTCGTCCCCTTCCACCTTATATAGGACTTGTTGTAAATACCATCCCTTTCAACTCCTGGACAGGCACTGTATACCTGTGACTGTGCTGTTATGGGAATCTTTCCCTACAGCTTACGCTACTAAGTGAGTACCGGCATAACCACCCTATATGGCCCAAATCAACATCAGTAACACCCCTAATGATATTCATTCCTGTAATTAGGCCTTGTCTAATCTGATTGCAGACTTGGTCCATTTTGACGTTTTTCCCTGCTGTGTGCACAGACCCATTGCAGGCACCTCGTGACCACTTTCCTCTACTGCTTTTAAACATACATGTAAGTTTGCACTTCCCTCTTTAGAGATATAGACACATTTACTTATATACTTATTTTATGTATCTTCTCTAGTACAATGCACTGTTGTGCAACTTCTTATCTCTAGACTACCACCATAAGTGCATTATGACTCATGGTTGCCTCTACATTCCTTTGCCAGGTCTACTGTATGCCCCCTGCAGGCATAATTTACGGCGCGGCTCGCCCGCTCCCCTGCGGGGACCTTCCCAAGTGGCCGTGTTCCCCCTCCCCCTGTCCTCCCTCCCTTGTTGGGCACTGACGCCCCAGGTATGTTTGCATCACCGGTGCTGTGTGGAGCCTATGGGTCGCATGATTGTCCAGCCACAGTTTTAACTCTCTATTGTGTATACTATGTATTGCAGTGTCAAATTACTGTTCTTATGATGTTTCTATTTTATTATACAGAATTGTTGTACATATCTATCTTGTGAGCTCTTGTTCCCTGAAGAAGCCAATGTCTTGGCGAAACATGTAGGAAATTGAGCCCCCCCTCTTCAACGGCCATCTGTCATCCGGCCCACTCCACCATCCTTAGGGTCACTTACAGTACATGTACCCATTAGCTTTTTTTAAAGTATAATATGAACTGTGTGTAATGTATATATTTTTTTCTATGTCAGATTATTAATAAACTTTGTAATTTTTTGCGTTTTACATTTTCTCTTATTCATTCCTCTTTGCAAACCCTTTTGACCCTAGCACCGCCATAATGCCCCATCCACGAACCCACTAACTATTTGATTATTTTGGGGATGAGGTGCTGTATCCCTTGGTACCATCTAGCCACCCTTACACTCAGCAGCAGTCTTTAAGGGATGGTTTTCAGTCCCCAGAAACCCAAGGAGTTGTACGTGGCTGGGAGGAGCTAGGCACGGATCATGTGATTCTTAGAGACCCAGCGGACTCAGAATCAAATGCCTCTGCAAACTTACGCTGCATAGCCTCCCTGTTCCTTCAAAGCCTACGAGAGGACCTTAGGATTTTGGTATCAAGGAGAGGGATCATTACTGGCTGGCAACCCTTCTTGATCCATGTTACAAGGGTAAGGTTGCAGAACTCATCCTGTGTTTGCAGAGAGAGCAGAGGAGGAAACCTCTTCAGGAGGCCCTGAAGAAAGGTTTGTGCATCGCATTTCCAGACCCTGGGAGGTTACAATTTCCTGATGCTGGACAATGTGTTGTTGAGGCTTCGTTCAGTCAGAGGAAGAACGGTGGAGAAGGTGGCCAGCTGACCGATGCCTTTAAACAATTTGTCAGTCCTCAGCACCAAGGTCTGATCGGTTCAAGCAACTATCACCAGCATCTGCATTACATGGTGCAGGAATATCTAGGGGCAAGAGCAGACTTGGAAACCTTTCCAACAGGGCATCCACTGGGTTACTGGGTCTTGAGGAAGGACCACTGGCCAGAACTTGCTCAATATGCAATTGAGCTACTGGCCTGTCCTGCATCCAGCGTGCTTTCTGAATGCACATTCAGTGCTGCTGGTGGGTTTGTAACGGATCAAAGAGTGTGCCTGTCCACAGACTCCGTTGATAGGCTCACATTCATAAAAATGACTCAGTTTTGGATCAGCAGCTATCAAGCACCTGATACTGATGTAACTGATTGAATTTGCTATGGATGTGGGATCCCTTGAAGACTGCCTATGCTGACTATTCTATTCCTTCTCAATCTTGATAAAGCTAGCTTCCAACAATATTTTTGGTTTAGGGCACCACCACCATCACCCAAGGCCCATTTTTTCTGCCCCTGTTTAACAGGGGCATGTGATTACAATTTGTGATCTAATATTTCACAGGAGGGCCCATTCCTGCTCCCAACAAGAGTATCTGTGAGGGGTTACAAAATTGTGGCACCACCACCACCACCCAAGGACCAATTTTTCTGCCCCTGTTTAACAGGGGCATGTAGTTAAAAAAAATGTATAAAATATTTCACAGCAAGGCCCATTCCTGTGCCCAACAAGAGTATCTGTGAGGGGTTACAGTGTTGTGGTACCACCACCACCACCCAAGGCCCAATCTTTGTGCCCCTGTTTAACAGGGGCATGTAATTACAATTTTTGATCCAACATTTAACAGCAGGGCCCGTTCCTGCGCCCACCAAGAGTAACTGTTATGGATTTTGGGGGTGACATCCACAGCATTTTTATTTGGTATGTTTGGTATTTTTATCTATATTGCCGGGATCCGACAATACATTACAGCCGCGAGCAGTTTTAAATTACATTTTTTCCTTTAGAAATGTAATTTTGCTGTGGCACTGTTATAAACATGAGAAAGATACTCTACTTTACAGGCATACTAAGGACACTCCCCAGGCACGATATTTAAAGGAATATTTCATTTTTATTGTTTCACTTTATGCATTATTAAAATCACTGCTCCCGAAAAAAACTGCAGTTTTTAAAACTTTTTTTGCATTGATACCCTGGGGCAGGACCCGGGTCCTCAAACACTTTTTATGGCAATAACTTGCATATAAGCCTTTAAAATTAGCACTTTTGTTTTTTCACATTCGTGTCCCATAGACTTTAATGGTGTTCGCGTGTTCAACCATATTTTTGTCTGTTCACATGTTCTGCTGTGAACCGTGTTTGGCTCATCCCTAGTAGCAAGTGACAATGTGCATCTGGTGGCAGGCAACGGTGGCAAGTGACAATCTGCATCTGGGGGCAGACCATGGTGGCAAGTGACAATCTGCATCTGATGGCAGGCAACAGTAGCAAGTGACAATCTGCATCTGGTGGCAGGTGACAGTGGCAAGTGACACGCTCAGGGCTCCCACTGATTCTGCATAATAGTGATTTAAACTATTTAATTATATATTATAATGTAGATGGCAGCAGTGTTAATTTTGTCGACTAAAATATAATAATATAATATTTTAGTTATAATATAACTAAATTAATACTATTTTAGTCAACTAAAATATGACTAAAACTAAAACAATTCAGATGACTAAGATACGACTAAAACTAAAATGGCATTTTAGTCAAAAGACTTAAACTAAAACTAAATTGAAAATTTGACGTAAAAAATTAACACTGCACTACCACATATGAATACGTAGGGGAAATCTACTAAGCTACTGAAAGAAAAAAAGATAAGAAAAAGTCTTGTTCGTAATATATTTTGATAATATGTGTAATGACTTTACAGCCAATAGATGATTACAACATCAAAAACAATAAAAGCTAATTCCAAAAATTAAGTATCCATGTGTATCCATTCAAAATGCGAGCTCGTCGGGACAGGGTGCTTTAAAAAAAAAATTTTTTTTTCTTATTAATTTCACTTTATTATATTTATTTTTGCACTGTTTTTTAAAAAAAATAAATTTGGATCACTTTTATTCCTATTACAAGGAATGTAAACATCCCTTGTAATATAAAAAAGCATGACAGGCCCTCTTAAATATGAGATCTGGGGTCAAAAAGTCCTCAGATCTCATATTTGGACTAGAATGCAAAAAAAAAAAAAAGTAATTTGAAAAAATGACAAAAAAAAAATATGCCTTTAAGACATATGGGCGGAGCTGACGTCATGACGTCGCTTCCGCCCTCCTATGGTATGGAGATGGGTGGCGGCCATCTTAGCCTCACTCGTCTCCATATTTCAGCAGTGAGAAGTCCCGATCTCCTCCACCGCTGCAGACGGCTCCGGTAATCGGCGGAGAGCACGGGAGAGCGGCGGGAGGGGGGGTGGCACCTCTCTCGCTGCCGATAACGGTGATAACGGAACCCGCCGCAGAGACTACCATTATCGTACACAGAACCAGCTCCTGTAAAGATGGATACCTCGGTTGTGGCAGCAGCTGCTGCCGTTACCGAGATATCCATCTTCAAAGTGTCGACGTATATGTACAGGAGCTGGTCGGTAAGTGGTTAAAAGAGCCCACAGAGCGGGGCGCATGCACGGAAGCCTGAGAGGAAGGTAATGCCGGCTTAGAGCTCTGCTCCAGTGATGTTTTCGCCAGAGGACTACAGGTCACAGAGGTCCCAAAAGTTTAAAAAAATGCCAGCCACACACTACTCAAAGCCTCAGGTACAGATAGTTATGGTTTTCAGGGGCACTAAATCAAAATTTAAAACCGGCATCAGTAAAGAAGTGCAGCTTCAGCCGTCTTCCAAGATGGCGGCGGCAGTCCCCTCACAGAAAATTACCTCACAGAAGGCCAAACCTTTGAAAGTCAGCCTAAATACTGTGGATGTTAATGGGGAGTCTGACTCTGTTACTGGAGGTTCACAAACAGCTCCAACCTGGCATATTTAAAAAATTTGAACGTATGCTGCAGAAAGCTCTTAAACAGACTTCAGACCACATCACTGATAAACTGACAAGAGAAATAAGAGAGCGGGGTTTGAGAACTGCTGACTTAGAGAGCCGTGTTGATGATATTGAATGTCAAACACAGCACTATATTTCTGAATATGTGAATCTTAAAGAAGAGAATGCTATATTACAGTCCCGTTTAGAAGACCAAGAGAATAGGCACCGCCGGGCTAACTTGCAGATTAGGGGAATTCCTGAGACTGTTCTGGATGTACAAGCTACTATCACTGCATTATTTCAGGAATTTACAGCCTGGTATTCCTGTGGAGAGATCAGAGATGGACAGAGTGCACAGAGCCTTAGCTCCACGTAAAACAAATGGCCCCCCTAGGGATATAATTGCTAAGCTGCATTTCTACCGCATAGGAAAGGACTCCCTCATCTTCCAGGGTCAAACATATCAGCTTTTTGCAGATTTATCTCCCATTACAGTGGCTAAAAGACGCGCTCTCAAACCCCAATTACAAATACTTCAACGTAATCAAATCACTTATCATTGGCGATCCCCTTTCTCCCTCAGATTTACTCATTTAGAAACCAGATATGTCTGTCGCTCTTCAGAGGACTTACAGTCAGCCTTGATTTAAATGGGCCTAGCAGACCGAGCCCCGTCTACAGACCAATCTTGCAGAAGATCAGCTTCCAGATCCCCTCAGCAAAATACAGCAGCAGACCCGAACCCATCTACTTCTTCACGCCAGAATTTACATAAGCAGGACCACTTTTAAAATCCGTCTCCTACTAACGAAGACTCGATGGACTGATTTTCATATATATTTTTTATTTATTTCTCTCTTTTAGGTCTCCAATACCATTCACTGTCTAAACTAGCTTACTTTCTACAATACCATAACTTCAGATTTTTAGGCAGTGTTTTTTTTTTTTTTTTGCCTATATTTTTCTCTAATGATTATCTTAATAATTAATAATCATTTAGAATTTTCTCGGTTTGCTTGAATTATAATGACAATTGTAATTTAGTTGCTTTTTTTTCCAAAAAATATTTTTTATTATTTTAAATTTTTTTTTTTAATTTAAATTCTAAATAGACAAACGTTAGCAATTTTTCTTTATACTACCCCACTTTTTTTTTTTTTTTTATTACATGTTTTTGGTACCAAAGTGATCATTTCATGGTTGGTTGTGTCTTAGATTTGCTTAGTTAATAACACATACGCTATGGTAATTAATAAGATACTTACTACATAGTTCCTGTAGTTCTCCGGCGAGGTTCGTCCTTTCTGGAATTTCTTGCTGCCCCCTTTGCCACCTTCAGACCCTTGCTATTATTATGCGAGACTCTGAAGATGGATTTAGAGCCTCTTGGAGTCTTTTTATTACTCCTAGGAGATGCTCCCACACCCTAGTGCTTTGTTACTGTTTAACGTCAAAGTCAGGGTTACTCGACAATATATTGATCTTCCCTATTCTGTCTTTTTCCTTTTTTCTTTTCTCTCTCGAGGTGGTGACCATGGCTCTAGTTTTAGAACATATTTTCTATGTTAAGATAGTCAATTTTGTTTTACTATGGCAGCCATAAACATCCTATCCCTAAACGTGCAAGGATTTAATATTCCACACAAACGTACAAAAGCAATGCAGTCTTTTTCAGCCAAGAAGGCTCACAATGTATGTTTGCGGGAAACCCACTTCATTGATAAAACTTCCCCAATATTTCTTTCTACCTCATATCCACAGTTTTATACTGCATCTACTACAGTTAAGCAACGTGGGACTCCTTTAGGGTTTCACCGTTCTATGCCATTTAGCCGTCTAACACAACTAAATGATCCAGAGGGTAGATACATACTTATCACTGGATATATATCAGATATAGCTATTACAATCGTATCATATTACGCTCCAAAAAAAAAAAAACAGAATCTTTCTTATCCCATCTTTTCCAAGTTGTGGAAACACACAAATTTGGTACTGTAGTCCTATGCGGAGATTCAAATGCGACGGTTTTTCTTTTCCTTTCCTGGATAAATCACCTTCAGTCCCCATCACCAATTCCAATAAATTAACCCTCCAACATCTACTTACTAAACACGATTTGGTTGATACATGGTGAGAAATTAATCCCTCTAGTAGACTTTTTACACATTACTCCTATCAACATAAATCTTTTTCATGTATAGACCATATTTTAGTCCCCTATAGCATGACTCCTGAAATTTTATCCTCTAATGCCGCGTACACATGGTCAGACTTTTCATCTACAAAAGTCCAACAGCCTGTCCGACAGACTTTCGACTGACTTTTGTTGGACTTTTGGCGGACTTGCGGCAGACTTTCTTACGAACGGACTTGCCTACATACGATCACACAAAAGTCCGACGGATTCGTACGTGATGACGTACACCGGACTAAAATAAGGAAGTTGATAGCCAGTAGCCAATAGCTGCCCTAGCGTGGGTTTTTGTCCGTCGGACTAGCACACAGACGAGCGGATTTCTGGGTCCGTCGTAGTTACGACGTAAAGATTTGAAGCATGTTTCAAATCTAAAGTCCGTCAGATTTGCGGCTGGAAAAGTCCGCTGAAAGTCCGCTGAAAGTCCGGGGAAGCCCACACACGATCGGATTGTCAGCCAGCTTTAGTCCGTCGTCGACCGTCAGACTTTTGTAGACGAAAAGTCGGACCGTGTGTACGCGGCATAACATTCTCCTCTTTACTTGGACAGACCATTGTGCAATATTCACCACTATTGCTTCCACAATACCCAGGTCACACGATACCACTTGCAGGGCCAGATTAAGAGCAACATGGGCCTGGTGCTAAGGATTATGGTGGGCCTTTTTATGGAAATAAATAAAATGAAAACGCAAACAATTTTTGTTAAATTTAAATTAAATAGAGAGAGGGGTGTGAGTGAGTGGTTAAGAGAGAGAGAGAGAGAGGGGGGGGTGATAGCGAGATGGGGGGTTGAAAGAGAGGGGATGAGAAGGAGGGGGAAAGAGAGAGAAAGGGAGTGAATGAGAGAGAGAGAGAGGGGGGGTGAGAGATAGGGGACAAGAGAGAGGGGGTGAGAAAAAGGGGAATAGAGAGAGGGTGAAAGAGAGAGAGGGTGGTAAGGGGTGAAGGGGGTGAGAGAGAGAACAGGGTGAAAGAGAGGGGATGAGAGAGAGAGAGGGGGTGAGGGGGCTGAAAGAGAAAGGGGGGTGAGTCTGTGGGAGGCACAGCATAGTACATAACACGGGGGGGGGGTAGCACAGTACATTACATGGTTGGCACAACACATTACATGGTGGATACATGGATACAGCACATTTAATGGTAAGCAAAGCACAGTACATTACATTACATGGTGGGCACAGCACATTACACAGTTGGCACTGCCTAATACAGCACATTACAAGGTAGGCACAGTTCATTATATGGTGGGCACAGCATATGACATGGTTGGTACTGCACAACACAGCACATTGCATGGTGGGCACAACACAGCACATGCACACGGTGGGCACAGGACCTTATATGATGGGCACAGCAGATGACATCGTGGGCACAGCTGAACACATTACATGGTGGGCACTGCACATTACAAGTGGGCACTGAACAGCATATATATGGTGGGCACTGCACATGGCATGGTGGGCACTGCACAGCACATGACAAGGTGGGTACTGCATGACACCACATGACATGGTGGGCACTGCACGACACAGCACATTACATTGGGAGCACAGCACATAAATGGTGGACACCACACATGACATGGTGAGCCCTGCACACCACATTCCATTGGGCACATTGGTGGGCACTGCACGGCACAGCACATTACATTGTGAGCACAGCCCATTAAATGGTGGACACAGCACATGACATGGTGAGCCCCACACAGCCCATTCCATTGTGGGAACTGCACGGCACATGCCATGGTGGACAATTTACAGCACATTACATGGTGAGTACAACACATTAGATGGTAGGCACAACACAGCACATGACATGGTGGGCACAACACAGCACATGACATGGTGGGCACAACACAGCACATGACATGGTGGGCACTGCACATGACATGGTGGGCACTGCATGGCACAGCACATTACATGGTGGACACAGCACATTACATGGAGGGCACTGCAATGTACAGCATATGACATACTGGACACAGCACATTACATGGGGGGCACTGCATGGCACAGCACATTACATGGTGGACACAGCACATTACATGGGGGGCACTGCAATGTACAGCACATGACATGGTGGGCACAAGAGAGCACATTACATGGGGGGAGCAGCAGTCTGTTCCCTAGCACAATAATTACACAACATCTCCCTAACAAATGTACTGACCTTATCATAACAGCATGGGAGATGTCCTTCCTCCCGGGCTCCTGCTGGTTAGGACATCAGCGCCCCTCCCCCAGACAGCTCCCAGACACTGAGGATCTGTGTGAGTGTAACAGATCCTGTGATAGGAGTCAGGCATTGGCAGAGACAGGACTTGGCTGCACTAACACTTGTCTCCTCCATGTGTGTACAGAGGGTTCCTCTTCCTGCAGGAAGGCACACAGATATCGATAAGCCACTGCCATGGGATCATATTGTGAGGGAGGGGCCTGGAGGTGCAGCTCCACCAGCCCCTATGTTAATCCGGCCCTGACCACTTGGTGTATTAATGAATCTACTTTAACTCATCCTTCCCATTGACTTAAGATCGAAGGAGCGCTAAATAACTATCTTTCTTCAATGATACGACCTCACTTTATGGGAAGCACATAAAGCGGTCATTCGGGCAGATTGATACAGCAGGAAACATAGCTTAAAAGAGAACGTAAACTTATGTTGGCAAAGTTGGAAGCTACCTTTAATTCTTTCATAACGCATTTCAATTATCCCCGAATGCCATCAATAATGCTAAACTAAACAAAGCCAGTCTAGATTTAGATCCATTTATAACTGATTCAGCAGACAAACTTATACGCAAACGCCAACATATCCAACATCTTAAAGCTAATAAACCTGACACCCCTATGGCAAGAAGTCTGAAATCTATGAATCAAATAAGGACCTCCATTAGGTTAAAAACGTCCCAAGATGCATACACTAGTAACCCAATTAAAATACTAGAAGTTTTTCGCTCTAAGTTAGCTAAATTATATTCCCCTGCTATAGATTTTAATTTAAATAATGCAAATATGCTGTTTTCAAATATGAAGCTTCCTATTATTGATGAGGAACAGCGAGGGAGACTTGAGTGCCCCATTACAACTACTGAAGTTCAGACTGAAAAAGGATTGAAAACTGCACAAAAGGCCGGGCCCGGACGGGTTTTCAGCATCATACTATAAAAGTTTTGAGCACATTTTAACTCCAGTCTTAACCAGAGCCCTTAATTCTCTCTTGTCCGGTTCTTCATTTCAATCTGGGTCATTAACATCTATCATAGTCATGTTACCCAAATCACGTTCTGACTCTACTTCCTGGACTAATTATCGACCCATTTCCCTTCTCAATTTAGACATTAAATTACTAATCAAGGTCCTTGCCTCCAAAGTAAAGTAACACATGCAAGAGTTGACACAGCTGCACACCCCAAAAAGCATTGCAAAATTACTGTAGTGGAAAAATTTCCCCAGGGGGCTTTTAAGCAGCAAAATATTTCTGAAACAATGTTTAGTAACCATGTTTAGTAAAAATATTATTTAATTCAGACATAGAATGCATTACATAAATACAATCAATATCACATAAAATTTCCAGTAGTCGACATCAGCAACAACAAAGGACCATCTCCCATGGCAATCAATTCATTGAAAAAATGCTAATTGTACAGTTACATTGTATCAATACATTACAATACAATACAATACAATACATATACAATATATACAATACAATACATATCAATACATTGTATCATATGAATCCCCATGAATACCCCAATGCATTTCAACCCTTTTTCCTTTTCTGGTCTTCTTCAGGGTGGTTTTAACTTCTAAAGAGATACATCAAAAAATTCCATTAAGATTTTCTACAATATATAAAAAACAGAACAGATAATTTCGTGATATTTTGAAAGTTTTTGAAAGTACATCTCCATACATATGGCGAAGTACTTACCATTTGGGAATAGGAAAGTGGGCTTGTGTCGCATAGTTTTAATTAATAAAAACCATTGCGTGCGGTGGTCCCACAATGTTTGCTCATTCCCTCTGTCGCCTCTGGGTGCGCAAGGAGCCAAGCATTTAGACCCAGTGGGGAAGGTGTGGGGCGAGGCACCTGTAATTTGATATTTGTAAAAATTAGTATATAGTCAGCGGGTGTTGGGTGGGTGTTCCGTATTGTCCTATATAGCCAGACTGCTTAATATTCAAAACAATTAATAGAGTGGTCTCGACTAATATTGTCCCTTTGCTCATATAATATAATTTTTGTATCTAAATTGTGATATGTGAATGTATGATAGGTTGAATTAAGTGTATAGAGTACTTGATGAAAAAAAATCACTTTAAACAAGCTCTATAATTTCATGCCTCACCTTACAAAGGTGATAATACTGGGTGGTGGGGTAGTGTGTGTAAAAAAAAAAAAAAAAAACTAAGTGAAGGGATCTATGTGATAAAGTGTGACATAAATAAAATGTTGTTGACCAGTGCCAAAAGCATGGGGTCTGTGTAATGAAATATAGCATAATAAAGTGTTGTTGACGTGTGCCAAAAACAAAAAACAAACAAAGACTTGTAAAAAAAAAATATAACAAACATGTGAAAAGGGGAAAGAACTAAGAAGGCTAGTGATGTGTGATGGTGAAAACAATCTATACAAGGTGAAGTAATGTGAAGTGCCTAATAAAGGAATATCCAAAAAATTATAATACTGTTATTATTACTTATTATTGGGCTATGTGTATAAGATGTCAATGTGATAGATGTATTGAGAAACCTAAATCATTAAAAAATATGCATGAATTCCATACTGTGTGAGCTGCGGCTGGCAGGACTCATCCAGTACAAGCACTTACTTGTTGGTTCTGACCCTTCCTGCATGTGTTGGCAGCCATCCAGGGATCACCTCAAGATCCTCAGGAAGCTGCACCTTTATTTATAGGAGTTAATTGCCTCTTGGTCACAGGTGCTCATCTCCACCCCACAGCAGCAATCCAGGGATCATCTGAAGACCCTCAGGAAGCTGCACCTTTATTTAATAGAGTTAATTGCCTCTTGATCCCAGGTGCTCATCTCCCCCCCACATCCTCCCCCTGCAACTGGAGACCCAACTGCAGATTGGCGGTATTGGCGTGGCCCCCTCGGCGTTCCGGAAGGCGATGCCCCGGCAACAGCCGTCATCCCCGACGCAATATGCGTGACGTCATGACATTTCACGCATGCACAGGTCAAACCTCACACACGCGAAACCCCTAAATGTGCGGGGTGATCCAGGAACTCCAGGAGCTCCCTCAAGTGGCCCAAACAAGAATGGGTCCCACCGTGGAAGCACATGTGTGGGGAGACGCCGAACAGCCGTGTCTCCCCACCATGCCGGAAAGCCGAGTGGAAAAGAGGGACAGCCCAAAGGCGACAAGAGTGATGTGGTGCTCGGGGGGCGTGGCTAGCCGGCGCAGTGTATGGACGCTCACTGAAAGAGCTCCTCTCTGCCAAGGGCCATTAGACACTCAAACAGCGACTTACAGCCTAGAAATGTTACTGCCACCAAAGCGGTTCAGCTGGGGGAACATCAAGGATGACTTCCAGGAAAAGAAAAGAGGATATTTACCACAACAAGCTGCCAGATTACTTCATGTGGCAGCGGCAGTTTCCTGAGCAAGATGGCGGCGGCAAGCAGGGGATAGGCACACGAGGCTCTCACACACAGAACGGCGCTGCACAGGGGAGAAGATCACGCAGAGCTTACACTTCACCCACCGCTGAGCAGTACTCCCTGCCTCCCTCAGCCTCATCCAGCCCAGCCAAAAGCAAGCCAAAGTTGGATCACACAGAGGAGGATGATGAAGAGGTAAGCTTGCACTCATCTCAGGATGATACCAGAGAACTACAAGACTCCATAACTGACTTCCCCACTGCTAATACACCAATAATGGACACTACACTTAAAGATATGTTGATATCTCTCAGATCCACATTGCATGCTGACATTCAATCACTGACTAGACAATTTAAGTCTGAAATATCTTCAGTGAACAAGAGAATCTCACATGTTGAAACAAAGATGGGTGAATTTGCTTGCACCTTCAATGATCTAGTTGATGCCCATAATGATAGAGATGATGACATGATGCAACTGAAACTAAAATTAGCAAATTTAGAAGATAGGTCCAGGAGAAACAACGTTAAAATACGTGGGATACTTGAATCAGTTAAAAATCCTGACCTGAAACCTCACTTTATACAAATGCTGAAATCTGCCCTTCCAGAAGTTCCCCATGATGAACTAGTAGTGGATTGTATCCACAGACTGCCTAAGCCTAAACATGTAGCTGCCCACCTTCCCAGGGACACTATTGTCAGAATACATTTTTATCATGTCAAAGATCAGTTTATGGCAGCCACAAGAAACCGTGATTCCCTTCCAGAGGAGTTCCAAGAACTTTCCTTTTATGCTGACCTGTCAGCCTTCACCATGCAACAGAGGCGTCAACTAGCCTCTATCACGAAGCCACTGAACAACCACCATATCACCTATCGGTGGATATACCCAGCAAAACTCATGATAACAAGAGAAGGAACTACACATGTAATCTCTAACATCAAAGATGGCCTCCGCCTCCTGCGAGATTGGCAAATCATTCTCCCTGATGCAAACGACCAAGTCAACCATGGCTAAAAAGAAAGAGGTCCACAAACCAGATCTACTTCTAGGCAACCTCTACTGCTATTACATCCCTGATGGCCCCGGGGATTGCCACCTTTCGTTTACCTGTTAAACACACCTCGATTGAGCGGTTATTCCTACCGCACTGATTCTTTTAAGAATCAAGTTTTGTTTGTTGCTGTTAACTGTTTTCTTTTCTCCAAGAAGTTTCCAAGAATAGGATCCATCCCTGTACAACCCAAGGAATCGCCTACTACATCACTTGAACAGAAACCCCACCTGCAGTATTTCATCTCAGCATATCCGCAACAGCTACCACCTGAGAGTTCCCAAAACCGCAAGTCCCACCTTACGGACCACCACACTGCCAGCGTCTGATCATCGCCTTCCGGATCAGAATCGAGCCATTCATTGGCCTTAAGGTAACCAGCATCTAAATAGTTGTCAAGCCTTATAACTAAGAATAATAGGAATTCACACCATGCCAATCAAAATTGTATCCCTCAATGTAAAAGGCTTAAACAGCCCATACAAACGGCAAATGGCCTGGAAGGAAGCTAAAAGTCTTCACTGTGATGTGACATGTTTCCAGTAAACCCACTTTGCAGCAAATAAATCGCCTAACTTTCAAAATCGCCAGTTCCCGCACATTTTCCAAGCAAATTATACCTCATAAAAAAGGGGTGTCGCCATAGCTATTAAAGATACTGTGCAATTCCAAAGTCTAGATATCCATTTGGACATTTCAGGCAGATTCGTTATCTTAGTATGTGAGCTTAACGGCAAAAAATTCACCTTAGTGAACATCTATCTTCCAAACTCCAAACAGCTATCTTTTCTAAAAAAAAGTATGGAAAAAAGTCTCATCGATGCAACAGGGTCATACCATTTTGTGTGGAGACTTTAATGCTGTCCCCAACAGAGACCTAGATGTATCCAGCCAGACCAAGCATTCAAGAAACAGATTGACTCTGAAAGGTTTCATCTCATCTTCCGGTTTGTATGATGTGTGGAGGGCCAACATTCCTCAGAAAAAGACTTTACTTTTTTTTCCAGCATTCACCATACATATTCTCGCATAGATTTGTTTTTAGTAGATAAGTTTATCATACAACAGATTACTAAATCTGAACTGCATTGTATTACATGGTCGGACCATGCTCCGATATCGGTGGTCGTGGGGGATCGCTGTGCCGAGACCAGGGCTAACAGATGGCGCAATGACATGTTCACACTATCTCAACCGCAAAACGAAAATCGAAAAAGCAATTAAAGAATTTTTTGCCATCAACGCCCCCTCGGTCAGCGACCCCTTCACACTATGGAATGCACATAAAGTTTATGTAAGAGGTCTATTCATACAGATGAGTGCTAGAGCAAAAAGACAAAGATTAGAAAAGCTCAACACTATATTAGCTCAAATCCAACAGTTAGAAAACTTAAACAAACAACATACCACACGGAATATAAGAGAAGCATTGTTTATGTCCAGGCAAGAATTGCGAACTCTCCTAATATCACGCCATAACCACCAATTAAGATCACTAAAAGCTCAGACATATAGATACGGGAATAAAGCAGGAAAGTCCCTAACCACACAATTAAAAGAAAAAACTATTAAACAAAAAATCTCCTACCTCATTAACCCCAAATCCAACAAAAAAGTTAACAACCCACAAGAAATAGCCGATGCATTTAGCGATTACTACGAGAAACTATATAACCTTAAAAAGGACCCAGATACTTATCAGCCCAATGACACGGTGATTTCAGAATTTCTGGAGTCAATACATCTCCCTAAAATATCACCAGAAGATTTGGCATACATAAACCAACCATTTACGCTAAAAGAAACAAATGACGCCATCAAACGTCTCCCTCGCAACAAAGTCCCAGGCCCAGATTGTTATTCTTCAGAATATTATCAATTATTCTCTCCCATCCTAACCCCCCACTTACTCCCTGTTTTTAAAGCTGCAACAACTACAGCAAAATTTCCCCCAGAAATGCTTACAGCCACAATCATAACTCTCCCTAAACCAGGCAAAGAACCCAACCTTCCACAAAACTTTCGGCTGATATCCTTATTAAATGTAGATGTCAAATTGCACGCTAAACTGATAGCAAACAGATTATCACGTATCTTACCCAACTTGATAAACTATGACCAGGTGGGATTTGTAATGGGTCGCCAAACCACAGATGCCACCAGAAGAATTTTAAATCTTCTTCATTTGGTAGAGGAGAACAAAGAGCCTTCTCTGCTTCTGGCCTTGGATGCAGAGAAGGCCTTCGATAGAGTGCATTGGGGGTACCTGTCCAAGGTCATGGACAAGTTTGGTCTGGTCGGTCCATTGCAAAATGCAATAATGGCACTATATTCTTTACCCTCCGCATTTGTATATACTGAAGGCATGTTCTCTAAGCCATTTCTCATTACAAATGGAACAAGACAGGGGTGCCCTCTATCCCCCATAATTTTTACCATGCTTATGGAACCATTAGCGGAAAAAATAAGGTCCCATCCCTCCATACATGGTATCACGTCACAAGAACACCACCACTAGATCTCATTATTTGCAGACGATGTTATTCTAGCCTTATCGAACCCAGACAAATCATTACCCACAGCACATGATGTCCTTGCACAATTTAGTAAAATATCTTATTATAAAGTTAATGCATCTAAATCCAGCATATTAGGAATATATATACATAAAAAACTTGAAAACCACCTCAAACACTCCCTACCATATCCCTGGACGAACGAATCAATTAATTACCTAGGTATTAAGCTCACCTACCCAGTTTCGAAAACATATACCATTAACTATACCCCACTTCTCTCCTCCCTTCAGCCAGAACTATCTAGACTAGGGAAGCACCACTTGACGTGGTTAGGCCGTTTAGCAGCGTACAAAATGCTCATTTTACCGAAACTAATATACATATTCAGAGTTCTACAAATACCAGCACCAGCATCATTCTTTAGATCAATGCAAAAACAATTATCTAACTTTGTATGGGCAGGAAAAAGACCAAGATGTTCCCCTGAAATACAAACTAAAAACAAAACGGTGGGAGGCATGGGTTTACCAATTCTGAAAGACTATCACACAGCGGCAGTTCTGGACCAACTTAAAAATTGGTTCTCTAACCCTATTACTAAACCATGGTGCCACTTGGAAACTGTACGATTAAACAAGACATCACCATTATCATTTCTAATTGCTACTAAAGCACATAAACAGAATAGAAGACCCCTCCCACAAACAATGCAAGCTATACTACAATCTTGGGAAGAGATCAACATTACAGAGAATGAATTTTACCCTTCAACAATGATACCCATTCCCCTTGACACACTGCAATGGATAATTCCCAACATTAACCTTCGCAACTGGTATAAGGCAAACATACTAAATATAGTGGATATCATGTGTGGCAATAGGTTGTTACCGTTTAGCACAATACAACAGAAATTTAATCTCAATTCTTCTGAATTCTTAACATATACCCAGATTACTTCATACCTTCAGGAGGCTAAGGCCACACATGTGCCCATAGTAGAAAAAATATGGACCTTCCTCCAATCCAAAAACCCCAATATAAAAGGAATAAAAATGATCTACAATTATCTTCACTCTAAAGATGCTTTTACAAAAAATAACAAGATTTCCAAATGGGAAATGGCAAAAACTAATGTTAAGATGGTACTACACACCGTATATTACGGCAAAATTCTCTAGAGACAACTCAAACCTATGCTGGAGAGGGTGCGGACAGATAGGGACCCTAGCACATATGCTATGGTCATGCCTGGTAGTCAAAAAATTTTGGTGGAAGGTCTATGATATGCTTTCTAAAATAACTAATAGCACGGTGGTCCCAAACATAGAACAAGCTATTCTAGGATTAAATATGGACCAATATAAACCAGAACATAGATGTATAGTAACACAAGTCTTGCTGGCAGCAAGAATGGAATTGATATACAGGTGGAAATCTATTGATGTACCTACTATTAAAGATATAAAAATAAAAATTAGCACGATAATAGTGATAATATGAAAAAATTATGGCATACAGGGATGGAGCCTTTTCAAGGTTTGAATCTAACTGGTCCCCATGGAAACTTCTTCTCTCTTCTAATTATTTGTTTTAATTCTTTCATTTAGCCATTCAAACTAGCTGTAGCTGGTAAGCTATGCAAAGTAATATATCTCAGTGATCCCCGAGTCATACTGATTATTATTGGAATGTTTACTGGTTTTCTAATACATTTTGGGGGGGTGATTCCTGTGTGAGCACAGTGTGTTACCATTGGGGTGCCCGGGGATCTGTTCCCCCTTTATACAAGCTCTGTACTCCCTATTACATATCCACAATTATTCTTGGGACACGAGTAACTATTCTTATCTCACAGATTCTTTATAGTAATAAAGCAACATTCTTTAAGATACGTTGAAAATGCTACGGACATGCTTAACGTTTATAATAAAAATTTGTAATTAATATTTTCGATTGCTTTCTGTACAGTAAGTACAGGATTGTTTCAATATCTTCCTGTATGACTGCATTTATCTGTATTTGTACTAAAAATTTCTCAATAAAAACTATTTGAACAAAGAGAGATGTGGCGCTCAATGCAGGACACACATCATAAATAATGTGTGTGCCGCAAGGCAACCAGGATTATTAAAATTGTATAAGTGTTGTGTAGAATATTGATGCGATTTTGTTATCTAATTTGAAAAGTATATTGATGCGATTTTATTATCTAATTTGAAGAGCTAGAGGTATATTAGATCCCACCAATCCAAATGAAACAAAAAGGAGGGAGACATTTTGTCTATTTCACCCGTAGAGTTATATTCCTCCTAGACTTGGCTACCTTGCTCTGTCTATTTTGACCAATTAACGGTTCCCTTGAGTTTAGGCTAATTCTGCCTATTGCAGATCCCTTCATGTATAACCTAAATAGGTAACTGGAAGGGAAATTATCTGCTGTGTTTTCAAAGGATTGGGATATATCTCTTGTCAGACCGGCAATTTATTAATAGCCAAGAGTTTTAAATGACTTTTTTTCCTTTGAAATGTCATTTTGCTGTCAGACTGTTCTAAACACGGGAAACATGCGCCCTTTTACAGGCATACTATAGACACCCCCCAGGTACGAAATTTAAAGGAATATTACACTTTTATTGTTTCACTTTAAGCATTATTAAAATCACTGCTCCAGAAAAAACGGCCGTTTTTAAAACTTTTTTTTGCATTGATCCATGTCCCCTGGGGCAAGACCCAGGTCCCCAAACACTTTTTATGACAATACCATGCATATAAGCCTTTAAAATTAGCACTTTTGATTTTTCCCATAGACTTTTAAATGGTGTTCCGTGGCTTTCGAATTTGCCGCAAACACCCCAAATTTTTCGCTGTTCGGCGAACTGGCGAACAGCCGATGTTTGAGTCGAACATGAGTTTGACTCGAACACGAAGCTCGTCCTTTAGAAATGTCATTTTGCTGTGGCATAGTAAAACACATCACAAAGATGCGCTACTTTACAGGCAGACTAAGGAGACCCCCAGGCACGATATTCAAAGGAATATTTCATTTTTCTTGTTTCACTTTAAGCATTGACAATGCACAGGCATTACTTGATTCAGATGTTGGTTCTGAGGTTGAGGAAGGTAGGAACATGAGCCTACAGAGAGGGGAGAACACTGATAAATAATAAATTGGCAGTCATGTTCTCCCTAGCCACAGCGTATTGCCACGTTGGTTCCAGTGATTATGAGGATGGAGGGGGTGATGATGACAAGGTCAATGATGTGACTTGGGTGCCAGATAGAGCACAAGAGGAAAGTGAGGGTGAGGCACAACCCCAATGAGGCAGCCATCATGGAAGAGTAGAGAGCAGCCATCCTGTTCCATTACATTGTGGAGCTGCTATCTCCTGGCTCACTTCCCACTAGGGACAAGCTTCATGTTCGAGTCGAACCCATGTTCGACTCGAACATCGGCAGTTTGATCGTTCGTCGAATTGCAAATGATATGGGCCGTTCGCACCAAATTCGTGTGGTGCGTCACGGCCCATAATTCACTGCGGCATAGCAGTGCATTGCTTAGTGATGATTGGCCAAGCATGCACTATGACGCGCATGCTTGGCCAATCACAGCGCCGTCGGTAGAGAGAGCTGTAATTGGCCAAAGCCAGGGTGGCTTTGGCCAATTATGGCTCAGGGGGTTTAGAAAATGCCCACACTATATAAGGCACGGCGGCCCTGTGTAGTGTGTTCCGGCGTGCTTAGAGAGACAGAGACAGTGTCATTTCATTTGAGTTAGCTAGATTAGGCAGGACAGTCAGTGAGTTAGCTACACTTACAGTGTATTGTGTATATATATGCATCCCAGGTGTTGCATATATATATATATATATATATATATATATATATATATATATATATATACACTGTATTCAGTTTAGCTAGATCCGTTCCTGTTATCTTCCTACTGACAGGCAGGCTTGTCTTGTTACAGTATTTACAGCTACCTGAAGAAAATTGCTGGTGTTCTTTTGATCCTATTAGTACCACAGTCAGGCAGCTAGACTATTTACAGTTAGTGTAGTGCGTCCTCCTCACAGTGTTCAGTTAAAGCTAAAAGTTAGTTTAGTGTGACCTCTGCACAGTGTTCAGCTAAAACTACAAGTTAGTGTAGTGCACAGTGTTCAGCTAAAGCTACAAGTTAGGGTAGTGTGTCCTCCTCACAGTGTTCAGCTAAAACTAAAAGTAGTTTAGTGTGACTTCTGCACAGTGTTCAGCTAAAGCAACAAGTTAGGGTAGTGCATCCTCCTCACAGTGTTCAGCTAAAACTACAAGTTAGTGTAATGCGACCTCTGCACAGTGTTCAGCTAAAGCTACAAGTTAGTCTAGTGCGTCCTCCTCACAGTGTTCAGCTAAAACTAAAAGTTAGTGTAGTGCGACCTGTACACAGTGTTCAGCTAAAGCTACAAGTTAGTGTAGTGCGTCCTCCTCACAGTGTAAGCTAAAACTACAAGCTAGTGTAGTGTGACCTCTGCACAGTGTTCAGCTAAAGCTACAAGTTAGTGTAGTGCATCCTTGTCACAGTGTTCAGCTAAAGCTAAAAGTTAGTTTCGTGTGACCTCTGCACAGTGTTCAGCTAAAGCTACAAGTTAGGGTAGTGTGACCTCTGCACAGTGTTCAGCTAAAGCTACAAGTTAGTGTAGTGGGTCCTCCTCACAGTGTTCAGCTAAAACTAAAAGTAGTTTAGTGTGACTTCTGCACAGTGTTCAGCTAAAGCAACAAGTTAGGGTAGTGCGTCCTCCTCACAGTGTTCAGCTAAAACTACAAGTTAGTGTAATGCGACCTCTGCACAGTGTTCAGCTAAAGCTACAAGTTAGTCTAGTGCGTCCTCCTCACAGTGTTCAGCTAAAGCTACAAGTTAGTGTAGTGCGTCCTCCTCACAGTGTAAGCTAAAACTACAAGCTAGTGTAGTGTGACCTCTGCACAGTGTTCAGCTAAAGCTACAAGTTAGTGTAGTGCATCCTTGTCACAGTGTTCAGCTAAAGCTAAAAGTTAGTTTCGTGTGACCTCTGCACAGTGTTCAGCTAAAGCTACAAGTTAGGGTAGTGTGACCTCTGCACAGTGTTCAGCTAAAGCTACAAGTTAGTGTAGTGGGTCCTCCTCACAGTGTTCAGCTAAAACTACAAGTTAGTGTAGTGAGACCTCTGCACAATGTTCAGCTAAAGCTACAAGTTAGTGTAGTGTGTCCTCCTCACAGTGTTCAGCTAAAGCTACAAGTTAGTTTAGTGTGACCTCTGCACAGTGTTCAGCTAAAGCTAAAAGTTAGTGTAGTGCATCCTCGCCACAGTGTTCAGCTAAAGCTACAGGTTAGTTTAGTGTGACCTCTGCACAGTGTTCAGCTAAAGCTACAAGTTGGTGTAGTGTGTCCTCCTCACAGTGTTCAGCGAAAACTACAAGTTAGTGTAGTGAGACCTCTGCACAGTGTTCAGCTAAAACTACAAGTTAGTGTAGTGCGTCCTCCTCACAGTGTTCAGCTAAAAATACAAATTAGTTTAGTGAGACCTCTGCACAGTGTACAGCTAAAGCTACAAGTTAGTGTAATGCGCCCTCCTCACAGTGTGCAGCTAAAACTACAAGTTAGTTTAGTGTGACCTCTGCACAGTGTTCAGCTAAAGCTACAAGTAAGTGTAGTGCGTCCTCCTCACAATGTTCAGCTAAAACTACAAGTTAGTGTAGTGAGACCTCTGCACAGTGTTCAGCTAAAGCTACAAGTTAAGGTAGTGCATCCTCCTCACAGTGTTCAGCTAAAGCTACAAGATGGTGTAGAGTGTCCTCCTCACAGTGTTCAGCGAAAACTACAAGTTAGTGTAGTGCGATCTCTGCACAATGTTCAGCTAAAGCTACAAGTTAGTTTAGTGCGTCCTCCTCACAGTGTTCAGCTAAAACTACAAGTTAGTGTAGTGAGACCTCTGCACAGTGTTCAGCTAAAGCTACAAGTTAGTTTAGTTTGACCTCTGCACAGTGTTCAGCTAAAGCTACAAGTTAGGGTAGTGCGTCCTCCACTCAGTGTTCAGAGAAAGCTACAAGTTGGTGTAGTCTGTCCTCCTCACAGTGTTCAGCGAAAACTACAAGTTAGTATAGTGTGACCTCTGCACAGTGTTCAGCTAAAGCTTAAAGTTAGTGTAGTGCGTCCTCCTCACAGTGTTCAGCTAAAACTACAAGTTAGTGTAGTGAGACCTCTGCACAGTGTTCAGCTAAAGCTAAAAGTTAGTGTAGTGCGTCCTCCTTACAGTGTTCAACTAAAGCTACAAGATAGTTTAGTGTGACCTCTGCACAATGTTCAGCTAAAGCTACAAGTTGGTGTAGTGCGTCCTCCTCACAGTGTTCAGCTAAAAATACAAGTTAGTGTAGTGCGACCTGTACACAGTGTTCAGCTAAAGCTACAAGTTAGTGTAGTGCGTCCTCCTCACAGTGTTCAGCTAAAGCTACAAGTTAGTTTAGTGTGACCTCTGCACAGTGTTCAGCTAAAGCTACAAGTTAGGGGGCGGAGCCGGCGGCCGGAGCTGATGGTGTAGTGTGAGGAGAGCTCCGTCACATCAGGAGACTTTCAGCAACTAATAGCGGCGTGTGACACCTGAAAACCGGCCCCTCAGGCAGCGGAACACAAGGGGATACCGATCCTAATGATGGCCAAACGCAAGGAGAGAGAGGGACCCAGGAAACTAACGGACTTCTACACCACAGTCCCGGGCAGAGTCTCTCAAAATGGCGCCGGCGCGGGAGACGTCTCTCCTCAGCACAGCCATCCTCACAGTGAAACAGCCTGTACTGACACTGGTGAGTTGCCTATGTCAGGCACTACTCCTCTATCACCCCCATCTGCCTCAAACAGTCCCCTTAAACCAAAAAAGGAGACTCAGCTCTCCCACTGATGACACAAATCAATTAGACACAGAGGTACAGGACATGGAGCAAACTGACATGTATTCACAAAAGCTGGACGCCCTGCCTGCCTCTGGTCTGCCTCTGACTGATACAATGATGAAGGAGATGATCCTTACCCTGAGAGGAGCAATCCAGCAGGATATTACTAAGCTTACACGATCCACAAATAGAGAACTGACAGCTCTGGGGGACAGGGTTAATTATGTAGAGAATAAAATGAGTGATTTCTATGAAGCTCACAATGAACTTGTGGATGCTCACATGGAACTAGCAGACAAGTTCACAGCTCTCCACCTAAAAGTCACAGACCTCGAGGACCGCTCACGCAGAATTAACGTAACCCCAAGTCGGTAAAACCATCTGAATTGCGCACTTTTCTCCAACAATTAATGATAAAAGCTATGCCGTCCCTTACACTTGCAGATGTCATTATTGACAGAGCCCACAGACTGCATAAACCACCTCATCTCCCTGAGAAGATCCCTAGAGACGTCATTGCCAGAATACATTTCTTCCACATCAAAGACCAACTCATGAGATTCTCCAGACAAAATAATACACTTCCAGACCCCTATGCAGGGATCACAATATATGCAGACCTCTCCCAAGCCACCATGAAGTCCAGGAACAACCTGATTCCTATCACAAAACTGCTGAGGAATCATAAAATACTTTACAGATAGGGCTTCCCCACTAAGCTCATGCTGGAAAAAGATAACGAATGGTATACCATTTCGTCCCTGGAAAAGGGCTTGGAACTGATGCGCAATTGGGGACTCCTTCCCCGTGAAGCCTACCCAGAATCCTCGGATTCTGCGACTTCCAGATCAGGCTCTAATTCCTACCGCAACACTAAAGGGTACCGTGACGGCTGACCACCACCGTGCTCAACATATGAGGCCAACTACCTGGAAAAATTTCGAAAGAATCTCCCCTTGGTTCACCAATTGAAAAAACGCATATATATCCTACCATACAAGTCGCCTGATGTTCGGCTGCACTGGAAATTATTTTCATGATTTTACCCCACTTTTGTTTTTGGGATATTCCCGAATCCATCCAATTGAAGTTTAATGTTTTGTATTCCTTTTTTCTGTTTCTCGTTTTTATTTTTTTGTTAGTCAATCCTACATTCTTGTGGAACATTCACATAAATGTACTAGCCCACTCCACTGCACTGGAATCAATTCCTAAATCACATCAAATACCTCCATGCACCACTAGATGTCGCCAGAGCACCATTGAAGTTAACAATGTCCATTAAAGTGATGTCCATCAACGCAAGAGGTCTCAACAGCCCATTTAAATGTCGTATGCTATGGAAGACGGCCTTAGAAATGAACTGTGACATTCTTTGTGTGCAAGAAACACATTTCTTGGATCAGAACCCCCCTCAATGCTCCCACAACAAGTTTTCACATGTCTTCACAGCAAATGACTCTAGTAAACATAATGGTGTCCTTATAGCCATTAAGGATTCTATTACATTTAAATTAATAGATAAACAGCTAGATAGCCATGGTAGGTATATTATCTTAATAGCTGAAATCAATAGCAATATTTATACATTAGTAAATCTGTATGCCCCTAACAAGAAAACAATGAAGTTTCTCCGTCAAACTCTACAAAAAGCTAAAAGGTTGAAAAAGGGTAACCTGTTGATATGTGGAGATTTTAATTTAATTTTAAATGATGTACTTGACTCCTCCTCTGTGGGGCGAAGACGCAGACCATCCCTGGGTAACTATTGCCTAGAAGAAGAATTATATGATCCTTGGCGATGTCTCCGCACCACAGAGCGGGATTACACTTATTTCTCACCAGTCCATAGAAATTATTCCAGGATAGATTTCTTTCTTACAGACAAATACACATTACAAAAGGTGACAAAGGCAGATATCCACAATATTACCTGGTCCGACCATGCCCCCATAACGATCGAATTACTAGACACAGCCAAGACTAATTTTACACCTCTGTGGCGCAATAATACTTACCTCCTCTCCCAACCCCGAATTCAAAAAGAAGTCAATGAACAACTTGAAGAGTATTTTACATTTAATGAGCAACCGGGAATCCACCCGACTACAGTTTGGTGCGCTCACAAAGCCTTCTCTAGAGGCTTACTGATTCAAATAGCAGCCAGGGAAAAAAAGAAAAAAACGCAACTTATATCGAGACTTCAAGAACGAATCGCTGACCTAGAGAATAAACACAAAAAATGACCACTCTCTATTAGAGCAACTAAATTCCTGTCGGGAAGAACTAAAACAAACATTGAAATCTGACTATGACCTCTACTTTAAAAGGCTCAAGCTTTCATATTTTTCCCAGAACAATAGGGCAGGGAAACTATTAGCCTCTCAACTAAAGAAGAGGCACAACCGCACAAACATCTCGGTGATTAAACACCACAATAATAATCATTCATATCACAATCCTAAAGATATTGCCAATACCTTCAAAGATTATTATGAATCTTTATATAATCTCAAACTAGACAAGAACATTCACCAACCCACTGAGACTGAAATTAATGAGTTCCTCAGAAAGATTGACCTCCCCTCCATAGACACAAATTCACTACAACTATTAAACAAATCCTTTACTGCGGCTGAAGTTCATGAAGTGATTAAACATTTACCTAAACATAAAGCCCCTGGAGCAGACGGCTTTTCGGCCGAATACTATGAAGCGTTCTCATCAACGCTCGCCCCCAAACTAGTAGACCTCTTCAACATAGCTGCAAATACTGGTACATTTCCCAGTGAAATGCTTCAAGCTATTATAGTGACTATACCAAAACCAGGAAAAGACCCCTCCTTACCACATAATTACAGACCCATCTCATTACTAAATTCCGATCTAAAAATCTTCGCCAAAGTACTAGCAAACAGATTATTATATATAACCCCCACCCTTATAGGACTGGAGCAGGTGGGATTTGTCAAAGGAAGGCAGGCCCCGGATAGTACTAGAAGAATGATTAACTTACTTAGATACGCAGAAATCAAACATACACCCAGTATATTCGTAACCCTAGACGCAGAAAAAGCGTTTGATAGAGTCCATTGGACATACCTATCTCACACGCTCTCCAAATTTGGCCTAAATGGATTTTTACACTCAGCCAGTCATGTCACTTTACTCGAAGCCCTCAGCCAGAGTATATGCATCTGGTATACTTTCTGACTCTTTCAACCTTACCAATGGTACCCGTCAAGGTTGCCCCCTATCCCCTATAGTATTCTCCCTAGCCATAGAACCCTTAGCAGAACTTATCTGAAATACTGTTGAAATTAAAGGACTCCAGGTAGGTCTTAAAGAACACAAAATAGGGCTCTTTGTAGACGACATAATCCTTACCCTGACCAACCCTGAGTACTCCCTACCCAAAGCCACAGAACTCTTACATCACTTTGGGGATATAACATACTACAAACTCAACACTTCCAAATGCTATGCCCTACCTCTAAATATAACTGAGAACAGTAAAGACAACCTTAAAGAAATATTCCCCTGCAATTGGGACTCACCCTCTATCAACTATCTAGGTATCCAATTGACTCACCCTACATCTAAATTATACACTGCCAACTTCCCTCCCCTTCTAGCACACATACAGGCAGAATTCTCCCAAATCTCTAAATATTACCTAACCTGGGTTGGACGTATAGCTGCATATAAAATGCAAATACTTCCCAAACTACTCTATCTCTTCAGAACCATCCCGATCCCAATTCCACAAAATTTTTTCTCGGATTTGGCGTCACTCTTGAACAAATTTATCTGGCAACACAAAAAACCCAGAATTGCACTGACGACTCTATATAAACCGAGGACACTCGGAGGAGGGGGTCTGCCAAATGCTTATGCCTACCATCAAGCTTCCTTATTGGACCAACTGAAGTTTTGGTTCTCCTGTCGAGAGGACAACCTATGGTCCCACATAGAACAACATGTCACATCAGGTCATGACCTTACAGCGCTTCTTATGGCATCCACCATTCATCATAAACCCGTAATACTGGCCTACCCAACAGTACAAGCATCACTCGAGGCTTGCTCCCTCCTGACTAAAAATAATTTTACAGATGAACCATCCCACACACTGCACTTACCTCTCACAGCCTATGCATAACTCATACCAAACTTTTCAACTCACCACTGGAAACAAAAAGGCATCCACTACAACACTGCAGATCTAGTGAACCCTACAGCAGTGGACACCTTTATGATTCAACAAATTAAACAATATAATAAAAAATACCCAACCACTACCACAAAAATTCCATTAATTATATGGAATTTTCTAATAAACAAGCACAAACCTACTGCTAAAGGTATATCGCTGTGCTATAGATACTGCAACTTCCACACTACACGAACCAAGCTCCCAACCATGCATAAGTGGGAAATAGAACTGCAAAAGTCCTTTACACTGCCACAATGGCTCACAGCTATTAAATACAATAGTACATCATCAGCGTGTGTAGACCACTGGGACAACTCCCATAAAATTCTTCATAGATGGTACATAACTCCCATGCGCCTACACACTATGAACTCCTCTTTATCCCCACTATGCTGGAGGAATTGTCATAATAATGGAAACCTATTACACGTCATGTGGCACTGTAAAGTTCTAAAAAACTATTGGACAGACGTATTCTCTCTAATCTCAGACACAACCAACTCCCAATGTACTCCCTCTCCAGAACTAGCACTACTATGCCTGGGGATAGACTCCTTCCCATATACACACAGAAAAGTGGTGGTACATATACTATTTGCAGCTCGTATATCTATAGCAGCGAAATGGAAATCCACTACCCCACCAGATATAAAGGAAGTTATCGCCAGGGTGAATTCACAAAGCCTCATGGAACGTATGCTGGCATACAAGGAGGGTCGAGCGCATACCTACCACAAATTCTGGCATAATTGGCTATCAAAGCACAATCCCGTCTTGCGTTGATGAAGCTAAAATTAATTGGTAATTGGAAAAAGACCACGTCTATTGGTCTTACATTACATCCAGTGCAGGAACTTACGTTTTATCAATACTGAATAGTTATGTTTGGTTATATTTTTTAATTTGGTTTGATTAAACATTTAATGTTTATACGAAGCTGTTACAACCACTATATTCTAATTGATGTTGGTATTGTTATCAATGGTTTTAGGTTCAAGTACTTTTGTTGCTATCGATTTGTAACCAATATGAGGCGACCATATTCTGGGTCACATTCACCAGTCCTGGAAGGGCATACATATAGCCTGCTCACAGTGTGTTCCCGGTAGGGGTGACAGGCTCTTAATGTTAATTTTATCTCCCTAACCGAACTCTCCAGGCACTACAACTCAGATTAAAGACTCCACAGTTATTCTTTTTTGTTTTGCCTCAAGAACCTAATCTACTCAGATGTGCTTACATTATTTCTTTCTTGAAAATATGAACATCTTTGTATACCTACTATATTTGTATTTGTACAAAAAACTTTTAATAAAAATCTTAAAGTTGGAAAAAATAAAGCTACAAGTTAGTGTAGTGCACCCTCCTCACAGTGTTCAGCTAAAACTACAAGTTAGTGTAGTGCGACCTCTGCACAGTGTTCAGCTAAAGCTGCAAGTTAGTCTAGTGCGTCCTCCTCACAGTGTTCAGCTAAAACTGCAAGTTAGTGTAGTGAGACCTCTGCACAGTGTTCAGCTAAAGCTGCAAGTTAGTCTAGTGCGTCCTCCTCACAGTGTTCAGCTAAAACTGCAAGTTAGTGTAGTGAGACCTCTGCACAATGTTCAGCAAAAGCTACAAGTTAGTGTAGTGCGTCCTGTACACAGTGTTCAGCTAAAGCTACAAGTTAGTCTAGTGCGTCCTCCTCACAGTGTTCAGCTAAAGCTAAAAGTTAGTTTAGTGTGACATCTGAACAGTGTTCAGCTAACGCTACAAGTTAGGGTACTGCGTCCTCCTCACAGTGTTCAGCTAAAGCTACAAGTTGTTGTAGTGCATCCTCCTCACAGTGTTCAGCGAAAACTACAAGTTAGTGTAGTGAGACCTCTGCACAGTGTTCAGCTAAAGCTACAAGTTAGTGTAGTGCGTCCTCCTCATAGTGTTCAGCTACAAATACAAGTTAGTGTAGTGAGACCTCTGCACAGTGTTCAGCTAAAGCTACAAGTAAGTGTAGTGCGTCCTCCTCACAGTGTTCAGCTAAAACTACAAGTTAGTGTAGTGAGACCTCTGCACAGTGTTCAGCTAAAGCTAAAAGTTAGTGTAGTGCATCCTCCTCACAGTGTTCAGCTAAAGCTAAAAGTTAGATTAGTGTGACCTCTGCACAGTGTTCAGCTAAAGCTACAAGTTAGGGTAGTGCATCCTCCTCACAGTGTTCAGCTAAAGCTACAAGTTGGTGTAGTGTGTCCTTCTAACAGTGTTCAGTGAAAACTAGATGTTAGTGTAGTGCGACCTCTGCACAGTGTTTAGCTAAAGCTACAAGTTAGTGTAGTGCGTCCTCCTCACAGTGTTCAGCGAAAACTACAAGTTAGTGTCATGCGACCTCTGCACAGTGTTCAGCTAAAGCTACAAGCTAGTGTAGTGCGTCCTCCTCACAGTATTCAGGTAAAACTACAAGTTAGTGTAGTGAGACCTCTGCACAATGTTCAGCTAAAACTACAAGTTGGTGTAGTGCGTCCTCCTCACAGTGTTCAGCTAAAAATACAAGTTAGTGTAGTGAGACCTCTGCACAGTGTTCAGCTAAAGCTACAAGTAAGTGTAGTGCATCCTCCTCACAGTGTTCAGCTAAAGCAACAAGTTAGTTTAGTGTGACCTCTGCACAGTGTTCAGCTAAAGCTACAAGTTAGTGTAGTGCACCCTCCTCACAGTGTTCAGCAAAAACTACAAGTTAGTGTAGTGCGACCTCTGCACAGTGTTCAGCTAAAGCTACAAGTTAGTCTAGTGCGTCCTCCTCACAGTGTTCAGCTAAAACTACAAGTTAGTGTAGTGAGACCTCTGCACAATGTTCAGCAAAAGCTACAAGTTAGTGTAGTGCGTCCTCCTCACAGTGTTCATCTAAAACTACTAGTTAGTGTAGTGCGACCTGTACACAGTGTTCAGCTAAAGCTACAAGTTAGTGTAGTGCGTCCTCCTCACAGTGTTCAGCTAAAGCTAAAAATTAGTTTAGTGTGACATCTGCACAGTGTTCAGCTAACGCTACAAGTTAGGGTAGTGCGTCCTCCTCAGAGTGTTCAGCTAAAGCTACAAGTTGGTATAGTGTATCCTCCTCACAGTGTTCAGCGAAAACTACAAGTTAGTGTAGTGAGACCTCTGCACAGTGTTCAGCTAAAGCTACAAGTTAGTGTAGTGTGTCCTCCTCACAGTGTTCAGCTAAAAATACAAGTTAGTGTAGTGTGACCTCTGCACAGTGTTCAGCTAAAGCTACAAGTAAGTGCAGTGCGTCCCCCTCACAGTGTTCAGCTAAAACTACAAGTTAGTGTAGTGAGACCTCTGCACAATGTTCAGCTAAAGCTACAAGTTAGTGTAGTGCGTCCTCCTCACAGTGTTCAGCTAAAGCTAAAAGTTAGTTTAGTGTGACCTCTGCACAGTGTTCAGCTAAAGCTACAAGTTAGGGTAGTGCAGCCCCCTCACAGTGTTCAGCTAAAGCTACAAGTTGGTGTAGTGTGTCCTCCTCACAGTGTTCAGTGAAAACTACATGTTAGTGTAGTGCGACCTCTGCACAGTGTTTAGCTAAAGCTACAAGTTAGTGTAGTGCATCCTCCTCACAGTGTTCAGCTAAAGCTACATGTTAGTTTAGTGTGACCTCTGCACAGTGTTCAGCTAAAGCTACAAGTTAGTGTAGTGGGTCCTCCTCACAGTGTTCAGATAAAACTACAAGTTAGTGTAGTGAGACCTCTGCACAGTGTTCAGCTAAAGCTACAAGTTAGTGTAGTGCGTCCTCCTCACAGTGTTCAGCTAAAGCAACAAGTTAGTTTAGTGTGACCTCTGCACAGTGTTCAGCTAAAGCTACAAGTTAGTGTAGTGCATCCTCCATACAGTGTTTAGCGAAAACTACAAGTTAGTGTAGTGCAACCTCTGCTTAGTGTTCAGCTAAAGCTACAAGTTAGAATAGTGCGTCCCCCTCACAGTGTTCAGCTAAAACTACAAGTTAGTGTAGTGAGACCTCTGCACAGTGTTCAGCTAAAGCTACAAGTTAGTTTAGTCTGACCTCTGCACAGTTTTCAGCTAAAGCTACAAGTTAGGGTAGTGCGTCCTCCACTCAGTGTTCAGCGAAAGCTACAAGTTGGTGTAGTCTGTCCTCCTCACAGTGTTCAGCTAAAACTACAAGTTAGTGTAGTGAGACCTCTGCACAGTGTTCAGCTAAAGCTACAAGTTAGTTTAGTCTGACCTCTGCACAGTGTTCAGCTAAAGCTAAAAGTTAGTGTAGTGCGTCCTCCCTACAGTGTTCAACTAAAGCTACAAGTTAGTTTAGTGTGACCTCTGCACAGTGTTCAGCTAAAGCTACAAGTTAGTGTAGTGCGTCCTCCTCACAGTGTTCAGCTAAAGCTAAAAGTTGGTGTAGTGTGTCCTCCTCACAGTGTTCAGCGAAAACTACAAGTTAATGTCGTGCGACCTCTGCACAGTGTTCAGCTAAAGCTACAAGTTAGTGTAGTGCGTCCTCCTCACAGTATTCAGCTAAAACTACAAGTTAGTGTAGTGAGACCTCTGCACAGTGTTCAGCTAAAGCTACAAGTAAATGTAGTGCGTCCTCCTCACAGTGTTCAGCTAAAACTACAAGTTAGTGTACTGAGACCTCTGCACAATGTTCAGCTAAAGCTACAAGTTAGTGTAGTGCGTCCTCCTCACAGTGTTCAGCTAAAGCTAAAAGTTAGTTTATTGTGACCTCTGCACAGTGTTCAGCTAGAGCTACAAGTTCGGGTAGTGCATCCTCCTCACAGTGTTCAGCTAAAGCTACAAGTTAGTGAAGTGCGTCTTCCTCACAGTGTTCAGCTAAAACTACAAGTTAGTGTAAGGCGTCCTGTGAACAGTGTTCAGCTAAAGCTACAAGAAAGTGTACTGTGTCCTCCTCACAATGTTCAGCTAAAGCTACAGGTTAGTTTAGTCTGACCTCTGCACAGTGTTCAGCTAAAACTACAAGTTAGTGTAGTGAGACCTCTGCACAGTGTTCAGCTAAAGCTACAAGTTAGTGTAGTGCGTCCTCCTCACAGTGTTAAGCTAAAGCTAAAAGTTTGTTTAGGGTGACCTCTGCACAGTGTTCAGCTATAGCTACAAGTTAGGGTAGTGTGTCCTCCTTACAGTGTTCAGCTATAGCTACAAGTTGGTGTAGTGTGTCCTCCTCACAGTGTTCAGCGAAAACTAGAAGTTAGTGTGGTGCGACCTCTGCACAGTGTTCAGCTAAAGCTACAAGTTACAAGGCTCTGAGGAAGAAGGTCAAACCTTCGAAACGCGTAAGCCAGCGGCGGTCCGTGTGCCTCCCTCCTGGGATCTGGACAGCTGCCTACCACTGGAACTATTGCCTTTGTGCGTTTGATATGCTCATTTACCTGCGACTTTTGTGAGTAGCTTTTTACCTTGTTTTTAATTCATTAAAATTTGCCAAGGATAATGCGCTAGGCTGGTGCGCTCTCTTGTTTCTTTCTTTGTTTTACAAGTTATTGTAGTGTGTCCTCCTCACAGTGTTCAGCTAAAGCTACAAGTTAGTGTAGTGAGATCTCTGGACAGTGTTCAGCTAAAGCTACAAGTTAGTGTAGTGCGTCCTCCTCACAGTGTTCAGCTAAAACTACAAGTTAGTGTAGTGAGACATCTGCACAGTGTTCAGCTAACGCTACAAGTTAGTGTAGTGCGTCCTCCTCACAGTGTTCAGCTAAAAATACAAGTTAGTGTAATGAGACCTCTGCACAGCGTTCAGGTAAAGCTACAAGTTAGTGTAGGGCATCCTCCTCACAGTGTTCAGCTAAAGCTAAAAGTTAGTTTAGTGTGACCTCTGCACAGTGTTCAGCTAAAGCTACAAGTTAGGGTAGTGCATCCTCCTCACAGTGTTCAGCTAAAGCTACAAGTTGGTGTAGTGTGTGCTCCTCACAGTGTTCAGTGAAAACTATATGTTAGTGTAGTGCGACCTCTGCACAGTGTTTAGCTAAAGCTACAAGTTAGTGTAGTGCGTCCTCCTCACAGTGTTCAGCTAAAGCTAAAAGTTAGTTTAGTGTGACCTCTGCACAGTGTTCAGCTAAAGCTACAAGTTAGGGTAGTGCATCCTCCTCACAGTGTTCAGCTAAAGCTACAAGTTGGTGTAGTGTGTCCTCCTTACAGTGTTCAGCTATAGCTACAAGTTGGTGTAGTGTGTTCTCCTCACAGTGTTCAGCGAAAACTAGAAGTTAGTGTGGTGCGACCTCTGCACAGTGTTCAGCTAAAGCTACAAGTTAGTGTAATGTGTCCTCCTCACAGTGTTCAGCTAAAGCTACAAGTTAGTTTAGTGTGACCTCTGCACAGTGTTCAGCTAAAGCTACAAGTTAGTGTAGTGTGTCCTCCTCACAGTGTTCAGCTAAAGCAACAAGTAAGTTTAGTGTGACCTCTGCACAGTGTTCAGCTAAAGCTACAAGTTAGTTTAGTGCATCCTCCTAACAGTGTTCAGCTAAAACTACAAGTTAGTGTAGTACGACCTCTGCACAACGTTCAGCTAAAGCTACAAGTTAGTCTAGTGCGTCCTCCTCACGGTGTTCAGCTAAAACTACAAGTTAGTGTAGTGAGACCTCTGCACAATGTTCAGCTAAAGCTACAAGTTAGTGTAGTGCGTCCTCCTAACAGTGTTCAGCTAAAATTACAAGTTAGTGTAGTGCGACCTGTACACAGTGTTCAGCTAAAGCTACAAGTTAGTGTAGTGCGTCCTCCTCACAGTGTTCAGCTAAAACTACAAGTTAGTGCAGTGAGACCTCTGCACAGTGTTCAGCTAAAGCTACAAGTTAGTGTAGTGCCTCCTTCTCAAAGTGTTCAGCTAAAGCTAAAAGTTAGTTTAGTGTGACCTCTGCACAGTGTTCAGCTAAAGCTACAATTTAGGGTAGTGCATCCTCCTCACAGTGTTCAGCTAAAACTACAAGTTAGTGTATTGCGACCTCTGCACAGTGTTCAGCTAAAACTACAAGTTAGTGTAGTGCATCCTCCTCACAGTGTTCAGCTAAAGCTACAAGTTAGTTTACTGTGACCTCTGCACAGTGTTCAGCTAAAGCTACAAATTAGGGTCGTGCGTCCTCCTCACAGTGTTCAGCTAAAGCTACAAGTTGGTGTAGTGTGTCCTCCACACAGTGTTCAGCAAAAACTACAAGTTAGTGTAGTGCGACCTCTGCACAGTGTTCAGCTAAAGTTACAAGTTAGTGAAGTGTGTCCTCCTCACAGTGTTCAGCGAAAACTACAAGTTAGTGTAGTGCTCCCTCTGCACAGTGTTCAGCTAAAGCTACAAGTTAGTGTAAGGCGTCCTGTGAACAGTGTTCAGCTAAAGCTACAAGTAAGTGTAGTGCATCCTCCTCACAATGTTCAGCTAAAGCTACAGGTTAGTTTAGTCTGACCTCTGCTCAGTGTTCAGCTAAAACTACAAGTTAGTGTAGTGAGACCTCTGGACAGTGTTCAGCTAAAGGTACAAGTTAGTGTAGTGCGTCCTCCTCACAGTGTTCAGCCAGAACTACAAGTTAGTGTAGTGAGACCTCTGCACAGTGTTCAGCTAAAGCTACAAGTAAGTGTAGTGCATCCTCCTCACAGTGTTCAGCTAAAGCTACAGGTTAGTTTAGTCTGACCTCTGCACAGTGTTCAGCTAAAACTACAAGTTAGTGTAGTGAGACCTCTGCACAGTGTTCAGCTAAAGCTACAAGTTAGTGTAGTGCGTCCTCCTCACAGTGTTAAGCTAAAGCTAAAAGTTTGTTTAGGGTGACCTCTGCACAGTGTTCAGCTATAGCTACAAGTTAGGGTAGTGTGTCCTCCTTACAGTGTTCAGCTATAGCTACAAGTTGGTGTAGTGTGTCCTCCTCACAGTGTTCAGCGAAAACTAGAAGTTAGTGTGGTGCGACCTCTGCACAATGTTCAGCGAAAACTGCAAGTTAGTGTAGTGCGTCCTCCTCACAGTGTTCAGCTAAAACTACAAGTTAGTGTAGTGAGAACTCTGCACAGTGTTCAGCTAAAGCTACAAGTTAGTTTAGTGCGTCCTCCTCACTGGGTTAAGCTAAAGCTAAAAGTTAGTTTAGTGTGACCTCTGCATAGTGTTCAGCTATAGCTACAAGTTAGGGTAGTGTGTCCTCCTTACAGTGTTTAGCTATAGCTACAAGTTGGTGTAGTGTGTTCTCCTCACAGTGTTCAGCGAAAACTACAAGTTAGTGTGGTGCGACCTCTGCACAGTGTTCAGCTAAAGCTACAAGTTGGTGTAGTGCGTCCTCCTCACAGTGTTCAGCTAAAACTACAAGTTAGTGTAGTGAGACCTCTGCACAGTGTTCAGCTAAAGCTACAAGTTAGTGTAGTGCCTCCTTCTCAAAGTGTTCAGCTAAAGCTAAAAGTTAGTTTAGAGTGACCTCTGCACAGTGTTCATCTAAAGCTACAATTTAGTGTAGTGCGTCTTCCTCACAGTGTTAAGCTAAAACTACAAGTTAGTGTATTGCGACCTCTGCACAGTGTTCAGCTAAAACTACAAGTTAGTGTAGTGCGTCCTCCTCACAGTGTTCAGCTAAAGCTACAAGTTAGTTTAGTGTGACCTCTGCACAGTGTTCAGCTAAAGCTACAAATTAGGGTCGTGATTCCTCCTCACAGTGTTCAGCTAAAGCTACAAGTTAGTGTAGTGCGTCTTCCTCACAGTGTTCAGCTAAAACTACAAGTTAGTGTATTGCGACCTCTGCACAGTGTTCAGCTAAAACTACAAGTTAGTGTAGTGCGTCCTCCTCACAGTGTTCAGCTAAAGCTACAAGTTAGTTTAGTGTGACCTCTGCACAGTGTTCAGCTAAAGCTACAAGTTAGTGTAAGGCGTCCTGTGAACAGTGTTCAGCTAAAGCTACAAGTAAGTGTAGTGTGTCCTCCTCACAATGTTCAGCTAAAGCTACAGGTTAGTTTAGTCTGACCTCTGCACAGTGTTCAGCTAAAACTACAAGTTAGTGTAGTGAGACCTCTGCACAGTGTTCAGCTAAAGCTACAAGTTAGTGTAGTGCGTCCTCCTCACAGTGTTAAGCTAAGGCTAAAAGTTTGTTTAGGGTGACCTCTGCACAGTGTTCAGCTAAAGCTACAAGTTAGTGTAGTGTGTCCTCCTCACAGTGTTCAGCTAAAACTACAAGTTAGTGTAGTGAGACCTCTGCCCAGTGTTCAGCTAAAGCTACAAGTTAGGGTAGTGTGTCCTCCTTACAGTGTTCAGCTATAGCTACAAGTTGGTGTAGTGTGTCCTTCTCACAGTGTTCAGCGAAAACTAGAAGTTAGTGTGGTGCGACCTCTGCACAGTGTTCAGCTAAAGCTACAAGTTAGTGTAGTGTGTCCTCCTCACAGTGTTCAGCTAAAGCTACAAGTTAGTGTAGTGAGACCTCTGGACAGTGTTCAGCTAAAGCTACAAGTTAGTGTAGTGCGTCCTCCTCACAGTGTTCAGCTAAAACTACAAGTTAGTGTAGTGAGACCTCTGCCCAGTGTTCAGCTAAAGCTACAAGTTAGTGTAGTGCTTCCTCCTCACAGTGTTCAGCCAAAACTACAAGTTAGTGTAGTGAGACCTCTGCACAGTGTTCAGCTAAAGCTACAAGTTAGTGTAGTGCGTCCTGTACACAGTGTTTAGCTAAAGCTACAAGTTAGTGTAGTGCGTCCTCCTCACAGTGTTCAGCTAAAACTACAAGTTAGTGTAGTGAGACCTCTGCACAGTGTTCAGCTAAAGCTACAAGTTAGTGTAGTGCCTCCTTCTCAAAGTGTTCAGCTAAAGCTAAAAGTTAGTTTAGTGTGACCTCTGCACAGTGTTCAGCTAAAGCTACAATTTAGGGTAGTGCATCCTCCTCACAGTGTTCATCTAAAGCTACAAGTTAGTGTAGTGCGTCTTCCTCACAGTGTTCAGCTAAAACTACAAGTTAGTGTATTGCGACCTCTGCACAGTGTTCAGCTAAAACTACAAGTTAGTGTAGTGCATCCTCCTCACAGTGTTCAGCTAAAGCTACAAGTTAGTTTAGTGTGACCTCTGCACAGTGTTCAGCTAAAGCTACAAATTAGGGTCGTGCGTCCTCCTCACAGTGTTCAGCTAAAGCTACAAGTTGGTGTAGTGTGTCCTCCTCACAGTGTTCAGCAAAAACTACAAGTTAGTGTAGTGCGACCTCTGCACAGTGTTCAGCTAAAGCTACAAGTTAGTGTAGTGTGTCTTCCTCACAGTGTTCAGCTAAAACTACAAGTTAGTGTATTGCGACCTCTGCACAGTGTTCAGCTAAAACTACAAGTTAGTGTAGTGCGTCCTCCTCACAGTGTTCAGCTAAAGCTACAAGTTAGTTTAGTGTGACCTCTGCACAGTGTTCAGCTAAAGCTACAAATTAGGGTCGTGATTCCTCCTCACAGTGTTCAGCTAAAGCTACAAGTTAGTGTAGTGCGTCTTCCTCACAGTGTTCAGCTAAAACTACAAGTTAGTGTATTGCGACCTCTGCACAGTGTTCAGCTAAAACTACAAGTTAGTGTAGTGCGTCCTCCTCACAGTGTTCAGCTAAAGCTACAAGTTAGTTTAGTGTGACCTCTGCACAGTGTTCAGCTAAAGCTACAAGTTAGTGTAAGGCGTCCTGTGAACAGTGTTCAGCTAAAGCTACAAGTAAGTGTAGTGTGTCCTCCTCACAATGTTCAGCTAAAGCTACAGGTTAGTTTAGTCTGACCTCTGCACAGTGTTCAGCTAAAACTACAAGTTAGTGTAGTGAGACCTCTGCACAGTGTTCAGCTAAAGCTACAAGTTAGTGTAGTGCATCCTCCTCACAGTGTTAAGCTAAGGCTAAAAGTTTGTTTAGGGTGACCTCTGCACAGTGTTCAGCTAAAGCTACAAGTTAGTGTAGTGTGTCCTCCTCACAGTGTTCAGCTAAAACTACAAGTTAGTGTAGTGAGACCTCTGCCCAGTGTTCAGCTAAAGCTACAAGTTAGGGTAGTGTGTCCTCCTTACAGTGTTCAGCTATAGCTACAAGTTGGTGTAGTGTGTCCTTCTCACAGTGTTCAGCGAAAACTAGAAGTTAGTGTGGTGCGACCTCTGCACAGTGTTCAGCTAAAGCTACAAGTTAGTGTAGTGTGTCCTCCTCACAGTGTTCAGCTAAAGCTACAAGTTAGTGTAGTGAGACCTCTGGACAGTGTTCAGCTAAAGCTACAAGTTAGTGTAGTGCGTCCTCCTCACAGTGTTCAGCTAAAACTACAAGTTAGTGTAGTGAGACCTCTGCCCAGTGTTCAGCTAAAGCTACAAGTTAGTGTAGTGCTTCCTCCTCACAGTGTTCAGCCAAAACTACAAGTTAGTGTAGTGAGACCTCTGCACAGTGTTCAGCTAAAGCTACAAGTTAGTGTAGTGCGTCCTGTACACAGTGTTTAGCTAAAGCTACAAGTTAGTGTAGTGCGTCCTCCTCACAGTGTTCAGCTAAAACTACAAGTTAGTGTAGTGAGACCTCTGCACAGTGTTCAGCTAAAGCTACAAGTTAGTTTAGTCTGACCTCTGCACAGTTTTCAGCTAAAGCTACAAGTTAGGTTAGTGCGTCCTCCACTCAGTGTTCAGCGAAAGCTACAAGTTGGTGTAGTCTGTCCTCCTCACAGTGTTCAGCTAAAACTACAAGTTAGTGTAGTGAGACCTCTGCACAGTGTTCAGCTAAAGCTACAAGTTAGTTTAGTCTGACCTCTGCACAGTGTTCAGCTAAAGCTAAAAGTTAGTGTAGTGCGTCCTCCCTACAGTGTTCAACTAAAGCTACAAGTTAGTTTAGTGTGACCTCTGCACAGTGTTCAGCTAAAGCTACAAGTTAGTGTAGTGCGTCCTCCTCACAGTGTTCAGCTAAAGCTAAAAGTTGGTGTAGTGTGTCCTCCTCACAGTGTTCAGCGAAAACTACAAGTTAATGTCGTGCGACCTCTGCACAGTGTTCAGCTAAAGCTACAAGTTAGTGTAGTGCGTCCTCCTCACAGTATTCAGCTAAAACTACAAGTTAGTGTAGTGAGACCTCTGCACAGTGTTCAGCTGAAGCTACAAGTAAATGTAGTGCGTCCTCCTCACAGTGTTCAGCTAAAACTACAAGTTAGTGTACTGAGACCTCTGCACAATGTTCAGCTAAAGCTACAAGTTAGTGTAGTGCGTCCTCCTCACAGTGTTCAGCTAAAGCTAAAAGTTAGTTTATTGTGACCTCTGCACAGTGTTCAGCTAGAGCTACAAGTTCGGGTAGTGCATCCTCCTCACAGTGTTCAGCTAAAGCTACAAGTTAGTGAAGTGCGTCTTCCTCACAGTGTTCAGCTAAAACTACAAGTTAGTGTAAGGCGTCCTGTGAACAGTGTTCAGCTAAAGCTACAAGAAAGTGTAGTGTGTCCTCCTCACAATGTTCAGCTAAAGCTACAGGTTAGTTTAGTCTGACCTCTGCACAGTGTTCAGCTAAAACTACAAGTTAGTGTAGTGAGACCTCTGCACAGTGTTCAGCTAAAGCTACAAGTTAGTGTAGTGCGTCCTCCTCACAGTGTTAAGCTAAAGCTAAAAGTTTGTTTAGGGTGACCTCTGCACAGTGTTCAGCTATAGCTACAAGTTAGGGTAGTGTGTCCTCCTTACAGTGTTCAGCTAGAGCTACAAGTTGGTGTAGTGTGTCCTCCTCACAGTGTTCAGCGAAAACTAGAAGTTAGTGTGGTGCGACCTCTGCACAGTGTTCAGCTAAAGCTACAAGTTAGTGTAGTGTGTCCTCCTCACAGTGTTCAGCTAAAGCTACAAGTTAGTGTAGTGAGATCTCTGGACAGTGTTCAGCTAAAGCTACAAGTTAGTGTAGTGCGTCCTCCTCACAGTGTTCAGCTAAAACTACAAGTTAGTGTAGTGAGACATCTGCACAGTGTTCAGCTAACGCTACAAGTTAGTGTAGTGCGTCCTCCTCACAGTGTTCAGCTAAAAATACAAGTTAGTGTAATGAGACCTCTGCACAGCGTTCAGGTAAAGCTGCAAGTTAGTGTAGGGCATCCTCCTCACAGTGTTCAGCTAAAGCTAAAAGTTAGTTTAGTGTGACCTCTGCACAGTGTTCAGCTAAAGCTACAAGTTAGGGTAGTGCATCCTCCTCACAGTGTTCAGCTAAAGCTACAAGTTGGTGTAGTGTGTGCTCCTCACAGTGTTCAGTGAAAACTATATGTTAGTGTAGTGCGACCTCTGCACAGTGTTTAGCTAAAGCTACAAGTTAGTGTAGTGCGTCCTCCTCACAGTGTTCAGCTAAAGCTAAAAGTTAGTTTAGTGTGACCTCTGCACAGTGTTCAGCTAAAGCTACAAGTTAGGGTAGTGCATCCTCCTCACAGTGTTCAGCTAAAGCTACAAGTTGGTGTAGTGTGTCCTCCTTACAGTGTTCAGCTATAGCTACAAGTTGGTGTGGTGTGTTCTCCTCACAGTGTTCAGCGAAAACTAGAAGTTAGTGTGGTGCGACCTCTGCACAGTGTTCAGCTAAAGCTACAAGTTAGTGTAATGTGTCCTCCTCACAGTGTTCAGCTAAAGCTACAAGTTAGTTTAGTGTGACCTCTGCACAGTGTTCAGCTAAAGCTACAAGTTAGTGTAGTGTGTCCTCCTCACAGTGTTCAGCTAAAGCAACAAGTAAGTTTAGTGTGACCTCTACACAGTGTTCAGCTAAAGCTACAAGTTAGTTTAGTGCATCCTCCTAACAGTGTTCAGCTAAAACTACAAGTTAGTGTAGTACGACCTCTGCACAACGTTCAGCTAAAGCTACAAGTTAGTCTAGTGCGTCCTCCTCACGGTGTTCAGCTAAAACTACAAGTTAGTGTAGTGAGACCTCTGCACAATGTTCAGCTAAAGCTACAAGTTAGTGTAGTGCGTCCTCCTAACAGTGTTCAGCTAAAATTACAAGTTAGTGTAGTGCGACCTGTACACAGTGTTCAGCTAAAGCTACAAGTTAGTGTAGTGCGACCTGTACACAGTGTTCAGCTAAAGCTACAAGTTAGTGTAGTGCGTCCTCCTCACAGTGTTCAGCTAAAACTACAAGTTAGTGCAGTGAGACCTCTGCACAGTGTTCAGCTAAAGCTACAAGTTAGTGTAGTGCCTCCTTCTCAAAGTGTTCAGCTAAAGCTAAAAGTTAGTTTAGTGTGACCTCTGCACAGTGTTCAGCTAAAGCTACAATTTAGGGTAGTGCATCCTCCTCACAGTGTTCAGCTAAAACTACAAGTTAGTGTATTGCGACCTCTGCACAGTGTTCAGCTAAAACTACAAGTTAGTGTAGTGCATCCTCCTCACAGTGTTCAGCTAAAGCTACAAGTTAGTTTACTGTGACCTCTGCACAGTGTTCAGCTAAAGCTACAAATTAGGGTCGTGCGTCCTCCTCACAGTGTTCAGCTAAAGCTACAAGTTGGTGTAGTGTGTCCTCCACACAGTGTTCAGCAAAAACTACAAGTTAGTGTAGTGCGACCTCTGCACAGTGTTCAGCTAAAGTTACAAGTTAGTGAAGTGTGTCCTCCTCACAGTGTTCAGCGAAAACTACAAGTTAGAGTAGTGCTCCCTCTGCACAGTGTTCAGCTAAAGCTACAAGTTAGTGTAAGGCGTCCTGTGAACAGTGTTCAGCTAAAGCTACAAGTAAGTGTAGTGCATCCTCCTCACAATGTTCAGCTAAAGCTACAGGTTAGTTTAGTCTGACCTCTGCTCAGTGTTCAGCTAAAACTACAAGTTAGTGTAGTGAGACCTCTGGACAGTGTTCAGCTAAAGGTACAAGTTAGTGTAGTGCGTCCTCCTCACAGTGTTCAGCTAAAACTACAAGTTAGTGTAGTGAGACCTCTGCACAGTGTTCAGCTAAAGCTACAAGTAAGTGTAGTGCATCCTCCTCACAGTGTTCAGCTAAAGCTACAGGTTAGTTTAGTCTGACCTCTGCACAGTGTTCAGCTAAAACTACAAGTTAGTGTAGTGAGACCTCTGCACAGTGTTCAGCTAAAGCTACAAGTTAGTGTAGTGCGTCCTCCTCACAGTGTTAAGCTAAAGCTAAAAGTTTGTTTAGGGTGACCTCTGCACAGTGTTCAGCTATAGCTACAAGTTAGGGTAGTGTGTCCTCCTTACAGTGTTCAGCTATAGCTACAAGTTGGTGTAGTGTGTCCTCCTCACAATGTTCAGCGAAAACTAGAAGTTAGTGTGGTGCGACCTCTGCACAATGTTCAGCGAAAACTGCAAGTTAGTGTAGTGCGTCCTCCTCACAGTGTTCAGCTAAAACTACAAGTTAGTGTAGTGAGAACTCTGCACAGTGTTCAGCTAAAGCTACAAGTTAGTGTAGTGCGTCCTCCTCACTGGGTTAAGCTAAAGCTAAAAGTTAGTTTAGTGTGACCTCTGCATAGTGTTCAGCTATAGCTACAAGTTAGGGTAGTGTGTCCTCCTTACAGTGTTTAGCTATAGCTAGAAGTTGGTGTAGTGTGTTCTCCTCACAGTGTTCAGCGAAAACTACAAGTTAGTGTGGTGCGACCTCTGCACAGTGTTCAGCTAAAGCTACAAGTTAGTGTAGTGCGTCCTCCTCACAGTGTTCAGCTAAAACTACAAGTTAGTGTAGTGAGACCTCTGCACAGTGTTCAGCTAAAGCTACAAGTTAGTGTAGTGCCTCCTTCTCAAAGTGTTCAGCTAAAGCTAAAAGTTAGTTTAGAGTGACCTCTGCACAGTGTTCAGCTAAAGCTACAATTTAGTGTAGTGCGTCTTCCTCACAGTGTTCAGCTAAAACTACAAGTTAGTGTATTGCGACCTCTGCACAGTGTTCAGCTAAAACTACAAGTTAGTGTAGTGCGTCCTCCTCACAGTGTTCAGCTAAAGCTACAAGTTAGTTTAGTGTGACCTCTGCACAGTGTTCAGCTAAAGCTACAAATTAGGGTCGTGATTCCTCCTCACAGTGTTCAGCTAAAGCTACAAGTTAGTGTAGTGCGTCTTCCTCACAGTGTTCAGCTAAAACTACAAGTTAGTGTATTGCGACCTCTGCACAGTGTTCAGCTAAAACTACAAGTTAGTGTAGTGCGTCCTCCTCACAGTGTTCAGCTAAAGCTACAAGTTAGTTTAGTGTGACCTCTGCACAGTGTTCAGCTAAAGCTACAAGTTAGTGTAAGGCGTCCTGTGAACAGTGTTCAGCTAAAGCTACAAGTAAGTGTAGTGTGTCCTCCTCACAATGTTCAGCTAAAGCTACAGGTTAGTTTAGTCTGACCTCTGCACAGTGTTCAGCTAAAACTACAAGTTAGTGTAGTGAGACCTCTGCACAGTGTTCAGCTAAAGCTACAAGTTAGTGTAGTGCGTCCTCCTCACAGTGTTAAGCTAAGGCTAAAAGTTTGTTTAGGGTGACCTCTGCACAGTGTTCAGCTAAAGCTACAAGTTAGTGTAGTGTGTCCTCCTCACAGTGTTCAGCTAAAACTACAAGTTAGTGTAGTGAGACCTCTGCCCAGTGTTCAGCTAAAGCTACAAGTTAGGGTAGTGTGTCCTCCTTACAGTGTTCAGCTATAGCTACAAGTTGGTGTAGTGTGTCCTTCTCACAGTGTTCAGCGAAAACTAGAAGTTAGTGTGGTGCGACCTCTGCACAGTGTTCAGCTAAAGCTACAAGTTAGTGTAGTGTGTCCTCCTCACAGTGTTCAGCTAAAGCTACAAGTTAGTGTAGTGAGACCTCTGGACAGTGTTCAGCTAAAGCTACAAGTTAGTGTAGTGCGTCCTCCTCACAGTGTTCAGCTAAAACTACAAGTTAGTGTAGTGAGACCTCTGCCCAGTGTTCAGCTAAAGCTACAAGTTAGTGTAGTGCTTCCTCCTCACAGTGTTCAGCCAAAACTACAAGTTAGTGTAGTGAGACCTCTGCACAGTGTTCAGCTAAAGCTACAAGTTAGTGTAGTGCGTCCTGTACACAGTGTTTAGCTAAAGCTACAAGTTAGTGTAGTGCGTCCTCCTCACAGTGTTCAGCTAAAACTACAAGTTAGTGTAGTGAGACCTCTGCACAGTGTTCAGCTAAAGCTACAAGTTAGTGTAGTGCCTCCTTCTCAAAGTGTTCAGCTAAAGCTAAAAGTTAGTTTAGTGTGACCTCTGCACAGTGTTCAGCTAAAGCTACAATTTAGGGTAGTGCATCCTCCTCACAGTGTTCATCTAAAGCTACAAGTTAGTGTAGTGCGTCTTCCTCACAGTGTTCAGCTAAAACTACAAGTTAGTGTATTGCGACCTCTGCACAGTGTTCAGCTAAAACTACAAGTTAGTGTAGTGCATCCTCCTCACAGTGTTCAGCTAAAGCTACAAGTTAGTTTAGTGTGACCTCTGCACAGTGTTCAGCTAAAGCTACAAATTAGGGTCGTGCGTCCTCCTCACAGTGTTCAGCTAAAGCTACAAGTTGGTGTAGTGTGTCCTCCTCACAGTGTTCAGCAAAAACTACAAGTTAGTGTAGTGCGACCTCTGCACAGTGTTCAGCTAAAGCTACAAGTTAGTGTAGTGTGTCTTCCTCACAGTGTTCAGCTAAAACTACAAGTTAGTGTATTGCGACCTCTGCACAGTGTTCAGCTAAAACTACAAGTTAGTGTAGTGCGTCCTCCTCACAGTGTTCAGCTAAAGCTACAAGTTAGTTTAGTGTGACCTCTGCACAGTGTTCAGCTAAAGCTACAAATTAGGGTCGTGATTCCTCCTCACAGTGTTCAGCTAAAGCTACAAGTTAGTGTAGTGCGTCTTCCTCACAGTGTTCAGCTAAAACTACAAGTTAGTGTATTGCGACCTCTGCACAGTGTTCAGCTAAAACTACAAGTTAGTGTAGTGCGTCCTCCTCACAGTGTTTAGCTAAAACTACAAGTTAGTGTAGTGCGTCCTCCTCACAGTGTTCAGCTAAAGCTAAAAGTTAGTTTAGTGTGACCTCTGCACAGTGTTCAGCTAAAGCTACAAGTTAGGGTAGTGCATCCTCCTCACAGTGTTCAGCTAAAGCTACAAGTTGGTGTAGTGTGTCCTCCTTACAGTGTTCAGCTATAGCTACAAGTTGGTGTAGTGTGTTCTCCTCACAGTGTTCAGCGAAAACTAGAAGTTAGTGTGGTGCGACCTCTGCACAGTGTTCAGCTAAAGCTACAAGTTAGTGTAATGTGTCCTCCTCACAGTGTTCAGCTAAAGCTACAAGTTAGTTTAGTGTGACCTCTGCACAGTGTTCAGCTAAAGCTACAAGTTAGTGTAGTGTGTCCTCCTCACAGTGTTCAGCTAAAGCAACAAGTAAGTTTAGTGTGACCTCTGCACAGTGTTCAGCTAAAGCTACAAGTTAGTTTAGTGCATCCTCCTAACAGTGTTCAGCTAAAACTACAAGTTAGTGTAGTACGACCTCTGCACAACGTTCAGCTAAAGCTACAAGTTAGTCTAGTGCGTCCTCCTCACGGTGTTCAGCTAAAACTACAAGTTAGTGTAGTGAGACCTCTGCACAATGTTCAGCTAAAGCTACAAGTTAGTGTAGTGCGTCCTCTTAACAGTGTTCAGCTAAAATTACAAGTTAGTGTAGTGCGTCCTCCTCACAGTGTTCAGCTAAAACTACAAGTTAGTGCAGTGAGACCTCTGCACAGTGTTCAGCTAAAGCTACAAGTTAGTGTAGTGCCTCCTTCTCAAAGTGTTCAGCTAAAGCTAAAAGTTAGTTTAGTGTGACCTCTGCACAGTGTTCAGCTAAAGCTACAATTTAGGGTAGTGCATCCTCCTCACAGTGTTCAGCTAAAACTACAAGTTAGTGTATTGCGACCTCTGCACAGTGTTCAGCTAAAACTACAAGTTAGTGTAGTGCATCCTCCTCACAGTGTTCAGCTAAAGCTACAAGTTAGTTTACTGTGACCTCTGCACAGTGTTCAGCTAAAGCTACAAATTAGGGTCGTGCGTCCTCCTCACAGTGTTCAGCTAAAGCTACAAGTTGGTGTAGTGTGTCCTCCTCACAGTGTTCAGCAAAAACTACAAGTTAGTGTAGTGCGACCTCTGCACAGTGTTCAGCTAAAGTTACAAGTTAGTGAAGTGTGTCCTCCTCACAGTGTTCAGCGAAAACTACAAGTTAGTGTAGTGCGCCCTCTGCACAGTGTTCAGCTAAAGCTACAAGTTAGTGTAAGGCGTCCTGTGAACAGTGTTCAGCTAAAGCTACAAGTAAGTGTAGTGCATCCTCCTCACAATGTTCAGCTAAAGCTACAGGTTAGTTTAGTCTGACCTCTGCTCAGTGTTCAGCTAAAACTACAAGTTAGTGTAGTGAGACCTCTGGACAGTGTTCAGCTAAAGCTACAAGTTAGTGTAGTGCGTCCTCCTCACAGTGTTCAGCTAAAACTACAAGTTAGTGTAGTGAGACCTCTGCACAGTGTTCAGCTAAAGCTACAAGTAAGTGTAGTGCATCCTCCTCACAGTGTTCAGCTAAAGCTACAGGTTAGTTTAGTCTGACCTCTGCACAGTGTTCAGCTAAAACTACAAGTTAGTGTAGTGCGTCCTCCTCACAGTGTTAAGCTAAAGCTAAAAGTTTGTTTAGGGTGACCTCTGCACAGTGTTCAGCTATAGCTACAAGTTAGGGTAGTGTGTCCTCCTTACAGTGTTCAGCTATAGCTACAAGTTGGTGTAGTGTGTCCTCCTCACAGTGTTCAGCGAAAACTAGAAGTTAGTGTGGTGCGACCTCTGCACAATGTTCAGCGAAAACTACAAGTTAGTGTAGTGCGTCCTCCTCACAGTGTTCAGCTAAAACTACAAGTTAGTGTAGTGAGAACTCTGCACAGTGTTCAGCTAAAGCTACAAGTTAGTGTAGTGCGTCCTCCTCACTGGGTTAAGCTAAAGCTAAAAGTTAGTTTAGTGTGACCTCTGCATAGTGTTCAGCTATAGCTACAAGTTAGGGTAGTGTGTCCTCCTTACAGTGTCTAGCTATAGCTACAAGTTGGTGTAGTGTGTTCTCCTCACAGTGTTCAGCGAAAACTACAAGTTAGTGTGGTGCGACCTCTGCACAGTGTTCAGCTAAAGCTACAAGTTAGTGTAGTGCGTCCTCCTCACAGTGTTCAGCTAAAACTACAAGTTAGTGTAGTGAGACCTCTGCACAGTGTTCAGCTAAAGCTACAAGTTAGTGTAGTGCCTCCTTCTCAAAGTGTTCAGCTAAAGCTAAAAGTTAGTTTAGAGTAACCTCTGCACAGTGTTCAGCTAAAGCTACAAGTTAGTGTAGTGCGTCTTCCTCACAGTGTTCAGCTAAAACTACAAGTTAGTGTATTGCGACCTCTGCACAGTGTTCAGCTAAAACTACAAGTTAGTGTAGTGCGTCCTCCTCACAGTGTTCAGCTAAAGCTACAAGTTAGTTTAGTGTGACCTCTGCACAGTGTTCAGCTAAAGCTACAAATTAGGGTCGTGATTCCTCCTCACAGTGTTCAGCTAAAGCTACAAGTTAGTGTAGTGCGTCTTCCTCACAGTGTTCAGCTAAAACTACAAGTTAGTGTATTGCGACCTCTGCACAGTGTTCAGCTAAAACTACAAGTTAGTGTAGTGCGTCCTCCTCACAGTGTTCAGCTAAAGCTACAAGTTAGTTTAGTGTGACCTCTGCACAGTGTTCAGCTAAAACTACAAGTTAGTGTAGTGAGACCTCTGCACAGTGTTCAGCTAAAGCTACAAGTTAGTGTAGTGCGTCCTCCTCACAGTGTTAAGCTAAAGCTAAAAGATTGTTTAGGGTGACCTCTGCACAGTGTTCAGCTAAAGCTACAAGTTAGTGTAGTGTGTCCTCCTCACAGTGTTCAGCTAAAACTACAAGTTAGTGTAGTGAGACCTCTGCCCAGTGTTCAGCTAAAGCTACAAGTTAGGGTAGTGTGTCCTCCTTACAGTGTTCAGCTATAGCTACAAGTTGGTGTAGTGTGTCCTTCTCACAGTGTTCAGCGAAAACTAGAAGTTAGTGTGGTGCGACCTCTGCACAGTGTTCAGCTAAAGCTACAAGTTAGTGTAGTGTGTCCTCCTCACAGTGTTCAGCTAAAGCTACAAGTTAGTGTAGTGAGACCTCTGGACAGTGTTCAGCTAAAGCTACAAGTTAGTGTAGTGCGTCCTCCTCACAGTGTTCAGCTAAAACTACAAGTTAGTGTAGTGAGACCTCTGCCCAGTGTTCAGCTAAAGCTACAAGTTAGTGTAGTGCGTCCTCCTCACAGTGTTCAGCCAAAACTACAAGTTAGTGTAGTGAGACCTCTGCACAGTGTTCAGCTAAAGCTACAAGTTAGTGTAGTGCGTCCTGTACACAGTGTTTAGCTAAAGCTACAAGTTAGTGTAGTGCGTCCTCCTCACAGTGTTCAGCTAAAACTACAAGTTAGTGTAGTGAGACCTCTGCACAGTGTTCAGCTAAAGCTACAAGTTAGTGTAGTGCCTCCTTCTCAAAGTGTTCAGCTAAAGCTAAAAGTTAGTTTAGTGTGACCTCTGCACAGTGTTCAGCTAAAGCTACAATTTAGGGTAGTGCATCCTCCTCACAGTGTTCATCTAAAGCTACAAGTTAGTGTAGTGCGTCTTCCTCACAGTGTTCAGCTAAAACTACAAGTTAGTGTATTGTGACCTCTGCACAGTGTTCAGCTAAAACTACAAGTTAGTGTAGTGCATCCTCCTCACAGTGTTCAGCTAAAGCTACAAGTTAGTTTAGTGTGACCTCTGCACAGTGTTCAGCTAAAGCTACAAATTAGGGTCGTGCGTCCTCCTCACAGTGTTCAGCTAAAGCTACAAGTTGGTGTAGTGTGTCCTCCTCACAGTGTTCAGCAAAAACTACAAGTTAGTGTAGTGCGACCTCTGCACAGTGTTCAGCTAAAGTTACAAGTTAGTGTAGTGTGTCCTCCTCACAGTGTTCAGCGAAAACTACAAGTTAGTGTAGTGCGCCCTCTGCACAGTGTTCAGCTAAAGCTACAAGTTAGTGTAAGGCGTCCTGTGAACAGTGTTCAGCTAAAGCTACAAGTAAGTGTAGTGCATCCTCTTCACAATGTTCAGCTAAAGCTACAGGTTAGTTTAGTCTGACCTCTGCACAGTGTTCAGCTAAAACTACAAGTTAGTGTAGTGAGACCTCTGGACAGTGTTCAGCTAAAGCTACAAGTTAGTGTAGTGCGTCCTCCTCACAGTGTTCAGCTAAAACTACAAGTTAGTGTAGTGAGACCTCTGCACAGTGTTCAGCTAAAGCTATAAGTAAGTGTAGTGCATTCTCCTCACAGTGTTCAGCTAAAGCTACAGGTTAGTTTAGTCTGACCTCTGCACAGTGTTCAGCTAAAACTACAAGTTAGTGTAGTGAGACCTCTGCACAGTGTTCAGCTAAAGCTACAAGTTAGTGTGGTGCGTCCTCCTCACAGTGTTAAGCTAAAGCTAAAAGTTTGTTTAGGGTGACCTCTGCACAGTGTTCAGCTATAGCTACAAGTTAGGGTAGTGTGTCCTCCTTACAGTGTTCAGCTATAGCTACAAGTTGGTGTAGTTTGTCCTCCTCACAATGTTCAGCGAAAACTAGAAGTTAGTGTGGTGCGACCTCTGCACAGTGTTCAGCTAAAGCTACAAGTTAGTGTAGTGCGTCCTCCTCACAGTGTTCAGCTAAAACTACAAGTTAGTGTAGTGAGACCTCTGCACAGTGTTCAGCTAAAGCTACAAGTTAGTGTGGTGCCTCCTTCTCAAAGTGTTCAGCTAAAGCTAAAAGTTAGTTTAGAGTGACCTCTCTACAGTGTTCAGCTAAAGCTACAATTTAGGGTAGTGCATCCTCCTCACAGTGTTCAGCTAAAGCTACAAGTTAGTGTAGTGCGTCTTCCTCACAGTGTTCAGCTAAAACTACAAGTTAGTTTAGTGTGACCTCTGCACAGTGTTCAGCTAAAGCTACAAATTAGGGTCGTGCGTCCTCCTCACAGTGTTCAGCTAAAACTACAAGTTAGTGTAGTGAGAACTCTGCACAGTGTTCAGCTAAAGCTACAAGTTAGTGTAGTGCGTCCTCCTCACTGGGTTAAGCTAAAGCTAAAAGTTAGTTTAGTGTGACCTCTGCATAGTGTTCAGCTATAGCTACAAGTTAGGGTAGTGTGTCCTCCTTACAGTGTTTAGCTATAGCTACAAGTTGGTGTAGTGTGTTCTCTTCACAGTGTTCAGCGAAAACTACAAGTTAGTGTGGTGCGACCTCTGCACAGTGTTCAGCTAAAGCTACAAGTTAGTGTAGTGCGTCCTCCTCACAGTGTTCAGCTAAAACTAACAGTTAGTGTAGTGAGACCTCTGCACAGTGTTCAGCTAAAGCTACAAGTTAGTGTAGTGTGTCCTCCTCACAGTGTTCAGCTAAAGCTACAAGTTAGTTTAGTGTGACCTCTGCACAGTGTTCAGCTAAAGCCACACGTTAGTGTAGTGCGTCCTCCTCACAGTGTTCAGCTAAAGCAACAAGTAAGTTTAGTGTGACCTCTGCACAGTGTTCAGCTAAAGCTACAAGTTAGTTTAGTGCATCCTCCTCACAGTGTTCAGCTAAAACTACAAGTTAGTGTAGTGCGACCTATGCACAATGTTAAGCTAAAGCTACAAGTTAGTCTAGTGCATCCTCCTCACGGTGTTCAGCTAAAACTACAAGTTAGTGTAGTGAGACCTCTGCACAATGTTCAGCTAAAGCTACAAGTTAGTGTAGTGCATCCTCCTAACAGTGTTCAGCTAAAATCACAAGTTAGTGTAGTGCGACCTGTACACAGTGTTCAGCTAAAGCTACAAGTTAGTGTAGTGCGTCCTCCTCACAGTGTTCAGCTAAAACTACAAGTTAGTGTAGTGAGACCTCTGCACAGTGTTCAGCTAAAGCTACAAGTTAGTGTAGTGCCTCCTTCTCAAAATGTTCAGCTAAAGCTAAAAGTTAGTTTAGAGTGACCTCTCTACAGTGTTCAGCTAAAGGTACAATTTAGGGTAGTGCATCCTCCTCACAGTGTTCAGCTAAAGCTACAAGTTAGTGTAGTGCGTCTTCCTCACAGTGTTCAGCTAAAACTACAAGTTAGTGTATTGCGACCTCTGCACAGTGTTCAGCTAAAACTACAAGTTAGTGTAGTGCGTCCTCCTCACAGTGTTCAGCTAAAGCTACAAGTTAGTTTAGTGTGACCTCTGCACAGTGTTCAGCTAAAGCTACAAATTAGGGTCGTGCGTCCTCCTCACAGTGTTCAGCTAAAGCTACAAGTTGGTGTAGTGTGTCCTCCTCACAGTGTTCAGCGAAAACTACAAGTTAGTGTAGTGCGACCTCTGCACAGTGTTCAGCTAAAGTTACAAGTTAGTGTAGTGTGTCCTCCTCACAGTGTTCAGCGAAAACTACAAGTTAGTGTAGTGCGCCCTCTGCACAGTGTTCAGCTAAAGCTACAAGTTAGTGTAAGGCGTCCTGTGAACAGTGTTCAGCTAAAGCTACAAGTAAGTGTAGTGCATCCTCTTCACAATGTTCAGCTAAAGCTACAGGTTAGTTTAGTCTGACCTCTGCACAGTGTTCAGCTAAAACTACAAGTTAGTGTAGTGAGACCTCTGGACAGTGTTCAGCTAAAGCTACAAGTTAGTGTAGTGCGTCCTCCTCACAGTGTTCAGCTAAAACTACAAGTTAGTGTAGTGAGACCTCTGCACAGTGTTCAGCTAAAGCTACAAGTAAGTGTAGTGCATTCTCCTCACAGTGTTCAGCTAAAGCTACAGGTTAGTTTATTCTGACCTCTGCACAGTGTTCAGCTAAAACTACAAGTTAGTGTAGTGAGACCTCTGCACAGTGTTCAGCTAAAGCTACAAGTTAGTGTAGTGCGTCCTCCTCACAGTGTTAAGCTAAAGCTAAAAGTTTGTTTAGGGTGACCTCTGCACAGTGTTCAGCTATAGCTACAAGTTAGGGTAGTGTGTCCTCCTTACAGTGTTCAGCTATAGCTACAAGTTGGTGTAGTGTGTCCTCCTCACAGTGTTCAGCGAAAACTAGAAGTTAGTGTGGTGCGACCTCTGCACAGTGTTCAGCGAAAACTACAAGTTAGTATAGTGCGTCCTCCTCACAGTGTTCAGCTAAAACTACAAGTTAGTGTAGTGAGAACTCTGCACAGTGTTCAGCTAAAGCTACAAGTTAGTGTAGTGCGTCCTCCTCACTGGGTTAAGCTAAAGCTAAAAGTTAGTTTAGTGTGACCTCTGCATAGTGTTCAGCTAAAGCTACAAGTTAGGGTAGTGTGTCCTCCTTACGGTGTTTAGCTATAGCTACAAGTTGGTGTAGTGTGTTCTCCTCACAGTGTTCAGCAAAAACTACAAGTTAGTGTGGTGCGACCTCTGCACAGTGTTCAGCTAAAGCTACAAGTTAGTGTAGTGCGTCCTCCTCACAGTGTTCAGCTAAAACTACTAGTTAGTGTAGTGAGACCTCTGCACAGTGTTCAGCTAAAGCTACAAGTTAGTGTAGTGTGTCCTCCTCACAGTGTTCAGCTAAAGCTACAAGTTAGTTTAGTGTGACCTCTGCACAGTGTTCAGCTAAAGCTACAAGTTAGTGTAGTGCGTCCTCCTCACAGTGTTCAGCTAAAGCAACAAGTAAGTTTAGTGTGACCTCTGCACAGTGTTCAGCTAAAGCTACAAGTTAGTTTAGTGCATCCTCCTCACAGTGTTCAGCTAAAACTACAAGTTAGTGTAGTGCGACCTCTGCACAATGTTAAGCTAAAGCTACAAGTTAGTCTAGTGCATCCTCCTCACGGTGTTCAGCTAAAACTACAAGTTAGTGTAGTGAGACCTCTGCACAATGTTCAGCTAAAGCTACAAGTTAGTGTAGTGCATCCTCCTAACAGTGTTCAGCTAAAATCACAAGTTAGTGTAGTGCGACCTGTACACAGTGTTCAGCTAAAGCTACAAGTTAGTGTAGTGCGTCCTCCTCACAGTGTTCAGCTAAAACTACAAGTTAGTGTAGTGAGACCTCTGCACAGTGTTCAGCTAAAGCTACAAGTTAGTGTGGTGCCTCCTTCTCAAAGTGTTCAGCTAAAGCTTAAAGTTAGTTTAGAGTGACCTCTCTACAGTGTTCAGCTAAAGCTACAATTTAGGGTAGTGCATCCTCCTCACAGTGTTCAGCTAAAGCTACAAGTTAGTGTAGTGCGTCTTCCTCACAGTGTTCAGCTAAAACTACAAGTTAGTGTATTGCGACCTCTGCACAGTGTTCAGCTAAAACTACAAGTTAGTGTAGTGCGTCCTCCTCACAGTGTTCAGCTAAAGCTACAAGTTAGTTTAGTGTGACCTCTGCACAGTGTTCAGCTAAAGCTACAAATTAGGGTCGTGCGTCCTCCTCACAGTGTTCAGCTAAAGCTACAAGTTGGTGTAGTGTGTCCTCCTCACAGTGTTCAGCGAAAACTACAAGTTAGTGTAGTGCGACCTCTGCACAGTGTTCAGCTAAAGTTACAAGTTAGTGTAGTGTGTCCTCCTCACAGTGTTCAGCGAAAACTACAAGTTAGTGTAGTGCGCCCTCTGCACAGTATTCAGCTAAAGCTACAAGTTAGTGTAAGGCGTCCTGTGAACAGTGTTCAGCTAAAGCTACAAGTAAGTGTAGTGTGTCCTCCTCAAAATGTTCAGCTAAAGCTACAGGTTAGTTTAGTCTGACCTCTGCACAGTGTTCAGCTAAAACTACAAGTTAGTGTAGTGAGACCTCTGCACAGTGTTCAGCTAAAGCTACAAGTTAGTGTAGTGCGTCCTCCTCACAGTGTTCAGCTAAAACTACAAGTTAGTGTAGTGAGACCTCTGCACAGTGTTCAGCTAAAGCTACAAGTAAGTGTAGTGCATTCTCCTCACAGTGTTCAGCTAAAGCTACAGGTTAGTTTATTCTGACCTCTGCACAGTGTTCAGCTAAAACTACAAGTTTGTGTAGTGAGACCTCTGGACAGTGTTCAGCTAAAGCTACAAGTTAGTGTAGTGCGTCCTCCTCACAGTGTTAAGCTAAAGCTAAAAGTTTGTTTAGGGTGACCTCTGCACAGTGTTCAGCTATAGCTACAAGTTAGGGTAGTGTGTCCTCCTTACAGTGTTCAGCTATAGCTACAAGTTGGTGTAGTGTGTCCTCCTCACAGTGTTCAGCGAAAACTAGAAGTTAGTGTGGTGCGACCTCTGCACAGTGTTCAGCGAAAACTACAAGTTAGTATAGTGCGTCCTCCTCACAGTGTTCAGCTAAAACTACAAGTTAGTGTAGTGAGAACTCTGCACAGTGTTCAGCTAAAGCTACAAGTTAGTGTAGTGCGTCCTCCTCACTGGGTTAAGCTAAAGCTAAAAGTTAGTTTAGTGTGACCTCTGCATAGTGTTCAGCTATAGCTACAAGTTAGGGTAGTGTGTCCTCCTTACAGTGTTTAGCTATAGCTACAAGTTGGTGTAGTGTGTTCTCCTCACAGTGTTCAGCAAAAACTACAAGTTAGTGTGGTGCGACCTCTGCACAGTGTTCAGCTAAAGCTACAAGTTAGTGTAGTGCGTCCTCCTCACAGTGTTCAGCTAAAACTACTAGTTAGTGTAGTGAGACCTCTGCACAGTGTTCAGCTAAAGCTACAAGTTAGTGTAGTGTGTCCTCCTCACAGTGTTCAGCTAAAGCTACAAGTTAGTTTAGTGTGACCTCTGCACAGTGTTCAGCTAAAGCTACAAGTTAGTGTAGTGCGTCCTCCTCACAGTGTTCAGCTAAAGCAACAAGTAAGTTTAGTGTGACCTCTGCACAGTGTTCAGCTAAAGCTACAAGTTAGTTTAGTGCATCCTCCTCACAGTGTTCAGCTAAAACTACAAGTTAGTGTAGTGCGACCTCCGCACAATGTTAAGCTAAAGCTACAAGTTAGTCTAGTGCATCCTCCTCACGGTGTTCAGCTAAAACTACAAGTTAGTGTAGTGAGACCTCTGCACAATGTTCAGCTAAAGCTACAAGTTAGTGTAGTGCATCCTCCTAACAGTGTTCAGCTAAAATCACAAGTTAGTGTAGTGCGACATGTACACAGTGTTCAGCTAAAGCTACAAGTTAGTGTAGTGCGTCCTCCTCACAGTGTTCAGCTAAAACTACAAGTTAGTGTAGTGAGACCTCTGCACAGTGTTCAGCTAAAGCTACAAGTTAGTGTGGTGCCTCCTTCTCAAAGTGTTCAGCTAAAGCTAAAAGTTAGTTTAGAGTGACCTCTCTACAGTGTTCAGCTAAAGCTACAATTTAGGGTAGTGCATCCTCCTCACAGTGTTCAGCTAAAGCTACAAGTTAGTGTAGTGCGTCTTCCTCACAGTGTTCAGCTAAAACTACAAGTTAGTTTAGTGTGACCTCTGCACAGTGTTCAGCTAAAGCTACAAATTAGGGTCGTGCGTCCTCCTCACAGTGTTCAGCTAAAGCTACAAGTTGGTGTAGTGTGTCCTCCTCACAGTGTTCAGCGAAAACTACAAGTTAGTGTAGTGCGACCTCTGCACAGTGTTCAGCTAAAGTTACAAGTTAGTGTAGTGTGTCCTCCTCACAGTGTTCAGCGAAAACTACAAGTTAGTGTGGTGCGACCTCTGCACAGTGTTCAGCTAAAGCTACAAGTTAGTGTAAGGCGTCCTGTGAACAGTGTTCAGCTAAAGCTACAAGTAAGTGTAGTGTGTCCTCCTCAAAATGTTCAGCTAAAGCTACAGGTTAGTTTAGTCTGACCTCTGCACAGTGTTCAGCTAAAACTACAAGTTAGTGTAGTGAGACCTCTGCACAGTGTTCAGCTAAAGCTACAAGTTAGTGTAGTGCGTCCTCCTCACAGTGTTCAGCTAAAACTACAAGTTAGTGTAGTGAGACCTCTGCACAGTTTTCAGCTAAAGCTACAAGTTAGTGTAGTGCGTCCTCCTCACTGGGTTAAGCTAAAGATAAAAGTTAGTTTAGTGTGACCTCTGCATAGTGTTCAGCTATAGCTACAAGTTAGGGTAGTGCATCCTCCTCACAGTGTTCAGCTAAAGCTACAGGTTAGTTTAGTCTGACCTCTGCACATTGTTCAGCTAAAACTACAAGTTAGTGTAGTGAGACCTCTGCACAGTGTTCAGCTAAAGCTACAAGTTAGTGTAGTGCGTCCTCCTCACAGTGTTCAGCTAAAACTACAAGTTAGTGTAGTGAGACCTCTGCACGGTGTTCAGCTAAAGCTACAAGTTAGGGTAGTGTGTCCTCCTTAGAGTGTTCAGCTATAGCTACAAGTTGGTGTAGTGTGTCCTCCTCACAGTGTTCAGCGAAAACTAGAAGTTAGTGTGGTGCGACCTCTGCACAGTGTTCACCTAAAGCTACAAGTTAGTCTAGTGTGTCCTCCTCACAGTGTTCAGCTAAAGCTACAAGTTAGTTTAGTGTGACCTCTGCACAGTGTTCAGCTAAAGCTACAAGTTAGTGTAGTGTGTCCTCCTCACAGTGTTCAGCTAAAACTACAAGTTAGTGTAGTGCGACCTCCGCACAATGTTAAGCTAAAGCTACAAGTTAGTCTAGTGCATCCTCCTCACGGTGTTCAGCTAAAACTACAAGTTAGTGTAGTGAGACCTCTGCACAATGTTCAGCTAAAGCTACAAGTTAGTGTAGTGCATCCTCCTAACAGTGTTCAGCTAAAATCACAAGTTAGTGTAGTGCGACCTGTACACAGTGTTCAGCTAAAGCTACAAGTTAGTGTAGTGCGTCCTCCTCACAGTGTTCAGCTAAAACTACAAGTTAGTGTAGTGAGACCTCTGCACAGTGTTCAGCTAAAGCTACAAGTTAGTGTGGTGCCTCCTTCTCAAAGTGTTCAGCTAAAGCTAAAAGTTAGTTTAGAGTGACCTCTCTACAGTGTTCAGCTAAAGCTACAATTTAGGGTAGTGCATCCTCCTCACAGTGTTCAGCTAAAGCTACAAGTTAGTGTAGTGCGTCTTCCTCACAGTGTTCAGCTAAAACTACAAGTTAGTTTAGTGTGACCTCTGCACAGTGTTCAGCTAAAGCTACAAATTAGGGTCGTGCGTCCTCCTCACAGTGTTCAGCTAAAGCTACAAGTTGGTGTAGTGTGTCCTCCTCACAGTGTTCAGCGAAAACTACAAGTTAGTGTAGTGCGACCTCTGCACAGTGTTCAGCTAAAGTTACAAGTTAGTGTAGTGTGTCCTCCTCACAGTGTTCAGCGAAAACTACAAGTTAGTGTGGTGCGACCTCTGCACAGTGTTCAGCTAAAGCTACAAGTTAGTGTAAGGCGTCCTGTGAACAGTGTTCAGCTAAAGCTACTAGTAAGTGTAGTGTGTCCTCCTCAAAATGTTCAGCTAAAGCTACAGGTTAGTTTAGTCTGACCTCTGCACAGTGTTCAGCTAAAACTACAAGTTAGTGTAGTGAGACCTCTGCACAGTGTTCAGCTAAAGCTACAAGTTAGTGTAGTGCGTCCTCCTCACAGTGTTCAGCTAAAACTACAAGTTAGTGTAGTGAGACCTCTGCACAGTTTTCAGCTAAAGCTACAAGTTAGTGTAGTGCGTCCTCCTCACTGGGTTAAGCTAAAGATAAAAGTTAGTTTAGTGTGACCTCTGCATAGTGTTCAGCTATAGCTACAAGTTAGGGTAGTGCATCCTCCTCACAGTGTTCAGCTAAAGCTACAGGTTAGTTTAGTCTGACCTCTGCACATTGTTCAGCTAAAACTACAAGTTAGTGTAGTGAGACCTCTGCACAGTGTTCAGCTAAAGCTACAAGTTAGTGTAGTGCGTCCTCCTCACAGTGTTCAGCTAAAACTACAAGTTAGTGTAGTGAGACCTCTGCACGGTGTTCAGCTAAAGCTACAAGTTAGGGTAGTGTGTCCTCCTTAGAGTGTTCAGCTATAGCTACAAGTTGGTGTAGTGTGTCCTCCTCACAGTGTTCAGCGAAAACTAGAAGTTAGTGTGGTGCGACCTCTGCACAGTGTTCACCTAAAGCTACAAGTTAGTCTAGTGTGTCCTCCTCACAGTGTTCAGCTAAAGCTACAAGTTAGTTTAGTGTGACCTCTGCACAGTGTTCAGCTAAAGCTACAAGTTAGTGTAGTGTGTCCTCCTCACAGTGTTCAGCTAAAGCAACAAGTTAGTTTAGTGTGACCTCCGCACAGTGTTCAGCTAAAGCTACAAGTTAGGGTAGTGCGTCCTCCTAACAGTGTTCAGCTAAAATTACAAGTTAGTGTAGTGCGACCTGTACACAGTGTTCAGCTAAAGCTACAAGTTAGTGTAGTGCGTCCTCCTCACAGTGTTTAGCTAAAACTACAAGTTAGTGTAGTGAGACCTCTGCACAGTGTTCAGCTAAAGCTACAAGTTAGTGTAGTGCCTCCTCCTCAAAGTGTTCAGCTAAAGCTAAAAGTTAGTGTAGTGCGTCTTCCTCACAGTGTTCAGCTAAAACTACAAGTTAGTGTATTGCGACCTCTGCACAGTGTTCAGCTAAAGCTACAAGTTAGTTTAGTGTGACCTCTGCACAGTGTTCAGCTAAAGCTAAAAATTAGGGTCGTGCGTCCTCCTCACAGTATTCAGCTAAAGCTACAAGTTGGTGTAGTGTGTCCTCCTCACAGTGTTTAGCGAAAACTACAAGTTAGTGTGGTGCGACCTCTGCACAGTGTTCAGCTAAAGCTACAAGTTAGTGTAGTGCGTCCTCCTCACAGTGTTCAGCTAAAACTACAAGTTAGCGTAGTGAGACCTCTGCACAGTGTTCAACTAAAGCTACAAGTTAGTGTAGTGTGTCCTCCTCACAGTGTTCAGCTAAAGCTACAAGTTAGTTTAGTGTGACCTCTGCACAGTGTTCAGCTAAAGCTACAAGTTAGTGTAGTGCGTCCTCCTCACAGTGTTCAGGTAAAGCTACAGGTTAGTTTAGTCTGACCTCTGCACAGTGTTCAGCTAAAGCTACAAGTTAGTTTAGTGCATCCTCCTCACAGTGTTCAGCTAAAACTAAAAGTTAGTGTAGTGCGACCTCTGCACAATGTTCAGCTAAGCTACAAGTTAGTCTAGTGCGTCCTCCTCACGGTGTTCAGCTAAAATTACAAGTTAGTGTAGTGAGACCTCTGCACAATGTTCAGCTAAAGCTACAAGTTAGTGTAGTGCGTCCTCCTAACAGTGTTCAGCTAAAATTACAAGTTAGTGTAGTGCGACCTGTACACAGTGTTCAGCTAAAGCTACAAGTTAGTGTAGTGCGTCCTCCTCACAGTGTTCAGCTAAAACTACAAGTTAGTGTAGTGAGACCTCTGCACAGTGTTCAGCTAAAGCTACAAGTTAGTGTAGTGCCTCCTCCTCAAAGTGTTCAGCTAAAGCTAAAAGTTAGTTTTGTGTGACCTCTGCACAGTGTTAAGCTAAAGCTACAATTTAGGGTAGTGCGTCCTCCTCACAGTGTTCAGCTAAAGCTACAAGTTAGTGTAGTGCATCTTCCTCACAGTGTTCAGCTAAAACTACAAGTTAGTGTAGTGCGTCCTCCTCACAGTGTTCAGCTAAATCTACAAGTTAGTGTAGTGAGACCTCTACACAGTGTTCAGCTAAAGCTTCAAGTTAGTGTAGTGCGTACTCCTCACAGTGTTCAGTTAAAGCTACATGTTAGTTTAGTGTGACCTCTGCCCAGTGTTCAGCTAAAGCTACAAGTTAAGGTAGTACGTCCTCCTCACAGTGTTCAGCTAAAGCTACAAGATGGTGTAGTGCGTCCTCCTCACAGTGTTCAGCTAAAACTACAAGTTAGTGTAATGAGACCTCTGCACAGTGTTCAGCTAAAGCTACAAGTAAGTGTAGTGCGTCCTCCTCACAGTGTTCAGGTAAAGCTACAGGTTAGTTTAGTCTGACCTCTGCACAGTGTTCAGCTAAAGCTACAAGTTAGGGTAGTGCGTCCTCCATACAGTGTTAAGCTAAAGCTACAAGTTGGTGTAGTCTGTCCTCCTCACAGTGTTCAGCGAAAACTACAAGTTAGTGTAGTGCGTCCTCCTCACAGTGTTCAGTTAAAACTACAAGTTAGTGTAGTGAGACCTCTGCACAGTGTTCAGCTAAAGCTACAAATTAGGGTAGTGTGTCCTCCTTAGAGTGTTCAGCTATAGCTACAAGTTGGTGTAGTGTGTCCTCCTCACAGTGTTCAGCGAAAACTAGAAGTTAGTGTGGTGCGACCTCTGCACAGTGTTCAGCTAAAGCTACAAGTTAGTGTAGTGTGTCCCCCTCAAAGTGTTCAGCTAAAGCTAAAAGTTAGTTTTGTGTGACCTCTGCACAGTGTTAAGCTAAAGCTACAAGTTAGTGTAGTGCATCTTCCTCACAGTGTTCAGCTAAAACTACAAGTTAGTGTAGTGCGTCCTCCTCACAGTGTTCAGCTAAATCTACAAGTTAGTGTAGTGAGACCTCTACACAGTGTTCAGCTAAAGCTTCAAGTTAGTGTAGTGCGTACTCCTCACAGTGTTCAGTTAAAGCTACATGTTAGTTTAGTGTGACCTCTGCCCAGTGTTCAGCTAAAGCTACAAGTTAAGGTAGTACGTCCTCCTCACAGTGTTCAGCTAAAGCAACAAGATGGTGTAGTGCGTCCTCCTCACAGTGTTCAGCTAAAACTACAAGTTAGTGTAATGAGACCTCTGCACAGTGTTCAGCTAAAGCTACAAGTAAGTGTAGTGCGTCCTCCTCACAGTGTTCAGGTAAAGCTACAGGTTAGTTTAGTCTGACCTCTGCACAGTGTTCAGCTAAAGCTACAAGTTAGGGTAGTGCGTCCTCCATACAGTGTTAAGCTAAAGCTACAAGTTGGTGTAGTCTGTCCTCCTCACAGTGTTCAGCGAAAACTACAAGTTAGTGTAGTGCGTCCTCCTCACAGTGTTCAGTTAAAACTACAAGTTAGTGTAGTGAGACCTCTGCACAGTGTTCAGCTAAAGCTACAAATTAGGGTATTGTGTCCTCCTTAGAGTGTTCAGCTATAGCTACAAGTTGGTGTAGTGTGTCCTCCTCACAGTGTTCAGCGAAAACTAGAAGTTAGTGTGGTGCGACCTCTGCACAGTGTTCAGCTAAAGCTACAAGTTAGTGTAGTGTGTCCCCCTCACAGTGTTCAGCTAAAGCTACAAGTTAGTTTAGTGTGACCTCTGCACAGTGTTCAGCTAAAGCTACAAGTTAGTGTAGTGTGTCCTCCTCACAGTGTTCAGCTAAAGCAACAAGTTAGTTTAGTGTGACCTCCGCACAGTGTTCAGCTAAAGCTACAAGTTAGGGTAGTGCGTCCTCCACACAGTGTTCAGCTATAGCTACAAGTTGGTGTAGTGTGTCCTCCTCACAGTGTTCAGCGAAAACTTAAAGTTAGTGTGGTGCGACCTCTGCTTAGTGTTCAGCAAAAACTACAAGTTAGTGTAGTGTGTCCTCCTCACAGTGTTCAGCTAAAACTACAAGTTAGTGTAGTGAGACCTCTGCACAGTGTTCAGCTAAAGCTACAAGTTAGTGTAGTGTGTCCTCCTCACAGTGTTCAGCTAAAGCTACAAGTTAGTTTAGTGTGACCTCTGCACATTGTTCAGCTAAAGCTACAAGTTAGTGTAGTGTGTCCTCCTCACAGTGTTCAGCTAAAGCAACAAGTAAGTTTAGTGTGACCTCTGCACAGTGTTCAGCTAAAGCTACAAGTTAGTTTAGTGCATCCTCCTCACAGTGTTCAGCTAAAACTACAAGTTAGTGTAGTGCGACCTCTGCACAATGTTCAGCTAAAGCTACAAGTTAGTCTAGTTCGTCCTCCTCACGGTGTTCAGCTAAAACTACAAGTTAGTGTAGTGAGACCTCTGCACAATGTTCAGCTAAAGCTACAAGTTAGTGTAGTGCGTCCTCCTAACAGTGTTCAGCTAATATTACAAGTTAGTGTAGTGCGACCTGTACACAGTGTTCAGCTAAAGCTACAAGTTAGTGTAGTGCGTCCTCCTCACAGTGTTCAGCTAAAACTACAAGTTAGTGTAGTGAGACCTCTGCACAGTGTTCAGCTAAAGCGACAAGTTAGTGTAGTGCCTCCTTCTCAAAGTGTTCAGCTAAAGCTAAAAGTTAGTTTAGTGTGACCTCTGCACAGTGTTCAGCTAAAGCTACAATTTAGGGTAGTGCATCCTTATCATAGTGTTCAGCTAAAGCTTCAAGTTAGTGTAGTGCGTCTTCCTCACAGTATTCAGCTAAAACTACAAGTTAGTGTATTGCGACCTCTGCACAGTGTTCAGCTAAAACTACAAGTTAGTGTAGTGCGTCCTCCTCACAGTGTTCAGCTAAAGCTACAAGTTAGTTAAGTGTGACCTCTGCACAGTGTTCAGCTAAAGCTACAAATTAGGGTCATGCGTCCTCCTCACAGTGTTCAGCTAAAGCTACAAGTTGGTGTAGTGTGTCCTCCTCACAGTGTTCAGCGAAAACTACAAGTTAGTGTAGTGCGCCCTCTGCACAGTGTTCAGCTAAAGCTACAAGTTAGTGTAAGGCGTCCTGTGAACAGTGTTCAGCTAAAGCTACAAGTAAGTGTAGTGCGTCCTCATCACAGTGTTCAGCTAAAGCTACAGGTTAGTTTAGTCTGACCTCTGCACAGTGTTCAGCTAAAACTACAAGTTAGTGTAGTGAGACCTCTGCACAGTGTTCAGCTAAAGCTACAAGTTAGTGTAGTGCGTCCTCCTCACAGTGTTCAGCTAAAACTACAAGTTAGTGTAGTGAGACCTCTGCACAGTTTTCAGCTAAAGCTACAAGTTAGTGTAGTGCGTCCTCCTCACTGGGTTAAGCTAAAGCTAAAAGTTAGTTTAGTGTGACCTCTGCATAGTGTTCAGCTATAGCTACAAGTTAGGGTAGTGCGTCCTCCTCACAGTGTTCAGCTAAAGCTACAGGTTAGTTTAGTCTGACCTCTGCACATTGTTCAGCTAAAACTACAAGTTAGTGTAGTGAGACCTCTGCACAGTATTCAGCTAAAGCTACAAGTTAGTGTAGTGCGTCCTCCTCACAGTGTTCAGCTAAAACTACAAGTTAGTGTAGTGAGACCTCTGCACAGTGTTCAGCTAAAGCTACAAGTTAGGGTAGTGTGTCCTCCTTTGAGTGTTCAGCTATAGCTACAAGTTGGTGTAGTGTGTCCTCCTCACAGTGTTCAGCGAAAACTAGAAGTTAGTGTGGTGCGACCTCTGTACAGTGTTCAGCTAAAGCTACAAGTTAGTGTAGTGTGTCCTCCTCACAGTGTTCAGCTAAAGCTACAAGTTAGTTTAGTGTGACCTCTGCACAGTGTTCAGCTAAAGCTACAAGTTAGTTTAGTGCATCCTCCTCACAGTGTTCAGCTAAAACTACAAGTTAGGTAGTGCGACCTCTGCACAATGTTCAGCTAAAGCTACAAGTTAGTCTAGTGTGTCCTCCTCACAGCGTTCAGCTAAAATTACAAGTTAGTGTAGTGCGACCTTTACACAGTGTTCAGCTAAAGCTACAAGTTAGTGTAGTGCGTCCTCCTCACAGTGTTCAGCTAAAGCTAAAATTAGGTTTAGTGTGAACTCTGCACAGTGTTCAGCTAAAGCTACAATTTAGGGTAGTGCGTCCTCCTCACAGTGTTCAGCTAAAGCTACAATTTGGTGTAGTGTGTCCTCCTCACAGTGTTCAGCGAAAACTACAAGTTAGTGTACTGCGACCTCTGCACAGTGTTCAGCTAAAGCTACAAGTTAGTTTAGTGCATCCTCCTCACAGTGTTCAGCTAAAACTACAAGTTAGTGTAGTGCGTCCTCCTCACAGTGTTCAGCTAAATCTACAAGTTAGTGTAGTGAGACCTCTACACAGTGTTCAGCTAAAGCTTCAAGTTAGTGTAGTGCATACTCCTCACAGTGTTCAGTTAAAGCTACATGTTAGTTTAGTGTGACCTCTGCACAGTGTTCAGCTAAAGCTACAAGTTAAGGTAGTACGTCCTCCTCACAGTGTTCAGCTAAAGCTACAAGATGGTGTAGTGCGTCCTCCTCACAGTGTTCAGCTAAAACTACAAGTTAGTGTAGTGAGACCTCTGCACAGTGTTCAGCTAAAGCTACAAGTAAGTGTAGTGCGTCCTCCTCACAGTGTTCAGGTAAAGCTACACGTTAGTTTAGTCTGACCTCTGCACAGTGTTCAGCTAAAGCTACAAGTTAGGGTAGTGCGTCCTCCACACAGTGTTAAGCTAAAGCTACAAGTTGGTGTAGTCTGTCCTCCTCACAGTGTTCAGCGAAAACTACAAGTTAGTGTAGTGCATCCTCCCCACAGTGTTCAGTTAAAACTACAAGTTAGTGTAGTGAGACCTCTGCACAGTGTCCAGTTAACGCTACAACTTAGTGTAGGGCGTCCTCCTCACTGGGTTAAGCTAAAGCTAAAAGTTAGTTTAGTGTGACCTCTGCATAGTGTTCAGCTATAGCTACAAGTTAGGGTAGTGTGTCCTCCTTACAGTGTTCAGCTATAGCTACAAGTCGGTGTTATGTGTCCTCCTCACAGTGTTCAGCGAAAACTACAAGTTAGTGTGGTGCGACCTCTGCACAGTGTTCAGCTTAAGCTACAAGTTAGTGTAGTGCGTCCTCCTCACAGTGTTCAGCTAAAACTACAAGTTAGTGTAGTGAGACCTCTGCACAGTGTTCGGCTAAGGCTACAAGTTAGTGTAGTGTGTCCCCCTCACAGTGTTCAGCTAAAGCTACAAGTTAGTTTAGTGTCACCTCTGCACAGTGTTCAGCTAAAGCTACAAGTTAGTGTAGTGTGTCCTCCTCACAGTGTTTAGCTAAAGCAACAAGTAAGTTTAGTGTGACCACTGCACAGTGTTCAGCTAAAGCTACAAGTTAGTTTAGTACATCCTCCTCACAGTGTTCAGCTAAAACTAAAAGTTAGTGTAGTGCGACCTCTGCACAATGTTCAGCTAAAGTTACAAGTTAGTCTAGTGCGTCCGCCTCATGGTGTTCAGCTAAAACTACAAGTTAGTGTAGTGAGACCTCTGCACAATGTTCAGCTAAAGCTACAAGTTAGTGTAGTGCATCCTCCTAACAGTGTTCAGCTAAAATTACAAGTTAGTGTAGTGCGACCTGTACACAGTGTTCAGCTAAAGCTACAAGTTAGTGTAGTGTGTCCTCCTCACAGTGTTCAGCTAAAACTACAAGTTAGTGTAGTGAGACCTCTGCACAGTGTTCAGCTAAAGCTACAAGTTAGTGTAGTGCCTCCTCCTCAAAGTGTTTAGCTAAAGCTAAAAGTTAGTTTAGTGTGACCTCTGCACAGTGTTCAGCTAAAGCTACAATTTAGGGTAGTGCGTCCTCCTCACAGTGTTCAGCTAAAGCTACAAGTTAGTGTAGTGCGTCTTCCTCACAGTGTTCAGCTAAAACTACAAGATAGTGTATTGCGACCTCTGCACAGTGTTCAGCTAAAGCTACAAGTTAGTTTAGTGTGACCTCTGCACAGTGTTCAGCTAAAGCTAAAAATTATTGTCATGCGTCCTCCTCACAGTGTTCAGCTAAAGCTACAAGTTGGTGTAGTGTGTCCTCCTCACAGTGTTCAGCGAAAACTACAAGTTAGTGTGGTGTGACCTCTGCACAGTGTTCAGCTAAAGCTACAAGTTAGTGTAGTGCGTCCTCCTCACAGTGTTCAGCTAAAACTACAAGTTAGTGTAGTGAGACCTCTGCACAGTGTTCAGCTAAAGCTACAAGTTAGTGTAGAGCGTCCTCCTCACAGTGTTCAGCTAAAGCAACAAGTAAGTTTAGTGTGACCTCTGCACAGTGTTCAGCTAAAGCTACAAGTTAGTTTAGTGCATCCTCCTCACAGTGTTCAGATAAAACTAAAAGTTAGTGTAGTGCAACCTCTGCACAATGTTCAGCTAAGCTACAAGTTAGTCTAGTGCGTCCTCCTCATGATGTTCAGCTAAAGCTACAAGTTAGTGTAGTGCGTCCTCCTAACAGTGTTCAGCTAAAATTACAAGTTAGTGTAGTGCGACCTGTACACAGTGTTCAGCTAAAGCTACAAGTTAGTGTAGTGTGTCCTCCTCACAGTGTTCAGCTAAAACTACAAGTTAGTGTAGTGAGACCTATGCACAGTGTTCAGCTAAAGCTACAAGTTAGTGTAGTGCCTCCTCCTCAAAGTGTTCAGCTAAAGCTAAAAGTTAGTTTAGTGTGACCTCTGCACAGTGTTCAGCTAAAGCTACAATTTAGGGTAGTGCGTCCTCCTCACAGTGTTCAGCTAAAGCTACAAGTTAGTGTAGTGCATCTTCCTCACAGTGTTCAGCTAAAACTACAAGTTAGTGTATTGCGAACTCTGCACAGTGTTCAGCTAAAACTACAAGTTAGTGTAGTGCGTCCTCCTCACAGTGTTCAGCTAAAGCTACAAGTTATTTTAGTGTGACCTCTGCACAGTGTTCAGCTAAAGCTACAAATTAGGGTCGTGCGTCCTCCCCACAGTGTTCAGCTAAAGCTACAAGTTGGTGTAGTGTGTCCTCCTCACAGTGTTCAGCGAAAACTACAAGTTTGTGTAGTGCGACCTCTGCACAGTGTTCAGCTAAAGCTACAAGTTAGTGTAGTGTGTCCTCCTGACAGTGTTCAGCGAAAACTACAAGTTAGTGTAGTGCGACCTCTGCACAGTGTTCAGCTAAAACTACAAGTTAGTGTAAGGCGTCCTGTGAACAGTGTTCAGCTAAAGCTACAAGTTAGTGTAGTGCGTCCTCCTCACAGTGTTTAGCTAAAGCTACAAGTTAGTTTAGTGTGACCTCTGCACAGTGTTCAGCTAAAGCTACAAATTAGGGTCGTGCGTCCTCCTCACAGTGTTCAGCTAAAGCTACAAGTTGGTGTAGTGTGTCCTCCTCACAGTGTTCAGTGAAAACTACAAGTTAGTGTAGTGCGACCTCTGCACAGTGTTCAGCTAAAGCGACAAGTTAGTGTAGTGTGTCCTCCTCACAGTGTTCAGCGAAAACTACAAGTTAGTGTAGTGCGACCTCTGCACAGTGTTCAGCTAATGCTACACGTTAGTGTAAGGCATCCTCTGAACAGTGTTCAGCTAAAGCTACAAGTTAGTGTACTGCGTCCTCCTCACAGTGTTCAGCTAAAACTTCAAGTTAGTTTTTTGCGAACTCTGCACAGTGTTCAGCTAAGGCTACCTGTGGAAATTTGGTGGTGTTTTCCTGATCCTATCACTACCGCAGGCAGCTAAATAAGCTACAAGTTAGTTTTTTGCGAGCTCCGCACAGTGTTCAGCTAAAGCTACCTGTAGAAGGTTGGTGGTGTTTTCCTGATCCTATCACTACCGCAGGCAGCTAAATAAGCTACAAGTTAGTGTAGTGCGAGCTCTGCACAGTGTTCAGCTAAAGCTACCTGTAGAAGGTTGGTGGTGTTTTCCTGATCCTATCACTACCGCAGGCAGCTAAATAAGCTACAAGTTTTTTTTTTTGGCGAGCTCTGCACAGTGTTCAGCTAAAGCTATCTGTAGAAGGTTGGTGGTGTTTTCCTGATCCTAACACTACCGCAGGCAGCTAAATAAGCTACAAGTTATTTTTTGGCGAGCTCTGCACAGTGTTCACCTAAAGCTACCTGTAGAAGATTGGTGGTGTTTTTCTGATCCTATCACTACCGCAGGCAGCTAAATAAGCTACAAGTTAGTTTTTTGCGAGCTCTGCACAGTGTTCAGCTAAAGCTACCTGTAGAAGGTTGGTGGTGTTCTCATACTATAGGCAGGCAGTTGATTTTGCTAAATGCAGTATCAGTACATATATATACATATATATATATATACATATATATATATATACATATATATATATATATATATATATATATATATATATATATATATATACATATATATATATATATATATATATATACATATATATATATATATATATACATATATATATATATATATATATATATATATATATATATATATATATATATATATATGTAGGAAGGCCAGTATGGTGGCCTGAATTTATGGGAGGAGCCCGGGGGGTATTTAAGCAGCCCGCTCACCTGTGGTGCTTGTCGGTTTCCTGTGCGCGATATACGTCACTGAGCCGACTATTCGATATACCAGCGTCCGCAAGTTCTTGCCTCGCAGTTCCCGTATTCGATACTCCGTACTCTAAAACTTTCGAAGTCCGCGTTTTCGTTCATAGTTGTACCACGCGTCTGGCTTGGCTGTCGCAGGTAAGGTCCCGTCGGACTTTTCGTTTTTCATATCATGTCACTAAACCGTGAGTTCAAATTTCGTTTCACCCGCATCGCACAAACTGCAATGTATATCGCTCGTACTTTCGATATGTTACAAATTCGATAGCACGGCGACGCTGACGTCGCATCATTTCTAGCATGTCGGTATTAGTAGACAGCCATAGCCAGTCGCAGCTTGTAAAATTATCAAATCAAGTCAGTTCGGTACCAATCATTTCTCATTTCTAAAACATTTCAAAAAACTCATTTCGGACATTTCAAATCATTTTCTCATTTCTGGAACAACATTTCTAAAAATCATTTCGGACATTTCAAATCATTTCTTATTTCTGAAAACTCATTTCTGACATTTCAAATCATTTCTCATTTCAGTCACCTACCGCGCTCCGATTCGAATCCAATCGCACCAAAGATGCGCCGATTCGTCCCGGTGTGCCCCAGTTATTACGGCCTCATTTCTATACATGCTCCAGAGTTACGTTATTGTCAGCCAATTGTACCTCTGCCATGGTTATCATTTCATTTCCATGTATCACGTTCCGACATGAACTCAGTCGCATAAAAATGCACCGATTCGTCTCGGCGTGCCCCAGGATTGGCCTCATTTCTATACATGCTCCAGAGTTATGTTTATCAGTCAATTGTACCTCTGTCATGGTTATCATTTCATTTCCATGTATCACGTTCCGACATGAATTTACTCGCATAAAAAATGCACCGATTCATCTCGGCGTGCCCCAGGATTGGCCTCATTTCTATACATGCTCCAGAGTTACGTTTATCAGTCAATTGTACCTCTGTCATGGTTATCATTTCATTTCCATGTATCACGTTCCGACATGAATTTAGTCGCATAAAAAATGCACCGATTCATCTCGGCGTGCCCGAGGATCGGCCTCATTTCTATACATGCTCCAGAGTTACCTTATCAGTCATTTGTACCTCTGTCATGGTTATCATTTCATTCCCACGTATCACGTTCCGACAGGAATTCAGTCGCATGAAAATGCACCGATTCGTCTCGGCGTGCCCCAGGATTGGCCACATTTCTGATACATGCTCCAGAAATCCGGATCATAGCTGAATCGCAGACACCGGGGATTGACCCATATCTCTGTCACGCAATTTCTACCATGGTACTCTCACAACGTATCACCGTTTCGAAACCAGTCGCATCCAAGGCGCACCGATTCGGCACGGCATGCATCACAGGTTTCGATCACATTTCATAACCACACCAGAGCTCGGTGGGTTGCCAGTCGCTAACACGGCACAACCAATACGAGCCTCGGTCAAAACAATCATTTCTCTCATTTATTCAATACCGCACTCCTATTCGAATCCAGATGCAGCAAACAAGCACCGATTCGACCCAGGAGCACCAGTATTTTAGTTGCCTCATTTCAACACATGCTCCAGAGCCCGGTCCACGGTCGAACAAATCGTGACACGACCAGGCCGCACCTCTGTCATGCAGTTCATTCATTTCACAATCAAGGCAAACATTTCGAACCATTTCATTGTCACAAATTGCAAGCACCATACAAATCATTGCTTCAAGTTACTTAGCAATCCCTTCACGAATTGTCACCTTTCATCTTCCTCAGGTCAGTCAAAGTTCAGTAGGTCCACCCTGCACCAGGTTGGACGATATCCCCCCAGGTAAAAAAAAAAAAAAAGGGAGAACAAGTCGGGTAAGTATGACGCAGCGGATCAAAGAAAAACTTGAAATCCATCTCACCCCCAATAGGTTACAGTCAACCAGGAGATAAAGCTCGAGAGATCCTCACCAGAGCAACCATGTCCCAGGCCGGCAGTGAAGACTTCACGGCCCCTCTATCACCTACTCCCGTCTCAGAAAACGGCAGCGTGCAATCCCTCAGGGGATGGACTATCCCCAGACTGACGGCAGAGCTCAGACGCAGAGGTGTCCCCTTCCCCGCCACAGCGAGGAAAGGCGAGCTCTTCAAACTTCTCTTCCCCCCACCAGCAGCAGGACCCAGTACCCAACAGGCATCCCTCCAGTCCATATCATCGGCCATCTCGCAGTTACACACAATGGTATCATCTCTATCCACCTCAGTGGCAGACGTCCAAGCCAGGGTGGCACTTCTGGAGGCCCGACCGGCCACAGCTGTCCCCGACCCAACGGCAACTCAGACCTTGACACCTCTTCCTACAGGTACCTCAGGCTCAAGCGTCATTGTCTACCCCTCCCACCTGGTCCCAACCAGTATCAGGAAGGACATTTTGGACGGCAAGGACGTCAACCTGGCCTCTCTCCTTATCTCCGTGCATGATTTAGCAGAAAATAAAGCCTACTCCTGGGGCGACATATCGGTGGTCATTAAAGCCAAAGACCCCAGGCTGAACCGCAAGCTATCAGTCCCCGAATTTACCCTGGCCTTTGGCATGCTCAGAGATGTCCTGTGCTCAGCCACCCCCAGCAGGCGGGAAGAGCTGGACTTATACCTCCATACTGTGGTAGACTTGGGCCACAAGTATGGAGGTTTCGCTTTCTACGATTATCATCGTTCCTTCTCAGCCAAGGCCGCCGCTAAATTCGCACAATTCCAGATCGCGACAGATTGGAGTCTCATGGACACAGAGCTCTTCTGCCGCCACTTTGCCGGCTTACGCTCACCTCTGTGTGCAATTTGCCAATCTTCTACCCACACTGCCACCTGGTGCGCCAATACGGCGATCAGACGGCCCTTTGAGTTCCCCTCTACCTCAGGTACAGTACAGGGCCAGTCACCCCCTGAACCAACGCCTCAGGTGGACAAACTCGGACGCCCAGTCCGAACCGTGGGAGGGGCAGCCATCTGTAATAACTACAACTATGGGTCCTGCAACTTCAGCCAATGCCGCCTACTTCACATCTGCACTTTATGCCAAAGAGCACACCCTAGGAATTTGTGTGAAGTCAAGCAAAACAAGAGGGCATGACTAAGCCGAATCAACATCTTATGGCTAGGACTGTATCTCACTTCACACCCCACCCCTTCCCTGGCCACCTACCTTATCCAAGGCTTCACAATAGGCTTTCACACCGGCCTCATTGCACTACCCCACAGTACTCACGAATGCGCCAATCTTCGTTCGGCAGCCATCGACGAACAGGCCATAGATCAGCTCTTACAGGCAGAGGTAGATCGAGACTATGTAATAGGCCCTTTCACTTGCCCCCCTTTCAGCACATGGAGAGTCAGCCCTATTGGGCTTGTCAAGGGCAAATTCTCTAATAAATTGCGTTTGGTGTACGACTTGTCTGCGCCTCATTCTTCGCACATACCCAGTCTCAATTCCCTGATCCCCTCCGAAGAGTTTTCCCTAAAATACTCCTCCGTGGACATGGCAATACAAGCGATCATCAAAGCAGGCACAGGTGCCTGGCTCTCCAAAGCCGACATCTCGGATGCCTTCAAGCTCCTGCCCATCCACCCATCCCTTTGGTGCTGGCATGGCATCAAGTGGAAGGAAGCGTATTACTTTGCTACGAAACTCACCTTTGGTTCGAAGAGTAGCCCGTGGCTCTTCGACACGTTCGCACAGTCCCTCGTTTGGATACTATTACACAAGGGCCAATGCCATGAAGTCATCCATTACCTGGATGACTTCCTACTGATAGAACCGCCCAACAAGCCCCCAGGAGATCTTGACAAACTGAGAGTAATTTTTGGAAACCTCAACGTTCCTATCGCCGAGCACAAAGTCGACGGTCCAGCAAACATCATCACCTTTCTCGGGGTCAGCTTGGATACCTGCGCAATGCAGGCCAGTCTCCCCCCCGACAAATTAACACGCATTAGGGCAGTCCTTCACGAGTTTTCACACACCAAGGGCTGTACCAAAAAACAGTTGCAGTCTCTCCTAGGTATGCTCAACTTCGCTATGCGAATTATCCCACAAGGCCGCACATTCGTATCACGCCTACTTAGATTTCTCTCAGAAACTCAAGACCCTGATCAGATTTTGAAATTAGACTCCGCAGCTATAGCGGACCTATCAATGTGGGAGGAATTCTTGTCCGCCTGGAATGGCATATCTTTATTCATACCTATGGTTTCGATCCATTCACCCCAGGTAGTGACTGACGCTGCAGCCTCCACAGGTTTCGCGGCAATTTTTGGCCATCATTGGTTTTCAGGACCCTGGCCTCAACAGATACTATTGATACCTGGCTTTTCCCAAACATCTGCCCTGTTTGAGCTTTATCCCATAGTGGCAGCCGCACAACTCTGGGGCCACCACTGGACAGGACAAACCGTAGTCTTCACCACCGACAACCAGGCCACGGCAGACATCATCAACAGAGGCAGGTCCAAGTCCCTAGCAGTCATGTCCTTCCTGCGCAGGTTGGTCCAACTGTCTTTACAACATCAGTTCAACATACACTGTGAATTTATACCCGGCAGATACAACTCAGCAGCTGACGCACTATCACGTTTCAATTATCCCTCCTTTTTCAAACAGGTTCCCGATGCCGACCCAATGTCGGCCCCTATCCCCGTCTGGTCACAACTGACCCTGGATTAGTGCAACATCTACACGGAGCTACGCAACTCATAAATAATTCCCTCTCCCGCAACACACTCAAAGCCTACCAGACAGCTTGGAAGGCTTTCAACAAATTTCTCACGCCCTGCCGCAAAGAACCAACAGATATCAAACAGGTACTGGCCTTCACGGCACACTGCCACACGCAGCTGGCCTTATCCTACAACACCATCCGTTTATACCTAGCCGGCATTCAACATTTCATGGCGCTTGAAGACCCGACGAGGTCGTCACTGTTTTCATCCCACGCTATACGAGCCATCCTAAGGGGAATACAGAAACAACAACCAGTCATCAGCACTAAGCGTTTGCCCATTACGGGGCCCCTCTTTAGGGACATGTCAAACATACTGGCTACTTCGCCATTCGGTCTGCTACCCAGCACGGTTCTACAAGCAGCCATATATTTAGCTTACTACGGGTTCTTGCGGCCTGGCGAATTCACCACTAACAAACCCACAGACCTAGTACTATGCAGACGACACTTGCTTCGACACCAAGACCACTTTATCCTGCACCTCGAGGTCTCTAAAACCCAGCAAACTGGCTCGGGAGTAAACATCCACCTCTACAGAACCAACAACAGCTGGTGTCCAGTCGCTGTACTCAACCGACTCCTATCTCTCCTACCTGAACAACCAGACAGCAGTCCCCTTCTACCATTCCCAGTCAAACCCTTAAATGCCTCTCAGTTTGTGAGCCACATAAGAATACTTCTCCGCAATCTCCACCTTAACCCTAGTCAGTATTCCGGACACTCTTTCCGCATCGGAGCAGCCTCCGCGGCATCCCGCCACGGAGTGCCAGATCACATCATCAAAAGGTTAGGCAGGTGGAAATCAGCCTGCTTCGCCCGGTACATCCCCAATCCACAAACAGAGATGGCACAGGCATTCTCCAAATTGGCTCAATAAATAACTGAAAACCAATAAAAATTATAACCCTACCTGAATGTTTTTGCCCCCTTATTTTGGCATACCGGCCATTAGACCAAGGCACACTTTCAGGTCTATTTCATATGGTAAGTCCACACTTTCAGGTCTATTTCCAATGGTAAGTCTTATCTTTACTATAAGTGTTATCTATGTCCATATCGGACATAGGGCTCCGACCATAAGTAGGAAGGCCAGTATGGTGGCCTGAATTTATGGAAGGAGCCCGGGGGGTATTTAAGCAGCCCGCTCACCTGTGGTGCTTGTCGGTTTCCTGTGCGCGATACCCACCCTCCCATCCCCATTTCACAGCATTTCTCAACTATTCATTTCATTCATTTCTCTTACAGAATAATCATTTCTTAAACCAGGGTATGCCCCCTTTTTTTGGCATACCGGCCATTAGACCAAGGCACACTTTCAGGTCTATTTCATATGGTAAGTCCACACTTTCAGGTCTATTTCCAATGGTAAGTCTTATCTTTACTATAAGTGTTATCTATGTCCATATCGGACATAGGGCTCCGACCATAAATATATATATATATATACATACATACATACATACATATATATATATATATATATATATATATATATATATATATATATATATATATATATATATATATATATATATATATATATATATATATATCCCAGCTCAGTGCAGCTACAGGCCATTAGTATGTCTGGAAGGCCAACAAGGAGAGGCAGACAGTCACCAGCCAATAAAAGAGGGCAAGCAGGCTCTGTGTCTAGAGGCAACAGTGTTGGTCGTGGGACATGCTTGGCCTTTTTTTTGGCAGCTGGCCGTGTTGAGCCACAACATGCGGAAGACTTGGTCGAGTGGATAACCAAGCCGTCCTCATCCTCCTCATTCTCTCCCACCCATGCTCAGGGTACTTTGTCTGGCAAATCAGCGGCCTCCTCCCTTGGCTCAATGTCATCAGTGACTCCTTCCCTAGCCCCACCATGTCCTCCTGAGGAGTCCCTCAAACTGTTTGACCACAGTGTTGGGTACATGCTCCAGGAGGATGCCCAGCGTTTGGAAGGCTCTGATGATGATACTGAGCTAGATGAAGGCAGTGACGTGAGCACGGACAGAGGGGGTGCCCAAGAAGGACAGCAATCTGGCAGTCATGCTCCCCTTGCTGCAGCATACTGCCAGGTTTGCTCCAGTGATGAGGAGGGTGGGGATGATGAGGTCACTGACTCAATGTGGGTGCCTGATAGGAGAGAGGAGGAGGAATAGGCACATCACCAATGAGGCAGGATGCCCTCCAGGGGCCAGCCTAAAGGCAGCACACTGACTGCATCACACCCCGAAGCTCCGCATGTGCAGGGCGCTTCAGTCTCTGCACGTTATTCAAAAAGTTCTTTGGTGTGGGCCTTTTTTGAGACGAGTGCATCAGATCGCACCGCTGCTATTTGCAACATATGTCTCAAGCGTATCTTGTGTGGCCAAAACATCTCCCGCTTGGGCACCACATGCTTGACCAGACATATGTTGACCTGCCATGCAGTTCGTTGGCAAGCGTACCTAAAAGACCCACACCAAAGAACAAAGAGAACCTCTCCTTGCTCCTCATCAGCTGAGATCTCCAACCCCACTATACCTTCAGTCCTCTCTGAGACCTGCACTGAGAGGAATGAAGGTGTAAAATTTGGTGTGTCACAGCCAAGTACTTGTGGGCAATCTGCTTTTGGTACACCGACATCAGATTGTACCAGGCAAATTTCCCTGCCCCAGCTGCTGCACCGCCGAAAGAAGTTCGCTCCCAGCCATCCACATGCCCAGCGGTTGAATGCTAGCTTGGCAAAATTGCTATCACTTCAATGTGCGGTTCCTCAGTGGCAGGTACCCAAATGCCACTTTTTCTCACAGAAGGGGATTCCGGCTCTCTACTGGCATGTTGAATGCAATGTCCATGCCTCGCTGGACAGGGCGGTCACTGGTAAGGTGCATATTACCGCTGACTTATGGTCCAGCAGTCACGGACAGGGACGTTACCTAAGTTTCACCGCGCATTGGGTGACTCTGCTGGCAGCTGGGAAAAATGCAGGACAAGGTGCAGTAATGTTGGAGGTTGTTCCGCCACCACGCCTCCAAAATGCCACTACTAATGATTGTGACACACCTCTCTCCTCCACCCCCTCCTCTTCTTCTTCCTCCATGGCCTCTTCCTGTGCTTTGTCCTCGGAACCAGCGGTGCCCCGTAGCCGCTCAAGGGTCTACGCAAGTACGCAGGCCAAAAGATGCCATGTGGTGCTTGAGCTGGTGTACTTGGTGGACAGGAGCCACACTGGGGCAGAGGTTCTGTCAGCTCTGCAGGGGCAGGTTCAGAGGTGGTTGACGCCACGCCAACTTAAGGCAGGAATGGTGGTTTGCGACAATGGCACCAACCTCCTCTCTGCCCTCCGACAGGGACAAATGACCCATGTGCCCTGTTTGTGCAGCAGTTCTTGGGCAGGTACCTGGGCTTACAGGATGTCCTGAGGCAGGCCAGGAAAGTCTGTGTGCATTTCCGCCGGTCATATAATGCCAGTGCTCGGCTGGCGGACCTCCAAATGGAGTTGAACCTGCCCAAGAACCGCCTAATCTGTGACATGCCCACCAGGTTGAACTCAATGTTGGCCATGCTGCAGTGGCTGCACACACAGCAGAGGGCCATCAATGAGTACCTGTGCGACTATGGCACCAGGACAGGGTCAGGGGAGCTTGTTTTTTTTTCCCCATGCCAGTGGGCCATGATCAGGGATGCATGCACTGTCCTGTCACCATTTGAGGAGGCCACGAGGATGGTGAGCAGTGACAGTGCATGCATCAGTGACACTGTCCCCCTTGTCCACCTGTTGGAGCACACACTGCGTGGAATAATGGACAGGGCACTTGAGGCAGAACAGAGGCAGGAAGAGGAGGACTTCCTTAGCTCTCAAGGCCCCTTTAATCCAGACAGTGTTCCTGCGTGCCTGCCGATCACACAGGAAGAGGACGAGGAGGAGGAGGAGGAGGATTGTGTCAGTATGGAGGTGGAGCCTGGCACTCAGCATCAGCAGCAGTCTTTAAGGGATCAGTCCCAAGAAACACATGGACTTGTACGTGGCTGGGAGTAGGTGGCTGCGGACCATGTCGTCCTTAGTGACCCAGAGGACTCCGGACCCATTGCCTCAGCAAACCTACGCTGCATGGCCTCCCTGATCCTGCAAAGCCTGCGTAAGGATCCTCGTATTCGTGGTATCAAGGAGAAGGACCAATACTGGCTGGCAACCCTCCTTGATCCACGTTACAAGAGTAAGGTTGCGGACCTTATCTTGCCATCGCAGAGGGAGCAGAGGATGAAACATCTTCAGGAGGCCTTGCAGAAAGGTCTGTGCAACGCGTTCCCAGAGACTGGGAGGTTACAAACTCCTGTTTCTGGACAACGTGTTGCTGAGGCTTCGGTCAGTCAAAGAAGGAGCGGTGGAGAAGGTGGCCATCTGACCGATGCGTTTAGACAATTTTTTTGTCCGCAGCCCCAAGGTATGATCAGTTCCAGCAACCATCGCCAGCGTCTGTTTTACATGGTGCAGGAATACCTAGGGGCAAGATCTGACTTGTACACCTTTCCCACCGAATATCCTCTGGGTTACTGGGTCTTGAGGATGGATCACTGGCCAGAGCTTGCACAGTATGCAATTGAGCTACTGGCCTGTCCTGCATCCAGCGTTCTTTCTGAATGCATATTCAGTGCTGCTGGAGGCTTTGTAACCGATCACAGGGTGTGTCTGTCCACTGACTCGGTCGATCGACTGACCTTCATAAAGAAGAATCAGTCTTGGATCACCACCAGCTACCAAGCACCTGATGCTGATGTAACCGAATAATTTTTTTTGAAATCTCAGATCCCTTCAAAGACTGCCTATGCTGATGCTAAGTGACTATCCTGAGTAATTATCCTCTTCCTCCTCAATGATCACGCTGATAGGTTGTAAGAACATTTTTGGTTCTGGGCGCCGCCACCAGTGCCTAAGGCCCAATTTTTCAGCCCCTGTTTAACAGGGGCGTGTAATTACAGTTTTTGATGCAATACTTCACAGCAGGGCTTGTTCCTGCGTTCCAAATAGAGTTTCTGTGAGAAGTTGCAGTGTTGTGGCACCAGTGCCTAAGGCCCAATTTTTCAGCCCTTGTTTAACAGGGGCGTTTAATTACAATTTTTGATGCAATACTTTGCAGCAGGGCTCGTTCCTGCATTCCAACTAGAGTATCTGTGAGGGGTTGCAGTGTTGTGGCACCAGACAGTGCCTAAGGCCTAATTTTTTAGCCCCTGTTTAACAGGGGCGTGTAATTACAATTTTTGATGCAATACTTTGCAGCAGGGCTTGTTCCTGCGTTCCAACTAGAGTATTTGTGAGGGGTTGCAGTGTTGTGGCACCAGCACCGGTGCCTAAGGCCCAATTTTTCAGCTCCTGTTTAACAGGGGCGTGTAATTACAATTTTTGATGCAATACTTTGCAGCAGGGCTCGTTCCTGTATTCCAACTAGAGTATTTGTGAGGGGTTGCAGTGTTGTGGCACCAGCACCAGTGCCTAAGGCCTAATTTTTCAGCCCCTGTTTAACAGGGGCGTGTAATTACAATTTTTGATGCAATACTTTGCAGCAGGGCTCGTTCCTGCGTTCCAACTAGAGTATCTGTTAAGTGTTGCAGTGTTGTGGCACCAGCACCACCACCAAAGGCCCAATTTTTCAGCCCCTGTTACAAAGGGGCATGTAATTACAATTCTTGATCTAATATTTTACAGCAGGTCCCGTTTCTGCGCCCACCAAGAGCGAGTGAGGACTTACAGTGTTGTGGCACCAGCACCACCACCACCAAAGGCCCAATTTTTCTGCCCCTGTTCAACAGGGGCATGTAATTACAATTCTTGATCTAATATTTCACAGCAGGGCCCTGTGAGGGAATACAGTGTTGTGGCCACAACAACACCTAAGGCCCAAATTTCTGCTGACTATATAGGGCAGGCCCCTTCTTTCAAACATCCAACTTACAAACGACTCCTACTTGCAAATGGAAGGAGACAACAGGAAGTGAGATGAAATCTACCCCTAGGAAGGGAAATTCTCTCCTGTAAGAGTTAATATGGGAAAAACATTTCTCCTTTCCACTGATACACTTAAGAGGAGCACAGACAGTAAAACAAATGTCACAGGGGTGATAACCCTTCCCTATGTTTTCCAAAAAGCTTAAAATAGATTTTTTTGCTGGAGTTAAACACGTTAAAAATGTACCCGTTCAAAATTACAAACAGATTCTACTTAACAACAAACCTACAGTCCCTGTCTTGTTTGCACCGCCTTTATACTGCTGTTCAGAGTACAGAGCCTGTATACTGCTGTTTCCTTTTTTAATTTGGTTATGGGGTTCCCTTTATTATCCATACAAGACCCAAAGGGCCTGGTAATGGACTGGGGGGTACCCATGCCATTTGCCTCACTGATTTTCATCCATATAGCCAGGACCCGACATTACATTAAAGCCGCAAGCAGTTTTTAATGACTTTTTTCCTTTAAAAATTACATTTTGTGCATTGACTGTTCTAAGCACGGAAAACACCTGCCACTTTACAGGCATACTATAGACATCCCCCAGGTATGATATTTAAAGGAATTTTTCACTTTTTTTTTTACTTTAAGCATCATTAAAATCACTGCTTCTGAAAAAACAACCATTTTTATAAGTTTTTTTTGCATTGATACATGTCCCCTGGGGCAGGACCCGGGTCCCCAAACCCTTTTTAGGACAATACCCTGTAAATTAGCCTTTAAAATGAGCACTTTTGATTTCGAATGTTCGAGTCCCATTGACGTCAATGGGGTTCTAACGTTCGTGCAAATTTTTGGTTCCTTCGCAGGTTCTGGTGGGGGGGGTGTTCGGCTCATCCCTACTCATCCCTAATCCTCACTTACTGACCTTTTCGCAGCCAACTACTAAAACAAGTTAGAGGTTTTATGAAGCAATGGTCATCACTACCATTATCATGGTTAGGATGGATAAATGCTGTAAAAATGTCAATACTGTTGAAGTTTTTATATTTGTATAGAGTACTTCCTGTTTCTTTACCATCCTACTTCTTACGACTTACACAACGCAAGGTAATGTCCTTTACTTGGGGTAACATTACACCCCGCATTCCTAAATCCACATTGTATCTTAGTAAATCTTGTGGGGGGTTGAGCCTACCAAACTTTTCCTCTTATTACTATGCTGCACAACTGTCAATATTAACTAAATATCGTTCTACTGAAGAAATACCCTTGTGGGTAGCCAAAAGATAGATCTCATCTTACTAACCCCATCACGAAACATTCCTATGTTATGTACAAAATTTGGGATCTCAAATAATGAGATATTTCAATATTTACAAATCAAGAATTTCTACATGCCTCTCCTCAGTTCAAGTACACCACTCAATCAAATGACTGAATTCAAACATATTTGTATAAGTGACCCTCATGTTAGAGGGGTGATTTCATCTATATATCAAACACTATATCAAACACTCATTACCACTTCTAATGAGTTGCTTCCATCTTATACTGCTAAATGGGCACAGGATATAGGACAAACTTTGGACAGCAACGACTGGTCTAATATTTGGTTAGCCACCAAATCATCATCTCCTAGTAGTTTTGGAAACTAACGCTTTGGAAACTAACTTTAAAGTTTTAGCACCTTGGTATCTAGTACCAGCTAGAATAGCAAAATTTTCTCCATCTTATCCCAATAATTGTTTTAGAGCATGCTCTTCACCAGGAACGCACTTTCACATATGGTGGCAATGCCCAGTGGTACAAGAAATCTGGAAAAATATATTTGCAATGGCTTGTAAAGCTTTAGATACCTATATTGCCCCAGACCCTGCCATTGCACTTTTAAATCTCAAACCGGCTTCACTCACTCAAAAGCAATTCCAATTACTCATTCAAATTAATACTGCAGCCAAACAAACCATAGCCAAGGCATGGAAGACCAATAATCTGATTGTGGCAGAGGCCAAACACAGAATGAACAAAGCTCTCATTTTTGCTAAAATGACAGCTATCGAAAATAATAACATTGATAAATTCCGTAGGATTTGGCAACCATGGGTTAAACACTTCTTTTCTCTGGAGTTTGACCAGTCGTTGTTGCTACCTTACTAGATTCCTTGTGTTATTAATGTTGTATTACTTATCCATGCTGTGAGCCGGGTCATCACCTTGAGAGATTTCTCCTCTTTTCCTCCTCTTCTTCTTCTTCTTTTTTTCTTTTATTTCTCCCTCTCTTCTTTTCTGTTCTATTTCTTGTCTTCCTAAGTCATCTTTTATATGAAGGGCAATTTAATGTATCCCTTATTTGATATTCATTAATATAACTATGTTGCCCTACGGTTTATTACTCTATTCTTTATCTACTTATTTTCATTTTCTTGTTTACTATATAAAAGACAACTCTGGGATACCTTCATATTTTACTTACTGTGTTATTCCTCAATTTGCATCAAGTTATGCTCTTCTTCTGGGGATTAGAGTTTCACTATTTGTCTTTTTAAAATTGGTTACACTCAGCTAATGTTTATTAATGAGATTGTTACATCTTTATATTATAAACCACATAATCCAAATATTATTTGCAATTACGTTTCCAAAACTAGATAACCATGCCCCCACCCATCCACAGCTTAAGCCCATATGGGGTGGATGGGTGGTCTGGAGGCATGCTCCACAAATTATTTCTATAGATTTTGACCTTATTATGGATTCTCACATCTATTACCATCCGATATTGTCTCATTGATGCTTAATTTTCTTCTCTACTGAAAGATTAATTATAGTCATGAATATATAGATATGTTTCTATTATTTATATATGTATCCCAAGTTACAACGCTTGTTATAATTTGTATTCTTTTGTACAAATTTCAATAAAAGAAGAAAAATAGCCCACAGATCAGCATCTCAGCCCAGCACACTCCGATCCAGACTCCCTCTGCACCTTCCACTCAGTATATGTTTTGGATTAACAACAGAAAGAAGGCTCATTGCATAATGTATAAAATATAGGTAATTTATTGGGCTAAAATATGCAATTGCAGCAAAATAGAGTCAAACAAGCAGTAGAGACAGGATAATCTGATCGTGGGATCACCAACGGGTCCGGATCCTAGTAACGTCACAAATCCCGTCTGCTTCCAAAGCGTTTCCCCATAACAGGCTACGTCTGGAAATGGAGGATGGAGCTGAGACATCTGGCACTGATCTTAAAGGGGCTGAGACACCAGAAGTCAATTGTATAACCATGTTGACCAGGGTCACAACAACAAATGATGGCGAAGAGGTGGGTAACTCACTAAAAATTATAATATCCATTAAAGAAACTTAATTTAACAAATACCTAAGTAGTGTATAAAATATTTTAAGAATTAGTATTACAGTATATTAAAAACTATCCATAAAAAACAGTCACATGGTTAATGCATCCCATAAAGGAACAACACTAAATCTTATTATAACCCACTGAAAGCATATCTTAATTAAATTGAATACACAATTACATCAAAATTTACATAAGATATATATTGAAAAGGTTTACAACATTTCAAGGAATATTTTAAGAAACTTAATGTCCATCTACAAACATATAATATAAAATGTGTGTATGTGTATATATATATATATATATATATATATATATATATATATATATATATATATATATATATATACAGTTTACAAAAATGCCAATATAGGAGTAGGAACTTCAGCTATTATTTAAAAAGGAATTGATAACCCACTCCACATTGAGACCATGCGTTCAGAAAGTACAGAGGTCAAAGATCCAGTGAGTTTCACGTCTGGATATTTCCCTTCTGAGAACTGCGAACGATATGGGCCGTTCGCGCCAAATTTGTGTGGCGCGTCACGGCCCATAATTCACTGCGGCATCGCAGTGCATTGCTGACTGATGATTGGCCAAGCATGCACTATGACCCGCATGCTTGGCCAATCACAGCGCCGTCAGTAGAGAGCTGTAACTGGCCAAAGCCAGGGTGGCTTTGGCCAATTATGGCTCAGGGGATTTAGTACACGCCCCACACTATATAAGGCCGCCTGCAAGGCGGCCCTGTGTAGTGTGTGTTCCGGCGTTGAGAGAGATAGAGAGAGTCTCATTTGATTTAAGTTAGATAGATTAGGCAGAACAGTCAGTCAGTTAGCTGCACTTACAGTGTATTGTGTATATATATGCATCCCAGGTGTTGCATATATATATATATACACTGTATTCAGTTTAGCTAGATCCATTCCTGTTATCTTCTTACTGACAGGCAGGCTTGTCTTGTTACTGTATTTACAGCTACCTGAAGAAAATTGCTGGTGTTCTTTTGATCCTATTAGTACCACAGTCAGGCAGCTAGACTATTTACAGTTAGTGCAGTGCGTCCTGTTCACAGTGTTCAGCTAAACCTACAAGTTAGTGGGGTGCGTCCTGCTCACAGTGTTCAGCTAAAACTAAAGTTAGTGGGGTGCGTCCTGCTCACAGTGTTCAGCTAAAACTACAAGTTAGTGCAGTGCGTCCTTCTCACAGTGTTCAGCTAAAACAACAAGTTAGTGCGGTGCGTCCACCTCACAGTGTTCAGCTAAACCTACAAGTTAGTGGGGTGTGTCCTGCTCACAGTGTTCAGCTAAAACTACAAGTAGTGCAGTGCGTCCTGCACACAGTGTTTAGCTAAAACAACAAGTTAGTGGGGTGTGTCCTGCTCACAGTGTTCAGATAAAACTACAAGTTAGTGTGGTGCGTCCACCTCACAGTGTTCAGCTAAACCTACAAGTTAGTGTGGTGCGTCCACCTCACAGTGTTCAGCTAAACCTACAAGTTAGTGGGATGCGTCCACCTCAGTGTTCAGCTAAACCTACAAGTTAGTGGGGTGCGTCCTGCTCGCAGTGTTCAGCTAAAACTACAAGTTAGTGCAGTGCGTCCTGCTCACAGTGTTCAGCTAAAACAACAAGTTAGTGCGGTGCGTCCACCTCACAGTGTTCAGCTAAACTCACAAGTTAGTGGGGTGCGTCCTGCTCACAGTGTTCAGCTAAAGCTACAAGTTAGTGCAGTGCGTCCTGCTCACAGTGTTCAGCTAAAACAACAAGTTAGTGGGGTGCGTCCTGCTCACAGTGTTCAGATAAAACTACAAGTTAGTGTGGTGCGTCCACCTCACAGTGTTCAGCTAAACCTACAAGTTAGTGTGGTGCGTCCACCTCACAGTGTTCAGCTAAACCTACAAGTTAGTGGGATGCATCCACCTCAGTGTTCAGCTAAACCTACAAGTTAGTGGGGTGCGTCCTGCTCGCAGTGTTCAGCTAAAACTACAAGTTAGTGCAGTGCGTCCTGCTCACAGTGTTCAGCTAAAACAACAAGTTAGTGCGGTGCGTCCACCTCACAGTGTTCAGCTAAACTCACAAGTTAGTGGGGTGCGTCCTGCTCACAGTGTTCAGATAAAGCTACAAGTTAGTGCAGTGCATCCTGCTCACAGTGTTCAGCTAAAACAACAAGTTAGTGTGGTGCGTCCAACTCACAGTGTTCAGCTAAACCTACAAGTTAGTGGGGTGCGTCCTGCTCAGTGTTCAGCTAAAACTACAAGTTAGTGCAGTGCTTCCTGCTCACAGTGTTCAGCTAAAACAACAAGTTAATGCGGTGCGTCCACCTCACAGTGTTCAGCTAAACCTACAAGTTAGTGGGGTGCGTCCTGCTCACAGTGTTCAGCTAAAACTACAAGTTAGTGCAGTGCATCCTGCTCACAGTGTTAAGCTAAAACAACAAGTTAGTGCGGTGTGTCCACCTCACAGTGTTCAGCTAAACCTACAAGTTAGTGTGGTGCATCCACCTCACAGTGTTCAGCTAAACCTACAAGTTAGTGGGGTGCGTCCACCTCACAGTGTTCAGCTAAACCTACAAGTTAGTGGGGTGTGTCCACCTCAGTGTTCCGCTAAGCCTACAAGTTAGTGGGGTGCGTCCTGCTCACAGTGTTCAGCTAAAACTACAAGTTAGTGCAGTGCGTCCTGCTCACAGTGTTTAGCTAAAACTACAAGTTAGTGGGGTGCGTCCTGCTCACAGTGTTCAGCTAAAACAACAAGTTAGTGCGGTGCGTCCACCTCACAGTGTTCAGCTAAACCTACAAGTTAGTGGGGTGCGTCCTACTCACAGTGTTCAGCTAAAACAACAAGTTAGTGGGATGCGTCCTGCTCACAGTGTTCAGCTAAAACAACAAGTTAGTGCGGTGCGTCCACCTCACAGTGTTTAGCTAAACCTACAAGTTAGTGGGGTGCGTCCTGCTCACAGTGTTCAGCTAAAGTTACAAGTTAGTGCAGTGCGTCCTTCTCACAGTGTTCAGCTAAAACAACAAGTTAGTGCGGTGCGTCCACCTCACAGTGTTCAGCTAAACCTACAAGTTAGTGGGGTGTGTCCTGCTCACAGTGTTCAGCTAAAACTACAAGTAGTGCAGTGCGTCCTGCACACAGTGTTCAGCTAAAACAACAAGTTAGTGGGGTGCGTCCTGCTCACAGTGTTCAGATAAAACTACAAGTTAGTGTGGTGCGTCCACCTCACAGTGTTCAGCTAAACCTACAAGTTAGTGTGGTGCGTCCACCTCACAGTGTTCAGCTAAACCTACAAGTTAGTGGGATGCGTCCACCTCAGTGTTCAGCTAAACCTACAAGTTAGTGGGGTGCGTCCTGCTCGCAGTGTTCAGCTAAAACTACAAGTTAGTGCAGTGCGTCCTGCTCACAGTGTTCAGCTAAAACAACAAGTTAGTGCGGTGCGTCCACCTCACAGTGTTCAGCTAAACTCACAAGTTAGTGGGGTGCGTCCTGCTCACAGTGTTCAGCTAAAGCTACAAGTTAGTGCAGTGCGTCCTGCTCACAGTGTTCAGCTAAAACAACAAGTTAGTGGGGTACGTGCTGCTCACAGTGTTCAGATAAAACTACAAGTTAGTGTGGTGCGTCCACCTCACAGTGTTCAGCTAAACCTGCAAGTTAGTGTGGTGCGTCCACCTCACAGTGTTCAGCTAAACCTACAAGTTAGTGGGATGCGTCCACCTCAGTGTTCAGCTAAACCTACAAGTTAGTGGGGTGCGTCCTGCTCGCAGTGTTCAGCTAAAACTACAAGTTAGTGCAGTGCGTCCTGCTCACAGTGTTCAGCTAAAACAACAAGTTAGTGCGGTGCGTCCACCTCACAGTGTTCAGCTAAACTCACAAGTTAGTGGGGTGCGTCCTGCTCACAGTGTTCAGCTAAAGCTACAAGTTAGTGCAGTGCGTCCTGCTCACAGTGTTCAGCTAAAACAACAAGTTAGTGGGGTGCGTCCTGCTCACAGTGTTCAGCTAAAACAACAAGTTAATGCGGTGCGTCCACCTCACAGTGTTCAGCTAAACCTACAAGTTAGTGGGGTGCGTCCTGCTCACAGTGTTCAGCTAAAACTACAAGTTAGTGCAGTGCGTCCTGCTCACAGTGTTCAGCTAAAACAACAGGTTAGTGCGGTGTGTCCACCTCACACTGTTCAGCTAAACCTACAAGTTAGTGTGGTGCATCCACCTCACAGTGTTCAGCTAAACCTACAAGTTAGTGGGGTGCATCCTGCTCACAGTGTTCAGCTAAAACTACAAGTTAGTGCAGTGCGTCCTGCTCACAGTGTTCAGCTAAAACAACAAGTTAGTGGGGTGCGTCCTGCTCACAGTGTTCAGCTAAAACAACAAGTTAATGCGGTGCGTCCACCTCACAGTGTTCAGCTAAACCTACAAGTTAGTGGGGTGCGTCCTGCTCACAGTGTTCAGCTAAAACTACAAGTTAGTGCAGTGCGTCCTGCTCACAGTGTTCAGCTAAAACAACAAGTTAGTGCGGTGTGTCCACCTCACAGTGTTCAGCTAAACCTACAAGTTAGTGGGGTGCGTCCCGCTCACAGTGTTCAGCTAAAGCTACACGTTAGTGCAGTGCGTCCTGCTCACAGTGTTCAGCTAAAACAACAAGTTAGTGGGGTGCGTCCTGCTCACAGTGTTCAGCTAAAACAATAAGTTAGTGCGGTGCGTCCAACTCACAGTGTTCAGCTAAAGCTACAAGTTAGTGGGGTGCGTCCTGCTCACAGTGTTCAGCTAAAACTACAAGTTAGTGCAGTGCTTCCTGCTCACAGTGTTCAGCTAAAACAACAAGTTAGTGTGGTGCGTCCACCTCACAGTGTTCAGCTAAACCTACAAGTTAGTGGGGTGCATCCTGCTCACAGTGTTCAGCTAAAACTACAAGTTAGTGCAGTGCGTCCTGCTCACAGTGTTCAGCTAAAACAACAAGTTAGTGCGGTGTGTCCACCTCACACTGTTCAGCTAAACCTACAAGTTAGTGTGGTGCATCCACCTCACAGTGTTCAGCTAAACCTACAAGTTAGTGGGGTGCATCCTGCTCACAGTGTTCAGCTAAAACTACAAGTTAGTGCAGTGCGTCCTGCTCACAGTGTTAAGCTAAAACAACAAGTTAGTGGGGTGCGTCCTGCTCACAGTGTTCAGCTAAAACAACAAGTTAGTGCAGTGCGTCCTGCTCACAGTGTTCAGCTAAAACAACAAGTTAATGCGGTGTGTCCACCTCACAGTGTTCAGCTAAACCTAAAAGTTAGTGTGGTGCATCCACCTCACAGTGTTCAGCTAAACCTACAAGTTAGTGGGGTGCGTCCACCTCACAGTGTTCAGCTAAACCTACAAGTTAGTGGGGTGTGTCCACCTCAGTGTTCCGCTAAGCCTACAAGTTAGTGGGGTGCGTCCTGCTCACAGTGTTCAGCTAAAACTACAAGTTAGTGCAGTGCGTCCTGTTCACAGTGTTTAGCTAAAACTACAAGTTAGTGCAGTGCGTCCTGCTCACAGTGTTCAGCTAAAACAACAAGTTAGTGCGGTGCGTCCACCTCACAGTGTTCAGCTAAACCTACAAGTTAGTGGGGTGCGTCCCGCTCACAGTGTTCAGCTAAAGCTACACGTTAGTGCAGTGCGTCCTGCTCACAGTGTTCAGCTAAAACAACAAGTTAGTGGGGTGCGTCCTGCTCACAATGTTCAGCTAAAACAATAAGTTAGTGCGGTGCGTCCAACTCACAGTGTTCAGCTAAAGCTACAAGTTAGTGGGGTGCGTCCTGCTCACAGTGTTCAGCTAAAACTACAAGTTAGTGCAGTGCTTCCTGCTCACAGTGTTCAGCTAAAACAACAAGTTAGTGTGGTGCGTCCACCTCACAGTGTTCAGCTAAACCTACAAGTTAGTGGGGTGCATCCTGCTCACAGTGTTCAGCTAAAACTACAAGTTAGTGCAGTGCGTCCTGCTCACAGTGTTCAGCTAAAACAACAAGTTAGTGCGGTGTGTCCACCTCACACTGTTCAGCTAAACCTACAAGTTAGTGTGGTGCATCCACCTCACAGTGTTCAGCTAAACCTACAAGTTAGTGGGGTGCGTCCACCTCACAGTGTTCAGCTAAACCTACAAGTTAGTGGGGTACGTCCACCTCACAGTGTTCAGCTAAAACAACAAGTTAGTGCGGTGCGTCCAACTCACAGTGTTCAGCTAAACCTACAAGTTAGTGGGGTGCGTCCACCTCACAGTGTTCAGCTAAACCTACAAGTTAGTGGGATGCGTCCACCTCAGTGTTCAGCTAAACCTACAAGTTAGTGGGGTGCGTCCTGCTCGCAGTGTTCAGCTAAATCTACAAGTTAGTGGGGTGTGTCCACCTCAGTGTTCCGCTAAGCCTACAAGTTAGTGGGGTGCGTCCTACTCACAGTGTTCAGCTAAAACTACAAGTTAGTGCAGTGCGTCCTGCTCACAGTGTTTAGCTAAAACTACAAGTTAGTGCAGTGCGTCCTGCTCACAGTGTTCAGCTAAAACAACAAGTTAGTGCGGTGCGTCCACCTCACAGTGTTCAGCTAAACCTACAAGTTAGTGGGGTGCGTCCTGCTCACAGTGTTCAGCTAAAACAACAAGTTAGTTGGATGCGTCCTGCTCACAGTGTTCAGCTAAAACAACAAGTTAGTGCGGTGCGTCCACCTCACAGTGTTCAGCTAAACCTACAAGTTAGTGGGGTGCGTCCTGCTCACAGTGTTCAGCTAAAGCTACAAGTTAGTGCAGTGCGTCCTGCTCACAGTGTTCAGCTAAAACAACAAGTTAGTGGGGTGCGTCCTGCTCACAGTGTTCAGCTAAAACAATAAGTTAGTGCGGTGCGTCCAACTCACAGTGTTCAGCTAAAGCTACAAGTTAGTGGGGTGCGTCCTGCCCACAGTGTTCAGCTAAAACTACAAGTTAGTGCAGTGCTTCCTGCTCACAATGTTTAGCTAAAACAACAAGTTAGTGCGGTGCGTCCACCTCACAGTGTTCAGCTAAACCTACAAGTTAGTGTGGTGCATCCACCTCACAGTGTTCAGCTAAACCTACAAGTTAGTGGGGTGCGTCCACCTCACAGTGTTCAGCTAAACCTACAAGTTAGTGGGGTGTGTCCACCTCAGTGTTCCGCTAAGCCTACAAGTTAGTTGGGTGCGTCCTGCTCACAGTGTTCAGCTAAAACTACAAGTTAGTGCAGTGCATCCTGCTCACAGTGTTTAGCTAAAACTACAAGTTAGTGCAGTGCGTCCTGCTCACAGTGTTCAGCTAAAACAATAAGTTAGTGCGGTGCGTCCAACTCACAGTGTTCAGCTAAAGCTACAAGTTAGTGGGGTGCGTCCTGCCCACAGTGTTCAGCTAAAACTACAAGTTAGTGCAGTGCTTCCTGCTCACAATGTTTAGCTAAAACAACAAGTTAGTGCGGTGCGTCCACCTCACAGTGTTCAGCTAAACCTACAAGTTAGTGTGGTGCATCCACCTCACAGTGTTCAGCTAAACCTACAAGTTAGTGGGGTGCGTCCACCTCACAGTGTTCAGCTAAACCTACAAGTTAGTGGGGTGTGTCCACCTCAGTGTTCCGCTAAGCCTACAAGTTAGTTGGGTGCGTCCTGCTCACAGTGTTCAGCTAAAACTACAAGTTAGTGCAGTGCATCCTGCTCACAGTGTTTAGCTAAAACTACAAGTTAGTGCAGTGCGTCCTGCTCACAGTGTTCAGCTAAGCCTACAAGTTAGTGGGATGCGTCCACCTCACAGTGTTCAGCTAAACCTACAAGTTAGTGGGGTGCGTCCTGCTCACAGTGTTCAGCTAAAACGACAAGTTAGTGCAGTGCTTCGTGCTCACAGTGTTCAGCTAAAACAACAAGTTAGTGCGGTGCGTCCACCTCACAGTGTTCAGCTAAACCTACAAGTTAGTGGGGTGCGTCCTGCTCACAGTGTTCAGCTAAAACAACAAGTTAGTTTGGTGCGTCCTGCTCACAGTGTTCAGCTAAAACAACAAGTTAGTGCAGTGCGTCCACCTCACAGTGTTCAGTTAAACCTACAAGTTATTTTTTTGCGAGCTCTGCACAGTGTTCAGCTAAAGCTATCTGTAGAAGGTTGGTGGTGTTCTCATACTACAGGCAGGCAGTTGATTTTGCTACCTGCAGTATCAGTACATATATATATATATATATATATATATATATATATATATATCCCAGCTTAGTGCAGCTACAGGCCATTAGTATGTCTGGAAGGCCAAGAAGGAGAGGCAGACAGTCACAAGCCAATAAGAGAGGGCAAGCAGGCTCTGTGTCTAGTGCTGGTCGTGGAGACGGTGCATCCTCATCAGCACATGGCCGTGGGACACGCTTGGCCTTTTTTTCGGCAGCTGGCCGTGTTGAGCCGCAACATGCAGAAGACTTGGTCGAGTGGATGACCAAGCCGTCCTCATCCTCCTCATCCTCTCTCACCCATGCCCAGGGTACTTTGTCTGGCAAAGCAGCGGCCTCTTCCCTCGGCTCAATGTCATCAGTGACTCCTTCCCTAGCCCCACCATGTCCTCCTGAGGAGTCCCTCGAACTGTTTGACCACAGTGTTGGGTACATGCTCCAGGAGGATGCCCAGCGTTTGGAAGGCTCTGATGATGATACTGAGCTCGATGAAGGCAGTAACATGAGCATGGACAGAGGGGGTGCCCAAGAAGGACAGCAATCTGGCAGTCATGCTCCCCCTGTTGCAGTATACTGCCAGGTTTGCTCCAGTGATGAGGAGGGAGGGGATGATGAGGTCACTGACTCAACGTGGGTGCCCGATAGGAGAGAGGAGGAGGAGGAGGAGGCGGCAATTCACCAACGAGGCAGGATGCCCTCCAGGGGCCAGCCTAAGGGCAGCACATTGACTGCATCACACCCCAAAGCTCCACATGTGCAGGGCGCTGCAGTCTCTGCGCGTTATTCAAAAAGTTCTTTGGTGTGGGCCTTTTTTGAGACGAGTGTATCAGATCGCACTGCTGCTATTTGCAACATATGTCTCAAGCGTATCTCGCGTGGCCAAAACATCTCCCGCTTGGGTACCATATGCTTGACCAGACATATGTTGACCTGCCATGCAGTTCGTTGGCAAGCGTATCTAAAAGACCCACACCAAAGAACAAAGAGGACCTCTCCTTGCTCCTCATCAGCTGAGATCTCCAACCCCACTATACCTTCAGTCCTCTCTGAGACCTGCACTGAGAGGAATGAAAGTGTAGAATTAGGTGTGTCGCAGCCAAGTACTTGTGGGCAATCTGCTTTTGGTACACCAACGTCAGATTGTACCAGGCAAATTTCCCTGCCCCAGCTGCTGCACCGCCGAAAGAAGTTTGCTCCCAGCCATCCACATGCCCAGCGGTTGAATGCTAGCTTGGCAAAATTGCTAGCATTTCAACTGCTGCCTTTTCAGTTGGTAGACTCTGCCCCCTTCCCTGAGTTTGTGGAATGTGGGGTTCCTCAGTGGCAGGTACCCAAACGCCACTTTTTCTCACGGAAGGCGATTCCGGCTCTCTACTGGCATGTGGAAGGCAATGTCCATGCCTCGCTGGACAGGGCGGTCAGTGGTAAGGTGCATATTACCGCTGACTCATGGTCCAGCAGGCATGGACAGGTTTGTTACCTAAGTTTCACGGCGCATTAGGTGACTCTGCTGGCAGCTGGGAAGGATGCAGGACAAGGTGCAGTAATGTTGGAGGTTGTTCCGCCACCACGCCTCCAAAATGCTAATGATTGTGACACACCTCTCTCCTCCACCCCCTCCTCTTCTTCTTCCTCCATGGCCTCTTCCTGTGCTTTGTCCTCAGAACCAGCGGTGCTCCGTAGCCATTCAAGGGGCTACGCAATTACGCAGGCCAAAAGATGCCATGCGGTGCTTGAGTTGGTGTGCTTGGGGGAGAGGAGCCACACTGGGGCAGAGGTTCTGTCAGTTCTGCAGGGGCAGGTTCAGAGGTGGTTGACGCCACGCCAATTTAAGGCAGGAATGGTGGTTTGCGACAATTGCACCAACCTCCTCTCTGCCCTCCGACAGGGACAAATGACCCATGTGCCCTGTTTGGCTCACGTCCTTAACTTGGTGGTGCAGCGGTTCTTGGGCAGGTACCCGGGCTTACGGGATGTCCTGAGGCAGGCCAGGAAAGTCTGTGTGCATTTCCGCTGGTCATATAATGCCAGTGCTCGGCTGGCGGACCTCCAAAAGGAGTTTAACCTACCCAAAAACCGCCTAATCTGTGACATGCCTACCAGGAGGAACTCAACGCTGGCCATGCTGCAGCGGCTGCACACGCAGCAGAGGGCCATCAATGAGTACCTGTGCGACTATGGCACCAGGACAGGGTCAGGGGAGCTTGGTTTTTTTTCCCCACGCCAGTGGGCCATGATCAGGGATGCATGCTCTGTCCTGTCACCATTTGAGGAGGCCACGAGGATGGTGAGCAGTGACAGTGCATGCATCAGTGACACTGTCCCCCTTGTCCACCTGTTGGAGCACACGCTGCGTGGAATAATGGACAGGGCACTTGAGGCAGAACAGAGGCAGGAAGAGGAGGACTTCCTTAGCTCTCAAGGTCCCCTTTATCCAGACAGTGTTCCTGCGTGCCCGCCGATCACACAGGAAGAGGACGAGGAGGAGGAGGAAGATTGTGTCAGTATGGAGGTGGAGCCTGGCACTCAGCATCAGCAGCAGTCTTTAAGGGATCAGTCCCAAGAAACACATGGACTTGTACGTGGCTGGGAGGAGGTGGCTGCGGACCATGTTGTCCTTAGTGACCCAGAGGACTCTGGATCGAATGCCTCAGCAAACCTACGCTGCATGGCCTCCCTGATCCTGCAAAGCCTGCGTAAGGATCCTCGTATTCGTGGTATCAAGGAGAAGGACCAATACTGGCTGGCAACCCTCCTTGATCCACGTTACAAGGGTAAGGTTGCGGACCTTATCTTGCCATCGCAGAGGGAGCAGAGGATGAAACATCTTCGGGAGGCCTTGCAGAAAGGTCTGTGCAACGCGTTCCCAGAGACTGGGAGGTTACAAACTCCTGTTTCTGGACAACGTGTTGCTGAGGCTTCGGTCAGTCAAAGAAGGAGCGGTGGAGAAGGTGGCCATCTGACCGATGCGTTCAGACAATTTTTTGGTCCGCAGCCCCAAGGTATGATCGGTTCCAGCAACCATCGCCAGTGTCTGTTTTACATGGTGCAGGAATACCTAGGGGCAAGATCTGACTTGGAAACCTTTCCCACCAAAAATCCTGTGGGTTACTGGGTCTTGAGGATGGATCACTGGCCAGAGCTTGCACAGTATGCAATTGAGCTACTGGCCTGTCCTGCATCCAGCATTCTTTCGGAACACACATTCAGTGCTGCTGGAGGCTTTGTAACCGATCACAGGGTGCGTCTGTCCACCGACTCGGTCGATCGACTGACCTTCATAAAAATGAATCAGTCTTGGATCACCACCAGCTATCAAGCACCTGATGCTGATGTAACCGAATAATTTTTTTTGAAATCTCAGATCCCTTCAAAGACTGCCTATGCTGATGCTGAGTGACTATCCCTGAGTAATTATCCTCTTCCTCCTCAATGATCACGCTGATAGCTTGTAAGAACATTTTTGGTTCTGGGCGCCATCACCAGTGCCTAAGGCCCAATTTTTCTGCCCCTGTTTAACAGGGGCGTGTAATTACAATTTTTGATGCAATACTTTGCAGCAGGGCTCGTGCCTGCGTTCCAACTAGAGTGTCTGTGAGGGGTTGCAGTGTTGTGGCACCAGCACCAGTGCCTAAGGCCCAATTTTTCTGCCCCTGTTTAACAGGGGCGTGTAATTACAATTTTTGATGCAATACTTTGCAGCAGGGCTCATTCCTGCGTTCCAACTAGAGTGTCTGTGAGGGGTTGCAGTGTTGTGGCACCAGCACCAGTGCCTAAGGCCTAATTTTTCAGCCCCTGTTCAACAGGGGCATGTAATTACAATTCTTGATCTAATATTTCACAGCAGGGCCCATTTCTGCACCCACCAAGAGCGAGTGAGGACTTACAGTGTTGTGGCACCAGCACCACCACCACCAAAGGCCCAATTTTTCTGCCCTTGTTCAACAGGGGCATGTAATTACAATTCTTGATCTAATATTTCACAGCAGGGCCCATTTCTGCACCCACCAAGAGCGACTGAGGACTTACAGTGTTGTGGCACCAGCACCACCACCACCACCACAAAAGGCCAAATTTTTCTGCCCCTGTTCAACAGGGGCATGTAATTGCAATTCTTGATCTAATATTTCACAGCAGGTCCCTGTTTGGGCTTACAGTGTTGTGGCCACAACAACACCTAAGGCCCAAATTGCTGCTGAGTATATAGGGCAGGCCCCTACTTTCAAACATCTAACTTACAAACGACTCCTACTTGCAAACGGAAGGAGAGAACAGGAAGTGAGATGAAATCTACCCCTAGGAAGGGAAATTCTCTCCTGTAAGAGTTAATATGGGAAAAACATTTCTCCTTTCCACTGATGCTTTCCAATCCTTGTTCCACAAAAAAAAAACAAATTTTCAAAAAACATTTGTCATTGGGACAAAAAGTGAGGTGAAATCTTCTGAAGAGGAGGACAGACAGCAAAACAAATGTCACAGGGGTGATAACCCTTCCCTATGTTTTCCATAAAGCTTAAAAAAGATTTTTTTGCTGGAGCTAAACACGTTAAAAATTTACCTGTTCAAAATTACAAACAGATTCTACTTAACAACAAACCTACAGTCCCTGTCTTGTTTGCACCGCCTGTATACTGCTGTTCAGAGGGCCTGGGGCCCCACGCCTTTCCTTTTTTTAATTTGGGTGCGGTGTTCCCCTTAATATCCATACAAGACCCAAAGGGCCTGGTAATGGACTGGGGGGTACCCATGCCGTTTGTCTCACTGATTTTCATCCATATTGCCAGGACCCGACATTACATTAAACCCGCACGCAGTTTTAAATGAGATTTTTTTCCTTTAAAAATGACATTTTGTGCAGGGACTGTTCTAAACACGGGAAACACGCGCCACTTTACAGGCATACTATAGACACACCCCAGGTACGATATTTAAAGGAATATTTTACTTTTTTTTTTACTTTAATCATCATTAAAATCACTGCTCCCGAAAAAACGGACGTTTTTAAAAGTTTTTTTTGCATTGATACATGTCCCCTGGGGCAGGACCCGGGTCCCCAAACCCTTTTTAGGATAATACCATGCAAATTAGCCTTTAAAATGAGCACTTTTGATTTTGAACGTTCGAGTCCCATAGACGTCAATGGGGTTCTAAAGTTCGTGCAAATTTTCGGTCCGTTCGCAGGTTCTGGTGCGAACCGAACCGGGGGGTGTTCGGCTCATCCCTAGTTTACATAGAAAAGATAGTTTAATACTTAATTTCTGCATGAATTTCTGTACATCAATACAAGTTTGAAACCTGTTCAGAGGTTTTTTCTGTGCAAATTTTAATCCTTTACATAAAACAAATTTTTCTGAATCATTAGGTTCCACTCTACTTAGATTAAAAATCCCTTCACAGTTTAAAATTTTCTTTTTTTGGAATGGTTTCCTCCTCCCTCCCCTGCAACCCCTCTTCTTTTTCTTCCTTGCTGTCGGCATGGACCCTGTCCTAAAAAATTATTAGGTTTGCCTCTTAACCTCTTCCCGTCCGCACTATAGCCGAATGACTGCTACAGCGCGGACCTACTTTGCCGGGAGGGCGTCAATAGATGTCTTCCCATGCTCAAGCCACCTGCAGCGCGCTCTGTGATCAGCGAGTCTATGAGACTCGGCTGATCACAGATCTGAGTAAGGGTCGATCCCGACCCCTTACCACATGATCAGCTGTCAGCCAATGATTTCTCCTCCTCAGCCAATGACAGCTGATCATGTGATGTAAACAGAGCCGTAATCGGCTATTTTTTCTCCTCGCGCTGATAGCTTGAGGGAAAAAAAAAAGGCGATCACCGGCGGCTGTGAGAGGGAAATCATGGAGAGGCTCTGCAAAGTCATCTGTGTCCACCTGTGCCACCTGCCAGTGCCACCCAGGGCCGCCATCAGGAATTTTGGGGTCCCTTACACAGTTTAAGGCCTGGGCCCCCCCCCCCATGCTCGGACCTGACCATCAACATTCCCCAGGGCCCGCCCACTGGCAGTCCCACAGAGTCCCATCCCATGTCCTCCTCTTTCAGTCTCATCTCCCCGATCCCATGTCTTTCTTCTCCTACTCCAGTCCCATCTCCTCCATCCCACATCCTCCACCTTCAGTCCCATCTCCTCCATCCCATGTCCTTATTCTCCTCCAGACACATCTCCTCCATCCCATCTCCTTCTCCTCCTCCAGTCCCATGTCCTTATCCTTCTCCAGTCCCATCTCCTCCTTCTCCAGTCCCTTCTCCTCCATCCTGGGGTTCTGGTAGCAACTGTCTTCAAGGGCATTTCTCTTTCACTACCTGTTGTGCCTATGTGACCTCACAATGGGACACAGATGGTAAAAAAAAATAAAGTGGTTTTAACTCTTCCATAATTTAGCCAAAATGGAAAAAAAGTGCTTGCTTTATATATACTTTTTATACATAACTAGAACATTTAATAGGGTTATATCATTGCTTGAGGTTTCCCCTCACTTCCTGTCTTAGTGTCACCAAAACAGGAAGTGGGGAAATCTCACTGTGGGGAAATAGCTTGCAATTGTTGCCTTATAATGTCATTATATATATATATCGTAGGCTAAGCATAGTAAACTGGCAGGGCTGGGACTCTGGAGATGGTATGAGGGAGGGATATATATATAGTGTGTAAACAATTGCTGGCTGGAGATCCCCTTACTGCCCCTTCTGGTGACATCAAGACAGGAAGTGAGGGGAAACCTCATGCAATGACATAACCCTGTTAGATGTTCTAGTTATGTATCATACTAAAGTATATATAAGGCAAGCACTTTTTTCCCCATTTTGGCCAAATTATGATTTTTTTTCCCCATCTGTGTCCCACGGGTTGCAGGCAAAAAATTGCTTGATTCCCCCATTACCACAGACGATGTTGATGGGAGAATCCCTGCTGTGGAGCCATTGTGTTCTCCCAGTGGGGGGTGGGAAAACCGCCCCTGCCAGGAGAACACAGTAATTATTGCTAGTGGCTACAAGAGCTGCTAGCGATAATTGTATGTAAAATCTGACAGGCTGGTCGTACTCAAGTTGATTGATCGATTAACTTGGGTACATTCAGCCTGCCCATACATAGATTGAATCTCGGCCAGTCTCTGCTAAACACACCGAGATTCAAACCGTCTATGGCCGGCCTTATCTGCAATCTTCACAGGTGCCAATCCAGTTTTTCTCAGCAGGGGATCTGTCCGTGGATCCCTTGCTGAGCTGAGCGGGCAACTGACGGGTCTGTGTACACTCATGCTGTCCGTCTACACCCAACCGCCCCCTGATCCAGCCAGACAGAGGGGAATGGAGGCCCTTCCATCCTTTCTTTTTGCCAGATCAGAGGTAGGTGGGTGTAAACTGACAAATTTCCATTTAAATCTGACGCTCCATAGAGAACAATGGGCGGTCCGATCAGGTTGCCTCAAAAACGGACAGGAGGACTTAATCAGACCACTCATGTGAAAAGGGCCTGAGAAGCAATCAGAGCATTGGCTAGTTTAGTGAACCTGGAGTAATAACAATCACTGTAATGCTACCCATATTGCTGTCCTTTTAACATGGTGATATAACCTGACACCTATGCTGCACATTTGTGTGATGTTACTTTCACTCTGCTAAAAGGACAGCAATAGGGCTTGTAATACAGTGATAAATATTAGGGGAGTGCAGGCTGTGCATGTACAATGTCTTCTAAAAGCTTCAAGGAAACACTTTTTTTTTTTCCACTTACCTCGATCTCTGCAGCAGCTTCTCTTCAGAGGAATTCTGTCCCTCCCACCAACACAGATAGCACGAGGCTCTGCAGTGATGGACAGTGCACTCTGTGTACCTATTGGCTAAGGAAGCAGCAGGAGGTGGAGCAGCCCGCCTCCTGCTGCCTCCTCAGCCAATGAGCAACTGAAAGGCTGTTAGATCCCTCCCTCATACCATCTCCAGAGTCCCAGCCCTGCCAGTTTACTATGCTTAGCCTACGATGTCTCTCCTGCAGACCAGCACCATTTCTCCTCCAGCTCCTCTCTCCTTGCCGCCTGGCCCCGGGCCCCTCCAGACACTCGGGCCCGGTACATGTGTATCGGCTGTACCCCCCTGATGGCGGCCCTGGTGCCACCTACCAGTGCACAACAGTGTCACCTACCAGTGCCCACCAGCACCAGCTACCAGTGTCCACAGTGCCACCCATCAGTGCCGCAGTGTCACCTATCAGTGCCCACCATGCCACCTATCAGTGCCCACACTGCCACCTATAAATGTCACCAATCAGTGCCTCATCACCAGTGCTGCCTATCAATGCCACCTACCAGTGCCCATCAGTGCCACCTACCAGTGCCTATCAGTGCCAGCAATCAGTGCTCATCAGTGACATCTGTCAGTGACATCTATCAGTGCCCATCAGTGCCACCCATCAGTGCCACCTATCAGGGTCCATCAGTGGCATCTTATCAGTGCCTATCAGTGTCGCCTTATCTGTGCCTAACAGTGCAGCCCATCAGTGCCCATCAGTGCCACCTATCATTGCCCATCGGTGCAGCCTCATCAGTGAATATCAATGAAGGAGAAAAATTACCTGTTTGCAAAATTTTATAACAAACTATGAAACATGTTTTTTTTTTTCAAAAATTTCTGTCTTTTTTTGTTTGTTTAGCAAAAAATAAAAACCCAAGAGGTAATTAAATACCACCAAAAGAAAGCTCTATTTGTGTGAAAAAAATGATAACAATTTCATTTGAGTGCAGTGTTGTCATTCAAAATGTGACAGCGCTGAACGCTAAAGATTGATCTGGGCAGGAGGGGGTTTAAGTGCCCAGTAAGCAAGTGGTTAAGGGCCAGATCCATATCGGGCACCCCAGAATGATGATATTTCCTGCTATAATTATCCTCATCTTCTTCATCATCACTATTTCTAGTACATTCCTTCCTATGTTGACTGAGTGTCTCAAACCATTTCTACATGGGAACATGTGAGGTATCATAAGTATAGGAATTGGGAGACGCATTATATCTCCCAGAATAATTTGCTTGTCCATCTGGGGTTTGATAACTTCCTCTGTTAAATACATATAATAGAAAGAATTCCTTTCCCCACGGTAAGGGGAGGAATAATGTCCTTGCCCACCCCCTCCGTAATTGTTATGTCTTTGGGGGCCACCTCTAGTTTTACCACGCTGGAATCTCACCCCAAGTCTCTCTCCAGAGGGGGGTGTGATTCCTATGTGTGGGTGGAAAATATTGGCCTGAATATCCATTCTTCTTAGGAGTATGGAGTGTTTCCATCCTTGAGCTATCTCCCCTTCTCTCATTCTTATTATCATATGAGGCATAGTCATGCCTTCCCATTTTGGGGAAAGTCTCTACATTATGGGAGGTGGGGAGGGTTGGGGTCACCGACGTTCCCTCTCCTATTTTTTACTGCCATTTAGAAATGTTATTACGTTTATAATCATTGACATCACAAAAATATTTTTTGCGCTTTTTGATTCTTTGTGCTTCCTCCTCTACTGCTAACATCTCTTTCAGTTCACGGCTGTATACTTGGTAAGATTCCTCTTTATTGAAAGGAGCCAGTTTCTCTTTAATTTCTCCTATTTCTTTCCTCAACCGAGAAACCTTTTTTTTTTATTTATTTTTTTTAGTTACTAAAAATTCCAGAAGCTTAATTCCTGCATCACTGAAATAACAAAACCAATCATTTAATTTGTCATCTACTTGATCGGGGTATACCTGCCATCTAATGCCGCGTACACACGGTCAGACTTTTCGACCGGACTTGTCTGAAGGACGCCGACGGACCAAATCCGGCGAACAATCAGATCGTGTGTGGGCTTCACCGGACCTTCAGCGGACTTTTCCAGTCGCAAATCTGACGGACTTTAGATTTGGAACTTGCTTCAAATCTTTACGTCGTAACTCCGCCGGACCCAGAAATCCGCTCGTCTGTATGCTAGTCCCAAGGACAAAAACCGACGTTAGGGCAGCTATTGGCTACTGGCTATCAACTTCCTTATTTCAGTCCAGTGTACATCATCACATACAAATTCGTTGGACTTTGGTGTGATTGTGTGTAGGCAAGTTAGAAAGTCAGTAGAAAGTCTGCCAAAAGTCAGTCGAAAATCTGTCGAAAGTCTGTCGGACGGGCTGTCGGACTTTTGTAGCTGAAAAGTCCGACCATGTGTATGCGGCATAAGGCTCCTGGGAATCATTTTTCAGCCTCATAAAAGTCCCCCTCATTTCATTAGATTCAGGTGGGCTCTCATTAAACACCTCATCAGCATTAACCTTTAATCTACTGTGATACTCAAAAATACCCATAGTGATATAAAGCTGCAAGATAATTAGTATCCAAACAAATAAAAATAATACAAAGAAAAATCTTGCACTAAATGATGAAGATGAAGACTGCTGCACTTTTACTATTCCTTGAATACGAGAGAATAATGAAAATTGTGCCAAAATATAAAAGATTGCGCTGTCTAATATGTGAAAAATACAACAAAATATAACAAAATATACTGTGACTAGGGATGAGCCGAACACCCCCCGGTTCGGTTCGCACCAGAACCCGCGAACGGACCGCAAGTTCGCACGAACGTTAGAACCCCATTGACGTCTATGGGACTCGAACGTTCGAAATCAAAAGTGCTCATTTTAAAGGCTAATTTGCATGGTATTGTCCTAAAAAGGGTTTGGGGACCCGGGTCCTACCCCAGGGGACATGTATCAATGCAAAAAAAACTTTTAAAAACGGCCGTTTTTTCGGGAGCAGTGATTTTAATGATGCTTAAAGTAAAAAAAAAAAAGTGAAATATTCCTTTAAATATCGTACCTGGGGGGTGTCTATAGTATGCCTGTAAAGTGACGCGTGTTTCCCATGTTTAGAACAGTCCCTGCACCAAATGTCATTTTTAAAGGAAAAAATCTCATTTAAAACTGCTTGCGGGTTTAATGTCATGTCGGGTCATGGCAATATGGATGAAAATCAGTGAGACAAACGGCATGGGTACCCCCCAGTCCATTACCAGGCCCTTTGGGTCTTGTATGGATATTAAGGGGAACCCCGCACCCAAATTAAAATAAGGAAAGGTCCCTATATACTCTGAACAGCAGTATACAGGCGGTGCAAACAAGACAGGGACTGTAGGTTTGTTGTTAAGTAGAATCTGTTTGTAATTTTGAACATTTTTAATGTGTTTAGCTCCAGCCAAAAAATCTTTTCTAAGCTTTTTGGAAAACATAGGGAAGGGTTATCACCCCTGTGACATTTGTTTTGCGTCTTTCCTCCTCTTCAGAAGATTTCACCTCACTTTTTTGTCCCAATGAAAAATGTTTTTTGAAAATTTGTGTTTTTTTGTGGAACAAGGATTGGAAAGCATCAGTGGAAAGGAAAAATTGTTTTCCCATATTAACTCTTACAGGAGAGAATTTCCCTTCCTTAGGGGTAGATTTCATCTCACTTCCTGTTGTCTCCTTCCGTTTGCAAGTAGGAGTCGTTTGTAAGTTAGATGTTTGAAAGTAGGGTCCTACCCTATATACTCAGCAGAAATTTGGGCCTTAGGTGTTGCTGTGGCCAAAACACTGTAAGCCCTCACAGGGCCCTGCTGTGAAATATTAGATCAAGAATTGTAATTACATGCCCCTGTTGAACAGGAGCTGAAAAATTAGGCCTTAGGCACTGGTGCTGGTGCCACAACACTGCAACCCCTCACAGACACTCTAGTTGGAACGCAGGAACGAGCCCTGCTGCAAAGTATTACATCAAAAATTGTAATTACACGCCCCTGTTAAACAGGGGCTGAAAAATTGTGCCTTAGGCACTGGTGGTGGCGCCCAGAACCAAAAATGTTCTTACAAGCTATCAGCGTGATGATTGAGGAGGAAGAGGATAATTACTCAGGGATAGTCACTCAGCATCAGCATAGGCAGTCTTTGAAGGGATCTGAGATTTCAAAAAAAATTATTCGGTTACATCTGCATCAGGTGCTTGGTAGCTGGTGGTGATCCAAATCCAAGACTGATTCATTTTTATGAAGGTCAGCCGATCGACCGAGTCGGTGGACAGACGCACCCTGTGATCGGTTACCACGCCTCCAGCAGCACTGAATGTGCGTTCCGAAAGAACGCTGGATGCAGGACAGGCCAGTAGCTCAATTGCATACTGTGCAAGCTCTGGCCAGTGATCCATCCTCAAGACCCAGTAACCCAGAGGATTTTCGGTGGGAAAGGTGTCCAAGTCTGATCTTGCCCCTAGGTATTCCTGCACCATGTAAAACAGACGCTGGCGATGGTTGCTGGAACCGATCATACCTTGGGGCTGCGGACCAAAAAATTGTCTGAACGCATCGGTCAGACGGCCACCTTCTCCACCGCTCCTTCTTTGACTGACCGAAGCCTCAGCAACACGTTGTCCAGAAACAGGAGTTTGTAACCTCCCAGTCTCTGGGAACGCGTTGCACAGACCTTTCTGCAAGGCCTCCCGAAGATGTTTCATCCTCTGCTCCCTCTGCGATGGCAAGATAAGGTCCGCAACCTTACCCTTGTAACGTGGATCAAGGAGGGTTGCCAGCCAGTATTGGTCCTTCTCCTTGATACCACGAATACGAGGATCCTTACGCAGGCTTTGCAGGATCAGGGAGGCCATGCAGCGTAGGTTTGCTGAGGCATTCGGTCCGGAGTCCTCTGGGTCACTAAGGACAACAACGTCCGCAGCCACCTCCTCCCAGCCACGTACAAGTCCATGTGTTCCTTGGGACTGATCCCTTAAAGACTGCTGATGCTGAGTGCCAGGCTCCACCTCCATACTGACACAATCTTCCTCCTCCTCCTCCTCCTCCTCCTCCTCGTCCTCTTCCTGTGTGATCGGCGGGCACGCAGGAACACTGTCTGGATAAAGGGGGCCTTGAGAGCTAAGGAAGTCCTCCTCTTCCTGCCTCTGTTCTGCCTCAAGTGCCCTGTCCATTATCCCACGCAGCGTGTGCTCCAACAGGTGGACAAGGGGGACAGTGTCACTGATGCATGCACTGTCAGTGCTCACCATCCTCGTGGCCTCCTCGAATGGTGACAGGACAGTGCATGCATCCCTGATCATGGCCCACTGGCGTGGGGAAAAAAAACCAAGGTCCCCTGACCCTGTCCTGGTGCCATAGTCGCACAGGTACTCATTGATGGCCCTCTGCTGCGTGTGCAGCCGCTGCAGCATGGCCAACGTCGAGTTCCACCTGGTGGGCATGTCACAGATTAGGCGGTTCTTGGGCAGGTTAAACTCCTTTTGGAGGTCCGTCAGCCGAGCACTGGCATTATATGACCGGCGGAAATGCACACAGACTTTCCTGGCCTGCCTCAGGACATCCTGTAAGCCCGGGTACCTGCCCAAGAACCGCTGCACCACCAAGTTAAGGACGTGAGCCAAACAGGGCACATGGGTCAGTTGTCCCTGTCGGAGGGCAGAGAGGAGGTTGGTGCCATTGTCGCAAACCACCATTCCTGCCTTAAGTTGGCGTGGCGTCAACCACCTCTGAACCTGCCCCTGCAGAGCTGACAGAACCTCTGCCCCAGTGTGGCTCCTGTCCCCCAAGCACACCAGCTCAAGCACCGCATGGCATCTTTTGGCCTGCGTACTTGCGTAGCCCCTTGAACGCCTACGGAGCACCGCTGGTTCCGAGGAAGAGGCCATGGAGGAAGAAGAAGAGGAGGGGGTGGAGGAGAGAGGTGTGTCACAATCAGCATTTTGGAGGCGTGGTGGCGGAACAACCTCCAACACTACTGCACCTTGTCCTGCATCCTTCCCAGCTGCCAGCAGAGTCACCCAATGCGCCGTGAAACTTAAGTAACGTCCCTGTCCATGCCTGCTGGACCATGAGTCAGCGGTAATATGCACCTTACCGCTGACCGCCCTGTCCAGCGAGGCATGGACATTGCCTTCCACATGCCGGTAGAGAGCCGGAATCGCCTTCCGTGAGAAAAAGTGGCGTTTGGGTACCTGCCACTGAGGAACCGCACATTCCACAAACTCACGGAAGGGGGCAGAGTCTACCAACTGAAAAGGCAGCAGTTGAAGTGCTAGCAATTTTGCCAAGCTAGCATTCAACCGCTGGGCATGTGGATGGCTGGGAGCAAACTTCTTTCGGCGGTGCAGCAGCTGGGGCAGGGAAATTTGCCTGGTACAATCTGACGTCGGTGTACCAAAAGCAGATTGCCCATAAGTACTTGGCTGTGACACACCTAATTCTACACCTTCATTCCTCTCACTGCAGGTCGCAGAGAGGACTGAAGGTCTAGTGGGGTTGGAAATCTCAGCTGATGAGGAGCAAGGAGAGATCGTCTTTGTTCTTTGGTGTGGGTCTTTTAGATACGCTTGCCAACGAACTGCATGGCAGGTCAACATATGTCTGGTCAAGCATGTGGTACCCAAGCGGGAGATGTTTTGGCCACGCGAGATACGCTTGAGACATATATTGCAAATAGCAGCGGTGCGATCTGATGCACTCGTCTCAAAAAAGGCCCACACCAAAGAACTTTTTGAATAACGCGCAGAGACTGCAGCGCCCTGCACATGTGGAGCTTTGGGGTGTGATGCAGTCAATGTGCTGCCCTTAGGCTGGCCCCTGGAGGGCATCCTGCCTAGTTGGTGATGTGCCACCTCCTCCTCCTCCTCCTCCTCCTCCTCCTCCTCTCTCCTATCAGGCACCCACGTTGAGTCAGTGACCTCATCATCCCCTCCCTCCTCATCACTGGAGCAAACCTGGCAGTATGCTGCAGCAGGGGGAGCATGACTGCCAGATTGCTGTCCTTCTTGGGCACCCCCTCTGTCCGTGCTCATGTTACTGCCTTCATTGAGCTCAGTATCATCATCAGAGCCTTCCAAACGCTGGGCATCCTCCTGGAGCATGTACCCAACACTGTGGTCAAACAGTTCGAGGGAATCCTCAGGAGGACATGGTGGGGCTAGGGAAGGAGTCACTGATGACATTGAGCTGAGGGAAGAGGCCGCTGCTTTGCCAGACAAAGCACCCTGGGCATGGGTGAGAGAGGATGAGGAGGATGAGGACGGCTTGGTCATCCACTCGACCAAGTCTTCCGCATGTTGCGGCTCAACACGGCCAGCTGCCGAAAAAAAGGCCAAGCGTGTCCCATGGCCACGTGCTGATGAGGATGCACCGTCTCCACGACCAGCACTAGACACAGAGCCTGCTTGCCCTCTCTTATTGGCTTGTGACTGTCTGCCTCTCCTTCTTGGCCTTCCAGACATACTAATGGCCTGTAGCTGCACTAAGCTGGGATAGAACACCTGTAATTTTCTTCAGGTAGCTTTATATACTGTAACCAGACAAGCCTGCCTGTCAGTAGGAAGATAACAGGAACGGATCTAGCTGAACACTGTGAGCAGGACGTACTGCACTAAATGTATATAGCAGGAACGGATCTAGCTGAACACTGTGAGCAGGACGCACTGCACTGAATGTAAATAGCAGGAACGGATCTAGCTGAACACTGTGAGCAGGACGCACTGCACTGAATGTAAATAGCAGGAACGGATCTAGCTAAACACTGTGAGCAGGACGCACTGCACTGAATGTAAATAGCAGGAACGGATCTAGCTGAACACTGTGAGCAGGACACACTGCACTGAATGTAAATAGCAGGAACGGATCTAGCTGAACACTGTGAGCAGGACACACTGTACTAAATGTAAATAGTCTAGCTGCCTGACCGTGGTACTAATAGGATCAAAAAGAACACCTGTAATTTTCTTCAGGTAGCTTTATATACTGTAACCAGACAAGCCTGCCTGTCAGTAGGAAGATAACAGGAACGGATCTAGCTGAACACTGTGAGCAGGACGTACTGCACTAAATGTATATAGCAGGAACGGATCTAGCTGAACACTGTGAGCAGGACGCACTGCACTGAATGTAAATAGCAGGAACGGATCTAGCTGAACACTGTGAGCAGGACGCACTGCACTGAATGTAAATAGCAGGAACGGATCTAGCTGAACACTGTGAGCAGGACGCACTGCACTGAATGTAAATAACAGGAACGGATCTAGCTGAACACTGTGAGCAGGACACACTGTACTAAATGTAAATAGTCTAGCTGCCTGACCGTGGTACTAATAGGATCAAAAAGAACACCTGTAATTTTCTTCAGGTAGCTTTATATACTGTAACCAGACAAGCCTGCCTGTCAGTAGGAAGATAACAGGAACGGATCTAGCTGAACACTGTGAGCAGGACGTACTGCACTAAATGTATATAGCAGGAACGGATCTAGCTGAACACTGTGAGCAGGACGCACTGCACTGAATGTAAATAGCAGGAACGGATCTAGCTGAACACTGTGAGCAGGACGCACTGCACTGAATGTAAATAGCAGGAACGGATCTAGCTGAACACTGTGAGCAGGACGCACTGCACTGAATGTAAATAGCAGGAACGGATCTAGCTGAACACTGTGAGCAGGACGCACTGCACTGAATGTAAATAGCAGGAACGGATCTAGCTGAACACTGTGAGCAGGACGCACTGCACTGAATGTAAATAGCAGGAACGGATGTAGCTAAACACTGTGAGCAGCACGCACTGCACTGAATGTAAATAGCAGGAACGGATCTAGCTGAACACTGTGAGCAGGACACACTGTACTAAATGTAAATAGTCTAGCTGCCTGACCGTGGTACTAATAGGATCAAAAAGAACACCTGTAATTTTCTTCAGGTAGCTTTATATACTGTAACCAGACAAGCCTGCCTGTCAGTAGGAAGATAACAGGAACGGATCTAGCTGAACACTGTGAGCAGGACGTACTGCACTAAATGTATATAGCAGGAACGGATCTAGCTGAACACTGTGAGCAGGACGCACTGCACTGAATGTAAATAGCAGGAACGGATCTAGCTGAACACTGTGAGCAGCACGCACTGCACTGAATGTAAATAGCAGGAACGGATCTAGCTGAACACTGTGAGCAGGAAGCACTGTACTGAATGTAAATAGCAGGAACGGATCTAGCTGAACACTGTGAGCAGGACACACTGCACTGAATGTAAATAGTCTAGATAGAAGATAACAGGAACGGATCTAGCTAAACTGAATACAGTGTATATATATATATGCAACACCTGGGATGCATATATATACACAATACACTGTAAGTGCAGCTAACTGACTGACTGTTCTGCCTAATCTATCTAACTCAAATCAAATGACACTGTCTCTCTCTCTCTCTATCGCTCAGCACACCGGAACACACACTACACAGGGCCGCCGTGCAGGCGGCCTTATATAGTGTGGGGTGTGTACTAAATCCCCTGAGCCATAATTGGCCAAAGCCACCCTGGCTTTGGCCAATTACAGCTCTCTCTACTGACGGCGCTGTGATTGGCCAAGCATGCGGGTCATAGTGCATGCTTGGCCAATCATCAGCCAGCAATGCACTGCGATGCCGCAGTGAATTATGGGCCGTGACGCGCCACACGAATTTGGCGCGAACGGCCCATATCGTTCGCAATTCGACGGACGGTCGAACAGCCGATGTTCGAGTCGAACATGGGTTCGACTCGAACACGAAGCTCATCCCTAACTGTGACCAAACACTAAATATTTCAACACATTACAACCTCAAAAACAATTAAAGCAAATTCCACAAATCAAGTGTCCATGCATATCGATTCAAAATATGTGTTCAAATCTTGCTCCAACAAAATTACATCAAAATTGACATAAAAAATATATTAAAAAGATATACAACATTTCAAGAAATATTTTAACCACTTCAGCCCTGGAAGAATTGGCTGTTCAATGACCAGGCCATTTTTTGCAATTCGGCACTGCGCCGCTTTAACTGACAATTATGCGGTCGTGCGACGGTGCACCCAAACAAAATTGACGTCCTTTTTTTCTCACAAATAGAGATTTCTTTTGGTGGTATTTGATCATCTCTGTGGTTTTTATTTTTTGTGCTATAAACAAAAAAAGATCGACAATTTTGAAAAAAACACAATATTTTGTACTTTTTGCTATAATAAATATCCCCATTTTTTTTTTAAAAAAAAGCAAATTTTTTCTAAGTTTAGGCCGATATGTATTCTTCTACATAGTTTTGGTAAAAAAACCCTGCACTAAATGTATATTGATTGGTTTGCGCAAAAGTTATAGCGTCTACAAAATAGGCGATAGATTTATAGCATTTTTATTATTATTATTTTTTTTACTAGTAATAGCGGCGATCTTTTTATTGGGACTGCGACATTATGGCGGACACATCGCGGACACTTTTGACACATTTTTGGGACCATTGGCATTTATACAGCGATCAGTGCTATAAAAATGCACTGATTACTGTAAAAATGTCACTGGCAGGGAAGGGGTTAACACTAGGGGTGATCAAGGGGGTTAACTGTGTTCCCTGTGTGTGTTTCTCTCCTCACAAAACAGAACAGGGATTTGTGTGTTTACACACACACGTCCCTGTTCTGCCTCTCGTGCCCGCGATTGCTCGTGGCTGTCGGTCATCGCGGCCGTTGGCCACAAGCATCGGCACCCCCGTGCCTGCTATCCCACTTAAAAAAGCTGACGTACAGCTACGACGGCTCACGGGATTGTGCCGACCTGCCGCAGTATAATGACGGCAGCTGGTCTGCAAGCGGTTAAGAAACGTAGTGTCCATCTACAAACATATAATGTAAAATTATATCATTTATAATAAATATATAATTTATATATTTTTGATGTAAATTTGTATTCAATTTAAGGTATGCTTTCAGTGGGTTTAGTGTTGTTCCTTTATGGAAATCATTAACCATGCGACTGTTTTTTATGGATAGTTTTTATTTTTATTTTATATATAGCTTAGTTATTTGTAAGTTTCTTTAATGGAAATGTATAATTTTTATTGAGTAACCCACCTCTACACCATCATTTGTTGTTGTGACCCTGGTCAACATGGTTATACAATTGACTTCCGCTGTCTCAGCCGCTTTAAGATCAGTGCTAGATGTCTCAGCTCCATCCTCCATTCCCAGACGTAGCCTGTTATGGGGAAATGGGTTGAAGGAGATGGGAGTTGTGACGTTACTAGGATCCAGACCCGTTGGTGATCCCACGGTCGGATTATCCTCTCTCTACTGCTTGTTTGACTCTATTTTGCTGTAAGTGCATATTTTAGCCCAATAAATTCCCTATATTATATACATTACGGAATGAGCCTTTTTTCTGTTCTTAATCCAATACATATACCAAGTGGAAGGTGCAGAGGGAGTCTGGATCGAAGTGTGCTGAGCTGAGATGCTGATCTGTGGGCTGTTTTGATTCATCCATCGCGGAGGTCGGAATATATACTGGATGAGGCTATACACCAGATGCTTGTTTACTTCTTTTTTGTTTACAAAAGTTTTATTTGGAAGTTTAGGTAAATATACAAAAAGTATAGTTATAAAAGATATATAACATTAATATACAATAATATTTATATATGGGGTATGATATCAGGTCAAAAGCGTAGAAGCAACATTTGTCATACAATCATGCAGGTTCAAATGTAATTACACATTAAGATCAGTTAGGTTAGATTCCAGTAAGACCATTCCTTTTTGTGGATGTGTATTGAATGATTGAGGGTATGGTATATCCATTCTGAAAGTTTAAGTGATTCCATTCTGGTGGTTACTTGTTGCCAAGGTAGACTGTTTGTTTTCCAGTTATATGCAATCATCCAATGGATAGAACTGCACAGTGAGTGGAAAAGTCTCATACATGGTGTGGGAATATTTGGCATTTTTGCATACAACAGACATATTTGGGGGTAGGTGTAATTTTTTGTTTGGAAGAGCATTCAATAAGGTCAATGGCTTTGAGCCAAATTTGTTTGAGATGTTTACATTCCCAGAAGGTGTGCAAAAGGGTGCCAGGCTCTAAGCATCCCCTAAAACAATTTGGGAAAATGGAGGGGTAATACGTATGAAGTTTAGAAGGGGTTAGGTACCATCTGGAGAATATTTGAATTTGGGTCTCTCTGAAAGAGATGGCTTTATTGCATTTACAGGGATTTTCAGACATGGAGGTCCACTCTTCGACACTGAGTGAGATCGCCATGTCCGATTCCCACTTGAGCATCTGTGTTGATTTATCTGGAACCTCAAAATTATTGAGGTAATGGTATATTCTTGAAATGAGACCTCTGTCACTGGATAAAGAGATGCAGATTTGTTCAAATGTGGTGTTGGTGTGAGGTGTTGTGAGTGCGAAAAATTTAGCATAAAAGGATTTGATAAGATGGTAGTTGTGGAGTTCAGAGGAAGGAAGGCCATGGGTAGATTGCAAAGAGGAAAATGGGGTAAATTCCCATTTTAATTGAAGGGATCTGAGGGTGGTTAAATTCTTAGTGATCCAAAAAGAAAAGGGGAGCCTTTTTGGTAGGCTGTGTTAATCTGGCTGCTAGGTAATATAGCCAGATGTTGGGGAGGCCGAAGCCTCCTGAGGAGTGAGGTCTGTGCATAAGAGCGTAGCTGCTTCTGGGTTTTTTTCCAGCCCATATAAATTTGTTTAGAATTCTTTGAATGGATGTCAATTTAGATTTTGGAACATTTATAGGTAGGGCTCGAAAGTAAAATAGGAGCTTAAGGAGGATTGTCATTTTGACTGCGCAAATTCTGCCTAGAAAATATATGTGGAAAGAGGACCAGGAAGTGAGGAGGGAGGTGATCTGAGAGAATATTGGGATATAGTTAGATTTATATAAAAGGTTATGTATAGGGGTGATGTTAACACCAAGATACCTAAATGATTTGGGACACTATATGAATGGAAAATTGTTTGATAATAAGTTTTTAATGTTTTGGTTATAGTTAATTGGTAAGGCTGAGCATTTATTGGTGTTGATTTTAAGGCCTGAGATTGAATGGAAGGAGTTCTTTAAGGAGAGAGGGGATTGATGTATAGGGTTCTGTGAGGAATATAAGAGCATTGTCCGCATATAGACTAAGTTTGAATTCGCTATTTCCTTTAATATATCCCTTAATATCTATATTGTTTCTGATTTTTTGGGCTAATGGTTCGATTGCGAGGGCAAATAATAGAGGTGATAAGGGACAGCCTTGTCTGGTTCCTCTGCTAAGGGGAAAGAAGTCTGAATTATGACCGGGAATTCTGACTCTAGTGTGGGGGGCATGATATAATGCGTTGAATCCCTGCAGAAATTTATCTAAAATCCCATATTTAGGCAGTAAGTAGTTAAGGTAAGACCAACTAACGCTGTCAAAAGCCTTATGGATATCTAAGCTGAGAAGGCATAGTTGTCGAGAGTATAGATTTGCGTCTTGTACTATGTTCGTTACAAGTCTAATATTGTCAACAATCTGGCGATTAGGGATGAAGCCAGTTTGGTCAATGTGGATTAAATTTGTGATAACTGTTGTCAGTCTATCAGAAAGAAGTCTTCTGAAAATTTTTAGATCATTATTAAGAACCGATATGGGGCGGTAATTTTGGGGAAGAGAGTGGTCTTTGAGTGGTTTAGGAATAAGTGAGAGGTTGGCAAGGAGCATCTAGTCTGGGAAGTGACCTCCTTTAAGAATATGGTTGAAGAGGGTCGTTAGGTGAGGGGTTAAAAGAGGAGCAAATTTTTTATAATATGAAGATGAGAAGCCATCAGGGCCAGGGGCAGTGGAAGTCTTAAGTGTTTTAATTATTTTGATTATCTCTGTTTCCGTACAGGGGGCATTAAGATGTTCTATTTGTTGTGGATTAAGGTAGGGTAGTTGAATGTCATCTACCCAAGATTTAGAGGTATTGTCAAGGGGTGGTTGTGGGCTGGAAAGTAAGTCTTTGTAAAAGGCGGAGAATATATTTAGTACATCGTGAGGATGAGTGATTATGTTACCAGAATGGTCTCAAAGTTTAAAAGCATGTGGGGGTTTGTGTTCATGGTTGAGTTTTTTGGCGAACATTGTTGATGGAGAGTTACTATGTAATAGGAATTTGGCTTTTGAGAATCTAAGGGATTTTTCTGTGTTAGCTGATAGGATAAGATCCAAAGCTCTGCGCTTGTCTTGAATCTGTTTTGTGAGATCTTGTGATGGATTGTGCTGTACTTTATTGTATAAAAGATTTAAATCTCTAGTTAAACTTTTAATATTAATAAGTCTTTCTCTATTTTTGTTTGCAGTTAGGCTAATTAGTTGACCACGTAAAACGGCTTTATGGGCCACCCAAAGTGTTGTGGGGGGGGGTTCATCATTAGCATTTTCAGTAAAGTAGTTATCGATAAGTGTTGTGATAGACTGTGTTATCGAGGGGTCGGATAAAATTGAGTCGTTTAATCTCCAGTTGTAAGGGGAGGGCGAAAGGCCTATGTGAGAAGTTTCAAATGAAGTGATATCATGATCTGACCAAGGACAGGGATGGATATTAGCCTTGGAGGAGTTGGCTAGAAGAATTGGGGTACAGAATATGTAGTCAAGTCTAGTATATACATCGTGTGGATGTGAATAATGAGTGTATGATCTGATTCCAATATTGTGGGCCCTCCAGGAGTCAATGAGTTGGAGTTTATTTATTGATCTATTCAAGGATTTGGAGAAGGCTTTGAAAGATGGAGATACTTTACTTCTGTCAAAGGCTGGATGTGAGGTATGATTGAAATCACTGCCCAGGATGATGTGGGGTGAGCTATATCTGTTTAGTATCTCAAAAAAGTTAGAAAAAAATGTGGATTGCGATTCATTAGGGGCATAAATCGAGGCTATGGTTATTGCTTTATTATTTAATAGTCCTTTAATAAAGATGTACCGACTGGATCTTTGTATAAGTTTTGTATGTCTAAGACGATAGTGTTGCGGATAAAGATAGCTACACCACGTGTTTTGTTGTGAAATGTGGTATGATAAAATTGATTGTAAGTTTTGTCAAAGTAATTTGGGTGGTTGGATTCAGCAAAGTGTGTTTCCTGCATGAGTATAATGTCAGCCCCTAATCTCTTGTAATGTTGAAAGGTTTTTTTCCTTTTATGTGGTGAGTTAAAACCCTGGGTATTATGGGATAAGACTTTCAAAACCATTGGTCATGTGTAGGTGAAATAGCTTTGGGTAAAAATTTCCGTCTTGAGATAATAAATAATGGTGTATATGAAAAGCTCCTTTTTGTGTGCTGGGGATAAGATATCTTTAGTTTCAAGGAAGGGGGAAGGATATACCTTGGAGGATGAGAAGGTGTTTTAACTCGCATATCATACCATAAGGTTAAAATGTTATAACATTGAAAAGTGTAACATTGTTTTATACAGTCTATTTGGAAAGTTATGAATGAACTTCCGATTTTTACTAAGTTGTCTGTATTGGCCATAGAGGCAAAGTTATTGTGTAAGATAAAGAAATATAGTATAAACCAAGGGACAAGAAAAGTCTAGTCACTAAAATATAAACAAAACACCAGAGGACAAATATGTCCTAAATCTGCATACACAGTCCAGTGCAGCATCCCCATGAAAAGGGATAATGCAGTTGACCACATGAGCAGGCGGGGGAACAATCCAGCGACGGCAGACTTAACAGGTAACAGAAAAAATTATTATTGAAATGAAGGTAATATATACCAGGGGGGCCTAAAGAAAATCAAACATAGCCCAAATATGTTGGGAAGAAAATAACATTTGTAGTAGTGACTACATTTTTACCCATTTGAGTTTAGATAAAATCTGTGTTAGCGAGAAGCAGTATATCTAATCTTAATATATAAGTTGTTAAGAGATATAACTAAAGAGGACAACCAAATTATTACTAGGGTAAAGAAGGTGGGGAAGGAGGTGGGGAAGAGAGTGGGGGAAGGAGAGGGAGGAGGGGGAGGGAGAAAGGGGGGGAGGGGAAAACAAGCTGGGAAAAAAAAGGGGGGGTTATTTTTCTCTCTTTTTTTCTTTTTTTCTTCTTTCTTCACTTCCCTTCGTCTTCCTTTTCCGAGGGAGAGAAAAAGATTGGTGATAGTTCAGACGAGTGTGGAGAAGTTGAAAGACTGGTGAAATTCTTTTCAGATGATGTGGGATGTCTGTAGGTATAAAGCTAGTTTGAGTTCAGTGGTAAGGTATAGAAGAGTTATTGAGTAGCGTTGATAGAATTCTCTTAGTGTAAGTGTAGAGATAGTTGCAGATAGTTATTAGGTAGCTTGATCATGAAATGGTTGGCGCCATCTTCTTTGTTCATTTGTATTGCGTCTTGATGACGGGGTAGACCAGATGGGAGAGGGTCTTGTGGTAGAAGGGAAACGATTGGGGGGTTCCAGTTCCAGCAGACCCAATTTAACAAGCAGTTCCTTTCCTTCAATGATGTAGTACACTGTATATGTAGAGCCATTGTATGGGATTGTAAGTTTAAATGGGAAACCCCATCTATATTTGATTCTTGCAGCTTGTAGTATATTAGTGACCTCCTTCATCCTGCGTCTTCTGTCTAAGGTAGCAGGAGAAATATCAGGGTAGATTTGCAGCTTTTTACCATCGAGTGCTATATTTGGGGAAATTCTTGATGCACGCATGATGTCTTCTTTTACCAAGAAATCCTTCATGCACATGATGATATCTCTGGGTGGTTTATCTGGTGGAGGTTTGGGGTGTAAGGCTCTGTAAATTCTGTCACAAGTAAATGCTGATAATGGCTTATCTGGCAAGAGGTTGTGGAATATCTTGGAAACAGTGGGCATAAGATCTGTAACTGTTTCTGGGACACCACGCAATCTGATGTTATGACGTCTGTTTCTTTTGTCTAAGTCTTCAACTTGTGCCTGCATGAAGGCAAAACTGTCAGCTAATGACTCATAATATTTTCTTAGTTCATTTTGAGCAAGTGAGAGTTCATCGTGCTTAGTTTCTAAAATGTCAGTGCGACTACCTATGCTGGCAATCTCTTGAGACAAAGCAGTAGTAGATTTGTGAACTTCACTTTCAATTTTGTCAACCAGTTTATCAAAAATGGTTGTAAGACTAGCATCCAATTCAGCCCTAGATAGGGGAGAAGTGTACTCACAGTTCCCATTGTTGAGAGATGGATTGGATGGATTGGATTGCTGTTGTTTCCCTGAGGCTGCATGTAAGCTAGCGCCGGGGCCATCTTGGGACATCCTCCTGTTCTGTGTGTTTGCTGCGTCCAGAAGAAAGTGGGTAAGGTTGTGTTGAGGGCGGCGAAATTGCCCGGATCTCTTCGCTGGCATGCACTGGTATGTTACCCAGATATGGTTGATATTTTTGCCGGTGAACGTGCGTTCTGGCACTGGATTATCGGCCTGTGTTGTCCAGGTCAGACGGAGCTGGAGCTACTCGCGCCCGTCCCTCATCGCGCCGTGCATGAGCCCCGCTGCTTGTTTACTTCATGCGTATCATAATATACATATTATATCCTATAATATAGAGATCATGGGGATCTGATAAGAGACATGTTTAATCTTTTTATTGGTGGAACACGGATTGTTACCTGTCCCTGGGAGCGGTACATAGTACAACACTTTGTTGAAACAAGATTTGAACACGTATTTTGAATGGATACACATGGGCACTTGATTTGTGGAATTAGCTTTAATTGTTTTTGATGTTGTACAGTAATCATGTGTTGAAATATTTAGTGTTTGGTCACAGTATATTTTGTTATATTATGTTATATTTTTCACATATTGGACAGCGCAATCTTTTATATTTTGCCACATTTTCATGATTCTCTCGTATTCAAAGAGTAGCAAAAGTGCAGCAGTCTTCAACATTTAGCGCAAGATGTTTCTTTATATTATTACAGTAATTCAAGTTTACCGTTTTTTTTTTTTTTTATATTTTCAAGTTGTACTTTTGCTTGTCAAAAAGCAATATTTTTGTTTGTTAATGAAACTTGTTTTTATTTATAAAGACGTTATATATCACAACAGCCAAATCTGTGTCTGTAGTTCATGTTCAAACCTCCATAATGGATTAAAGTGTAACTGAAACCATTCGATTTTAGTCGACGAAAATGTACTGGAAATTTTAGTCGACTAAAATACGACTAGAACGAAAACAATTCAAATGACAAAAATTTGAGTAAAATTAAAATCACATTTTAGTCAAAAGACTATAACTAAAACTAAATTTAATGTCAAAATGAACACTGTATGGCAGAGGCTGCAAGGAGAATGCAAGATGCACAAGCAGCATACTGCAGCAGAGCACATGATCTGCAACCTTTAACAGTGTCACAGGGCAGTGACACACCCTTCAACCCCCTTGGGCACCCTTTTCCATTACACAAACACCTGTAGCGCCCTTTAGTGTGTGTGTTAGTTGTTAGTGTAGGTACATTTAGTCAGCTCAGGGCTAGGTGAATCTGGGTCAAGGTTCAGTGAGTCAGGGCTAGATGACTCATCCTGACAGCTCCTCTGGTGCCCCCCCCCTTGTATAGAATGTTGTAGAAACTTCTAGAGCTAGTGGGTGGAGATTAGGAGGGGCTGCCTGGAATATTTACGAAGGCCTCAGCCAATAATCCAGAGTAAAGGGCTGGCAGGGGGAAAAGCTTACCTCATAAATAGGCATGAACCATGCCAGCAGGGGCAGACGGGTGGAAGATGGAGATATAGTGCTGTGGAGGCTGTCAGTGGCCCTGTGGGGTACCCCCTAGTCTGGGGGGTGTGACCTGGGGCTTGGGTACTCGAAGGATCCTGCAAAAACACACAGATGAAGCCCTTCCTGGAGGCATGGAAGCATGAGAGAGGACAGCGTGAGTAGAGCAGCACTACTGGGGATTTACAAGGGGGAAGACATGTCACATGCCACATGTAGCCTGTTCTCCCTGAAGACAGTGGTGTGCCAAGTCTTCATCCCTTCTCTGGCCGATCTCCTGCAGAGTCAGTCGGGTGGCCTGGTCTAAGTCAGTCTGGAGGACTGTGGAGGATAGTTAACCTGGAGAGCTACTGAAAGGGGCAGCTGCAGCCAGGTGGGTTGGCAGTGCCTGAAGAGGTGGTGCTGGGATCAGTAGCCACAGGAGAGAAAGTACAAGCTGATCATTGTATTCTGCTACACCAGTATTTCTCAACTCCAGTCCTCAAGGCGCCCCAACAAGTTATGTTTTCAGGCTCTCCATTATTTTGCACAGGTGATTTGATCAGTTTCACTGCCTTAGTAATTACCACAGCAGTTTCATCTGAGGGAAATCCTGAAAATATGACCTGTTGGGGCGCCTTGAGGACTGGAGTTGAGAAACACTGTGCTATACAACAAGGAACTGTGAATTCCTGCCTGGAAAGGGCCAGTGCTAAATCTAACTGTACCTTTCAGATACATTAACAGTGATCCAGCTGGAGTTTGCAAGCAACTGAAGAGCAGGAGGCTTGTCAAGGAGACGGTATATAGACTGTCTATAGATTGTGTGTAGGAAGCTGTTCCTGAAGTCGTTTTGTTGCTGAAGTGCATCCCATAACCTCCCATCCCCATCCATGACATTGACCCTCAATAAACCACAAAAAACAAAGTCCCAGACTATTCTCTGTCTCTGGAGTGTCTGTGAAAATTGTGTGTGCCTGGCTGTGCAGGGTGCGGAATCCCAGTTTATCTGTGGCTTCTAAGAGGGTGCGCTACACATACATGCCTGCACTCTTCTCTAGTACACCAACACACACTTCTGCAACCATCACCACCATCACCACCAAGAAACACTTCTGTAACTGCTGCCACTGAGCCAATGCACGCTTCTAAATGAACAGACACTTTTGTAAAATGATCCCTTCTGCACCCACCAGCATTGCACCAACCAACTTGCCCTTGATGACCTATGTCCAGTCTCTCCTGTTTTTACCTGATTAATCTTGTATCAATATTATACCCCCTTTACTATATTTTATTGATTTCATTGTTTATAAATGCTTTTTAGTGAATTATGGTAGGTTTGATTGTGCCTGTGGTGGTTCCACCTTGGGCTGCACTGCTTCTGGCTTCTCTTCTTTCTGGGAGCTGCGATGCACCTTCCGGGCACCCCTCCTCCGCCTCATTCCCCAGATTGTCGGGGAGGACAGGCGCGCCGCTACTGTGCGTCGATGTCACGCATATCACGCCATGCGCACGGCATCTTATTGACGCCGTCACGTACAGGCTGTGTTTTCCACACTCGTGCAATATGGGGGAGTGGTTTGCTTGCCGATGCCGGAGTTCCGGCTAGTCGGCGCAGCTGTCCCTCCTTCCGGTGCACGGCGTGCCATTGGTGGATTCTCCTGAGGCGGAAATATTTATAGGGGCGGTTCGTGGGTGGTCTCGGCACTCTAGGCTTCCCACACCCAGATTTCCACACGATCCGGCAATTCACTACCATCTCGGCTCCCTTCTCATAGGGTTCCTCATCCTCACCAGGTAAAATTGGGCTTCACCTATATCACCTTTTGTATGTTTTCACCTTCACTATTTTGGCGCAATTAATTTTCATCACCATTACACACCCCCCTTCATATTCTCCACACCCTTCCTCCACTCCCTACCCATCACTCACTCCCTCTTTTTCCCTCCTCTCTTTTCCCTTTCCTCCTCATTCTCCCTTTCTCCTCTCCTTTTTTCCCCCTCCTGGCCTCCCCCTCACATCCCTATTTCCCCTTTCCCTCCCTTTTCTCCTTTTCCTTCTTCTTTTCTCCCCTCCTCCCTCCTCTCGCTTTCGCTCTCGCTCTCCCTCCCTTTTCTTCCCTCTTCCCCCCTCTCTTTCTTTCCCCTCCCCCCCTGTTCCCATCCTCTTTCCTTCTTCCCTTGGTTTACTGTTCCCACATCACTATTTTCTTTTTTAGTTTGTCCTTGATTGCTGTGGCCGCCCCTGGTAATGCCCCTCCCCAGTCCTCGGGACCTTCCACCTCAGCTCCCGGTTGGAGTTGTTTGTCCGGATTGCTCGTGCGGCCCTACCACCATATAGACACTACATCAAACTTTAGTAAGTAACCCTCGGTTGGAGGGGGTGATACCCCACGCCTAACCTTGTCTTTCTCCCTAACGTCATAATTTTTTCTTACATTTACATTATCCCTACAGATATCACATGCGCTTGCTCCTGACGAGTGGCATAAGCCACGAAACGCATAGAGCTATTGTTTACCGCGTTTTTACCAATTTTATCAAGATTCTTCAAGCTATTATGTATTTATCTTCTCAGGTCTAGTGAGACCATAGGTCCCGCAAGTAATACCATATGAATTATTGCCTATACCCATCTGTCTTGTGATGAACTAAGGATTTTGATGCTTTATAATATGTGAGATTACTATCATTGTCTACATGCTGTCCAGTATATATTGCTGTTACCTTAATATATTTTTACATGAGATCTTCAATGGTTCAACCAGTGTGTATATATATATGTGTTACTTTGTATTATCATTATCAGAACTATTTATATATGTAATTCTTATCCAGCTCTTCAATAAAATTCCCCTTTTTTCATCCAATTATTTATTTGCTGTCCGGTGCTTCATTCAAAGTCCCACCCTCCGTGTGTTTACACGTTCCTTTCCTAATGTATATGGGATGGATATGCATGACCTTACCAGATCATGATATCAATAAAAGTCCCTAGGGATGGAAACACATGACATTACCATGTCATGTATTCCTGAAAGTCCCTACTCCCCCAAACCTTTTTGACCAACAGGCCGCTGTCACTGCACTCACTGCCATTGCACTGCAACAAAATTCCACAATCCTTGTTACTCTGTTAACCTGCACCTGCTTCTTATTTGTATGATCTTAGAGGTTATGACAAATGTGAGCTGGCATATTTGGAAGAATTACTTTCTAAGCAATCTTTTTTCTTCTAAAAGCTAAACAGATATGTCCGGACAGTTCAATTCAGGAACTCCGACAGACAAAACGTCAGGTTCAATGAGAAAGGAGAAATGCGCGGTTGGTTTTTGCTAAGTAACATTTATTTTGATCCTGATCCAAACAACTGGAATGCCAAAATGTATACTTATACACCCAGCAGTTTTTATAGTGGAAACAATGTAGAGGGCGAAGAAGAAGTAATCCATTGGAAACAGGGCAAAGTAAGATATTTCTATTGTTTTGTGTTTGATGTATTTTGAACTCACACCCTTCCTTACGTTTGTAGTATAGTATCAGAAGTTCTGTTCTTTGATTGGAGTCAGTTGTCCTGAAGAGAAAGAACACCTATTACTGGGCGGTGAAGGTCAGTTGGAGGACATATTAGGTGATGAAACATATTCTGCTGGAGAAAAAAACAACCTAGGTCCAAAAAATTAAAATGTGGTTGCATTTCACAGTATGGAGAAACAAATGCCGTGTACACACGGCCGGAATTTTCAACCAAACTTGTCCGACAGAACGAATCCGTCGGACAATTCGACCATGTGTGGGCTTCATCGGACCTGCAGCGGACCTTTTCTGTCCAAAATCTGACGGACTTTAGAAATAGAACATGTTTCAAATCTTTCCGACGGACTCGAGTCCGGTCGAAAAATCCGCTCGTTTGTATGCTAGTCTGACGAATGGAAAACTATGCTAGGGCAGCTATTGGCTACTGGCTTCCTTATTTTAGTCCGGTCGAACATCATCACAGTCAAATCCGTCGGACTTTGTTGCGATTGTGTGTAGATAAGTCTGATTCGACAGAAGTCCGTCGAAAGTCAGTCGAAAGTCCGTTGAAAAGTCCGACGTGATTCAGTCCGTCAAAAGTCCAGTCGTGTGTACACGGCATAAGAGCCTAGGAGAGAGTTTTCCTAGAAACAGAAATAAAAGGAAAAAACCGCGCTGAATTACCTAAACAATACTAATGAAATGATCATGCAATAATATCTCAAGAATTCCTCTTGGGAAATTCATAAACAATAATAATAATCAGAATGTCCGTACATATAAATGTGAATCAAACAGTAGTGTCCATAAGATTACATGGGAATCCTTATATATGATGTTAGCAGAAACAGTCCCAGAGAAAAGCCCATAGATGAACACAATAAAACTCGGTGGTGACGATGGAAAAGACACCCCACTCAGTGATCCGCCACCACACAGATTTTGCGCTTACCACAAAGCAAGCAAAAAGTAGCCTGTAATTCGTCTCAACATGGGAAATCCAGCTGGTGTATACTGACTGCAAGCAACGTGACTAGGAAGATACCGCAGGGACCCCAAACACTTGTCTCAGAGGCATGTAAATGAAAGGAAACCGGCCATAGTGTAAATCTAGCAGGATAATTTATTACAAAAGGTAGAAAACTTACATAACAAGGTATAAAAACAGCAAAACGCCGGCCGACATAGCGAGCACCCGTCCACAGTAGGATGGCAATGACGTCAGAGCGTCAACCTCCCGACGCATGTTTCACCACAAATGGCGTCGTCTGGGGAACGGGCGACACTCTGAGTCATCGCCTTAAGTACGATACAAAAACCACGCCTCGTTCTGAGATCTCAGCAATGAAGGAGGAACCAGCCACTCAAGTCACGGCTCGTATTGAAAAGGAGAAAATGAAAACAAAAAACACATCTTGTACTTAAAAAATACCCAAGGATATAGATATGTGAAACAGATAATTTTATTAAAAATATCCAATCTAAAAGCTCTTCATCTACCAAAGGGTCAGACTAGTTCATTAGCCCTTAATACTTATGCAAATGAAGTATGAAACACGGTACTCTGCCATCTTGTGGTGATTAAAGAAATGGCAGAGGAAGTGCAAGAAAACCGGATGAGTGAACTCAAATAATAATGAAATGGTCTTCATGGATATGAAACTAGAAAGCCTAATTTATTCCCAATTATCATATATAAACCAAGAGGCAGAAATGTCTCATGGTATACAATAATAATTGTGTGAACTTATACTTCACACAATTATGAGGGACATATTGTGATAGAAATGTAATGTGCCACATTTTACATAAAAGTGGCACTAAAAATGATATTATAAAAATAATGTAATTAGATGAAAAAAAATGAATATGAATAGAAAATGAATACAATATTAAGAATAAATCATTTTTATCTTCATTTATAAAAATAAACAAAAATAAAATTAATAAAAATAAGCTGGGATAAAAAAAAGGAAAAAAAAAAGAGGGAAGGGGGAATTAAATAATTACATGCACACTGAGATGTCACATCGAGTTCACATTCAAACCAACTTTAAGCATTAAGTATTATTAAGCATTGAAGCATTATTCAATGAATGCATTCAGATCGACTTGCACATTCAATCCGAATGGTGTTTAACATTTAATTCTAAAAATCCATGCCATTTCAAGACGAGAAATCCCTCGCACCAGAGATCCACCTCTCCAGGGGCGTGTATATTTATCAATCCCTAGGAAGACAGTTTTATCCGGATTTTTATTGTGAACTTGTAAATAATGCCTGGATACAGGGTGTTTCGGGAAACCATTGAGAATATTAGTCACATGCTCATTTAATCTGACTCTGAGGGGGCGTTTAGTCCTGCCCACATACTGCAGCCCACAGGGGCATTGGAGCAGATAGACAACCCCCTCTGAAGTGCACGTGATAAAAGGCCTAATGGCAAACTCTTCTTGGGTACTGGAAGACCTAAAATTAAGGGTTCTCCTGTGTGCACAACCATTAAGTGAACACACCCTACATCTCTTGCATTGGTAAAATCCAGAGAGATCATTGAAAAAACTACTTTTGGTAGTAGGAGGGTCGATAACGTTATTAGCGATGGTGCCCATTAGTGAGGGTACACCTCTGTAGACCACTTGGGGTTTAGCAGGGAGGAAAGTATTAAGGGTAGCGTCGTTGGTAAGGATGTGCCAATGCTTAGTAATCATATTTCTTATTGATCTATGTTGAATAGAATAGGTCTTTACGAACGGAATGGAAGGCATTCTATTATCATTAGGCATTCTCTCCTTAAGTAGATCCTTCCTATCCATAGCTAACACTTCTTTCAAGGTGTTGGCGAGAGGTATATATGAATACATGAATACCCCTTCTCCAGAAATCGTTTTGTCAGAATATCAGCCTGCGTAAGGAACTCCCCATTATCTGAGCAATTCCGCCTCAGGCGTACATACTGACTTTTGGCCACCGACCTAATCCAGGCTTCATGATGACAACTACTAGTGGGAATATATGAATTGCGATTGGTGCCCTTAAAGTAAGTGGCGGTAGTAAACCCACCATCATCTACCTTGATGGTAAAATCAAGGAAGCTGATCTCATGTTGACTAGCCTCATAGTTGAGAAAAATACCTCTCGCATTGACATTTAACTCACCCAGAAATGAGTTGTCATCATGAAGCCTGGATTAGGTCGGTGCCCAAAAGTCAGTATGTATGCCTGAGGCGGAATTGCTCAGATAATGGGGAGTTCCTTACGCAGGCTGATATTCTGACAAAACGATTTCTGGAGAAGGGGTATTCATATATACCTCTCGCCAACACCTTGAAAGAAGTGTTAGATATAGATAGGAAGGATCTACTTAAGGAGAGAATGCCTAATGATAATAGAACGCCTTCCATTCCGTTCATTACGACCTATTCTATTCAACATAGATCAGTAAGAAATATATTTAATAAGCATTGGCACATCCTTACCAACGATGCTACCCTTAATACTTTCCTTCCTGCTAAACCCCAAGTGGTCTACAGAGGTGTACCCTCACTAAGGGGCACCATCGCTAATAACGTTATCGACCCTCCTACTACCAAAAGTAGTTTTTTTAATGATCTCTCTGGATTTTACCAATACAAGAGATGTAGGGTGTGTTTACTTAATGGTTGTGTGCACAGGAGAACCCTTAATTTTAGGTCTTCCAGTACCCAAGAAGAGTTTGCCATTAGGCCTTTTATCACGTGCACTTCAGAGGGGGTTGTCTACCTGCTCCAATGTCCCTGTGGGCTGCAGTATGTGGGCAGGACTAAACGCCCCCTCAGAGTCAGATTAAATGAGCATGTGACTAATATTCTCAATGGTTTCCCGAAACACCCTGTATCCAGGCATTATTTAGAAGTTCACAATAAAAATCCGGATAAAACTGTCTTCCTAGGGATTGATAAATATACACGCCCCTGGAGAGGGATCTCTGGTGTGAGGGATTTCTCGTCTTGAAATGGCATGGATTTTTAGAATTAAATGTTACACACCATTCGGATTGAATGTGGAAGTCTATCTGAATGCATTCATTGATAATGCTTAAAGTTGGTTTGAATGTGAACTCGATGTGACATCTCAGTGTGCATGTAATTATTTAATTCCCCCTTCCCTCTTTTTTTTCCTTTTTTTTATCCCAGCTTATTTTCATTAATTTTATTTTTATTTAGTACTTATTTTTTATTAATTTTATTTTTGTTTATTTTTATAAATGAAGATAAAAATTATTTATTCTTAATATTGTATTCATTTTCTATTCATATTCATTTTTTTCATCTAATTACATTATTTTTATAATATAATTTTTAGTGCCACTTTTATGTAAAATTTGGCACATTACATTCATTTCTATCACAATATGTCCCTCATAATTGTGTGAAGTATAAGTTCACACAATTATTATTGTATACCATGAGACGTTTCTGCCTCTTGGTTTATATATGATAATTGGGAATAAATTAGGCTTTCTAGTTTCATATTCATGAAGACCGTTTCATTATTATTTGAGTTCACTCATCCGGTTTTCTTGCACTTCCTCTGCCATTTCTTTAATCACCACAAGATGGCAGAGTACCGTGTTTCATACTTCATTTACATAAGTATTAAGGGGTAATGAACTAGTCTGACCCTTTGGTAGATGAAGAGTTTTTAGATTGGATATTTTTAATAAAATTATCCGTTTCACATATCTATATCCTTAAATTGGGTATTTTTTAAGTACAAGATGTGTTTTTTTTTTTTGTGTTTTCTCCTTTTCAATACGAGCCGTGACTTGAGCGGCTGGTTCCTCCTCCATTGCTGAGATCTCAGAACGAGGCGTGGTTTTTGTATCCTACTTAAGGCGATGACTGAGAGCGTCGCCCGTTCCCCAGATGATGACATTTGTGGTGAAACGTACGTTCGGGAGGTTGACGCTCTGATGTCATTGCCATCCTACTGTGGACGGGTGCTCGCTATGGCGACCAGCGTTTTGCTTTTTTTGTGCCTTGTTATGTGAGTTTTCTACCTTTTTTTTTAATAAATTATCCTGCCAGATTTACACTATGGCCAGTTTCCTTTCATTTACATGCCTCTGAGACAATTGTTTGGGGTCCCTGCAGTATCTTCCTAGCCACATTGCTTGCAGTCAGTATACACCAGGTGTATTTCCCATGTTGAGACGGATTACAGGCTACTTTTTGCTTGCTTTTGTGGTAAGCGCAAAAATCTGTGTGGTGGCAGATCACTGAGTGGGGGTGTCTTTTCCATCGTCACCACCGAGTTTTATTGAGTTCATCTATGGGCTTTCCTCTGGGACTGTTTCTGCTAACATCATATATAAGGATTCCCATGTAATCTTATGCACACTGTTTGATTCACATTTATATGTATGGACATACTGATTATTATTATGGTTTATGAATTTCCCAAGAGGAATTCTTGAGATATGATTGCATGATCATTTCATTAGTATTTTTTAGGTAATTCAGCGCGTTTTTTTTCTTTTTCTTTTTGACATTTTTGGTGCACATCTCACTGTTTAACTGCTGCTTTTTTGAGGGGGTTTTATTGATTTAGTGGTAGCGCAGTATTTTTCCTGTTTTTTATGTTTTTGTGTTGATGTGTTTATACTGCAGCTTCCTTTCACAGGTTTCAATTCTGTGTTTTGTATAACATTGTTCTTTATATAATATTTTATACATGGATATCTTTGAATACAGAGCCACTAGGGTGGTTAACACAGAGGGAGTGTTTGAGGCTTTAAAGGGAGATGAAGGAGATTTAAATGACCTCTTCATGAGGCTAAAAAACCTGACCATCTTGGAACTCCACACCCAGTGGGATATGGCCTATTTGAACACATATATTAAGAACCAGATGGTCCCTCGTAGCCTCAGGTGGGAGGTCAGCCCACAGCAGGGTGATGTCCAGCTGGAGGACTGGTTCGCTTACTTTAATAAGGCAGGGATTGATTTCCTCAAATTTTTAGTTGAACGTAAGAATAATAAACTTGTCCGCTTAGATGAGGAAATCAAAAACATTAAAGACAAGCTCACTCCCTTTAAAGAGGGTATTGAATACCAGGATAAGTCATCTTCTCTTCTGAAGATTTTAGAAGATAAGGATCAGAAAATCAAGAAGAAGAAGAAGAAGTATAATAGAGACCTTGATGACTACCAAGGAGGAGTGGTTTTTGAATGGCAAAAAAAGTTGTTGGCTGACCAAACCAACACAAACAATGAGGCCATGGAGATTGGAGCCCCAGCTAGTAATAGTGTGGTTCCTCCCCCTCCGATTACAACATCTAACCCCATGCGACCTCTTGGAGGCTATCCGGGACCACCTCGGAGAGGTAAACAAGGATTTAATCAATCCCCTTTCAGGCATGGTGGGGCTAGTAGGGGTGGTGGTTCTTCTAATTATACACCTTTGCCCCGGCGGCAAAGTAGAGGGGCGGGAGGCCCCTCCGGCCGCTGTAGAGGCAGAGGTCATGGGAATGGGGCAAATACCTATAATTTTTTTTTTTGTTTTATTAAGTTTTCAGATATACAAAAAACTCAGTACATCAACTGTTGTGACATAAGGAAGTGTGTGAGACAGAGTCAACAGGCATCTTGAAGAGTGAACAAAATTACATCACACAAGAAGTGTTGTTGAGCCAGAACTAAGCAACCTGTAGGACAAAAATCAAGAGGTTATTTACAGTCCATGTTCGTGGTTACGTAAGTCTATGACAAATCCTTTATGTATTAGCGAGAATTGCTAGGTAAGCCAAATAGATTATGATAACGCCAGCATGTTGAGGGTGTGATTCTTATTCAAAGTAGGAGATCAATAATGAAAAAGAGTCGTGTATATCTTTGCCGACCATGGTAGTTCAACCCTCAGTCCTGGGCACCCCTAATGGGATCTGCCTGTGGCCAGAGAGGGTGTATACAGGCGTCTACTCGCTAGGTATGTCGGTCCGGTGTGCGTGTAGAGACAGGGTTCTCGTCTAACCGGAGAATTTGGTAGGATGAGATGAGACAACCTGTATAAGTTCAACTGGGAGTCATGAGTGTGAGAGAGGGGGATATGAGGGAGACGGAGGGTAGGGCTGGGTATATACATATTTATTTATGCGCTCAGTCGTGCATGGCCTTTCGTTGCCTTCAGAGTCGGTGGGTGACCGACTGGTTTGGGTAGGCGTCTGTTGCGATTCTTTAAAATGGGCCCAACAAGCCCAAGTTTCCCTGTATTTAGATGGAGTGTCAGAAGTTTTGTGTATGAGATTTTCTATCTCGGCGAGTCTGTCCACTCTCCGGATCCATTCTGGGATCGAGGGAGGGGACATGCTTCTCCAATGAACGGGGATGCACAGGTTTGCTGCATTGATGAGATGTAGAACTAGCGATTTCTTGTATACACGTTGAGGAATGGAGGTGTGGTGGAGTAGGAATTGAGCCGGAGTATAGTCCGGGGTAAATGTCGTTATGTGTGATTTATCGGTGGATTTCAGTCCAATATGTTTGGATGAGGCGGCATTCCCACCAAATGTGGAGGAGAGTGCCTCTGGCTGCGTTACATCTCCAGCATTTAGGAGATATGATCGGTAGAAATGTATTAATTTTGTCGGGGGTCCTGTACCATTTTGTAAATATTTTGTATCTGCATTCTTGTGTCGCTACATTGATTGAGCCTTTGTGAATGTGGTTGTGTATGTTTTTCCACTCATCGGGGGTAAGAGAGAGATTCAAATCAGTTTCCCATTGTCTGATTAATTTTGTCTTCCTTGATGTCATGAGGTGGATAGAAAGGAGCGTGAATGGTTGAGATGAGGTGTCTTTGAGGTTCTGGACTATTGCATAGGAGTTCGAAAGGAGTGAGTTCCCTATGTAGGTCTGTTTCGGGTTGGAGACTATGAAGGAAGTGATGAATTTGGAGGTATTTGTAGAAAGGGATATGAAATTCTGGGAAATTGTTGGACATGGCCTGGTACGACATAAGGGTTCCTTGATGGAACAATTGTTGCACTCTGAGACGGGGTCTATGGGGGTCATTCATTGGGTGGCGTAAAGACACTCCCGGCGTAAAATCCGGATTGTCTTCTACAGGGGCCATTGGGCCTGGTGTAGGTCGGATCTGAAGCACTTTGTACGCCGCTTTGAAGTTCTGGAGGGTGGATTTAATTATGGGATTTGCCGTGGCTTCTTTCGGCACTAGTTTTGGGTTCAGCCAGGGCAGAAGTCGTAGCGGAATCGAGGTGAATGTATTTTCAATATGTACCCACTCTTTGTTTTTGTTGTGTAAGTGCCAGTCCACAATTCGGGCTAAATGGCACACCCGGTAGTAGGTCTGTATGTCCGGTACCTGTAAACCTCCCCGCAGTTTAGGAGTCGTCAGTCTGTGCCAGTTCAGTCTGGGCTGTTTGGCGAACCAGATGAATTTCCTACATATCTTTTTGTAGGAAGAGAAAAAAGAGGGTGGAAGGAGTATGGGAATGGATTGGAGAAGATATAGTAACCTGGGTAGTATATTCATTTTCAGAATAGCAATCCTTCCAAACGAAGAGAACGGCCCTACTTGCCACTTCTGCAGGTCGGTCCGGATGGTTTGGAGGATCGGAAGAAAGTTTAGCCTAAATAAGTCTGCCAGTCTGGTGGGGATTTTGATGCCGAGGTAGGTTATTGCCTGTGCTTCCCAGGCGTAAGGAAAATTATGTTTGCACTGTGCTACTGTGTCATCGGTCAGTGATATGTTAAGGGCTTTGGATTTGGAAAAGTTAATTTGTACATTTGATAAAGATTTGAAGAGTGTGAAGTCTTTCAGCAGATTCGGGATGGTAGTGGTGGGTTCAGTAAGGAAGAGGAGAACGTCATCTGCGTACGCCGCTACTTTGTACTGTTTTCGATTGATGTCAATGCCTTTAATGTCTGGATTATCTCTAAGTCTGCGAAGCAAGGGTTCCATCGTTAGTATAAAAATCAGGGGGGATAAGGGGCAACCCTGTCTAGTACTGTTGGACACGGAGAAGGCCTCCGACAGGCCGCCATTCACTCTTATCCTGGCGCTGGGAGAAGAGTAGAGGGCTATAATCATTTTGATCATTTGTGGAGGAAGGCCTATAAAGCTTAGGGTAGCTTCCATGAAGTCCCAAGCCACCCTGTCAAAAGCCTTCTCCACGTCCAAGGATAGAAAGAAGCCCCGAGTGGAAGTGGAGGTTAGCCAATGGTGTACATTTAGAGCTTTGATTGTGTTGTCCCTTGCCTCTCTTCCGGGAACAAAACCTACCTGGTCTGTGGAAATTAAATTGGGAATCAAGGGCAGTAAACGGTTGGCTATGGCTTTGGCATACAGTTTGACGTCTACGTTTAGTAGGGAGATGGGACAGTAGTTAGAGATTATCTTGTCATCTTTCCCTGTTTTTGGAATGAGGGTAATGTGGGCCTCTAGTATATCTTTGGAAGCTATGCTGGTGGGTGAGAAACTGTTAAATGCCTCGACTAGGTGAGGTGTCAGTATTTCAGGAAAGGTCTTGTAGTAGCCGACAGTCAGTCCGTCGGGACCAGGGCTTTTGCCCGGTTTCATGTGCTGTAACACCAATAATATCTCTTCCTTCGTCAAGGGGGCGTCTAGAGATGCAGCCTCGTCAGTTGTGAGAGGTGGAGGTGAGTATCTAGAGAGGAAGGTATGAATTGCTGCTTTCCTGACCTCTGAGTCTTGCGACGTCTGGGGGGTGCGGAGGTTGTACAGGTCCGTGAAGTAGCGAACAAATTGTTTCGCTATGTCCTCTGACGTGGCCAGTGTTTTACCAGAGGGGTCTGTGATTGAGTGTATAGTGTGGGTTACTTTTTTAGCCTGTAACGCTCTGGCCAACAGTGTTCCTGACTTATTGCCGAACTCATAGAAACATTTTTGTGTGAGCATATATTTACGTTTAATGTTTTTGTGCAATACCTCCAAGAGTTCGTTTCTCACTTGTGTCAATTCAGCCAGGGCGTCAGAGGCCAGAGAAGCTTTATGTTTCCGTTCCAATTCGGAAATGCGGTTAGTCAGTCCCTCCAATTCCGCTCTTTTTAGTCTGTTTCTGATCGCGGCTTGGGACAGGAAAGTACCTCTTATGACGCATTTATGTGCAGCCCAGACTACTTCAAGGGGGGATTCACCCTGTCCGTTTTCTGCAAAGTAAGTGCTAAGGTGTTGGAAATGGTATGTGCGACTTCTGCGTCAGTGAGGAGAGAGTTGTCTAGACGCCAAATGCGAGAACGTGATCCCACAGTGGGAACATGCAGGGTCATATTGATGGGGCTGTGGTCCGAGAGAATCATCGGTTCAATTGTGGAGTTTTGAAGCAATGTCAGGTCATTTTGGGAAATAAAGAAGCAGTCTATTCTTTAGTATTTGGAGTGCATCGGGGAAAAGAAGGTGAAGTCTTTACCATTTGGATGGAGCGTACGCCATGTGTCGTGTAAGAGCAGGTTGCGAAATTCTGTTTTGATTGCACATAGGGCCCTAAAGGTAGAGGATGAGGTACCATTGGAGGTATCAAGGGAGGGATTAAGAGGGACGTTGAAGTCACCACCGACTATTAACGTGCCCGTGCTGAAAGTCAAGAGCAGTTGCAGTGTGTTGCGGAAAAAGGACACCTGTTGTGTATTTGGAGCGTATAGGTTTGCAATGGTAAATGTAGTTTTGTGTAGAGTACCCTTAATGAAAAGGAATCTACTCAGAGGGTCCTGTTGTACATCAGTCACGATGAAAGGGCAGTGCTTCGATATAAGGATGCTTACCCCTTTCGATTTAGCTTCTTTATTGGTTGCATGATATACATTTGGGAAGTTTTTGTTCTGTAGGTTGGGAATCGCGTCTGTTCTAAAGTGTGTTTCTTGGATGAGTGCGATGTGGGTTTTGGTTTTGTGCAAAGAAGCGAGTACAAGGGAACGTTTTTCTGGAGTGTTTAGGCCGCGTATATTCAAAGAGCGCAGGTTGAGTGCTGAGTATGGTGGATTCTGAGCATTGGGTAACTTAGTGTGGTCCATGACCTCCGTCGGGGTCGGGGTGGGGTAATGTACCAGGGGGTCAGGTACAGGGGAAGTGCGCCCCAGTGTTTTTTGTCTGAATGCAGGAGTAAGGTGTACATGACGCAAAAGAGGGACCGATGAGGCAGCTATGGGACTAATCAGTCCAACTGTAATGGAAATGGAAATGGAAATGGAAATGAAATGGAAATCGGTAGCGTACAGCTCAGTGAGGGCTTCCAGCCCGTAGGGTCCGGTCTGGTGCACTTCACCGCCGCTCTGTGGGGGTTGGACAAGACCTGTCACAAGAAAGGTTGTAGTGTGAGAAGGTGGAAATATGTCAGTGACCTACTATCCTGTGACTATGGAGCGAGGGAAGTGGAGGTTTGTGAATGGTAATTGGAGCTGTCGGCTTGGAGGTCTATGTTGCGTAAGATGGTTAGGGGAAGGCAGTGGCCCTGGAGAAATGTTCGCCAACATAAGGTTAAATTCTCTGGGGTGAAACTGGTATGAAAATCGTTAACAGAACAATATAAAACCTGCTTGTGTGTGCATGGCCCGGGGTACAGGTACCAGGCCAGGCCCACACAGGACTATTCTCGGACATCCGAAGTCACCGCTGCAACCCCTTGAGGTCATAGTAGTGGATCCAGACAGTGAGGCAATTATTGAACGCCGTGCAATACCTGGAGTAGGAGGGAGGTCTATATACCTGACCCCTTCCACTTCACGGCTGGTAAGCGTGACAGGTTGTACCTCCTCAAGACAAGAGAAGCTTAAGATCAAAGGCCTGAGAAGAGGAACCAGGGGTCACTTTACCAGGGGGACTCCGGTCGAGGCGTGCTCCAGCAGGATTCGGTACGTCTGCAAGTTCTCCGGTGACGTGGGTGAGTGTCCGGAGGCAAAGGTAGCGGTGGTGGCTAGCAGATCCAAACAGTTAGTCTCCTTGGAGGTGCCGAAGTTCCTGTTGCACCGTAACGGTATGTTGGAGGCAAAAGGTTGAGGAGATCTGTGGTACTGGTGGGTGGGCCTTCAATTTATTTCCGAAGTTGGCGCAGCATCAGTGACTCTGAAGGGGAGGTCCGAGAGTTGGTTGCGGGTCAACAGAGACACGTTGCGTAATTCCGGGGAGCCGTTGCTGTGCATCATGGGGATTGTAGTATTCACAGACCTAAGGTAGATGCTATAGTCAGGGATGTGGTAACCGTCTACAAGCTTCCTCTCTATATGCCCGGTATTGTAGATACAGCACAGTACGCTCCCACCTTCCACAGGTGGCTAGACGCTTTCCTCAGAGGTGTTAGCAGGTGTACAAACCAGAAAAATAGAAAAAGAGAAAAATTAAAACTCCGATAAAGGGAAACAAAATCTAAGCCAGTAGGTGTGGGGGCCGAACTAGGCAACTACAGAGATGCAATGGCCCAAAAGTAGCAGGCACCAGTGGAGATTGTCAGCGTTCCCTTCTGGCCCTCCTTGAGCTGGGAGAGTGAGGGCTGGGGTCGCGGTGGTTGGTGCGGTGCGCGCCGTTAGGCATGATAGACGGGGATCGTCTTCTCCTCTGTCTTGTGTTTGAAGCCTCCATTGGTTCTTCAGGTGGGTGATCTCTGCGCACCGCAGAGTGGCGGAAGTCCGCATACCAATTGGGGACCTCTACCCTCGGGATGTTTAAGGTGTCACAGAAGAAGGGGAGATCTTCAGGTACTTTTAGGTAAGCCGTGCGGCCCTGCAGGGTGGCGGCTAAGCAGAAAGGGAATTTCCATTTGTAAGTGATGTTTTTAGCGTGGAGTGTGTCCAGCAGGGGTTTCAAATCCCTGCGATGTTGCAGGGTTATGCCTGACAGATCCTGGTATATTTGGATGATTTTCCCTTCGTGACCTATTTGTGGGATTCCTCTGGCCTGCCTGAGTATCTCCTTTAGCCTGAAGTCCGTCAGACAGCAGATGACATCCCTTGGTGGATCTGTGTCCTTGCCTTTTGGCCGTAGTGCGCGGTGGATCCTTTCTAGATCAATAGGCGTCTGCAATGGTCTATGTAGAAGGCCGTTAAACAGGGCAGTTACAGAATTTGCAACCTGGGCTCCCTCTATCTCAGGCAATCCTCTGATCCTCAGGTTATGGCGTCTGCCGCGGTTGTCAAGATCTCCAAGGTGTCTTTGCATTTCTCTCATCTGAAGCGTGTGAGTATCTACATGTCTGGTAGTTTTGCGAATCTGTAGATCTTGGCGGTCCGCCATTTGTTCTGCCGCCTGAACTCTGTCAGAGAGGGTTCTGATGTCAATGCGTAGTTCAGAGATGGCCACCGCGAGGGTGTCCTTGATGTCTGCGGCTATCATCCATAGGTCTTGGATGTTAAGCTGAGGTAGGGGATGGTCCTCCATTACAGTACCATTCGTCTGGCTGGGAGGGAGAGGAGGGGATGATGTTCCCAGTTGTGAGGGAGCTGCGGCCTCAGAGTTTCTTTGGCGGGAAGGCGCCATGTTGCCTCGGCCCGCTCGGAACATTTCTGGGATGTTGTGGCCGGTGGTGCCCGGTTGTTCCCTGGGTGATCGGGACCAGGAGGTCGAGGTGTTCCGAGACGCTGTCCCCATGTGTTGTGCCGAGTGCAGGGTTTCAGAACCTCCGGTAAGCTGGTAGCAGGTCGATGGATAGCAGGAGCTACAGGATTAAGCAGCCATCTTCATGCCAGGTCAGGCCACGCCCTCCAGATTACTATAATTACCCACCTCTCCAGGTAGCCCAAGAGCGGCAGTACTACCAATACAACAATGGTGGGGTCCTGCCATTCCCCCGAGACCCAACTAATGAGACTAGTTATTATCATGGGTATGATTCCCATATGGGATACAGACCTGATTACCCAGATAGACATGGAACTGAATATCGTCATTTTGACAACCATGGAACATCTGCTAGGAGGGAGTTGGCAGAATATAATGTGAGTACTTACAATAGTTTCTATCCATTGAGAGATTTAGAGGGCCCCATTGAGAATCTTGACTCTAGAGGGGCATCTGGTGTATTGAATTCAATACCACATTCTGGGTTTGGCATTTGTGAGGATTTGGCCAGCCCTGGTCCTTCCAATCAGATCCAGCATTGGGGTTTTCACAAATCCACTCAGGGTATAAAAAGGCCTATAGACCCAAAAGAGGGACCAGAGGAGAGAGAAGGGTACGATCAAAAAAGAAAGAAGTCATAACCGATGATGGGATATTTAATCTAAGTACTGCTGTCCTAACCGATTCAGAAAAATTGGTGCTGAGTAAGAGTTTGAAATTTGCCCCCCCACGTAGGCTGAATAAATTTCAGACCTACATAGATATTCATAAGTTCATACGTAAACTCAGCATCAAGCGGTATATGGTATTAAATCCCATTCAGAGTAATTATGTTTCATCTAACAGTTATAGACATTCAGGACTCACAAATGCTTCTTTATTTAATCCTCCTGGGGCCTTGGCCCCTTCTCTAAAGGTTTTTAAGGATATAGTTCTTAGTGACTTAGATAAAATGGCCATCATTAAGGCGAAAACAGATAGAGATTTTGTGGCTGGTCTGGATTCGTTATGTACAAATAAAAATCTAGTGATCAGGCCCGCTGATAAGGGGGGTGGTATTATAATCTTAGACAAAAAAGATTATTTAGCAGAAATGCATAGGATATTGGGTGATACCAATACATACACCTTACTTCCTTCTGATCCTAAAATTAAGTATAAAAAAGAATTGGAGGCTCTTGTTTAGAGAGGGTTTGAATCAGGTGTCCTTAATAAAAAGGAGAAGTTGTATTTAGTACCTAGGGCGCCGAGGACACCAGTGATTTATTACCTTCCAAAAATCCACAAGCACCCTACCTGCCCCCCGGGACGTCCGATTGTGAGCGGTATAGATTCTGTTACGTCCCGGGTGGGCAGGTATATAGACTTCTTTCTACAACCTATAGTTTTGAAGGTACCCTCTTACATCAAAGATTCTCGGCATGTAATCAATATACTCACTGATATTACACCTAGACCAGGGCTGTGGATGGTGACAGCTGACGTCACGTCTCTTTATACTGTCATACCACACAGCCTTGGTCTTTTTGCAGTAGAATATTTTTTGAGGCGCGACTCCAACCTCCTTGACGAACAAATCTCTTTCATTTTAGAATTGCTTCATTTCGCTGCATCTCGCAGTTATTTTTGGTTTGGAGGCCAATTTTACAAACAGGATAGAGGGGTTGCCATGGGGGCTAAGTATGCCCCCAGTTTGGCAAACCTCTTCATGGCCCTTTGGGAGGAGGATGTCGTCTATGCCCAACAAAGACCCCAGATAGTCTTGTGGGCTAGATATATAGACGACATCCTCCTCCTTTGGGATGGTGATAGGGCAGATTTAGACTAATTTCTGGGTGAGTTAAATGTCAACGCGAGAGGTATTTTTCTCAACTATGAGGCTAGTCAACATGAGATCAGCTTCCTTGATTTAACCATCAGGGTAGATGATGGTCGGTTTACTACCGCCACTTACTTTAAGGGCACCGACCGCAATTCATATATTCCCACTAGTAGTTGTCATCATGAAGCCTGGATTAGGTCGGTGTCCATAAGTCAGTATGTACACCTGAGGCGGAATTGCTCAGATAATGGGGAGTTCCTTACGCAGGCTGATATTCTGACAAAACGATTTCTGGAGAAGGGGTATTCATATATACCTCTCGCCAACACCTTGAAAGAAGTGTTAGCTATGGATAGGAAGGATCTACTTAAGGAGAGAATGTCTAATGATAATAGAAAGCCTTCCATTCCGTTCATTACTCAATCATAGATTCATTATTCAACATAGATCAGCAAGAAATATGATTAATAAGCATTGGCACATCCTTACCAACGACGCTACCCTTAATACTTTCCTCCCTGCTAAACCCCAAGTGGTCTACAGAGGTGTACCCTCACTAAGGGGCACCATCGCTAATAACGTCATCTACCCTCCTACTACCAAAAGTAGTTTTTTCAATGATCTCACTGGATTTTACCAATGCAAGAGATGTAGGGTGTGTTCACTTAATGGTTGTGCGCACAGGAGAACCCTTAATTTTAGGTCTTCCAGTACCCAAAAAGAGTTTGCCATTAGGCCTTTTATCACGTGCACTTCAGAGGGGGTTGTCTACCTGCTCCAATGCCCCTGTGGGCTGCAGTATGTGGGCAGGACTAAACGCCCCCTCAGAGTCAGATTAAATGAGCATGTGACTAATATTCTCAATGGTTTCCCGAAACACCCTGTATTCAGGCATTATTTAGAAGTTCACAATAAAAATCCGGATAAAACTGTCTTTCTAGGGATTGATAAATATACACGCCCCTGGAGAGGTGGATCTCTGGTGCGAGGGATTTCTCGTCTTGAAATGGCATGGATTTTTAGAATTAAATGTTACACACCATTCGGATTGAATGTGGAAGTCGATCTGAATGCATTCATTGATAATGCTTAAAGTTGGTTTATTTCCTCTGCCATTTCTTTAATCACCACAAGATGGCAGAGTACCGTGTTTCATACTTCATTTGCATAAGTATTAAGGGGTAATGAACTAGTCCGACCCTTTGGTAGATGAAGAGTTTTTAGATTGGATATTTTTAATAAAATTATCCGTTTCACATATCTATATCCTTTAAATTGGGTATTTTTTAAGTACAAGATGTGTTTTTTGTTTTCGTTTTCTCCTTTTCAACACGAGCCATGACTTGAGTGGCTGGTTCCTCCTCCATTGCTGAGATCTCAGAATGAGGCGTGGTTTTTGTATCCAACTTAAGGCGATGACTCAGAGCGCCGCCCCTTCCCCAGATGACGCCATTTGTGGTGAAACGTACGTCGGGAGGTTGACGCTCTGACGTCATTGCCATCCTACTGTGGACGGGTGCTCGCTATGCCGGCCGGCGTTTTGCTGTTTTTATACCTTGTTATGTAAGTTTTCTACCTTTTTTTTACTAAATTATCCAGCCAGATTTACACTATGGCCCAAGTGTTTAGGGTCCCTGCGGTATCTTCCTAGCCATGTTGCTTGCAGTCAGTATACACCAGCTGGATTTCCCATGTTGAGACGGATTACAGGCTACTTTTTGCATGCTTTGTGGTAAGCGCAAAATCTGTGTGGTGGCGGATCACTGAGTGGGGTGTCTTTTCCATCGTCACCACCGAGTTTTATTGTGTTCATCTATGGGCTTTTCTCTGGGACTGTTTCTGCTAACATCATATATAAGGATTCCCATGTAATCTTATGGACACTACTGTTTGATTCACATTTATATGTATGGACATTTTGATTGTTATTATGTTTTATGAATTTCCCAAGAGGAATTCTTGAGATATGATTGCATGATCATTTCATTAGTATTTTTTAGGTAATTCAGCGCTTTTTTTTTCTTTTTCTTTTTGACATTTTTGGTGCACACCTCACTGTTTAACTGCTGCATTTTTGGGGGGTTTTATTGATTTAGTGGTAGCGCAGTATTTTTCCTGTTTTTCCTAGAAACAGCAGAGGGAAATTCTGAAAGAGAGAGATACTTGGATAGGAGAGGACTTATCTAACTAGTGATGACTGATAGATAGTGGAGTGCACTGACCTAACAGATGCTCTTTTGGTTGAATGTGCACAAATTCCCACAGACACACTCCTAATTCTTGGGGCAAGTCTTCCCTGAAGTATAAACAAACAAACAAGATGCATTAAAGATGGTGCAGCCATAAGACCATACAACAGAACAAAATATTACAGCGCACACATGCAAAAAAGACATTTACCTCCTGCAAGGCCTGTTTAAAACACCTAGACATTTTAAAAAAACATTATCAAAAAATATGGGGATTTGGTCACACCATATTGCTATATGGTGCTTAAGCCCCAAGATTAGTGGGTCCTACAGTCTATGGATAGTGTAGGACCCATTAATCATGGGGTACTTTGTCGCAGTAAGTGGGCTTAAGCACCATATAGCAATATGGTGTGACCAAATCCCCATATTTTTTTATAATGTTTTTTGAAAATGTCTAGGTGTTTTAAACAAGCCTTACAGGAGGTAAATGTCTTTTTTGCATGTGTGCGCTGTAATATTTTGTTCCCTGAAGTATAGGGACAATTATGGTCAGAAAGGAAGAGAGGTAAGGACTTCATATTATTGGCCATAGTTTTGAAATGGAATGTCCAGTAAGATCATATACAGTGCCTTGAAAAAGCATTCATACCCCTTGACATTTTCCACATTTTGTCATGTTACAACGAAAAACGTAAATGTTTTTTATTGGGGTTTTATGTGATAGACCAACACAAAGTGGTACATAATTGTGAAGTGGAAGGAAAATGATAAATGTTTTTTTTTTTTTTACAAATAAATATCTTAAAAGTATGGCGTGCATTTGTATTCAGCCCCCTTTACTTTGAAAGCCCTAACTAAAATCTAGTGCAGTGGTTCTCAACTCCAGTCCTCAGGACCCACCAACAGGCCAGGTTTGCAAGATAGCTGAAATACATCACAGGTGATATCACTTGCTGCTCAGTGATTGCAGTATTCTAGTCTGCAACTCCCCAAGGTAATACTTAAAATCTGGCCTGTTGGTGGGTCCCGAGGACTGGAGTTGAGAACCACTGATCTAGTGGAACCAATTGCCTGTGTTCAATCCATCATCTGGAAATGGAAAGAGTATGGCACAACTGCAAACCTACCAAGACATGGCCGTCCACCTAAACTGACAGGCCGGGCAAGGAGAGCATTCATCAGAGAAGCAGCCACGAGGCCCATGGTAACTCTGGAGGAGCTGCAGAGATCCACAGCTCAGGTGGGAGAATCTGTCCACAGGACAACTATTAGTCATGCACTCCACAAATCTGGCCTTCATGGAAGAGTGAAAGAAGAAAGCCATTGTTGAAAGAAAGCCATAAAAATCCCTGTTTGCAGTTTGTGAGAAGCCATGTGGGGGACACAGCAAACATGTGGAAGAAGGTGCTCTGGTCAGATGAGACCAAAATGGAACTTTTTGTCCTAAAAGCAAAACGCTATGTTAGGTGGAAAACTAACACTGCACATCACCCTGAACACACCATCCCCACCGTGAAACAGTGTGGTGGCAGCATCATGTTGTGGGAATGCTTTTCTTCAGCAGGGACAGGGAAGCTGGTCAGAGTTGATGGGAAGTAGGGGGGAGCCAAAAACAGGGCAATCTTATGCCGTGTACACACGAGCGGACTTTTCGATGGACTAGGTCTGACGGTCTTTCCGCCGGACTTACAAACAGACGGACTTGTAGACACATGATCACTCCAAAAGTCCACTGGTTTCGAACGCGGTGACGTACAGCATGTACGACGGAACTAGAAAAAGGAAGTTAAAGCCCCAGTATGACACCCTTTGGGCTCCTTCTGCTAATCTCGTGTTTATCTCGTGTTAGTAGAAGTTTGGTTAGAGATGATTCGCGCTTTTCAGACTTCAGCTTATTTCGATTGATTTCTGCGGTTCAGTTTTTACTTGTGGGGTTTGTATCTGGTTTTCAGTGCGTGTTGGTCAGTTCGTTACCTGTATATCAGGCCGTTCTGGTCTGCTTGTTCCTGTTCTTCAGGTCACTCTTCACAGGCCTTGCCGTTCTTCAGTGCGTTCGTTTAAGTTTGTTTGACCAGCCGACCGTTTTGAAGCCATGGTGCGTGGACATACTCATTCTCGAGTTCGTGCTGGGTGGGGGCTTGGTGTTGGGGTTAATACTTTGACCCGAGTCCAGTCCATGAACAGGGCGAGGAGGAGTTCATGGAGGAAGAATTATAATCAAATCAAACAATAATTGCGCTATTACAAAAATAATTGAAAAGGCAGCTGCTGGCATGTAACACAGTGGTGAACAATGTACGAGAAAAGTGAGATAAAAAACATGCAGCGCTCAAAAGGTGCATATAAATCAATGATTTATATCTATGAAGGAGTGTTAAAGAGAGAAGCTATACTCATAAAGTGAAAATCAAATGTGTACCAAATTATAAACAAAGTCCATAGGTGTACAATAGTCCTAAACACACATGAGGGTTCATGGGCGTAACTGGTGTCGTGCGTCCACGCACAGTGGGAGCCGAGGAGGACTCTGTATGGGGAGACACTCTGCACATAGGTCTTCTAATTACACAATGGACACTGTAATTGGTAGAAGTGGATATCCTTACCGGAAAAGGTGGACACAGTCACCTTATAGTGAAGTGTCAAACAGGCTTGGGGGATACACCGATCCCAGAGATATCCAGCTGCAGGGGTCCTGACAAGGAGTCGCATCCAGGATCCGAATCATTGGACGGTGGTATGGGGGTTCCCGGTCTCTCAGGGTCTCTCTTTCAGATGGAAGGGGTTTGGAGATAGAAGTGGTTGGGGCTCAGCAAGGTCCCATTCATGAAGGGAGATAAGAAAAAAACCTCCACATAGGGCATGAATCCGTTTAAAAAGAGAAGCTTTATTTAAAAGCTGGGAAAAAAGTGCTAAACAGTGCACTTCGTTGAATAAAATGTGATCACAAAAGGTAAAATAAAATCGCGTGGTAACAGGTCATTTAATGGCGTGAGCAACCCGACATGTTTCGGAGCATCGTCCTTCTACTGGGGTTGTCGGGTTGCTCACGCCATTAAATGACCTGTTACCACGCAATTTTATTTTACCTTTTGTGATCACATTTTATTCAACGAAGTGCACTGTTTAGCACTTTTTTCCCAGCTTTTAAATAAAGCTTCTCTTTTTAAACGGATTCATGCCCTATGTGGAGGTTTTTTTCTTATCTCCCTTCATGAATGGGACCTTGCTGAGCCCCAACCACTTCTATCTCCAAACCCCTTCCATCTGAAAGAGAGACCCTGAGAGACCGGGAACCCCCATACCACCGTCCAACGATTCGGATCCTGGATGCGACTCCTTGTCAGGACCCCTGCAGCTGGATATCTCTGGGATCGGTGTATCCCCCAAGCCTGTTTGACACTTCACTATACGGTGACTGTGTCCACCTTTTCCGATAAGGATATCCACTTCTACCAATTACAGTGTCCATTGTGTAATTAGAAGACCTATGTGCAGAGTGTCTCCCCATACAGAGTCCTCCTCGGCTCCCACTGTGCGTGGACGCACGACACCAGTTACGCCCATGAACCCTCATGTGTGTTTAGGACTATTGTACACCTATGGACTTTGTTTATAATTTGGTACACATTTGATTTTCACTTTATGAGTATAGCTTCTCTCTTTAACACTCCTTCATAGATATAAATCATTGATTTATATGCACCTTTTGAGCGCTGCATGTTTTTTATCTCACATGGAGGAAGAATTGGCTGCACCAGCGTGACCAATTCTCGCACATGCCTTTGCTTCGTGATATCCCTGAGAATAATCCTGAGGATTTCAGGTATTATCTCAGGATGACGGACCCCGTTTTGGACCCCGTCTACTGGCTTTGCTGACCCCCTTATATCAGCAGTCAGGATACCTGCATGCGGCAAGCCATCACTGCGGAGCAGAGGCTAGTTGGCACATTGCATTACTTGGCGACTGGGAGAAGCCTTCAGGACCTTAAGTTCTCGACAGGCATCTCCCCCCAGGCTCTGGGGATCATTATCCCAGAGACCTGCTCTGCCATTATTTAGGTCCTGCAGAAGGACTATATTAAGGTAAGTTTTAGCCTTTAACATTACATTATATGTATTTAATGTTTGCTAATGTATTGTATTAATTTCATCATTACCTAATTACCATGATTGGAGTATGCTGTGAATTGTCAATTGTCAGCTCCATTGTACTGCTTTCCCCGAACGACCCCCTCAAATGTCTCCAAATGTAATGTGTGGTCTTAAACTAATTTAGAACCCACCCCCTCAAATGTCTCCAAATGTAATGTGTGGTCTTCAACTAATTTAGAACCATCCCCCACCCCCTCAAATGTCTCCAAATGTAATGTGTTGTCTTAAACTAATTTAGAACCCTCCCCAATCCCCCCATACAATTTGATCAATGGGCCATCAGGGGGGGTGAGGAATCTTATAAGTGGGCCTTATATTAGTTTTTTTTAAAATACTACTTCTAAAAAATGTTATACTGCTGTTGTGTAAGAATGTTTTTGTGTAATCTGCTTGCAAAGTTATGTTTAAAAGTACTTATATATTTTTTTTTCTTGTTTGATTCCACAGTTTCCTTCCACGCCACAGGAATGGCAGACTGTGGCCTCCCAGTTCGCTGACCATTGGGACTTTCCCAACTCTGTAGGGGCGATCGATGGGAAGCATGTTCGCATTGTGCCACCACCCCATTCGGGGTCTTACTACTTCAATTACAAGGGGTTTAATAGTGTAGTATTGATGGTGGTGGTATCGGCACGCCACGTACATAAAATACGATTTTATGTACGTGGACCTGGGGAAGAACAGCCGGATGCCGGATGGAGGAGTCTTCACCCAGACCGAGTTCTGCCAGCATCTCCAGACTGATGGCCTGGGATTGCCACCTGTTGCTGAGAACGTTGAGGGACTCCCCTCTGTATTCATCGCAGATGAAGCCTTCGGTCTTGGCGAGCACCTGATGCGGCCATTCCCCCAAAGGACCCTCACCGCGGAGAGGAGGATATTTAACTACCAGCTGGCCAGAGCGAGAAGAGTTGTGGAGAATGCCTTTGGGATTATGGCCAGCTGGTTCTGTTTGTTTCTCTCAGCCATCACTATGGCGGACTATAAAATCAATCATCTAATCATGTGCTGTTGCATACTCCATAGTTTTTTAAGAAAACATTCCCAAACCTATCTTACCTCAGCTGGGCCTGAGGCCGGGCTTAGTGCAGAATCTGTACTCACAGGCCTGGATACTGGTCGTACTGGCTTGGCCCCCAAACCGCAGGACAGATATGTTAATTATTTTAATGGTAGGGGGGCCATTGCAATGCCAGAACAGATTTAACGTTTCAAATAATAAAAAAATCTTTTTTTTTTTATAAAATCTTGAGTTTTTATTTTTGTTTGCTTTTCTTTTTGGCTGTCTCCTAGGTTCTCCTAGTGCACTTGTAGTGCCAAGTGCATTTCCCTTTAGTAAATAAGGCCCTTTGTCACTGTAAACACAAAATGAATTCCAAAACTGGTATTGAGTATTGAAAGAAGAAGCCACACACATTGTTGTCGTTTAAAATTTTTACTGTGTGCACATTCAAACATGTGCGTTTTTTTAAAACGTCATTCAATGTATTTTTTTTTTTGGTTTTATATTTTTTACTCAATATAAAATTGTTTAATTTTTTAAATTTTTTTGAGGGGAACTATATTTTTGTACATTTTTTTGGTATTTTCTACATTATTTTTTTTTTATTTTTTTTTTAAATGTGTATTTTAAAACAGGTTTTTTTCACAAAAAAAACATACCCAACTCTGGAACTTCAAGAGTTCAACATGTAAAAGTTGCAGGTGATGTCACCCATGTAAAAAACACATTTTGAAGATGCACACAAATTGGGAGTCAAAATGGGTAATGTCAACATGTGCTATCTCCCATCATGGGGGATCAATGGAAATGTTTTGTGGGTGCAATCCCTTCCTCTCAACTACTAGCATTATGAGGAAGGTGTTGCAAAACACAAAACGCGTACATTGAGATCCCATGATGGTAGATAGCACATGTTGACACACCGTGTGCATCTTCAAAATTTGGATTTTAAAATTTAACAACTAGAAAAAAAAGAACAATGTTCTCATTTAAAAAAGAAATGAAGAACATGATCGATGTTTTAGGGAAAAGAGGGATTAGATTCTCCCCAAAACATCGATCATGTTCTTCATTTCCTATTGCATGCTGTCCAGCCGATTTCTCATGCTGTCTAGCTAATTGCGCATTTTATCTATGTGGCCATTCCAGACCATGATCTTCCCAATTAGCCTTTGGGTGCTGTCGGTGCTAAATGGGTCCGCCGCTTGGCCTTCCACAACCAGAACATCACCTAAAATTTGATAAAAAATATGTATTTAGAAATATGCAGGCATGAATAGAGTACCTTAAGCTGGGTGTCAGGCACTCACCTGGTGGGGTGCAGATCTCACCCACTTCTTCCACCTCTCCTTCCTCCAGATCCTCGTGTGGGCTTGGGCTAATGACCCAATTAGGCTGGTGAGGTCGGGGGGTCCTGAGATCCTCTGACTGTTGTCTAAATCTTTTCTCCCCTATGAGAATGAAACCAAAAGTATACTTAGCACACGGATATTTGAGTCCAGAAATAGGAATATGAAACATTGCTTTGAAGTGGTGTACAATTGTCTGTTTGTGAAAAGATCCAAGTTGAAGACATGATTCAAATTCCAAACTGCAATACTTACCTTTTTTGGCCAAGTTTCACAGATGGAGACACTTAAAGTATTCCCTGGAGCCCCTGTGTGGATTATTCTAAAAAATATTCTCTGGTGTCCCACAGTACACTAGTGCTCCTGATTCCAGATGTGGAAACAGCTGCTGTGTCCTGTCCTTACACCGACTCATTTTTTCAAGCATTCTAGTTTCAAAAACATCTACACAACAATATCCTAAACTTCTTTTAATAAGACAAATTATCAACAACAAAATGTAGGTAAAACCCTGTACCATCGTATTTCTGGGCACACGAACAACATTTAGTTAGAATCATATGTATTTTCAAAAGAACAATATTTACATATGGATCAGCATGCAAGTTAAGTAGCTTAATAAGAACACACGACAAGTACTTACTTTTTTTTCCTTGTCAAAAGAAGTTTATTGAGTATACAGTGTTATAAAGATACATAAAGTAAGTTTACAAGGATCTATAAAGTAAGCTCATTGTTTTACAGTAGAGTTTATATAGGTAAATATCATGAAATTTCAAATATTAAACATTGGGTTCACGTAAACCTAAATTAAAGATATATATCATTTCCTTAGTTACTTTTGTAGGTATTTAAATGATTTATACCTACTATACATATTGTTTACAAGTAGAGTGTATATAGGTCAAATAAATTCTGATAATGAGCTTTAATCGTAAGGTGGAGAAAAGGAAAGAGAAAGAAGAAAAAGGGTTGAAAGGTAGAGGTATGGTCCACAAGGTTGTCCCGCTCGTCAGTTTATTATTCTTTTTAGTTCTCTTTGAAGCCTTAGAATGGGTGTCTCTGTAAGTCATTTAATCTGTTACCATGGCAACAGGACAGAGTCATTGAAATTTGACAGGAACTGTTGTTTTATCCAAGGTTGCCAAAGTTTTTCAAATTTTGGAATTTGATTTTGATCGATGGCTACCATCTTAGCATGGGACATTGTATTATTCATTCTGTGAATTGTTTCTGCTAGTACCAATGTAGGAGATTTCCATGCCTTGGCCACTGTTTGTTTTGCAGCCGTTATTAGTTGGATCATAAGTTTGAATTGAGAGAGTGTTAACCATTCCGGTTTTAGATTAAGTAAAGTTAAATATGGATCTGGTTGTATTATTTTTTTAAATATTTTAGATGCAATCACGAAGACTTCCTTCCAGAAGGTTTGGATTACTGGGCACGTCCACCATATGTGTAAATATGTGCCTATTTCTGGGCATCCTCGAAAACAAAGAGCTGAGGTATTAGGTGAATATTTTGCCACTCTAGCGGGTACAAGGTACCAACGAGTTAGGACTTTATAATTTGTCTCCAGTGCTAAGATGTTGGGTGAAGATGACTTAGATGTGAGCCATATGTTAGACCAGTCCGTGTCTTCTAAAGTTCGTCCCAGGTCCTCCTCCCACCTCTGAACGTAAGAGGGTCTATTAAGATTTGCTACTCCATATAATTGATTATAAAGTGATGAAATTGTACCTTTAGCAAATGGATCTTTTGTTCAGATTGATTCAAAAATGGATAATTGGAATAATGGTGTATCCCCCTTTAGGAATGGTGTATAGAAATTTTTGATTTGGAGATATCTAAATATCTCAGAGTTTGGTAGATCATATTTTTCTCTAAGCGATGGGAATGAAAGGAAAGGTGCTGCTCTGTAGTAGTTAGTAAAATTAGGGTATCCCAGGCCTCCTTATTTTTGGGAAGATGTAGTGTGTGTATAGGTATACGTGGTTTAGAAGAGCCCCATATAAACGAAGTTGCTCTTTTTTGTACTATTCTCAAAAAATAGGAAGGAATTGGAATAGGGAGGACTCTGAATAGGTAAAGCAATTTGGGTAGAATAGTCATTTTGATTGCATTAATCTTCCCTATCCAGGATAAAGGAAGTTGCGACCATTGTTTTATTAGATTTGTGATCTGTCTTAATACAGGAGGATAATTGGTTGAGAATAAGTCAGAATGAGATGCTGTTAAATGAATTCCAAGATATGGGATTGATTTTTCTGCCCATGTGAATGGGAGTGCAGCCCTAGCCGGGATCAATTCCATGTTTGTGAGTGAAATATTAAGCACTAGGCATTTCTTAGGATTAATCATAAGGCCGGATAGGGCTGCAAATCCATCAAGAGCTGGTATTAAGTTAGGACCAGAGACCTGTGGTGATGATAGAAAAAGTAATATATAGTCTGCAAATATACATAATTTGTGTGTAATACCTCCTACTTCAATGCCAGTTATAGTTTGGTTTGTTCTGATGTATTGGGCCATGGGTTCGAGTATAAGGGCAAATAATAAGGGAGATAATGGGCAACCCTGTCGGGTACCTCTTTCGATATTAAAGGCTTCAGATTTGTATCCAGCATATTTTATATAGGCTTTGGGTTTATTATATAATGCTTTGATCCATGTTAAAAAGTGGGGTCAAAAACCCCATTTTTGTAATGAATATTGCGTATATTGCCAGGATACTGTGTCAAATGCCCTCTTAATATCGAGAGATAGAAAACATAAAGGGATTTTCCGTTTTTTAGCAATATGTGCCAATAACACTGCCCTGCGTATATTATCGCCTGCCTGTCTATTTGGCATGAAGCCTACTTGATCTCTATGTATTAATTTTCCTATAATGCTATTGAGGCGTTTTGCTATTATTTTTGCTAATAATTTAATATCGAGGTTTAACAGAGAGATAGGCCGATAATTCACACAGGAAGTATCATCAGAAAGGGGTTTTGGGATCATACAAACAATTGCCATTAGTGTTTCTTGCCGAAAAGAATGTCCATCTAGAAGTTTGTTAAAAGATTCAGTGAGAATGGGAGAGAGTATTTCTGAGAATGTTTTATAATATAAAGCCGAGTAGCCGTCTGGGCCTGGTCTTTTGTTAAGTTTTAGGTCTTTTATGGCGTTAGCAACTTCATCTATAGTTATAGGCTCATCCAAACTGCTTTTTTGATTCTGAGATAACTCAGGTAAGTTTATTTTTGAGAAGAAGGATTCAGCTTCTGTAGGATTAAATTCATTGTTTGTCTTGTATAAAGTTGCGAGATGTGAGTGAAATTTATGGACTATTTTAACTGGATTACAAGTGTAAACATTTTTTGATAATTTCAAACGTATTGGTTTGAAAGATTTGTTAGTTGAATTTAATGCTCGAGCCAAATATGTACCTAGTTTGTTTGTATTCATGTAGAAATTGTGTTTAGAGCGTTTGAGGGATTTATCAACTGACTCAGTGAGAAATAGATCGTATTCCAATCTAGATTTTTCCAGATGAGATTTTGTACTTTGAGATGGATTATCTTGAAATGATATGTAGGCTGCATTAAAATTGAGTTCTAGTTTTTTTGCTAGATTTTTGCGTTCCCGTTTAAATAGTGCCATTTGTCTTTGTATTGTACTACGCAAGACAGGCTTATGAGCTTCCCACAGTGTTATTGGGGAGATGTCTGTTGTATTATTAATTGATATGTATTCCTTTAAAGCTTGTTCAATGGCCATCTGATGTAGTGGGTGTTTGAGCATTATGTCCGGTAAGTACCACGTTGGGTCATGCGCTTTTGGTATGGCTGAGGCTATAGTAGTGTATACTGCATTATGGTCAGACCACGGAATCGGAATTATATCTGATGCAATAATTTCTGGTATCATTCCTATTGTTAGAAAAATATGATCTATTCTGGTGAAGGTTTGATGAGGGTGCGAGAAATAAGTGAATTTCTTTTTCATTGGGTTACTTTCTCTCCATGAATCTACCAGATTGTATTTGGAAAGAAGTTGAGAAAAAGGTAATCTAGAGGTTATTTTGGATGGTGTAAAAGGTGATTTATCTAGAAATGGGAGGAGGACCTGGTTCGAATCCCCACACATTATCACTGTTCCTATTTTGTGTGTATTAATCACTTGTAATATATGTGAGAGGAATGGTGTAGGTTGTTTGTTAGGAGCGTAGTAGGAAATCACCGTGATTGCTGTATCCATTATATAACCCATGAGTATAAGGTATCTACCTTCTGGGTCTTTAATTTCTGATGATAAGGTGAATGGTGTGGATCGGTGAAATGCAATTAGAGTTCCCCTTTGCTTGGTACAGGCAGAAGCCGTGTAAATTTGTTGATAAAAAGGAGAAATATATTTTGGAGTAGAATCTTTGGTGAAGTGTGTTTCTTGGAGGCATACTATGTGAGCCTTCTTGTTATGGAAAGTACGGAAGGCTTTGGTCCTTTTTTGAGGGACATTTATTCCCTGAACATTCAGGGAAAGTATATTCAGTGGTGCCATGGCAATAGATCAAATAGTTTTGACTTACTTTTTGTTATGCAGAGCTGACTGCGCAGATCAACCTGTGTGGACTGAAGAGATGAATAGATAGAAAAGAAACCAGTGAATTCTGGAGTAAAGAGTAAACAAAAACATATGAGATTAAATGATACATTGTATAATTATTTTTTGCAAGTAATCACAATTTACCCGTGAAAGAGAGTAAATATCTCTCTCAGGGGAATAAGTGCCTTCGTCACACTCCCACATAATATGGTTGGGAGAATGAGGAGGGCTAATGGGGGTACACGGATCTTCCGCTTACAGGAGAGAAGTGCTATGTCAAAAGACATCAAAATGATGTTTCATTAGTTGGAGTGCAGAATATAGTTTTTGTTGAAATTATTTATTCCAGGGTGGTTGTATATGGTTAGTCTTGCCCTAGGCTAAATAATTCAGTTAGAAAGGTACTGTTAATAACTTTGGTATTGATGAAGATAGTTTGAATTATTTTGGGATTTTAACCCTTTTAGAGTAAACAATTACATATTTTATTCATATGTAACTGTTTAGATATGTTAACTCGTAAAATTGAGGTTGTATTGCTTCAGATTAGAATAAACAAAAACATAATTCTAGGAACTAGTTAGGTAATAATATATTTGTTTTAAGAAAAGAAAGAAAAAGCTTCCATTACTTCTGGATTATTGAACATATTTGTCCTAAAAAGTAATAGATCTATTGTTATTACCTGATAATATATAACTGAACAAGAATTTCCTTATTTTACTTATATATTCTAAGGCTATATGAATCAGAAGTAATAAGAAATATAACTGGAATGTAACATGATCCCACAGAGTGTGTGACTATCAGAATGCAGTTACATTCAGTTATAAATATAGGTTTTTTAAAGAGAACCATCTCTTAGTATAATAAATGAAGAGATATCAGGAATTAGGATGTCAGTCCATTGAATCTTCTTGGTCCATGGATGATGTGGCATAACGGCCTCTTTTGTGAGAACGATGATTCCCATTTTGTTCTGAAATTTACTGAGTGCTGCCTGAAGGTGAAGATGATGCCATTCTTCTGCGTGTGGGAGAGTTGCTGCTTGTGGGTTCTGTCAGATTTAATTTTAAAAGGGTTTGTCGTAGTTCATCTGCTGATCTGCTTCTGTAAATTGTATCTTGGTAGTTAAATCTGACTGAAAAGGGGAAGCCCCATTGATACATAATGTTGTGGCGTTGCAGTTCCATCAGTTGGGGTTTCATGGATCGTCTTTTAGTAATAGTAAGTTAGGATAGGTCAGCAAAAATTTGATAATTGTGTCCTTGAAAATTAAGTTCCTTTTTTTCTCTTGCAGCAATTAGTTCTTTCGTTCTGTAATAATGAAATTTTGTGATTATATCACGTGGGGGTCCATCTTTCTTTTTGGCTGTGAGGGCTCTGTGTACTCTGTCCAGTTCTAAACGTTCAATAGGGATATCTGGCTTTAGTTCTTGTAATAGAGCAATAATAGTAGATTGCAGGTCTGTCACAGTTTCAGGTATTCCCCTTATGCGCAAGTTTGAACGTCTGGCTCTATTTTCGTAATCTTCAAGCTTAGTTTGAAGTATTAAATTCTCTTTTTTTAATTGTTCCAATTCTGTTATATTTTCTTGGGTTGTAATTTCAATTTCATCCATTTTTATTTCTAAGGCTGCGGTGCGGTTTCCCAGCTCTCTTATTTCTTTGGTTAGGCTGTTTGTTATTTGGTCTGAGGTTTGTTTTAAAGCCTTATGAAGTATCTTTTCAAATTGTGATAATATTCCTGGGGATACTGAGGAGGCTTGAGAGAAGTTTGTGAGAGGATTTGTTCTGTATCTGACTCAAATGGAGAGTCTTGCTGTGATATTTTCTGTCTGTGAGAGCGCCCTGATGCTGTATCTTCTGAGGTGACTGGAGCTGCTTCAGCTGCAGTGAGTGCCTGTGAGCTCTTTGTGAGGTGATTTTTATTTCTGCCACGGTTTCCTCCCAGTACCATATTTCCTGCCCAAACTTTCACAGTTTGTTCCCTGGGGCAAAAAGGTTCAAATGGATACCTTTTGAGCCTGCAGGCTCCGCTTTGTCCTTCTCTTCTCTCCTCAGCGGTGTGGAGCTCTAACAATGCGCTGGCCTACGTATGTCTAAACGGAAGTCGCGAACATCGTAAACAAAGGTAAGATTTAAACGTGTGTGTTTGTGTGTTTTCTGTGTGTGTGTTCTCTGTGTGTGTGTTCTGTGTGTGTGTTCTGTGTGTGTGTGTGTGTGTGTGCCCTATATTGGGATAAAGATAATACTGTGAGTTTGGACTGACATTACTGTTTTTCTCTTGTGTATTGTCTTTCAGAAAAAAATGAATCCCTTTAAAAAAAAGGATTTTTTGAGTCATTTTATTGACCTATATCAAGCTAACCGAAACCTGTGGGAGGTCAAGCACCCCTTGTATTTCAATAAGCAAGCAAGGCAGGCAACACTGGGGATACTTCTGGAGTTTGTAAAGACTTGAGTCCCCCAGGCAGGCATTAGGTTAGTGGACAATAAAATTGGGATCTTGCGGAATATGTACAGGTGGGAGCACAAGAAGATACAGGAGTCCCTCAAATCAGGAGCAGCAGCAGATAAGGTTTATGTCCCCAAGCTGTGGTACTACCCCAAACTGCATTTTCTGGATGATGAGACAGAAGCGAGGCAATCGCTTTTGACCCTTCCCTCCACCCTTCCCTCCACCCCAGCTGAGGCATCCCAGGAAGAACCGGGCCCTTTCATCCTTAAAGAAGTGGATGCGCCCAGTGGGAGCCAGGTATACTTTTTTTTTGGAATTATTGATTGTCAGAATATTAATTATGTAAACTAAAATATTTGAATTGCTTACAAATCAATTATTTACTCACAAAAATTATTATGTATTCATATCACTAGACAGTAGTGGCCAAAAATGTTGTTCAAATATTGGTGAACAGCTCGAAAAATGTTGGGGTCAAAATGATAGCCTTTTCTATTTGTTTAAAATTCAATTTGCAAGTCATGAGCTGAAAATTGTGTGTGATTGATGAAGCAAAAAATACAACTATGTCCCTTTTTTTTATACACAGGATGAGCTCAGCCAGAAGGAGGCCACGCCCAGTGGTAGAGAGGAGGAGGCTGGGCCCAGTTGGAGCCTCACAAAATGCCAGGTGCCTCCCCTTCACCTTCCCACCAATTGGCCTAGGAAGATGACCAGAACAGAGGAGCAATCACTTGCCCTCATTCGTGAAGCCACCCAAATCCTCAGTAACCCCCCCAATGCTGAAGAGGTCTATGGTACATAGTTGGCCACCAGGTTGATGCAACTGGAGAAGGACCAACGCCTCCTCTGTGAGGGACTTTTTTCAGAGGCCCTTCAGAAGGGATTGAGGGGCCAGCTTACTAAAACCAGCCATATTTATGATGAAGCCCCTACTCCTCCTCCTCCTCCTCCTCCTCCTGCCACAAGTACACCACCAGAGGCACAGCCTCCAAGGAAGGCTGCAGAGAAGTGTGGAGGGAAGGCTGCAGGGCAGCGTAGAGGGAAGGCTCTATGGAAGAGTCAAAAGTGATTGCCTGGCTTCAGTCTGGTCTGACAGAAGACGCAGATTGTGCTCCCTATTATATGGACTCCGCAAGATCCCAATTTTGTTTTTCAATGACTTGATGTGTGCCCTGGGGGACAAAAGGCTTCACAAATTCCAAAAGTGTCTCCAGTGTTGCCTTATTCTTTATTTTGCAAATTCATTTTGCAATACAAGCGCAAACTACAAGTGCAAAGTGCACTTAAAATTGCTCTGCAAGTGCACTTGTTGGAAGTGCAGTCACTGTAAATCTGAGGGGAAGATCTGAAATGAGGGGAAGCTCTGCTGATTTTATCATCCAATCATGTGCAAGCTAAAATGCTTTTTTTTTTTTCAGTTTCCTTGCATGTGCCCCTCGGATCCACAGCAACTGCATTTCCAAGTGCTCTTTCAGTGCAATTTCAAGTGCACTTTGCACTTGTAGTGCTAAATGAATTTGCCTTTTGTAAATAACCCCCCTATGTCAAATTAACAAGGGACATCAACCTCATTAGGGTTCATAAAAAATACAAGATAATAATATTATTGTGGTAACTTGAAAATCCCCCCAAAAAATGGAAATCACTAGATTTTTTTTTTAATTTTTACCAAATTGGAAAATATATATTGTTGAAATATAAAATTCTAAAATATGAGTCAAAAAAAGAATTGTAAACATTATTTATGGAGATCTGGCTTTAAAAACTAGAATATTAGTCATGACATGAGGATAAATAATGAAGAAAGAAGTTTGTGAGAACTCTGTGTAAATATAAGCAGCAAAACAACTTGATTCTTCTAGCATTATAAAGAAAAAAAGAATGCGCTGTATTAAAAGATCACAGAATTAGAAGCGTGAGGAATGTTCTAGCTTCAATACGAAGGCTAGTTTTACCAGACCGAGCGCTTCTGTCTTGTACTTGCTTCAGAGCATGCGTCATTTTTGGTCCGTCGGACTAACACACAGACGAACGGTTTGCACGCTAGAAAGCCGAGTCCCTCGGACAGATTTGAAACATGTTTTATTTCTAGGTCCATCGGACTTTTGGGGAAAAAAGTCCGCTGGAGCCCACACACGATTGATTTGTCCAACGGAGTCCGGTCCGCCGGACCAAGTCTGCCGGAAAGTCCGCTCATGTGTACGCGGCATTAGAAGACAATCTGTTGGAGTCTGCACAAGACTTGAGACTGGGGCGGAGGTTCACCTTCCAGCAGGACAACGACCCTAAACATACAGCCAGAGTTGCAATGGAATGGTTTAAATCAAAGCATATGCATGTGTTAGAATGGCCCAGTCAAAGTCCAGACCTAAATCCAATTGAGAATCTGTGGCAAGACTTGAAAATTGCTGTTGACATACACTCTCCATCCAAATTGACAGAGCTGGAGCTATTTTTCAAAGAAGAATGTGAAAAATGTCACTCTCTAGATGTGTAAAGCATGTAGAGACATCCCCAAAAAGACTTATGCCCCGTACACGCGAGTGGACCAGAGTCCGCCGAACAATCTGACCGTGTGTAGGCTCCAGCGGACTTTTCTGATTTGAAACATGTTTTAAATCTTTCCATCGGACTCAGTTTCTAGCGGAAAGTCCGCTAGTCTGTGTGCTGGTCCGACGGAAAGCCCGCTTATCTGTATGCTGGTCCAACGGACCAGATGCGACACAAGGGCACAGTCCCAGCATGCCCAGGGACTGTGACATCATAAGGGGGCGGGGTCTCCGCCTATATAAGTCACAACGAAGCCCTCAGAGAGCAGTCCAGCCGGAGAGAGCGTCGTGTCAACATCTGGAGAAGAGAAGAGGGAAGAAGACAAGAAGCCCAGAAGTCCGGACCTCCGCTGGCAAGAGAGCGGCCTGAAGACAGCGGAGGAGCCGGCCGAAGAACTGGAACACCGGGAGAAGAGGCCGGAGGGACCCCTGAAGCCGGAAGAAGACCCCCAAAGCCAGAGGAAGACCCCCCCGGAGCTGTTTAATAAATTATTTTAAAAACCTGTGTAGTGTGTTTTATTATTGACACTTTTTCCCTAGGTGAATGGGTAGGGGTACCATGTACCCCATACTCATTCACATAGGGTGGGGGGCCGGGATCTGGGGGCCCTCTTATTATAGGGGGCTCAGGATTCCGATAAGCCCCCCCGCCCGCAGACCCCGACAACCAACGGCCAGGGTTGTCGGGAAGAGGCCCTTGTCCTCATCAACATGGGGACAAGGTGCTTTGGGGTGGGGGGCCCCGCAGGGCGCCCCCTCCCCCAAAGCACTCACCCTCCATTTTGAGGGCATGCGGCCTGGTACGGTTCAGGAGGGGGGGCACTCGCTCGTCCCCAACCCCTTTCCTGACCGGCCGGGCTGCGTGCTCGGATCGGGGTCTGGTATGGATTTTAAGGGGACCCCACGCTGTTTTTTTCGGCATAGGGGTTTCCCTTTATAATCCATACCAGACCTAATGGCCTGGTATGACCCGCGATGGGGCTCGCAAGGTGTCAATCTCACCGATAAAAGCGGCAAGATTGACTTCCTTTTCTAGTCCCGTCGCACCTGAGTCACGTTCAAGATGAACGGACTTGTCCATGTGTGGGCAAGTCCGTTCATTCTGAAAGTCCGCCGTAACTCCGGCGAAAGTCCGTCAGAAAGACGGGCGGACTTAGCCCACCGGAAAAGTCCGGTCGTGTGTGGGCAAGTCCGTCCATTTTAAAGTCCGGTGCACCTGGCGGACAAAGTCCGTCGGAAAGTGTGCCGGACCAAGTATGCCAGAAAGTCCGATCGTGTGTACGTGGCTGTAATTGTAGTGAAAGGTGGTTCTACAAAGTGTTGACTGACTCAGGGGGTGCCATACAAATGCACTCACACTTTTCAGATATTTATTTATAAAACATTTTGAAAAACATTTATCATTTTCCTTCAACTTCACAATTATTTGTCACTTTGTGTTGGTCTATCACATAAAATCCCAATAAAATACATTTACGTTTTTGGTTGTAATATGACAACATGTGGAAAATTTCAAAGGGTATGAATACTTATTATTATTAGTAGAATGTCCTCCCTTGAGTCATTCCATGAGATTTGGGATTAGTGATGGCTGGATTTATGGATGAGGAGGAGGGAAGCCTTTGTGTGCCTGGAAATATTTCAAAAGGTGGATGGGGGTCCGTATTAATGCCTATGGTTCAGAAATGGATGTAAAACAAAGTATAATAGATGTGAAGGCCACAAATATTTAGTCATACAGCACACATGCTAATATAAGTGAAACTTGTTGTTGCCAAGTTTTGATGCCCATGTATGAGTTCATGCTTTCTGCTGCAATTCGGCATGAACGGAAAAACATGACTTGTGTTTGTTTCCTAAAATCCTTCGCTACATAACAGTAATAAATCAACAGTTCTCCAAATGTACCCTTTACTAATATTCATTTACTAAAAAAATTCCCACCTCTTTCCCTTCATTAATGGTTTACTCTCTGGGCTTTCTTCTCCCTCAATCCCCCCTTTTTTTATTTTTTTAATCAAGTGATTAGAGCCTGATGCTCTAATAGGCTTCAATAAATGGTGGACACAGAGCCCACCTGGTTGTTTGACAACAGCGAATGAATATTTACTATTGTCACACTAAATCTCCTCCCAGTAAATCAGTAAGTGGCTCCTGAGATCCGTTTCCTGATCGGCCAAAAGGAGTAGCAATCCTTTTGGCCTAAAGGAGGAGGAGGGAGGAGACGCATCGCCCCTGGGTGTCTCCTCACCTGCAACAATGCCTTTTTCACCCAGTAACGTCGGCGTTGATGTACCGGGGGGGTGTGCACCATCCCCAAATTACTGAGAGAGCACTCCCCCACTCAGCTCCCTGAAGATGAGATCGAGGGTAGGTGATCCTGACTGTGGAGGTGGGGGGCATGGGGTGCACATCTGCCTGGTTTATTGAGGTCTGGGTTGGGTTGGGGGGGCTTAAACAGGTGCCTGGGGTTTGTTATCCTAGAGGTGAAGAGGGCACCTCACAGCCAGGCTGTCATTCTGCTAATGGAGGTACATCTGTCTACATGTCAGTGTCTGTCCATCCGATTGATCAGATAACCCTCCCCCCTGTTCAGCAGGTGACTCCATCATGTCAGTAGCACTGTTACAGTAGCCCTTGGAGGCGATGATATTGGTGTGTGATGCTGATGAAGGCTGCAATGTGTCTGACATACAATCGAAGGAGGCAGTTCCTGTTTCTTATTCATAGACTCTGAGTATTGAGTAGATCATAGTTGGTGTAAAGCAGGTGTCATCCAGTGTGATGAGAGCAGAATGGTAGGGAGCAGGGAACTTTGTGGTAGGGAGCCGGGAAGTGACCACAGGCACACAACACCCTTCTCTACACTGCACTTTGGAAAACTAGTTTACTACACAGCACTTCTCTTTGTTTTACTGCATGCCTGGAAGGTTGCTATATAAACTGATCCTGTGTCAAGGAAACTTTACCCATGAACTGCCTTTTGCACTTCTCACTAGATTTTTGATTTGTTTTTTTTTTCAGGTTATCACAACAGTTCTTAGATTTTGGACATCCGCTGAATGATCAAAAAAGAAAATGCAAAAAATATGGGAGCATTGAGAAATCTATAATTATGGTGATGGTACAAGGGCAGTGGCAAAGGTCCCAATTTCACCCTGCTTCAGTGGCCCAATGATCCACCCATTTAGGGTACATATAGGATGTGATTTTTTTTATATACTGTAATTAATATACATATATATATATATATATATATATATATATATATATATATATATATATATATATATATATATATATATATATATATATACCGTATCTCACAAAAGTGAGTACACCCCTTACGTTTTTATGAGTACACCCATCAACAGCTTTGGTTGACCATGGTGAGGCCTTTTTTGAGTGGAACCTATCCTGTTAAACCACTGTATGGTCTTGGCTAGGGATGAGCCGAACACCCCCCTGTTCGGTTTGCACCAGAACATGCGAACAGGCAAAAAATTTGTGCGAACACCGTTAAAGTCTATGGGACATGAACATGAATAATCAAAAATGCTCATTTTAAAGGCTTATATGCAAGTCATTGTCATAAAAAGTGTTTGGGGACCTGGGTCCTGCCCTAGGGGACATGGATCAATGCAAAAAAGTTTTAAAAACTGACATTTTTTCGGGAGCAGTGATTTTAATAATGCTTAAAGTGAAACAATAAAAGTGTAATATTCCTTTAAATCTCGTACCTGGGGATGTCTATAGTATGCCTGTAAAGAGGTGCATGTTTCCCGTGTTTAGAACAATCTGACGGCAAAATGACATTTCAAAGAAAAAAAAGTAATTTAAAACTACTCGCGGCTGGGGGGCGTGGCTTAGCACATGAGGAAGTAAGACGCTCTTTCCCAGAGCTCCCGCGCACGCCGGACCTACCGAAGCTCTCAGCGCTTCCCAGCACAGGAATTAAGGTCTGTTATGGGGAGGAGAGGTGGGGGAGACAGTCACCGTACCCCGGATCCACACCCTGCAGGGGATATTGATCATTTTTTCACCCATCTGGGCCATAACCGCTCCGACCCCCCCACCCCCCGTCCAAGATGGTCCCAGCCCGGACTCCAGGCATACATGCGGCCTCACAGGGAGCTGTCTCTCAACGCTCCACACCGCACATGAAGACCAGGCAATGTCCTCGGTCCCCCCCTGACTCAGAGACAGGCTCGGTTCGCTCTGCATGCCATTCCCCTGACTCTCACAGATCCTATGGTGGATGGGACATGGAGGCATACATCAAAGCACTCCGCACCAGGCATGATTTTGAGGCCTGTGTGCAACGTTAGGAGCGTTCTTACAAACAAGAAATAACTGAATTGCGCAGGGATGTCACTAATAGAATTGAAGAAGTGGAACATAACATGGAGGAGACTGCGTCCACCCTGCACGCGCATGACACTATTTTGCACGAACATACCCTCCAGATCCAGCAATTGATGTACCATCAGGATGACCAGGAAAACAGGGCCAGACGTAGCAATATACACATACACGGCCTCCCTGAATCAGTTGAAACCAAAGACCTAGCCCCTGCAGTCATTGCCATGTTTAACAACCTACTCCAGAAAGACAAAGATGCCCCACTGGAACTCGAACGAATCCATAGAGCTCTTGGCCCTAAGAATCCAAATTTAGAACACCCCAGAGATGTGATCTGCAGGGTACACTTCTATGCAGTCAAAGACGCCATCATGCAAGCTGCACGCTCTCAAGCTGCCATATACTTCAATGGCATCGCTGTATCTCTGCTTCCTGACATCTCCAAAATGACTTTGGACATGCGGCGTGTCCTAAAACCCCTGACTGGAGCCCTCCAAGCAAAACAAATCAAGTACCGCTGGGGTTTCCCCTTTAATCTGTTTGCATTTCATGAAGGGAAGTCGGCGACGTTTCGCACGCTGGGTGATCTCCCCAAGTTCCTCTGGACTTTCGAACTGCCCCAGATCTCCATTCCAGACTGGCCACTTCATGCAGCCACTCCAGGTTTCAAGGCTGCAACAGGATGGCAGAAACGAACGAAGACAAACAAAAGATCCAAGTCGGATTTTTCAGCTGCGACAGATGGCTGAACCCCGTCTTTTGACGTTTGATCTCTATTTCTTTTTCTCTCACAGGTTCCAGACCAGTGGAGATGTCCCTGATTGCAGTTCTGTTGGGACATTATATTACTAACCCATTTTCTTATTTCCTTAATACAGGATTTATATTAATGTTCCATCCTGTTGCTCCTTTTGATGTGTGATTGTCTGTGATACAGGCAACGCACTTCTTTTTTGCTCACTTATCCCTATCCTCATCTCATCCCATCCATTCCCCCCCCCCTTCCCTCCCCTTCCCCTCCTCCCCTACATCCCCTATCAAACATGTTGATGACTTGTTGTTGGGTATGAAAGCTCTGCAGGCTGTTTACATATTGGAATGTCTTTTGAGATATACCCTCTTTGGATAATATGTGTACCTATTTATCATTCACACAGCAATGCAGAGTTCTGAGATGTTATGTTCATAGTTTTTATATTTTGCTCTCTCAGTAGTTGTCGCCCGGCGTGTGCGGGCTCCTCTGTGCATGAACCGCTGCCCCCCCCCACTGTGGCTCTTCAGCGCCCATATCGGTTTTAGCTGAAATGTTGTTCACAACACTACTAGTGAGGCTGTCTTGGCCTCAATCTCCTCTCTTTACTTCTGTTTCTCTCTTCTTATTTCTTCACATTCTTTCCTTCTCTCATATTACCACTAGAGGTCCCTCCTCTCACTCCTTCTCCCCCTCCTCCCATACCTTTGAGACAGCGAGCCTCCCTGGTCTTTATTCTTTTATGCAAAATAAACCTGTCTTTACATGGCAGTACAAACCTCCTTAAAAGTCTCCTCGCTGAATTGCAGGGGTCTTAACATCCCAGAGAAGAGACGGCAAATACTATATCATTTTCACAAGTTGCAGACACAAATCCTTCTTCTGCAGGAAACTCACTTTAGAACAGACAAATGTCCACAATTTCTTCATAAACAATACCTTGTTTGGTTTCATAGTACCAATCCCTCTGCAAAATCTAAAGGGGTCTCTATAGCTTTTCACGCTTCCTTTACTCCAGATGTCCTTGATACTTATATCGACCCTTTAGGCAGGTATCTCTTTCTTAAATTGTCTTACCTGAATACCATTTACACTGTTATTAACATTTATTCTCCCAACCAGAACCAACAACAATTCCTCTCCTCCGTGATCTCCCGTCTGAAAAGATTCTGCACAATCAACATGATCCTGGGAGGGGACCTTAATGCCACCTTGATACCTCGTCTTGATTCTTCCACCGGTAAGTCCTCGATTTCCCCAACCTCCCTGACCAAAATGAGAACACTTCTATCTGATTTATCCCTTGTGGATATATGGAGGATGCTACATCCTAACACTAAAGACTACACTTTTTACTCCCCTGCACATATCTCTTACAGCAGACTGGACTATCTCCTCGTTTCCCAATCACTATTAGATTACTCACCTTCCGCCTCTATTGGTCTCACCCTTTGGTCAGACCATGCCCCCATACACATGAGCTTAGGACATATCCCGACACATAAACGGAGCTCCTCTTGGAGACTAAATGATAATTTATTATCTGATTCAGTATGCTCTCAGGACATTATACAGACCATTAGACACTTTGTTTCGGATCATGCCCAGGACACCACTAATCCACTTACTAAATGGGAGGCACTCAAATGTGTACTTATGGGCAAACTTATTCAACACGGAGCCCGTTTGAAACATGCCTGCACTGCGGATACAACACATCTTCTCGCCACTATTGCCAACCTGGAAGAATCACATAAAAAAAATCCCGTTAACTCGACTCTCCTAGAACTCTCCAATGCGAGAAGAGACCTCCTGCTTATTTTTGCGGAAAGGTCTCTAATAGCCCGGGATAAGGGACGGTTTACTCACTACTCTCAAGCCAACAAATGTGGCAGACACCTTGCAAATACTCTCCAACCACACCAAACCAGACGGCCTATCCCGTTTATAAACTCCCCCATTAAAGGTAAACTCATGCAGAATTCGGCAATAGCCGAGGAATTCCGCCGGTACTATTCTACCCTTTATAACCTCACTCCTCAGACCCCACTTACTATACCCACCCCGCAAGACCTGTCCTCATATATCCAGGAGACAGCACTTCCATCTCTTCCGCTATCGGATGCGGAAGATCTAGAGGCCTCTCTGTCTGACGCGGAATTTTTAACCTCTATAAAAAATCTCAAAAATGGCAAGAGCCCAGGTCCAGACGGATTTTCTCCCCGCTTTTATAAAATGTTCGCACCACAACTATCCCCACTGCTAGCGAGAGCCTTTAATGCCATTGATGAAAATATTGCTCTTTCCCCCTCTATACTCCAAGCCCAGATAGTTGCCATCCCCAAATCTGGTAAAGACCCCTCCATTTGCCCCAACTACAGACTGATATCCCTTCTAAATATAGACCTAAATCTGTATGCTAAGATCCTAGCGATCCGCCTTTCCCCTTTGCTACCACAAACCATACATAAAGACCAGATAGGCTTTGTTCCTGTCCGCGAGGCCAGAGACAACACCACCAAGACCATACACTTAATCACGTATGCTCACCGCCATCATATACCGGCCTGCCTTCTCTCCTGTGATGCAGAGAAGGCTTTTGATAGGGTCAGCTGGTCTTTTCTCCAAGCCACCCTCTCCCAACTAGGTCTCGGCTCGAGAATGTTGACGCGTATTATGTCTCTCTACACCGCACCCTCTGCCACGGTTCTGGTAAATGGCATTCAATCAGAAAAATTTATGATCACTAATGGCACCAGGCAGGGCTGTCCTCTCTCCCCTCTCCTGTTCGCACTGGTAATTGAACATCTGGCACAAGCCATAAGATCCGATCCCAACATACAGGGCATACAAACCCCTTCATCCCACTATAAACTCTCCTTATATGCAGACGATCTCCTTCTTTACGTAACCCATCCTCATATTAGCATACCTTCTATATTGGCAGAGATAGACAGATTCGGTCGTCTTAGTAATTATAAACTAAATATCTCTAAAACGGAAGCCCTAAACCTTTCGTTATCACACGCTACACTCTCCTCCCTTCAGTCCAACTTTTCATTTCAATGGCGACCGAATTCTATCTCTTATCTAGGTACGGCCATACTTAAACAAACCTCAGACATATTCCCTGAATTTTAGCCCCTTACTCCAAAAACTTAGACAATTGATGGAGGAACGGATGGATTTGCCTTTGTCCTGGGTAGGACGTATCAACACATTAAAAATGGATATACTCTCTAAGTTATTATACCTGTTCCAAGCCCTACCCATCGCCCTCCCTTCTGCGTATTTCTGCACCCTTCGATCTATGGATCAGATTTGTCTGGAAGGGCAAACACCCGAGACTGAAACATAAACTCTTATGCTCTCCCATCACAAAGGGTGGTTTAGGCCTACCTGACTTTGAGCTATATCACACGTCAGCAGTCGTATCTCATATCCTTGAGTGGTTCCCTCGCCCCATGACCAAAGCCGCCACGTCTGTGGAACAGGACCTATCTACATATGATCTACGAGCGCTTCTTTGGGGCTATGATAAGTCATACAAATCATTATCAACACTGTCCCCCCTTACTAGAGATGCCCTGACGATTTGGTACTGTAGGAGAGATAGCCACTCTTTATCCTCTGAACCTAGCCCCCTCACCCCTTTGTTTGATAACCCAAATCTTCCGGAAGGCCACTTAACCCACTCGATAGACATCTATAACAGAGACTTATGGCCCATGGCACGTCAATTTGTTGACAACACCTTAGGCACATTTATATCCACCCCAACAGACGTTATTTCCAAGGTGACTTGGCTCACTCGTGGACACCTAAATTCCTATTGCAAGAAAATTCACGAATCCAGACAAATTCACAGACCCCTGACCGGGTTCGAACTATTGTGCATACTTTCTGAGACTCCATGACACACCTTATCACTGATATATAAATCAATCTTAGACCATACCCACGAAGCTTTACTTAACTATACTACAAAATGGTCAGTGGAGGTCGGCAAAGAGATAACTGAGGAAGAGTGGAGTAAAGCCTTTCTTTTTACAAACAAAACCTCCATATCAAGCTACACACAGGAGAAAAACTATAAACTTTTATCAAGGTGGTATCGGGTCCCAACAACCCTCAGGGTCATGTTTCCATCCAAATCAGACACGTGCTGGAGATGCAACTCGATGAAAGGTACATATATTCATATTTGGTGGGAATGCGATGTGCTTCTCCAATTTTGGTCTCAAATTTTCCAGATCTATTCAGACATCTATGATAAGCCACTGATGCCATCACCCTCCATTGCCCTCCTATCCATCTTACTAGGGACCATCAAGTCACAAAAAAACAGCCTATTGAAATTTTTTGTTCGTGCAGGTAGGCAACTCATACCCAGGCATTGGAAAACCACTACAGCCCCCTCTCTAATAGAATGGGTAAGTGAGGTAAACAATATTATGCTCATGGAAGAAATGCAGGCCAAAGCCCTGGACAAACAAGCCATGTTTTCTTTTGTCTGGAGTATCTGGAGGAATTACTCTACCTCAGACAAAATCAAACAGAGACTCTTGGCAAAGAACTCCACTTAGGAGCTGAAATTCTCCCATTCACCGGACCATAGACTTGAGCTATGGTCATGACTATAGACTGAGGCTCGTTGTCTCCCCACCCCCCCTCCCTCCTAAACTTCTACCCTACACTTATTCCCCCTTCTTTTGCTCTGTTATTCTTATCTTCCTCTTCTATGTCTCCTGTATTTTCCTTTAGATGCAATACAACTCATAAGATTTCTCCTTATTTAAGTAGAGATCGGGAATCTTGTCACTAAAAATACTTTTGACAATCTACGTTTTAGTTGGGTTTTCCAGACTCCCTGAGTCTCTGGGTGCAGCAGGCTCCCAAAGGGGCACCCCAGACCAGGGCAATTAATGTTTACATGTCAACAGACAAACGTTTACGGGTTTAACGTAAAGCTTTATTTATAGTGACCTTTGCACTTGTACACGATTGCACCATTTCAGCATTTGTAAAAAATATCTGTATACCAGGAGGCCTGTTGTCAGGCAACTGGCACTGTTTATACTTTTTCCTTCTGTTTTTTTTTATATGTTTACATACTTGTTGGAAAAAAAAAATCAATAAAAACTTATTGAACCATAAAACTACTTGCGGCTATTAATGAATTGCCGGTCCGACAATACACATAAAAGTTCATTGATAACAACGGCATAGGAATTCCCCACAGGGGAACCCCGAACCAAAATTTGAAAAAAAATGACGTGGGGGCCCCCCTAAATTCCATACCAGGTCCTTCAGGTCTGGTATGGATATTAAGGGGAACCCCAGCCAAAATTAAAAAAACAAAAATGGCGTCGGGTCCCCCTCAAAATCTATACCAGACCCTTCAGGTCTGGTATGGACTTTAAGGGGAACCCCGTGCCAAAATTTAAAAAAAATTGGCGTGGGGTCCCCCCCAAAATTAATACAAGACCCTTATCTGAGCACGCAACCTGGCAGGCTGCAGGAAAAGAGGGGGGATGAGAGAGCGCCCCCCTCCTGAACCGTACGAGACCACATACCCTCAACATTGGGAGGGTGCTTTGGGGTAGCCCCTCAAAACACCCTTGCCCGGTGGTTGTGGGGATCTGCGGGCGGGGGGCTTATCGGAATCTGGAAGCTTGTCATTTTTAACATTTTTGACACTTTTTTTTGTGAAATGGTAGGGGTACTTTTGTACCCCCTTACCATTTCACACAGGGGGGAGGGCCAGGATCTGGGGGTCCCCTTGTTAAAGGGGCTTCCAGATTCTGATAAGCCCCCTGCCCACAGACCCCCACAACCACCGAGCAAGGGTTGTGGGGATGAGGCCCTTGTCCCCATCAACATGGGGACAAGTTGTTTTGGGGGGCTACCCCAAAGCACCCTCTCAATGTTGAGGGCATGTGGCCTGGTATGGTTCAGGAGGGGGGGGCGCTCTCTTGTCCCCCCTCTTTTCCTGCGGCCTGCCAGGTTGCGTGCTTGGATAAGGGTCTGGTATAGATTTTTGGGGAGACCCCACACCGTTTTTTTTTTAATTTTGGTGCGAGTTTCCTCTTAAAATCCATACCAGACCTGAAGGGCCTAGTATGGAATTTAGGGGGCCCCCCACGTCATTTTTTTTTTAAATTTTGGTTCGGGGTTCCCCTGTTGTGAATTCCTATGCCGTTTTTATCAATGAACTTTTATGTGTATTGTCAGACCGGCAATTCATTAATAGCCGCGAGTAGTTTTAAATGACTTTTTTTCCTTTGAAATTTCATTTTGCTGTCAGACTGTTCTAAACACGGGAGACATGTGCCCCTTTACAGGCATACTATAGACACCCCCCAGGTATGAAATTTAAAGGAATATTATACTTTTATTGTTTCACTTTAAGCATTATTAAAATCACTGCTCCTGAAAAAACGGCCGTTTTTAAAACTTTTTTTGCATTGATCTATGCCCCGGGGCAGAACCCAGGTCCCCAAACAATTTTTATGACAATAACTTGCATATAAGCCTTTAAAATTAGCACTTTTGTTTTCTCCCATATACTTTTAAAGGGTGTTCCGCGGCTTTCGAATTTGCCGCAAACACCCCAAATTGTTCGCTGTTCAGCGAACTAGCGAACAGCCGATGTTTGAGTTGAACATGAGTTTGACTCGAACTCGAAGCTCATCCCTAGTCTTGGCCACCGTGCTGCAGCTCAGTTTCAGGGTCTTGGCAATCTTCTTATAGCCTAGACCATCTTTATGTACAGCAACAATTCTTTTTTTCAGATCCTCAGAGAGTTCTTTGCCACAAGGTGCCATGTTGAGCTTCCAGTGACCAGTATGAGAGAGTGAGAGCGATAACACCAAATTTAACACACTTGTTCCCCATTCACACCTGAGACGTTGTAACACTAATGAGTCACGACACCGGGGAGGGAAAATGGTTAATTGGGCCCAATTTGGGCATTTTTCACTTAGGGGTGTACTCACTTTTATTGCCAGTGCTTTAGACATTAACCACTTATACACCTTCCCGCCCAGACCCATTTGCACCTTTCAGCGCTATCACATTTTGAATGACAATTGCGCGGTCATTCTACACTGTACCCAAATTAAATTTTTATCATTTTGTTTCCACAAATAGAGCTTTCTTTTGGTGGTATTCGATCACCTCTGGGATTTTTATTTTCTGCTAAACAAATAAAAAAACAACTGAAAATTTTGAAAAAAGAATGCTTTACAAAAAACTGTAAATAAGTAAGTTTTCTCCTTTACTGATGGGCACTGATGGGGCTGCACTGACGGGCACTGATAAGGTGGCACTGATGGGCACCGATGAGGTGGCACCAATGAGGTGGCACTGATGGGCACTGACGATGGGCACTAATATGTAGCACTGATAGGGGGCAATGATGGGCACTGATAGGTGGCACTGATACGCAGCACTGATGGGTAGGGATGAGCTTCGTGTTCGAGTCGAACCCATGTTCGACTCGAACATTAGCTGTTCGCTCGTTCACCGAATTGCGAACGATATGGGCCGTTCGCGCCAAATTCGTGTGGCGCGTCACGGCCCATAATTCACTGCAGGGCGGGCGGGGCCTTCCCCACTGCGCGTCAACGTCACGCACCTCGCGCCGGCTTTATGGCGTCCTGGGACGCCATATAACGGCAGCTTAAGATCACACTCTCCAGTGCTCGGCAGGCCTGGAAGCATACCTATGACCGGCCAGTCTGGGGTCTTAGCTGGCAGGGTCGTGGTGCCTCCCGGCCATCCCTCGGGCAGCTGGCGCTGGACGTTGGGGGTTTTCTCCTCGGCGGTGCCCCCCGCAGTGTCCCTTCCCAGCATGGGCTTTCACCTGTCCACCCCACCCACCATTCACTCTCCCCATTAGGGATGAGCTTCGTGTTCGAGTCGAACCCATGTTCGACTCGAACATCGGCTGTTCGGTCGTTCGCCGAATTGCGAACGATATGGGCCGTTCGCGCCAAATTCGTGTGGCGCGTCACGGCCCATAATTCACTTCGGCATCGCAGTGCATTGCTTGCTGATGATTGGCCAAGCATGCACTATGACCCGCATGCTTGGCCAATCACAGCGCCGCCTGAACAGAGAGCCGTAATTGGCCAAAGCCAAGGAGGCTTTGGCCAATTATGGCTCAGGGGATTTAGTACACGCCCCACACTATATAAGGCCGCCTGCACGGCGGCACTGTGCAGTGTGTTCCGGTGTCCTGAGAGATAAAGAGAGAGAGAGACAGTGTCATTTCATTTGAGTTAGCTAGATTAGGCAGGACAGTCGGTCACTTAGCTGCACTTAAAGTGTATTATGTATATATATGCATCCCAGGTGTTGCATATATATATATATATATACACTGTATTCAGTTTAGCTAGATCCGTTCCTGTTATCTTCTAGACTATTTACATTTAGTGCAGTGCGTCCTGCTCACAGTGTTCAGCTAGATCCGTTCCTGTTATCTTCCTACTGACAGGCAGGCTTGTCTTGTTACAGTATTTAAAGCTACCTGAAGAAAATTACTGGTGTTCTTTTGATCCTTTATGGAAAAAATCTTGCGAGCCACAATTATCCAGTGCCTTAATGGAAATTCAACCAAACAGCTACCCGGCTGCAGGCGCAGATCACGTATTCATGACCGTGCGATAAATGATATATGAAAAAAATGCGCCGCGCCTAGGGGTGTAACTGAATAACTGTAAATCTAGGTACAAATCATAGATAATAAAGCGTGCAAATCAAATAGCCTAAAGCTCTGATCACTTACTAAGATCACCTGCTGTGTGAATCCTAAAGCTCTGATCACTTACTAAGATCACCTGCTGTGTGAATCCTATGATCAAACACACTAAAAAATATCTAGTGCAATAAATCACAAAGTGCAATGTGCATAGAAAAACGTAATAAGATAAATATGCAATCCACAGTGATTAAAATATAATCATTCCTAATAAGGTGTATATGCTAAAAAATGTTACACATATGTAGATCCACTGTGATTAAATGAAAAAGAAAAAAAAAAAATTAAATAAAACAATATATATATTCGTAAAACACAAACAGAGTAAATCAATCACATGCGTGGGTGAATTGAAACTATAATCGCCCTAATAAATGTGTTCAAATCACATCCGTGAAAAAATCTTCCAATCCAGTATCATAAAGTGACCAAGTTCAAATAAAAGTCAGTGTAATGGTGATGGTTCAAAGAAAAAGTTCCGGTTTTGAATCAAACGTGCCCAAAGAAAAACATGCTGTGAAGTGCCTTGGTGACCCCCAATGTGATTGCGCTCACCTTGGAGCGTGTGACACAGGTTTTAATTGTGTCAATACACGCTTTTGGAGCCACCCCTGGGCTCAGTATTAGGTACAGCTGATTCCCACACTAGATTCTTTATGGCTCCACTCACATCAGACCATATAAGAGAAAAAGGCTAATATAGTGTAATACCGTAGGATACTTTTATTAAAATCACATCCAATCCCCACATGGGGTACTCACATTTATAAGGTGCTCATGTGCACCAAACATAACATAGAAAAAACGGCTGTGCGGCGTGCTGCGGGGTGTGAGAGCTCCACAACCCAGCTCTGTGCTGATCGCTCCGTCCTGGCCCCTCCCCTACGCGTCTTCGACACAGGGAGTCACGTGTCTTCATCAGGGGGAAGGGTTCTTTTGATCCTATTAGTACCACGGTCAGGCAGCTAGACTATTTACATTTAATGCAGTGCGTCCTGCTCACAGTGTTCAGCTAGATCCGTTCCTGTTATCTTCCTACTGACAGGCAGGCTTGTCTTGTTACAGTATATAAAGCTACCTGAAGAAAATTACTGGTATTCTTTTGATCCTATTAGTACCACAGTCAGGCAGCTAGACTATTTACATTTAGTGCAGTGCGTCCTGCTCACAGTGTTCAGCTAGATCCGTTCCTGTTATCTTTCTACTGACAGGCAGGCTTGTCTTGTTACAGTATTTACAGCTACCTGAAGAAAATTACTGGTGTTCTTTTGATCCTATTAGTACCACGGTCAGGCAGCTAGACTATTTACAGTTAGTGCAGTGCGTCCTGCTCACAGTGTTCTGCTAAACCTACAAGTTAGTGGGGTGCGTCCTGCTCACAGTGTTCAGCTAGATCCGTTCCTGTTATCTTCTTACTGACAGGCAGGCTTGCCTTGTTACAGTAAATACAGCTACCTGAAGAAAATTGCTAGTGTTCTTTTGATCCTATTAGTACCACAGTCAGGCAGCTAGACTATTTACAATTAGTGCAGTGCGTCCTGCTCACAGTGTTCAGCTAAACCTACAAGTTAGTGGGGTGCGTCCACCTCACAGTGTTCAGCTAAAGCTACCTGTAGAAGGTTGGTGGTGTTCTCATACTACAGGCAGGCAGTTGATTTTGCTAGCTGCAGTATCAGTACATATATATATATATATATATATATATATATATATATATATATATATATATATATCCCAGCTTAGTGCAGCTACAGGCCATTAGTATGTCTGGAAAGCCAAGAAAGAGAGGCAGACAGTCACAAGCCAATAAGAGAGGGCAAGCAGGCTCTGTGTCTAGTGCTGGTCGTGGAGACGGTGCATCCTCATCAGCACGTGGCCATGGGACACGCTTGGCCTTTTTTTTGGCAGCTGGCCGTGTTGAGCCGCAACATGCGGAAGACTTGGTCGAGTGGATGACCAAGCCCTCCTCATCCTCCTCATCCTCTCTCACCCATGCCCAGGGTGCTTTATCTGGCAAAGCAGCGGCCTCTTCCCTCGGCTCAATGTCATCAGTGACTCCTTCCCTAGCTCCACCATGTCCTCCTGAGGAGTCCCTCGAACTGTTTGACCACAGTGTTGGGTACATGCTCCAGGAGGATGCCCAGCGTTTGGAAGGCTCTGATGATGATACTGAGCTTGATGAAGGCAGTAACATGAGCACGGACAGAGGGGGTGCCCAAGAAGGACAGCAATCTGGCAGTCATGCTCCCCCTTCTGCAGTATACTGCCAGGTTTGCTCCAGTGATGAGGAGGGAGGGGATGATGAGGTCACTGACTCAACGTGGGTGCCTGATAAGAGAGGGGAGGAGAAGGAGGCGGCACATCACCAACGAGGCAGGATGCCCTCCAGGGGCCAGCCTAAGGGCTGCACATTGACTGCATCACACCCCAAAGCTCCACATGTGCAGGGCGCTGCAGTCTCTGCGCGTTATTCAAAAAGTTCTTTGGTGTGGGCCTTTTTTGAGATGAGTGCATCAGATCGCACCACTGCTATTTGCAACATATGTCTCAAGCGTATCTCACGTGGCCAAAACATCTCCCGCTTGGGTTCCACATGCTTGACCAGACATATGTTGACCTGCCATGCAGTTTGTTGGCAAGCGTATCTAAAAGACCCACACCAAAGAACAAAGAGGACCTCTCCTTGCTCCTCATCAGCTGAGATTTCCAACCCCACTAGACCTTCAGTTCTCTCTGAGACCTGCACTGAGAGGAATGAAGGTGTAGAATTAGATGTGTCACAGCCAAGTACTTGTGGGCAATCTGCTTTTGGTACACTGACATCAGATTGTACCAGGCAAATTTCCCTGCCCCAGCTGCTGCACCGCCGAAAGAAGTTTGCTCCCAGCCATCCACATGCCCAGCGGTTGAATGCTAGCTTGGCAAAATTGCTAGCACTTCAACTGCTGCCTTTTCAGTTGGTAGAGTCTGCCCCCTTCCGTGAGTTTGTGGAATGTGCGGTTCCTCAGTGGCAGGTACCCAAACGCCACTTTTTCTCACGGAAGGCAATTCCGGCTCTCTACCGGCATGTGGAAGGCAATGTCCATGCCTCGCTGGACAGGGCGGTCAGCGGTAAGGTGCATATTACCGCTGACTCATGGTCTAGCAGGCATGGACAGGTTTGTTACCTAAGTTTCACAGCGCATTGGGTGACTCTGCTGGCAGCTGGGAAGGATGCAGGACAAGGTGCAGTAGTGTTGGAGGTTGTTCCGCCACCACGCCTCCAAAATGCTAATGATTGTGACACACCTCTCTCCTCCACCCCCTCCTCTTCTTCTTCCTCCATGGCCTCTTCCTCGGAACCAGCGGTGCTCCGTAGTCGTTCAAGGTGCTACGCAAGTACGCAGGCCAAAAGATGCCATGCGGTGCTTGAGCTGGTGTGCTTGGGGGACAGGAGCCACACTGGGGCAGAGGTTCTGTCAGCTCTGCAGGGGCAGGTTCAGAGGTGGTTGACGCCACGCCAACTTAAGGCAGGAATGGTGGTTTACGACAATGGCACCAACCTCCTCTCTGCCCTCCGACAGGGACAAATGACCCATGTGCCCTGTTTGGCTCACGTCCTTAACTTGGTGGTGCAGCGGTTCTTGGGCAGGTACCCGGGCTTACAGGATGTCCTCAGGCAGGCCAGGAAAGTCTGTGTGCATTTCCGCCAGTCATATAATGCCAGTGCTCGGTTGACGGACCTCCAAAAAGAGTTTAACCTGCCCAAGAACAGCCTAATCTGTGACATGCCCACCAGGTGGAACTCAACGTTGGCCATGCTGCAGCAGCTACACACGCAGCAGAGGTCCATCAATGAGTATCTGTGCGACTATGGCACCAGGACAGGGTCAGGGGAGCTTGTTTTTTTTTCCCCATGCCAGTGGGCCATGATCAGGGATGCATGCACTGTCCTGTCACCATTTGAGGAGGCCACGAGGATGGTGAGCAGTGACAGTGCATGCATCAGTGACACTGTCCCCCTTGTCCACCTGTTGGAGCACACGCTGCGTGGAATAATGGACAGGGCACTTGAGGCAGAACAGAGGCAGGAAGAGGAGGACTTCCTTAGCTCTCAAGGCCCCCTTTATCCAGACAGTGTTCCTGCGTGCCCGCTGATCACACAGGAAGAGGAGGAGGAGGAGGAGGAAGATTGTGTCAGTATGGAGGTGGAGCCTGGCACTCAGCATCAGCAGCAGTCTTTAAGGGATCAGTCCCAAGAAACACATGGACTTGTACGTGGCTGGGAGGAGGTGGCTGCGGACCATGTCATCCTTAGTGACCCAGAGGACTCCGGACCGAATGCCTCAGCAAACCTACGCTGCATGGCCTCCCTGATCCTGCAAAGCCTGCGTAAGGATCCTCGTATTCGTGGTATCAAGGAGAAGGACCAATACTGGCTGGCAACCCTCCTTGATCCACGTTACAAAGATAAGGTTGCGGACCTTATCTTGCCATCGCAGAGGGAGCAGAGGATGAAACATCTTCGGGAGGCCTTGCAGAAAGGTCTGTGCAACGCGTTCCCAGAGACTGGGAGGTTACAAACTCCTGTTTCTGGACAACGTGTTGCTGAGGCTTCGGTCAGTCAAAGAAGGAGCGGTGGAGAACGTGGCCGTCTGACCGATGCGTTCAGACAATTTTTTGGTCCGCAGCCCCAAGGTATGATCGGTTCCAGCAACCATCGCCAGCGTCTGTTTTACATGGTGCAGGAATACCTAGGGGCAAGATCAGACTTGGACACCTTTCCCACCGAAAATCCTCTGGGTTACTGGGTCTTGAGGATGGATCACTGGCCAGAGCTTGCACAGTATGCAATTGAGCTACTGGCCTGTCCTGCATCCAGCGTTCTTTCGGAACGCACATTCAGTGCTGCTGGAGGTGTGGTAACCAATCACAGGGTGCGTCTGTCCACCGACTCGGTCGATCGACTGACCTTCATAAAAATGAATCAGTCTTGGATCACCACCAGCTACCAAGCACCTGATGCTGATGTAACCGAATAATTTTTTTGGAAATCTCAGATCCCTTCAAAGACTGCCTATGCTGATGCTGAGTGACTATCCCTGAGTAATTATCCTCTTCCTCCTCAATCATCACGCTGATAGCTTGTAAGAACATTTTTGGTTCTGGGCGCCACCACCAGTGCCTAAGGCACAATTTTTCAGCCCCTGTTTAACAGGGGCGTGTAATTACAATTTTTGATGTAATACTTTGCAGCAGGGCTCGTTCCTGCATTCCAACTAGAGTGTCTGTGAGGGGTTGCAGTGTTGTGGCACCAGCACCAGTGCCTAAGGCCCATTTTTTCTGCCCCTGTTTAACAGGGGCGTGTAATTACAATTTTTGATGCAATACTTTGCAGCAGAGCTCGTTCCTGCATTCCAACTAGAGTGTCTGTGAGGGGTTGCAGTGTTGTGGCACCAGCACCAGTGCCTAAGGCCTAATTTTTGAGCTCCTGTTCAACAGGGGCATGTAATTACAATTCTTGATCTAATATTTTACAGCAGGGCCCTGTGAGGGCTTACAGTGTTGTGGCCACAGCAACACCTAAGGCCCAAATTTCTGCTGAGTATATAGGGCAGGACCCTACTTTCAAACATCTAACTTACAAACGACTCCTACTTGCAAACGGAAGGAGACAACAGGAAGTGAGATGAAATCTACCCCTAGGAAGGGAAATTCTCTCCTGTAAGAGTTAATATGGGAAAAACATTTCTCCTTTCCACTGATGCTTTCCAATCCTTGTTCCACAAAAAAACCCAAATTTTCAAAAAACATTTTTCATTTCGACAAAAAGTGAGGTGAAATCTTCTGAAGAGGAGGAAAGACAGCAAAACAAATGTCACAGGGGTGATAACTCTTCCCTATGTTTTCCAAAAAGCTTAAAAAAGATTTTTTGGCTGGAGCTAAACACGTTAAAAATGTACCCGTTCAAAATTACAAACAGATTCTACTTAACAACAAACTTACAGTCCCTGTCTTGTTTGCACCGCATGTATACTGCTGTTCAGAGTATATAGGGCCTGGTGGCCCCACACCTTTCCTTATTTTAATTTGGTTGAGGGGTTCCCCTTAATATTTATACAAGACCCAAAGGGCCTAGTAATGGACTGGGGGGTACCCATGCCGTTTGTCTCACTGATTTTCATCCATATTGCCAGGACCCGGCATTACATAAAACCCGCAAGCAGTTTTAAATGAGATTTTTTCCTTTAAAAATGACATTTGGTGCAGGGACTGTTCTAAACACGGGAAACACGCGTCACTTTACAGGCATACTATAGACACCCCCCCAGGTATGATATTTAAAGGAATATTTCACTTTTTTTTTTTTTTTAAGCATCATTAAAATCACTGCTCCCGAAAAAACGGCCGTTTTTAAAAGTTTTTTTTGCAATGATACATGTCCCCTGGGGTAGGACCCGGGTCCCCAAACCCTTTTTAGGACAATACCATGCAAATTAGCCTTTAAAATGAGCACTTTTGATTTTGAACGTTCGAGTCCCATAGACGTCAATGGGGTTCTAACGTTCGTGCAAACTTTCGGTCCGTTCGCAGGTTCTGGTGCGAACCGAACCGGGGGGGGTGTTCGGCTCATCCCTACTGATGGGTACACATAGGTGGCACTGATGGGCACTGATAGGTGGCACGGATGGGCACTGATAGGTGGCATGGATGGGCACCGATAGGCGGCACATATGGGCACTGATAGGTGGCATGGATAGGCACTGATAGGTGGCACGGATGGGCATGGATGGGCACTGATAGGTGGCACTGATGTACACTAATTGATGGTATGGATGGATGTCAATCAGTGCCAAACAATAATGCCTGCCAATCAGTGATGCCCATTGTGGGCACTGATTGGCATCCATTATGGGCACTGATTGGCATCCATTGTGGGCACTGATTGGCATCCCTGGTGGTCTAGGGTGGCATACTTTGTGGTGACACCCCTGATGGTCCTAGTGGCACCCCTGGTGGTCCAGTGTGGGCATCCTTGGGAGGGCTTTTCCTAGATCGGTGTTGCGGTGTGTCAGACTGACACGCTGCACCAATGATTGCCGCGATGCATGCCCCCCGGGGCCGCACAGCGGCTTGATATCCTGCTGGACATCATATGATGTCCGGTCAGGATATTGAAACCACTTTGCCGCCGTCATTTTGCTATATGGCGGGTGGCAAGTGCTTAATGGCTGTGTGTTGAGTTATTATCATACAAGCTGTACACTCACTACTTTACATTGTAGCAAAGTGTCATTTCTTCAGTGTTGTCACATGAAAAGATAGAAGAAAATATTTACAAAAATTTGAGGGGTGTACTCACTTTTGTGAGATACTGTATGTGTATATAAAAAATTCAAGTGGGATTGCTGCACAAACTGTATTTATTCAAAGGATATCAATAAGACATCATAAAATCAGGCATACATTACATTGATATTTAAACGTTTTCGGGCTATTGTAGCTCCTGCCCTTCCTTTAGAAAATCATGCCTATAGAATGATCATACATGTAATGATATATATAGCCCACTAATAATCAATAAATAAATCAATTAAAGTGAACCAACAATTCATCTGGAATCAATTAAGCCATCATAGAAAACATCTAAATTTATCATCAAGTACAACTTCTCTGTGGTCTTGGAATCAAATAGTCACAGGGGAGATCGGAAGAAAAGAAGAAAACCCACACCTTGTAGAATACATTATTCAGACATCCTAAAAAATTAAACATATATAAATAAAATGTAACATTGTAACAATGTAACCATATTAGTACCATTACATCTTCATTAGCCGGGAGTGTATAATACTCGGCGCATGTCAGCCTGCCAATATTACCCCACACACTATCTGTGTAGGATCATAGACATGGCATACATGATATCCGTAAAAATTATGAACAAAAAAAAAAAATCTAATAATTTATCCAGGGGCAATATACCCACTCACACAATTCTATTTACAAGATCAAATATAAGTCAAAATCAGAGTTTAATGTTTAAATATCAATATCATCTATGCCTGATTTTATGATGTCTTATTGATATCCTTTGAATAAATACAGTTTATGCAGCAATCCCAAGAAACAAAAATGAGTGTAGCGCTAATACAAACAACCGTAAATATCTAGCATGAAGACAATAAAGTCCAAGGGCTAATGAACCTCTAGATTTAAATTAGACAAAAGTCCTCCGTAAATAAAAAATGATAGTCCATAGATAATGCATGACTTCATGTGTGGGACATATCAATGAGTGCGTGACATCTGAAGTGAAGAAGACACCACCACCGACAATAAGGAGGCTTACCGGATCAATTGGACCCAAAAAGACATAGGCTTAGTTGGGTCAAACAGGCTTAGGTGGTGAACCGCTGTAGGAGATCCGGAGGAGTTGAAAAGGTGGAGGTCCTGGGATGAACCGTGGACCGGTATGTCCCTCAGGATGATTTCAGAAAACAGATGGTAGTAGCAATAGGTGGAGAGGAGAAAGGAAAGGCCACATAGTGTAAATCCATAAAATTATGTAGCAAATGTATTAAAAAACTAGGAAATACACTCACATGTATATCTTTAAAATCAGCGCTGTAAACGTACAAATGGCGACAGTGGGGTCCTACCTGACGCGTATCGTCTTCTTAGACGTCGTCTGGGGGGGATTGTGCAGCAATCCCACTTGAATTTTTTCTATATTAAGCCTGTGGGAAGGCTTGATTGCTAAGCATGAACATCTGGGACCAAAGTGCACCTCACCCTCTGGATTGTTTCTATATACCAGGCATATGCAATTAGCGAACCTCCAGCTGTTGCAGAACTACAAGTCCCATGAGGCATAGCAAGACTCTGACCGCCACAAGCATGACACCCAGAGGCAGAGGCATGATGGGACTTGTAGTTTTGCAACAGCTGAAGGTCCACTAATTGCATATCCCTGCTATATACCCTTGTGAGTGAGCACCAGTCAATATCCTGGAATCTTTGGAATCATGGCCACAGGCGGATCGTTCTCTTACACCGAGGAGGATACAGCCCGCATATACACAGCAACCACAGGATCCAGGGACTTTTTGACAGAAAGTTCATCACCACAGCTCACGCGTAAGCTTGAAAAATCTTTACAACAGCTTACTTCTATGGAACTGCATGAGATCACGCTTGAGGAGTACCACAGATCCCAACTTATACCACGTGGATTGAGAGTACGTATAGCACCTAAATTATTTGCTCAAAATGATAATTATAAGAGATGGTTTATACAAATGATCAACAAATGTTCTTTTGATTTGATCACTCTCACTGTGGAATTTTTGCAAACGGAACGTCAAGTGATCTCCAAAGATATAATTGCCCTAGAAAAACTTGATTTGATAGGGCAGGAAGACTTCTCAAAAATTAAGGCTACATTGGATGAAAAAATAAAAATACACAAAAAAGCCATCAAAGCTCGTAAAAGAGCTAAGATGGATCGGGACCGGGAGGACTATTCTAATAATCGTGTATATAATTATACAGAAACCAATCTCTTTCGAACAAGATTTAAAAACCAACAGTGGGACCAGCAATTATCCACATCCAATTCATCCATGGCTTCCAGCGGATCTTCAATCAATGCCTCTAGAGGTTCTTTTTACAAACGCCCATGTAGGAGAGGAGGGAAGAAAAACCAAAGGCGTCACTACAAGAGCCAGTGAAAGCAGGGGACGGAACCGACAAAGAACTTGACCACTTGTGCGGTACATAATATTTCCTCTGTTTCCCTAAGTGACAATGAATTGCAGGCATTAAACAAGTGGCTTAATTTTAGTCCAAAAGCTAAAATGGACATGTTTGAATTGAGACAGAATCTCTATAGTTTCTATAGGAATGTTTGTTTAAAGGCTTATTACAGTTCTAGACCAGTGGTGAACAATACTATCTCACTACCTATATCTATTTCTAGTTTGCAATTGAAAAATACAAGTACTGTATTTATTGGCGTATAACACGCACTTTTTCACCCTGAAAATCGGATGCAAATAGTGTGTGCGTGTTATATGCCGATACTGCAATTTGGGCTGCCTAGGAGGGAATGGGGAGGGGGGCGGGACGAGAGCTGTCAGATTACATACAGTGAGAATCTCCTGTTTACTCAGCGGCCTCTATAATAGATAGTCCCGTCTCCTGGGCCGGCATTGGACCAGTGTTCTGTCTATCATAGAACTTTGTATTAAAGAGGCCGCCGAGTAAACGGGAGATTCTCGCTGTATGTAATCGGACGGCGCTTGTCCTGCCCCTCCTCCCTGTCCCCTCTGAGGCAGCAGTAATCTGAATTGAGGCTGCAGATGGGCATTGATCAGGCTGCATTCATGGCAATGGTGAGGCTGCATATGGGCACTGATCAAGCTGCATTGATGGGCAATTGTGAGGCTGCAGGTGGGCATTGATCAAGCTGCATTGATGGGCAATTGTGAGGCTGCAGGAGGGCATTGATCAGGCTGCAGATGGCATTGATCAGGCTGCAGATGGGCAATAGTGAAGCTACAGATGCGCAATGGTGAGGCTGCATTGATGGGCACTGACCCTTATTTTTATAAAGCTCTTTATTTAAAATTTTTAAAAGTTTTTTTTCCTGAAACTTCCCTCTTAAAATGAAGGTGCGTGTTATACGCCGATAAATACAGTAACTTTGTTCCCCCTACATCTAGTGCAGCAGCTGAATTGTTCATCAATAAAGTGGATGAGGATATTAATACATTTTTGCAGGATTACAATAGGAGGGACCATGTTCCAAAAAATATGACTCAGGAGGAAACGTTGGCCCTTTCTTCTTTAGCCACACGAAAGGATATCACTATCAAGTAGGCTGATAAAGGTGGCTCGATAGTGATAATGAATACTATTCAATACGAGAGGGAAATTCACAGACAGTTGGCAGATCCCCAAGTATATAAACGTCTGTATGTTAATCCCACATTGCGTGTTTTAAACAGGTGGTGGGTCAAGCATTACAAGACAATATCATTTATGTTCATTTATTTCTTGAACACTCTGTTACTCCAATTATTTACATACTCCCTAAAATACATAAAGACCCTATTAATCCCCCGGGCTGGCCCATTGTATCCAGCACTGCATCTGTCACTATGCCTTTAGCCAAATATCTTGACAAATGCTTAACTCCGTTGATCGTTCAGACTCAGTCATACATTAGGGATACTCAGGATTTTTTAAACAAAATCCAATCCTTGAATATTCCTTCTGATGCACTGCTGGTTACATGGGATGTGGCCAATTTGTATACGGCCATTCCACACAATCTAGGAAAAGAAGCCCGTAAACATCTATTAATCAATTCTGAAAAATAAACTCCTGCCCAATTTTCGTTCCTCCTGGAACTATTATCTATTGTATTGGAGGAAAATTTCTTCCTGTTTAAAGATATTTATTATTTACAATTAGCCGGAGCAGTGATGGGCAGCAATGTAGCACCTCCTTATGCTAATGCGTTTATAGACATGATTGAGCAGGCTTTCATCTTCCCTTGTACATTATTCAATGAACACTGTACAGCAATGGTACAGGTTCATTGATGACGTCTCTGCTATATGGACAGGTCATTCACATTCATTATTTTTATTTAATTGTTATTTGAATTCATGAATTCCTGGTTTAAAATTCAACAATATGACTGACACCGTAGCAATTCCATTTTTGGATACACTTTTGTCCATTAAAAATGGGCACATAGTGAGCGATTTATATAGAAAACCTACTGATCGCAATCAATTACTATTATTTTCCAGCTTTCACCCTCCTGGGGTCTGGATCGGCCACTGTATATATACGTCATTTTTTTGAAGATGGATATCTCGGTAATGGCAGCAGCTGCTGCCACAACCGAGGTATCCATCTTTAGGGCCCGCGATTCTGTACACAATAACGGTGGTCTCTGCGGCGGGTTCGCCACGAGATCACCGTTATCGGCGGTGGGAGAGGTGCCACCTCCCTTCCCGCCGCTCTCCCTCGCCCTCCGCCGCTTACCGGAGCCATTGGTAGCGGCAGAGGCGATCGGGTCCTTTCTGTTCCTCAGTATAGAGACGAGTGAGGGGGAAGATAGCGCCCACCCGTCTCTATACCATAGGATGGCCGCAGCGACGTCATTACGTCGGCTCCGCCCACTTCTCTTAAAGGCACAATTTTTTTTGTGTAATTTTTTTAAACGACTTTTTTTTTTTTTTTTGCATTGTAGTCTAAATATGAGATCTGAGGACTTTTTGACCCCAGATCTCATATTTAAGAGGACCTGTCATGCTTTTTTCTATTACAAAGGATGTTTACATTCCTTGTAATAGGAATAAAAGTGATCCAATTTTTTTTTTTAAAACAGTGAAAAAATAAATAAAATAAAGTAGAATAAATAATAATAAAAAAAAAAATTTAAAGCGCTCTGTCCCGACGAGCTCGCGCGCAGAAGCGAACGCATATGTGAGTACTGTAGCTCTCGCATATGAAAGCGGTGGTCAAACCACACAGGTGAGGTATCTCCGTGACCGGTAGAGCGAGAGCAATAATTCTAACCCTAGACCTCCTCTGTAACGCAAAACATGCAACCTGTAGAATTTTTTAAACGTCGCCTATGGAGATTTTTAAGGGTAAAAGTTTGACGCTATTCCATGAGCGGGCGCAGTTTTAAAGCGTGACATGTTGGGTATCAATTTACTTGGCGTAACATTATATTTCACAATATATAAAAAAAAATTGGGCTAACTTTACTGTTGTCTTATTTTTTTATTCAAAAAAGTGATTTTTTTACAAAAAAAGTGCGCTTATAAGACCGCTGCGCAAATACGGTGCAAAAAAAAGTATTGCAATGACCGCCATTTTATTCTCTAGGGTGTTAGAAAAAAAACAATATATAATGTTTGGGGGTTCTAAGTAATTTTATGGCAAAAAAAAATGTTTTAAACATGTAAATACCTAAAATCCAAAACGAGGCTGGTCCTTAAGTGGTTAAATCAATTCCCCACAGCCAACTAAAACGGGTAACTAGAATTGCTAGTGAAACAGACACCTGCAATGTCAGATTAGATGAAATGGAAAATAGGTTACGGGAGCGAGGTTATCCAGCAGACTTCATTTATGCTGAACGGGTTAACCTAGATAAAGATATTGTACCTATGAAACACTTAGGTCGCAGAATGCCATTTACATCCCAGTTCCATCCTTTTTTACATAAAATTAATAACATCATTAAGAAACATTGGTCCATGTTACAAAGTGCTTATCCTTCGATCCCTGAGTTTAACAATCCCCCATTGCCATTATACCGACGTGGTTGAACGATTGGCACTAAATTAGTGAGGTCTGATCAACATGTAATGCCTAATCCTCAGGTAACCTTTTTAGGTTGAAAAAATACAGGGTTGTGGGGGCAGGAGGCGGAGCCTAGCGGAGCAGACATGCATTGTTAGAGCTCCACACCGCTGAGGAGAGAAGAGAAGGACAAAGCGGAGCCTGCAGGCTCAAAAGGTATCCATTTGAACCTTTTTGCCCCAGGGAACAAACTGTGAAAGTTTGGGCAGGAAATATGGTACTGGGAGGAAACCGTGGCAGAAATAAAAATCACCTCACAAAGAGCTCACAGGCACTCACTGCAACTAAAGCAGGTCCAGTCACCTCACAAGATACAGCATCAGGGCGCTCTCACAGACAGAAAATGTCACAGCAAGACTCTCCATTTGAGTCAGACACAGAACAAATCCTCTCACAAACTTCTCCACAAGCTTTAAAACAAACCTCAGACCAAATAACAAAAAGCCTAACCAAAGAAATAAGAGAGCTAGAAATAAAAATGGATGAAATTGAAATTACAACCCAAGTAAATATAACAGAATTGGAACAATTAAAAGAAGAGAATTTAATACTTCAAACTAAGCTCGAAGATTACGAAAATAGAGCCAGACGTTCAAACTTGCGCATAAGGGGAATATCTGAAACTGTGACAGACCTGCAATCTACTATTACTGCTCTATTACAAGAACTAAAGCCAGATATCCCTATTGAACGTTTAGAACTGGACAGAGTACACAGAGCCCTTACAGCCAAAAAGAAAGATGGACCCCCACGTGATATAATCACAAAATTTCATTATTACAGAACGAAAGAACAAATACTAATTGCTGCAAGAGAAAAAAAGGAACTTAATTTTCAAGGACACAATTATCAAATTTTTGCTGACCTATCCCAACTTACTATTACTAAAAGACGATCCATGAAACCCCAACTGCAACGCCACAACATTATGTATCAATGGGGCTTCCCCTTTTCAGTCAGATTTAACTACCAAGGTACAATTTACAGAAGCAGATCAGCAGATGAACTACAACAAACCCTTTTAAAATTAAATCTGATAGAACCCACAAGCAGCAACACTCCCACACGCAGAAGAATGGCGTCATCTTCACCTTCAGGCAGCACCCAGAAAATTTCAGAAAAAAATGGGAATCATCATTCTCACAAAAGAGGCCGTTATGCCACATCATCCATGGACCAAGAAGATTCAATGGACTGACATCCTAATTCCTGATATCGCTTCATTTATTATACTAAGAGATGGTTCTCTATAAAAAACCTATATTTATAACTGAATGTAACTGCATTCTGATAGTCACACACTGTGTGGGATCATGTTACATTCCAGTTATATTTCTTATTACTTCTGATTCATATAGCCTTAGAATATATAAGTGAAATAAGGAAATTCTTGTTCAGTTATATATTATCAGGTAATAACAATAGATTTACTACTTTTTAGGACAAATATGTTCAATAATCCAGAAGTAATAGAAGCTTTTTCTTTCTTTTCTTAAAACAAATATATTATTACCTAACTAGTTCCTAGAACTATGTTTTTGTTTATTCTAATCTGAAGCAATACAACCTCAATTTTATGAGTTAACATATCTAAACAGTTACATATGAATAAAATATGTAATTGTTTACTCTAAAAGGGTTAAAATCCCAAAATAATTCAAACTATCTTCATCAATACCAAAGTTATTAACAGTACCTTTCTAACTGAATTATTTAGCCTAGGGCAAAACTAACCATATACAACCACCCTGGAATAAATAATTTCAACAAAAACTATATTCTGCACTCCAATTAATGAAACATCATTTTGATGTCTTTTGACATAGCACTTCTCTCCTGTAAGCGAAAGATCCGTGTACCCCCATTAGCCCTCCTCATTCTCCCAACCATATTATGTGGGAGTGTGACGAAGGCACTTATTCCCCTGAGAGAGATATTTATTCTCTATCACGGGTAAATTGTGATTACTTGCAAAAAATAATTTATACAATGTATCATCTAATCTCATATGTTTTTTGTTTACTCTTTACTCCAGAATTCACTGGTTTCTTTTCTATCTTTTCATCTCTTCAGTCCACAAAGGTTGATCTGCGCAGTCAGCTCTGCATAACAAAAAGTAAGTCAAAACTATTTGATCTATTGCCATGGCACCACTGAATATACTTTCCCTGAATGTTCAGGGAATAAATGTCCCTCAAAAAAGGACCAAAGCCTTCCGTACTTTCCATAACAAGAAGGCTCACATAGTATGCCTCCAAGAAACACACTTCATCAAAGATTCTACTCCAAAATATATTTCTCCTTTTTATCAACAAATTAACATGGCTTCTGCCTGTACCAAGCAAAAGGGAACTCTAATTGCATTTCACCGATCCACACCATTCACCTTATCATCAGAAATTAAAGACCCAGAAAGTAGATACCTGATACTCATGGGTTATATAATGGATACAGCAATCACAGTGATTTCCTACTACGCTCCTAACAAACAACCTACACCATTCCTCTCACATATATTACAAGTGATTAATACACACAAAATAGGAACAGTGATAATGTGTGGGGATTCAAACCAGGTCCTCCTCCCATTTCTAGATAAATCACCTTTTACACCATCCAAAATAACCTCTAGATTACCTTTTTCTCAACTTCTTTCCAAATACAATCTGGTAGATTCGTGGAGAGAAAGTAACCCAATGAAAAAGAAATTCACTTATTTCTTGCACCCTCATCAAACCTTCACCAGAATAGATCATATTTTTCTAACAATAGGAATGATACCAGAAATTATTGCATCAGATATAATTTCGATTCCGTGGTCTGACCATAATGCAGTATACACTACTATAGCCTCAGCCATACCAAAAGCGCATGACCCAACGTGGTACTTACCGGAAATAATGCTCAAATACCCACTACATCAGATGGCCATTGAACAAGCTTTAAAGGAATACATATCAATTAATAATACAACAGACATCTCCCCAATAACACTGTGGGAAGCTCATAAGCCTGTCTTGCGTGGTACAATACAAAGACAAATGGCACTATTTAAACGGGAGCGCAAAAATCTAGCAAAAAAACTAGAACTCAATTTTAATGCAGCCTACATATCATTTCAAGATAATCCATCTCAGAGTACAAAATCTCATCTGGAAAAATCTAGATTGGAATACGATCTATTTCTCACTGAGTCAGTTGATAAATCCCTCAAACGCTCCAAACACAATTTCTACATGAATACAAACAAACCAGGTACATATTTGGCTCGGGCATTAAATTCAACTAACAAATCTTTCAAACCAATACGTTTGAAATTATCAAAAAATGTTTTCACTTGTAATCCAGTTAAAATAGTCCATAAATTTCACTCACATCTCACAACTTTATACAAGACAAACAATGAATTTAATCCTACAGAAGCTGAATCCTTCTTCTCAAAAATAACCTTACCTGAGTTATCTCAGAATCAAAAAAGCAGTTTGGATGAGCCTGTAACTATAGATGAAGTTGCTAACGCCATAAAAGACCTAAAACTTAACAAAAGCTACTCGGCTTTATATTATAAAACATTCTCAGAAATACTCTCTCCCATTCTCACTGAAACTTTTAACAAACTTCTAGATGGACATTCTTTTCGGCAAGAAACACTAATGGCAATTGTTTGTATGATCCCAAAACCCCTTTCTGATGATACTTCCTGTGTGAATTATCAGCCTGTCTCTCTGTTAAACCTCGATATTAAATTATTAGCAAAAATAATAGCAAAACGCCTCAATAGCATTATAGGAAAATTAATACGTAGAGATCAAGTAGGCTTCATGCCAAATAGACAGGCAGGCGATAATATACGCAGGGCAGTGTTATTGGCACATATTGCTAAAAAACTGAAAATCCCTTTATGTTTTCTATCTCTCGATATTAAGAGGGCATTTGACACAGTATCCTGGCAATATATGCAATATTCATTACAAAAATGGGGTTTTGGACCCCACTTTTTAACATGGATCAAGGCATTATATAATAAACCCAAAGCCTATATAAAATATGCTGGATACAAATCGGAAGCCTTTAATATCGAAAGAGGTACCCGACAGGGTTGCCCATTATCTCCCTTATTATTTGCCCTTATACTCGAACCCATGGCCCAATACATCAGAACAAACCAAACTATAACTGGCATTGAAGTAGGAGGTATTACACACAAATTATGTATATTTGCAGACGATATATTACTTTTTCTATCATCACCACAGGTCTCTGGTCCTAACTTAATACCAGCTCTTGATGGATTTGCAGCGCTATCCGGCCTTATGATTAATCCTAAGAAATGCCTAGTGCTTAATATTTCACTCACAAACATGGAATTGATCCCGGCTAGGGCTGCACTCCCATTCACATGGGCAGAAAAATCAATCCCATATCTTGGAATTAATTTAACAGCATCTCATTCTGACTTATTCTCAACCAATTATCCTCCTGTATTAAGACAGATCACAAATCTAATAAAACAATGGTCGCAACTACCTTTATCCTGGATAGGGAAGATTAATGCAATCAAAATGACTATTCTACCCAAATTGCTTTATCTATTCAGAGTCCTCGCTATTCCAATTCCTTCCTATTTTTTGAGAATAGTACAAAAAAGAGCAACTTCGTTTATATGGGGCTCTTCTAAACCACGTATACCTATACACACACTACATCTTCCCAAAAATAAAGGAGGCCTGGGATACCCTAATTTTACTAACTACTACAGAGCAGCACATTTGGCCAGTCTGTTCAAAAACCATGCAAAACAGGAAATCCCATTATGGGTATTTATAGAGGCTTCAGAAAATGACCCTCTATTAATATCAAATTTATTATGGCTTGATCCTAAAGACCGCTTTAAAATTCATAATCCCATAACTAAACACTTCTTATCTCTCTGGGATAAACTAAAAACCAAATATCAGTTACAATCTCCACACAATCCTCTCCTTTCTTTTATCAGAAATCCGGCCTTTTATCCGGCATGGATCTACCCAAATTCTTTTAAAGCTTGGACAACATCAGGCATTCAGACACTAAATGACTTCATAGCATCTAAATCATTCCTTTCATTCCCATCGCTTAGAGAAAAATATGATCTATCAAACTCTGAGATATTTAGATATCTCCAAATCAAAAATTTCTATACACCATTCCTAAAGGGGGATACACCATTATCCCAATTATCCATTTTTGAATCAATCTGTACAAAAGATCCATTTGCTAACGGTACAATTTCATCACTTTATAATCAATTATATGGAGTAGCAAATCTTAATAGACCCTCTTACGTTCAGAGGTGGGAGGAGGACCTGGGACGAACTTTAGAAGACACAGACTGGTCTAACATATGGCTCACATCTAAGTCATCTTCACCCAACATCTTAGCACTGGAGACAAATTATAAAGTCCTAACTCGCTGGTACCTTGTACCCGCTAGAGTGGCAAAATATTCACCTAATACCTCAACTCTTTGTTTTCGAGGATGCCCAGAAATAAGCACATATTTACACATATGGTGGACGTGCCCAGTAATCCAAACCTTCTGGAAGGAAGTCTTCGTGATTGCATCTAAAATATTTAAAAAAATAATACAACCAGATCCATATTTAACTTTACTTAATCTAAAACCGGAATGGTTAACGCTCTCTCAATTCAAACTTATGATCCAACTAATAACGGCTGCAAAACAAACAGTGGCCAAGGCATGGAAATCTCCTACATTGGTACTAGCAGAAACAATTCACAGAATGAATAATACAATGTCCCATGCTAAGATGGTAGCCATCGATCAAAATCAAATTCCAAAATTTGAAAAACTTTGGCATCCTTGGATAAAACAACAGTTCCTGTCAAACTTCAATGACTCTGTCCTGTTGCCATGGTAACAGATTAAATGACTTACAGAGACACCCATTCTAAGGCTTCAAAGAGAACTAAAAAGAATAATAAACTGACGAGCGGGACAACCTTGTGGACCATACCTCTGCCTTTCTACCCTTTTTCTTCTTTCTTTTTCCTTTTCTCCACCTTACGATTAAAGCTCATTATCAGAATTTATTTGACCTGTATACACTCTACTTGTAAACAATATGTATAGTAGGTATAAATCATTTAAATACCTACAAAAGTAACTAAGGAAATGATATATATCTTTAATTTAGGTTTACGTGAACCCAATGTTTAATATTTGAAATTTCATGATATTTACCTATATAAACCCTACTGTAAAACAATGAGCTTACTTTATAGATCTTTGTAAACTTACTTTATGTATCTTTATAACATTGTATACTCAATAAACTTCTTTTGACAAGGAAAAAATACAGGTTTGTTTCCATGCTTGAGCTGCATTCAGTGCTCAAGCATGATAAAAAGGAAAAAGTTTTTCCCATCCACTTAAAGGTTATGACATTTCGATCAGAGAGCACTATACTTGCCAATCGTCCCATGTAGTGAATATTATTCAATGTCCCTGTGGTCTCCTTTATGTGGGGGAGACCACACAAAAAGTTAAAGATCGCATAGCCCGTCATAAACATTCTATTAGAGACAAATTGGTCAAGCTGCCTTTAGCTAGACATTTTGTGGAGCAGGGACACTCTGTATCACAACTGCGATTTATGGTTATTGACAGAGTTGCCATCAATAGACATGGAGGTGACAGGGAATTGGCTCTTAGAAAGAGAGAAGTTAGCTGGATCCATTGGCTGGATACACTCCAGCCGAAGGGGTTAAACTCCGATTTTGACTTATATTTGTTCTTGTAAATAGCATTGTGTGAGTGGGTATATTGCCACTGGATCAGTGGCGTAGCATGGGGTGTGCAGGGGGTGCCGTGGCCCCGGGCACGACATTTAGGGGGGCGCCAGTATGTGTCACTGGCTGCCTCCTCCTAATTTTAAATTCCTGTGTCCCCGGGCTCCAGCCACCATGTTCAGTGTCCGGCGCCCTGTGATTGGGCGTATGGGGGTCATGTGAGGCGTAGAGCTGGCCTATCCTTGATAACTCCTGAAGTCCTGCCTCGGCACATGACCCCCATAATGCCCAATTACAGAGCACTGCACCGGACACTGAATATGGCAGCTAGAGCGCGGGGGAGAGAAGCAATGTGAGCCGCCGCTGTCTTCTTCTCCTTCTCCTCCGGACTGATGCAGGCCAGCCAGACACGAAGGAGAGTAGTAGTGGTAGTAGTGCTAGTTAGTGTAGTATGGTGGGTCAGTTAGTGTAGTATGGTGGGTCAGTTAGTGTAGTATGGTGGGTCAGCTAGTGTAGTATGGTGGGTAGTTAGTGTAGTATGGTGGGTCAGTTAGTGTAGTATGGTGGGCCAGTGTAGTGGTCAGTATAGGAATCAGGTAGGTCAGTACTATTGTATTTGAAGGGACTTGGGGACTGCTAAAAGTCTGCAGGTTAGGGGGGCGCAAATTTTTTGCCTTGCCCTGGGTGCTGGCAACCCACGCTACGCCACTGCCCTGGATAAATTATTTGATTATTATTTTTTTTTCATAATTTTTACGGGTATCATGTATGCCATGTCAATGATCCTACACAGATAGTGTGTGGGGTGATATTGGCAGGCTGACATGCGCCGAGTATTATACACTCCCGGCTAATGAAGATTTAATGGTACTAATATGGTTACATTGTTATATTTTATTTATATTTGTTTATTTTTTTTAGGATGTCTGAATAATGTATTCTACAAGGTATGGGTTTTCTTCTTTTCTTCCGATCTCCCCTGTGACTATTTGATTCCAAGACCACAGAGAAGTTGTACTTGATGATACATTTAGATGTTTTCCATGATGGCTTAGTTGATTCCAGATGAATTGTTGGTTCACTTTAATTGATTTTTTTATTGATTATTTGTGAGCTATATATATCATTACATGTATGATCATTCTATAGGCATGATTTTCTGAGGAAGGGAGTGAGCTACAATACCTCGAAAACGTTTAAATATCAATATCATGTATGCCTGATTTTTTGTGCAGCAATCCCACTTTAATTTTTTCTATATTAAAGCCTGTGGGAAGGCTAAATTGCTAAGCACTAAGGGATAAAAGGGGAGATGAGAGCAAGATGTGTACAGAGAGAGGGGAGGGAGGCCAATATCCTAGAATTTTGAACTATAAAAAGAAATATGCACTAAGTGTGCATTTAGGGTCGCCCTTAATGGATATTGTTGGCCAAGAATGAGTATTGAATCTCGTAGATTGTTATATATAAAAGTGCACTAGAGTGCCATCTTTATTAAACACATTCAATATATAAAAAAAGGAGAGTAACAATGGGATTTACAATTGTATAAAGTGCAAATACAAACACTGTACATTCACTTGCATATAGAGGATATAGCACCCATGTGCCTACAGCCTGCAGCCTGTATGTGAAGAATCAGGCAGATGAGGTGTATGGCATGTACCCGACATGTTTCGGAAATAGGTATGTATTACTCCTTCATCAAGGGATTTATGATTAGGTGCTCAAATCTATCTGTAAATATCAAAGAACAAAAAAATAATGATAATAGTAAAAAATATATATCTGCGTCGTCATAAATTATATGCGACTACATTGTTGCAATATATGCGATTCTAATGATTGTTGAAAAAAGTAGTATAGGGAAAGTCTAATGTGGACTAATTATACTTACATCAATTTGATTCATATAGACAAAAAACAGCAGTTTAAAAACAGTGAAACTGGGAGCAGGCTGGCTTCTGGTTCACATTACACAAGGTGGGCAACCAGGAGTGTGATGCAGAGCGTTGCAGCACTTTCACAAGGGATGACCGATAGAGATCTGTGTGTTTAAAAAAAGTGTAGTCATTGGACGGACTTCATGTCCAAAGTACACAATGAATTTGAAAAGAAAGAATCCCTTGATTTTGAACTGTCTACAACTTTCTCCACCCTAAGCCAATTGTTAGAGAAAAAATCCCTCTTGCACTGGCACATTAAATCCTTCAAAGATTACATTTCAGCTAATTTAAACCCCTTTGGACTTAGGGTACAAATTTTCCCTACTTTTGAGCATATAGACCCTAGCTTTAAGGCGGTGTGGGAAGAGAATCTAAAGGAATGCTCAAGGAAAATGATGCTGTTGCTCATTGATGAGTATACCAAACGTATAACTGATATAGATGGCAAATTGGAAAAATTACAAAATCAAATGTCACCATTAAAAACTCATGCGTCCTTCTCTGAGTCAGAAGAAAGACTAAAACGACATCTAGAAGAGTTTAACAAAAATATACTAATTAAAAAGGACAAAAAACTACAACGTGATAGGAAAGCCTTTGAAGACGGTAGAGCTTACAAATGGCAAACCAACACAAACAATAAATTTTCCAAAAAACCACAAAAAAACAAACAACAAAAAAACGCATCTGAATCCTCTGTGCACTCATCTGTCTCTTCCTCCCTACAGCCCTCTACTCACAACAAAGGTCGTCGACAATTTAAACGGCGTCGCCAGGGCAACGAATCATATGATGAGTCTTCACATATGGAGAGCTCCCCTTCACAGGCAAGTAATGACTCCCATACTAATCACCATCTTAACAGCGACACATCAGATGTACAGACTCCGGCGAGCTACTCCGGATCGTCTTTAAATACATCATCTATTATGCCCATGACACCACAATCACAATCCATGCCCCCTGGAACTTTTTTAGATCAAATGCGAGGCCGCATGCAAACACATCAAAAACAAACAAAAACACAGTCATCCAAGGCCCACAAACTCAATCAACATCAATCACGCTAAATGTAGTCAACTTATCATCATATTCACTCAATGAACACGAATTGGCTGTTCTAGGACGTGGCCTCACTTTCTGCCCAGACACCCGTCTGGACAGATTTGGAGCCATTAAAGACATACATCTATTCATCTGCAAGGTCTTACTAAAAAGCCTATACGCAAAAAAACCTATGACGGAACAGAAGTTCACAAATCAAGAGATTCAAGCATTAGATAATCTCGTCGCCTTGCTAGACGAAAATGAATTTGAAAATTCTCTGACCCAGGAAAACACCCATGACTCCGACAGGAACATGGATGTTATACCAACTCCACATACGCAAGTATGCACATTGAAAAATAAATCTACCCTATATCCCTCGCCCAGCTCCAACCCCAATGCTGCAGCTTTTCTCAAACTGGTATCAACAGATATCAATAAAATGAAAAACTTTTCACATCCACATCCCAATCTTAGCCGTGATGAACGGTTGGCTTTGGAAGCGCTGTCACATAACCACGACGTTGTCATTAAACCCTCTGATAAGGGTGGCAACGTCGTGGTTATGGACAGTGTACAATATACTGAGATGTGTATGGACATACTACAAAATCATGAGTGGTACCGCCCCATCTCTAAATCTCTATTGGACAAATTCACCCACGACTTCTATACACTTGTTGACACTGCATTTCAATACAATGCAATATCCAAACAACTTTGGGAGTTTATTAGGACTAGCCACCCCAAAGAGGCAACTTTCTATGCGTTACCGAAGTTGCACAAACAAAAGAAAAAACCACCAGGCAGACCTATCATTTCAGGCTGCGGAAGCCTAACAGAAAACCTCAGTCGTGTAGTTGACAACCATCTAAAGCCTTTAGTCGCTTGCCTATCATCGTATGTACGCGATACAATTCACTTCTTACAGATTATTCAAGACATACACATAGAAGAAGGCACCCAATTGGTAGCCATCGATGTGGAATCCTTGTATTGCACTATCCCCCACGCCAAAGGGCTATCGGCCATACAACACATTTTGCAACAATATAGCGACTCTGAACCCAAATATAGTGAATTTATCTTGACTTCTCTTGAGTTTATACTCAACCATAACTTCTTTTGCTTTGATGGTTCCCACTACCTCCAGGTACAGGGCGTGGCGATGGGGACATGCTGTGCCCCATCGTACGCCAACCTGTACCTGGGGGAGTGGGAACATTCACTGCTTGTTCAGGAGTCGTTGTCTGTGTATATGCGCCATGTTATTACGTGGCGACGTTACATAGACGATATCTTCCTGATATGGGACGGGCCAACTGAATTACTATATGAATTTCTGAACTGTATTAACAAAAACGACTTTAATTTAAAATTTACAATGACCCACAGTGCAAAGGAAATTACATTTCTGGATGTACTGGTCAAAAGATCACCAGATGGCAATCTCTCTAGTGAACTATACCGAAAACCTACAGCCGGTAATTCCTTGTTGCACGCAAGTAGTTTCCATCCCAAGCCCCTTCTAACCTCTATACCATATAGCCAATATCTAAGAGCACGTCGCAACTGCTCCGATGATGCTAGATTTAAAACAGAAGCCAATACCCTAAAAAAGAGACTCCTCGAAAGAGGATACTCAAATACTTGTTTAAAAAAAGCGTATAAACGAGCGCTCAATCAATCTCGTCGTGACTTACTTAACGCCCACAAACAACCCAGTAAAGATGAAACAACCAGAATCATCACGACATATTCTTCAGAACATAGGCAGATAAAGCGCATTCTAAACAAATACTGGCACCTATTAACCATGGACCAAACTTTGGCCCCCTTTGTCCCCAGTGCCCCAGCAGTCACCTATAGGAGGCCACCATCTATAGGAGACAAAATAGTCAATAGTGAGAACAAAACCTACAAAGGTGATCCATGTAAGGTATTGGGAACATATATGTGTGGGGGCTGCCACTATTGCCAATATATGGACAAACGAAAAAATATTATTCTGCCCAATGGTCAAAGGTTCACCCCCAAGCATTACGTCAACTGCAAAACTCCAGCAATAGTATATTTACTGACTTGCGAATGCGGGTGCTACTATGTTGGTAAAACCATAAACGAGTTCTGGAAGCGCATCTACCAACATCTTGGCACCATACGCAAATGAGATCCAGACCTCCCTATTGGTCGCCATATGGTAACGGCTCATCCCTCATCGACCCCCAAA